>JAPDVU010000017.1:3874386-5075636 GCA_026230045.1 Corynorhinus townsendii
ATCATCCTTAATTAGAGGAGATGTGAAAATATGGACATTTCTGAAGGAAGGAGCAATTTGTGAGATACCCAGTCCAGCCTATATGAGACATCAGAGAGAACATCCCTCCTGGATGCCCCTGTCACCCCTTACACAGCACAGGCCTGGGGAATTAGATGTCACCTTTGCAGACCTTCCCTGCAGCGTGCTCCAGATTAACTGAGTAATGGAATTACAGAGCTCATAATTCTGGCCGTTTTCACTGGAAACAAACAGCACTCAGCCCTGCTTACATAATTCCTTCTGTTGTAGCACAGCCCTTAAGCAGAGCTCCACCGAGGGATGGAGAAATAAAGGCTCTGCTTACACCCAGCAAACACAGTGTATCCCAACCCTTAGCCGTGTCCTTTCCATTAAACACGTGTGTTACAGCAAATTCAACATGCACGCATTTTTCTCCAGCATGCAGGGCGATAAACGCTGTCATTATGGAATTCATCAGAGGGTGATTTGTTGACACACTAATCCAATTCAGCAGCGTCTCCCAAACAATCCCCTGACATCAATAGACTTTTCTTATTTTTTTTTTTTAATTCATCATCCAAAGAGTGTAGCAGATGCTGCACATTTATTATGCTCTTTCTTTCTGTCTAAGGTTAATCACACAGTAAGTCTGAAGGCTCCATTTCCCTTATGCCTTTCCACCTTATGAGTTATTGGATTGGCCTCCAAGGTTTAAGTCAACATATATCAATTGGAATTACAACCCCAATTCCATTTGAGCCTTCTCATTGCAGGGGCGTTCTGCTGAGATGCGTGACAAACAGCCTCCAGCAGAGAGGCAAAGAGCTCTCCATGAAAGGTTGGTCAAGAGACTTCTAAAAATAAACCATCTTCAAATTTAAATTCTTGTCTGGCTGGTGTGGCTCAGTGGTTTGAGCATTGACCTAGGAACCAGGAGGTCACGGTTCAATTCCTGTTCAGGGCACAGGCCCGGGTTGCAGGCTCGATCCCCAGTAGGGGGCATGCAGGAGGCAGCCCATCTATGATTCTCTCTCACCATTGATGTTTCTACCTCTCTCTCCCTCTCCCTTTCCCTCTGAAATAAAAAAAAGTATTTAAAAAAATTTGAAATTTTGCATCTACAGAATTTATAGTTACACCTATTAGGGAAACACATCTACTGAGGATTTGGAAAGACTACTTGTGATTCTTGACCTATCCCAAGGACACCCAGTGCTGGATAGGCTGGATCCAAGGCCCCCTGCCACAGTTTAAATGCCAGAGCACCGGCTGCTTGATTTTCTGGTCTGGGATGTCACAATTGCAGGCTTTTATTTTTTAAAAATATGTTTTTATTGATTTCAGAGAGGAAGGAAGAGGGAGAGAGAGATAGAAACACCCAGTGGGTATAGAGCCCACAGCCCGAGCATGTGCCCTTGACCGGAATCGAACCTGGGACCTTTCAGTTTGCAGGCCCATGCTCTATCCACTGAACCAAACCGGCTAGGGCGATTGCAGGCTTTTAGCTCAGAGAAACCACTCCAGTCTATCCTAATGCAGTGAGGGGTGGCATCACATTTTCCAGATTCCTTCTGAAGGGTTTTAACTGCCCTGATTTTCTGGGCTTCATGGCAGAAAGTTAGCATTTTCCCCCAGCCTCCTAATGAAAATATATCATTTCTTGGAATTTTTGATTTGGCCAAGGGGTTCTTAGCTAATCTATTATGGCATTCCCGTTGTTATGCTGCTCGATGGGGCTCTTTTGATCTGGTCTGAGACTTTATGTTGACCAGGGATGTCCAAATTTAACGTGTTACTTGATACCTTTAAGAAAAATAAACAAAAACACAAACTTTATTTTTTTTAGAGCAATTCAGGTTCATAGCAAAATTGAGCCAAAGATACAGAGGTTTCCAAATACCCCTGCCTCCACCCATGCATAGTCTCATTCATCATCAACATCCCCCACAGAGTAATACATATTACAATCGATAAACCCCCCTTCAAGCGTCATCATCACCCAAAGCCCACAGGTTACATTAGGGTTCGTCCTTTATGTTGAACATTTTACGAGTTTGGACAAATGTATAATGATATGCACTCACCATTATGGTATCATACAGAGTATTTTCGCTTCCTTACAAAACCTCTGTGCTCCGTGTGTTCATCCCTTCCTCCTCCTTAACCCCTGGCTACCACCGATCCTTTCGCTGTGTCCATAGTTTTGCCGTTTCTGTAATGCCATATGACGGGAACCCTATGGTATGTAGCCTTTGCAGATGGGCTGCTTTTACTTAGAAATGTGTGTTTGCTTCCTTCATGGCTTTTCATGACGTAAACAGTTCATTTCTGCCCTGGCCGGCTTTGAAAGACTGCTCGTGTGAACTGTGTTATTCATTCTTCTGTGTGATATAATTTCTCCAAGTTTCAGGGGGAAACATATTTTTTCTTTGTTAATCCTCACCCGAGGATATATTTTCCATTGATTTTTTTTTTTTTTTTAGAGAGAGGAAGGGAGGGGAGCGGGAGAGAGAGAGAGAAACATCTGTGTGAGAGAGCCACATCAATCGGTTGCCTCCCGCCATAACCCAACCAGGGCTGGGGATTGAACCTGCAACCAAGGTACATGCCCTTGACCGGAATCGAACCCGAGACTCTTCAGTCTGTGGGCTGGTGCTCTAAGCCTTGAGCAAACCGGCCAGGGCCAGAAAAAAATATTTTAAAATATGTATTTCCTCTCACACAGTATTGTGTATGTTTCAGTTTTGCTGCTCTGCTTCCTAAGCTATCCATCTCCCAGATATTTCTTTTTTTTTTATAATATATTTTATTGATATATTTTTTTTTTACAGAGAGGGATAGAGAGTTAGAAACATCAGTGAGAGAGAAACATCAATCAGCTGCCTCCTGCACACCACTCTCTGGGGATGTGCCCACAACCAAGGTACATGCCCTTGACCAGAATCAAACCTGGGACCCTTCAGTCCGCAGGCCGACGCTCTGTCCACTGAGCCAAACCGGTCAGGGCATCCCAGATATTTCTAACTCCCATCCTTGGATGTTCCCACCCAGCCATCCTGGGCGCTGGAAGGCTAGATGAGAAGGAGCTGGACTTGCTCTCAGACCCGGGGGTGGGGGGAGGGGGGTAGTGCGGAGCTTTTGGCTCCTGGCCTCTGGCTCTAATATGCTAATTTCCAGGTGTGCGCTCCGTTTTCCATCCTTTCAGCACTGGGGCCCTCAGACCAGTGCATTCAGCCTGTACACCATAAATGATGGCCTCCCAGTTCAGTCACAGCCAAGAGGAATAGTCCCGAAGACACCACTTCCGGGAGTCAAGTGTGTGCTGCTGACATCAGTGTTTGCCAGGTGCCAGCAGCTCCGCAAGAGCCTCCCAACCAAAGCCAGACAGTTGGCAGTAACGACCGATGGTGGCGGCAGTCTAGTACTCCTAATGGTCACCGAATTGCAAAGTTAGCTTACCAGTGCTCAGAGGTAGGCCCTGACATTGTGTGTGTGTGTGTGTGTGTGTGTGTGTGTGTGTGTGTGTGTGTGTGTGTGTGTGCATGCGCGCGCACGTGCACCCGTGGTGCATACTCTCAAAGTCGAGGCTCTGATTTCCTGAGAAGATTCTATTTTATTAGGCTCTTTGGGCAGCAAACAGGACTCATGTTGTCTTTGGGACCGTATGGTAGAGAATGTGACTTCAGACTCGCTAACAACGGGGCTGGTTTTCAGCACCTGATCATGTAATCTCGGTATCAGGAGGCAGATCTCAGTGTCTGTCACCATCTCCTCAGTGACTGCCAGTTGGCAGATTGCTTCCTCTATTCACACACTCGTTTGTTCTTCTCTTAGGACATTTAAAGGCAAATCGTATTAGGGAAGGAAAGAATTATTCTCCAAGACAGCATAATACTATTTGAACATCCCATCTGCAGAATCTTTAGCTGCTACATGTCATCTGTCAATAACTCGTATTGAGTGTGTTCTGTGTGTGGAGGGTGGGCCGGAATATAGGTGAGTTGCTCGAACACTCATTGTTAGTGATCATTTTTTTTCCTTTTTAACACACACACACACACACACACACACACACACACACACTGATTGATTTCAGAGAGGAAGAGAAAGAGAAGCGTCAATGATGAGAGAGAATCATTGATCAGCTGCTGCCTGCATGTTCCCTACTGGGGACGGAGCTGGCAACCCAGGCATGTGCCCTGACCGGAATCGAACCATGACTGCCTGGTTCATAGGTCGACGCTTAACCACTGAGCCACACCAGCAGGGCCAAAATGAGTTTTCTTGGTTCAGGCAGAACAACTTATATCCTTTAAGGCAGACATTCACATTCTAGGCAGAAAGTTTTTGCTTATAGAATAGCTCAAGTTGGTTAGTGTGTCATCCTGATACACCAAGGCTGCAGGTTTGATCCCCAGTCAGGGCACATACAAGAATCAACCAATGAATGCATAAATAAGTGGAACGACAAATGGATGTTTCTCTCTCCCTTCCTCTCTCTCTAAATCCAATCAATAAATTTTAAAAATTAAAAAAAGAAGGAAATCACGTAAGGCCCAGTTTTCCTATTTGTAAAATCAACAAAACAATGCCCTCATTGCATATAGCATGAGTTTGAGTTGAGTTTAAGTGGGATAATGAATGAGGCTGGCACGTTGCAAGACTTAATAAACAGTGGTCAGAATGGTGATTATGATGACCCCTCCTTTTTTTTTTTCACTTCTCCAAGATGGGAAATCGGCTTGTTTCAGGCTATGCGTCATAAATGGATGCCCCACAAACTGGAGTCAAATTGTGCAAGCGTTTTGTAGGCAAATGCATTTTTAAAAAAATTTCAGAAGGTGACATATAAAATCCAGATTTCAGCTTCTCTTGCATAACTAGAAACTTAGTCAACTTTGGGTTCACACAGCCACATTACACCCCTTGGCTGGAGCTGACCCAAGGTAGCCTCGAGGGCAAGGGCTGTCTACTTTGCCACAGATTCCACCAGTCCCTATTACACGTCAGCTGGGTAGACACATTTATGTTGTTGCAGAAGACCGAAGAAGAACCAAGCAATGCTTAGAGAAATGGAGTCACTCTTTTATTATAACGCACAGGCCCAGAGAAAAATGCCTTCCAAATTCTGGGCGAAGTCACACAGGAAGTTTCCTGTATTTATACCTTTTAAACTTCTTTGTCTCCCAAATAAGGGTTTTCCCAGTCACCTTTGCAAGTTCTTAAAGAGCCCTATGTACTGGGGCTCTGAGACCTCAACCAAAGACCTGGCCTGGTGCCAGCACTGATAATTTCATCCGGGGAAGGTTTATGGCCTCTCTGGAATGGGAGTAGGCTTATTTTCCTTATTATTTAAGCAAGCAAGCATTTACAGAAGCCAAAAGAGCAGGGTTAAAATTTCAAACAAGTTTTTATATAAGACTAGAGGCCCGATGCACGAAATTCGTGCAAGAGTTAGGCCTTCCTTCCCCCTGCCAGCAATGGCTTCCCTCTGGCACCCGGGCTTCCCTCGCAGCCCTGGCTTCGTCTGGAAGGTTGTTCAGTCTGATTAGCATATTATGCTTTTTTAAATTATAGATGGAAGCTTCAATGTCACCTGCTGATCCTGTAAGTACTGCAGGTTTTTGACTTCTGATTTAAATTATGAACTCCTAGAGGGCAAATACCTTAATTAATTCTTCTCTGAACATAACCAACTCATTAACATATTTCAGTAAACAACTTTGCTTTTACTTCTCAGTCCCCAGACAGTCCCACTGCTGCCACCGCCCACTGGTACTCTAGCCATCTGCTCTTCTAACAACCACAGGTCCATTCGTCCGGGTAGGCATGGGAAAGGAAGACATAGGGATGTGGCAGAGGGAGGGAGACTGGGTCAGGAGTAGGATAGGCTGAAAATACAGGTGAGACAGGGAACGTAGGAGTACCGCCCTGGCATTGAGTTCAGCATCTATTTCATTCATATGCTATGTTTCTCTAATTGTCTTCATAAGACAGTCCCCATCCCTCTCATTCATCTCGCTAAATATTCAGATTTGAATGCTCTCCTAGAAGCACGCTTCTGCTTGGCTACCCAGCGCTCACTACCCTTCTCATCCCTGGCCATACAGCCCTGACTCCTGTAGGGCCTCTCACAGCCCTGGCAGCCACGGAGGGGAGGGCCCAGCTCACCATTCTGTTAGCTAATGGGAAGGTAATGGCCCAGCAGCTGCGGATCACTCTCACCCTTCTGCCCTGCTTTAAAAACCCCCCACAAACAACCATAAAAAATGCAGGCCTGGCACTCTGTTCTTCCCTTTTTAATAAGGACCTGGAAATGTCAGCCTTGGTGATTATGCCAGCAGGTGCCCCGACTTCAAAGGGGGCACCTGTCACCAGAAAGATAATTGACTCCATTCAACCAATTGTCTCCCTGTTGTAATCAAGCCATTTCATCCAAATGGATCTTTCAAACTGTTCTTTTGAGTGGGTGGGGAGGCAGAGCTGGTGGATCACAATTACCATGGAGGGGAGGAGGGAAGAGCCAGCCCAGGAGACAGGAGTGGCAGCAGAGAGCTGCCAGGCCTTTTGAAAGCGGTGGCTGGCTCCGTGGAGGGTGTGTAGGTGGAGCAACCAAAGAGGATGGTGGAGAGGTGGGGGAGCTTCCCTTCCTCTCCTCTCGGGATTCAAGCATTTTGCACGTTTATTTCATTTGCCTTCTGGCTGCAGACACTCCCCAGTCTGTGCATTGTTTTCAGCAATAGGTGCCCTGAAGGGACAGATAGAAGGGGAGACCTCTGTGCCCCAAATGTCCCTTTCTACCTCTGGGACCAAGGTTCAATGTTAACCTCAAAGAGGAGAGAGGGGTGGTGGGCAGAGATGGCGTAAGGGTCTCTGTTCTTCTTGAAGGAGATAAATCCTCTTAATCATGACCAAGTGGTGAGTAAGCAGGATTCACCTCCTTGCCGTCTTGTTGGATTTGACAGTTGTGGTCATCAGTGGCGCAGAGACTAGGATTTGAACCAAAGTAGCCCCAGGCAGTGCTAGAGTTTACCAGCACTCGATAGCTCCCCGCTCCCTTGCCTCTCCTCCCCCATCTGTAACAAAAGCACTTCCCCCTAACAAAAGCAGTGCTGGGCTCTGTTGGGCTCAGGGAGGGTAGGACTGCTGACCTCCAGCTGTGTGTCCAGCTGCTGTGCTCTGAGGGGTCAGGAGCTGCCCCATGGCTGATTTTAGGTTTTAAAGAGTAAATCGGGGTGAAGGTTGTTCAATCTCTGAGACTAAGCTCTGTTCACACGAGAAATCTTATTTCCACATCACCTTGTTTGACCCCAGCTCAAGACTTCCAGCAAGAAGCCTTGAGGCTCCAAGACTCAACTTTCTCAACTACAAAATGGGGCAATAGCATTGTGAAATGAAATGAGATGAAATATTAAGCCGCATAGCTCAATGCCTCCCATGCCCGATACCTTTTGGGGTGCTTGATGAAGCAGAGGTCTCTTCTCCCAAAAGGAATAAGGTAGGGCAAAGCCCAAATCCTAATTGTCCTGCGGTGGTAATGCACCCCCAACTTATGGAAATCACATTGTAATGAGGAAAGCCCTATGCAAATTAGCCTACGCAGCTAACAGGAGTGGCGCCCTATGTGGTCTGATGAGTGACATCTTGTGTGAAGTTCTTGGAAGGAGTTTGAGAAAAGTTTATATAACGGGAAAAGCATAATGTCCAGCAGGGGATGAAATGGCGCATTAAGTTGAATTCTGATTTGCGCCACAAATTTGCTCTTGGTGCCAGTAAAACCCAAAGAAATGAAACATTGAGAATTTCACAGGCTTGGCCCTAAAATGTCTAAGGATAAACTTTTTTTTTTAATTTCTTTATTGATTAAGGTATCACATATTTGTCCTCATCCCCCCCATTCCCATCCCAAACCCCTCCCCACCCATGCGCTCACCCCCCTGTTGTCCGTGACCACTGGATAGGCTTATATGCATGCGTACAAGTCTTTTGGTTGATCTTTCCCCCTTAGCCACACCCTCCCGACCTTCCCTCTGAGGTTTGACAGCCTGAATGATGCTTCCCTGTCTCCAGGTCTGTTTTTGTTCATCAGTTTATGTTGTTCATTATTTCCCCTAGATGAGTGAGATCATGTGATACTAGAAATAAGAACATATAAGAACTGAAAATGAGACAAGCAATAATGGTTATGCTGAGAGGCAAATGAATCAGTCTGTAGTGAGTTTCTTTCTGGGCCAACAGTTCTTTTGAGTCCCAGTTTCAATGTCAAACAGTTCCTTATGTGTACATGTCAGCAATGATATTTCAGTTCTGGATGGTGGACAAATGGTGGTCATGCAGGTCCCACCCTCTCTGGTTTGGTCCTGGGCAACCTGCAGCGACGCACAGCTGCTGACTGCTGGTATGGCAAGGCGTCGTCAGTGTCTTCCATCTCTGGACTGTTTCTCTTCTCTCTTCATGGCTGGAGCAGTCCTGTCAATTCCTCTCTGTTGCAGGAATCCACATGGTCTTGGAGTTGTTTTTGCTGCCAAGCGGTGCACCTTTGGAGGTGGAGGTCCCAGGGTCTGCGGGTCTGCAGCTGGGGTAGCAGGATTTTGGCTGGAGTGGCTGCTGGGTCGCGGGGCAGTTCCAAGGCCTGTCTGGTTGGTGGTGTTGATGAGTTCCTCTGTCCTGCCAGCCGCCATCTTTTCCCCCCTCTAAGGATAAACTTGAACCACAGCTCTCGAGTCCCAGGTGCTGAGTTCTGGATCGTAGGAGTTATAATCTGTGAAGTCTTGTCATCTTCTCAAATAGGGAATGTTGTTGAAGTTTCAGCTATTTTATTTATTTATTTTTTAAATTGATTTCAGAAAGAAGAAGGGAGAGGGAGAGATAGAAACATCATTGATGAGAGAGAATCATTGATTGGCTGCCTCCTGCATGCCCCCTACTGGAGATCGAACCCACAACCTGGGCATGTGCCCTGACTGGGAATTGAACCGTGACCTCCTGGGTTCATAGGATGATGCTCAACCACTGAGCCACGCTGGCTGGGCATTTCGGCTATTTTTAAGATTGTTACTGAGATAGACTTGCTTTGCTTGCTGACTCTGGTGAAGGTATGAGAAAGAATCATGGGTTCCCTAACCGGTTTGGCTCAGTGGATAGCGTGTCAGCCTGTGGACTGAAGGGTCCCAGGTTCGATTCCAGTCAAGGGCATGTACCTTGGTTGTGGGCACATCCCCAGTATGTGCAGGAGGCAGCTGATCAATATTTCTCTCCCATTGATGTTTCTAACTCTCTATCCCTCTCCCTTTCTCTCTGTAAAAAAGTCAATAAAATATATTAAAAAAAGAAAAGAATCATGGCCTCAGGTCTGCGTGGTCTCAAAGGCAGCTCTGCTGGAAGGAGACCCCAGGCCCCAGAGCCCCAGGCAGATGGCAGATTCTCCCCTGGGCAGGCTTCCCGAGCGTGCGGCCAGCAGAGCGCCACAGGGCTGTCACCCAAAGGCCCACACTTGGGATTCGTGGTCTGTGGATGCCATCTCGAAATTCTTAATGATGTTATCACCGAATTTGTGTTTTGTGAGTGCAGTCCACTGGGATAATGGAGCGTGCACCAGAGGCTTGGAGCCCCAGGTCAGGCAGCCAAGACCCTCTCTGACATGGGTCTTGGCTGCCTGCTTCCCAGCCCCCACTCAGGAGCAGCTGCTGCCCTGGGCACAGGCTCAGGGAGGGATAGGCTCCAGGAAATGCCCTGAGACACAGGGACACAGGGCAGTGCCCTGGGCACCTGTGAAATGTCAGGCCTCACAGCCGGAGTAGCCCTGCGCCCAAGGGGCTCAGAAGTAAATAGCAAGTAAAATACACTAGAGGTTGAGTGAAAGATCATGGAAGAAAAAAAGAGCTTTTTAAAATGCTCTTTGAAAAAGAGCTGCACATTTTCATTTTGCATTGGGCCATGCAAATTATGTTAGCCTTTGGGCACCATGGCTCAGAGCTCAGAGCAGCTCCCTTGTGTACTTAGAGGCACTCCAAACAGTGGGCACCCCCCCTACCCCCCCCCCCCCCAGGGAAGAGCAGATGTGGGGATCAGAATCTGCACTCAGTGTTTGCCTTGGACATGTTTATTACGGTTCAGATAACGGATACCCACTCATCCTATGAGGGGCCTGGATACTGTTTCATGTACAGGGGAGAAATTGGAAACCACTCCTTGAGGTAGAACTGAGCATTTAGACCTGAGGTTGCATCCCGTAAGCCTCGGGTTTTGCCTGGCTTTGTAACCCCATTAACTCAGGTGTCTGGCGAGATTTCCAGGGGTAGATTTTCTTGTGGTTTGTTTTACATTGACGATCAGTCACTATAACACAATGTTGTGCTGTGGGTTATATCACAACCTTCCTTTAACACATCTGTGTGACAGGGAGGAGTAATCTTGATGCTGTCTGTTTCACATGTACACACACACACACACACACACTCTATAGTGTGCAGAGTATATACTGTTGTTTTATTTACACTTTAGCAGTGGGTAGGTACCAGCTCAAGTATTTTAATCAGGCATACACACTCCGGGGGGAGTTGGCATTTTAATGAATTTAATCAGAAGCCTACATTCTAAGGGGAAGCTATTAAAAGCCTTCAACTATCTTTAGAATGTTTGCTGATTTGCATGAATGATGTTAAAATGATCTGAGTTGGAGAAATGAGTGGTATTCAGTTATGTAGTCTGACTAGAAAAAATGGGACCGAACAGCCTCTTCCGTGTGCAGGTTTTGAGATCCTCAAGTCCTAGGCAGCCTCTACCTGTTGGTGATGCCTTAAGCCAAAGTACTCCATCAAATCCCTTGCCCAGGTCCCCTTAGGACTAATTTCTTGCTTTTTTTAGATTATATAAAGAAATTATTTAGCCCCAGCCAGTTTGGCTCCCACTCATGGACCAAGGGGTCCTGGTTCAATTCCGGTCAAGGGCACATACCTCGGATGCAGGCTCCATCCCTAGTCCTGGTCTGGGCATGTGCAGGAGACAACCAATCAATGTGTCTCTCTCATGATGATTTTTCTCTCTGTCTCCCACTCCCTTCCACTTTCTCTCTAAAAATCAATGGAAAATGTCCTTAGGTGAGGATTAACAACAACAAAAAAGAAATTATCCTATCTAATCAAAGAGTAATATGCAAATTAACCATCACTCCACCACACCCACAAGCCAATCAGGAGAGAGTATGCAAATTAACCCAACCAAGATGTCTGCGGCCATGGAGCGAGCAGGAGGCTTGGGTTTCCTGGGCAATGGAGGAAGCCAAGCTTTCTGTGTACCCTGGCAGGCCCAGGCCTCCACTCAAGGCTACAAAGTTTCAATTATAGAAGATAAATAAATCCCAACAAAAATGGCAGCAGCCACTGAGCTGGAGAGAGCAGGAGGCTTGAGTTGCCCCTGGTGATGGAGGAAGCCAAGCTTCCCTTACACCCTGGCCTGCCTTGGCCTCCGCTTAAGACTACAAAGTTTCAATTATAGAAGATAAATAAATCCAGATATTATGGCCTCCACTTGGGTTGCTGGGAAGTGTGGCCAGCCTGCAAACCACCACAGGCCCCTCCCACAGGCCACCCCATGCCCTAAGAGAACCCCTACCCTGAACCAGGACACCCTTCAGGGCTAACCAGCCGGCCCCCACCCATGCACCAGACCTCTATCCTATCTAATAAAAGAGTAATATGCAAATTGACCATCACTCTAACACACAAGATGGCTGCCCCTATGTGGTCAAAGATCCTGTTCCCATGTGGACACAAGATGACCACCACAAATGGCCAGAAGGGGAGGGCAGTTGGGAGGGACCAGGCCTGCAAAGGAGGGCAGTTGTGGGCAATCAGGCCAGCAGGGGAGGGCAGTTGGGGGGACCCAGGCCTGCAGGGGAGAGCAGTTGGGGAGGGAGTGACCAGGCCTGCAAGGAAGGGCAGTTGGGGGGGGGGGACCAGGCCTGCAGGGGAGGGCAGTTAGGGGTGACCAGGCCTGCAGGGGGCAATCAGGCTGGCAGGGGAACAGTTAGGCATCAATCAGGCTGGCAAGGGAGTGGTTAGGGGGTGATCAGGCTGGCAGGCAGAAGTGGTTAGGGGCAATCAGGAAGGCAGGCAGGCGAGCAGTTGGGAGCCAGCAGTCCTGGATTGTGAGAGGGATGTCCAACTGCCTGTTTAACGGGCAGTCGGACATCCCTCAAGGGGTCCTATATTGGAGAGGGTGCAGGCTGGGCTGAGGGACACCCCCCCCTGCACGAATTTCGTGCACCGGGCCTCTAGTTTAGTAATAAATATATTTTACATCACGACCTAGTACATACACATACACAACGAAAGGAAAAGTTTCCAGAGAAAGCACTTCTTACTCTCACTTCATTCTTTTAAAAAAAATATATTTTATTGTATTTTTTACAGAGAGGGGAGAGGGAGAGAGAGTTAGAAACATTGATGAGAGAGAAACATCAATCAGCTGCCTCCTGCACATCCCCCACTGGGGATGTGCCTGCAACCAAGGTACATGCCCTTGACTGGAATCGAACTTGGGACCCTTGAGTCCACAGGCCAACGCTCTATCCACTGAGCCAAACCGGTTAGGGCTTACCCTCACTTCATAAAGTCGTGTATTGTTTCCTATTCCGTTCAGTTCTACTATATTTCATTGTGTAAACTGCTGATTGCAATCTACTCAATTTCAGAACACCCTAGTGGGATGCAAACAACAGTTTGAAAAATTCTAGCCTAGCGTTGGCTGGTTTTATCAGTGGTTAGAGCCTCAGCTTGCACACCAAAGGGCCACAGCTTTGCTTCCAGGGCACGTAACTTAGGTTCGATCCTGGCCCTGGTCAGGGCGTGTGCAGGGAGGCAACCAATTGATGTGTCTCTCTCACTCCCCAATCTCTCCCCCTCCCACCTCCTTTCCACTCTCTCTGAAAATCAACGGAAAAAATATCCTTGGGTGAGAATTAAAAACAAAAACAAAACCCGAAAGCCAAACTCCAGCCTAGAGACCTAGCAGAATCCCGCCACTGGAATATTGGTGCTATGCCTGAGTGAGCCTTTCCTGCAAGCTACTCACTACAAGGACTGGCCTGGCGAGGACCGGGGCGGGGGTGGTTAGGAGAGGGGTTCACTGAGTTACAGGACAAATGGGACACGTGTTTGGTGTCAGGGTGCTAAATGGATGCTTGTGTGTGTGTGTGCCGGAATTTGGCCTGGGACTTGCTGTCATGGTAACATAGAACCAGGTAGTGAAGAGGTGGGAAAGGGGACCCACAGCCTCATCTGTGCCCAGCCCTGGACGAAACCAGTAAGTGCCAAAAAGGACTTCATTGGTAAGTCAATTTGTAAGCAATATTTTGAACAAAGAAAGAAAGGTCATAGGGCATTGTAGTGGGTTGAATGGTGGCTCCCCAAAAGAGAGCTCCAGGACCTGTGAATGCAACCTCATTTGGAAGTTTGGCTCAGAAGTTGAACGTCGACCTATGAACCAGGAGGTCACAGTTCGATTCCCCGTTAGGGCACAGGCCTGGGTTGTGGGCTCAGGGATCGTGCAGGAGGCAGCCGATCAATGACTGTCTCTCATCTTGATGTTTCTATCTCTCTCCCCCTCTCCCTTCCTCTCTGAAATCAATAAACATATATATATTCTTAAAAATATCCTGTAAATTGTATATGCAAATTGCCGTTGATAGTACCAGCATGAATTGCGTGCAGCATCTAATAAAGCAAATGTTGGTCTTCCTGGCAGCATTTCTTTGTCAGGGCAAACATGGAACATATAAATGATGTTTAGGAAGAATTTACATGATATAAAAGTTATTGCAATGTAATCGTATAATGATGACCTCATTGTTAAGCGCTGCGGACATTTTTTGAGGACTCTGATTATTAGACAATTCTGTTTCATTTAACATTCCCAACTCTTTCAAACTTTTTAAAAATATATGTTTTTATTTATTTCAGAGAGGAAGGGAGAGGGAGAGAGAGAAGCCTCAATGATGAGAGAGAATCACGGATTGGTTGCCTCCTGTATGCCTCCTACTGGTGATCAAGCCCGAAACCCGGGCATGTACCCTGACCGGGGATCAAACCGTGACCTCCTGGTTCATAGGTCATCCACTGGGCAACACTGACTGGGCCTTTTTAAACCTTTTAAAATAATTTATTATCAGGGTTCAAAATGAATATGAGCTAACATCATTCCATCTTCATATGGAATAATATTAAATATTATTTATAATATTATTTACAATATTTATCATTTATTTGTAACATAATAAACATATTGCATATGGAAAAATAAACTTCCCCCAATACAAGCATGTATACAGTTCCCCCGGGAAGGACACATGGTGATTTCTGGCTTTATCCCCAGAGGCTGTGGGTCCTCTGACTGGCAGCCCTTCCCAGGTCCATGTGGATGATGTGGGGAAGGACCAGTTCTCTTACAGAAAGGTGACTGTGCTGTTAACAGAGGGAGCAAGAGATGGGACTATTCAGGAAAACACTCAGTGTGGCCCTGTCTGGTTTGGCTCAATGGATAGAGCATCCGCCTGTGGACTGAAGGGTCCCGGGGTTCAATTCCGGTCAAGGGCACATGCCTGGGTTGCAGGCTTGATCCCCAGTAGGGGGCGTGCAGGAGGCAGCCAGTCCATGATTCTCATCATTGACATTTCAGTCTCTCCCTCTCCCTTCCTCTCTCTGAAATGAATAAAAATATATTTTAAAAAACCACTCAGTGTGCACATACACACTCAGACATAGCTGCAGATGTGCGCAGGCAAACTGAGAAAGGACCGGAAGAAAGTGTATAGTGATGCACATATTAGCCATCGTTCTGGAGGGTGGGATTATGGGAGATATAAACACACCTTGCTTACCATAGTTGCCCAGCCTTTACACAGTTGTCCTATTCTTAGAAACCCCTGTTTAGTCTCTGCTGACACTGGTCTGCTACTATACTTGAAAGTTACGGCAATTTAACGCTTTGCTTGAGCCACTGGAGGTAAGAAGCGTACCAGGTGGTCAGTTCCAGGTGCCAAGTCCACCTGTAGGCTTTAGAAATTCAAACACCCAACTCCAAAATAATGAACTGATGGATGACTTCAGAACTGCAGGGGGAATGTGTAAAGGAGTGGAAACATCTTCCAAAAGAATGTGAAACAGCACAGTATGGCATGCCTTTTTTTTTATTTTATTTTATTTTATTTTTATTGTTTTAAGTATTACAAATAGTAGTACATATGTCTCCTTTTTTTTCCCCCTTGATCTCCCCCCAACCTCCCCTACCCCCCAGGACATGCCTTCACCTGCCCACCCTGCCCCCCCGCCCCAGTGTCTTATATCCGTTGGTTGTGCTTATATGCAAGCGTACAAGTCCTTCAGTTGGTCTCTTACAGCCCTCCTCGCCCAACCTCCCCTGTCTTCCCAATGTAGTTTGACAGTCTGTTCAATGCTTCTTTGCCTCTGTATCTTTTTCCCACCATTTCTTTCCTTTAAAAACTTTTGCCTTTGCAGACTGGAAATAAACATATAATAACAAAACAAGACAAAACAAAAAAATGTTTGAGTCCCAATTTCAATGTCCAACAGTTCCTTATGTGTACATGTCAGCAATGATATCTGGATGGTGGGCACATGGTGGCAATGCAGGTCCGACCCTCTCTGGTTTGGTCCTAGGCAACCTGCAGCGGTGCACAGCTGCTGACTGCTCCCATGGCAAGGCGTTGTCAGCGTCTTCCATCTCTGGACTGTTTTTTCCTCTTGTCTTCGTGGTTGGAGCACTCCTGTCAATTCCTCTCTGTTGCAGGAATCCATCTGGTCTTGGGGTTGTTTTCTGAAAATATACAAATATATTCTCGACCACAAGTTAATAAAGGAATCTTTTCTATATAATTGATTTGGGATCCTTTTTATTTTTGTTCAAACGATTTTCCTTTGTCTTATTTAGACACCATGTGTGTGTTTAATGGCCGTCTTGCTGTTAGCATTGCAAATGAAACTTAATTTGGTAAAGTAAAAATTTTCTAGATGTAATTTACTTATAGGATATGGCATGCCTTTTAAATAATTCTGAATGTTTGTAAATCTAGGCAAGTGATTCTTATCAGCCTTCTCCACACGGCAGTTCATTTCTCCATCTTGACCCTCTCAGCTATTCTGTTTCCTATTTAATAAAGGCAGATTTCCCAGTCCTTCTTCATTAATGTTGGCCTCTCTAGTCTCATTTACCCAGACGGTGGTGATAGTATGCAGAATGCAACAGAGAAGGGAAATCGCTAATTACATAAGTTGCCAAAGAACATCAGGAAGGGTCTGGAGAAAAAAAATGCATCCATAAATCTCGGTCACACATCCTGGAATTTGTAGCTTGGTCTATCCATTTGTTTGTCTGTATATTTTTTTGCTAATAAGTATGGTAGCTCTATTAATACTTGTCTTCCTCTGACTGGCTTATTTCACCTAGCATAATGCTCTCCAGGTTTTAAATGTTGTCTGTTACTCAGTGGCTCCATTTTCCCACTTCGTGGTTTTATAATATTTAAGCCAAGACATTTTTCCACTGTTAACAAAGGGATGAATAGGCAAGATAATTTCTCCACCTGTCCCCCTTAAAACTCTTTTTTTGAATCCTGAAATGCCATCCAATTTTCTAAAGTGTCTTGCCAGCTTTTATCCTCATAAAACTCAATATAATGAGGCTAAATGCAATGAAGATGCCAGGGAAGTCTCTAACCATGTCCTGTCAGTCACACAGGTATTCAGCAAGGCCTCTTCTCAAACCTTCCTGCCTCGTCCCCAGCATTCATCTTCTCTGTGGGAAGCACTTGAATCTGACAGCCCAGTGTTTTGTCTTATTTTCAGTATCTTATGTAAGCTTTTCTAAAGTAGGAAAAGCAGATAATGTGGCTAACAATGATTGCCACTCTTTATTTTTCTTATTCTGGGGGTGAAGGCTGCTGTAATTCCAAATCTCATTGTCCAAATGAGACAGAAATGAAAAATTCTCTTGATTTAATGTCCTGTAAAAACTCTAAGATAGTCATTTACTCCCTCTTGATTTTGCTGTTCAGGTTTGTCAATCTCAACATGAATGATTATCAGTTGTTGTCACTATTATCTTGGGCTCTGATTCCTTGAAGACTGTTAATTTAAACGTATAGAACATTTCCTTACATTTCTACTTACTAATGACCCACCAGCTTAGCCCAAGCTTGTATTAATGGACATACAATCATGGTCATATGTATCATGGACTTCATTGTATCTTTATTTCAATGTTTAACTTGGTTTGCAAGTGGAACCTAAAGTACTTCATTCAATATATAAGTAGCACCCATGGCTGAGTCTAATACCCTCTCCTTGACTTCTGGGGAGGGAGAAGTAGATCAGACAGGCCCCTCAATTTTGTAAAAAGTGAGCCATATAAAGAAATTGCTATCTCTGTCAGAGACCAAATTAATATGTCACCTCATCATTAAGTGACTAATCTCTTTTTATGGTTACAGGCAAATGCTGGACCACCGTGATGGGAAGAAGGGATGTTGACAGTAAGAAGGCAGTAGAGGGGTAAGTGAGGCATCATCCATCCACTAACCTAGCAAAGCATTCTGGCCAACTTTCCTCTTGGCTGACATGTACAGAATTCCAGTCGTAGCAGGATTCCTTTGTGCCACATGTAACACATTTGCTTTTGTTAGTGGCAGGCGGCGGGGGTTGGTACTTTTCCTTTTGGCAAACCAATAAAGAAGGAACTTCACTTTGGTGGTGGAGGGAATCTATCAAATTCTAGGACAGGGACTTCATTCCTTAACACCTGGGCAGCAGTTTTTAAAAAAATCCAGGTATTTTTGTAAAGAGACTTTGCTGTGTGCCCTCCCTCGGGACTGAACCTCACACTGTAAAGGCAGGTGGGGGAGGGCTGGGAAGAGGGATGGAGGGGAGTGGGCTCCAGCCCCACCCTGAGTCAGCTAGATGCCTTTCCAGGTCATAGGTCCTTGGCAGGGTTCTTGACCTAAGCCTGACTGCAGGTAAAGGGTGAAGATGTAAACCGGAGCAGAACAAATAGCTGGATGGCTACCATCCAGGTGATTTCTCCTAGGGCAGGAGGGATTCTTTTCGGAGGGAAAGGTTGGAAAATGGTTACCATGGTAACTCTCCAAGTTCTGAAGTGATATAATCAGATGATGCTCTGGAGAGCAGAGGGAAGGTGGTGGATTGAGCACACACGGACAGCTGAAGTCCACAGTTGGGCTTTCTCTTTCTTTTTTAATGTTAAGTCTGAATATTAAGGAAAAAGAAGGAAGGGAGGGAGGGAAGGAGGGAAGGAGGGAAGGAGGGGAAGGAAAGATGCAGAAACAGAAAGTTAAAAAAGTAAGAGAGGGAAAGGAAGGAAGGAATGAGGGGAGGGAGGGAGGGAGGAAGGAAAGAAGGAAGGGAGGGAGGAAGGAAGGAAGGAAGACTCAAACACAATTTATTCCAAAGAAATATCCTTGACAGCAAGAACATGCTGCCCATGGAGTTGAGGCTGAGAAAGAGTTTTGCTTCTCTTTGATTTTTGACCTTTGTGCTTTGTGAAGATTGATGGAACAGTTCAGTCAGTTGCTGCGTTTTCTATTTATTAGCACATCTGTAATGGTTTTTGTTATAAGACATACTTCCCTTGATACAATTAGATTAATATAATATTTATGCCATTTTGTCTGCAGAGGTATGCTGCTAATGGCATTGTGAAATAGAATGAATATACATGTGCTTAATATCAACAATGAAACTAACCATAGGCTCATAGGCTTATGAGACAGTACAACTTGATCTTTCTGAATACTGTAGTAAAAATATTAATTTGGGAAGAACAATTTGCAAATTGCTTACATATGTTTGAACTAATTCTCCCACATCATAAACCTATTGAGTGGATTATTAACTCAACTCCTCCGCCCCTTCCCTCTTCGTGATACTTGCCTGGTAAAACCCCACTTAAGTTCAGTCCAGCTCCCTGCCTGCTGTGCAGAAGCTGAATGTGCTTGGAGAAAAGCCCTGCACTTGACCTTGACAGGTGCCACCCCTTCCGGATGTTGCATCCTCGCTGAGCACCAGTCTGTACCATCCATTGCCCACCTCCTTCCTGTTCTCAGGGGAAGTTCAAACCCCCTTAGGAAAGCCCATATCCAGCTCACCATTCAAAGGAATTCCATTCCTGCCTTTGAGCTGCTATTAAGACATTCCCCTCACTGGCACTGGGGAGAGGAGTAGACCATTCCCCATAACTTTGACCAAGATGCGTTGATGTCAGAGTTTGGAGAAAAGGACACCAGTAGAGGGAATCGGATAGAGGGATATTGCCAGGGCTTGAGCAAAGCTTTCCCTCTTTTTTGTAAGCAGTTACAATCCTAAGAGATTAATAATGGGGATGCATTGAGGGGATTTTGAAGCCCTCAGCAAATACTCATAAAGAGGAGAAGACCCTGAGGAAGTTATTCTAAAAAACATTGTTCTTCTTATGAAATAAAAAATACTTCGTTGGGTTGCTCTCACCACCATCAGAGCTGGAAATACTTCCCATGTAATAATTTCTGTGGCTCCCGAGAGTTCAGGAGAGACACTGAGGATCGAAACAGTGTTAGCACTCATTTTTGCCATGGCCAGGACACGCGTCTCCTAGGTTCGGGGCTATTTTGCTATGGAAGCTCTCTGAGAAATTCCCAGTCTGTCTCCCTAGGAGAACTCTATCACTCACTTCTTGGAGAGGACTTCTAAGAGCTGAGTCAGCCTAGTTCTTGGCAAAAGTTGAAATGCAACCCATCACAACTCATGGGTGGTAACAGTGGGAAAAGGAGGGAAGGGAGCTGAGCAGCGGTTTGGTTCCATGCCCACAGTAGGACTGTTCTGTTGGGCACCAAACCCCTTCCAAGTACATAGTAAAAGAATGCATAGTAGCCCTTGCTGGTCTTCGCAGTGGTTAGAGCGTTGTTGGCTCGCATACCAAAGGGTCAAGGGTTCAATTCCTGGTCAAGGGCACGTACCTGGGTTGCTGGTTCGCTTCCCACTTCTGGCCGGCGTGTGTGGGAGACAACCAGTCCATGTATCTCTCTCACATTGATGTTTCTCTCTCTCTTCCTCCCCCTCCCTCCTTCCCTCCCTTTCACTCTCTCTAGAAAGCAATGGAAAAAATACCCTTAGGTGAGGATTTAAAAACAAAAGAATACGTAGTTAAGACCTAACAAAAATGCTGGAATCAGGAAGGCATTGATTCAAATCATATTCCCGCTACTTGTTATCATATTTCCAGGTCCTCATCTATAATACAGGGTTAAATAATGCCGCCTGTTCCTGTTATTGGTGTTAGTATCAGAGTGAAGTGAAATCATTAAAGTGCTGCACACAGGCTGTCAAGTAGTTCATGTTCAAAGACTAGTTATATGCCTGAGTAACTATGGCCACAGCCATGCTGCATAGCAAACCACCCCCAAAACGCAGGGGCTCACAATGACCCACATGTATTTTGTTGTTGTTCTAGATTGCAGGTTGATTGCAGTACTATGGGCCTGACTGGGCAGCTCTGCTCCAACTGGGGTCCGGCTGGGCTTGGCACTGGGCTGCCGGCTGGGCTCAGTTCTGGTCCATGTGTGCTTATTCCAGGGCCGAGGGTAAGACTCAGTGGCTGGGCTACAGTCTTCTCACGTCGCTGGAGCACCGAGCTAAGTCAGAAGACACAAGCACACTTAAGCCCCTTACTTGCATCACATCTGCTCGCGTTCCACTGGTCAAAGCAAGTCACCTGGTGACCCCAGCATCAGCAGCATAGGCTAGAAGTTACCCACAGGAGGATAGGGAAGAAGGTGACTATTTGATGAACAATAACTTCAGCCATCACACTATGATAATGTTCCGTTTATTCATTTGTTTGGTTTTATTGTTATTGGTAGGTAGGAAAAGAATCATTGATTTTTTTTTTTTTTGCATTGATTTTGCTTGGTCGCCAATTTTGTGCCAGGAATTGCCCCAGCCCCTCTCCCAAGTAATGTTAAGCTTTCCCCAACCCTAGTGACCGCCATGTCTGGTTTTAAAGGCCACATTCCGAGACAACGACCTGAACTGTAGAAATTCTTTTCCTCAGTGTGGGGACAGACAAGCCGGCGAACGGCAGCTCATTTCTCGCTCAGACTAAAGGCAGCTCATTGACTAACTCACGGCTTTGGAGCCTCCTTGGGCATCTCTGAGCCTCGGTTTTCCTAATCTGAAAAATAAAAAGATGTTCTCTTCAGTTCCTCCTACTTTACTGGCTATTTTCCACAAATGAAAAGACTCTTGCCATGCACAGTCAGTCTCAGACATTTTAAGCAAGACAGGAAAGCATTTGACACAGTCATTTGACGCTCATTAGAGGGAAGGCTGGGATGAAGTGCCAGATTTAGTTCAGCCACGAAATAGCTCAGGACAATGGAAGTGACTCACAAAATGCATTCCCGGGCCCTTGCTGTGATGAGAGAGGCAGCTGAAGAGACAGGCACGGTGTCAGGCATTCTTTCCTAGGGTGATAGAGATGTAGCCCATGGATGTAGGAAGGGTGCCGGGGTTCTTGTCCCAGCATTACAAAGGGTTGTGCAATCTGGAGAAAGGCTGTGCATAGATCAAGTAGGAGTCCAAGGACAAAAGATAGTTTTGAAAGGCATTGGGGGTCAGAGGAGCTTCAGCGAAAGGAGCTAAAGACTCTCGTTCTTAGTTCTTAGTTCTCTCTGGACCCCGTGCTTTTTATTAACACAATTTGTTCTAAGGTAAGGTGGAGACATACACTTCAAAGGGTAGGGTTTACAGAAGCATTGTCAGATTGGGGAATAGCCTACAGCTGTTCAGGTGTTTGGCCAACAGGAGGCCATAACATGTAGATTAAGATGCCCTGAGCTGTCTGGCAGCAAACGATTATCCTATTCAGGTTTGGGGGAGATGCCCTTTAGCTGTTCCAACAGGTAAACTACATATGTGGCTCAGCCCCTGTTGAGCCCCCAAGCTTCATCAACCTTTTGATGAAACTCTTGTAATTATGACATGCTGGAACTGGCTCCCGGCAAAGGGGAGCTGGAAATGAGATAGGGGTGGAAGAACAAGGTACTTGTCAGATATTCGTTGGCAATACAGTCTTCTGCTGGCCTGTCAGCCACTGTGAGTGGCAGCTATCAAGTCTATAGAAACGTCAGATGAAAGGTGATGTTGCCGAGTTTGCTTCTGTCTGTTCTACAACTCCATTGGCTAATAAACCCGAGGGGAAGAGCTCAAGCTACAACGTGAAAAATTTAATTGGGACGTGGAGGAAGTTTCCATCTGAGGCTGGTAAATATTAACATATCTTGATATCCCCGAGTTATGGACTTGACACGATCAAGACAACTTGACAGCTTGTCTCTCCCAGTCTCTTGGTATGAAGGGGTGAAGGAGGAAGAGAATTAGTGACATTTATGGTTAACACAGAACAGGTAGTCTCACATACAGTATCCCATTAAGCACCCCAGGAACCCAGCCAGTCAGTGTAATAACCTTGTATTCAGAAAAGAATCCAGGCTTGGGGTTAATTACATGATCACCCAAGGAAGTCATGACCTCAAACACAGCCTTTAATTTTTTTCACCATATTGCGTTTTGATCTTTAAGATCTGCCTGTAGATTTAGACAGTTTCATTGATTGTGGCTAAACGCAGAGGTAGACTAAATTAATGCTCACCAAAGTCCTTTTACTCTCGACATCTGAGTCTATGAAAGACAAATCATTTCCCCGGCAAGCCCGAACCCCAGACTGTGCTGTACATATCTTTGCCTTGTTTTCAGCTGTCAGCTCCTTGGCTGCTCCTTCCGGCCACTCTGCAAGTCTCCATTGCCAAGCATTTATTTTCTCTCTCTGGTTTGTTTGGAAGACGGAAGGCCTCGGGAAGGGATTGTTGGGCTTTGCGTAGAAGACACATGAAATATCTGTAATTATGGGTTACATTGCTGTACTCGATAAATGGCTGAAAGGAGTCCTGTGACAAAAACTTCTGGAAGATTATTGACTGTGTCAACCAGATCAAAACACTGTGCACTTGCATCACCTCTGCAAAGTGTGATAAATAGCCTATTGCTTGGGGAGTTTGCCTGGCATTTGTTTCTGCATTGTAAAACTATTCTAGCCCTTGTCATGGCATTTTTGGTTAACAACGCAAAGAAACCCTTCGGATAGAATTCATCTTGCAGATGCCAGATACTGTGCCTAGCTACATAGAAAATAGTGGATTTAATCATTCAAAACTTTAATTTATTTCTACCATGAACCCAGGCAAAAGAAGTGTGTGTGTGTGTGTGTGTGTGTGTGTGTGTATACCATAGCGCACACACACACACACACACACACACACACACTGAGTGGCCAGATTATTATGATCTCTGAATGCATAATATCTGGCCACTCAGTGTCTATCCTATATAATAAAAGGCTAATATGCAAATTGTCCCCTCGACCAGGAGTTCGACCAGCAGGCAGGCCAGCCAACCGCCCATATCCCCTCCCTCTGGCCAGGCTGGCCGGACCCCACCCATGCACGAATTCATGCACCGGGCCTCTACTATATACACTGAGTGGCCAGATTATTATGTGTTCAGAGATCATAATAATCTGGCCACTCAGTGTGTGTGTGTGTGTGTGTGTGTGTGTGTGTGTGTGTGTGTATATATAAATTTTTTTTTTTTAGCAAATTTATTTGGTTAAAACTGGGGCAGGTCTCATGCTTGGGTAAAAACTGGTATTTCTCTATCTGAATAATGAAGTGAGAGAAAAATAATTTATTTCTCATTATTTATGTTTCCAATTGTGTCCTTTACATAATTGCCTTGGAACAGAAGCCTCTTATTAAAATGGCCAATCATAGCTGTAACAGAGTTCCCAAGCAGAAGAGCCAAACAAAATATGAATTAAAACTTCCTATTAAATCCCAGCAGTATAGAGGGTGGCTGACCTCAGAGAACTGAGCTTGTTTAAACGCATACAAATCATCAAAATTGTAAGCATAAATGAAGAGTGATCAAATCTAGACAAAGGACTGGGGGCAGAAATTTCTGATCTCAGAAGGAGTGGAAGAAATAACAAAGGCAAAAAATCAGTAGGTATTTTATATACAAATTACTGTTTCTCTCCAAATGGCTTACCAGGCAAATAAACCAGGGGAAATACTTGCTTCAAGCAGGACAAAGGGCAATATCCTTAATAAGAAAAGAGCTCGGGCCAACAGGTAGTAATGGAAGCGTTCATTTCCCCTTAAACAAAGCGGGGAAGGAACAAAGGCCATTGAAAACGCTGGCATATCAATGGCTAATACACATTTGAGCACTTTTTCATCCTCACTCATTAGCAACGAAATGGAAATGAGAATAACAATGAGAAGCTATTTTTAAGCAATCAGAGTAATGGAACTGTAAAAAATGAGAATATTCGATACCAGAGACTGATGTGGTGGCACAGGCACATTCAGCACAGGAATACAAAGCGGGTCTAACCCTTTGGGAAAAGAGCGCGGCGCACATTGCAGGAGTCTTGAACATATTTGTAATTTTACCTCCAAAATCCTGTTTCCGGGATTCTGTTGATGGAAATGAAGAGTTTTCTGCTGAAGACGTTCACTGCAATGCTGTTTTTAATATTGAAATTGGGAAAGAAACTGTTTTCAAAAATAAGGGTGACATTAAACAAATGTAGCTACTCAAATATCTGTAAAATATTTTGATAACGTCATAGAATGCCTAGGTTTTAGTGTGAAAATATAAAATTAGAATGTAAGCCTGGCTGGTGTTGCTCAGTGGTTGAGCATCCGCCTTATGAACGAGGAGGACCATGTTGGATTCCAGGTCAGGGCACACACCTGGGTTACAAGCTCAATCCCCAGTCGGGGGCTGCAGGAGGCAGCCAATCAATGATTCTCATCATTGATGTTACTCTCTCTCTCTCCCTCTCCCTTCCTCTCTGAAATCAATAAAAAAAAAATATTTTTTTTTCTTTTTTTTTTTTTAAAAAAAGAAACACAAATGTGGTCACATAGCTACAAGATCTCAGATCAGGGCATTGTACCAGGGGACGCTCCCAACAAAAGACTAATTTTGACACGAAGTTCAGAATGCACTGTTAGCGTGCACTGAGCTATCTGATACATGAGGACAGGGAAGCTAAGATCTAAAAGCAACTATCTGGGACTTTCCAGTGCCTCGGTGCGAGCTGATACGCTGCTGACCTGTATGACACACTGTATGCCCGGTGTCCCCTGGAGGCTTAGGTCTGCGGTAGTTTCTCTCATTAGCCCCTGAAGGCTCGCAAAGTGTTTCTCAGACCCCCATTTGCCCCAGGCTTTGGTGAGAGGTACGGAAATGTCAGCTTTTGAAAGCTCAGCTCTTCCCAAGGGTGTGACATGCATGCAACATGGGTGAGCTTGCAGCAACCTCTGGGCTAGCACAGCTTTGCTCAGGCAGAATGTAGACTCATCCAGCTGGCAGGCCAAGCTGAGAAACCCACGCTCATGTAAGTCGGTTTATGCCTAAGCGCTTTCTGGGGTCTTACTGACTTCTCAGCTTGCTCCTGATGTGAAAGTTTTGTCTTCCAAATGTTAGGTCACTGAGCCATGAAAAGATGTGACATGACCACAGCCAGCAGGCAGTGCCAGTTGTTGCTAGCTGTGGGAGTTTAGCAATGAATTTCTAAATGTGTGGCATTCTCATCCTTTATTTTTAAAAATATATATTTAATTGATTTTTTACAGAGAGGAAGGGAGAGGGATAGAAAGTTAGAAACATCGATGAGAGAGAAACATCGATCAGCTGCCTCCTGCACACTCCCTACTGGGTGTGTGCTTGCAACCAAGGTACATGCCCTTGACCGGAATCAGACCGGGGACCCTTGAGTCCGAAGGCTGACGCTTTATCTGCTGAGCCAAACCAAGTTAGGGCTCTCATCTTTTAATATATAATAGTTATCACTACAATTTATGGAACACTCATTATGTGTCAGGCTCTGTTAGCGACTCTTTTGGTGTTTCATTTAACTTTACAATAAACCCTATGAGGTAGGGATAACTTTACAATAAACCCTATGAGGGATTCTCGTCATCATGCTATGCAGAAGGAAACACACCCAGAAAGGCTGAAGAACTGTTTCAAGGTCAAATAACTCGTAAGTGGGATGCAGAGCCCAGGGAATAGGATGGGATCTGACTTTAGTGACATGCACAGGTCCATGGGCATGGGGACCATTTCCACCCCCCCCCGCCCCCCCCCCCCGCCCCCGCCCCAAAGCTCATTAAGGAGCACAGCTGGTGTGGCTGGAGAGGAAGTCAGGGGCACTTGTTTTGACGCCAGCCTGTGTCTCCAGAACAGGCTTCCTGCAGGCACTCTGGAGGAACAGAGTTTTTCTTCAGGTTTTTCTTTACCACCAACATGAGCTGCTCTCTGCTGGTCTACCACAGTTCTTCATTTACTGGTAGCATAGGGTTCTTCTCCCAAAACACCCATTCTAAAGACGAGTGCTTGTAATGATGAGGATAATATAAACAATCCAAAAGCCCACCCTTAGGTGGCCTGCCATAGCGAGTCCCAGACATTTGGAAGAGAGTGGGAGGGAATATACACACGGGGTCCCGTCGAGGGTCAGGCCCCACTGCACCTTTGAAGGTGAGAAAAGTGTCTTCTTTGCACACTCACCCTTGTTCATTCTTCCCCTTAGTCTTCGAAGCTAATTAGGTCTTTAACGTGTCCAAACTGAGTCTTCAGTCCTGAATTCATTCCTGCCTTTTTTATGCATCCCTCCACCATAGTCTAAGCCACCATCTCTCCCCAGGACTGCTTGGGCCACCAGGCCAGGCTCCATTTCCACGCTCACTGCCCACTAATTCCTTCGCCTCAAAGAAGCCCGAGTGTCTTTCCAAACACACAAATCATGTGTTCTCTGGGGCAGAATTTGCTTTCCAAAGCCAGCTGCATCAATAGACCTCCTTCCACATGTTCTGCCAAGGTGATCATGACCGGAGGGTCTGTGCTTCCTCCCCTTGACATCCACCCGGCAGGCTTTGCGATGGGCTCCATGAGGAGAACCCAGCCAGCTGGCTTCCAAGACAAAGTTAGAAAAGGAAGTCCAAGCTGCCACCAGACTGCCTCTCTCTCTCTCTCTCTCTCTCTCCCTCCCTCCCCCTCCCCCTCTCTTTCTCCCCCCCGACCCCATCGGTCTTTTTCTCTCTGAGGAATCCAGCTGCCATCTTGTGAGGAAGCCAAACAGACCCACAGAAGGGCCAGGTTTTTCTATTCCAATTTCGGACAACTGTTCCTTCTACACATTGTCCTCTTGGTCACCTTGACTGACAACGCTCCCTGGCCATTGTTACAGTATTCCCAGTGTAATCATACTACAAGGAACACACACACAGACCACGTCCTGTGCCTGGCACACTATGGAAGACTTACATGGGATTTTTAAAACGAGTTTTTAAGCAACGGTGCAAGGATTATATTTAAGTTAATGCATTGTGCCCCACACAGTAACCACTTATATGCAGTATGTAATTGGCCTTGCCTATTATTATTATTGTGGTTATAGTCTTGAAACCTATGGGAAAGTAAACTTTGCATTTTGTATAATCACAGTATTAAGGATTCGCAGTGTATTCCGACATAGCATTTCTGTGAGTGCTATCCATTTTCTGTCTCATTATCAGGAGGGGTCATTAGATAATCTGATGGCATTGGGTAAATCTATTTCTTGAAACTGTTCCCCTGGGATAAACAGATAAAGTCGTCATTTTGTTCGCTGTGTTGTCTCTAAGCCTCAGAATGACTGATGGGCCATAATGGAATTCCATAGGGATGGAGCGCATCAGCTGTGGGTTGGCTTTTGGTTTCCTTAGCAACTGGCTCCTAGGGACACCATGGCAGCCACATGTATTCCAAGTTAGAGTTCTAAAAAAAAAAAAAAGAAAAAAAGGGGGGATATTTCAATTGAGATTTTATACACCTAAATTAACTTTGCTCACGAGATGATTTTTGCATTGCTATCATTTTTTAGCCTGTGTGCTATTTCTCATTAGAATAGCAAATGCTGCCCTTTGAGGAGGTTGGTTGGGAAGGGAGAGTGCTGGGGTAGAGGAGATTAGAAAGGCTTAATAACCCGAGTCCTAAAGAGGAATTGGTTCCTCTTAGTTCCATTTTCCAGTCCAGCCCTGAGGGGAAGTGATTTAGCAGCTAAGCAAGCCCGGTCAGATATATGGCCTCCTCAGTACCATGTTATTCAACCCAAGGAGAAATAACTTAGTCTTTCCCGTTGTTTTTACAGAAAAGCTGGCCTCCGTGTGAGATTTCTTACTGTCTCCTACACGAGGCTCTTTCAAGCTGGGCGCCATTGGTATTTGAGACCGGGTAGTTCTTTGTTGGTGGTGGTGGAGGGGCGGGTGTTGAGGCTGCCTTGTGGATTCTCAGATGTTTAGCAGTATCCCTGGCCTCTACCCAATAGATGTCAACAGATCCCCTTCCTCATAGGACAACCCAGAGTCTCCAGACATTGACAATCCTCCTCTGGAGAACAAAATGGCCCTAGTTCAGATCTGTTGTCCAAGAAAAGGTGGCGTGTAATCCCATGAGTAAGTCGCTGCCATTCGTTGCTAATCAGTCCTCACTTTCAGATCCTCCACCAGATCTAATTTTGTTAGTATTTATCATTATGACCTCGGGTCTTGGTTAGCTGTGAGAAGACGTTATTTGATCCATCTTCTGACCTCAGTCCTTTCCACCTTTGTCATTTAAAAAAAAAAATATATATATATATTTTATTGATTTCAGAGAGGAAGGGAGAGGGAGAGATAGAAACATCAATGATGAGAGACAATCATGGATTGGCTGCCTCCTCCACGCCCCTCACTGGGGATCGAGCCCGCAACCCAGGCATGTGCTCTTGACTGGAATTGAACCCAGAACCCTTCAGTCCACAGGCCGAGGCTCTATCCACTGAGCCAAACCGGCTTTCCACCTTTGTCATTTCTACTCACTATCACACTTCGCATTTCCTTTAAGAGGATGTGTGTCAGCCCTAGCCAGTTTGGCTGAATAGATAGAGCATTGGACCATGGACTGAAGGGTCCTGGGTTCAGTTCTGGTCAAGGGCATGTACCTCGGTTGCCGGCTTGATCCCTGTCTATGGTTGGGGCATGTGCTGGATGCAACCAATCAATGTGTCTCTCTCACATCGATGTTTCTCTCTCCGTGTCTCTCCCTCCCTTCCACTCTCTCTAAAAATCAATGGAAAAATATCCTTGGGAGAGGATTAACAACAACAAAAAAGAGTATGCATGTCAGATGGAAGGTACTAATCTCCTGCCCCAAAATATGAAAACTAAAAGAATGATAAAATAAAGTGATGGGGGGAGGGGGGAATCCATGGGAGAGTCTATTGTGAATTTCAAGGGTTTTATGGAATATTGATTCTACTTGCCTCTACAATTAACCACAAAATTAGACACAACTGGGTGGAGCATTTATGTAACACTTTTAAGCCCTAAAAGATAGCTAACATTTTTTCTAACAAGAACTGCTATAACAAAAATTCCAATCAATAAAATAATATGTGCAACGCCTCACCCTTCCATCTGACCAAAACTGCATTTCTAGAGCGAAGGCATTCCTCTGTAAATCCTATGAATGGAGAAACACCTTTATCTGATCTAAAAAAAAAAAAAAAAGATACAGTTATGGAACTTTTACATAGAAACTCCACAATACAGTGAGAATTAACCTGTGCTGGAACTGAGGCAATGATGGAAAAGTACGATGAACCACCACTGTGTCAGCCATTGCTCACCCACGGTTGTTGTTGGTTGTGTTGGAACAGGTTGAAGTCTGTGGGACAAGGTGGATGGAAAGACTGTAGGTTTTTGCATTTGATCAACTTTTAAACCTAACACCAACTGTGTGATTTTACGTACTACGTACTTCGTCGAACCCTTCTGAGCTTTGGCTACGTCATCTGTAAAGTAAGAGTCTGACACAAGCATTGCAGGGTCATTGTGGGGATTAGGAAGGATGCACATGAGCCTCTGAACAGAATGCCTGGCCTGGGGCTGAGCCTCTTCCTGTTGATGGTGATTCCTGGTTGACAAGATTTCCCACGGGCAGACACGCTGATGCAGTTCGAGTCCTTCCCATGGCGATGATCGGAGCCCTCCCTGTTTATTTGAACAAGAGTACCAAATTAATGATGTCTGCCTCAGAGGTCTGCAAGTGACAGTGTCAGCCAGGAGCCTGTGAAAGATAATGATCCCTGGCTCAGACCCGATTGCTTCTGATTCAGTGGTCCACCAGGACCTGGGGATCTGGGCTTTGAAAGCTCCCTGGGAGCCGGCGGTGTGCTGTTTCTCAATCCACCTAGGTACCCGGCTGTGCTCACTTTGTGAAAACACACCAGTTGGTATACTTTTCTGCATGAGTGTAAGTCATACTTCAGTAAAAGTTTAATGAAAAATAAAACGTCTCCCAAGACAATCTTCATGCGCAACCAGGTTTTTGAAGTCACTGACTTTCATCTTATCCTCGCCACATTTAAAAGTCAAAAAATATGCCGGCCGGTGTGGCTCAGTGGTTGAGCATCAACCTATGAACCAGGAGGTCACGGTTTGATTCCAGGTCAGGGCACATGCCCTGTTGCTGGCTCCATCTCCAGTAGGGGGCTTGCAAGAAGCAGCTGTTCGATGATTCTCTTTCATCACTAATGTTTCTCTCTCTCTCCCTCTCTGAAATCAATAAAAATATAAATATGATTTTTTTCATCACCAATGAGAGAATTATCGGGAAAATATGCTTGGCCAGTGGAAATGTCGCTTCCTGGAACTGTGGAAGCATAGATATCCACACACATACAGAGCCTCTCCTCCCAGTCTTTCATTGTATAGTTGGGGGACTGAGAGCCAGAAAAGGGAGGTGATTCCTGTGGGAGGCACTGGCAAAGTAGACATGAGCCCAGATAACCCTTCATTCCTGTGCTGCCTCTAGGAAGTGCACATCTGTTGTAAAAACTTACCCACAGCGTAAGAGGCACAAAAACATTGGTCTTCATCCCCTGTCTTCTCACCACCGATGGAGGGAGAGCTTTGACCAAGGCTGAGTGCCTGGAGCGGAAGTAAGGACCCTTGCCTTCCTTTCGGCATCCTCCGCTCTGACACACCTTTTACTTCAAGGAATAACAAGCCACAAGAATAAAGTGCTCCTAGCGTCGGCAAAGCTCTCTCCTCTGTGGGAACTGTTTCTGGAGTCAGAATAACACCCCTCGAGTGCTTGGCCCTCGCCGCAAACCCTGAGAATAGGAAATGGACCATTAATTGCTTGTTCCCGTTGCTACTCAGATGGGAATTAAAAGCATTACCACTTGGAGCCAAATCTTGCAGATTGTGGACAAAGTGGCATGCTTCTAGTTTGCTTCTTGTCAAGAATGGCTCATTTTCTCCCGAGGAACTCTAACGGCACTGTTTCATCCAGCATTGAATAATAGGAAGAAATTGCATAGTTTACGCTTGGTAAGTATGGCATTTATTTGTAATTTCACTTAAAAGCAGAAGCACTTAAGACTTATACAAAACATCGATATGTCCAAACACAGGGCATCCAGAGGCAATTGCTGTGTTGTGGCTGTGATTTACTTTCCCATTTGCTACTTTTATTTACTTATTTCAGTTCAGGATAAATAAAGGAAGCTAAGTTCACAGTGCTATGAGATTTCCCCCTATGATGATGAATAAAAAGCAGATAGAAGTACACTTGTCAATGTCTTTGCTAACCAGATAAAATATCCGTCTTAACCAGATGAAACCCTGGGATTTTATCCAATAAGTTAAAATGCTGGGAAAACCATTTTATTTGTTACTAGAGGCCCAATGCACGAAATTCGTGCAAGAGTAGGCCTTCCTTCCCCTCGCTGCCGGCAACGGCTTCCCCCTGGCACCCGGGACCCGGGCTTCCCTTGCAGCCCTGGCTTTGTCTGGAAGGTCATCTGGAAGGATGTCCAGAAGGGCGTTGGGTCTAATTAGCATATTATGCTTTTATTATTATACATATCACTCTGGAAGGACATAGTAAGGAAAATATGCACACTGTAAATAGCTGGATTGAGAGTAAAAACAATGAGTCTGAAGTGACATAGTGAATGTCAGTTTTTTTGTTTTGTTTTTTAAATATATTTCTTTATTAATTTCAGAGAGGAAGGGAGAGAGAGATAGAAACATTAATGATGAGAGAGAATCATTGATTGGCTGCCTCTTGCATGCCCCCTACTGGGGATTGAGCCCACAACCCGGGCATGTGCGCTTGACCGGAATCGAACCCGGGACTCCTCAGTCCACAGGCTGACACACTATCCAATGAGCCAAACTGGCTAGGGCGTGAATATCAGTTTGATCCTCATGATTATCCTTCAAGGTTAGAATAATGTGCCCATTTTTCAGATGAGGAAGCTAAGGCACCGAAAGGTTAGAGAGCTGGGAATCATGTGGGTCTTTTTAAAAATGGTGATGTGAACAACATTCAGAAATCTTTGTAAGTCTTATTTTTATAGATGGTTTGTAATGTGTCGCATGCTGGGGACAGATTGGCTCTGGGAGTGGCCGTGCGGGGCTCGCCACCTTGCGTGCTCTGTTCCAGAATGCAACGTGGTTGTCATCGCAAGGTGGCCTTGTTTACCTGCAGCAGGTCCAGACAGCTCTGTCCCCGGGAAGGGAAGCTTACCCATTGCTTAGTATACTATTCGTTCAGTTACACATTGATTTCCTCTTTGCAGTTGGTTACACTTATCTGGTTGAGTTACTGTCAAGCTCATCCTGTTTGCAGCTGCATCTTAACATTTAGCAAGACAACATTTAACAGGAACAGGCCAGACCTTGAGACCCTTGTCCTCTCTAACACCAACATCAGTGAGGAGCTTCCCTGCAAATCCGCTCGCAGCTGCGAGAGTGGGCAGGGTGCTCAACACCCATGCCCTTTGCACAGGACCGTCTCCACCGTGCAAAGCCACTTCTCATTTCTCATCGCTGCTGTTCAACCAGTTTGCACAAGTGGATTTGGGAGAGGAAGGGGGGTATCTGAGGACAGACCCTCCTGGAAATACACTTGAGTGGCCAGATTATAATGATCTCTGAACGCATAATCTGGCCACACAGTGTATATCCTATATAATAAAAGGCTAATATGCAAATTGTCCCCTTAACCAGGAGTTCAACCAGCATGCAGGCCAGCCAACCGCTCATGTCCCCTCCCCCTGGCCAGGCTGGCCGGACCCCACCCATGCACGAATTCATGCACCAGGCCTTACACACACACACACACACACACACACACACACACACACACACACACACACACACTGAGTGGCCAGATTATTATGCATAATAATCTGGCCACTCAGTGTAGTCCGTGTGAAATACTGAGGCTGGTTAGACTTGAGAAGCAAGTAAGGAATTAGAAATGCACAAAAGTGTCAGGATGACTGCTGGCTGGTTTCTTGTTCCCCAGGGTGTCCTATGCAAAGGTCGTGGGGCTCAAACGCGGAGCATACACATACACACACACACTCTCTCTCTCTCTCTCTCTCTCTCTCTCTCTCTCTCTCATACACACACACACACACACACTCTCTCATACACACACACACACACACTCTCTCATACACACACACACACACTCATACACACACACACACACACACTCTCATACACACACACACTCTCACACTCAGCTAAGGGGGATGTGAGGGGGGGGAAGCCAGTACGAGATGAGACCAGGAAAGCTTCCAAAAACAGCGAGACTTGATACACCGCATTAAGCATCTGTCTCCTGCAAGAGAAGCAGTGCTGGAAGGCAGGTGTGGCACCTTATTCATGTTTGAAGCCTTGGGGCCCAGCTTCGAGTCTGGACCATAGCAGGTGTGGGCTAGCAGTGGAGAGAAGGCACTCGAGCCCCTTGCCCCTCGCTCCCCCTTTTCTTCATGAGCCTGTGTCCTGGGTTGCGGGGGGGGCACAGCTCTGGTGGTCCACGTGTCCCCGGGTTGTAAGGTGATGTGCTGGGAGGCCCTCCTCTGCTCCATCTCACATGTAGTTATGTTAGTGGCTGGAGCAGGCTGGCGCCCTGAGCACCTCTCCAGCCCTGTCTTCTCTTCCAGGGCACACGTGATCAGCACTCTCCCCTCTGCCATGTGCTACGCTCTGGGGTCCATCAAATCCCAAAGCCTTGGTTTGGGCTTAGAAAGCGGGAAGGGCCGTTGGATGTTGGCCTGGACCACCTGCGTGGCCCACATTCCCAGAGACCTCATCAGGCAAGTTTGGGCCAGATCTCAGCTCAGACTCCGAAGAAAAAGGATCCTTTGCTTCTCCATCCTCCACACACCCGGGCGCACATCACCCGTGGAAGCAGGTTCCCTGTAATCTAGAAACAACACAACTTCACTTCTAACTGTTGCCACCGGCCTCCCCGCAATGATTTGTCAAATGGAACAGAAGCTGTCCCCTCCATTCCGGTGCACAGCTGTCGAACACTCCAGCGCCACCCTCTTGATGTTCGAAGCTCAATTGTGCCATCTGCCTGGTGAGAGAGGACAGAGGGAGGGTCACCGGCCCCAGCCTGGCAGTCTGCACAGAAGGGCCAGCGCTGGAGAAGGGCTGGGGAGCTTGGCTGGCTTCCCAATCTCTCATTTCCACAGCATCACAGTGATTTTAATTAAATACTCCCCCCACTGACTCAGCGGCTGATAAAGCCCAGTGCGGAGCCATGACACATAGCATGTTAATGGAGGCAGTCAAACTGGAAGGCTGCAACCCGAGTCCACCAGCAAGCAGCTTCTCACCTGCCAGCCCCAGAGCCAGCAACTGCCCCAGCCTTCCTCCTCCTCAGCAGCACTCCCGGGGGGCTGCCTGGAGGCGGCAATCTGTGTGTTCTCAAAGCCTCCCCGGAGAGACATTCTTCTGGATTCCACTGGTCTTGGTCCTTTACCAGGCTCCAACAGGGAAAGTGGCTTCATTCACCCATGAAGTTTCCCTCCTGGTTTTTGCATAGCCGAGGCCAGAAGCTGACGCCTGAGGGCTCTCATGAATCCCTGGAAAAGACAGAGAACGACTCTCAAAGAGACCGCAGTGCAGAGACCCACAGCCTGAAACAGCCGCCACGACCACACTGCAAACCTGCGAGCAAAAATGAACGCCTCGTGCTGTATGCCGAGAGATTCGGGGGCTAGAGCTACACAGCAGTGGCTGGTGCATCCAGGCTCCCACGGAGCAGGACAGAAAGGAGGACAGAGGGCTCCTCAAGTTTTGGATTCCCTAATCTCCCTGGGAACCCTCCTGGTCCTGTGGACCCAGTATTCAACCAGGTGGGAAAAGAAGCCTCTCTTTTTTTTTTAAAAAAATATTTTATTGGTTTTTTACAGAGAGGAAGGGAGAGAGATAGAGAGTTAGAAACATCGATGAGAGAGAAAAATCCATCAGCTGCCTCCTGCACACCCTCTATTGGGGATGTGCCCGCAACCAAGGTACATGCCCTTGACCGGAATCGAACCTGGGACCCTTGAGTCCGCAGGCCAACGCTCTATCCACTGAGCCACACCGGTTAGGGCAGGACAGCTCTTTTCAGGAACAGCTGTCACCTCCCTCTGCTCCCAGTGGCCCATGTCTAGACTAGACAGAGGAGAAAGCATTGGCTGAGCAGCAATTCCTCCACAGTCCTCCCATCGTACCCGCAAACCTTTACCTTTTGTATTCTCTGACTCCGTTAGGATAGCTTCCCCCTGGGGCACAGGTGACATCCCTAGGAACCACAAAGGAAAAGGGTTAGTGCGTCAAACTCTTACACACCTGTGGGAGAGGGCAGTGAGATGGAGAGGATGTGGTAAGCACTTGGTAAGCTTCATTCCTTTCTTATTTTATTCATAAATGCAACAAGTGCTTGTCGAGAACCTACTGGGAAGCTCGCCAGAATATAGGGTACCATGTAGATATACCGTAGGGTACCCAGATAAATTTGAGTTTCAAAACACAAGCACTTCTCCCAAGTCCCCGACCAAAGGGACAACACTTTACATCTCTCTCTCCCTCTCCCTCCCTCTTTCTCTTAAAATCCATGGAAAACTTATTTAAGAAAAGAAAAGAGTACTGAGAACACAGGTGCCCTGTTTCAGCTATTGTTAACATTTTACCTTATTTCCTTCATCATCTGTCATTTGTACTCTCTCTCCATATGCACACGCATATTATGTTAATATATGCATCGAGAGCAGCGTGGATCAGCCGCCCCCTGCACGCCTCACACCGGGGATCGAGCCCACAACCCAGGCATGTGCACTTGAAGGGAAGTCACGTACATCGTGGTCTTTAACACGTGAACACCTCAGTCTGAATTGCCTAAGAATAAGGCTATTATATAACAGTACAGTTAGCAGCTTCCTGAACGTAACAGGATGCAATAGCTTAACCCACTGCTCCTGTCCCTGTTTTGTCAGTTGACCCAATTCCGGTCTTCACAGCATCTCCCTCCACTATGGGATCCGGCCCAGGGTCAGGCTTTGTACGCAGTTACAGATCGCTAGCCTCCTTTACCCTGGAACATTTTACAGCCTTTCTTTGTCTTACAAAGATAACACCATAGCAACACCAGTTTAAGGCAGAAACGTTAATGTGTGTATGGACATCCCTGAATGTGCTTCTTAAACCACAGAGTCCTGTACACGCCTAAAGCACTCGGCTGGACAGTGGAACCAGGAATCGTGTCGAAAGCCTTTTCCTGCGGCCTCTTGGCTCATTTTCTCTGACTGCCCCTCCTTTGCTCATTTACCTCTCTACTCAACTTCTCTCCTTTCTGTCATATTAGGGACTCCTTCCCGTGTGTCCCCAGAGCTCTGTAATTGAGTCTTAGTGAACCGCGCTGTCCTTATCCGTTTATGGGTCTGAATCTCTCACCAGGCTGAGATGCCATAGCTGCTGGGACCACCTAGGTCTGTATCTCATTCTGTCCTTAGGACTCAGCAAGTCCCCAGCAGGTAGCAGGCAGTAAACAGAGACACAGAAGGATACACGCATGAATGAATTCAAATCGATTGACATGCTTGTTTGGGGAAGGCAGGGTGCTGTTGGGAGTCTCAGTCCTGGTACTGAGGTAAACTATTGAGTCTTAGCATGTGTATAACTGGTAAGAACACTGGCTTATTCTATAACCTACAAATTATTAGCTCCACCTAGGATCGTGGTCAATACAAGTGAAAACAGAGTAATTAATGAAACAAAACCACATGTGGGGGGAAAATTCAATCCTGTTTAAATTAACACAGATGAAAAAACCGGGTATAAAATTGGAGCACCAGATGGTATCAATACATTACACGAATTTTCTATTCTCATATTCAATTATAGTTTAAGTAAAAGCTAATATGGGTAATTTATCTCATGGTGTTTGTATGTACCGTCTGATTATGAATTTCCACAATGTCTAATTTACCCACCGATCTTACTGCACATTTACTGAGCAAACGGGGCATGCCTGCAGGCTGCTGGCTCCTCTGGACCCTAAGATGGGGGAGGAGGGAGTCATAGGGCAGGAGGTTAGCACCGACTTCTGTCTTCCAAGAGTGTGGGTGTCAGATAAAATACAGGACGCCCAGGTAAATTTGAATTTTCAGGTAAACGCCCTTTTTTTAAGTCCAGGTGCGTCCCAAGTATTGCATGAGACACATCTATAATAATAAAAGCATAATACGCTAATTAGACCAGACGTCCTTCCGGACAACCTTCTGGATGAAGCCGCGGCGGAGGGAGCCGAGGCAGAGGCAGCCACTGTGGCTGGCAGGGGCTGAGCCCCTTACACAACTTTTGTGCACTGGGCCTCCAGTACTAAAATAAAATGTACCAAGAACACAGACATCACCAAATGCTGGTGGGGACAGGGAGCAACAGACCTCTCATCCATCACTGGTGGGATGCAGAATGGTGCAGCCACTTTGGAAGATATTCTGGCAGTTTCTTACAAAACTAAACATACTGTTAACATAGGATTTGCAGTTGTACTTCTGGGTGGTTACCTAAACATTGGCCTTTAAAATATCCTCATCACTAACTTGCATCTTACTTGTCTGCTCACATTGGCTGGTCCATTTGGATAATTGACTCAACACCCTGGCTCTGACATGCTCCTGGGGTTCTGCTCCTAGAAACTTGATGATTCAGGTGTTACAGACTCAGGGGACAGGTCTGCCTTCACTGGTGTCTCTAGCCCCAGTGGGTCAAGGCCGGAGGGCTGGACGTAGGGCAGTGGAGAGGAATACAAAAAAAGGTTCAAACCTTCAGGAAACTTCTGAATGCATTATTCACATAGATGCAAGACATGCTTCTTCTCATTAAAATCAATGCCATAGCTCTAGATCATATTTGGAAAATGTTTCCATTTTAGTAACAGGTATTAAGTATAAAATTGATGAAAACCACAGAAGAGAGAGAACTCCGGGGTTACATGAGGCGACCAACTGCATCGAATTTGTAAACTGAAAAAGTAATTATTTCTTCAAATGATTCTTTTTGGAGTTCACTCAAAATCAACATCCACAGAGCACCCAATCAGTTCTAAATAACAGGGTTTGGGATTTTACCGGAGTCTAGACATGGTGTTTACCGTTGATGGTGGGTTTGTTTTTCAGAGGAATAAATCAGCCTAGAATCAAATGTTTACACTTATTCTTCAGATATGTCTTGGCCTAATGATCCCCAATGTCTTCACTGTAGCATGGAATTCAACATTAAAAAAAAAATCTTTTCTCTTTATACATAGAATTTTCTTTCTTTTGGGGGACTAATGTTAACCGGATACTGGTCTTGGGATCAGAACGAGAATCAACCCAGATCATATCTGGAGGACCTGCTTTATAATTAACTAGAGGCCCAGTGCATGAAATACGTGCGCGGATAGGGTCTCTAGGCCTGGCTGGCGATCAGGGCGGATTGGGGTCTTCTGGCTGCCAGCTGGGGCCTTCCGGCTGCTGGCTGGGGACTCCCTTCCCCGGCTGCCCGCTGCTGCCCAGGGCTTTCCTTCATTCCACACTTCCCCCTGGTGGTCATAGCAAGCAATCGAACTCCTGGTCTTCCGGTCGAACTCCTGAGGGGACCCTTTGCATATTAGCCTTTTATAGATATAGATTCCTAAAGCCATGCACAGCATAGGTTACAATGCATGTAACCTGGCCTCTTGAAATAAAACATAACTGAGTTCGAAATAGCTACAGGAAATCAAGTAACCGATTATATTATTTTAATGCTCTAACTGTGGTCAAAGGCAGCCAATGGCTTTGTCATCAATTAGGCCAGCTTTTAAGGGAAATTTTTACAAAATGGCTTGTATGGATTGACAACTGAGCAATTTTCCTGCTGTGCTTTAGAAAGAGGTGCCAGCTCAACGAGGTGCTGTCGAAATGACTGAAAACCACCTGCTGCCCATTTCCACTCCACGGCAGGCAAACCAGCCTTCCCGGGGATTATCGCTGCTGGTCGCAGAGATGAAATTGCCTCTGCACGAGGTGCTGACTGCGTTTAACTGGTCGGGAGGCTTGGCATCCTGAGTTTTGGAAAATGCACAGGGACACAAAGATGCCAAGTGACAGGAAGAAGACAGGGAATCCTGTGACAAAGGAGAGACATTTACTCCTAGTAAATCAGGGAGGGAACACCAGGCTGAGCACTCGCTTTTTAAAAAAGTACATTTTTAAAAATTGTTATTGATTCGAGAGAAAGAGAGAAACATTGATGTTTCTCCAGAGACACAGGGATTGCTTACCTCCTGCATGAGCCCTGACCAGGGCCTGGAATCAAGCCTGCAACCAAAGTACATGCCCTTGACCAGGAACTGAACCCCGACCCTTCAGTCCGAGGGCCGATGCTCTAACCACTTAGCAAACTGGCCAGGGCTGGTGTTTTATTCTTAAGAATCTTTTGGGCTAATCTTTAAGAAGTGACCTAGGCTGGTATTTCAGGATACATTACAGGGCTGCCGCTCAAGGTCATGCAGGTGAGGCAGTGGGACTTAGCGGGTGACATTCCCAGTGTAAGCCTATGAGGAGTACTCTCTGGACTTGTGCACGCTATCTGCAAGAAGGTGTTTAGGGGTTCATTTTTTTGCCTCTATAATCATAGTCCCAGAATTTTATCTGAAAAAGTAATTCTAGCCCAGCTGGCAGGCTTAGTGATTGAGCATCGACCTATGAACCAGGAGGTCATTCATGGTTTGATTTCCTGTCAGGCGCAGGCTGCGGGCTCAATCCCCAGTGTGGGGCATGCAGGAGGCAGCTGATCCATGATTCTCTCTCATTATTGATGTTTCTATTTCCCTCTCCCTCTCCATTCCTCTCTGAAATATACATATACATATATATATACATATATATATATATACACATATGTATATATATAATTCTACAGAAGAAAAAATGTATTAACTCTTTCTCTCTTTAAAAATCAATGGGAAAAATATCCTTGGGTGAGGATTAAAAAAAGAAGAAAAGAAAAAAACATCTGACAATCTCACTCTCCTGCATAACTTCTTATTTAAGGAATTCATTAAGGATATAAGGACAGAATGTTTAAAATAAAAGTAAAATTGCTTCATTCCTTTATAAAACTCATGAATAGGTGACAGTATAGTATGTAAGATAATTTTTTAGAGAAAATTAATCAGTGAATTTAGTTAGAATTTTCAAAGAACAAACATTTCAAGAGAATTTAAAAGGATGTAAATAAAGATAAAAGAAGAAACAAATTTAGACAAATATACAAAAATATTAGAAATAATATATAATCATGACTACATCTAGAAAACCATAGCATAATAAACAGATAGTTGGTAAATCTAATAAAGGAAACACAGAGAAAAATAATTAATGAACCATTTAAAAATGAGAAGAGTAAACAACAATATAAAAGAGATGAACTTCATATAAATATTACATTGTATTAAAATTTAAAAAGGCAAGGAATTATGTCTTATTAAAAGCCATAAATACCACTATGCATAAATAAAATAAAAAACCTAGGCAGATGTAAGACCAGAAAGAAAAAAATGGACAGATATGCAGTTTTATAAACAATATATTGGTTAAGAAAAAAAGCAGAATCTCATTCTTAAGTTTTTTTAGACATTCAATAAATAAGTCATCTCTTGTTATAGAAACAAATTGATGGCAAAAATAGAATCAGGTGATGAAATGCGTTTCATAAGGAAAATTCCCTGTGATCCCCAAACTTAGAGAAAATAACATAAAATGTAAATGTGTAATACATGTAAACTGCTCATTTTATAACATTAGTTGGAGAAAGCTAGACTCAAAATTGTGTATATAGTATGATTTCAGTCATGTTAACAAAACTACACATTACAAAAAATGAAACTGGGAAGGAAAAATGTCACAATATTAGGAATGCCTCACTCTGATTTGAGTGAGTGATTTCTTTTCCTTTTACTGTTCAAAGATTTCCTAATTCTCACTGCAAGTTGATGGGTGGTAAGGCCTGTTATGGGTGAATTATGTCCCCCCTAAAATCACGTGTTGAAGTCTTAACTCTTAGTATCTTCCTAATTGTTTATAGATAGGGTCTTTAAAGAGGTAATTTGTTGTGCATTATTAACCGGTACACCAAGTGTGCATTATTAAACGGTACCCCAAATCCGCATTACTAAATGGTACCTCAAATCCGCATTTTAAAACGGTACATCAAATCTGCATTTTTAAATGGTACATCAAATCCGCATTATTAACCGGTACACCCAATCTGTATTATTAAATGGTACACCAAATACGTTAAAATGAGGTCCTTAGGGTGGATCCTAATCAAATTGGTGTCCTTAGAAGAGGAGATAAGGACACAGAGACACAGAGAAAAGACTGTGAAGATATGGGGAGGTGACAACCATATCCAAGCCAAGTAGAGAGAGGTCTGTAACAGATCTTCCCTACAGCCCTTGACAAGAACCAGCCCTGCTGACACCTTGGTCTTGAACTTCTAGCCTCAGAAACTGTGAGAAAATAAATTTCTGCTGTTTAAGCCACCCACTCAATGAAACTTTGTTAATATAGCCCCGAGGGTCTTCCCTCCCTCCCACCCTCCCTCCCTCCCTTCCCCCTAGATTCTTTCTTCCTGGATCAATCAAAATAATCTCATTGGAAAATACTGAGAAAAAATTTAAAAGCATGTGTTACTTTTACATATGTTTTTTTCATAACACTACTTGTCAATAACTTGATTTATTGGAGAGGGATTTGAATTACTGGGCTTTGTATTGGTATTATAATCAGCACTTGGAACCAGCAGCTCAGGCTAGGGAAAGCCACTGGGCTGGTCACAAGGCAATTTGGTTAATTGGCTTTGTTCATTGAGAACAAATGTGGAAAGAATAGGTGAAAGTTTTCGTACCAATAACAGTGTCAGAAAAACAGAAGGAAAAATAAGTTGTTACTCACATATCCACTCCACTGGATTAAAACTGGACCGCTCAGTGATGTCAAGTTTTTATAGCTGCTCATTCATAGCCATAAAGACACCTTTGCTTGCTACTCCTGAAGGGAAAATCATGTTGTTATCGCCAGGCTGAAACTAAAGCACAAAGCATCTTTATACCCATTGAACCCAGTTGCCTTTATGATACAATTCTTGGCAACACAAGCATTTGACAAACTCCTATAGTGGAAATAAAATTTGGTTGTGCATAGGAAGTCTCCTACAAGGATCCAGTAGACTGTTCAGATCCTGCAGATTTCTAAACCCATCAGAGCACCAGGCAGGTGACTTTGATGCTAGACTCATGGATGTAAACTTTACATCCACAAAGAAATATGCTCTCTTCCATCATCCCTCTAAGTCCACCTTTCTACTTTCCTAAGCGCATGTTAGCAGAGGGATACTTGTGAAATAGGAAGGAAACACCAGTGTGAGCAGGTAGACAGTGGCCCATGACCCCAGTCCTCTGAGGAGTGGATGGCTAGGACTACAGAGGCTTGGGTGAAAAAGGTGAAGGGATTAAGAAGTACAGATTGGCCCTAACTGGTTTGGCTCAGTGGATAGAGCGTTGGCCTGCGGACTGAAGGGTCCTAGGTTCAATTCCAATCAAAGGCATGTACCTTGGTTGGGGGCACATCCCCAGTGGGGAGTGTTCAGGAGGCAGCTGATCGATGTTTCTCTCTCATTGATGTTTCTAACTATCCCTCTCCCTCTCACTTCCTCTCTGTAAAATATCAATAAAATATATTTAAAAAAAAAGAAGTACAGAGAATCCAAGATGGCGGCGTAGGTAAACACCTAAACTGCTGCCTCCCACAACAATTTAAACTGCAACTAAAAGTCAAAACGTCTATCACCCAGAACCACGGGAAAGCTGGCTGAGTGGAAGTTCTACAACTAGAAGGAAAGTGAAAAGAGCTTTGAGATGTGCACGAGCGCTGAAAAGCTGAGGTACGGAGGCACGTGATCCGGGCTGGCTGCGGGCAACTGGGTGCGTTGCTTTTTTCAACCCGAACGGAGACAAGCCCCCGATTACTCTGAAATCCAGTCTCTGGGGAGACGCGGGGGACCCAAACTCCTACGGGGAGAAGCTGCACTGTCTGCCAGTGAGAGTGGCTTGCTTGCAGAGCTACGCGCAGGAATAATTGTTTACTGCACTGGGGCACGGGACTCGCGGATGCCGTTGGGGACGCAGAGCCGGCTAACTAGCAGCCATTGCTGTTTGCCACGCCCTAACCTAGTGACACCCTGAGGCCCCGCCCTGCACAATCTACAAACCCACCCAAGCTCCAAGCAACCGAGTTAGCATAAGAAAAGCCTGCCCTATCGCAGCTTAACCTAGCAAACTTGCAGCCCGGGTCAGACAGTTCCAAAACCTCCAAACCCCAAGCAAAGAGGAGAAAACTGCAGCTCTCACTGTAGCTCCTGCTGAGTGGCCTCAGACAGTAGCTGACCTGCACCCCATTGGAGATCCAGAAGCCAGTGTACCTAGTGGTCAGTGTGAGACACCAGATTTCAACTCCTCACATCCATAAGTGACACATTCAAGAGGCAAACTCAGTGAGCACCGAAGCCCCACTGAAACAAGTCCTGCGTGTCTTCAGCACAGCAGTTCTTCCATTATAGACACAGGTAGTGCTCACAGCTAATTGGCCTGGAGGTCAATTCCTCCCAGTGTACCAACAGCAATTCAGGCTTAACTACACCAAGACCTTGCACTCAGCCCACAAAGGGGTGTACCAAGAGCATCCACATCAGGTGATTGTGGAGGCTGAGCTACTGCCCCCTATAGGTCACCTACCACACAAAGCCACTCCATCAACACAGGGAAGCAGCCAAAATGCAGAAACAAAGAAACATGTCACGAATAAAAGAAACGGAGGAAAGCAAACTACTGGATGACATAGAATTCAGAACCACATGTATAAGGTTACTCAAGAATCTTCTAAAAACCGCTGAGAAACTTGATGACACTTCTGAGGAGCTTAGTAAGACCTTCAAGGACCTTAATGAGAATGCCAAAAAAATGGAAAAGGATCAGTCAGAAATGAAGCATACACTGTCTGAAATAAAAAATATACAGAAACTCAACTGTAGATCAATGTACCCCAAGAATCAAACCAAAGATCTGAAATATGTGGAAACAAAAAACATCCAACCAGAAAAACAAAAAGAAAAAAGAATCCAAAAATATGAAGATAGTGTAAGGAGCCTCTGGGACAACTTCAAGCGAACCAACATCCGAATTTTTGGGGTGCCAGAAGAAGGGAGAGAGCAAAATATTGAAAACCTATTAGAAGAAATAATGACAGAAAACTTTCCCTACCTGGTGAAAGAAATAGACTTACAAGTTCAGGAAGCACACAGAACCCCATACAAGAGGAACCCAAAGAGGACCACACCAAGACACATCATAATTAAAATGCCAAGGGCAAAAGACAAAGAGAGAATATTAAAAGCAGCAAGACAAAAACAGTTAATTACCTACAAGGGAGTACCCATACGACTGTCAGCTGATTTCTCAACAGAAACTATGCAGGCCAGAAGGGAGTGGCAAGAAATATTCAAAGTGATGAACAGCAAGAACCTACAACCAAGATTACTCTACCCAGCAAAGCTATCATTCAGAGTTGAAGGTCAGATAAAGAGCTTCACAGACAAGAAAAAGCTAAAGGAGTTCATCGCCACCAAACCAGGATTACATGAAATGCTGAAGGGTATTCTTTAAGAAGAGGAAGAAGAAGAAAAAAGTAAAGATAAAAATTATGAACAACAAAATGACATCAAATACATACCTATCAACAAGTGAATCTAAAAATCAAGTGAATAAAAAAATCTGAAGAACAGAATGGACTGGTGAATATAATAGAATCAGGGACATAGAAAGGGAGTGGACTGACGATTCTCAGGGGAAGCAAGTGTGAGGGGTGCGGGAAGAGATTGGACAAAAATCTTACTCCTATGGATGAAGACAGTGGCGGGGGGTAAGGGCATGGGGTGGGGTGGGGAATCAGGTGGAGGGGAGCTATGGGGGGGGAAAAAAGTGGAACACCTGTAATAATCTGAACAATAAAGATTTATAAGAAAAAAAAAGAAGTACAGATTGGTAGTTAGAGAATAGTCATGGGGATGTAAAGTACAGCACAGGGAATGGAGTCAATAATATTATAACGATGTATGGTGTCAGGTGGGTCTAAGCTTCTCAGGGGAATCACTTTGTAAGTTATTCAAATGTTTAACCGCTATACTGTATAGTTGAAACTAATATATCGTGTGTCAACTATAATAGAAAAATTATCAATAGAAAGATAGTTCAAAGTAAGATCATTGTGGTATTGAGAAGCTGGAAAGAGGCATGGAGAGGGCCTTATCCAATTAAATATTAGGATGTATTATACAACCAAAAACAATTAAGCAGTATGGCACTGACACCAAAGTGAACACACAGACCCTCAGATTTGGTCAGTATGTGACACATCGCTTAAATAATTACCATGTGAATCAGTGGTGATGAGATAGCAAGTTGAGAAGGGGAGAGTGAAGTTATATTTGTACATTATGCTGTGAGCCTACACAAACTCTGGCTACATTACCGAGTTAAACAGGTTTTAAATTTTAGTTCCTAAAACATACTCAGAGTACAGCAATTAGGAACATTTGATCAAGACCTTTTCAGCATGAAGCTGGAAAAAAATACTAAATCAAAGAAGGACCATTTCAAATACATAAAACACTTTAAAACATACTAATCTGATAAGAAAAATAAAATTTAAAAGTACACAATATGAAAAATTTGCCCGAAATTGGGAAAAACTATCAACAAATTAATATTTGTACCACATTATGAGCTCACTTAATTTTTTGTTTGTTTGCTTTGTTAATCCTCAACTGGTTGCCTCCTGCACGCATCCCAACCAGGGGTGGGGTGCAAACCCACAACCCAGGTATGTACCCTTGCCTGGGAATCAAACCTGAGATCCTTCAGGGTGTGGGCCAATGCTCTAACCACTGAGAACACTGGCCAGGGCAAGCTCATTGGATTTTTTAAAGGAAACAGACAGACTCCTTAGCTAAATGGGACCAGGTAAAGCGAGCGTTTTGTTGAGTGTTTTCATTGAGTTGGGCATTTATTTCTATTATCTCATGTATATTTATATTAGAGCATCACAACTCTATGAACAGAGGTATTCATATATCTCCACTTTACTGACCTTATCCCACTTGGTCCCAACAGACATAGAAAGCAGAGTTGGAACGTTTGCTTTAACCACTACTCCTTTAATGTTTATTTAGATGTCCCAGCAGCATAGTGGTCAGAGTGTTCTGCGGATCATTGGCTTCACATTTATTGAGCATCTACTGCATACCAAGCCCTAGGCTGAGCACCGGGAATTGGAGCTGGATCAGGATGCTCTCCAGACGTCCATTGGGAGAAAGAGGCAAGTAGAATAACCACTAGGAATATGATGCAGTATACATTGTACTGTGCAAATGAAAACAACGCCAGGGCACCACTTTGATGACCAAAATTTGAAGTAATAATAATAGTGAAAGCTTTAAAGAATTGATATGAATATTTTAAAAAGCGATGTATAAGTACATGTGAAGAACTTTGAACCTTGGACCCAGTAATCTCCCTTATTCTTGGAAGTTCATCCTGAAGAAATGCCATCAGAAGGAAACAAAAGTATTGTTTGTTAATTCACTTTTTAAATATTTGTTCCTGCCTATTGCCTACCAGATTCTGTGCCAGGGTCTGGAGAGGATGAAGGTGAACAAGAAATTCATTCCACAAAAGTCTTCATTTCAGCACTCACTGTAATGACTGCAAACAGCCTTTAATGATGAATAATGGAGAGTTATTTTAGCTATGATGGTACATTAACTTGCATAAACATAGCTAAATATTAAAATTACATCTCAAAATTACATAGGAAAAAGGTCATTTTCATGACACAGTGCTAACTTAGAAATATTAAATTTTGCATATGGTCTGTTGCAATAATAAATATGCATTCATAAAGGCAAAAGCTAGAAAGTATATGCTAATAAGAAAAGTTATATTAGGGTCTGGGGATTATGGGTGACTGTTATTTTACAAAATTAATATTAGTGTTATGTAGCTTTTTCAATGAGAACCAGAAAGGAGAGCAAGAATTCCTGTAACCAGGGAGCGATCATGGAAGAGATTAATAATTGATTACAAAGGGGTTCCAGACATGCAAGCCTCTGTAACAGCTCACAGAATAACAAACAGAACTTGCAAGTTGTGAAGATATTCCTGCCTTATCCAGACAGGAGAGATGTTAGAAGATGCCGTAAAGGGTTGTATTGAAATGTCATCCACATAATACCGTAATTACGCAGAAATTATTGGCTTTTAAGTCCCACTAATAATACAGTGCCTGCTAAGGGTTGTCAAATATAATCTTATCCAGGACTCCCAGGGTCACTTATTCAGCATAAAAATGTATTTTAACACACTTATAAAAATGATAAAACACTTCAATGAGTCTCCCTCCTACTCCCAGTGATCTAGCTCTGTTATTTGCTCTTAAATCAACTGGCCTGCCACTTAGAGGCATGAGCCCTGGTCCCTCCGGCTTTTTTCTAGAACCACATTCCCCTTTGCTGCCATTCTGATTCCAATACCTTGATGTTCTTGAGTCTAGCCTTCTGCCAGCAAGAGCAAAGCAGTGGGAAAATAAGAAAAATGTTCCCCAGGGCAAGGTCTAACATGGACTTCCCTGCATTGCACAACATGAACTCTCCTTGTGAGCAGAGGAAATAAACATGGCTAAGCAGCCTGGCAGTGTGGCTCAGTGGTTTAGCAGCAACCTGCAAACCAGGAGGTCACGGTTCCATTCCCTGTCATAGCACATGCTCAGGTTTCGGGATCGATCCCCTTGTGGGGTGTGCAGGAGGCAGCATATCGATGATTCTCTCTCATCATTGATGTTTCTCTCTCTCCCTCTCTCCCTTCCTCTCTGAAATCATTAAAAACTATATTTTTTAAAGAAGTCTAAGCAAGGACAAGCTTTCCCCCCAACTTCGGTGGTATAAGGAGCGAGTTCAACACAGAAAAACTGAGTGTGTCAGTGAGGTTGACAGTATAGTTTCTGTGGTCCTGGGTGCTGCTCAGTGGCTTCACTAGATGTCAGAGTCAGGTATATATCTTGCAATATCCCACACTTGGCCCCATAAACAGGAAGACAGACTGGATCTGATCAGGGCTGTGGCCCCTATAAAATACTGGCAAAATAAACACATCACAGCCAGTGTAAGATGCTAGCCTTTGTCCGGGTTCAATCTCTGCTCTGCACTGTGTTTTTTTTTTGTGGTTGGAGTAAAGCTTGCTTCTATAATTACAAATGATATTTCTATCTTTCCCACATACACTTACATTGACCCATTGGTTCTTACATCAGTTCAGAATCGCCTTGATTGTTTTCCATTTTGATCAATAATATATTGGTCAGAGATACCTGCTTCAGATGAGGACTGGTGGCCCCCTCGGAGTCCATGAGCAACAGGACTTGGTCCAGTATGCCTCTGGCCTCATGCTTCTCCTGTTGGGAATGGTGACTGGTTTTGCTCCTATGATGTCATTCCTTGGTTCTCTTGTGCTAAAATCAGCCACTGCTTCCCATCATGCACTTGCTTTTCATGTTAAAATCTGCATGCCAACATGCCAGTGAAGCTGGGCAGTCAGGAGGCTTTCAAGAAATTCCATTTCTAACATGAAACAGAATAGTCAGGTCAGCACATTGCTCTCTGAATTCCGGGGGAGGTTTGCGCATTCTCTGTAGGTGGTCCAGGCTGCCTTTGAGAGGAGTCGAGTATTTCTTGCATTACTTGTTACATACACCATTAGAGAGACTTGAAGAAGGCTTTTACTGATTAAATATTTACCATTAAGGACTTGACAACAACCCAACCACCTCTTAAGCATTCAGATAAGTGACGGAAGTGTCCCAGAGGAGGGAAACACGGGGAAATTAGAGACGCATTTCTAGCAATTCCCCTAATGTGTCCTTTCTGACCCTGGAAGATGAGAGAGTATTTGGTCTGCAATTTGTTTCTCACCTTTATTTTTTAAAGTCCCTCCTTAGAAGATCCTTGGCATTCATCAACAGAGTGACCAATTTTCCATTTTTGCAAAACTGAGATAAAGAGTTGCCCAAATGTACAAAAAAATAGTCAAGAGTTCCAGAAAGATTCCACACAGAAGCTCTTGGCACACATTCACCGTTTTCCATCAGCCCCCAGGCATGAGCTGGGTGCATACACCCTAGTAGGCAATGGACTCACCACGACGGAGACTAGAGGATGTGTCACCTTGGAAGTGACTTGCATTTTACTAAGACGGGCACACAAACCGTGACACCACCACAAGGGAGCCTGTGCAAGTGTCCCAGACCTTCAAGGAAGGTGCCAGGGTGGGCATGGTCACGTTCTCCTGTGGAGGCCAGAGGAGGTGTCAGGTCAGCAGTGGTGTAGGTGCAGAATTGGGGAAATTGTCTCCCAAAGCCGGCTGTTAGGACAAGCAAGGAAAGGCCCTCAGGTGTAAGAGGAAAGAGAAGCAGGAATCCAATTCAGGTTTGGGAGGATCTGAAGCATATGCGTTACCATAGCACCCTGAGAAAATGGATTCCAGACTATTTTTAAAAAATGTTAGGTCCAGCCTGTGTTGCTCAGTGGTTGAGCGTCGACTCATGAACCAAGAGGTTGGCGGTTCGATTCCTGGTCAAGGCACATGCCCAGGTTGCAGGCTCAGTCCCTGGGAGGGGGCGTGCAGGAGGCAGCCGATCAATGATTCTCATCACTGATGTTTCTCCCTCTCCCTCTCCCTCTCCCTTCCTCTCTGAAATCAATAAAAAACATATTTTTAAAAAATGGTAGGGCTCTTTCATGTACACGAGGCTGGCTTATTGAGCCAAGCAGATTGACCTTTGTCCCTTACTACCTCTGAGGTTTTTAGGAAAATCACTTCATTTTCCTAAACATCAGTTTCTTCAAATAATACCTCGTTTGAGTGGTGCCTACTCCAAATAATACCAACTTGTGGAACTGGAAACAGCAACCCAGTTTTCCTCTTGGGGAAATTTTGCCCGACCGACCCTCAGGAAATGTCGGTCTTGACTCAAGTTTTCAATATTTGCCGAGACCCACACGCTGGGACCCTTGCTCCCTACGTGTGATTCACAACTTTTTGTTCCTTTTCTCTTTCCCATAACCCCCTGGTTCTCAACCTTGGATGCTAACTAGAGTCACCCAGGGAAGCTTTTAGCCATCCTAATGCCCAGTTTGCTGCGAGGGGGGGTTGTGGGAAGAAAAGAATACGTAGTTTATAGATGAAGAAACCAGGAGGCAGAAACGCAATGTTTGCCTAAAGCTGAGAGACACTTGAGACCAAGTTCGGTTCTCCTGGCTCTCATTTCCGTGCCCTTGCTGCATGAATGCTGCCGTTTCTTCCTATTTATTTGGGCTGATCTTATCTCTGCTATTATAATACTAGAGGCCCGGTGCACGAAAATTCACGCAAGAGTAGGCCTTCCTTCCCCCGGCTGTCGGTACCGGCTTCCCTCCAGCACCCGGGACCCAGGCTTCCCTCCTCTGGCCGCCTGCAGGCACCCAGGACCTGGGCTGGCTTCCCTCCGGCTTCATCAGAAAGGATATCTGGAATGATGTCCGGAAGATGTCTGGTCTTATTAGCATATTACCTTTTTATTATTATAGATAACTAGAAGCCCGATGCACGAAATTCGTGTAAGGGGCTCAGCCCTCACAGCTGCGGCTTTGTCCAGAAGATTGTCTGGAAGGATGTCTGGAAGGTTGTTTGGCTATCCAGTCTAATTAGCATATTATGCTTTTATTATTATAGATTTCTCTGAGCACAGACAATTTCTTCTGCTTTGATTCATACCTTCCCGCAGTGCCTAGCAAAGGTTGTGTACACAGTGGGCATTTAATAAAGCATTGACATACTGACTGTGTACTCTACAAGAGGCTCAAAAGAAGATAGCAAATCCCTTTTCTGATGCGAGATATGGGCAACAATTAATAAACATTTCTCTTGCACAGTTAAGGTGTTTTAGGAAGAAGGAGACAGCCAAAATTGGTACGGACTGTAATCAGTTTTTAAAATGCCACTCACTGTATTTTCCAAAAATGTCATGAAAGTGCAAACTTTATCTCTGAGTGTCCACATGCAAGTTTTCTGATGTGATGTACATGGAGACAAACTAAACCCTAAGTGTTATCTCTCCAACTTCCTGCAGAGAATTTCAAATGCTCCCCCAAGTTTTCTTAAAAACGTTAAGAAAAACAACCAATAGATCAGATGAGTAGAGAGTAAGAATGTTTATGGCCAGCTGGTGTAGCTCAGTGGTTGAGCATCGACCTATGAACCAGGAAGTCACCATTCAATTCCTGGTCACGGCACATGTCCATGTTACGGGCTGGATCCCCAGTAGGGGGCGTGCAGAAGGCAGCCAATCCATGATTCTGTCTCATCATTGATGTTTCTATTTCTCCCTCTCTGAAATCAATAAAAATATATATATATTTTAAAAAGGACAGATGAAGCTGGGCTGTCTATTTTCCTTCTTCCTGCCACAGATACTGATTGACATTGTGAACAAGAGACAAAAGGTCTGAGGACTGAGAAACTCAACAGGTTGAGGATGGCAAAGGCAGAAACAGACAAGAGTGAGGGTTCTTGATACCATTAATGTGCCTCACACTGGCCCCGGACTGTCTACCTTTACATAATTAAACGCATTTATCATGCAGCTCACTGGAAACCGGGTGTTCTGCTGCTCATAGCTAAATTAATTCCTAAGTGATATCTGTGCTAAGTTTCAATCTGGTACCTCGTAGAGGAACCTAAGAGATCGTTCCCCTCGATAAGTCAGAAGAAAATTAACCTACTTCTGCAGAAGAGATAGGTATCAGCTAAGCCTGTATCTCCCCGAAGAGATCACAGCTTTGAGTAACATTTTATTTCTTCATACCCTGGGCGGAGAAGGCAGGTTTTTTAAAATTATGATTGTTTAAAGTATTACCTATGTCTCCTTTTACCCCGATTGACACCCCCTCCCAGCACTCCCGCACCCCAGGACAAGCCCCCACTGCCCCAGTGTCCGTGTCCATTGGTTATGCTCATATGCATGCATACAAGTCTTTTGGTTGATCTCTAACCCCCCTCCCCTGCCTTAAGAAGGCAGTTTTGAATGTTGTAAAGATACTTCTTGACTGGATGGAACCACTTCTAAGCGAGGCATTGCAATTTTCTCCACCCAGAAGGGGAAATCCACGGGGAATAAAAAGTCCCACCAAGAAATTCACCCCGGAGACCAGTCTGTTCCTCTGTAATTACTGCTGTCAGGACACATCGCCGAATATGATTTCCTGCTTTCCCGGGACTCCGTGCAAGGAGAGAAGAGCGATTCTGGCCAAGGAGGAGGTTCCCTAGCTGCCTGTGCCTGGCACTTCCTCGCTGCCCCTGGCTTGGTTACTTGGAGCTCTGTCTTCAAGTGCGCTCCAGACGGAGCAGGTCGCAGACATGCTTAGGTGGCGTGCATGGCTTGCCTGCGACAGTCCTGTTCCAAAGGGACTAACCCACAGCGACAACAGCAAAACGCAAGTGGGAGACATCCGCTTTCAAGGACACCGCCTGGGAGTGTTGCCACTTCCTCAGCCTCTGGCTCCTACTTTCTGCTTTGATGCAGGTCCCATTCTGGATCCCAGGCAGAAGGGTCTGTGAATGTAGACACATCCTGCAGCACCTCCACAGAGAGTTCTGTTGGCACTGACCACCCTGTTTAAAATTGCACGCCCTCCTCCAAATGCCAGCGTGCGTACTCCCGCACCGTGGCTTTATTTCTCAGCATAGTACTTATCACCATCTGGCATACTCTATGCTTTGCTTATTCAGGTTTTATTGTCCTTCCCCACTCAATGAAAAGGTTTATGAGAGCAGTGGTTTTTGCCTGTTTTGCTCACTGCTATACCCACAATATTCAGGAAAGTACCTGGTGTGTAGCAGGTGCTCAGTACATGTTCCCGTAGGGATGCCTCTAACCTGGCTGACAGGACCTGACAAATGGCACATATTCTTCCTGCCCTTTGCCATTATTTCTCGAAAGAATAAACTTGTGCCTGACTGGTTTGGCTCAGTGGGTGAGCATCGGCCTGCAGACTGAAGGGGGTCCCAGGTTTGATTCCGGTCGAGGGCATGTACCTTGGTTGCGGGCACATCTCCAGTAGGAGGTGTGCAGGAGGCAGCTGATGGATGTTTCTCTCTCATCGATGTTTCTAATTCTCTATCCCTCTCCCTTCCTCTCTGTAAAAATTAATAAAATATATTTTTTTTAAAAAAAGAATAAACTTGAGCCCGGCTGGTGTGGCTCAGTGGTTGAGCATCAACCTATGAACCAGGAGGTCACAGTTTGATTCCCAGTCAGGGCATATGCCCAGGTGGCAGGCTTGATCCCCAATGTGGGGTGTGCAGAAGGTAGCTGATCCATGATTCTCTGTCATCATTGATGTTCCTGTCTCTCTCTGCCTCTCCTTCCTTTCTGAAATCAATAAAAACATATTTAAAAAAAGAATAAACATTAGAGGATATTAGGCTCCAATTTCTGCTAGGATTTACTCCATGTCAACAGACACAGGTGGAATAACAATACTAGTGATTAATAATAACTGTTGTTGGCTTAAGGCTCGCTGTGTGAACAGACCAATGCTTTAGACGCATTCTCTTATTTAATTCTCAGAACAGCTTTAGGTCCATTTCATCAGTGAGACCAGGAAGGCTCAGAGGTCTCAGATTCAAGCTCTCATAGCTCATCAGTGGCAGAGCATGACTCGTGGCTGTCACAGAATATTAAGCATAATCAGGGCCAAAGGGAGAATAAGACATGCCCTTGAACTACTGTGCGTCAAGGGAAATGACCAAACAGAAGTGCCCAGTGGGCGGCAGCCCGTCTGTTCCCTGGCCTGCATCTCCAGCAGGTGGGGCCTGCGACGCTGCACCTGAGACAGACATTCCACTGACCCAACTGCAGGAACAATTTCAAGCTCAATGCTTTAATTACTTTATTTTTTAAATTTATTTTTATTGATTTCAGAGAGGACGGGTGTGGGAGGGAGAGATAGAAACATCGATGATGAGAGAGAATCATTGATCGCCTGCCTCCTGCACGCCCCCTACTGGGGATCGAGCCTACAATCCGGGGAATGTGCCCTTGACTGGAATCGAACCCAGGACCCTTCAGTCTGCAGGCCAACGCTCTATCCACTGAGCCAAACCAGCCAGAGCCTTTAATTATTTTAGATCTAGACTAAAGGATTCCTCCCCTGGGGCTCAGGTGCACCGCAGCCAAGACACAGGCTGACTGGCATTTTAGTGAATTTCTTTGCACAAGATTGACAGAGAGCTCCTGTCCGCATTCTGTTCCGCTGAGGGATGCAGCAGGCTTGGCCTGGGTTCCAAACACTTTCCAGCACTTGTCTAGGCGCCACCCCTGTGAAGATGTTGGTAGAACACTGTGTGAGCGTCGGAAGTTCCACGGGCTCCATGCAGGGAGGAGGCAGCGTGTTTACTGAGCGCAGGAGTGCTCAGCTTAGGAATACTCCGAGGCCGCCAACACCCACAGGAGCTTTAAAACTTGACCTCTTCGGGGAAATTACTGACATGAAATCAACTTTGTGCGTGATCAGTGGGTTTACCTCGCCTTTCCAAACGTTCATCTCCACAACCTGCGGGGAATCCCTCGTCTCCGTCATCCCTCCACGCACAGAAGGGACTCCCCAGCCTGGACGGGGACCAACCTATGAAGGAATTGCTGACGTCAGCAAAGCGGAGACGCACCTTTGCGGTGGGACCTCTCATTGTCTCTGGTCTCCATGATGCGTGCAGAGCATGCAGCCTGTCCCAATTGACAGGACCATCATCTCCTTTCAGGAGAGAATTTCCCGGGGCTAGGGGGCCACAGTGCACACTCCGGGATGATCAGAAATCAGGTCTTGTGTTTGGAGGCCCTGTGCTAGCTGCAAGGAGCCAGTCACAAAAGACCGCATATCGTATGATTCCATAGAAACGCCCAGAACTGGCGAATCTGCAGAGGCGGACAGCAAATGAGGGTTTGCCCAGGGATAGGGGTGCAGGTGTGGGGAGTGAGGTGTGACAGCTAATGGGAAAGGGGTTTCTCTTGAGGTGATGGTGGTGATGATTGCATAGTCCTATAAATACATTTAAAAACCATGGAATGCTACACTTTAAATAGTGTGGAATTTTATGGTATGTAAATGAGATGTCAACCAAGCTGTTACAAAATGTGTGTGTTTTTTTTGTTTTTTTTTTTTTTACAAAGATCCTAAAGAGATCATTTCACGCGTGCCAGTGAAGGTCCTTCCTTGTTTCTCTCTCTCGCCTCCCAGCCTTTTGTTGGTCTGCTGCACCAGTGCAAGCCCGCCCATCATTTCCTAATAGGCTCATTTTTATTAAGAAGGAATACTTTTGCACAGTTTAAGAGTTACCATGAGTAGCTAAAAAGTAACGGCTGCCAACAGTTTCCTATGGGCCCCTTTAGAAATCGCTTACTGCTTACACATTCGTAGCCTGCATCCATATGGCGCCTGTATTTTGACACCAATGGGGCCACACTCTATTCTGCATCTTGCTTGTCTCATTTAGTGGTGTATGTGGAGATCTTTTTATGTTTGCACATAGAGACCAATCACATCCACTTAACGGCAGTGTCGTGTTCATTGAATATTTATGCCATATTTATATAATCCGTTCCCTATTAAGAGATATTTAAATTGTCTCCAGATGTGGGCGATTTTTACTTTATCTGTTTTGCTATCACAAACTATACCACAAGAAACATCTCTGTGTGCTGGTGCAGGATAATCACTAGGAAGTGTTTATCGGTTAAAGTCATGTGTCTTTGGATGGGGACATATGTGACCAGGCCGCCCTACAAAATAGAGCCGCAGGTACCATCCAGTCCTCCAGGGATGTAAGAGTCTTAGCCTAGGACATGTTTTGTTGGAAGCCGCCCATTGTCTTCACTAGCAGAGAGGTGTGGACAGCCTGGCCCCCAATATTTCCAAATTAATATTCTCTAGTCTCTTTCATTTGTGTGCGGCCTCCTCCAGAGCCCGAACCCTGAACCTGAACCCTGAACCAGGCGGGACATGGGGGGGTGAGGGGGGGAGACACTCGCAACTGGCGCCCAACGTGGGGCACTCGCAATGTTTCATCTTCCCTCAGCCTGTAGCCCTGCCCGCACCCTAGCTCTGCCCGGCTGAGCCCTGGACCAACACGGTAATGACCTGCTTTCTTCTGAGCACCCACCCCCTTCACAGAAGGCGCTGGCTCCTCTCTGGTCTCTGACGTTCTCCTCACAGCCACGCCTCCAAGAGATGCAATCAATAAGCAAATGACCAATTATCCTCCTGTCCAAGACAGGGCCCTGTCAGCTCCTGTTCTGCCTCTGATTCTCAGACGGATAACCCCAGTTCTCGCTGTATTTCTGCTTCCCCTTGAGAGAAGTCACAGACTCTGCCAGCTCCTGACCCTGCACGGACTTAAGTGGCTGGCAGGGATGGTGGTGGCAGACGGCGGTGTCCCCTAGGAGTGGGGCTCTGAGTGCTTGTGTGTGTGGAGGGGTGGGAAAGGGCCTGGAGTTGGGCAGATCTACATAGTTGTTTTTGAATTTGCAGGGAGCCCATGAAAATATGGCGAGAATAATACTGTGAGTATTTTCTGTGTTCTCAAAGATGCTCTGGTACAATGAAAAGGGATGTGGTTTCAGCTGTGAGGTAGGGATGTCACTCTCAAGAAAGGACTGAATAGCCCTGGCGAGTTTGGCTCAGAGGATAGAGCCTCGGCCCCTGGAGGGTCCCGGGTTTGATTCTGGTCAAGGGCACATCCATTGGTTGCAGGCTCTGTCCCCGACCCTGGTCAGGGCATGTGCGGAGGTAACCAATCAGTGTGTCTCTCACATCGGTGTTTCTCTCTCTCCGTCTCGCCCCCTCCTTTCCACGCTCTCTCTAAAAAAAAAAAGAAAAAGAAAGAAAGAAAGAAAAATTAGTGGGGAAATATCCTCAAGTGAGGATTAATAAAAAAAAAGGACTGAACAGACATAGAAAAACCCAAGTGTACTGAGGCTGCCCTCACACTATCAGATCACACCCAGGTGTATGACTCTGCCGCTGGACGAGGGTTGAGGTTCCAGCCCCTTCCATCACATGACCTTCCCACTGGGTCACATCCCAGCCCTCCCTGGAAGGGTCCTGATAGTTGGTCATGATGCTTCAGTAACATAAGTGGCCCGGAAGTGACATCAGATGAGGAGAAAACACTCCCTGTGCTTAAGCTTTTGATCAGATTAGGCTCAGGCTTCCGTCCTAAAAATGCAGGGTCGAGGCTCAGCTCTGACACTGATAAGTAGGAAGGGGCAGTTCACTGGTAGGGGGAGGAGGCAGCAGCTATAAAGTTAGGGTGTTGATTTAGGGTCCTGACGGACTTGCGTGCGTATAGCAGGCCAGGGAGACCGAGCCTGCAGCGGACCTCCCTCCAGGGCGCAGGGTGGCTGCCTCTCAGCACGGCTGCTTGCTGCCATGCCAGGGTAAGGGTACAGCACCCCGCAGGCCCAACAGACACCAGGTCTGCAAGCTTGTCGGGGTGTTTTCCCCGTCAGCCTGCCCCAACTCTGACACGGGACAAAGTAAGAATCAGAGCGGCTACGCCTGTGTTAAGCATTTACTGGGCTCACACACTCTGCCAGGCCCTTAATAAGAATTAGCGTATTCACTTCTCAAAACAACCCAGCACTACAGAGACTGAAACTAGCCATTGTGCAGAGCAGAAAAATAAAATAGGAAAGCATTTTAAGGACAATTATTTGAGTTCTGGTCTTAGTTGATCCACATGTCTGCTTCAAAAGTTAAAAGAGCCAGGCCGGTGGGGCTCAATGGTTGAGCGTCACCCTGTGAACCAGGAGGTCACGGTTTCATTCCTGGCCAGGGCACATGTCCGGGTTGCGGGCTTGATCCCCAGTAGGGGGCGTGCACGAGGCAGCTGATCAATGACTCTCTCTCATCATTGATGTTTCTGTCCCTTTTCTAAAGTCAATTAGAAAAAAATAATTAAAAAAAATTTAAACAGAAAGTATCTGAGGAATAATTAAATTGTGTCAGCTGGGGTACACCCCCCTTAGCGGGAGAGGAAATAGCATTGGGGGAGTTGATGCAGCCCTAAGAATATAATGCTGTGGCTACTGAGCTACAGAAATCCTGCCTGATTTGTAAATTTGCGTTTCCATGGTAACACAAGTGTATAGTTAAATAATCCTCACTTGTGGGGGACTGAATTCCAGAGACTCTTCCTAAGCCCACATCCTATTCTAATCCCACCGCTGTTGCCATGGAAATGGTCAGATAAGATTCAGTCCTGGAGGCAGATGGGCCTATGAAAGCTAAGACCTGGCCTACATATAGCCGCCGAAATAGGAGGTTTTGTTTTGATTTTCCCCTGAATCCCAGAAAGCAGCTGCCTGGCTGAGAGGTTAATGTCACACATTGTCATGAAAATCAGTCTTGGTGTTTGGGCCTCAGGAGCAAATGAGGAAAAGTTGATTCCAAATTCCCGCTGAGGAATGAGAAACTGGGAGGGAATGCTTTCCTCTGGCTCATCTGGCGAGTTGCTCTGAGAGACCCTCACACCTGGGGGGTTCTCATGGGAGCCCACATCTCCTAAGTGATTCCCGGGCTGCACCCCCATCCCAGGGGAGGACAGTCCACACCAGGCTGCTCCCCCAGCTTTGCCCGCCCAGGAGGGGCCTCTTCTTTTGCCATTGTCCCGGCCAAGTGTCATTTTTCATGGTTGATGGGAGTTTACAGCTTACCTCCAAGGTCTGCAATGTCCTTACGAAAAGGAGTGACAGAATTTTTCAGTGCCTCCAGTGACATCCTTTTATCACGCACATTTTTGCAGACAGATTGTTTGGGAAGACCTCGGTTTTAAATCATATTTTCTAAGCAATTTCCCATGAAGTTGTGCTTTGTTTAAAACAGGAGCAATGCCCTGTCTCTTTACTGTGGACAGTGTGATTCTATTGGTGTTGATGTCTTCTCCAGACATTTCACATGGGGGTGGGGTGGAGCCATCCCCAAAGCAGTGGTGCGTTTCAGAGAGGCAGATCCCCTGCACCATGCGAGCCCCCAGTGTCACATGGGAATAAGACAAACCTCAGCCCCGCCACTGTGGCTCAGTGGTTGAGCATCGACTTAGGAACCAAGAGGTAACAGATTCGATTCTGGGTCAGGGCGCACTTACCCGGGTTGTGGGCTCCGTCCCCTATAAGGGGCGTGCAGGAGGCAGCAGATCAGTGACTCCCTCTCATGGTTGATGTTTCTGTCTTTCTCTGCCTCTCCCTTCCTCTCTGAAATCAATACAAATACACATACTTAAAAAAAAGAGAAACCTCAAATTGAAATTTACTGACAGTCAGAAATGGAAGGGGCCTTCCCAGGACCTCAGGCAGTTCATTCACTGTGAGGAGCGTTGAGAGGCCAAACCTAAGGTTGAGGTTGAAAGGTCAGACAGCGGCCGAAAACCAGGACTATGGGCTTTATTAGAGGAGAAGGACCTGCCGGGCTGTCTCGCAAGGAGAGAACAGCAGCACGTGCAGAGGGGAACACGCCTTTTGAGGGGAGGCATGGGAAGGAATGGGGGCTTAGGGTACTCGGCACACGCTGATTGGTGGCTTAAAGTATGGTCCATATAAGGTACATAGTTAGTCACTCAGGTACTTAGGGACAAGGGCTTAGGGTATTTGGCAGCTGCTGATTGGTGGTTCAATGTATAGTCCATATAAGGTGCCTGGTTTGGTACTCAGGTATGTCCAGGCCGCAGGTGCAGGTTACATCATACTCCGCCCACCAGTTGGGGGAAGGGAGGATCTATCAGAGGTTTCCAACGCATCACAGTTGGGGACTCATGCATTTTCCTCTGGAGCCTTTCCCACGCTGTCCCCACCGGTTTAACAACGGAGTCACTGCTATCTTAAAAAAAAAAACACAAAAAAACCCCACCATATTTTTATGGATTCTAGAGAGGAAGGGAGAGGGAGAGAGAAATAGAACATCAGTGATAAGATACAATCATTGGTTGGCCGCCTTCTGCACGCCCCACACTGGGGATCAAGCCCACAACCCAGGCATGTGCCCTGACTGGGAATCGAACCATGACCTCCTGGTTCCTCAGTGTGCCACGCCAGCTGGGCAACTGTTATCTTTATTATCCTGTTCTTTTCCTGGGCAGCTCTAGCTGAACTGTTAAGAGCGTTGTTCTCATTGCTTATTCGCCTTTGGAAGCTTTACATTAGCTCATACATTTGCATTGTTGCATAAATTTTCACTTGCACATCGTTTGTCCAATACACACCTGCTGAATTAATGTACGTATTACACGCCTTGAGACACCAGTGCAGGGTTTGGAGGAGGGAGCTGCAACCACACTGCTAATATTTTTCTGTCTTTCTCTGCGGAGTCCTCTCACCGTAGTGACAGAGTGATAGTGTCGACGTTTAGAGCCTGCTCGGCGCTTTCGGGCCAAGTGTATGTTTGAGGTGGCAAAGGTGATGCTTCCTAGCGACGCGAAGTAGAGTTTCATTCTTGCTCCTCTCTCAACTTCCATCGCTGGGCGTTGAAGGGAGACAAGAGATGCATCATTTTTTTTTTAAAGGGAAAACCTGGAACTGGAAGCTTGCCATTCTGCACCCGACCTCTGCGACTAACCACTGCAACAAAATTACCTCTGTTGCAGTGAGCCAAGGGTAGCTGTGCAGCTGCCATTCGTGCCTAAATGGAGCTTGGGCCACACAGAGCCCTTGGTGCCCAGTGTGCTGTTCTGATCATTGTCCCCCCCCCCCCCCCCCCAATGTCAATTTAAGCTTTGTGTTCTCCCAAGGCTGAGCTCTGCCTACCCTCACAGAATACTCTGTGTGCCAGAGCGGGTCCTTGTTGCAGTGGTGGCGAATCACGTCACTCCCACCACCCTGGGGAGCTGAGTTGGAAGCTCACAGTTACTTGCAGGAAAATGGTCCCCGATGTGGCCGTGCTGAGTGTCTGTCTTCAGATCCTGGCTCTCCAGATCGAGCCAGAGCCGTGGGGTGTCTCCTACAGGGGTTTACAGGCCCAAGAAAATAAGAAGAAAGCGAAGAGTGTTTTTCAGTCAGCCAGCTTGACGTGTCCAGAGACAGGAAGCGTGGGACTGGCGCGGAGGGCAGTGTGAGAAAGGACAGGACCCTGAAGGTGCTGAGGGACCACTGAGGCAGTCTGAGGAAAGACCTGATTCGATCAGAGCTGCGTTTGGAACTCCCTTCTTGGTGGCCACGCGGAGAACGGATGACACAGGAGACCCTCGCGCCACCTGCCAGGGGAGAAGAAGGAGAGAAGCTGAGGGAAAGGGACAAGGGCAGGAAGCAGCGACCCACATTGCTGCCACGCTGTGGGGATCACCCAGTCAGGATAGGACTTTTCAGAAGAAGACGGAATTTTATTCTTCCGTTCACGTTACTTCCTTTTCAGAAAAAGACGTAGTTCTTCTTAAAAAGCACAGACCGAACCGGTGAAAACAAACACATCTATCTGGGCAGTTACAATCCGAAAACGCTGAAAATAGGAGTTTCTGACAAACCAAATCGATGAATTTACACCCCAAGGCGTGACACATGCAGTTCATAAAAGAAGGTAAAACCAGCCACGTTGTGAGCACAGGTTTTCCGGGATTAAGGCCAACCTTGACATTGCTCCAATCCTGTCTCTTTCACTGCTCGGTGTGGCCAGCCGCGCTGTCATGTTCTTGGCCTTGAGACCCTTCGGACACGGCTTTGAACACAAATATTTCCGTTCTTCCTTGGGCCTCTCGTTACGTCCAGATTTCATCATTAGTTCTAACCTCGTTTCATTACTAATTTCCCTTTACTTTCCTACCAGGAGGTCAGACGGTTTTTTAAGTAAAGAAACTGAATTGCTGTATTTCTGTTTTTCCATTAAACTCCTGCCACTTGGGAATTAGGTGTCATTCTCTATCTCCCAGGAAGGACTAAAGGAATCAGAATTTGAAATGTGTAAAATGCCTCAGGCTTCTTAGAAGTAGAATGTTCGAGAAGCAAATTATAGAAATAAGGATTTATAAGTGTCATAGGAAAGGCCCTGGGTTTAGCAGAATGGTAACGGGTTATGGGGCAGCTTTTTGTAGGTTTGGGAGCGGGAGGGAGGCGGCTGGGTCCCCAGGCCTACTGTGCATCTTCCTGGTGTGTGTGACATTAAAATGATAATATCTGCCCTCATATCCCAGAGGGGCTGTTGGGAGAATCAAGTAAGCTATCTTCTGTAAAACCATGGAAAAGTAGACACCTTCCACTGAGCACCACTAGCCGTTGCAAATAGAGGTCAACAGTGATGATTAGGGCGCTTGCTGTCCGGCTGCAGGTCAGCATATGTCCCATCACGCTGAGACTCAGTAAGTGTGGTTGAATGGAACCGTTATTTTCAGGGAGTTCTTTTCATGACATTGTTTTGAGAGATCCTCCTCACCATCACACACTTTTTCCTTTCATCTGTTCTGTTTTTTTCTAAAAAATATATTTTTACTGATTTTCAGAGAGAAAGGGCGAGGGAAAGAGGGATGGCAACATCAGTGCTGAGAGAGAATCATGGATCAGCTGCCTCCTGCACGCCCCCTAGTGGGGATCGAGCCCACAACCCAGGCATGTGCCCTTGACGGAAATTGAACCAGGGACCCTTCAGTCCGCAGGTTCACTGAGCCAAACCGGCTAGGGCTCAACTATACTTAAAGCCATCTTCCTTCATCCCCAGTATGCCCTTGTCTTTGATTTTTTCAGGGTTGGCTTTCTATGCTAACTTATCTCCCAGCCCCTCACCCTTGAACCTCACTTGTGAGTCAACTGCTGCCTCCAATTTGGTCTCATCTGTGCTTTTCCCTGTTTGCCTGAATGTTGTTTCAAGTTCCTCCCAGTTTGAGGTCTAGGAAATCAGTGGCTTCCTTCTAACACACCCACAAATGACTTTGAAAATTTCAGTTCTCACTTACATGCATCTGCTGCTTCCTCCTGCTTCCCCCCCCCCCCAATATCAGCAAATCCTTCCCCTCATTGTCAGTGAAACTCTCTTTCTCTCCGTCTTTAATGCAGTCAGCTTCGCCACCACTATAATCTTTCTCCTCATGTGGTTTCTGTTTTGATTAAACCCATTATTTTGACACAGTTTGCAGCCTCTTTCCTTCCTTATCTTCAACATCGAGGCTCTTATTTAATACTGGGCTCCCCAGAGATGGTTTCCTTCTGCGTTACAGCCGTTATCAATGCCTTTACGTTTTATGACCACAGAGTGTTTGGTCTCTAGGAAGTTCTACAAGCGCCATGCATTCTGGAAAGGGCAAGCGAGATAAGTCAGACCAGCATGTTAAACGCACAGCTGGTGTTTCTATAGGAAACTTGACCGGCATCAGTCTGCTCGGTGACGCACTCATCAGCCCTCCGTCTCACTAGACAGCCCGTATTCCAGGAGTTGACGCTCTTCCGTAGCTTTTTTCCAGTTACTCCCTGCTTTGCTCAGGGCTGTTCAGTTCTTCTCAGCCAACTGGGGGAGAAAAGGAGATGAGGTTGAGGATAGTTACAATAGCAGCAGCTCATTTTGTGGAGGCTCCACCAGATAAGCCGGCCATTCTTCTAAATTCTTTATATGTATTAACTCGTTGTATCCTCCCAGCAGTCCTATTGCGGGCATGATTATTATCCCAATATAAAGGACATAAAAGGCAAATTAAATGGATAGGTATGTTTGCAAGAGGTCTGTCTGTTGGTCGGAGTGGGCTCACAGCGCACATTGGGGAGGGCGATCCTGGCAGCGTGGTGATGGGTCCCGTGTGGGAGCAGCTGCAAGGCTCAGAGGAAAACGCATCGAAGGAGGAAAACCGCTCGTCCAGAGAGAAAACTTGCTCCGTGACCTATTGTTTGGCACTCAAAGTTCAGGCTGTCTTCCCAGAAGTACGTGCCATCACACTGGGGTGGGTGTGCTTTCTTTCTTCTCTTTTTTTAAATGTTTATTTTTATTTTTATTGATTTTTACAGAAAAAGGAAGGAAGAGGGAGAGAGAGAGAGAAACGTCGATGAGAGAAACATCATTGATTGGCTGTCTCCTGCACAACCCCTCCTGGGGATCAAGCCCACCACCCAGGCATGTGCTTTGCCTGGGAATCGAACCAGTGACCTCTTGGTTCATGGGTCGATGCTTAACCACTGAGCCACACCAGCCAGGCTGGTCATGCTCTCTGATGGAAGTCCTGCTATGTTAACCCTGCAGGCGGTACAGGTTGAATGATCCTCCCAGCTCACACTGGTGGCCAGTGGACACAGGGCCGGGATTCCTTGCTGTGGCCTCACATCCACAGTGACTGGGTCTGGGACACTGATTGTTGGGGTTTACTCCCTGGCACTGCTTTCCGTCTCAGTTGACACTTCCTATGGGTAAGGATGGAATGGGGGAGGAGGAGCGGGTTCCCACAGTGGACTGTATGAGCACACACCTTGGTGCTAACCCTCTTGCAAAACACTGGAAGCCATGAACCAAATAGGCTCTCTGCCAGGAAACTGCCTGCCTGCCCCAGGCATTTATATACTTCTCAGTGGCAGCTTCCCACCCCTGGACATGGTGGCCACCTTCTGCAAGCCTTTCCCAACCCTGTCTAATGGCTGAACCCCTACTCATGCAATGCCTCATGGGAAAATCTTTCTTTAATCGCCCCCGCAAGGAGTCTGATATGCACCTTTCTCTCCATCCTAGTGGCACTCCGTGCTGCTTTATTATAGCAGGTGCCATGTGGGGTAATTCTCTATGGATGGCACGGCTGTCAATGGACTGTGTCTGCAGGGCACGACCCTGTGGTACAGAATCTGTATGATAGACCCTTAACATTCAGGGCATCAGCATTACCCCCTCTACACATTCTTATTCCTGATTTCACAGAGCCTGCTTGACTTTGAAGATTTTTAAAAACATATTTTTATTGATTTCAGAGAGGAAGGGAGAGAGGGGTAGAGAGATAGAAACATCAATGATGATAATCATCGATCGGCTGTCTCCTGCACGCCCCGTATTGGGGATGGAGCCTGCAACCCCGGGGCATGCCCTGACCAGGAATCGAACCCTGACCTCCTGGTTCCTAGGTGGATGCTCAATCACTGAGCGACACCAGCTGGGCTTTTTTTTTTTTTTTTTTACTTTGACATGCTACTTTTTAATAGCACCACTCTGCATGGAGGAGTAATGATGGAGAGTCCCCAGGCACACATCACTAGAATCACGCCTAACTACTGCAGAGCCTTATTATGCGTTTCATCTTCTTAGTGCTTTCTAATTAACAAGGAGGGGAGTGGTGAACTTCTCGCTCTCTTAACTTCTGATTCCTCTGTGTGGAAGGCAGGGAGCCCCCAGCCCGAGCCTCCCCATAATAGAGCTTATTGTATTGCAATCAGCTGCTTAAGTGCAGAGTTCTCCAAGGTCCCCCTTTGCTGGAGAGAGTTAATTAACAACACAGCCACTAATTACTTACCCGAGCTTGGTCTTGATCACAAAGAATATGCAAACGTACTTAGTCACCTCGAAGTCTAAAAGCATGCCTCTACTGCAGCAGGCTTTAATGCAGCAATAACAGCATTTTTATTGAATCTATTGGGGTGACATTGGTTAATAAAATAATACAGGTTTCAGGTGTACGGTACGATAATACCTTACCTGTATATTGTATTGTGTATTCACCACCCCAAGTCAAGTCTCCCTCCATCACCATTCATCCCCTCTATATCCGCTTCTACCTCCCTACCCCCTTTCCCTCTGGTAATCACTATACTAACAATAATAATATTAATGCTATTGGACCTCAACTGAGTGCTTCCTAAGGACCAGCTACTCTGCTGAGTGATTTTCTTTCATTCCCTCAAGGACTTTAATGTGAAGCAGATGCTATTCTTTTCCTCTCCATCTTTTTCTCTCCCGAAAGCCTGAGGTGAATGAAGGTTAGGGTGAGAAGTTTGAACCCAAGTGTATGCACGCCCAGGGCCTAGACCCTGTGTCCTGATGGTGTCTGTGTCTCGGCAACAGGGACACGAAACCATTCCTTTACTATTGTGCCAGGCACTTCCGTACGCATATAGTAGAGCTCATAGCCATGAAACCTAAGAAACGGAAAGAAACCCTTACAGCTGAAGTTTCAGACCACTTGACCGTAACTAAGGAAACCTTCTCAAGGGCGAAGGTAAATGGTAGCTAAGCCCTAGGCAAGTGGCAATCAGTGTTCACAGCTGCTGCCCCTGTGGCTGCGACTGAACAAGGCAGGGCAGGGGGCCTCTGAGAGGCCAAGTTCAAAGCCACATGAATGGTGCAGCTTACAAACTCTTCAGCTAAGGCTACTCCGCCACTGTGCAGGCCTTCAGGCCAATGCTCAAGGGGGAGGGGTGGGAGGTGGGAGGTGCGGGTCGGACAAGCAACTTGGAATTAGAAGGCTGGCATCTATTAGCATCACCAGGCCCCTGGCGCTCTCCTCAGCCCCCCACTGTGCCCTTCTTTCTGTCGTTACACTCAGGACTTCACTGGCTGTTTCTTCTGCCTAGAAAACTTGTTCACGCTCATCAAATCCCCTCCAAACCTGAGACCCTTTAGTGTCAGCTTTAAAAAAAATTTTAAAGGGAGATAGAAACATCAATGATGAGAGAGAATCATGGATAGGCTGCCTCCTGCATGCCCCCTACTGGGGGTCGAGCCTGCAACCCGGGCATGTGCCCTTGGCCAGAATCGAACCTGGGACCCTTCAGCCTGTAGGCTGACGCTCTATCCACTGGGCCAAACCGGCTAGGGCTGTATGACCCAATATTTAAAATAAATTCCTTGCCTGGCCGGTGTGGCTCAGTGGTTGAGCGTTGACCTATAAGCCAGGAGATCACGGTTCGATTCCTGCTCAGGGCACCTGCCTGGGTTGTGAGCTAGATCCCCAGTAGGGGGCGTGCAGGAGGGAGCTGATCAGTGATTCTCTCTCATCACTGATGTTTCTATCTCTCCCTCTCCTTTTCTCTCTGAAATCAATAAAAAATACTTTTAAAAAATAATAAAATAAACTCATTTGGACAACAACTCCTAGCGCCTCAGCTGAGGGACCGCCTTTCCTCCCCAAGGTGGGCATCATTCTCTCACTTGGTGGCTGAGAAAAGCAAGGCTCAGAGGAAGTAACCAGTTGCCCAAGCTCAGGTCACGGAACTGGGGGAGTCAAGGTGAGGCTCCATCTCCGTCTTTCCGGGGCTCTTTCCTCGGGGGATCCCGTGTGAGCCTGGCGGGCGACCTCTGAAATTCTGCCACTTCCAAGAGTGGGCGACGGCTTGGTGCTGACTGTTCTGCTGGAGGATAACTGGGTGACCCAGAGAAAAACACGGCTCTGAAGGGAATGAGTTCCTTGGTTTCTCAGCTCCCCTGGCAACATAAATCTCGGGGGACACAGACATCAGCAGGCCGGATGGTGGGATGAATGGGGGAGTGGCCGAAGCGTGGACTCCAAGGGCCCTGCCCTCTTGGGGCGGGCGGTCCTGCAACCCAAGAAGAGAACAAGAGCATGAGGGCTGTTGCTGGTACTTCCCAGCACCCTAATCACGAAGTGAGAAGGATGGGTCACAGTTGAAGAATCAGCGTCTGACAGCGAGGTAATTATCAGAGGAGAGCAGCCTTGGCTTTTTTCTGTAAAGAATTGAGCACGATGCACAGTTGAAAGTACAAGGTGGCTTAGGAAAGGCAAAACTATATATATATCATCTCCAGTTCCAAGCTTGCGCACGGGAAGAATTGACAGGCGTGTTAAATACTGCTCACCAAGAAGTTACCTGGGGAAAAAGGTTTTGTTCATGCTACTTTTCCAGTGTTTGAGGCTTTGCGATATTAAATCATTTAATATTATAGGGAACGTACTGGATGGTTTTTTTTGGCTGTTACCTCATGTTTGATCCCTGCCAGGCTATAACTATAGATAGTCTGATTTACATATTTATTAGCTGCACGTTACAAGAAAATGGCAGCTTCGCATCTCCCAGGGTCCCAAGTCTCCACTGACTGGCAAGGACATCGAAAATAAGCCCCTGTCACAAATTCTCATTTCTTCCTGGTCACAGCAGGAGCTGTGCATGAAATTACAATCGGGGGAAGCTCCCAGGTCTGAGCTCCCAGGTCGATATCAGGTTTAAGTGCGATGAGGTCATTTGCTGAGTTGGTGACCCTTCTAATTAGGTAAGAGTCACTGATAGCCCTGAGTCCCGACCTCAGGAACACAGTGGCCTCGATCGGCTCTTGGAACAAAAGTTCAGATTGTAACACCCTCCGCCTGCTATCAGCAGTGGCATCGGTGTCTTTTGCAGAAAAGCCCCCCACCTGGAGGGGACGTGGAATGCAGGGCCGTCTGTCCAGGGCCCTGTGTGTATGGTAGCTGGTTTAGAAGCCCTTGAACTCTGCCGGGAATACGGGCTTCCTCCAACCAGGAGGCGCTGCGCACAATGAGTCTCCTGGTCCAATTTTGTTTATCTTGCAGAGGAGTGTGTGTTTATGAAATTCCCACGAGGATTTCCCTTCCCAGACCTAGAAGGACTCACTAAGTGGAAGTTATTTGTCAAGAACATTGCAGGCATCCTGACTGAGGGGGAGGAGACCCCTGGTGTCTTTTTTTTAAGTGTCTTTTTATTGATTTCAGAGAGGAAGGGAGAGGGAGAGAGAGAGAGAAACGTCAGCGATGAGAGATAATCATGGATCAGCTGCCTCCTGCACACCCCACACTGGGGACTGAGCCCGCAACCCGGGCGTGTGCCCTGACCGGGAATCAAACCGTGACCTCCTGGTTCCTAGGTCGACGCTCAGCCACTGAGCCCACAGGCAGAGTGACAGAGCTGGGGGCCTGTTTGGGTGGCTTTCCCCGCATCAGCGTCCTCGCACCCTGTCTGGTGTCTTGTGCCTCCTACTTCTGTTCCACTTGCCACCTGTCTCTGTGATGCTCCGTCTATCTGCCGGCCTCTTCTTCCTCCTGTGGGACACCGCTCTGGTTCTGGCTCCAGGCAACTGGGAGTTAATCCCTAAGCCCCAGAGTGGCCCTTGTGCGCAGAGTGTAGCTCGACCACAGGACTCACTGTGTCATGGTGAAACGTCCTGTTTATCTCCTCACTTCCACCTCAGGGACTTCCTCCAGGATGGGCCCAAAGCCAGTGCTGTTGGCTGAAAGTTAGTGAGCATTATTAGGCGCCCTAATGATAACCTCGGCCTTATTTTTATGTTCTCTGCAAACATGGAGTCAGGTTTGGAAGGGGTAAGCTGTTTATAGATAAGGAAATTACATTCCAGTGCCTTCGTCAGAGCGAGGGGAAAGGAACCGGTCTTTTATATGTGTAGGTTTTGTTTGTTTGTTTTCTAATATGTTTTTTATTGATTGATTTCAGAGAGAGGAAGGGAGAGAGAGAGACATCAGTGATGGGAATCTTGATTGACTGCCTCCTGCACTCCCCTACTGGGAATGGAGCCTGAAATTCAGGCATGTGCCCTGACAGGAATGGAAATGGGACCTCCTGGCTCATGGGTCGGCACTCAGCCACTGAGCCACACTGGCCAGGTGGTATGTATGTGTAGGTTTTAAATACACTAATCTCATTGTTTCTAAGTGGAGGATTCTCATCTTTCTCATCAGTACATCCAGGCACAATGCACACTGCAGATAAAAGGGCTGCATACTTAGGAATGGAATTTATTGTTGACATGCAGCTGTCTTGTGCTTACATGCCTCTAGATTCAGCTCTGAGACTCCCACCAGCGAAGCTGAGGTGCATGAGCAAAAGTTAGGGAGAAAGAGCTTTAACTGCGTTTGCAAAACGTACAGTCGTTTACAAGGTGCCTCTCAACTGTTGCTGAGTCAAGGCCGCTCAGGTACCTCGCCTCACTGTCCCTTTAAATGCCACTCTCTGGCTCTTTGGGGAAAGGGGAATGATGTATATTTCTAATTATAACCGGCCAGGCTCTTGCCCACTCTGTTGGGTTCCCCGCAGGTTATACTATTTGCCAATAGCTATTTAACTGTAGCGGTAACAGGAAAAACTCCCAGGTCTCATCAGCTAGAAAGTCTCTGGCTCTCGCACTTGAGTGGGATCGTATTCTTGCCCCGGAGGTCAGCCTTAAATATGAGAGGGGAGCAAGGCTGGGGGAAGATTGCTATTAAAAATAGAGCCAACTTCCAGACGCTGCCGCTCCAGAGCTCACAGAAGACTCGGGCCTTTTATTATTCATGCTTAACGCTGACACCACCCCCTGCCTGGAGAGCACGCCAAGGATCTTCACAGAGCCCTGGCTGCAGCTCACCAGCTGCCGGCCTTGGCATCTGTTGGCAGTTTTTTGTTGTTTTACCCACGGCATCAAGGCAAGGTGGGTCCAGGTGAATGACTGTCCTCTCCCAGGCCTCTCTTCCCACTCTGAAACCCTGAGCATCCCTCCCATTGCTGCCTGCCTCGTCCCCCGGCCTCAGGCTTCCTCCGTCTTAAACATTAGCTGCCTCAAGGTTCACAAGTTAGCAACGGAGGTCACCGGTCTGCTAACTCACCAAGTTAAATAGAATATATGCTGCCAACAGGAGAATTCCTTCTCGTCAGAAAAGTCAACTTAAAATAAAACAAACATGTTTTATTGGTTTCAGAGAGGAAGAGAGAGGGAGAGAGAGAGAGAGAGAAACATCAGTGATGAGAGAAAACCATTGGTTGGCTGCCTCCTGCACGCCCCACACTGGATGGAGATCAAGCCCGCAGCCTGGGCATGAGCCCTGACTGGGGATCGAACCGTGACCTTCTGGTTCATAGGTCGACGCTCAAACACGGGGCCGTGCTGTCGAGGCAGTCAACATTTCTTGCATCTAATGCCAAGCTCACTTCAGTGCTAGCGTTAGATACTTAAGAATATATTTTTAGGCAGATGAAAGCTGTTTAGAAAATCCTGGGTTTGACTCCGTTGTAACTGGCGCTGGGAGGAATCATTAGATGGATGAGCAAGGGGGGAAGAGAACATGGCTTGCATACTTTTCGTGCCAGCACTGTGCTAGGTTCTGAATTCAAAATAGCTTATTTAATTGTTACCATCCCCCCCTGGGTACATACAAATATCCATATTCTTGTGCTTGAGGACCCTGAGGTTCAAGGAAGTCAGATAACTCTTCTGAGCTGACACACATAATGGAAATCCGAATGCTGGTCAGGTGATCTCCAAAGTGCTGACTTTTACTCGACCGCACACTTGGGGGGGGGGGGGCTGGGGGTCATGTGTTGGCCCAGATCAGATGAAGGTGCATAATCTGCTCAGGGAGTCAGGTCACGAGTCACTCTTGGAGAGGCAGGTGGGTCACCCTGTGGTCCAAGTCCAATGCCTAGGTTAGGGGCTGGCCCAGGCAAGGGAAAGGTGACCTACAGCAAAGGGCCCAGTGGCCGGCACGCACCGGATGCGTTTGGAGAGGCACCGGGAGGCAGGAGAGAGCTCCCAGGGAGTCCTGAGCACAAGGAGGCTGATGTTCAGGGTCAGGAATGCCATCTCTTTGGAAACTGGAGGGCAGGACAGAGAACTGGGCAGATGATGCAACACTCCATCACTGGCCCAGACCCTCAGGGTTGGGGAGGGACCTACCCCAAACCCAGCCTGATGCTGCGGCGCTAAGCATGTATCCCCGGGCTCTCTGCCCAGCTCTGGGATAGGCTGATCCCTCAGGAGGGTCTCTGCTCCCTAGGTTGCCTGGTTGAGACCTGAAAAGAGTGGAGCTGTGAAGGCCATTGACCCTGTGAAGGCCTTGAGCAGAGCCTAAATATTATCGCATTTTGCAGAGCCAACTGGATTACTAACTCCCTCCACATTCAGTGAGTCAGCATGTTACTCAGTCACCAAATGTTCTTTTGGGCCCTCAATTCTCTTATTCCTCTAAGAGTTGGTGCCGCCTTACTGTGCTCTGGTATACAAGGTTCTGTTCTGTGTTAGGTATCACCGGAGGCGAGTTGGGGCGTTGATGACCTAGCAGAGAAGACAGGACACAGGTTGGAAGGTCAGAATGTCAGGCCACACGTGACAGGGACCCCAGTGGGGGAGCAAAGAAGCAGCTTGCCTAAATGAGAGAATGAAAGAACTTCCGGTGAGGGGAACTGAGATGATCAATGACATTTCCAGGAACACGAGAACTTTGCTTGAAGGACCACAAGGTGAGTCTGGCCAGTGTGGTTTAGTGGTTGAGCATTGACCTATGAACCAGGAGGTCACCGTTTGATTCTCTAGGTTGTGGCTCAGTCCCCAGTAGGGGGCATGCAGGAGGCAGCTGATCAGTGTTTCTCTCTCATTGATGTTTCTCTCTCTCTCTCCCTCTCCCTTCTTCTCTGAAATCAATTTAAAAAAAAAAGTTAAAAAAAAGAAAAAAGGTAAGTGCTCCAAATCAGGCAGCTGAGCTCCAATAGCACATTTGGCAATTACTGGCTGGGGTGGGGGTGGCGGGGGGGGGGGGGGGGGGCGGGCAAAGTGTTAAACGTAATCTCCCTTAAGGCTCTTCTTATCTCTATAATGAGATCAACGGTACCTGTTTCAGAAAGTGGTGAATATGAAATGAAGCTGGATTCCAGCAAGCCCTTGGTGAATGATAGATATATATAATATTCCTTCTTTCAACTTCAAAGTTGTAAGGAAAATGATTTTTAAGAGAAACTGAACCCATGCTCCAAAAAAAGCACAATTTCAAGTGTACAGAATCCTATTTGGTTTGCTAAAGGGCTGACTAGCTTAGACGTATCTTCATAACATATGTTTATGCACATATACTTATATACTGAGTGGCCAGATTATTATGATCTCTGAACGCATAATAATCTGGCCACTCAGTGTGTGTGTGTGTGTGTATTAAAGGCCCTGTGCATGAATTCGTGCATGGGTGGGGTCCGGCCAGCCTGTCCAGGGGAAGAGGACATGGGCAGTTGGTCAGCCTGCCTGTTGGTCAAACTCCTGGTCGAGGGGACAATTTGCATATTAGCCTTTTATTCTATAGGATATACACTGAGTGGCCAGATTATTATGCGTTCAGAGATCATCATCATCTGACCACTCAGTGTATATGCAGGCACTGTACCTGAGGGTACTTCTGTAGACACACACGCACCACACCTCAAATTAATTGCAGATGTTATGAATGTGTGCTTCCAGCATTAATTTCCAGTCCCTCCTCGCTACGGAATTATCATTGCTAAATGGATTTAACATCAGTGTGTCTTGTTATTGTAAACACACCTGCTGGTAAGAGTTTCCCCAGGGTCTTCAGTTACCAGTTTCTAACCTCAGTGCTGGCTGGGCTGCACTGACCCATTTCGCCTGGTTGCCACGAGAAAGAAAGAGAGCACAATTATTTGACAGAAGCCCCTTTTGGATCTCCTCCAGCCTCAAACAAGAGAGGGATGCCACACGCAGCTCTGTGCCTCCAGTGGGGGTAGGAGGCATCTACCACACCTCGGGGAGAACGCGCACACCCAGCTCTTCTGACGTAACTAGATCATATCGCTAATTGAGTTTCAGTGTAATTATTCATGCACCTGTCTCTCTTCTGTTCAGGACCAGCAGGCTTTTCGGTGAGAGTGGAGTACGCAGTGTTCATTTCTGTGTCCACAGTGTTTAGCCTGCCATGTAGCTCTTGGCACATATTTGATTAGTTGGGTGGATGGATGGATGGATGGATGGTGGGTGGATAGGTGGGTGGGTAGATGAATGGTTGTATGATGGGTGGGTGGATGGATAGTTGGATGGATGGCTGATGGCTGGGTGGGTGGATGGCTGATGGCTGGGTGGATGGCTGGGTGGATGGATGATGAAAGACTGGTATACTTGAGTGTGCAGCTCCATTTTCAGGAGGGTCTTTGACCTTGTGTGACTGTGAGAGAGGAAACTGTGGTGATCACTTTGGTGAGGGATTCACTTGTACCTGAATATTTCTGAATATGCAATCTATGTGATTTTTTAGTTTGAATATTCCAGAAAATCATCTGGTCTGTGTTTCAAAATGAGCAGAGCCTCGCCTGGGGATCCCTGACACAGTCAAGCTACGGATCCTGCAACTGTACATGGGAAACCAGTGATCTTAAATTACCCCCTTTTGCACCTTGCTTAGTGCCTTTAGGGCCCAGGGGTCCTTCTGAGCTCACACAGGGTCGGCGAACGCCTTCATAGGGGCCAGGTAGTAATTTAGGTTCTGCAGGCCCAAAGGCAAAATCAAAGACATGTTGTAGGCACTTACCAGTACAGAACCATTCAAAATGTAATCATTTAAAAATGTAAAAACCATTATTTTTTTTTAAAGAAAATACGTTTATGTTGATTTTTAGAGAGAGAGGAAGGGAGAGTGTGAGAGAGATAGAAACACTGATGAGAGAGAATCATTGATCAGCTGCCTCCTTCATATCCCCTACTGGGGATGGAGCCCGAAACCCAGGCATGTGCCCTGACTGGGAATCGAACCAGTGACCTCTTGATTCATGGGTCCACATTCAACCATTGAGCCAGGCCAGGTGGGCAGGGCTCAGGGTTTTTATTGGATGGGAGCTTCCTGGGAGCCATCTGTAGGTTCTAGAAAGGGCTTGATATTTCCAGTGCGGAAAGCAGGTGGTTAGTGCTGGTGTCCATGAACCAGGCCCAGAGTAAATTCCTGCTGAGATTGTGTGCCCGATGTGCTGACAGGGTGGCTCGCTCATCTGATCCTCCTGACGTAGCAGCAACATAAACCGCTCAGGTTGCTCCTCTGTGTCCTTGCCTTGGACAGTGCGGGCCTGGGGCCCGAGGGCTGAGGGCGGATTTAAATTTTAAACAGCCATGTGAGACGGTTCGGAGGCGACACCCAGTCATGCCCCTTGGTGGGGGCTGGCTTCTCCACTGCCCCAAATGTGGATAGTGTTGCTGGCTGCCCCAGATTTTGGAAGGTGAGATGACAAGAGGTGAAAATGTCACAGTCTTGGCCAGGAAAGGACGCCAAAACAGATTTAGAAACCCCGTCAACTCCATGCGCAGGAGAGCAATTAGGCGTGTATTTTCGTCATTGCACCTTGGTTGCAAATAGGCCCAATATTTTTGTGTTCATGCTGTGTGCTCTCGCCATGAGCTCCCAACTCAGGAGGGGAAACTGGGCCTATATATTTTTTTCCATGTTTTGGTGTAAAGGTTGATTCTGACTGAATTTCCATAACCCAAATCATGCCCTATGTGATCTTAATAGACTAATAAAGTAAGTGGCATTATTTCACAATGCAAATATCTCCCCAGTGTTGTATGTTTGAGCTTTAAAAGTTAAGGTTTGCCCAGCCAGTGTGTCTCAGTGGTTGAGCATTGACCTAAGAACCAGGAGATCACAGTTAAATTCCCGGTCAGGGCACATGCCTCAGTTGCGTGCTCCATCCCTAGTTGGGGGTGTGCAGGAGGCAGCCAATCCATGATTTTCTCTCATCACTGATGTTTCTATCTCTCCCTCTCCTTTCCTCTCTGAGATCAATTAAAAATATACATATATATTTTTAAAAGTGGAGGTTTTATAAAGCAAAACATAATTGTAATGAAGCCTTACCTTCCTGTATTTCTGATGGCGGACATGGATTCCTGCTGAGGGACTGGCATGTGGATGCCTCCGCTGAGGTCTTGGGAAGGTGAGAGAAGGGTGTGACTGGATTCTGCATTCTTCTGCATGCTGTGAGCCCACTGTGGCCTCATTATCAGAACCTCTTTACCATCTTCACTCACGTGAGTTTAGATTCTCTTCTTGCAAGAACAGGGATTTCTCCTGAGGTCTTGGAATGAAAGCATCCTTGGCCCTTCCCAGTTCTCTCCCTTACTGCTGGGAACTGCACTACCTCCATGGGAAAGTGCTTTGAGTAGGGCCAGCAGACAGCACCCCAGAGCACTCGGCAGTCCCAGCTGCCTGACCCTTGCTCTTGTCCCACACGAGGCTGTGGCTTTCTAGAGGGCAAGGACTCTGCCAGGAATGAGTGAATGGACCTAAGGGTGCAAACTGGCAGCTAGTAGATAAATACATCCTGAAGATCTGATATGCAGACAACAAGGTTGTATTATAATCATCTAATTTGCTGCGAGAATATATCTTAATTATTCCCGCCGCAAAAAAATTATAATTATGTGCTGTCATAGGGGTGCTAACCAAAGATATGGTGGCAATTACATTCAGCATATCAATGTATCAAATCAACATGCTGTACAATTTAAATCTGTGCAAGGTTGCCCGGCCTGTGTGGCTCAGTGGTTGAGTGTTGACCTATGGACTAGGAGGTCACAGTTAGATTCCTAGTCAGGGCACATGCCTGGGTTGTGTGCTCAATCCCCAGTGAGGGCTGTGCAGGAGGCAGCCAATCAATGATTCTTTCTCATCGTTGATGTTTCTATCTCTCCCTCTCCCTTCCTCTCTGAAATCAATCTATATATATAAAAGCCTAAGTAACCGTTATGACCGGTTGCTATGACACACACTGACCACCAGGGGGGCAGGTGCTCAATGCAGGAACTGTCCCCTGGTGGTCAGCGAGCTCCTACAGCCAACCTCCCGTGGCCGGCCAACCTCCCATGGTCCCTCCCCCCAGCCAGCCCCATTCGGCCTCGATCAGCCCCTATTGCCGGCCAGGCCGAGGGACCTCACCCATGCATAAATTCATGCACTGGGCCTCTAGTAAAAATATATTTAAAAATATATATCTATTTAAAAGAAATTAAGGGCATAGATGAGGTCCACCAAAACTTGTACTCCTTGCACTGTTTTATTCTTATGGAAAGGAAATTAACAAGCATTGGAAAGACCGCATCTGAGCATTTCTCTGGCTTTTGCTCTTGGTATGAGCCTCACGTCACTAAAAGCCTATTGGAAAGCAGCAATTATGCTGCAAACCCAGCATCATATCGCCATCATCATAATCACTTCCTCCCCATGGTAGTACTGACTCAGAGCAGACACAACATGGGCTTTTGTATGTCCAGGGAGGAATTTACAGTATCTCGGGCCTTGTCCAAGTCAAGAGAGATGTCCATTTTCTAACACATTTACTGTACTAGTAAATGTCCTGCAGAGGTCCAAACTGAGTGAGTGAGTGGTTAAGTCAAGGGCATTTAGATAGCAGGTAATCAGAGTAGGAGCCATGCTGGCTGGATTGAAAGGTCCAGTCTGCCTTGGCCTGTCAGGGTGCTGCTAGGCAGCAGCGGGTCAAGTTCAAGGGCCCTTGCTGCAGGTCTGTTGAGGTAACCATGCTGAGACAGAGGTCATCTTGGTCTCATCTCTGTGTCCAAAGGAGACATGGTCTAAGAAAGCAGCTAATATCTTTTTGGAGCTTGGGAGTAGCTCATGGGTCGGAGAAGATGTGTCTCTTGTCCACCCGGAGGCATTAAAAGACAGCAGCTGTTTTGAAACCACGGTTGGACTGTGCTTGGTGAAAATGGCCTGAAATTTACCTGTGGCTTATTGCTTTAAGTGCCATCATGGATGGTCCCCAGTGCCTTGGCCAGTCCATTCAATAGAGGCATTAAAATAACCACAAGCTTTTTAGTCTTTGTTCCTCTTCAAGCGAGCTGGCCTTTTTTGCTAGCACTCGGGCCCTCTGGGACAAGTCAATTATGAAATAAGACCTTGAGCTCTCAGTGCTAAGAATACCCAAGGGCCCTGTGAGGGTGGAGGAGGGGAAGGGTGGTGATGAAAGAGATGCACCTTGGATGAGGTCCCACTAGAAATGGGTCCTGCAGTTTAGTGGGTTATTGTGACATAAAAGAATGCTGGATTCTGCACAGGTTTCTTCTGTCATCCCCTGTCTTTCTATCCTCCCCATGCCCACGGCCCTGCTATATCACTCTCCTAACTACCTCCTCCTTCCTGCATCCCACCTTCCTCTCCTACTTGCCCATAATTGGCAGGTGCGGAAGAACGTAGCATCAATAGTGAGGCCATATTACCAATGCCTGGCAGATTGGAGAAACTTAATCCTGCTTAATAGGGACTAGGATGGTCCAAACGAGGGCAACATCCAGGGTTTGGCTTCTGAGAGCAGGAGTTGAAGGGAAATGTTCTCTCCAGGAAACCAAGAGTGGGAAAAGACAGGATGTGCCTGAAATAAAGCTTCTAGACTAGAGAAACAAAGTGATGCGGTATAGAAGGCAAAGATTGTCAGAAAGTCCTGGGGACAAATTTCAACTCAGCCCCTTATCAATTGTGTGTCCTTGAGAAACTCATTTCATATCTATGACCTTTAACTTCCTTATCCGTAAACTGAGTATAATAATGGGTTATTATAATGACCCCAAATGATAAATATTGTATTTAACATATGGTAGGTGTGTGAAAAGTATGGCTCAGTGGATAGAGTGTCAGCCTGCAACTGTCCTGGGTTCAATTCCGGTCAAGGGCATGTACCTTGATCCCCAGCCCTGGTTGGGGTGCATGCAGGAGGCAACCAATCAATGTGTCTCTCTCACATGGAAGTTTCTGTCTCCCTGTCTCTCTCCCTCCCTTTCACTCTCTCTAAAAATCAATGGAAAAATATTCTCAAGAGAGGATTAACCACAATAAAATAAAATAAGAAACAGAGTTAATAGAAGATAAAAACATCAATGTATGCTAACCGCCCCTCATTGAAATTAATAAAAAATTAAATAGGTTCCATAATAGCCAAACTTCTTTGCTCACCCTCATTACCTTTAGTGTACGTTCTATTAACTTGTTTCTTAGTATCATTATGAAGTTACGGCCTTTCACAAACTCATCATATTTCAATTAACCACTATTATTATGCCCCTTTGGATGCTCAAATTATAATTTGGCCAGTGGGAGAACTCTGAGCTAGATCTTACATCCTTTCAGCCCTGTCCCTGGCACCTTTGAAGGTATCTCTGTTTCTGGCAACAGCAGGGTATTCCAGGCTCATTCTTCTTTGTCTGTGTGTGTGTGTGCGCGTGCACGCGCGCGCGTGCAAGCACAGGCATGTACACCCCGGAGAGTGCTAGTTTCCTTCCAGTGAAGTATTAGGCATCCAAATCTGGGCATTTAGGAATTCATGTGAGAACAGGCAGTGAATAAAATGCTGCTACTGTTGAGACACCTCTAACTGGAAAATATTGCTTTTTAACATCATGAGTTCACATTGATTTTCCCCCAATATTATTAACGTAATTAAATTGCTGTACTTGACGCTTCTTATAGCATGAGGTCTCACTGACCTCTGAGACGTCCTAGTACCTCGCTATAACAGATGGCCTCAGCTTGAACCTGTGCCTTTCATCACTCTAGCCTTGATATTGACTTTGTGCTGGTCTTCAGGTCACACTGCCATTCAAGAAGGACTTTGAGCACTTGGTCTTTGTTCTTCCATCTCCTCGTGACCCTTCCTGCACTGATTTCCAATGTCAGCCCAGGTGACGTCTTGGCCCCTGGGAAATGCTCCCAAGTGCGTCTGGCCCCTGAGGAGCAATTGTTCTGGATGGTGGCATGTTGAGGTGTGTTTTCTTTTTAATTTAAATATGTATTGATCGATTTCAGAGAGGAAGGGAGAGGAAGAGAGAGATAGAAACATCAATGATGAGAATCATTGAGTGCCTGCCTCCTGCACGCCCCACACTGGGGACTGAGCCAGCTCCCGGACATGTGTCCTGACCGGGAATTAAACCATCAGCTCCTGGTTCATAGGTAGATGCTCAACCGCTGAGCCACACTGGCAGGTTGTGACTATATTTCTTGATGTGGAGGAGTTCTAATTGTGGAATACTCAAATCTATCTAGTTTTTCCTTTGTAATTACTTTCATTGCTTCTCTGCTGAGAATGCCTCTCCCTCTCCAGAGATCTGAGAAGTATTCACTTACATTTTTGCCTATGTGTTCTTTCATCCAGCTGTTTTTATTGTTTCTGTTTTGGGCTGCTGCATGGTGAGGCTATGATTTGAGTTAATCAATTTTCTCAACCATCTGATCAACCTCTCCATTTTTTTGTTGTGTGTACTTTGTTAAGCTGGGATATATACTGGGGTTTATTTCAGGGCTGATTGCTCTCGTCTGTCAATATGTCTGCCAGCTCTTTTTGCCAGTTCTTGAGCTGGTTCAGTGTTGCTTGCACTTTATTTATCCTCACTAGAGGATATTTTTTCCATTGATTTCTAGAGAGAGTGGAAGGGAGGGAGGGAGGAGGAGAGAAACATTGATGTGAGAAAAAAATCTATTGGTGGCCTCAGCACGTGCCCCAACTGGGGCCAGAATTGAACCTACAATCCAGGTACGTGCCCTTGACCAGGAATTGAACCTGTGACCCTATGCTGTGTGGGCCGATGGTCTAACCACTTAACTACACTGGCCAGCTATTGTTTATATATCTGGAAAAATATAATATGGAATTATCTGTCTTTGTAAAAGTCTGAAAGACGTCACTGGTAAAAATTTTCAGACAGTGGAACATCTTTAGAGGTAATTATCTTAGGGTTAGGTAAAATTTGCCATGAAAATATCCACTTAATTCACTTTTTTCAATTTATTAACACTTTAAAAAATATTTTCTTATTTGTTAAAATTCTCCTGTTTTTATTTCATATTTCTTTTCTACTTCTAATTTCCATTGAATGTTCTTTCTTTCTTCTTTCGTTTCTTCATGTGGGTTTTGAATTCACCATTTTTAAAAAGTTGCATCTATACTGATGTTTATTATTTTCACTTCTTTGCTGAGATTTAGCATATATTCAAATTAAGAGATATATGGTTTAGGATATAGAACTATGAATATTGTAATTAGCAAACACAGGCTGTATGGTACGAAAGCATATGGACCAGGCTAATTGGAAAGTGGAGGGGGTAGAAAGAAAACTCTGAGGAAGAGGAAATAAGCTTCCACTCAGCCCAAATATTATTCAAGCCGAAGAGGTTGGCTTAGCCCCAATTCTGCCTTTGTTGGACACAATATATGATTAGTATATTTTCAGAAAGAGAAAAAAAATCCACCCATGGGGTAAGAATCTAAGCATCTATTTTCCATCCCAGCGACAATCAGAAGTCATTCTTTGCATTTATTCAACTTTGTATTTGCCCGTGAACAAAACTGAAGCTGGCAAAAAGATGGTCCATGTGAATTACTTGAACAAGTTTCTCATTGTGTCGAATTACATTGAGGCTGCTGGCTGTGAGGAACAGTGAGTGATATTGTCATGTCCCCCCCATGCCCATCAAGTTAACCCACTTCTCTCCCACATAAATGAATCGATGGTCCTTTCCAACGTGGTGGCGAAAAGCTCTCCAAATCCTGATCACAGCTTAGTGATATTTTAGGAATAAAAAGGCAGTTTCTCTTGCCACGTCACCCAGTGTTCTTTGTGGGCCCCTAGACCGGCTTCCCAGATTACATGGCTTCTTGATGTTTGGAATAGCTCTCCTAGCCAACAAAGCTAGGAACCGCGGGACCATGGCCTTAGCGAGCAAAAGTAACATCGAACCTAGAAAAGTCTCCTGGCCCAGCAAAGTGGTCCAGAGGCCAAAAGAATCACGTCATTCGTAACACCAACCATTCCGAAATTCGCCATCGACCACTAGGGGGCTAGATGGATGACAAAAACTCCAGCCCAGAGGGCTGGCTTCATGGTTTCTCCAAAGGCCACGTGTAAGGTCGCCTAGTTGAGGTGTTGGGCGTGGTTAAAGCTGTTTGACGTCATGGTCAATTGTCCATTTCAGAGGCTGGTTGGAGGCGGCACCACAGATCATGGGAGGCCTAAACTCCTTCTTGATCCCCCTCCTCCTCCTCCTTGGAGATGCCACCACCTTGGGGTAGAAAAAGCAGGGTGCAGTTCCTCCCACTTGCTGGCTGTGAGCTCCAAGAAGCCACTGTTGCTCCTCCTTAGGAGTAAAACGGGGCTAATACGATCAGCCCTCCCTGTTGGGGGATTTGAATGAGACAGGACCTCGAAGCACTATGGGCAATCACGTGCTGTGCAGGTAGGATGACGGTTACTGTCTCGCTGCTGCTCCCTCTGTCTGCGTGGGAGAGCAGCCAGCCGAGGCACCTGCTGGTTGTAACCCACCTCACATCCGGGAGCCCCGATCTAGAGGTAAATAAAGGAGGAGCAAGAGGGAAGGGACTGAACATGTTAAATTCCTTCTGTCATGAGGCTGACAGCTAATTTCCTTCCGGCCAACTGTGATTATTCTTAGGGCTTGAAGCACAGGATTATTTTCATGGCTGCTCACTGTTAATTAGAGGAGGAATCCACATCCCTAATATGGAATCCGCTCCCTGGCGGCTAAAGCGTCTGATTTCTCTAAAGAAAGCTCAATGTTTTATCTAAAAATAAAAGGTCAAAACTGAAAAATGCCTTTGGAGGCAATGAGGTATAGAGCAGAGAGCGGGACTGAGATTCAAGTCCTGTTCCTTTTGAGTTGTGTGACCCTGGGCTAGTCACTGCATATCTCTGAGTCTGTATTTAAAAAAAAAAAAAAAAAAATATATATATATATATATATATATTTTTTTTATTGATTTCAGAGAGGAAGGGAGAGGGGGAGAGAGAGAGAGAAACATCAATGATGAGAGTGAACAGCATTGATTGGCTGCTTCCTGCACCTGATTGAGCCAACATCCCTGGCATGTGCCCTGACTCGGAAAAGAACCATGACCTCCAGGTTCATAGGCCAGCACTCAACCACTGAGCCGCACCAGCCGGGCTCTGAGTCTGTATTCAAAATATAGCAACAGTATGAACCCTGCCCTCCCCCACAGACAGACCACTGAGTGATAAATGAGATAATATGCAGGGAGTCACTGAGCACCAGGGCTGTGATAGCAAACACCTTGGTCTCCAAGGCTGGCTCTGCCGTGTACTGGGTGTACACGGGGTGTACTGGGTGTGTGACATTGGTAAGTTAACCTTCCCGGACCTCTGTTTCCTTATCTGTAAAGTGGGTCTAATAATAGTAACCAGTTTAGAGGGTGGCTGTGAGGACCAAATTGTAAGTGCAGTGAAGCGCTTGGAACAGATGGGGCCAGGCCAGAGCAAGCAGACAGTAAACATTAGCTCTCGTGGTTGCAGAAGACGAATGTAAATAAGACTGGAAGACTACAGCGTGGTCTGAGTACCATTCCAACAGCAGCAGGAACGCTGTTCCGAGACAAGGAAACCGGCGCAGCTCAGCTCTGCGGCTCAGTGTGGAGGCAGGAAGGGGCTAGCTCGCCAAGGGTCTTCTCAGGACCCGGGAGGAAGCATTCCCCAGATGCCAGAGTGAGGGAGGCCAAGGGTGAAGGACAGGATTCTGTAGAAAAGTTGGCCATGACTGAGGGCCAGGTGGGGGAGCCAGGGAGGGCTGCCGTGAGGTGACAGACTGCCGGGGAATAGTGTAGCCATGGTGATAGGAATTGGGGAGCTTGCAAAAAGACCACCGGTGGGAGCCAGTGCAGATGGGAAACGCCCAGATACCAGGAGGGGAGCATCTGAAAGGGACAGGGGCCTGGGTGAGAGCGTGTCCAGAACCACACGAGCATGAAGCGGTTTATGTTTAAATGGTCCCGCAAGGCAACACGCCCGTCATTACTCCACCCGTCCTCCTCCAAGTTCTTTGGGAGTAAGTGAAAATGATGAGTGTTAATTGCTATTCAGTTCCCAAATTTAAGCATGCATGGGTACGCAGGACCTAAGAGAGTGGGTCATCACCCCTCTCCCCCTTCCCCACCCTCCACCCCCCACCCGGGACAACAGCCCAGGTGGAAGTCGCCAGTCTTTCCCAGTTTCCTCTGAGCTTCCAAAAGCTGTCTGAGGACTAGCAGATTCCAGTGGCAGTGCCTTGCGGCCCAAACCCCCGGCAATGATTTATAAAGAGCAGCTGCCGCGGGCAGGGACGTTCAGGCCAAGGCCAGGGAGAATGGTCCCAGCCACAAAACGACGTGAGGGGTGGGACCCAGGCGGGCCGGTATCGAATCGCTTCCTGAGAGTTGAAGCAGCCAAGGCTGTATCTTCCTGAGGAAGGGCTCCCGGCAGATGGAGGGCTGGACAGGGCCCTCTGCTGGGGTCGCTGCGACCCTGCAGCAGCCTAGACACCGGCTGGGGGGCGACTGATAGTCGTGGGGCTGCCATGGATGAAGGGAACTTCCCTCTTGCTGTGCTTCCGTTCCTTTCTCTCCTTGTGGTCTGGGATCCTTTAGGGGTGCCCTCGGTGGCGGGAGAGCAGAGGCCGGCAGGCTGCAGAAGCCTCCACAGCTCTGACCTCTGGCACCTCCCCACGCCCCAGAGCGCATCTGTCCCCAGAAATACCCGGGCGGAGGCAAAGAGAGACCGCAGCTCCCCTTTCTGGGTACTCGGTTTGTTCTCTCTTCCTAGAAACAGCCTCTCCCCTCCGGCCTAGCCCCTCCCCTCCGGCCTAGCGCCCCAGGCCAGAGCTCTAGGTCCCCACCCCGCGGGGGCGCCCACGCACCCCATCTCTGCGCCGCCAGTTCCTCCTGCAGTACCACCCAGTGTCCGCAGGGGCGCCCCGTGCCCCGCAGCGCCACCTAGGGGCCGGGCACCTCCTCCTTCCTTCCCTTCTTCCCTCCCTCTTTACCTCCCTTCCTCCGGGGTACCCCCGCTCCCCGCGCTCCGCTTACTCCGCAAGGACTCCCCCCTCTTCGGGGTCATTCGGGCAGCGGGACCTTCCCAGCCTGGGCCAACGGGCCGCTGTGGCGCCCGAGCCGGTTTCCCTCCCGCCTCCCTGGGGGACGCGTGAGCAGCGAGAGGCGCGGCAGGGGCGGGCACAGGCGATCCGGCTCCGGCCCTGGGTAGAGGCAGAGGAGGCGAGAGCCGGCGCGGCCGGCGGAACAGGGGAAGCCGGCGATAGCAGCGGCCGGTGTCCGCGGGCGGCGAGGCGGTGACGGCGGCGGGCGGCGCGAGAAGCCCCTGTGATTGGCACAGCCCGAGTCGGAGGAGGAGGCGAGGGGAGGGCGGAGGAGGAGGAGGAGGAGGAGGAGGAAGGGGGCGAGCGCAGCGGAGGCAGCAGTGAGGAGCTGTGTTTCCACCTCTCCGACCCCGGCAGGACTGGGGCGGCCCGCGGGCCGGGGGTGGGGACAGCACTTCGCTTCGCCGCGCGCACCCCCGCCGGGCAGCGGTCCTGACACCCGGGGCGAGCGGGAAAGCGGCGGCGGCGGCGGGAGCAGGATGCAGGGGAAGAAGCCGGGCGGCTCGTCGGGCGGCGGCCGGAGCGGCGAGCTGCAGGGGGACGAGGCGCAGAGGAACAAGAAGAAGAAAAAGAAGGTGTCCTGCTTCTCCAACATCAAGATCTTCCTGGTGTCCGAGTGCGCCCTGATGCTGGCGCAGGGCACGGTGGGCGCCTACCTGGTGAGTACCGGTGCCAACTCCGCCGCGGGGCCCCTTCCCCAGCCGCGCCCGGGCGGCCGGCTGGCACGAGGAGGGGACGGCGGGCGTGACCTCCGCCCGGCGTGGAGGTTGGCGAGTGGTGCAGAGGCGGCTGCCGGCGGAGCTGCCGGCTGGGGCTGCCGAGCGAGCCAGGAGCGGGCGGGACCGCGGATGCCGGCAGCTGCTCCTGCGGCCGGCGGGGGCTGGGGACCCGAGGGGGAGAGGCTGCGGGCAGGTGGGCGGGAAACCTTGCCTGCCCCTCTGGAAAGTGCGGCCGGAGGGAGAGTGGAGGAGCCCGCTTGGAGAGGAAGGCATCGCGGATTTCGGGTGACCTGCACTTGGGAAGAAAAGCTAGTTAGCATCCGGCGTCCTCGACTCTCCAATTCCATCCGCCTGGAGAACAAATCCATTATGCATCATTTTCTCCATCCGCCAATTATGGAGGGGAGGGGGGTGGATTTAACAGCTTAGAGGAAATGCACCCGAGTGTGGTCTGATCCCAACAGGGCTAGTGGGGACCACCCGCTCAGTATCCCAATAGCCATCTCTGGGCGCCTGGAATAAAGTTACCATACCTGGGAAGCGGCTGTGAGTTTGTGTAGTTCCTGCTACCCACTCTTAGACCTAAAGTCCCCACTGTTGTCTCGGCCCACAAGAGGGTTGCATCATTTTTCGCACTATATGTCTATTTGATTTGCCTTCTAAAAGGGGATAATGATACTCAAAAGGCCCAGGGGTGCATAACAGAGCAGAGGAGACAGCTTGTAATGACTCAGCACTGTCAGATACCCACTTTGCCACTTTCTCCTGCCCCAGCAGGTGGTCCCAACTTGAGTGCCAGAGAGGCATGTCCCCACCCTGGTACAGTCCTGCCTAAACATGAGATGATTTTTTCCGACTGTTCAGTGTTAAATCATTACTTGACTGTTGACCTGAAACTGGCATCAGATGTCACGGACTTCCAGTGTTAGCAGGCAAGTTTGGGGAAATAGAATTGGACAAGATTTTGGCTATTGGCTAACCACATCCAGAGAGAGAACTTTCCCCAGGGTACCCCTCAGGCCTCATTCCTGGCCACGGATTCCAGTTCATGTGGGCCAGACGCGAAGTCCCCTGGATCATTCATAAACCACCCGTCAGGACTCCCGGCTTGCGGTCAGAGTGAAGTAAGAGCAGGCTTGGTCTGCGGTGTGAGGGAGTCAGGTATGCGGCTCTGAGAGAAGACTGTTCAAACTCGCCTCCGTTCGTGCGGTGACCAAGTTGCAAGGCTTCTGCAAATCCAGTGCATTTCCTTTGCGCCTTGTGAGATGAAAGGCGTGTGAAACCCTGTCCCTGGGCACCCAGGACTTGTCAGGTGCAGGTGACCCCCGTAGCCAAAGGCACATTTTGTTCTGTTTAGATTTTTGTTTTATAAGATGCACTTTTTTTTTTTTTTTTTACCATTGCTATACACAGTTGCACGCAGTACCTGTGGCCTTTGGATTTTTGGGGGGTAGCGGCAAACCATGGCTTGAGGGTCAGTTTAGTAGAAGATATTTGTTAAAATATTAAAATAGGTACCTGTCTTCCTAAGATGCAGATGCACGTTCATCAATACACGTTGGTCTTTGTGGGACCACATGCAGAGTATGTTAATTCCTAAGCGGGCGGGTCTGTGTTTCAAAGAGGATAGCTAGCGTATGAACAGCTGCCTCCAGTTGAACAGTTTGTCTGCCTCTGACCGGTTTTGTTCAATCGGGTGCAGCATTCACGTGTGGCAAACACCAACAGAACTTTTCACACCACGAGTGGTAAAGGCACGGCTTCGTTTTAGCTCACAACGATCGGTGGCTTTTAGAAAGGGATGAGGCTGGGCTCCCATCTGATTGAGTGGCCCCAACCCCTTTGGAAGTGGGAGGGCTGGTGGGTGGTGGACAGGCAAGTGGCAGCCAGAGGCATTCAGTCCATCTGGTGGGGCTTCCTGGCCCTTCCAGCCTCGGCCGGTGGAAAGCCCGGTTCAGGGGGAGGGTGACAGGAATCAACAGGTGACTGGCAGAAGGCAGATGGGGCCCCTGAGAGGACAGGCCCCGGAAGCGGACTTCATTCTGGTTCCTAGGAGCGCTTGCCATAAGGTGCTCGGGGCTTTGCCTTGCCTGGCTGCCCGGGCCTCTCCGCTGTCATCCGTTGGAGCCTCATGAAAATAAATAGTTTGTCCGCCAGGGCTGACTGAGTCAGCTTGCTACGGGGTTTTGCTCTTCTGGGTCACTTGGGGGGTGCTCATCTGTTATTTGGCAGGTGGAATGAAAAGTTTGTTCCTCCTTCAGCTATGCGAGACTTGGTTACGGATAATTTGACAGCTTACATGTCAGGATGTTTGCGGGAAGGCCAGTTTCTCCCGTTCAGTCCATCGCAGGCTTGTTTAGGAAACCCTGAGAACCGCTGATTGTAGGTGGTCACACACGCAGGGTCTGTGTGCAGGTTGTGTGTCCTATAGGATCGCCAGTTCTGTGCCCGTGACATGATTTCCTACTAGATTCCGGAAGTCCACGCAGTTACCTTTCATGTAGACCTCCCAAGTGCGACGTTTTACATTGGGAGGCTTCGTTTCGGTTTTCCCTTTTCTCTCTGAAAAGACAGGTTACGCAGCGTCTTGAGTGACACAGGTGCGGTCTTCCCATCTGCAGACCTGAAACAGGAAGTAGCCTTCGATTTGAGAAGCCACTGTGAAAAGCAGGACTTTCGGTGTGCGTATGTGTGTTTGTGTGTGTGTGTGTGTGTTCCTTTAAGGAGCCTGCCCAGATTACTCCTGGATATGAGAACGCCACCAGTTACTAAGCTGGCCAACTTTTGCCTGGTGTTGGGGGTCTCTCGGGGGAGTGCAGGACACTGACTTTGACCCTGAAGCCCAGACTCAGTGATAACGTGGAGAATGTATTCTGGGTACAACCTGGGCCAGCTGTGGATTCTGAGATCTGTTCCTATTTCATATCTTTTATTGGAAATCATGCTTTAGATCAGCCAACAGTCCCAGGGATGTTTTCTCCTAGTCACTTACACTGCAAAACAGTTCCTCAGTGTAAGCACAGAGACCCGCCCGTTCCGTTTGATGGTCACTGTATGCGGCGTAGAGAATACAAGTTAATATTCCTTTACTTGGGTCTGCTCTCCTGGCAGCGCCAGTGTGAACTGACCTACTTGTCAGGTTTGTAACATGTGCCTGAGTCTTGGGCCGTTCGGAGAAGGCGCAGGCCTACGGGAACGGCACGCAGAGAGTTATCTCGTGTGCACTTGATGGTGTTGTGTGGCGATCCACTGAGATGCTGCAAGCCATTCGCTGAGAGCAGCGCTGCACCCAGAGGTCCTCCTGTGTTATCAAGTTACTGAGGCCCCCGGGGCAGATAAGGCTGCGGACAGGAAATTAAAGCCTCCGCCACCTCTGGGCAGCTGTGATCGACACCCACATTCAAATGCATTTGAATTTCCTCAGGATAAAAACGTAGAAAAAATGCCACTGTCGCCTCTGCTCGGGGCGCGCAGGTGGTCCCCAGAACCAAGGGCTGGGCATTTCCCTGTGCGGAGTTATGCAAAAAGCAGGTCTGAGGTGTGACCAGGCAGCGAGATGAATGACCCTGTCTCACAGGTTCCGGCTCACTTGAGAGTCACTTGTTTTTTCTAGGCCCCTAGCATCCAGTGGGCCGGCAATTAACGGGTGAGGTGAACCTGCTGGATTTTTAAAAAATTATTTTTCCTAAAGAGCCATCATTTAAAAGGGGGATTTTGCATATCTAGCCCATCAGCTGACAGCTGAGAGACATTTTCGAAGCCCTTGTCAAATTGGTATGATGACTAAGGCAACTGTCTTTTACTTAATCAAATTATTTTACGCACTTACGGTTTACTCAGAGTGACAGATTCCCTGCCATTTGCATAATCACTCTGTAGCCCCAGGTTGTAAGAAATGATTACCCTGTTGGTTTTTTCTTCTTACAGCTTGGTTGAAAATGTTTACCTAATAATTATTTAGGGGAAAATATTATTTCTGAAAGTTCTTTTCAGCCAGCTTTGTGTACATGCCTTGGTTTCTGTGCAGGGGTCTTTGCCTGCGTTTAATAATTGAAGACGCGGAATTAGTTGTAAAGTGAGCAAGATCCTTTTCCTGAATTTTGTAACTCTCTTCCTTTTAGCCAGAGGCCTCTTTGCTATGGCAGGGCCTTGCTAATCCATTGCTCAGCATTTAAGCTCATCTTTTTTTTTTTTTTTTTTAATCCTCACTGAGGATATTTTTTCATGGATTTTGAGAGAGAGCGGCAGGAAGAGGGCGAGCCAGAGAGAAACATCGACGTGAGAGAGACACATCCATTGGTTGCCTACCGCCCCCGCCCCCGCCCCCGCCATGGCTGGGGATGCCTGCTGCTGGAACAGCATTGTTCTGGGTTGGCTGGGTAAGTTTCCTCTTGTGATAGGCACTTGAACACAAGGGTCTCTGGGAATTTCTCTTGCTCACGTTAAAGCAAGCTTTGAGGCGCTGCCTTGTTCAGGCACCGGATTCACTTAGCAGACTGGCCCTGGGATCAGGGTAACGTAACAAGCAATGATGAGCGCACAGCTTATTTCACACAGACGCAGGCCGTGAATAAAGATGAGATCTGTGATGTTATTGGCTGGTGACAGAGATAGAGCAGAGGTTGGCATTGGTCTCCGAGTCTGTGCCAGGCCTTCTGCAGAGGCGACGGGAGGGGCAAGGACTCATGCTGAGCTGACCCTTGTCCTTTGGATTCCAGAGTGCTCCCTGCGGTGACAGGCAAGGAAGGTGCGGCCTGCCAGGTGACTGTGGGCAGGCAGGTATGCAGAAGGTGCTCACCCTTGCTGGAGTAGAAGACAGAACTATATACATTTCTATAGCACCTCACTTCCAACTTCACGGACACAATTAACATGCACAGATATAACTGCATCTAATAACCACACTCCTCCAAAGCAGAGAAAAGGGTTGATCTTCATTTCTCCTCACTTCTATTTTATACATGTAGTCTATGATACAGTCTGTACATAACTGCTTGCATTACATATTTACATATATGCCCATGTATAGGGTCACAGAAACCAAATCGTGTCTGCTGTATTTAATTAATTAATTAATTAATTTTATTTTATTTTTAATACTCAAGGAGTGAGGTTATTTCTTTCCCATTGATATTTAGAGAGAGTGGAGTGGAGAGAGGAGAGAGAGAGAAACAGCAATCTGAGAGAGACACAGCAACTGGTTGCCTCCCACAGGCGCGCCCCAAATGGGGGCGGCCCTAATGGGAGCGGCCCTGCCACCCTTGTCTGGGAACGGAACTTGGGACCCTTAGGTGTGCGGGCCGATGCTCTAACCATTGGGAAACACTGGCCAGGGCGCTGTTATTATTCACCGTGACATGGTTATACACATTTACTGCAAACACACTAAGTTTGTATTCCCAACAAGTGAAAAGTAAGTGTTTCAGTCACGCTTTGATGTGGGTGTAGTGAACGGTACGCTCAAGTTGTTTCGTATTCTGCATGAACGTTTTGTCTGGGAGCAAAAAAAATTTCAAAAGGAAGAAATGAGTTTCAATTGCTAATTCCCTTCATTCCTTTATTATAAATACAGCAATCCGTTTCATCTTAAAGATGCCATAAACGTTACTAGCCATGTGGGAGGGACACCCACCTAGTCAGGGTTATCTTGATCATTCATCATCAGTGAGTACTTGGAAGTGAGTGGAGCAGGGACAGGGCAGGGACATACAGGGATGGCTGGGAAGCCCTCGGTACCTGTCGCTGTGGTCTGTGGCCACAGGGTGGAGACGACTGGGACAGTGATCCGGCTGGTGGGCAGCTGAGGAGCAGTGACAAGAGTGTTGGACTTGGTGTCAAAAGACCTGCGTTTGAACCTGGTCCTGCTACTTACCAGCTCCCGGTGACTTGCCTTACCTGTGCCTCAGTATTCCCATCTGAAAAATGGACATAATGAGATCCTGTCTCATAGATAGTTGAGAGATTTAAATAAATGGACACGTAATAGGGTGCTTCTCATAGGCGCAGTATTCGGTCAGTGTCTTAACTATAATGGCATAACCCTCCTCATTGAGCTTGGCCCAGAGGAAGCCCCCTTGGGAACCTGAGGATTGGGGTGAGGCCGGGGCAGTGTTTCCTAAACGAAAGATCTGGGCCCTTGCACATGTTTTGTTTCTATGGATGAAAAGTGGCCACTTCAGGGCAGCCTGGAGAGGTAGGAGGAGGGGACCCAGGGAGGGACATGTGTTGTGGACATATGCTGCCCGCCAGGCAGCCTTGTTCGAGACGTGCGACCTCGGAGCTCGGTCCTGGTTGCCAGGAAGGGCTCAGGTCTTTGGCCGCGCCCACTGCTCTCACCTGAGTCCTCTTGCAGTATTAGGCAGGGCCCAGCAGGCACACATATGGGCATTTTCCTGACCTTGGTCCTTGCTGATTTCTCTAAAGCAGAGCAAACAAACTCTGAGTACAGTCTGATTTCCCTCCCTGCGGATTCGTCACCTCGGCTTATGGGTTATGGCAATGGTTTTGGGGTCTACCTTCTGCACAGCACCACTCTCCTCCACCTGTAGTGTTTGCTTGTTGTTAATCCTCACCTGAGGATATTTTTTCCATTGATTTTTTAGAAAGAGTGGGAGGGAAGGGGAGAGACACAGAGAGAAACATCGATATGAGAGAGACACCCCGATTGGTTGCCTCCCGCATGCGCCCAGACCAGGATCCGAGCCTGCAACCAAGGAACTTGCTGTGCCCTTGACCAGAATCGGAATCAAACCCGGGACCCTTCAGTCCTTGGGCTGAAACTCTCTGCTGAGCCAAACTGGCTAGGGCCCATCTGTAGCTTTTGAGGCAGCGTTGCCTCCCAGTCTGGTCACACCTGTCCCGGGGAAGGATGGGGAGCGACCGGGTTCTTCCCTATGAGTCAGGTTGCGCTTCATGGAGGAAGGAAGCCTGTCAGCTTCCCAGAGCACTGGCCCTGCAGCAGCCACAGCTGTGCAGCGAGCAGCCTGGGGAGCTTGAGGCCGGGCATTCCGGTGACAACGTGGAGAAAACGGATGTTCCCCTGGATGCGGGCAGAATCCCCAGAGCTTCCAACTTCTCCATTTCGCTTCTTCTTTGTGGCTTTGAGCCGAGCCCTTCGGATGGAGGGTTGAGCAGCTCAGTTCTTGAGTAGAAATGATGGTATCTGTCAGCTCCTGCTAAAGGACTGGGCATTCTTCTCCAAACAGGGAGTAGGACTTCGCTGTCTAAGAGATAATGACAGTTGGTCACTGGAATGTCCCTGGACTTGAAACAAAAGTCTCCGTTATGACTTCACACTCATTGAAAATGTTTAAAAGCAAAAGGCAGCGTAGGCTGCTACAAGTCCTCCCACTCTTCCTCCCTCAGCTGCCATGGCTTCCTCTATAGATTCCCTGGTGATCATGCCTTCTGGGATATCAGGGCCCAGTGGCATCTTAAGTCACCTGGTGACAGAATCAAAGCGTCCCTATGGCAGTAAGGGTGCTTCTCTCCTTAGTGTTGGTTTTCGCTAAAGTCTTGGCTGTGAGTGCTCTGTGAGGACCCGGGAGCAGGCCGTGCCCACAGACACTTCTGGGCCGGCAGTGGGACCACGGCTGCATCGAGAGGGTGCGCACGAGGTCTGGGTCGCTGTGGCACAGGCTGGGACCACGCGAAAGCCTGCTGTGTGCTCTTTGGTCTGTCTGTGCATCTGTGTGGCTGTCCATGCACACGTGAGATTCTGTATGATGTGGTGGCAGATTCTAATTCACCTGGCAAATTGCCTTTAATATGTATTTTTATTGATTTCAGAGAGGGAGGGATGGAGGAAGGAAGAGAGAGACTGAGAGAGAGAGAGAAACATCATTGATGAGAGAGAATCATTGACCGGCTGCCTCCTGCACGCCCTCTACTGGGGATCAGGCCTGCAATCCAGGCATGTACCCTGACCAGGGGAATCAAACCGTGACCTCCTGGTTCATAGGTCAACCACTGAACCATACTGGCCTGGCACAAGTCGCCCTTTAAAGGGGGCGGGTCTGTGGTAATGAACCTGGCTGTCCGGATACCCTTGAAACCTCTCCGTGGTGGGTCTAGAGCCTGCTGTGGCTCTCACTTCGTAGCCACCTGAGCTCCGAGTTACGCAGAGTTAGCAAAAACGATAAGGAGCTGAGCACGTTTCCAACAAACAGTCCAGGGGACTGGAATAGAGCAGCGGGCAAACTCCGTACTCCCAGAATCGCCGCCTGCCGCTCCGGCAGCGTGAGGACGGAAGGAATGATTACTTTTGCTTTCGTTTCTGCCCTTGCAGCGTCGAGAGAGAACAGTGTCCCAGTGGTGCTGTTCAATTAACGTCCATTGTAATATGTGCCTGGGAATGGCTGCTGTCTGTGCCTCCTCCTGCTTCGGAAGAGGCTTGTGGGAAACGGGCGTGCTAGTTGTCTAATTGCCAGCCAGCCGTTCTCAACCCTGCTGCTCCCCCATCTCCAGCTGATTAGAACGAGAAATTACCACCTTGAACACAAGCAAAGCTGACATTGGAAAGCTGCCCTCGACTGATTACATAAGCTCCACCACACTGTACCTGAAGTCTTGTTGACCCTGCTAAGAATGCCTGTAATGCAGGTGAGAATTTCTAGGCAGCACGGACCCAGCTGTTTTTACTGCGTAAGATTCCATTTCTGTGATGCAGCTTGTGAGGTAAAGCATGGTGTTGATTAGCTGTTCTCCTCATTGGCTCTGTGGGCCAGAGCTTGCTTTGACATAGCCCCTCAGAGCTCCTAAAGCCACCCCGTGGGACTCAGCGCCAGCCCCTCCTCTCTGCAGGGGCGCAGAGGCTGCCCTGGGCCTGCGGTCACGGCCATTCTCAAGGAGAGTTTGCGCGTGAGATCCCGTGGGACGCCCAGGAGTGCCAACGCTGTCCGCCAAGGTGGGCTCCATCTTTTGGCCGTTCCATTTTGTGGGGCGCGCAGCTGTGATGGCGTGTACGTGGCCTTGTTTTGAGTAACTCGCATGTGTTTCCGTGGGGTGCATCACACGGCACCCTGCACGGTCTCCTCCAGAGTCCCGGCCTCCAGAACTGTGGACCGGGCCTTACCGAGCGGCCAGGCTGAGCACGGGGCGGAGAAGATGTCAAGGAAACTGACAGTTGAAATAGATGTAAAAGAGCTTCGGACAGGCCTCTCCTGTCTGTATGCAAAAAACTTAGGGCGAGACTTTGCATTTCATAGGCGGCGTGTTGTGTTGCCTCCCAGTGGTGGTAGATACCACGTGGGTTGTGCCAGGCTTCCTTGCCAGCCGAAGGGAAGGCTATCTTTGGGAAACAAAGAAAAAACACACACACAAACCCGTAAATTGGCACCTTCGCTTTACCTTCGCCAGTCTGGAGATGCGTATAAATAGACCCGAAAGTCAGCAAGCAGTTCTGCTGCTCTGCAGCTTGGCGTTGGTGGGAGCAGATGGGGAGGTTCGTCTTGTTGAATCCGGGCTCAGGGCCGCCCGGGAGCCAGCAGCACTGGGCTGAGTCCAGATGCAGCCCCGTGAAGTTTCTGAGCCACGTGGGTGCCAGCGATCGTCCCATAGGCAGCGTTTCCATGTGTCCCGGTCTTAGGTCTTTCCCACCATTGAGGGGGCTCTACATTTCTTGCTTTTGTCTTAGGCAAAACCAGGCACAGAAGTAACTTGCTCAGATGTGCATGCCATGTTCCCCTCACCCCCCAGCCAGCTCACACTAGCCAGCAGGTGAATGCTAGGAAAGAAAAAAAAAAATCGCAATTTTTCTTACTCTCTTTTAAAACATTCCTCCTTTTTTTTTTCTTTTAAATATACTCCATAGTACCTGGCTGGTGTGGCTCAGTGGTTGAACCTCGACCTGTGAACGCAAAACGGTCTGAGGGTACAAAGGCAAAAAACGAAAGGAAGGAAAAGAGACACTCTTTGCCCTTTTTAGGGTTTGGGGTGGGTAGGAAGATTATGGGATGTTGGTTGGAGAGTCACTCTTAGCAGGAAGCCCTGCTTGTCCTTGACTCCTTTCTGGAAGAAGGTAACCATGTTTCTCTCAAGGGTGGCGGCGGCGGTGGGGTTACGCTGTTGCATTAATGTGTTGCTTGGAACAAGTTCTTCCTCTGTCTTGGGCATCGCTGAAGGCAGACATTGGACCAGATGATCACATTATCCAATTAAGGGACAGGCATGTGAAAAAAGCCTAGCGCACACGTGGTGAGCATTTAGCGTGTGTATATCCAGTGTGCGTGTGTAGTACATGCCCCGTCCCTTTCATCGGGACTCCCTCCTGACCCCTGGCCCTGCCTCCGCCCTGCAGGCCTATTCCAATGGGTGAGACTGACAGAGATTGTCGCCATGCCAGCCAGTCTCAGAGCTGGTCCAGGTATGTGTTACGTAAAGGCCAGACATCTGCATTCTCATTTCATTCATCATCTTCTTTTTTGGGTGGAGGCGAGAGCTGTAGGATTCTTGGAATTTCTCAGCGCAGGCTCCTTTTAAAGGACTCCGCCTTGGTCTCTGCCAAACTAATTAGCTTCAACAGCTTTCGTACGCACCCTGAGCCACACAGAGTAAGGCGTGTTCCTGGTCCTCGTGGAGTTCACATGTCCTAGTGGGGGAGATGGCGTGTTTGTAATTTTATCAATCGCTCATTCATGAGATGATCTCAGGTCCTGGGCCAGGCAGCCGGTCCAGCTGAAATGACACGGGACAAAATCAAAGAGTTACACCAAGGTGGGAAGGGGCGCTGGACATGGGCCTGGGTGGTGGGGGAGGACGTTTATGTCAAGTGATTTTCTCAGCCTTGGTCAGGGTAGGTCCCAGGGGATGAGAGCTCAGGCTAGTGTGGAAGGAGGTTGGCTGGGGAGAGCCCTCCGTGGTGGACACCTGGGTGGAGAAGGGCAGGCTGGGAACACAGGGCCCCAGCCCCACACGGGGGCGGGGGCCTGTCGGGGCTGGCACTGGGGAGTCTGCTCTAGCCAGCAGTGCGGGGGATGTTGGCACCTCTCTTGGCAAAGCTTTACCTAACCCACCCCCAGCTTTGAAGTGGTGCCTGAAGCCAGTTGCTAGCGTGTGAGAGCGTCCACACCAGGGCATCCCCAGACGCAGCTGGAAGCAAGCAGGGCTGCCTGGCGTGTTGCAGCCCAGGGGCTGAAGGTCGCTGGTGGCCCTGGAACACCCAGCGTGCTCCCCAGGATGGGGCAGGGCAGGCGAGGGGGGCTGGGGCATCCATGCACAATGGCACCTCTGTATTCACCCTCTCTTTTGAGTTATCTCTGCTAGGAAAGGCCCTATCATAATTTGACTGTTTGTGTGTGTGGTTTTTTTATGAAACATTTTAGCTCGGCCTCGGATGTATCGGTTCTGGATAACTTGAAAGCTGGTAATAGAACAAGCTGTGTTCACGCACAGGAAGTGTCTCCAAACAGAAAGTGGGCGTGCGGTTTACAGTTGAAAGATTGGACGGAGGCCATTCCAAATTCCCCTCCTGTTCCCCTTGAGAAAAAGTTGGCAAGCTGCTGAGGGGGCACTCCTCCTGGCAATAGCCACGAGGGGTCCAGAGAGAGGCTCTGCCTTGAGCAGGGCTAACTGGCTACTGGGCCGAGGCCTCAGTGGCGTGGCTGGGAGGGTGGCACGGGGATTTACTGAGCTGGTCGCCCTTCAGCTTCAGAGCCTGTGCCCAGGGTGAGTCTGGCCAGAATGCCTCTGGCCTGTTGGCTGCACCTGCTGCCCGTAGATGGCTGCTCCCGACACTGGCTGAGTCTTCCTGCCCATGGGGCCACATCACTTAGCTCTACCATTCACTTGAACTTCAAGTTTATGCTTGTGGCTTTTTATTAAAAAAATATATATATATAAAGACATTATTGTTTTACTTTTTATAAAAGGAATGCACGTGTTGAAAATTTGGAAAATGCAGACAAGCATAGATACATTAAAAAAAAAACACACAAAAAAAAAACAAAGAAGAAACATCATCCATAATGCTGTGACCTGGAGATCCACTGTCACCACTTTGGTGTGTGCCCTGTCAGTCTCTCTGGCTCTGCCCACATACCCTCATGATTTCAAGGACAGAGGAGGAGAGGGTTTGTGCTGGCTTTGTGAAGTTCAGGGCTGCTGCTTGTTAATCTTATGTGGCCGTGGGCCATTGCTTCTACCTCTCCAACTCTCTATTTCATATCCAAGATTGGGACGGCATTTATACCATCTTCAAATGATCTTGTGAATACTAAGTGAGATAATCCATTCAATGTGCTTAGCCTGTGCCTCTCTAGTTACTACGGTTGTTATTATTTATCCTCACCTGAAGATATGTTTATTGATTTTTTAGAGAGAGGAAGGGAGAGAGAGAGAGACAGAAATATCAATGTGAGAAAGAAACATCTATTAGTTGCTTCCTGCATGTGCCCCATTGCAACCTGGGTATGTGCCCTGACCAGGGATGGAGCCCGCCACCTTTTGCTCCAATCAACTGCGCCACAAGGGCCAGAGCTAGATACACTTGTAAATATATAGGTTCTTAAAATACAGGGTAGTAACTTTAATTTCACTCAGATTTAACCAGAGACCTAATTAAAACGTGAAGTCCCTGTCTTCTGGCCAGCCTGTAGATTATCTGTGCGTAGATAAGATGCCTGAAGAATGCCGTATTCCTTTTCGACATGTAGCAGTCGCAATATATATTACCGCTGCGTAATGGGTATCATATTTTTGTGGAACTTGATGTCAGCAGCGTCAATTGTTTATCATTCTCAAGAGAATTTTTTGATATTTTCTCTTTGAACATTTTCTTGGTTTTGTACAGTGAGGTCGCTGCTGTACGGACCTGTTATCTGTATGTTGGATTGTCTTTGAACTCCATAGTTATTAGCTTTGATTACTTTAATTTTTAGCTTTCCTCTAGTATCAATCAGTTGATTTGAAGCCATCTTTCTTTAGTTCTCTGTAGATTTTATGTTGTATACTAGAGGCCTGGTGCACGAAATTCGTGCCAGGGGCTCAGCCCTCGCAGCCCCAGCTTCGTCCGGAAGGACGTCTGGAAGGTCGTTCGGCTGTCTGGTCTAATTAGCATATTACGCTTTTATTATTATAGATTACTTTCCTAATGTTTATTTGTAGTCCCCAGTTTATTTCTTTAGGTTGGCAATTTCATTCTGTTTCTTTTTTTTGTTGTTAAAATATTGCCTTTGGATTCCCAACTTACCAAACTCGTATTCATATTAAGATCTGTGGATCAAAGATCTTTTGGGGGGCCATGCTCCTCTTCTTGGGTTAGGGTGTCTTTTAGGCTGACTTCTTTGTCTTTGATGCAATGCTTCATTTTTTTTCTCCTTCCTCCAGGAGTCCGTATTTGAAGTTGCCATGCCCTTTTGCTTGCTTTTTTCACTGGAGGCGTCTGCCAGGTCATTGTTCAGCATGTGGGTGCTTTCTTGAGATGAAGCTTCTCTTTTTCTCCCCTTTATCACCAAGCTCAACTTCGAAGGCTGGAGTTCTGATTCTCTCCATGCTTTCTGTGGCCTGAAGGCATGCAAAGGAGCAGGACGAGCTGAGCTGAAGCAGGTGGTGTAGAGGGAGCTGGCTAGTCTTGGCCAGGAGATGCGGGGTTGGCGACGTGTGCTTCTGGGATCACCCGGTCCTTTTTGGTGGGTTCGGTCTTCCTGGGTGGGGACACCCAGTGTGCTCCTGCTCCAGATCAGCCCGGCTTTCCCTGTGTCTCCTGAAAGCCTCTCCTTGCTTAGGCAGAGGTGATCAGCACCAGGGTTGGTGGCCTCCGTTTCATCGTCCTCCCTAGTGGGCATCTTCACTGTTCCCCTCAGAAGAGAGCAGTATGTGGGTAGCTGCTGAAGGCTGCTTCTCCCTGAGCTGGTAATACTAATGGAAGCTCCCAGGAGTGCTGTTCATTCACTGGCTCGTCTCCCTGAGGGGCGGAGCTTAGAGACTCCACCGTCCACTCCGCTTTGAGTTCGAACCTTCCTTTACTCTTTTTAGCAGCAGCTCTTGAATTTCACGACACTGGGTGTGTTCATTTTCTTGCCTGTTTTTGACTGGTGACTATTTCATTTCAGCTTCAAAATTCTTTTAGTCAAGTTTTGGGAAGAGTGAGGCTCTGCATGGAGGTTTGTAGCATTTTAATGGAGACGTACCCAGCAGCATTTTCAAGGATTGCATCATATTCTGCTGTGTTCTATTATATTTCACTATCCTGTTTTTGTATGGTAGGCTGTTGTCTGCACTTTGCTAACATAAATCTACATTTCTCAATCCTTTTCTGTTTTGATTTTCAATTCTAAAATGGGATGATGATTTTAAAAGGGCTGGTCACTACTGTAGATGTAGACATTTTCGAGGGTCTTATGTGTGCCAGGAAGTACATAAATGGTCTGATTAGACTCTCACAACAATCTTGTGAAGGAAATGCCATTCTTTCTTTCTTTTATTTTTAATATAGTTTTATTGATTTCAGAGAGGAAGGGAGAGGGAGAGAAAGATAGAAACATCAGTGATGAGAGAGAATCATCGATCGACTGCCTCTTGCACGCTCCCTACGGGGGATTGAGCCCACAACCTGGGCCTGTGCCCTGACTGGCTGGAACCAGGCTGACGCTCCTCAGGCTGACGCTCTGCCCACTGAGCCAAACCAGCTTGGGAAATGCCATTATTTCAGTTTACAGAGAAGGAGACTGGGGCTCTCAGACGTAAACTTGCCCACTCTGTTTTGATCCCGGGTATCGGTTTTATCTTGCTCAAAGATCCCCTCTCTTTCCTCAGACCACACGTCCTGACGGCACAGCCGAATTAAATGTTGATGCATGTTTGGTGTTTTGATATCGTTTGAACACGTTACTGCTTGTGAGCGAACGCTCTTCTTTGTCTTGTTTTTTGAACTGAGAGAGAAGGTAACAAACTTCTGTTTGCTGAGCATGACTCATTGGGGCCAGAGAAGCACGTCATCTGTTCTTTCCTTCCGCGAGTGTAAAGCGGCATTTGCAGGTTTTGTGAGTTTCATTTTCTCTGAAAATGAACCTCCATGTGCGCACAGGGCCCCGGCTCCGGGCATGTTGTTACCTGCATGTTCAGCCCTCAATGCCTTCTCACTCGGAACAGCCAGCCACTCAAAAACAAGGGCCATTGTGTAATAATTAATTCGGCCACAGCAGCCCTTGCAAAATTACAGACTGCTCCATGCCAGTGTGAGCAAACGCTCTAATTAATGCTCACTTCCTCCACAAATGGGCCTTTTTGGGAACCTGGCTACAAAATTACACGTGCCTTGTTCGAAAAGTATTCCCCAGGCCTTACCAAGAATTTTGCTCTTTATTTAAAGACTCCTCTTTGGGTCTCGGTTTTACCATCCACACCATAAACGGGTCCAGTGCTGTCTCATGTGTGTGGAATGTTTAGTGGCTCCTGGTGTTGTCATGAATGTGTCATCTCAGCCTTCAGGAGCCCTGCGAGGTAGGTGGGGCATTTTCATCCCTAACCCTAACCCATTCGTCTTCCCCACCTTTATTTTATTTTATTATTTTATTATTTTTTAAAATTGATTTCAGAGAGGAAAGGAGAGGGAGAGAGAGAGAGAAACATCAAAGATGAGACAGAATCATTGATTGGCTGCCTCCTGCACGCCCCCCACTGGGAATCGAGCCCACACCTTGGGCATGTGCCCTGACAGGAATTGAGCCAGTGACCTCTTGGTGTATGGGACGACGCTCAACCACTGAGCCACACCGGCTGGCCAACAGTAGCATTGAGAGGTGGTGACAGAGACCAGATGGCCTGCAGAGCCTAGAATCTTTAGTATCTGATACGGAAGAACAAGTTGCAGACCCCTTTCCTACAATATGAGAGAATTCTGAGAGCTGTGGTCTCTGACCCAGGGCTCCTGGCTCCCCGCATAAGGTGTTGGTGCCTCGTATGAATTCCTGCCTTCACTGTACTCCCAGGGATGGTGTCCCCAACCCTCCAGCCTTATCTTCCCAGAGCCCAAGGCCGACCGACTCCTTCCCGTGGGTCAGTGGTCGGCAAACCGCGGCTCGCGAGCCACATGCGGCTCTGTGGCCCCTTGAGTGTGGCTCTTCCACAAAATACCACGGCCTGGGCCAGTGTATTTGGAAGAAGTGGCGTTAGAAGAAGTTTAAGTTTAAAAAATTTGGCTCTCCAAAGCAATCTCAATCGTCGTCCTGTTGATATTTGGCTCTGTTGACTAATGAGTTTGCTGACCACTGTCCTGGGTGGTCTCTCTGGCTGGTCTCCGCTGGGGCCTGGAAACAGGAGGGAGGTGTGCTCACAGACACGCTCAGCTGGTAACCGGTGCTTCTGAGGGCCCCAGACTGGAGACCTTCCCATACCGGTGGGTGGGACGGGCCTGCTTGTGTTTGCACAGCCCCTTCCAGATGGCCCTGCAGGGAGCTCCTGTGAGCTGCCCCGTGAGGACCCGGGCCCTGGAGGCGGGGGTGCGCGGCAGAATCGCAGGCCTGCCCTCTATTCATGTCCCTGGCCCACAAACACTGTGCCAGCTCATTATAGATATCTGACTTCTGCCAGTATGTGTGGGGTCCTGCTGCCTGGCCCACATGGAACCGCTTCAGCTCCACCGAGCGGGCAGCCTCATTTCCGTGCGTTCCCTCTGCACTTGGACAGAAGCAGACCGCTTTCTTAAAGGCCTTTTCTCCTTTGTGTGGCTGGTAGCCCTTGATTTATTCCCTGGTCTTTAAGATACTGTTTATTGATCCGAGGCATTACATTGAAATCTGCTGCAGAAGAATCCGTTCCTTTTCATTTTTATGTTGTCTCCTAACCACTTAAATAGCTATTTAATGTTTTAATTAATTTGGCATGAAGCCTCTGGAAATGATAGTGGCAGTTCTCATATAGATAGTCTAATTCGCACATCAACGCCTGTTTCCTCTCTCTCCCTTAAAAAAATTTAAGATGTCGCCCAGCCGGCGGGGCTCAGTGGATTAGCATGGACCTATGAACCAGGAGGTCACAGTTTGATTCCTGGTCAGGGTACCTGCCTGGGTTGTGGGCTCGATCCCCAGTGGGGGGGCGTGCAGGAGGCAGCTGATCCATGATTCTCTCACATCATTTATGTTGTCTCTCTCTCTCTCCCTCTCCCTTCCTCTCTGAAGTCAATAAAAATGTATTTTTTTAAAAATGTGGTGAAACCTGTAGAAAGAGGTGTTTTAGGAAGGGGCAGCACCTCAGTGAGCCTGAGAGCAATTGGAGACCACAGTCTGGTCTGAGACGCTGCCGGAGGCCAGGCGGGGCCACACGGCCGCCCACGGGGGGAAGCGTGCTAGCTCAGAGCTTCCCTGAAACTCGGAAATCCGTGCTGATAAAATGGGGCAAGATGGAGCAGCCCAGAAATGAAACCACCATCCTGGAGAGCTTCGTCAGAGCAGTTGGGGGCATGTCCCGCGGGCTCCACCATCGAGATGACGTCCTAGTCCTTGGTGACAGCCAGCGGGCAGCAGAAGCCAGCAGCTCGTCGTGTGTTTACGGGAATCGGCGTCATCTCGCGGTCTCTGAATAACGGCTTTCACAGCACAGAGACTAAACAGTGGAACTTCTTGGAGCTTCTCTGAAGAATGTTACATGTCAAGCATGACGTTTTGACAGGGACAGATCAAACACTCCATGATGTTTTAAAACCAGACCCTAGTTTTGTGTCAAATTATCCCGGATCGTTACCTTCTAAGCCGCCTTCCTTGCAACTCCGAGCATGGATTTTCCTGTTGAGAAAAAATCTCCGTTCACCAGCATCCGCACATTGAAATACCGACAGTAACCGCAAGAGTACGCACGCAAGAGTACGCACGCAAGTGTACGCACGCTTCACCCGAAAGGCCACATGCTGAGCGAGAGGAATGTTGCATTGCGTGGAAACGAACATGATTTGTTTCTAAGAATTGAGGCCCATTTTCTCCATGTCTCTCTTGTGAGCAGTCGCATTCTTCCTACCTGGCATTCACATATTTCTGAAAAAGCGCTTCTCCGTTAGGCGTAATGACAACATCGCTGTGAAATAGAGCAGGAGACGTTTGAAAATCAGTCTGTGATCCATACCTGCGCTGTTGAATAGGCGTCCCCCCCTCCCCCTCCCCCCGCCGCATGCATTGAATCGGGCAGCCGTGTCTCCGAAGGTGATGGGGTAATTTGATCGGCCACTGTTATATAGATGCTCTGTTAGCATAAGGCTTCTGCTAAAATATTTACTACTTGTCCCTGAGCTGGCGCCCCACGAGGCAGGTGCAGCCCCACTTACACATGATGTGCTTTGTTTCTACCACTTATTTTGTCTGCTCCCCTCCCCCCTTTTTAAAGCCACCATCTGCATTTTCCACTTTGAAGTACATTAGTCACTATGGAAACAGTGATATCATTGGTGGGGGTGAGGTTAGTAACATCTACAAGGACAATTTAAAACCATTGTATTTATTGGTTTGAAATTTATACCACTCTTGGGGCAAATTGCGAGTCTGCTTGAGAGAGTGGTGTGCTTATGATGTGCAATGATAGCCAGCATGATGCGTGTGCATGTAACAAAAATTAGCTTTTGAGTGTTTTTTAGGTTGCAAATGAAAACATGCCTGATCACTAAGAAAAAAATACAAAGCAAAGGAAAAGGAAGGTGGGGGATTGACATAATTGTTTCAACTGACCCAGGCTCGTAGATGCAAAAATAGAGTTCCCTGTGTATGTGTGTTTTTTATAAGTTAACGAGAGGCCCGGTGCACAAAATTCGTGCATGGGGGTCGGGTGGTGATCCCTCTGCCCGGCCCTGCGGAATGGGGCCTAAACTGGCAGTTGGACATCCCTCTCGCAATCTGGGATCGCTGGCTTTTAACCACTCACTTCCCTGCCTGCCTGATCACCCCTAACTGCCTCTGCTTGCCGGCCTGATCACCCCTTAACTGGTCCCCTGCTGGCCTGGTTGCCCCTAACTGCCCCCCTGCCAGCCTGGTCGCCCCCTAACTGCCCTCCTGCTGGCCTGATCGCCCCCTAACTGCTCCCCTACTGGCCTGCCTGGTCGCCCCTAACCACTCTGTTTGCCTGCCTGATCGCCCCTAACTGCCTCTGCTTGCTGGCCTGATCACCCCCTAACTGGTCCCCTGACAGCCTGGTCACCCCCTAACTGCCCCCCTGTTGGCCTGGTCGCCCCCTAACTGTCCAGAAGGAAGTCATATGTCTGGAAGATGTCTGGTCGACCCGGTGTAATTAGCATATTACCCTTTTATTAGTATAGATGGTCCATTTTTCTCTGATGAAAACACTGTTATAGGACAGGTCTTTGGCTTCCCGAGTGACACCCACGTTCCAGGCAGTAGTTGATTAATTTTGATGTGCAACTGAACTCTTAACAAGATCCCTAAGAGGTGAGCGAGGGATCCAAGTCCCTGGGAATTGAGCAGCCTGTGCCCTCGGCTCACAAGGGAAACAGAAATGTGTGCCTTTGGCCCAGACTCTAGGAGATGCGTTTCTTAGCCGAAGCCATGTGATTGCTTTGCCTGGCAGTCCCCTTGTCATGCTTGACTGGGGTAACCCTGGCCCCTCCCCGAAATCACCACCTCCCCCATCCCTGGCCAAGTCAGGCGCCCTTCTTTTGGGGTCTCCTTTGCAGCTGACTCTGTCATAACCCAAAACCCTTAAGATCAGTGCCTTAAAGGAAGGTTGCCTCTCACTGGGGAGTTTGGTTCCAAAGAAGCGGGGAGACTAACAGTGTGTGGGTGGGGTATTACCCAGGGACATTCCCGGGGTGCCTGGAAAGTAACCAGTACATTCAGAGCTCATGCTGTTGAACTGAAATCACGGGTAAGGTCACTGAGACACGTGGACAAGGAGACGACCTGTGAGGACTGGTGAGGATGGAAGTCCATGTCTGCCTCTCACACGCACGTGCAGACCCTGCCTTTACCGAGTGGGGTGGGGGCACCGTTCCCCTTCTTGGAATCGTGCATTGTTGAAGGGCTGCATTCGCTTATTTTTGTGTTCCCGGCTTCCAGTCCAGGGCTGAGCACCGGGAGGACGGTGGCATTCGGAAAAAGTTTGCTAACCGAATGAATGAACGAGCCAGCAGAAAGATGTGACCTTTCCTAACCTGGGACAGAAAGGGGCATCTCCACCCTCCACTCCCGGAGCCACCGCCCGTGACTTTTCAGCCCCAGCTGATTTTTTGACTTGAGCACGTGCAAAAAGTATAACTCCACGAAAACCAGTCAGTTCTGGGCTAGAAAAAAACCTAGCAATTTGTTTGCCATTTGTCCCAAGGAGCTGGAATAAATATCACGCTGTTCTTTAAGAAGCTGTTGGGCTGCGCTCTGGGTGCCTGGTGAGTAAGGGAACAGCCGATGGGCCACCAGCCATGGTGTGGTCCAGGCCGGCGCCGTCCCTGTAAACAGAGAGACTAGCGGCGAGGTCCTGGGAAGGAGCCAGGAGCTCCAGCCGGTCAGATTCCAGGCGTGCTATCAGCTCATCTTAATCTGCAGGTCGCCAAGTGCTTGGAGACCAGTTTTAATAAAATAACTCCACACCCCACTCCCTCTCCCCCCCCCTTTTTTTTTTACAGTTGGCAGGATGTGGTCTTGGTTTCGCTTTCACCAGGTGCCTGGACGCGTGGTTTGTGAAGTCTGCTTGTCTTGACGGTGAAAAGAGAAACTTGGTGCCAGGACCCTAGAATCCCCTTTCTCTTTTGCCTTTTCTCTCCGTCCCCTGAGGCCCTGGGGGGAATGGCAGAAACCTAGGCTTCCCAGCGCAAGGAACGCCCGTCTGGGATCCGAACGCCCAGTCTCTGCCTGGCCCTCCTGCTTCCGACGCTGGGGCTTGGCTCACGGGGACTTTTAGAGACCGCCACACAGTCAACGTTCTGTCCCTTAGAATTTCCTCACCCAGAGCAGTCATTTCTGGAGGGATCCCCCTTCTGAGTTATTTGCAATTGTTTTTTCTGCCATTACATACCTTTAATGTTGCTGTTGATGATAAATTCCAAGTTGTGATTTGTATCTCGGAATAATTACTAGTACTAAGACGGTTCTTTCACAATTATTCATACTCCCCTAATTATTTCTTGTGTTTTACCGGTTTGTGTTTAGAAACTTTGGTTCCAAGTATGTGTGGTTTTTTTGTTTGTTTTTTTTTGTGGTTCCAAGTATTGTTTATTTATTTATTTATTTTGGTTAATCTTCACCCAAGGATAGTTTTCTATTGATTTTTAGAGAGAGTGGAAAGGAGGGAGAGAGAAACATCAATGGGAGAGAAATACATCCATTGGCTGCCTCCCACACGTGCCCAGGACAGGGCCTGGGGCCAAGCCTCCAAACCGAGGTACATGCCCTTGATTGGAATTTGAACCTGGGACCCTTCGGTTTTCAGGCGGATGCTCTACCCACTGAGCCAAACTGGCCAGGGCTGAGCTAACTCTTCTCATCAATGGGAAAGCTCATCTCCCGTGCTTCTCTTTTAAGAAAGATTTACTTTGCACCCCTCCCCCCTCAGTTCTCTCATCAGGCCAGGTCTGCCTCCTATGGGCCCTCACTCACCATACCTGCCCTGGGTCAGGATCTGTCTTCCCTGTGGGACGAGCGTGTGAAGTCCTCCAGTGCCTCCTGCCCAGGAGCCCTGTGTGACTGTGAACTTGGGGATTGGCCTCCTTAGGCTTTGCCCTTCCAAAGAGAGATGTCATAGGTAGGCTCCCAGCCTCAGTTGTTTCGCCGCGTGACCGTATTTGTGTGCTAAGTCATCCTGGGGCGAGGATGCATTCAGCGCCCTCCGCTCTGTGGCTTTGTTCTCAGGACCTCACGCTCACCTACATCAGAGTTGTCTAGCTTACCTCCAGACAGGAATTAGGATGAGGTGTGACGGTGCTTTCCGATTCTCTTTAAAGGGTGTGAGGATAAGAGATGGTGGGTATTTAACGAGCCCCCGCAGATGGCAGGTGCCGACAACAGCTGGCATCCTTCATGTCTAACCCGGCAGTTATATATTCTCATTCAGAGCCCGGAGCATGGAGGTCAGGACTCTGCTTACAGCTGCCATTGTGGTTGAGGGAAGAAGGACAGGGTTTCTGCGTGTGTCCGTGGGGTGGCCACGCCTCACTTTCCCAGTGGGCTCCTTGCGGGGTGTATGGCCCTTTATGAGAAGGCTTAGGAGGCAGGTGTCTTTATCTCTGTCATGCACCCACTTCCTTGGCTCTGGCTTACAGACCGGCTCAGAACTGCTTTGGAGCCTGGCCGGTGTGGCTCAGTGGTTGAGCGTCGGCCTATGAACCAGGAGGTCACGGTTCAATTCCAGTCAGGGCACATGCCTGGGTTGCAGGCTCGATCCCCAGTAGGGGGCGTGCAGGAGGCAGCCAATCAGTGATTCTCTCTCATCATTGAGGTTTCTGTCTTTGTCTCCCTCTCTCTTCCTCTCTCTGAAATCAATAAAAAAGAAGAAAAAAAAAGAAAAGAAATGCCTTTGAATTCATAAACAGAACAGGGCACAGACTGATGTTATTTTGTTTTATTCTTCAATATTCCTTTTTCTCGTTTAGAATATTGTCATCCCTTTCTCTCCCTTCCCCCTCCCTCCACCATTGTCCTCAGGGTGCAAGATGGCTCGAGCCATTACCTGTGGGTTTGGCCATCCACGCACCCCTGCCCATCCCGTTCCCCCTCCCACAACCCTAAGGCTTTTGAAGATCCTCTTGTCCCGCCTGGCTGAGACTGCAGTGGCAAACCCTGAGCCCCTCTGCTGGCCGCACTGTCCCCCGTCCGGTGACATGGTACCGCCTGAGCACACGGAGCTCCGTGGCAGCTGCCGCCACACAATGCTCATTCTCATCTTGGCACCGCGGAATGGCCTGGCAGCTCCGGCCACTTAGGAGCCCAGCTGGTGCCCGGTTGCTGGGTCACCCTGCAGAGGTGACGTGCCACTTCGGACTCATAAACAGGTTTTAATCCTTGGGCCTCCTGAGGGCCTGCTGCTCTCACCTCGTCTGCTGACTGTCTCGTGATGAAAGGCGTGAGAGGTGGCCACGCAGTTTAATGAAACCGGGCGGGATGCCGCTGCCGGGGGCTTTAAATAGCATCCTGCCTCCCGAGCTGTGTGCCCTGCACAAGTGGCTTAATCTCTCTGAGCCTCTCCTTCCGTGTCTCGGAATTGAAGGCAATAATTCCCGTGCCACACAGTTTGCGCCAGGACTTAATGAGACGAGCACCTCTTCCAGGTCTTGGCAAGCCGAGGGGCCCAGCAGAGAATTAACTTGCTTCCTTTCCTCGGCACCGTGGGTCCCAGGCAGGAGAAGAAAAGGCCAAATAAACTTGAAGACGTGCTGCTTCGCTCCGAGCACTTGGCAGGTTTCAGATACGCTTAAACCCAAGTAAAAGAACTTTAATTACGCCCTCGTTTGCGGTTTGGTTTGGACGGGTTATTAACTGATTCGAGAAGACCGCCCGCCCTCCCGCTGCTGCAAAGTGAAGGGCTGGCCGAGAGTCAAAAACAGAGTCAGTCCTTTCTCCTGGGACTCCCAGTCCCCCTGCCTTGGACACAGAGACGGGGCTGGCGGTGCCATCTGAACGGGGTGTGGTTCAGGGCTGGGCCTGCTGGGTTAGTGCGGGCGGCTCGCGTTCTCGTTACATCTTCAGAGTGTGTGTGTGTGTGTGTGTGTGTGTGTGTGTCTGGTCCCTGCGCACACACTTGCTGTCGCTCTGTGCTTTCCATTCACTTAATTTCACTGTGCTCTTCCAGTTACACCAGTGACAAACGCCTGCCTGTGATTTGCAGCAAACAGCTAGCTGGCGTGTTTAGTGTGACTCTAGTCACACTGCCTGGATCCAGTCTCGGCTCCTGCCTCAGGTCCATGGACCCCGGGCATGAGAAACCTTAATTTCTTTATCTGCAAAACAGCCGAGCGACATTGGATTGTATGAGGATTAGGAGGATTAATTTGCCAAAGTGCCTGGTTAGCACACAACCTGCTTCAGAATAAGTGCTCAGTAAAAATTGCTTGCATTAATATTCGTAATAGGGTAATGTTTGAGCATTTATGATAGGGGTGGGGAACCTTCTTTTCCTGCCAAAGGCCATCTGGATATATATAACATCATTCGTGGGCCATACAAAATCATCAACTTAAAAATGAGCCTGTTACATTTGGTCAAGCATTTAATGAACTCACCCCTAATGGTTTGGCAGGGCCAGACCACATGATTTCCAGGGCCTTGTACGGCCCGCCGGCTGGACGTTCCCCACCCCTGCTTGAAGATCACAGAATAAGTACAGTGTTGCCCAGTGAACGTTGTTGGTTCTCTTGTCCAGCGATCCCTGTTCTTCCTTGATGAAGGCGGTAGCATTCGAGCTGCGACTCCTTAGAGAAAAGTAGTTCTGTGTGGTCACAGGGAGGACTTTGGCGTCCTGCTGACGGTGGAAGGGCATTTGCAGCATTTTGTGGGTTTCACAGCCTCATTTGCCTCCCCTTGGGCTGTGACTCATTGCTCCGCTCCTCTCCCAGCGTCTCTGGTCCTGAGCGTACAGTGCCTCCCCTTACGCCCATGGGTCACTGTGGCCATTGGCACTGGGTGGCAGGTAATGCCTTGTCAGATACAGTGCTGGCTTCTTTTATGAATTTATTAGCTTAGAACTCTGTGCCTTGGGTGAGTATATCAAGGCTGGACCCGCCCTAGCCGGTCTGGCTCAGTGGATAGAGCGTCGGCCTGCGGAACAAAGGGTCCCAGGTTCGATTCCAGTCAAGGGCGTGTACCTTGGTTGCAGGCTTGGGCCCTGGCTGGGGCTTGTGCAGGAGGCAACCAGTTGATGAGTTTCTCTCACATCAATGTTTCACTCTGTCTTTCCCTCTCTCTCCCACTCTCCCTAAAAATCAATGGAAAAATATCCGCGGGTGAGGATTTCAAAAAAAAGGCTGGGCCCCTCACCCCCTGCTTGCATCTCTCAAGGGTCATCCTGTCTCAGAACATCCCATAGAGTCAGCCAAGGCTTTCACTGCTGTATCCCAGCTCACCGTTTCTGCCTGCCCAGGCTGCTTCCTTCCCTCCCTTCCCCGGGCTTCACCCCTGGAGTACGCCTTTCTATCCTAGAGTGTCCATCTCTGAGTTTGCCTTCTAAGAAACTCAGTCAGTGACGTTAGGTGCTGCAGGAGAAGAAAAGTCTTTCCTTCTTCGCTTTTAGGTTCTGTGGACCGTCTAATAATTAAACTGACATAAGATAGAGTAGCAGGAGAAAAAATAATTTCAATGTCATTCCTACAGAAACCCAAACCCCAAAGGTAGGAGATTCCCCGATAGCCAGGCGGTTGAGGCTCCCATGCCAGCTGAGCTAGGTCGGCGAACTGCGGCTCGCGAGCCACATGCAGCTCTTTGGCCCCTTTGAGTGTGGCTCTTCCACAAAATACCACGGCCTGGGCGAGTCTATTTTGAAGAAGTGGCGTTAGAAGAAGTTTAAGTTTAAAAAATTTGGCTCTCCAAAGAAATTTCAGTCGTTGTCCTGTTGATATTTGGCTCTGTGGACTAATGAGTTTGCTGACCACCGAGCTAGGAGAAGGCGTGGGGCCTGGGATTTCAAGGTGAGGAAGAGCAAATGTTTTGTAAACAAATGTTTGTCCTGCCAGGCACATAAGTCTCTCTGATGTAAAAAGTTATCTTTTATTCCTAAAATATGTTTTTATTGATTTCAGAAAGAGAGGACAGGAGAGAGAGAAACATCAATCTGAGAGAGAAATATTGATCAGTTGCTTCCCGTATGCTCCCCAACTGATTGGGGACTGAACCCGCAACATGGGCATGTGCCCCGACCGGGAATCAAACCAGCGACCTTTTGGTATATGGGATGATGCTCAACTGACCCACACCGGCCAGGGCCAAAAAATTATCTATCCTAATAAAAGGGTAATAGGCTAATTAGACGGGGAGACCTTCCGAACAAAGCCATGGTGGTGGGGCCGAGGCAGAGGTAGTTAGGAGCGATCAGGCCAGGAGGAGAGGGCAGTTGGGGGCGATCAGGCCGGCAGGGGGGGCCCATTGGGGGTGAGCAGGCTGGCAGGGGGGCAGTTGGGGGCGATCAGGTTGGTAGGGGGGTTAAGTTGGGGGCGAGCAGGCCGGCAGGCAGGTGAGGGGTTAGGAGCCAGCGGTCCCAGATTGCGAGAGGGATCCCAGATTGGAGAGGGTGCGGGCTTGGCTGAGGGACACCAGCCCCCATGCACGAATTTCATGCACCGGCCCTCTAGTCTATAATAATAAAAGTGTAAAATGCTAATTAGACCCGACATCCTTCCGGATGAAGCCGGGGCTGCGAGGGAAGCCCGGGTCCCGGGTGCCAGAGGGAAGCCGGTGCTGGCAGCCGGGGGAAGGAAGGCCTACTCTCGCATGCATTTCGTGCATTGGGCCTCTAGTTAATAATAATAAAAAATAAACTGTTTTGTGAACCAGCAACTGTAAACCTTCTCTTGCCGCACGCTCTAGAGTCCCTAGCAAAAGCAAACCCAGGGCTGTTCCCCAGAGCAGGGTTTGGCTGATGTTCGAGGAACCCCGGGGGCAAACGCTTTAGGCTCTGCAGGCTGTTGCTCTCCCGAGTCCTCGGCTCCACTTGCAGCAGGAAGGCCGCGGGAGGACTAAAGGGACGGGGTGGCTGTGCTCGCGCAGCTCTGCTTACAAAGGCAGGTGGAGCCTGCGTGTTGGCTGGAGGGCCGTCGCACACTGACCCTTGGCCTGGAGAGTGGAGGAACCCTCGGGTACGTCCCTAAACAGGGTCCTGGTGTCGCATCGAAAGGACAAGCTGCCTGCCATCCTTGTCCCTCTGACGCGCTGGCAGGGTACGGTTTCTAAATCCCACAGCAGGCTACAAGGGGCTCATATTTCTGTTTCACAAGTGAGGTAACAGGATCCACGAGGCGTGTGCCTGGTCTTAGGAGATGATGTCCCTGGAAGTGAGCTTATGGATGTAGCCGTGAGTCATGACCCATCCTGGGGCCGAGGTTTGAGTCACTGTTTGCGGAAAAGCACCCCGAAGGCAGAGCTGACTGCAGACCCTCAGAGCCCAGAGATTTCTGCAGAGGCCCTGCCCGGTACTGCACGCTCTCAGCCACGTGTCCTGGAATTGTCACAGAATAGGTGGGCGGACCTGTGAGCGAGGCAGAGAGCAGAGAGCCCTTGCCCATTGAGGCTTAGAGGAATTTTCAAGTCAGGCAGCTGAGTGCAATGAACAATAGAAGGGGCTTGTTGAAGGAAAGCCTCCCTTTGGATCTGTGGGGTGAGGAGACAGCCTTGTCATGATGTGAGAAAAGATGGTTTAGGCAGCCTGGCCATGATGGCTCAGTGGTTGAGTGGTGACCTATGAACCCGGAGGTCATGGTTTGATTCCTGATCAGTGCACATACCTGGGTTTCGGGCTTGATCCTCAGTGTGGGGCATGCAGGAGGCAGTTGATCAATGATTCTCTCTCATCATTGATGTTTCTCTCCCTCTTCCTTCCTCTCTGAAATCAGTAAAAAAAAAATTTTTTTTTTTTTTTTTTAAATCAAGATGGGTTAGGCAGAGGGAGCAACAAATTGTCTCGAAGTTGGGACCGCGTTTGGCCTATTTACAAAATCGGAATGAGGCCAGTGTGGTTGGAAGGGTGACACAGGATTGTGGAGGACTGAGCTTGGGGAGGAGACGTGGTGGGGTTTTTCACCTTGAAGCCTGTGGTCCGGGGTTAGGGTTTTGTTCTGGGTCCAAGGCAACTGTAGGGAGATGATAGGTGATGCCTTGGGTCCTTCAAGTATCTCTTTAATTGCTTGGGTGGTGGGAAGGAGCAGTGCAGGGTGGTGGGAGCGCAGGGGAGGTGACCATGGTGGCTGGGACACAGACGCTTGTACAGTTGGGATCCACCAACCAACGTAGAGCCGACGGAACTTCCTGATGGATGGACTGGGTACGTGTTGAAGGTCGCAGAGAAGGTTTTACGTGCCCTCCTCCCAGAAGGTAGCTAGACAGTGAGACTGGGTGTTTGGCTGAATAAGCTTCCCTCCCCTCCACCTTCAGGAGGCTGCTGGGAGCCTTGTGATCCCACGGAGGGGGGTGTGGGGGGGGAATAAAGCCCTCAGCCCCAGGCGGTGTTTCTCTGACTTTACTGTGCACATCACCTGGGGATCTCATTACACTGCAGGTCTGGGCCAGGACTGCGATTTTGCAGTTCTGAAACGCTCTCAGGTGATTTCAGTGCGCTCGTGCCCACTTTACCCAGCAAGGACTGGCCCCTGTTACACGCTCCTGCTGCCCGGAGGCACGAAGCAGGAACCCCGGCGCCTGTGTGTCTGGGGAGCCGGCTGTGGCTAGCAGGGCGCAACTCGAGGCTGTTTCACTGGAGTCCTCTCCAGGGACTCACGGAACTCGCTCCCTGCTCCTTGCCTGCCCTTTGGGGACAGAGCTCCTCGGCAATTATGTCACAGCATTTACTTGGTGTTTGGGGCGGGGGCGGGGGATGAGACTTGGATCACCAGAGATATTCGCAATAGGGATGATCCGTTTCAGCAGAGAGGAAGTTGGACTTGAAAGCAGGGCCTCAAGCGGTGGGTCCGTTTCTTAATGAAAAGGGAAAGGAAGTGACGAGAAGTTGAACAGGATGCATCCCCCTGCAGGGCATGCGTATGAGTGAAACCTATTACAGTACCAGGCGGTGGGCTTTGGGGCTGTTTTGAAATGCATGTACTCCCTTGCAGAAGGGGCTGGCTCCGCCCTATTGATGATGGTCCTGGGCCAGCACACAATGCTTTATGGAGGCAGGATTCCATATGGAAGCTTTTTGTAAATGAAACTAACGTCTGATTACTGGGAGAAAATGACTGTGACTTTTCATCTGGTTTTCCCGGCCAGTGCCGTTGATTCATGGTGCTTCTAGGAGCTCTTAATCACGGGGCCCATTTCATTTGCTGGGAGATATGGAAGCTATTTCCTTGGCTCCTCCAGTCTAAACGTTTAGGGTGATTGTACCAAGCTTGTCCTCCAGCTTTCTTCTGCTTAATCTGTGGATTTCCCACGTGCTGTGGCGCTTGTCATTACAGGTTATTAAATTATCATGTGGTACTTTTTATTATGTTCTTCACCTCTAATAAATGCACATCTTCCCTGTAGAGCCCACATGGATCTTTTTTAAAGTCTTGGCCCCACGTCACCAGTGCACAGAGCAAAATGCTGTCAGCTCTCTGGTTCCGAGTTAGGCAATAGCCACTTTCTTTTTGTTTTTTATGTATTTTTAAAGTGTTTTTATTGATTTCAGAGAGGAAGGGAGGTGGGTAGAGAGAGAGAGAAAACCATCAATGATAAGAAGGAATCATCAATCAGCTGCTTCCTGCAGGACCCCTACAGAGGATCGAGCCTGCAACCGGGGCATATGCCCTGATCAGGAATAGAATCACGACCTCCTGGTTCATAGGTCGACACTCAACCACTGAGTCATGCCCGCCAGGGCAGAAATCTTTCTTCTGTCTGTGTCTGGTTGCCTGCATTTTTGTTGACTGCTGGGGAACTCATTTAATTTCTATTGTTCTTGGAGTTTCTGTAATAAAAGACACCTGGTACCCCGTAAATTGTGAATTGAAAAATAGTCTGAAGTTTGTGTGTGAAAGATGCTAAACACAAGCTATTAATAACAGCAGGCCTGATGTCAAACTTTCTGATGTAAAATGTATAGCTCGGTAACTGAGTGGTAGAAAATTGTATTAGTTGTCCCCAGTAGAGATGGGGAGTTTTCGTTTTTCTATGATGGACCACTGAGCTATAGAGAAAAATCAATCACGAGATTTATAAGTAGGAAGCAAATAAATTTAGAGATTTTTTTTTTTTTATAGAAGAGAATCATAAAATGCTACACATTCTGGTAGAATGAATTGAATATAAGATTTCATTAAATATAAAGAACAATCAAAAACTGTTTCTGATGCACTTGAGGGCCATTCAGGGAACCGAGTTTTGGGGAGAATAGATGGATGAGAGAGACGAAGAAACAGGGTGTAGAGGGGGCAGTAGTCTGAGAAAGAGGCAGGAAGTGGCAGAGGCAAAGAGAGACGGAGGCCAAGGAGGCATGTCTTGGGAAGGCCGGCTGAGATGCTCACTGTCAGGGCGGCCAGAGGAAATGACGCTGCTTCTGTTAAAGACACAGGCGCGGATAGAGCTGGTGGGGCCTCAGGGTCCGGCTGCAAGGCTGCGCAAGGCCGCAGTGCACATTCGCAACCCCAGACACCAGGGCGGTCCCAGCAACCAGCGTTGCACAGGGCGTTACCCCTCATTTGGACCTGTGGCGACTGTGAGGTCAGATCTGCCATCTGCATGTTGCGTAGGGAAAAGGAGTACAGGCGCCTGAAGTTCACGGCTCCTGTGTGGCACTCAGAGTTGCTCATGGGTTCCGTGGGCCCCTGCACCCACGCCCTCGTGCATACTTGATGCCATCGGTGAGGGCTGGAGTCCAGAGCTAAGTCTACAGTAGAGATTCTCCATATAACGGTGACTCGGCTTTCGGAGAAAAACGGTTGTGAAGTTACACCCACGTGTCTAGCGTGGTCATACTGCAGGCTAACCGGAGATAAAGCGACACTGACCCGCCGACCTTGAGCCAGGCCAGTGAGCTGTTGGCCACCGGGGCACTTGCAGGGGGTGCTGCTGCGTCATCCGCGGGGTCTTCAAACTCGGGTTCTGGATGTGAAAGTGATGTCTTGTGTGACCCTTGCCCCTGTGCCTTGAATTACTCAAGGGGCGACTGTCCTGATGGAAAACAGACCCCGCATACGGTGCCTCACAGGAGGAAATGGCTGCTGCGCTGCAGGGAGGGGCCCGTGCGCCCTGGGCTTCCTGAGCCAAGCCCCTCCCCCTTTACGGCGAGAAGACAGGCCCCCGGCCCACCGGAGAAGCAATGGAAACGGGCCCACAAGTTACTTTCGTGGATGGAGAACACAAAGTCGCATTCAGCGTTGTGCCTGGAATGACCTTTCCGTGTCAGCAACAGGCGTGCCTCACGCGCCTTTTTGTCCATGGCCAGCGTGTTCATGACGGACACAGGGGTAACGTGGTTTCCCGCCTTCTTATTGATAGAATCTGGGGCCGGATCCAGCCCTCTGCCTGTTTGCTTCACGTTCGATGGGAACCAGCTACGCTCATCCTCTGTATATTGCTGCTTTGTGCTGGGGTGGGTGGAGGTAGCTGCTACGGAGACCATGTGGTCTGGTCGCTGGAAATATTAATTATCTGCCCCTTTGCAGAAAAAGTGAGCTCCCCTCTGTTCCAGACTGGTGAGTCCTCTGTGTGACCGCAGTTTTTAAAAAAAAGTGTATATATATTTTTATCGATTTCAGAGAGGAAGGGAGAAGGAGAGAAAGAGAAACATCAATGATGAGAGAGAAGCATGGATGGGTTGCCTCCTGCACGGATCAAGCCCACAACCCGGGAATCGAACCCTGACCTCCTGGTTGATAGGCTGACACTCAACCACTGAGCCATACCGGCTGGGCTGCGTGACTATAGTCGTGTCTGAGGCTGATGTCTCCTGGGCTGGGTCCACACCTGCTCCCTGACCCGGCCTGCTGCTGGGCAGGTGGTTTGAGGCTACAGTTCTGCCAGGTCTCCGGGCAGCCTGCTGGGCTGTGTCATATCTCACACCCCCCGCCCCCTCCCCCAGAGCGGAAGTGTTTTATTTAGGGGCATCTCTCCCACAGACACCTTCTCTGACGTTCTGCCAACATTGCCCTGCCAAAGCGCCGTTTCTCAGTAACACCGGAGAAATCGCTGCCTGGGCAGTTTCTGCTCACTCCATACTCGGCAATGATGCCAGCGTGATACTGCTGATGGATGGCTCCTGCACAAGAACCCATGGCTCCCCACTGACTTCCAAATCAAGGGCGGGACCTCAGCCGGCCTTCAAGGCCTTTTCATCTCAGAGGACTCCTCCCAGCGCTCTGGGGTCAAAAGGTCCTTCCTTCCCCAGGGGCTGTCTGAACTTCCCTTCCACCCACCGAGCCTCCTCACGCCTCCGACCTTTGCTCTGGGAATGTTGGGGCATCCCCTGTGCCCCCCGCAAACCTGCTACAATCCAGTTCATCCGCGTTGTATCACGGACATGTTTTTCTCCAGGTGAAGGATGCTGGATTCCCTGGAGCCCACTGCGCTCTGTCACATGCCCCTGGTTAGAGGCTGTGCAGTTGTGTGATTGTCTTTCTGTTCGCCTCAGACTGTAAACTCCCCCAGGCCAGGCATTGTCTGCAGCCAGTGTTAGGTTTCTGGTGTGTGCCAGGAGCAGGCACTGTGCTCAGAATGGAACCGGAAGTCACCCAGAGCATGCACACCAGTGTACCCACTGTGTACCAGCTGTGGCCGCATAGCATGCCCTCAAACATTGTCCCACACCGCACAGATGTGAAAACAGGCTCAGGATGATGGATTTGGCCAATTGCAGTCAAAGCTAGGTTTTTTTCTTCTTTTAAAAATAATTTTAAATTAAGGCTTCAAATAATGCAATAAAATGTGCAGGTGGATACATCATAAGTGTTTCAGTCGTTGCACTGTAACAGACACTGAGTGGCCAGATTATTATGATCTCTGAACGCATAATAATCTGGCCACTCAGTGTGTGTGTATATATATATTTTAGAGGCCCGGTACATGAATTCGTGCATGGGTGGGGTCTGGCCAGCCTGGCCAGGGGGAGGGGACATGGGCGGTTGGCCAGCCTGCCTGCTGGTTGAACTTCTGGTCGAGGGGACAATTTGCATATTAGCCTTTTATTATATAGGTTATACACTGTGTGGCCAGATTAGTATGCATTCAGAGATCATAATCTGGCCACTCAGTGTATGCATGCACGTATGTGCCCACCATCTGAGGAGGCAGATTTGAACTTGAGGCTCCTCTGTGCTGATGCCACACTGATATGACCAGGTTGCACTGTTGCAAACGTCCATGCGTGTACATCCTCTGCCGTGTCCACACACACTCTCTACACACACACACCTCCACCGGCCTGGGTACAAGAGCTTGGAAAGCTTTTATGACCAGCCCAACTCTCAGAGGTTACATTGGAGTCCTGGGTTTCAAAAGCTTCCCAGGTGATTCTAGTTCAGGTCCAGGCCCCGCTGCACAAGGCGGAGTCAGAAAGCGAGAGGGCTCATGGGAGCAATGAGCTTCCACTACCGCTCCTAAGATACTGGCTTCTTACTGCGTTCCTGACAACCCTGACCCTTTGGAAGGTGAGCTGTGGCCTCTGGGGTCTCCTGCCCTAGGACATTTGTGACAGCGTCATCTGATGGTCTGTCTCCCTTTTGATCTGGCCCCGTCTCTGCAGCTGGCCTGACCGTGCTTCAGGCACCCTAAGTGCAGCCCGCCTTTCCCATTCAGGAGAGCGTGTCTGTGAACTGGAAATGAGGGGGTGCTGTCCATGGGCACCCAATTTAAAAGCCAAGCTCTGCAATCCTGCGTGGGCTGGGTTTGTTGCAGAGGGAGTTCAGGGGGGCTGAGTTCTCAAATCAGGGCCCCTGATGAGCACATGGGCATCACCTGGGAGCTGATGAGAACGAGCAGTCGTAGACCTGGCCCAGACCGGGCCCTGCCCGCACTCTGTGGCTGGAGCCCGCAGGCTGGGAGCCTCGGATGACTTTGCTGCCACCGAAGGGTAAGAACCTCAGCTTTAGGGGGACGGTGAGTACGTGCGTGGACCTGCAGGGCCAGGGTCGTGGTCCTCGGCCCCCAGTGGGCATCAGAGACCCCCAGGTGCTTTAGAGAACCTCAGACGCCCAGACCTCATCTGAGCGTTGGGGAACCTGGATTTCTGTGAATCCTCACCTGAGGGTATTTTCCCATTGATTTCTTAGGGAGAGTGGAAGAGAGAGGGAGAGACAGATATGTCGATGTGAGGGGGACACATCGATTGGTTGCCTCCTACATGAGCCCCGGCCAGGGCCCGGGCCGGAGAGGAGCCTGCAACCAAGACATGTGTGCCCTTGACCCAAATCGAACCCAGGGCCCTTCGGTCCGCAGGCCAATGCTCTATCCACTGAACCAAACCGGCCAGGGTGGGGAATCTGTATTTTTTTAAGCATGTGCTCCAGGAGGTTTGGAGATATAACCCCCCCTCCTTCCTTTTTCCCTTTTTAATTGTGGTAGTAGCAACCTGATAAGGAAGCATTCTTTTAGTAATGACCTCATACCCATTTGGCACAGGGCAGGGACACTTCCACTTTCGTTTTCCTCCCGTAGTTTCCTCTCCTTGGTCTCCAACGATCAAGCTGTTTTCCCTCGCTTCTGTTTCCCAGTAAGGAGGATGGGGGCTCCCTTTAGCACGCACCTCCTCCTTGACGGGTTGTCACTGCCCCGTAAAAGCCACAAGTGAGGCCTCTGGCCTCCTGCATGCTTACTTAGCCCATCTTCCCCAAACCGTGCTGTAAGTGACAGAGGACATTAGCCTCTGAGCTGATGGATCCACAAGACATCATCCAGACGGGCGTCCCTGAGGCTGAGTCAAGGAGGTAAAGGCCCCATGGCTTCCTGTCACCCCTGCGGTCGCCCTGCCAAGAGCAGGTGGGAGGCAGGACGGAGCTGCAGGCCCCGGCGTCAGTCTCTCTAAAGAGCTGCTTGTGTTTCTTTTGCCCACAGCTGTCCCTGCCCCTCCACCCTGATCTGTCATCGCAGAGGTCCGTACCTGCGTGATATTCATGACAGGGCGCACCTGCTCCACCCGAGCAGACGCCGCGTTTTCAGACGCGCTGCCAAGCATGTATGTCGTTAAGCCTCCTGGCAGAAGTGAAGTCGGGCTTCTGCTCTGGCCTGGCCCACCTGCCCACCCTTCCTGCCACCTTCACTGTCCTCTACTCTCAGGGTAGAGGTCACCGGGCTGTAGACCCACTGGGCTGATCCAGGTGACTCTCGTGTCCCCAGGAGACCTGCCTAGGTGGGGTGCCTGTTTGTTTCTGCATCCGGCCTCTTCTGGGCATCTCTGGATTCACCACCAAGGCCTGGGTGAACCCCAAAGCCCCCATCTCCAGGCCATGGGGTTCCCTCCATCATTGCATTACTGGGTAGAAGCCTTGGTTGGAGCACATAGGCCATCATGCTTGCTTGTGGTACAAAGGAACGGGCTGAATGAATGAAGCCTTTGTTTTTACCTCCCCCGCCCCCCAGACCTCTCAGAACTTTTGGGGGGCGTATTTGAAATCCATTTTAATGAGACCAGGACTCGCTGTATTTCTTTTCTCGGCAATTGTGCCAATATTTGGTGTTAAAAAATAACAATCTAGCCACACACCTAGGGTTGGCCTTGTTTGGGTTAGAAAGCACAATGGAGCCTGTTGGGTGTGGCTCAGCGGTTGGGCCTCAGCCTATGAACCAGGAGGTCATGGTTCGATTCCCTGTCAGGGCACCTGCCCGGGTTGCAGGCTCATTCCCCAGTGGGCAGCATGCAGGAGGCAGCCAATCAATGATGCTCTCTCATCATTGATGTTTCTCTCTCTCTCTCCCTCTCCCTTCCTCCCTGAAGTCAATAAAAATACATATTCTATAAAACAAGAAAGCACAGTGGAAACGGGCATCAGATCTGGAATGCAGGTGGCAGAGGGGTCCGCAGCTGTCCTGTCACAGGTCACGGGTGGGGGCTGTGTCAGTGTTAGAACACTGCTCTGCAGAGCTCCCTAGGACCAGAGCTGAAGGGTTGGGCAAGGAATGCTTGCTGTTGGGTTAGCTCACAGAATCTCCTGGGGCTCCTCAATGGAATCCCAGGGCCCAGGTGTCTCCCAGACCAATTGGTCCGAAACTGGGAGGGCGCAGCCACCTGAAACTTTTAGTGCCCGGGGAACCTCAGGGCTGGCGGAGTCTGTCTCAATGTGTGCAGTTGGAAGTAAGGCCAAGAAGAATCATTGGGTTACTGTTCTTTTTTTTTTTTTTTAATAATAAAAGTAAATAGAACTACATGTGCTGATCATCACAGGTGTACACAGTGTGTGCGTGTTGGCACATGTGCCTGGGCACTTGGGGAGTTTGTGGCCGCTGATACATCTGGAGGACGGCTGGATCCAGGCTAGGCAGCATGTTCATGCCAGGTGTCATCTCTTCCTTGTGTTTCTATCTTTGGTGACTAGGGCCTTATCGGGCCAATGGTAGAGAGTAAATATTTGTTAAACAAATGGAAGGCGGACAGGAATAGAGAGGTGGGGGAGAGCATAAAAATATCCCCTCCGAGGGGTCTTGATGGGGCTGTAGGGCATAGAACCTTCAGGAATGAACTACCTGGCAGCCTCTAAGGACAGCTACATCGTTTGGAAATCTCTAGAAGAAAGTGAAGGGCTACTGCTTATCCTAAGGAGCTCATCTAGCTTGCCCAGGTTTTGGTCTCTATTTATTTCCTTTGGGTCTGCTAGCCTCCTGGTGAGAAGGCCCTGGCTCTGATGTCCTCCCAGATGAGCTTTGTAAATAAATAGGCTCGAGGTGGGAGCGTGGAGGCACCGTGACCTCTGACTTTTACAGGATGTGAGGGCCCTGAAGCGCGATGGAGTAGGGGAACGTATGCTTCCTGGGCAGAGGCAGGAGGTTCAGGAAGGAAAGGGGCCCAGAAGAACTTCTCCGCCAGTGAGAAAGTTAATTCTCTAACCGTGTGCTTAGGGTTATCGTGCTGAGTAACCGTTTATTGGACTCTTCAGGTTTACTAGTAAATCACCTTGCACAGGTGTCTTTTTGCATCTGGTACAAACCTCCAGGGAGGGCCGAGAGGGGCAGGGTGCCACGAGGCCGGAAGGGGCCTCCCCCGTGGTGCCCCCCGAGATTGACACTGAGATTTTGTTTGGCACCTGCAGGTGAGCGTGCTGACCACCCTGGAGCGGAGGTTCAACCTGCAGAGCGCCGACGTGGGTGTGATCGCCAGCAGCTTCGAGATCGGGAACCTGGCGCTCATCCTCTTCGTCAGCTACTTCGGGGCGCGCGGGCACCGGCCGCGCCTCATCGGCTGCGGGGGCATCGTCATGGCCCTGGGCGCGCTGCTGTCCGCCTTGCCCGAGTTCCTGACCCACCAGTACAAGTACGAGGCCGGCGAGATCCTTTGGGGCGCCGAGGGCCGCGACGTCTGTGCTGCCAATGGCACGGCCAGCGACCAGGGGCCCGATCCTGACCTCATCTGCCGGAACCGGACCACCACCAACATGATGTACCTGCTGCTGATTGGGGCCCAGGTGCTCCTGGGCATCGGTGCTACCCCCGTGCAGCCGCTGGGCGTCTCCTACATTGACGACCACGTGCGGAGGAAGGACTCCTCGCTCTATATAGGTAGGAGCAGGGCAGCGGCAGGCGCGGGGCTGTGGCTCACACGCCGTGAGTAACGCGGGCGTGTGGAGGAAGGAAGGGAAGGTGGGCCGTGAACTTGGTGTTTTGCTGGAGCCACGGCTTCTCACAGTTGGCTTCAAAATACAGGGATGTTGAGAGCTAATGTCTGAGTTGCACCCCGGAAATCTGGTGTAGTTGGGTTGGGGTACCATCTGGGCATAGTGCTTTTTTAAAAAAAATCTCACCCGAGGATATTTTTCCATTGGTTTTATTTTTTATAGAGAGTAGGATAGAGAGGGAAACATCGATGTGAGAGAAACACATCGCTTGGTTGCCTCCTGCACAAGCCCCGCCCTTGACTGGAATCGAACCTGGGACCCTTGGGTCTGCAGGCCGACACTCTATCCACTGAGCCAAACCCTCTAGCATAACGCATTTTAAAAAAGCTCCCCAGGTCATGCCCCTGTGCTGAATTTGAGCGTTCAGAGACCTCGAGAGGGGAGGCGTGGTCAGGAGGAGGTTTATGTTTGTTTACCTGCTCTTGTGTGTGCCTGTGAACTTGGGGCCAGCTGGCAGTACCCCCAGGGTAGACTTGGACTCTACTCGTGGGCATTTGGTTTCATTCAAAGTTGGTGACTTGGAGTAATTTTTTTCTGTCATGGAGGGGGGGGCGGCGGGTATGCGCTGAAACTGGGTATTTCAGAAGAAATAAGGTGCATGTGAGTTTTAAAACAAATATGTCACAAGCGTCTGTTTCAGTCCTCTGCAGACGGGCTCAAGGTGAGAAAGGTACCTGTGAGCTTGGTCAGGACCTCACCGTGGAACGCAAAGTAGAGGAGGAGACTGCTCAGCCAGACACGGCCGGTTCCTCTCCCCGTGTGGCTAGGGGCTTCCGTGATTGTGTCTGAAGCTGGGGACAGGGGTCCAAGGAAATCATGTGCATTTCGTTACTTTTATTTTATTTTACTTTTTAAATATATTTTTATTTGTTTCAGAGAGGAAGGGAGAGGGAGAGAGAGAGAGATAGGAACATCAATGATGAGGGAGAATCATGGATCGGCTGCCTCCTGCACGCCCCCTACTGGGGATGGAGCCCACAACCCGGGCATGTGCCCTGACTGGAACTGAACCCGGATCCTTCAGTCCACAGGGCGACACTCTGTCCACTGAGCCAAACCGGCTAGGGCTGCTTTTTGTTACTTTTAAAGGTGGAGTGAAAGCCACTCCCATGTGACCGTTGCAGACGAGGGCATGGGCCACAGCCTGATCTCCTGAGGCCCAGCAGGACAGCTGGTCTCAGACCTGACGGGTGCTGCCCTGCGACTCCGGGAGAGATGTTTTCTGGCAGTGACAACAACAAGTAGATAAATCAGAGCGCAGAGAAGGAAATGGAGAGTGAGAAGCTGAGTTCTTGTCTCTGATGATAGACTCAAATAGAAAAATGTCTCCCCAGATACCTCCTCAAATCATAGCTGCGCTCAATCACGTCTGCTCGGGGCTTCCTGCACAGGGCACCGGGCTCAGAGCTCTCTTCTGGAATTTTCCCTGATGAGTGGGGCTCCGTCATTTCCCTGGTCGGTGTGTGCAAAGCTGTAGGATGGGGAGGCATTTTGGTTTTGGGCGTGGGAGGTGGAGGTGTGGGCAGAGGGGCCTTCCGCACTTCTGAGCGTTCATCTGTATGATTTGCTGTGAGTCTTTGTTAGGAAGGATGTTCCGGCTGCATTTCTGCCTGGACCCCTTTTCCTCTGCGGTAGTTAAGCAGGCAGAGAGCATCTGCTATTGGCATGGTGCACGGGCATGTCGGTGGCTCTGGTCCATCTGGCCAGCTTCCCAAACAAATGGAGACGGACCCTCCTAGGGTCTCCCTGCTGGTTTCGCGGGTCTTTGTTCCCAGGGAACAGCGGAGAGCCAGCCTCCTGCGCCACTGGCCTCCACGGGTGGCCTTGTATTCCACGCATGGTTCGGCTTCTCCGGGAGCAATTTAAGGCCATTGTATATGCGGGACATAACTGGTCCATCCACTTACCATCCAGGTCGTAAAAGAGCGTGAGTGATCATGAGACTATGTTAGCACTCATCTGCTGTACTGGGGAGCCACTACATTTGCTTTGGGAAGTATTTAGAGGAACTCACTGAACGGAATCAATATGAATTAAGGCCTCTTAGCTCCCTGCAGAAAGGAGGAAAGGCTGAAGGGACTGGTGCTGGGACTGTGGGTGTAAATGTGCACGCGTTGGGGTGAGTAGCCGTGTGCCTCCGGCCCCAGCTCCTGAAAAGCTGGGTAAGAGAGAGAGGCCCGCGAGCAGCCGTCGGGTCAGATGCTGAAGGACCTGAGTGTGGCTTGGAGATGGGAAGGAATAGAAATACGGCATGTGTCCAACGCAGCTTGTTCACAGCTGGCCCTTTCCCGTGGCTGTCAGCGGGGAAGGGGACCAGGCCATGCGGTGCTCAGGCCGAGGAGCACTTCCCTGACAAGACCTGCCCCAGGGCGCCTGCAGGGTCACCAGATAGGGGCCCACTGCGCGTGTCTGTGGCCGTGTCCTCGACCCTGCTGCAACCAGGGGGAGGTGACACATTCCATCTCGAGTCAGGCTGACTTTTCCCACTGAAATGACAGCGAATTAGCTTTGGCCTCTTTCGGCCGAGCCACTGCCAAACGCCTGGATTCCTCGATGGGCCATTCAAGGGGCTTCTCGGGCTGGCTCTCCTCTGAGGTCGCCGCTTTCCAGCGTGGGGAGGGAGCCAAGGGAGCTCATTACCAGGGGACAAAGCCCAGGGAATGGGGCCGGGCGGCTCCGCTGGCAGGCTTTCTGCTGTAGCCCAGCGGGGAGCCGCCCAGCGGGGAGCCAAGCCTCACGGCGCGGCCACACAGTGACCCGTGGGTGACACGTGGCACTCACTGTCTTCCTCGAGGGATCGTCGGGCAGCGTGGCAGTGGAAGCCATTCAATGGGGGTCCAAGAATTGACCCTTGGGGAGTCCACTCATACTACCAGCCCAGGGGGCGACCTTCCCTTAGGTCCATGTCCTTCGCTGCCCCGTTGCTCCAAGTTCAAGACCCCGCACGCTTGTTGTAGGAAAGAATAAGGAGCTAATGCCACGGACGTACTGTGTCCTGTTTTATTTTCAGTCCGCACCCAAGGCTATGTTTATTGACTTTTAGAGAGAGAGAGAAACATCGATGTGGAAAAAAAAGACATCGCTCGGTAGCCTCCTGTACACTCCCCAACTGGGGATTGAACCTGTAACCTAGGTGTGTGCCCGGACTGGGAATCGAACCGGAAGCGGGTGTACAGGATGACGCTTCAACCGACTGAGCCACCTGAGCCACCTGCCAGGGCATCACTGTGTCCTGCGCTCAGGTTGCTGTATCAGTTGGTTTTTGTCTTGTTTTTATCTTGGGGGAGCAACAAGCCAAGATGAGACGGTGAAAGATTTTAAAAATAACTTTATTTCTAGTTAAAAAGTATTAACACCACCGACAGCCTGGGAAGTATAAAGAAAGTATAGTTAGGAAATAATTACTCTTAGCTTTATGATTGTCTTAAGTCTTTTTTTGTGCGTTGATAATTCTTTTCTACAAAAAATGTGTTTATAGTAAGTAGTGCTTTGCCATGATCATTTCTCTCTTAACATTTCACGAGCATTTCTGTGTCACTAAATACTCTGTGATGTTCCTACTGCATCCTCACTGGGTATATACCTGAATATTTAATGCCCTCTGTGGTTGGGCATGGGTTTTTAAAATTCTTGCTGTTATGAATGAAGCAGACAGGTAACCTGCGGTTCTGGGAGGTGAAGTAACTTGCCTCCGATAACTTAGCTGGACGGGGCCGGGCTCCAGGTCTGAGAGAGGCGTTTCTTTGCAGGTGCATCTGTCACAGGCTGAGGTGGAGGAGGGGATCGGTGGGTGGCCCAGGGGTTAGGTGTAAGTCAGGGCACTCCACAGGGCAGCCTGAGAACTTCAGGACATACAGTTACAGGAGCCAGGGAGGTGGGGAAGAGATCAGTGTGTCTCAAAGCCGGGCAGAGAGAGAGGCACAGGAAGAAGAACAGCTAACAGTTCAGGTTAGGGTTCCAGAAAGAGCTTGTGTCTTGATGCCTGGTGCTTTGAGAAGAGATGGGCCCAGCTCGGAACCGAGACTCCGAGGCGGGACAGCTGGCGTGCTCCTTGCTCTGCTCACCTCTCCGGAACTGTGGGCTCCGTGCCCTCCCATGGCTGGTCATTGCGTTTTGGAGCCACGAGAGCCCTTAGGAGATTGTCCCTGTGTTATGGTAGAAATCTGCCCCTTACAACTGGCCACATGCTGGTTCTGGTTCTGCCCGCTAGGCCCGCCCTGAAAAATGGCGATCCCTCTTCCGGGTTTTGCTAATTCCTCAAACAGCTGCACACTAACCTCACATGGGTGGGGAATGGACTGAAGCTTACTGCCTCTGGGCCAGGACCTGTGTTTCTGTGCTCCCTTCCTCCCTCCCTCCCTTCCTCCCTCCCTTCCTCCCTTCCTCCCTTCCTCCCTCCCTTCCTCCCTTCCTCCCTTCCTCCCTCCCTTCCTCCCTTCCTCCCTCCCTTCCTCCCTTCCTCCCTTCCTCCCTTCCTCCCTTCCTCCCTCCCTCCCTCCCTCCCTCCCTTCCTCCCTTCCTCCCTCCCTTTCTCCCTTCCTCCCTTCCTCCCTTCCTCTCTCCCTTCCTCCCTTCCTCCCTCCCTTCCTCCCTTCCTCCCTTCCTCCCTCCCTCCCTCCCTTCCTCCCTTCCTCCCTCCCTTCCTCCCTTCCTCCCTTTCTCCCTTCCTCCCTTCTTACTTTTCTCCTTTCCTCCTTTCCTCCCTCCCTCTTTCTTAATCCTCACCCGAGGATCTTTTTCCCCCATTGATTTTTAGAGACAGTGGAAGGGAAGGGGGGGGAGAGAGAGAGGGAGAGAAATATCAATGTGAGAGACACATCAGTTGGTTACCTCCCACACGGGATTGAGCCTGCAGCCAAGGTACATGCCCTTGACCAGAACTGAAATTGCGACCCTTTCGTCCACAGGCCGACGCTCTAACAACTGAGCCAAGCGGGCTAGGATGGCCCTGTGTTTCTTGATGAAGAGGTTTCCTGCCTCACTTCAGCCACCGTTTATTTTCCTCTTAAAGATGGTGCCAAGGCCTGGGCAGCTTGTTCCTAGGGGACATAAACTAGATGAGTGGGTATGAGAACTGAATGAGTGTGCCAGGGCTGCCGTAACGGAACACCCGAGACCGGGTGGCTTCAGCATAGCTGTAACGTCTCACAGTTCTGGAGGCTGGAAGTCCAAGCTCAGGGTATCAGTAGGGTTGGTTTCCTCTGCGGCCTCTCTCCTTGGCTGACGGGGGTTGGGGGGAGCTGGCTGCTCCTCCCGTGCCTTCACCTGGTCTTTCCTGCGTGTCCATTGCTTGGAGTAGTGGTCGGCAAACTCATTCGTCCACAGAGCCAAATATCAACAGGACAACGACTGAAATTTCTTTGGAGAGCCCAATGTTTTAAACTTCCACTTCTTCTAACGCCACTTCTTCCAAATAGACTCACCCAGGCTGTGGTATTTTTGTGTAAGAGCCACCCTCAAGGGGCCACAGAGCCGCATGCGGCCCGTGAGCCGCGGTTTGCCGACCACGGGCTTGGAGCAATCGCTCCAAGTCAGGAGGCAGGTGTATTAGCCGTGGACGTGTCATGTTCTCTTCATCACTCATTTTGAAACCCAGTGGCGCCCTCCATGTTCCGGCTAATGATGCAAAGAGAATTATTCCTAGATCTCATCTGCCAATGGTTTGTTTAGAACGAAGGTCACTACAACACCAGCCGGCCACCAGAGAGAGCCAAATGTCCCTGCCGAGCCCCGGGAGGCCGGAGTTATTTTGCTCCTGATGAGTTTTTACTTTAACTTGACGTTGGGTGTAAAATGTGTTTTCGCTCTCCAAAGAGAGAGCGTGGGTCGGGTACGGCTCACATACGCGGTGACTGCGGTGCGTCTGAAAAAATAATTAAAAAGCTGTCCCTCGTGGGGGGCAGGCATAACTCATTATACCCTTGCGACTTCGTTGATATTAAAGTTCCCCTCATTAATTTCTTTTTCTAAAATCAATGACACTGTGAAAGCGGGCAGTTTGCTTCAGCTGCTCCACTCCTGCTGGTCATGTGCCACCCTCAGTGTGTGTTAGCTACGTGCAAGGAAGCGTGCGTGTGGCTCTTATCTGGCGATTCCATATTGCCCGGCTGGTAGGTGTTGCTCATTCATTTTCAGCCGCACATAATTCATGCCCTGTGGTTCGGGGACGCACCGCTGTGCTCACTGCCTGGATGACCTTGGACAAGACTCCAAGCGTGGGCCCTGGAGCCCTGGCAGCCTGAGATTCAAACCCTGGCTCCTCCACGGACCTGCCACTGCAATTTTGGACACGTCTCCTGAACCTGTTTCCTTAGCGGGAAAACGAGGGCTGGGCCCTACCTGGCAAGGCTTTTGCCTTAAGTGTCTTTTGCACCAGGTGCCACGTCTAATGCTGGGCATCATCCCTCACTGTCCTGTTCATCTTGATGGTCATACCAGCTCCGCTGCCAGGAGTAGACACCGAGGCAGGGAAGTGCTGAACTCGTTCAAACACACAGGCAGGTCTTTGACGAGCAGATAGATCTCGATTTCCAGCCTCGGAGAAAATCCATCTCGGAGATGTGAGAACAGCAGCCTCTTCAGTCCTGAGTTAAACCAGCAGGGCTCGCCTTTGCCTGCAGACCGCTTCCTGCGGCTCCTCTCAAAACACATCAAGTGCTGGTGTTACCCAGCCGGCAGGCTGTCTGTTTCATAGGCACCCCGCCTTGTATGCCCATTGCCCCCACGTGACGTATTGGTTGGCTTTCTGGGTTCCAACACAGTGCTTCTGGATTGGTTTCTGCATATTGGTTCAGTTCTTTTAAAAGAATGTATTCTCATGTTAGTAAAGTTGGGGAAAACAAAAATATAACAAGAAAACTTAAATAATAATTCATAATCCAGGTACCTAGAGAAGATGCTGCCAAAATGTAGGTATATTTCATTCCAGCCTTTGTGTTTTGTATATATATTTTTACTTCGTTAAGACCCGTGGTCGGCAAACAGCGGCTCGCAAGCCACATGCGGCTCTTTGGCCCCTTGAGTGTGGCTCTTCCACAAAATACCACGGCCTGGGCGAGTCTATTTGGAAAAAGTGGCGTTAGAAGAAGTTTAATTTTAAAAAATTTGGCTCTCAAAAGAAATTTCAGTCGTTGTCCTGTTGGTATTTGGCTCTGTGGACTAATGAGTTTGCTGACCACTGGTTAAGACCATACCATAAGCAAACCTGCTTTTTACCCATTGACTAGAGGCCCCATGCATGAAAATTCATGCAAGAGAAGGCCTTCCTTTCCCCTGGCTACTGGCACTGGCTTCCCTCCATCACCCGGAACCAGGCTCCCTTCCAGCCACGGGCAGGCACCTGCGACCCAGGCTTCCCTCCTCCAGCTGTCAGCAGGCACCTGGGACCCGGGCTGCTTCCCTCCTCCGGCCCCAGCTTCGTCAGGAAGGATGTCCAGAATGATGTCTGGTCTAATTAGCATATTACCCTTTTATTATTATAGATATGTTACCAACTTCTTGTGTATCATAAACAACGGACATTGTTTCAGATAATTGCCTGAGGTTTTGTCCATCTAGAAACACTTCGGTTTGCTTTTTGGATGTTTGGGTGATGAACTTCTTTGTGGCCATAGCCTTGTCCACCTTTGCTGAAAACTTGAGAAGCTCAGGGTAGTTTGGGTAGATTCAGAGTGAGCTAGACATCAGCACTGGGCTTTGCTGTGCCGTTTTCTGGAAGATGAATGAATAAAGCACAAGAGTATCCTGACAAGGGACTCATGATTTGGTTCAGTGGTTAGAGTGCCAGCCCTGGAACTGAAGGGTGTCCCGGGTTCGATTCCGGCCAAGGCTTGTACCTCAGTAACAGGCTCGATCCCTGGCCCCCGTCCGGGTGTCTCCCATCGATGTTTCTCTCTCTCTGTCTCCTCCTCCCTTCCACTCTCTAAAAATCAATGGAAAATATCCTCGGGTGAGGATTAACAACAACAAAAGATACTCACTCATGATACTCTGAAGAATTCAAGAACTCCTGACCCTTTACAGTAAAAATGATTAGGTTGGATGTTCTGGTTCGTTCTTCATTTCATTATTTCGTAGACATTGAAGTTGTAGGACCAGGGACCCAGAGGCCAAAAGTAATACCCGCTCCACTTTCTCCCTAGCCACCAAAACTAAACAAAAGCAGTCAGAAATAACCTGTTGGCAGGCCCTATGCGGAAACAGCGAGTGTTTAAATAGCAAATGGCTTATGTGGGCAGGAGAATGTCGAGCACGCGCAGCTTGTTCAATGGCGCTCTTTACTGAATGGAAAAGTCATAAGCAGCCCTGGCTCGTTTACATGGGCGGCGATTGCCAAAGCCCCCTTCACTCTCTCCAAGGCCTTCGGATTGTCGGGAGTGAAGAAGCTAAATGAACATGTTTCATTCTCCACTTGGCTTGGCTTCATTCCTATCCAGCTGCGTGTGTGCGTGCATGTGTGTGTGTGTGTGTGTGTGTGTGTGTGTGTGAGTCCACCTACAGACAAAAATCTGAAGGCGCCAGAGCAGCCCAGCCAGTGTGGTTCAGTGGCTGAGCATCAACCTAGGAACCAGGAGGTCACAGTTCCATTCCTGCTCAGGGCACACGCCCGGGTTGCGGGCTCCATGATCCCCAGTGTGGGGCGTGCAGGAGGCAGCCGATCAGTGATTCTCTCTCATCATTGGTGTTTCTATCTCTCTCTCTCTCTCCCCTCCTCTCTGAAATAAAAAAATATATATATTTAAAAAAATAAATAAAGATACCGAAGCACTAGGTGGCTAACAGACACTCATAAAAAGTTGAGTGTAGCCTTTAGAGCTGGGACACGGGCATGTATATTAAATGTGTCAGGAAAAATCCAGCGCCACGGACCTGAGCTGCTTGAGGCTAAAGGTTCTCGCACGTGTGTCGGGCTGAAATGACATGGAGATATCTGTACCCTGTGGGGAAGCTCACTGGATTCTCCCAAGAGCTTCATGAGCAAAAAAAGGTTAGGATCACATACTAGCAGAGTCCTTATGCTGGGCAGACCCTGATAACAGGCGTCTCAGGGGCGAGATAAGCCGATAGTTGAGGTGATAGGCAGGACCGAGTGACAGATGGCACTTGGGGACTGGAATGTTGTCCAGGGCTCAGCTCTCAACAGCACCTGCCCCCTGGGGAGCCACTGTACTTACAACAGGAAGCATCTGAGCGGCACTGAGGTCACGCTGGGTGAAACGTCAGATGCGTTCTCTCTGGCATTGGGGACAGAGGCCCTCTCAGCCCCCCACCTCCTCCACCCAACCCCTTCCCCCAGAACGCCTTTGGGGCTGAAATTTTCCATCCCTTCTGTCAGCCTGACCATGGGTGTTTTGGGTAATATTCAGCATATTTTCTGTGCTGGTTTGAACTGATGCACAGATAGGAAAAATCAAAACTTTTATTTTTGGCTCTGAAAGCAAAAACATTTTAAAAATGCGCTGGGATCATTAATAGAATCTGAACTCTCAAAGTCAAAATTTTCCATGTGTTCTTACTGAGAAAAATGCTCTTGGGGCAATTAAAACACTAACCGACGGCCCAGCTGGTGTGGCTCAGTAGTTGAGCGCCAACCTATGAACCAGGAGGTCACTGTTCAATTCCTGGTCAGGGCACACGCCCGGGTTGCAGGTTTGAGCACCGTAGGGGCCGTGCAGGAGGCAGCCAATCAGTGACTCTCTCTCATCATTGATGTTTCTCTCTCCCCCTTCCTCTCTAAAAGCAATAAAAACATGTTTAAAGAAAAACACAACTAACCAACAGGCAGAAAGTTGTAAGGGACTTCCCCCCGCCCTCAATCATCCGAGTACATGAATATACTTGACAAACATTTTTGGGCAAAACTTCTTATCCCAACCTTTTTTTTTGGCGGGGGGCGGGGAGGGGCGGGACAGGGGCCGCGTTGCGGGGTAGTTGCCATTTACCACTGTCTCCTGTTTCTGGAGTGGGAGGTGCTGGGGGCTTGGGGCTAGTGCATCCTGCCCTCTCTGCGCGGAGAGCGGATTGTCTCCCTCTCGCTCTAATGTTCTGTGACGTGGTGCAAAGGAGTGTAGCTTCCCCGGCCTCCCTTTCAGGGCAAGGCCTGTACCTCTAGGAACAGTCACATGGGCCCACCTGCTTTGTGGGTTGTTAATGGACTTGACAAAGGGAATCTGGGCGCCCAGCAAGAGGCCTCCTTCCCACAGCAAGGTTCTAGTAGATTCTAAAATGGCGCGTGGACCCTTGGAACCTTTTAAAGCCCAGTGGTGTCTATTATCAGACGTGACGCGTTTCACCTCCTCCAGCCTCTGTCCGCACATTGCATCCCGGCGGGGAAGAACCTTGGCTTGATCCAGCCCATCGACCGGATTGGCGTAGGTGCACGCGAATAACAACGGTGACTCTGAGTCAAAGACAAGATCAGGGTCATCACGTTGTGTAAAGAGCAAGTGTGTCCCACCTTGACGCTCTGATTCATTTATTTTTAGTGTTGGCCTTGTTACTGGTTGTGAGCACGTGTCGAGTTTTAGGACTGACTGCCGTCACAGAGAAACTTGAACAGCTGCCTGCTTCTGTAGACACGTGTGTGTTTGCATAATGACCATGGTGACAGCGCGTACACCAGCCCTGTTTACGGGGCCACGGCTGCGTGGCCGTCGGAGAACGGGCGCTTGGCATGTGGCCTCTCATTCTTTCTTCAGAGAGCCCAGGTGGCTAGGGGTTGTTGTCCCCATTGTACAGGTGAAGAAGCTGAGGCCGGGGGAGGCTAAGCACCTTGTCCCGGGTCACAGGGCTTGTTCATGGCAAGGCCTGGATTACTATCCTGGTCTTTATCGGCCCATAGATTATGTCTTTTCCACATATGCTTCCTTCCTCCCACATCCTTAGACACTGTTATGCCCCCACCAGGGTAACATAGGACCCATGTGTGCTGTGCTAAGTATAAAATTAGCTTAACTCAGCTACCTAGGTCTCTCTCTCTCCTCTCTCTCTCTCTCTCTCTCTCTCTCTCTCTCTCTCTCTCCTCTCTCTCTCTCTCCTCTCTCTCTCTCTCCTCTCTCTCTCTCTCTCTCTCTCTCTCTCCTCTCTCTCCCTCTCCTCTCTCCTCTCACTAAATAGCTAGCTGTTTGCCAGGTCAGCAGTACAGTATGTGATGTCTTTCTGGCGATGCGTTTCTAGGCAGGCCAGTTCTGCCCGGTGTAAGGCGCTCAGGCCTGGCTTCTCCGTGGGAATTTTGAAAACTCTCATCAGATAAAGCCTGCTTCCTACCACACCCACGTGATGTGTTTCCACAGCCTGCCTGCAGTAAAGTGAGAGAAATGCACCCAGCGGACGGCTTTGTCCCTGTTTCAGGCCCACTTGCACTTAATTCACAGCTAGTTGGCAACTTGGACTTGCGTTTCTTCACTCCCAGGCTTGGCCGAGCCAACCCTATAACCCACTAGATCGCACCTGCCACAAAAAGGGTAAGAAGATGGCATAAGAAAGATTTCGTGGAGCCCAGTTGGCGTGGCTCAGTGGTTGAGTGTCGACCTAGGAACCAGGAGGTCACAGTTCGATTCCTGGTCAGGGCACATGCCCGGGTTTCAGGCTCCATCCCCAGTGGAGGGGCATGCAGGAGGCAGCCAATCCATGATTCTCTTTCATCATTGAGGTTTCTATCTCCCTCTTTCTCTCCCTTCCTCAAAAAAAATACATACAAATATACACACACACACATATATATATAAAGACTTCATGGATCATGAATGAACACATAAGACAGAAATCTTAAAGGACAAGTAGAGATCAATAAGTTAAAATAATATAATTTCCAAGGCCTTTCAATACAGGCAAATAATCCAACTCCACAACTATTTAGCCCTGGGGTGTTCTGAAAATCTTCAAAATAGAAAGTTCCTTGACATGACCTGTGTGAGCAGCAGAAGGTACTTACAGGGATGAGAAGGAGCAACGGCCTCCCTACAGCATCCTAGAGGGATGACGTCCAGGCGCCTGAGCACTGTTACCTGCACGTCTGGAAGCTGCACTTTTCTGAGTCCTTGCTGGTGGCCTATCAACACACCGTCTCTTATTGGTCTGCCTGGGGGGAGGGAGAGCGGATTCACAGGCAGACACTGGGTCTGAGCGACCAAGGAAGACTGGCGCCAAGCCGGCAGTTTGGAAGACTGAGCGCCTCTGGCTCCAGCGTTTTTACCTTATCATCTGAAAACGTTTATGAAATTGTGATAAACGCGGAACATAAAATTCACCATCTTAACCATTTTTTAAATGTTCAGCTCAGTAGCGTTACTTACATTCACGGTTGTGCGACAGATCCCGTAACTTCCATCTTGCAAAACGGAAACTCTGTACCCATTCAGCAACACCCAGCCGTGGCAACCACCATCCTACTGTCAGTCTTTCTGGGTTTGACTACTCTAGTCAGCTCATAAACGTGGAATCGTAAGAGTGTGTGGCTTTTTGCGTCTGGCTTATTTCACTTAGCACGGTGTGCTCCAGGTTCATCCATGTTGGAGCATGTGCCAGAATGTCCTTCTCTTTGAAAGGCTGAGTAATAGCCCGTGGTGTGCACAGTCCACATTTTCTGTATCCGTTCACTCCCTGACGGACATCTGGATTGCTGCCACCCCTTGGCCATTGTGAATAGTGTTGCCATGAACATCTCCACGCGCTGCGTTCCAGGCTTGTGAAAAGACATCTCTACTCGGTGTCCCAAAGGACGCTCAGCTCACTGAGTCCAAAATTCAACTTCTTAATTTCCTCCCAATTTTGCCTTGTTACTGACTCACGTCGTCCTTTCCCTCTCACGCCCAGCCTTTGAAAGCCACCACCTCTTACTGATGACGGCTCCTGAAAGGTCCCGTGTGTCTGGCTCCCCACTGCCCGCCGCACCCCCCCCCCCCCCCCCCCGCTCACTGCCCCCGGCCAGGCTGTCTGTGCCTCTCACCTGGACCATTTCACCCATCTTTGATGAGTCTGATGGTGCCCAGTCTGGCCTGTCTCCAAGGTGTCCTCCACCTGCTACCTCTCCAAAGCAGGCTCTGGGCGTTTTCAAACCTGGAGGCGTGCACATTGTTCTGGAACCTTCGTTACAAAAGTGCAAAGGCATCTGCTGGAATTGAATTGAAATTGATTACATGCCCAGTGAACAGTAACAATATGGTTATGTATAGTAACATATAATGTATATGTTTTCATTTCACCCATCTTTGATGAGTCTGATGGTGCCCAGTCTGGCCTGTCTCCAAGGTGTCCTCCACCTGCTACCTCTCCAAAGCAGGCTCTGGGCGTTTTCAAACCTGGAGGCGTGCACATTGTTCTGGAACCTTCGTTACAAAAGTGCAAAGGCATCTGCTGGAATTGAATTGAAATTGATTACATGCCCAGTGAACAGTAACAATATGGTTATGTATAGTAACATATAATGTATATGTTTTAGGTAATAGTACTGCATTTTGAGACTTAAAATAACTTGCCTCCTTTAAAAAATACATTTTTTATTATTTCAGAGAGGAAGGGAGAGGGAGAGAAACATTAATGATGAGAGAGAATCATGGATCGGCTGCCTCCTGCACACCCCTACTGGGGATTGAGCCCGCAACACGGGCATGTGCCCTGACCAGGAAACGAACCGTTACCTCCAGGTTCATAGGTTGACGCTCAACCAGTGAGCCACATGGGCCAGGCAACCTTGCCTCCTTTTTAATAGATTTGTTAAATTTGCCTCCATTCCATCCATTCACTCATTGATTTAAAACATTCCTTAAGAACTTACCATGTGCCAGTCACCCTGCAAGGTGCGGAGGATACACAGATGAATCAGACCTATCCCCAGCCGGTAAGAGTCATCATCACCATAATATCAACAGACATTTACAAAGCACTTCATGTGTGCCAGAGACTGGACCAGGTCTCTACATATATGATCTGGTGTGATTCTCAAAACGGTTCTTGGAGTTAGGTCTCACTGTCTGATTTTCGGGACACAGATGACGGCAGTAGGGACAGCAGGGGAACCTGAGCGTACGGGTTTCCTTCTCAAGTGACGTGTTAGTTTCCTCGGCTTCCCCGCAACTGGCAGTGACTGTCACAAAGCAGGAGCTTGACACACAGTGAGGGCAGAATGTGGACCCCAGGCTGCTCTGAAGGACCCCACGCGCGCACGGGCAGCGTGGGGAACGTGGACCGGGCGCTCAGGAATAGTTCACCGTGTGAGTAAGGACTCAGTGGCCCGGAAAGAGACCCGCCGAACTCCAGCCGTCGGGGCTGTTGGAGGAGAAAATAAAACTGTCTTCCGCGTGTTCTCAAGGCAAGGGCTCTGTGAACTCCAGTTTTCGTAGGTGTCACATCTGTTTCCTGAAGCGATGCATCCCTCGGGCAGGGAAGTAACATGACAAAGCCTCGCAGCCAGGCTCAGAAAGGAAGGCGCTGTCTGTCTGGCTGGCTGGCTGTCTGGCTGGCTGGCTGGCTGGCTGTCTGGGAGAAGCATTTTCAGAACCCCGGGGGCAGTCACAGCTGGGGAGGGGGTGCCAAGTGCCTGTGGGTCACGGAGGGCCAGCCTGGGAGGGGCCACCTAGCAGTGAGTGTGTGTGTGTATGTGTGTGTATGTGTGGACGAAGGGGGAAACGGAGATTATTTATCACACAGAAGGCAGGATGCATTTCGCTCCTGCTGGAGACTATTAGGCAGATAACCCATGAGCATTAAGCAGGTTTTTAATTTAAAGTCGGGGGGGGGGGTGGAGGCGGGTGGATGAGGTGTCCCCACTTACCCTCTGCAATGGCAGTGACGTAGCTGTGGGGGCGAGGCCCCCCTTGGCCCAGTGCAGGCCCTCTGCTAGGCAGAGCTCAGCGTGGCCCTTAACGGTTTCTCATTTCATCCCCAGCACGTCCGATGCACAGAGTAGGAAGCTGAGGCTCAGCAGAATGAAGTAACTTGTCCAAAGTCATGTTTCTTTCATGTATTTTTTGGTTAATCCTCACCCGAGGACATTTTCCACTGACTTTTTTTTAGAGAGAGCGGAAGGGAGGGGAGAGAGACAGAGAGAAAAACATGGACGTGAGAGCGAGACATTGATCGGCTGCCTCCTGCATGCACCCGACCGGGGCCAAGGATCGAGCCTGCAACCGAGGCGCGTGCCCTTGACCAGAATCAAACCAAGGACCCTTCAGGCCACAGGCCAACGCTCTATCCACTGAGCCACACCCGTTAAGGCCAACGTCATATTTCTGAGTAAGTAAGAGGAGTGGAAAATGTCTGCCGATTGGGTTTGGCCCCAACACTGAGATTTTGTGGGGTAAATTGTGCATTATGGGACTCTGAAACCTATCCACACGCAGAAAGGAGAGCTGAATGCAGCTCAGTGTGCCCGGCGATGTCAGCACGTCGCCTTTCTTGCTTCCCGCTCTACCTCCCGTCTCTCCTCTCTGTCATGTCAGACATATCGAAATTTCAGACATTTCATTTTAACTGTAAATATTTAGTATTTATTTCTCAGAGATAGGGGGCTCTTTGAAAACACGATCACAATACCATTGTCATGCCTCAGGGATTAATAATAATTTCTTACTTAATTTCAGTGTATATATTCTTTTTTTTAAAAGAAATATATAGTTTTATTAACTTCAGAGAGGAAGGGAGAGGGAGAGAGAGAAGCATCAATGATGAGAGAGACTCACGGACCGGCTGCCTCCTGCACGCCCCCTGCTGGGGATCAAGCCCGCAACCTGGGCACGTGCCCTGACCAGAAATCAAAACCGTGTTCTAGTGGTTGATGCTCAACCACTGAGCCACGCTGGCTAGGCAGGGTCTGTATTCTTGGCACAGCTAGCGAGATATGCAGGAGTGTGGAGACCCTGCGAGGACCGCTTCTCCCAACATTTGTTCTCACCTTGTTTGTTTTAAAATAAAGAGTCCAATTGGGTACCCTTACCATTTCTTTGACAAATTACTGCTTCAAAGGACTATTGCAATATTTCCTGACATAGTTACTCTAAGGTTTGTAGTTCTCAGGTTCTAACTATAGCAAAAGCAAAACCACAGACCCAGTGAGATCTCTTCTGAAGGCCACTCTTAATACGTTTTAAACCCTCACTCTGGCTTTGTTATTTGTGACAGGTACTATTTCAAAGCCAGCAGTGGGGAGAGGTTGACAAGCATCGAGCGGTTCCATTACTGCGTCATAGGAGGTTTCTTTTTTATTTCCTTCCCGGTGCCCTCGCTAACCTTCTTTTCAATGGCGAGTCCAGTTGTTCTTGCCACTGAGGGTTGTAATGTTGTCCGTTCCTGCTCTTCCTCGGACCCCGATTATAACGTCGCCTCGTCACAGTAACACCTTGGCCTTTGAATGGTGGTGACACCCTTGGGAGGCAGGCCGCTCCCGCCGTTGGGCATCCTCGGTGAGTTTCCTGAACGGGTTTCTGATGTTAAGGAAGAAATACTAAGGGTCTGAGCCCTGTACACTTGACACGGAGAAGTGGCCTTTGGAGTTAGGAGAGGAGAAGCCATATCCTGCGCTTTTGGAAATGTGGTCCCGCCGACCCTCTCGCAACATCTTTCGGTTCAGCATCGTTTTGTTAGAACGATGTTGGGGATGCCGTAGGAACTTAACCCTTGCTCATATCAATGAGCCTGCAGGGAAACGGGTGTCGTCCTATGCTGTGTCCCGTAAAGTCACAGAACCTATTAATTGCGTCAGGTGAGGGCTTACTATACACTGAGCGGCCAGATGATGATGATCTCTGAACGCATAATAATCTGGCCGCTCAGTGTATATCCTATAGAATAAAAGGCTAATATGCAAATCGACCGAATGGTGGAACGACTGGTCACTAAACGCACACTGACCACCAGGGGCAGACGCTCAACGCAGGAGCTGCCCCTGGTGGTCAGTGTGCTCCCCCAGGGGGAGCACCGCTCAGCCGGAAGCTGGGTGCATCACTGGCAAGCACAGCGGCCACGGCAGGAGCTTCTCCAGCCTCCGCGGCGGTGCTAAGGACCCCGTAGGGAATGTCTGCCTGTCGGCTTAGGGGACATCCCCCGAGGGGTCCCGTACTACTGCGAGAGGGTGCAGGCTGGGCTGAGGGACACTCCCTCCTCCCCCCCAGTGCACAAATGTCGTGCACTGGGCCTCTAGTGTATATGTATTAGAGGCCTGGTGCATGAATTCGTGCATAGGTGGGTTCCGCCCAGCCTGGCCAGGGGAGGACGTGGGCGGTTGGCTGGCCTGCCTGCTGGTTGAATTCCTGGTAAAGGGGACAATTTGCATATTAGCCTTTTATTCTATAGGTTATACACTGAGTGGCCAGATTATTATGCGTTCAGAGATCATCACCATCTGGCCACTCCGTGTATATCTTTGACCGACTAAGGAAAACGGGGAGCCCAGGCCTCAGACACCAGTGCTCCGGGTTAGGGGAGGAAGGTCAGGCTGATGAGGGCGAAGGTCATACTTGCCACACAGTACCCTTCACCTTAAAATTGAGCCCACTCCTATTCCTGCGAGGATGGGCTATCCCTGCAGACCTTCCTGGTCACAGAGGCCACCGTCTCTTTGCTGTGGTCCCTTTCCTTTAGGTTTTGTCTTCGCGACAACGGTGTGAGCTGCATCTTGTAGCTAAATCGCCGACGGTCTTCCGACGTAAAAGGAAACAAGTCACTTGCATTCAAGTGTGTTTCTTGCTCATAAGCTCTGGAGGGCTCATTAGAGATGGCGTTAATAAGGACTCCTGCACCCTGCTGGCACCTTCTGCTTTCCCTCTGGAGCACACAGAGTGGGGACGGTACTCGCTGGTGCCAGGCCCTGTGGGCAGCAGGTGTAGGAGGGGCAAGCTGTGATGCTCCCTGCCTCGGAGCACGTAGGCTATCTGGGGAGGCAGCCTGGTGGAAGGGGGTTTCCAGACTGCACTTTACAGAGGGGGAGGGAGGCTGTTAAATTGGGGGAAAGGGGAAAAGGGAAGGGAGCATCCCAAAAAGAGCAGATTGTGCAAAGTTCTGAGACGGTGAACCACTTAGAAGAATGCCACCACCTCCAAGTTATGCGTGGCGTAAGTTCCTTAACCTCGGTTTTCACACCTGTAAAATGGGACTGTGCTAGTGTCTAGCTCCTAGGGCTGTTCTGAGGATGAATGGGTTAGTGCATGTGAAGCATTCAGAGTAGCTGTCATCATTACTATCCCCCTTCCTTCTCCTAGTATTTTTATTACTATTATTGGAAGAGAGATAGGCTTTGTCATTGAGTTCAGATGCTGGGTTTGCCCTGCGCACGCCATCTAGCATTCTAAGCCTTCATTTGCTCCTCATTAACATGGGGTACTACTATCTGTGAAGTCGAATGAGGTGTCATCTCTAAAATTCTCAAACAGGGCCAAGACAACAGAAGGTTCTCGAAAATGTCAGTGTCCTCCTCTCCTCCCCCCCAACCAACTTTCCCCGTACTCACTTCATCACCCCTTTACTTGAAAAATGAGGGGGTGAACTGGCATTTGAGGAAAATTAACCCAGCAGCTGTGTGTAGGCTGGATCAGCTCATGTGCAACGCTGCCATTTAAATAGAAGAGTCTTTTCGGTATCGGGGTTATTTGCGTCATGGTTTCAGGGCGATGTCTTTTACAGCGACAGATGCCAAGCTGTTCTACACGTTCTACATATATGTACTGATTTAACCCTCAAGACACCCATCAGACGTAGGACTGTTGTTCCTGTTTTATAGATAAAAGTACTGAGGCGCAGAAAGGTGCAGTCACTTGCCCACAGTCACCCAGCTAGTGTGTGCTGGTGCCGGGATTTGGAACCCAGGCCCACAGAGCCAGGCCTGAGTCTGCCCCTCGGTGGCCCGCAGTTGTATTCAGCGGGGTCTGCATTCCACAGCGGGCGTTTCCGTGGCACGGAGCGTGGCACACTGAGGAGCTGCAGAGGCGTAGACCGGAGGGCTAGTGGAGAAAGACAGCATGCTTAGGTCAGCAGTAGAGTCCAGCCTGTCCCGAGAAGCTGGGTGTGGGAGGGCAGGCTCAAGGTTTTCTAAACTTAGCCCCTTCTCTGGGCTGACCTTGGGCCTGGCACCTGCCCTGGTCTCTCCTGGAAGCTGCCGGCCTTGTGGGGGGCAATGCCCCCCCACAGCAGGACTCACCCACACTCCGGTTTTGCGGGGCCAGACGGGTGCCCCCCCCCAAGCCCTGTAGAAGGACAGCCTTCCTGTCCCCTTTGCTCACTGGCCCAGCAGGCCTGGCAGAGGTGGGGAATGTTGGCAGCTCTGGCACCCTTGGTGGAGTCTTTGCTGGAGCTACATGCCAATGAGCAGGTAGAGCTGGAGGGGGTGCCAGACTGCTGACCCCCTCCCTCTCCCTCCCCCGGCATTCTGGTCCAGAGCTGGTGCTCCTCCCCTCCTTGGCCTACTCCCCCTTCTCTCTCCCCCCTCCCTCCTCCACACTTTCACCCAAGACCTCTTCCTGCTCCACATCCCACAGCCTGCTGCCAGCCTAGCCCAGCCTGCTGCTGGCGTGTCACACCCAACAGTTATGGAGCCCTCCCGGCGGGCCATGTACTGGGTTAAGCACTGCGCACAGAGAGGCCATGTCACTTGCCCAGGGCCACACAGCTGGGGAGGAGCAGAGGCAGGCTGGCCACCCTGCAGGCTGCTCTGGGGCCTGTGTTTCCAACCCCTGCCTCCCTCTCCCCTCCCCCCCAGTACTCGCACCACACGTTCCCCTCACACACTTTGCCCAAGACCTTCCTTCTCATTCTGTCCTTCTGTCCCTGCCCCATGCCTTCTAACTGTGTCCCACCTGGGGCCACTCTCGGTGACAGCAGCCCCCACCTGGCACTGGAGGGTTTGGCTCTCCGCCCTTCCCCGGGCTACATCTGATCTGTTTCCAGTGCCTTCCACAGGGGCCTGACATCTGCCTGGTGTCAGTAAGTAAACATAGCAACAGATCACATCTGCTAAGCCCAAGTGCATGTGGGCAGTGTGTGGAGCCGCCCCCACGTCCAGGGTCCGCAAGAGGGGAGTGAGGGAGGCTCAGGGGCACTGGGCTTGAAGCAGGCCCAAACCCCGGCTCACCGGCTCCACACCCGGGCCCTCCCCAGTGCCAGCCAGTCTCTCCCAGGGGCCGGAAAAAGGTCATTGAAACGGAATTTCAAAGCAACTTTCGAACTACGGGCGCTTGGTGTTGTGCAGAGAATTGTAACCAGGTGATCCAAGAGTGTCCCCTGGCCCCGCCCTGCCCCTGTCTAGATCCTCAGACACATTCACATGCCCTCCGGAAAGCTCTCTGCCCTCCTGCTGTGTGGTCAGTGCCCCTGTGGCTGTTAGCACGGCTGAGGGACTGCCTTGGCAACCCTGAGGGCCTCCTGCGCCCACAGCTCCTGTAACACGCACCCACGACGCAGCACCAGCCATCAGTAGGTGCTGGGGAACTCATTTAATAAGGGGGGGGCCGGGCACATATTCTGGGTCCTGACCGCTGCCTCCTGAGCTGTTCTTGCCCCTTTAAGACTGCCCCGGGCATCCCCTGGGCGCCCTTGAGAACGGCCTGGGCAGGGGCTGCTGACAGTTCATGAGGGATCCTTCCAGGGCAGGGCCCCCTTGACCTCTGACCTTGGACTTTGCCACCTGCCACGTTAGGAGAGTGATTTATTGACAGGGAGGCAGAGGTGGATGGTGGGAAGGAAATCGCCCTTTTAACTTTACGGGCAGTTTTCCCTGCATTAATGTGCAAGCCTCCAGCCATGCAATTAGAGGTCCTTAGGCAGCCACAATGGGAAATTAATTCTGCAGCACACACCCCCCCCCCCATTTGTCGTGAAACTGCTCCAGGGCAGGGAGAAAGCAGGCCTGCTCCACTGGCCTGGTGACAGGGTTGTACCGTTCCCTTGGGAAGTGACTGAGAGCTCACTCGCTCCGCTCTGGAGAGTGTGTGTGTGTGTGACATGGAATAAGTGACCAGTTAGGATGGAGCCCCGGGCTCTGAGAGTCCCTGGGAAGCAGTGGGGGAGGGGACTCCCCAGTGGCTTTGCATGGGGGAGCTTGGGGTCCCCCTGGGAGGGGGGCCTCCTCCTGCTGGCCTTGGGAAAAGCTGGATCTCAACTCAGAATTGAGGCCGGCTGACCTTGGCCACGTTACGTAACTTCTAATCTCTGCTAGGTTTGTATTTGCTTAAAAAAAAAAATAAAACAACACAATTTTCTCCTTTGTAATTTTTAAGTTTAAAATACCTTCTAGTCACCCTCTATTGAGCTCAGCAGTGGAGCGTCGACCCAGGAACCAAGAGGTCACCCATTCGATTCCCGCTCAGGGCACATGTCCAGGTTTCGGGCTCCATCTCCAGTAGGGAGCGTGCAGGAGGCAGCCGATTGATGATGTTCCTCTCATCCATGTTTGTACCTGTCCCTCTCCCTTCCTCTCTCTCTCAAAACAAACAAACAAACCAACAGTGAGTTCTCGACATTAACTCTGGATTTGGGCTTCTCCTGAGCAATAATGGCTGCACTTCAGACAGGACTCGCCTTCTCTGTTTGCCCGCTTCCCACCTAATCCTCTTTAGTCGTGTGTGCTCCGGGCTGGGCCCCGGCGGGCAGGTGACTCTGGGGCCTGTGGTTGGTCTATACAATGCCCAGTGCTGTCCTGGAGGCTGCTTATCTTTGCTTCCCAAGCAGGTGACAGGAAGGGCTGCAGCCAGGCCGCAGGGGGCTCTCCGGGTCCACGTGAGTGTTGTTTTGGCTCCCAGCAGGGCGTGGGAGCAGAAGCAGAACTCAGCCACGTGCAGAGAAAGCCGAGTGACTTCTGTGTCCCTTGCTCAACCTTCCACACCCCAATGCAAGCTGGCCCCGAGCCGGGCAGGTGGGGGTGAGGGCCTGCATTGTTTCATTGCCGTCCTGCTCATTAGGGCCACCCCCTGCAAAGCTGGTTCTGCTCCCACTTGGCGTGTCAAAAGTCATCGCCAGCCCTCCTCAGGGCCGCACATGACCCTGCGTCATGCCCCCGAGAGGTGCTGCCAGCCTGCGGGGTTTGGGGAGCACGAGCTTAGCCAAGTCCAGAAGCAGAGGTGTTTGCTGAACCTCAACCCACTTACTCACATCCAATTCCTAACCTCTGCAGTTCCCAGGGATCAGACTTCAAAAACTGTTTCTACAGCGACTGTGATCCGGCTGTGAAGGAGGGTGGTAGGGGCCCAGCCCAATCAGGGCCGGCAGGCTTCCCGGAGGAAGTGGCCGCAGGCTCCGAAGCTTCAGAGGAAGGGGAGTGGGACTGGTTGACACCACAGGCCCAGAAAGTGGCCCTCTAGGAATGTGATCAGAATGGAGGCTCTCGCGGTGAGACCCCAGCGAGCGGGGGATGGAGTGAGCAGGTTAGAGGGGTTGCAACGCACCGTTCACACAGGATCCGAGGGGGCCATCGCCAGCAGGTACACTGCGCCCTAAACCGGCTCTGTGGGCTGCATGCCGTCACACCTTCCAATTCCTGGCGGGCCCTGCCCCAGCTCTGCGCCTTGAGCTGCCTCTGCCTGTGGACCCTGGTCAGTCCTCTGTGACCCTCATACCCTGGTTCAGCGGTCTGTCCCCCATCACGTCCCCGTCACCTTTCCACTTCTGCTTCCCACGTAGCTCAGGCCTCAGGATCACAGCGGGCTCCTCCTCATTCTAGGAGAAGGGCCGTACAAACGTTTCCTTGTTCACTCTTGACTGTGGCGTGGGTCCAATATCCCCGCGTGGCGGGTGGGGACAGGAAGGCCCAGAGAGGTGAAGTACCGTGTACGAAGCCACGCAGCCTGGCAAGTGCTGGGCTGGGATTTGAACCCCGGCAGGCAGGCAGTCTGTGCTCTTCACCGCCGCCCTGGGCGGCTTTTCCTCCCATGACACGCTCTTTCCAGCTCCGGAACGCCATTTTGTATTCCCGAGCTACCCACGGAAGGTGCTCATTAGAGGTTTTGGCCACCGAACGCCATCGTCATATTCTGCTTGCCTGGGCACCGTGCCTCGTGCCTATGCCCGTAATAAAGAAATGAGTAAGGACCCAAAACAGATGAGCGCCACCTGCAGGGTGTTTGGAGGCTGCCGTTACCGGCATTTGCCAAGGCAGAGGTGCGAGTCCAGAGTGACTAGACAGGTTCTGAATCCCTCCCAGTCACCGGTGAGGGTGCTCCAGGGATGACCTTGGAGGTCAAGTCCCTGGCCAGCCGGAGGCAGTGTTTTACTGCTAGCAAAGCAGCAGCCTCGCCCCGGGCTGGGGCTCTTGGTTCAAAGCAAGGACAAGAGGAGGAGAGAGGGGGTCCCCAAGCAGATGGTGAGAAGGCCCAGCTCAGGGGTGCACTGGGGTCAGAGGCAGTCTTTGAAGAATGAAAATGAGTTCACGTCGGTCCGTTGTAATTCCCTTATCTGTGCCTTCCTGCCAGGGCCGGCGGGTGTCTGAGCTCACAGCACTCCTGTGGCCTCCCAGCAGGAGGCCCGAGACCCAGAAGCGAGGCCCGCGTCTGGGAGCCAGTGATTGAGGGGGTCCTGAGGCCAAATGGGCCCCCGGTGTCAGGGTTGAAAATCGAATGTCAGCCGTTACCGCTGTTCCCACATCTGGCAGCCGCTTGCCCTCGCTCGGGGGGTCTTGGCCTTCCGTTCCGCAGGTCTGCTGGCATATCTCCCTGCAAGTGGCGTGAGTGGAATTTTTCAAAGGGAAGCGTTTTGCAAAAGATGAAAAGCAAACAGCTCAGGATGAATGGCTTATCTGGCAAAGGAAGCTCGCCTCCGGCCCCTGGATCTTTAACCTTGCCTGACCCAGCAGAAGGGAACTGGGCTTCTGTGTGTCTAGAAGAGAGAGCCCGTCTCCCCGTTGGGCTTAGGCCCTGGGGAGAAAGCCGAAACCCACCCCAGCACTGACTGAGCATGTGATGGGGAGACCCGTGTCTTCTGTCCAGTCAACTGTGTGTCTCTCCTCGTTTAAGAGCCTGTGATTTCTGGCCCCTGGACTGTGGTCTGGTCTCCCACCAGTTTCCTCACTTCCGCCCCAGCACCCTGTCAGTCTCAGCTGCAAGCCACAGCCATCAGTGTGATCTCCTAACAACAGTGAATATGATCCCTGACCTCGGGGAGCAAAGCCCCTGGGGCCCCCCCACACCAGTGTGAAACCTCCAGCTCAGAGTAAGAGCGCCTCTTACCATGGCCCAGATGGCCCCATGAGGTCGGGCCCTTCCCTGCTGCAGGCACAGTGGCCTCTTTGCTGTTCCTCACACACATCAGGCTTATTCCAACCCCAGGACCTTTGCACGTGCTGTTCCCTCTACCTGGCTCACTCCTCAGATCCTGGCATTCTCCCTCTCTCGGTGGAGGCTCTGCTCAGGTATTACATTATCCGAAAGGCCCTCCCTGTCAGCCTTGTAGAAATTAGTATCCAGACTCTCAGCCCTGCACTCCCCGATCCCTGTTCTCACTTGTATTTTTCTCCACAGAACTGCGCGCTACCAGACAGAGTTCCATAGTTATTTACATGTTTAGTTTCTTGCCACCGAATTGTAGGTGCCATAGAGACCAGCGCTGGGTTGAATCCACTGCTGTGTCCCCAGTGCATAGAGCAGGGTCTGGGTGCTCCCCAAGTTCCAGTGCATAAATGAGAGTGAGTGACGGCGTGCCCACCTGCTCCCTTGCATATCCACCCACGCTCCAGACCACGCGCCCCCCCAGCATCCCTGTACTGCCCGGTCCTGGAGGAAGGCTGAGCGTGGAGTTAAGCAGCCCTGGATTTGAGTTCCGCCTCTTCCGCATCTTAGGTGGGTTCTTCGGGGCACGTTCCCTACCTCAGCCTTCATGTCTTCACTTGCAAAATGGCGGGAACATGGCCTGCCTGGGGGGCCGTGGAAGCAACGGGAGTTTGGCTTGCAGTGTTTCGTTAGCTGGTGTGCTGTATTAACTTAGTGTTGGACAAACAGAGAAAAAGCCCTTTTAAAAAAACCAGCTTTATTATGACATAATTCACACCCCGTGGAATTTAGCCCTTCAAAGTGTGCAGTTCATGGGCTTAGCACATTCCTAGTTGGGCAGCGTCAGCACAATCCAGTTTGAGAACATTTTTATCATTTTTATCACCCCCATTCTCTCCCCCCAGGCCCTGATGACAGCTGATTTACATCCTGTCCTCACAGATGGGCCTGCTCTTGACATTTCCTATAAATGGGATCATATAATACGTGCCCTTTGGTGATTGTCTTCTTTCACGTAATAGAAGGTGTTTTCAAGGATCGTCCCTGTTAACATGCTTACGTACTTCGTTCCTTTTCACGGCAATAATATAGCAGTATATGGACATACCACCGATGGTTCGTCCGTTCATCCATTGGTGGACATTTGAGTGGCTTCCGCTTTCTCGCTGTTACCAATGGCACTGCTGGGAACGGCTGTGCCCAAGCGCCAGGTGGGCGAGGGCCGCTGTAATTGGACACATTCAGACCAGTTGGGACTGACTCAGGGACTGTCACACCTTGAATCATCTTCCCAGTCCCCCCGTAGCTCCTGAACTCAGTCCTTTTAAATTATGATTGTACTTTTATAGAGTTCTTACTCACCCAGCAGACATCCTTTTTAAAAAAATAATGTTTTTACTGATTTTTAGAGAGAGAGGAAGGGAGAGAGGGATAGAGAGCTAGAAACATTGATAAGAGAGGAACATCATTGATAGATCAGCTGCCTCCTGCACGCCCCCTACTGGGGATCAAGTCCACAACCGGGCATATGCCTTGACCAGGAATTGAACTGTGACCTCCTGGTTCATAGGTCCACGCTCAACCACGGAGCCGCGCCGGCCCGGGCCCAGCAGACATCCTTTTGATACCGGAGCGATTCACCATTATTGTTTCCACTTTTCTATATGACTAGCTGGTTAGTCATTTGACTGCGCCACCTGCGATGGCCCTTTCTGGCCCCCACCAGCTGTTCTCTTCATGCCTCTCGTGTACTCGCTCCGCCACCGGCTTCATTGCACGCCGTTCTCAGAAGTGAGCGCGCTGCTTTCTCCCCGGAGTGGCCCTTTTCTGAATGAAATGTGCCGCTCTGCTCGGAGAACCCTCGACTTCAAGCGGACCTGTCTGAAATGCGATCTGTGAGTTTTGAGTTCATCTCCTTCCGGGCAATTTCTTTATCTCCTAATTACATTATCCAGGACCCCAATAGAATTACAAAACGCGTTTCCAGAAGGCTCCTGCAGTCCTGACTGCTGGCGAGGGTGTGATAACAGAGGCAGCCCCGGGACCGCCTTGCCAAGCACCGGCCTTGAACTTCGCAGGCCTGCTCTGCCCCTTGGCCTCAGGAGGGTCTGCTCCGAAGGACACATGCATTCATGGCAGATATTCTCAAAGGGTTGTGTGTGTGTGTATGTGCGTGCGTGTGTATGTGCATGCGTGGTGGGTGCGGGCTCTCTGGTTTTCCTCTGAGGAAATGAAGGGAGATAGCACCAGCATGTGTCAGGCCTGGAGGTTGGTAGGAAACACCTCAGGCGAAGGTGTGTGGGGTTCCAGAGATGACCCCCATTTGTCAAGCGCTTTTCAGTGCGTTTTCCTGTCCAGTCAGTCCATTCTGGCTCGCACCCCCGGGGTTTGCGCTTGCTTCCACGTCCTCAGGCCTCCGCTCGTCTGTCACCATGCCATAAAGCCTTCCTGAATACCCTTCCCCTGCGACCTTGGCCGTCTCCTTACTTGTCTTTCTTTTTCTTCACAGCACACACCTCCACTTAGCATGTTACCTGTCTGTTTATTTGTTGTTCCTCCCTGGGAGGCAAGCCTTGTGACCGGGCACCGTTCACTGTCATATCTTTAAAAACTAAAACGGTTCTGAAAACTTGGAAGGGACTCAAAAATGTGTGTGGAGTGAATGAATGAATGCATTGAGTTTTATGAAAACCCTCGGACAAAGGGACTATCGCTGCCGGCGTGTGAGGGAAGGAACCCGGAGTCAGGTGACCGGAGAGGATCATTCAAGGTCACGAGGTGGGATGTGGCTGAGCTGTGAGTTGAGCTCAGTTTTGCTGGATCCCCATGCGGCCACCTCCCAGGATGACAGGGCCCACGAATGTTCTCTGTCTGTCATTTGAAAATTCTCCACCAATGCCACAGGCTACCATGGCAGGTGGTACAGGAGGTACTGACTGGAGTGGAAACTTTACAAGTTAAGAAGCAGGGCCCAGCCAGCGTGGCTCAGTGGTTGAGCATCAACCTGTGAACCATGAGGTCGCGGTTCGATTCCCGGTCAGGGCACATGCCTGGGTTGCGGGCTCGATCCCCAGTAGGGAGGGTACAGGAGGCAGTCAGTCAATGATTCCTTCTCATCGTTGATGTTTCTCTCTCTCCCTTTCCCTTCCTCTCTGAAATCAATAAAAAAAAATGTATTTTTTAAAAATAAAATACAATTTGTCGAATAATAACAATGGGACACACTTAGCCTCCTTGATGCTGGATGTCCTGTATTGAGTTACAAGCCCGAGATACTGCCCAAGTCCCTGAATTTCAAATAGTGCCACAGAAGAACCTTTAAACCGGGCCTGGCGGGTCAAAATAAATCCTCCCATCACAAGGAACAATCTCATTTGGGCCCCGGAGGCTTTCTCAGCTCCGGGTTCTCCAGAAGCATCCCGCATTGACGGCTTACTTCCTAACCCGGATGGACGCTCCCCTTCACTTGGGCTGTCTGGCCAGCCTCCTCCTTCCTCCCTGGCCTGGCCTTGCTTGCGGGAGGCAGACCCTGCTGGGAAGCAGCAAATGGGAAAGGCACTTTTGGCCTCCAGGGCACACTGGGAGCGGGGGAAGTTAGCAGGTGTGTGTGTGAGCGCATCCGTATGTGTGTCTGTATGTCTGAGAGTGTGTGCATGTGTGTGTGTGTCTGTGTGTGTTCAAGGCGGTTCTTAGGAGGGAGGGTGGCCACATCTGCTCTGAATTGCCTCTACTCTAGTTGCATACCTCCTTCTGGAGGCATCTGCAAGGAGCAGGCCGTGGCCTTCTGAGCCCGTCGAACTGTGAGGACATTGATTCCAGCTCCGAGATCCTGTTGAAACGGGGGAGGGAGGCTCAGATCTGAGAATCAGTGTGTTCATCCTTGCCTGGCTCTCAGTGAGTCCCCCCGAGGCCTCAGAGCCTGGTCATGTTGGCAGGCGCAGGACGTCTGTGCCGGGCTAATTATGGGCAGGTGGGATCCGAAGGGACGAGGCTGAGTTGACTAGGTGGAGAAAGGACCCAGACAGAAACAAAGGCCTCAGCCTGGTAGCCCCAGCCACATGGCGGCTCGAGATGAGGTCAGGGTTTTCCTGCCTGGTGACAGATTGGGGACACAGAGCTTTGTGCCGACCGAGGCCAGCACTGGCGCCAGTGCCCACGGAGTGGCTCGCAGTCAGGGAGTGGAGAGGCAGACGGCCCGAGTGTAAGCCGAGGAGGATTCTGATTACGGACAGTTTCCTCCAAGGATCCTGATTACGGACAGTTTCCCAAGCATCAGCGTCTCGGGAGACGGCCTTCCGGCCACGCACGAGGCTTGGGCAGAAAGAGGTGCTTGCCCATTGGAGCCGCCTCCCAGGGTCACAGTTCTTTGCGGTTGAGCCTTGGACCCCGCCCCCTGCCAAGGTATTGAGCCCCTGCACCTGAATTTTGGGGACAAAGCTTTGCATTAAAGCACCGGGCAGAGATGTGCTTTTCTTTCTTTTAAAAAATATATTTTTATTGATTGCAGAGAGGAAGGGAGAGGGAGAGAGAGATAGAAACATCAATGATGAGAGAGAATCATTGATCGGCTGCCTCCTGCACGCCCCCCAGTGGGGATCGAGCCCACAACTGGGTCACGTGCCCTGACCAGAATCGAACCTGGGACCCTTCAGTCTCTACACTGAGCCAAACCAGCTAAGGCGAGATGTGCTTTTCAAATGCAAATTTTAGTTTATTTGAAGGTTAGGAGCAGTAACCTTCTCACCTCCCCATTAACCTGTGTCTTAGAAAGCCTCAGGGTGGGAGGAAGGCAGCCAGGCCTGGGCCACGGGCTCTGCTGGAAGCCAGCAGCCCACGTCTCCTGTGAGAAGGTGCTTTCAAACCGAGCGGTAAGGTGGCACTGACAGAACGTGAAAAGCCCAGTCCCTTGCTTCTGCAGGGGCTTGGCTGCTGCGCCGCCCGTCCTAGTTGCATGACATTTGACCTCCGAAGGGCAGCGTTAGTCCTGGAGAAGACAAAAGAGCTGTGTCGGTTTTGGGGGGAGAAGGGGCAGCATGACGAACTCCGCTTTCAAATAACTTGGTAAATGGCTTTCAACGGTCCCCGTTCAGGCTGTGACAACCAAGATACCGTGGCCTGGGCGGCTGGCACAACAAGCATTTATTTCTTCCAGTTCTGGAGCCTGGGAATTCCCAGATCAAGGTGCTTACAGATTCGGTGTCTTGCAGGGCAAGGGGGGGGGGGGGCACTTCCTGGTTCCCAGATGGACGTTTTCTGGATGGTCCTAACCCTAATCCTAACCCTAACCCTAACCCCACTCCCTTTGTTATTTTCTTTATAATTCTTTTTTATTGATTTCAGAGAGGAAGGGAGAGGGGGAGAGAGAGAAACATCCATGATGAGAGAGAATCACTGACTGGCTGCCTCCTGCACGCCCCCTATTGGGGATCAAGCCCACAACCCGGGCCTGTGCCCTGACCGGGAATCAAACGGTGACCTCCTGGTTCCTAGTTCGATGCCTAACCACTGAGCCACGCCAGCCGGGCCTAGGGACGAATTTCCATAACAAAGCCAGCCGTGTTTCTCCCACGTTCTTTTAGAAGCGTGACCCTGCGAGTCCTGGGTGGGCGCACTTTTTTCTCTAGAGACATCCCCTTCAGCTGCCCTGTGCACCCCTCCTCCTCATCCTTTGTCTGGACCAGGGAGAACTGCCCCAGCTGAGCCACCCGGGAGGGTTCCCTCCAAGTCCGGCTTCATCTGGAACGGGCTCCCCTGGATGGACTGAGCACCGAAACCAGGCAGAAGGAAGCACGAGGCGGAATTTCCCGAGTGCTCAGCACCCCTTTAAAAATAAATTACTTATTGCTTTCTCGCGGCAGTCAAAGCACATTTGCCGGGTTGTGGCACGGGGAGGCCGTGCGGACTGGAACTTCGTGAAAATCAAGGCTTAATATTTGTAAATAAAGTAGCACTAAAGTAGCGTCATGGACAGGAGCGTGCGATCGCCCTGACATCTGCCCCAACTCGCCGAAACGGGGGAGGAAAGTGGAATGCGGAGCGCGTGGACAGACCTGTGCCTCGTGTCCTGTTGTCAGATACTCACCCGGAGCTGCATTCCTGCCCCTGCCCCAGTTTGGGGCTAGATGCTTCTGTGGGTTGCGTAGTAAACCCGTGGATGGTAACTAAGCCGGTCAAGTGGAGGAAAACGACCGTGGTTGCTAGGAGAGGGGGAGACGCTGCGAGAGGGATGGGGTTCGGGTCACATGGATTTCAGTCCAGCGGCTGAACCCTGACCCTCTCCCAACCAAACAAGGCTTGTGTTTATCCAGACGGGGGGCTGCAGGGTCCAACTGGCACTCAGTTATCCCCCTCTGAAAAGAGGGGGTTGCACCTTCGTTTGCCTTGCTGGCCTGGCCGAGCCGTGCGATTCGTGGCCTCCCCCCTCCCCTCACCCCCTCCCCCCCATTTGTTGACTTTTCTCAAGGGCAGGGCTGGGAATCCGTCTCGGAGCCATAAATCCTCCCTCCCGACCATTTCTGCGGCTTCAGAGGGAGATAACGTTACGTTTGAGAACTTTCTCCGGCGGTGTTTTCACAAGCACAGGAAAGAAAAATGAAAATTCATAGAAGCGGATTTCCTGGATGCTTCTACGGCTCCTCTTACTGGAGATTTACAAGTAATTTTCAGTCCAGCATTTCCACAGTCTGGATACCTTTGCTCCCTTTTCCTGAGAGATAAGACGGTGTGTGAAGTGCGTGCGTGCAGATAAAGGCTTCCTAATGTTTTTTCTTAAACCCGTCCGTGGAAGTTTGAGTGCGTACCACTTCCCATATAAACTTCATACTTGTGCTTCTTAATACAGAATGTAAATGACAGATCAAGCAGACATGTACAGAAAAGGAGATAAAGATGAAATAATCAGTGTTTCACAGGCTATCTCCAAACATCAAAGCATGCACTTAGAGTGATGCTCATTATTTTGAATGTAAATCCACATTTCAAATTATTTGCAGAACAAACTTTTTTTTTTTGTAATTACTTGCCTTTGTATTATTAATGTTCTCTCCGATCCATGCTTTCCTTAGCTGGAATCATTTTTTTAAGTGAACTTTTAAAAAATATGTATATATTTTTATTGATTTCAGAGAGGAAGGGAGAGGTAGTGATAGAAACATCAATGATCAGAGAATCATGGATCAGTTGCCTCCTGCACGCCCCCTACTGGGGATCCATCCCGCAACCCAGGCCTGTGCCCTGACCGGGAATCTAACCGTGACCTCTTGGTTCATGGGGTCAATGCTCAACCACTGAGCCAGGCCGGCCTGGCATTACCTGGATTTTTTATTGCAGTGCTTGCCAGCCCTTTGCTACACATACAGTAGGTTTTGAAAGTCATAGGGTGGGGAGGCAGTGAACAAAACGAGCATCAAAGAAGCCAGGGTAAAATGGGGAAGACTTTCTGGACGCAGTGATGACTTTGCCATGCAATTGAGATTTAGCAAGTCCCCTCACAGCCCGAGATGACTACCCATCTCTACCCCACATTTACCTGTTTTCACTGCGCATTCATGCCGGGGAGCGGGGCCCTGGAAGCGCTGTCAGCTTTGACCGAGTGGGGATTGTGACCACCAGTGATTACTGTCTTGGCCCCAGTTCTGTGGTTTTTGTCTCCTCATGACTCCATCCTTGTACATCCAAGGATTTGCCAAGGCTGCAAACCTCACACCTGTGATCATGGAAACCACGTTGGCATCTCTCAAGAGTGAGGCCTCAACAGCGTGGCACAGAGTGACGTGTTCTCTGCCCACACGGCGCTCTCCCAGCCCTCTGCGCTCCTGGTGGAAGCCAGGGTGTGTCGTGTATGCTCCTTGGCTCCTGGAGGGGACCCGGGGAAGAATGACAGCTTCTCAAGGCTGTCAGCCACACCTGCCTGTCTCAGCGCAGTGGCCGGGGTGACAGCTGTGGCGCTGTGCGCATTGCTCACAGTCGGTGCTTCCCAGGAGGGCACGGGTGCACCTCTGGTGGGTTAGGGCAGGGGTGCAGTTGACCACGTCATCCTTAGAACACTTGCCAAAGCCTTTGGAAAGGCTGTCCTAGCGCCATTGCTGTGACATGTCCCGGGGCTCTGGCAGGAATCTGATGGGAGACAGCTGCCAAGAAGTGGGAGTCCCTCCCTGGCTACTCCGGGGTCCCGGGCTGCGGTGAGCAGCCTTCCGTGGGTGTCAGCCAGACTTATCTCCCGAGTCCAGCCTTGGCGAGGTGGGGAGGAAGCGGACAGGCTGCCTCCGTGCACGGAGGAACTTTCCCACCATTGTCCTGGGACACGCACTAGTGGCCGCGTCGTCGCGTCGTCCCGTTAGTCCAGGCCTTGCAACCAAGGCCCCGAACTTGAGCCGGCTCTGCTCCGAGTCTTCGGAATGCAGGGGAAGCATTTCATCTTGGTACGTTTGGAGGAAGAAGACGGTTACATCGCACGTTGGCTTTGAGGTTCCCACTCTAAACACTTTTGTCTGAAGAGGAAATTTGAGAACTAATGCATGGAGATGATGATGGAGAGGCTAAATGGAGAACATATAGTCCCTTCCTTGGAAATGGCTCCGGAAGCAGACAGTAAAGCAGACGAGAGCTAGAATGGAACTTGGCGGGATGACATGTACCTTTCCTCTTTTCGTCCAAATATCCATTCTTCTGATAAGTGTGTATTGATTACCTCACTGTCTGCCAGGCACTTGTCATAGTTAAGATCCACGTCTTTTCTTTATTTAATAGACCTGTTCCCATGGTAGCCAGCCTGCAAGCTTGGACCCCCAGAATCCTGGTCTCCGGGTATTCCTACCCTTGTCCAGTCCCTCCCACAATGGACAGGGCTGACCCGCGTAACCAGCACGACAATGCAGACGTGATGGTGTGTGACATCCGAGGCGAGGTTGTGAAAGATGTGGCTGCCTGCACATCTGGGAGCCCTTGCTCCGCTGGGAAGCTGGCTGTGTGTGGTGAGGACACTCCCACACGGGGAACGGAGGCCTCCCTCCTCCCAGCCAGCACCAGCACGCCAGGCATGCGCATCAGCTCTCTTGGAAAAGGTTGCGACTTCAGTCCAGCTTACAGATGCCTGTTGCCTTGACTGATGTCTTGATTATGGTCACGTGAGAGACCACAAGCCAGCGTCACTCAAGTTCCTGACCTCTCCTGGTGTGAGCTGATAAATGTTTCCTGTTGTTTAAGCCTCTAGGTTTGGGGGTCATTTGTTACGCAGAGGTAGATAGCTAATACACACCCCTTACCGCGGGCCAGGCAGTGTTTTAAGACCTTTGCAGCGATTATCCCATTTGTCTTTAGAGCGACCCTTTGAAGAATGCACTGTTGGTGTTCTTCTCATTTCATACAAGTGGAAACTGAGGCCCAGAGATGTGTCCATGACTTTCCCGAAGTCACAGAACTCGTAAAAGGCCGAACCGGGATTTGAATTAAGCAGTCTGGGCAGAGGCCACATTCCCAACCGTTACACTGTGTTGTCCCTAAAGAGGAGCGTGTGGTGGGAAGCCAGTTGTCGACTCAGTCGACTGATGGAGTTCAGGGTGAAGGACCAGCAGAGGAGTGGACTGGGCTCTGCACGCAGCTCTGTCACCATCCAGGGTCTGGGGAGCCGGAGGTTCTTGGATAAATCACTTCCATGAGCCTCCGTCCACTCACCTGTAAAACTGGGATAATACCACCTCCCATTTGGGGATGTGTCCAGGATTAAAGGAGACAAGTCATGAACGCCCTTTAGCTGGAGGGGTGGCCCGGTGCGCCTGAGTTCCTCCTTTGCAAGGTACTTGGATTTAGCACCCCTAACAGGGCGTCATCTAGATGAGCATTCTCTGCCTAGGAGCCTGCTACCTCGGGCCAGGCCTGGATGCTGCCTGTTCTCCAACCTGGGAGGGTGCCTGGCAGCCCAGCCTCGGTGCTCACTGCTCCCTAAGGACACTCCGCCTCGAGTCCCCAAGGGAAAAATCAACTTCCTGTGTCCCTTGACCTTCATTGTTAGGTTGCAGACCAACAACAATGAACCACTTCCTGCGCCTAATTATACCGTTCACCGGAATCTACAGAGTAGGCGGTTTGGAACCCCAGGCCACTAATTTACAGAGTTGTCGGGAGGACCGGAATGACGAGAGAGAGAGTGACTCTGCTGGCCCCGTGGGGTCTGCATTGAGGAGCCAGCGGTGGTACTAGTTCTGTCTGGGTGCCTGAAGGTTCAGAGTCACTCAGACACCACGAACCCTGAAAAGCCCGGGGCGTGGACATCACACAGACCCAGTCCCATCACTTGCTGGTGTGAGACTTCAGACAATTTATTTAACCGCCCGGGGGTGTGAGTTTTGACTTGAAAATGAGGAGGCTGCTGCTGACCTCATTCACTCTTTGTAAGGATCCTTCTCCTTTGTAACAGTCATGCTGGACAGCTAGTGTTCTAGGCAGTTAACAGGAGTTCAAGTTCAGGTAAGAATTTTCCCCCAGAGGAAATTTAAGGATAACTCTAGACCAAGACAGCATTGAGGCCTTCCAACAAGCAATCGCAGAATTGTTGCAGGCGTGCATGTCCCTGGAGGTGCCCAGCGGGAGGGCAGACCCAAGCCTTGGATGCTCAGACCCAGCCTGGCTGGGAGACTGGAGAGTTAGTCTTATCAAGTCTGTGTTCCTGACTTTGCAAGAGAAAAGCCGTTATGTTCCCTGAAGTCTTTTCTTTAAAAATCTTACATATGCTTAAGTAGAGGGGGAAAACAACTTTTAATACAGTGGAGTGTGCATTCATGATTAAAAACACAAAACAAGAAAAAGCATAAACCTCTTAGCAAGGCAGAAATAGAAGGGAACTCTCCTTTTTAAAATATAGCTGTATTGATTTCAGAGAGGGTAAGGGGCTGGGGGTGGGAGAGAGAGAGAGAGAGAGAGAGACCAACCAATAATGAGAGAGAATCATTGATCGGCTGCCTCCTGCATGCTCCCTACTTGGGATCGAGCTGGCAACCCAGGCATGTGCCCTGACCAGTGACCTCCTGGTTCATAGGTCACCGCTCAACCACTGAGCCACATCGGCTGGGCTAGAAGGGAACTCTCTTATTCTGATAAAGAGCAGACACTTGTATGCACCTCCTGCTCAGCTGGTGTTGCCTTGACAACTTGGGCTGCCCTGTGATCTGCTGAATCTGGGTAGGATGTTTGCACGTTGACTGTTCATTTCCCTTCGGGGAATATAATTTAGAGCAAAAACTGATCAGTCTGTCTGTCTGTGTCCCTCTGTCTTCTAAATCTGTGATTCACCTTGTCATGATCATCTTCTAGCTATCCTGTGCTCGCCGATCTCATTTTCAGCCATTCATTCCTGAGACGTCACTGTGCATGCCTAATCAGAAATGCCTATGAAAATGTAGCACCTGAACCCCTTTTCTCTAAGAAGCAGTGACTACGCTTTAAGGACCTGGGAAAAAGAATGCTGTATTTGCATCCCCTCTGGAGACCCTCTTCTCCCACCAGGGAAAGTGCCACAGGGGGGGAGGGCATCCTGCTGGGGAGCTCCGCACCAGCACACACTGTGGGGTGCTGCCAAGTTGATGCCGGGGAAGAAATGCCTGCCTTGGGCCACTGGGGTCCCCCGGACCCGCTGGCTTGAATGGCTCCTTGTTCAGCCTGGGTTTCAGGTGGCAGCACGCAGGCGCCTCCCTGCCTGCCTCCTAGGCCCACTGGCCTGCTGTGTGTGCACCTCTCTGCCAGTCTATCTCTTGGAGCAGTTGAGCCCCGGCTGGGAGTGGAAGGACAGAAACTGATGTGATAAGGAGACCTAACTGCTGGGTCGGCTCTTGGTCTCAGATATACCCGCAGGGAAATAAATGTCTCAGGGAGTTGAAGGTTACCCAAAAGGACACAGAATAAACGTGTGTTTTGTTTTGTTTTTTTTAATCAACTCAGACGGTTTAAATTCTTAGAATGTTAAAGCTGGTCCTGTGTTAAGGATTTCTGGTCTAACCGAGGCAGCCGGCCAGCTAGCCAGTATTTAAATACTGAGCTCTTCCTCTTCGCATTTTTAAAAATATATATTTTATTGTTTTTTTTACTGAGCGGAAGGGAGAGGGATAGAGAGTTAAAAACATCGATGAGAGAGAAACATCGATCCGCTGCTTCCTGCACGCCCCCTACTGGGGATGTGCCCGCAACCAAGGTACATGCCCTTGACCCGAAATGAACCTGGGACCCTTGAGTCTGCAGGCCGATGCTCTAACCACTGAGCAACACCGGTTGGGGCCCTCTTTGCCTTTTAGAAATGCAAAGTGTGAGTTCCCAGAAGGTTGCGTGACTAAAGGTCTGCAGAGCTGCCTTCTTTGCTAACACACTTCAGAGACCATCCCACTGTGCAGTGGATGCATGGTGTGCCCATCAATTTAAGTCCGAGTGTACCTTCTCAGGCAAAGAAGGCATCTCCCGCCACGGCCGCGGTGTCCATTGTCCCCGACTACGGGCTGGGGTCCTGTTCCTAGGCAGGCACATCCGGGCATCCGCCCTGGCCCCAGATGCCAAGACGGAGAAACCATCCAATGGGGTTCACCCTGAGAAGGCACGTGAGCGCAGTACCTGCTCAGGGCGTATCCAAAGGAAGTGCTGGCTTTGTAGAAGTCTGGCAGCAGTTATTCTAAGTCTCTGAAGCCTGTGTACTGACAGCAGCATCGCGTAAACATATTTACTGCCTCTTCTCTTCTTTCTTAAGAAAACATTCAGTCGAGAGGTTAAGTAGGTCTCACATCTTCCTGCGTGTGCCCGAGCGCCTGAGAATTTGCTGTGTGCCCTCTGCGGTGGGCCAAGCAGGGCTTGCTCCTCATTCTCGTTCTGAGACTGGATGGTCTCGACCGCAGCTGAGGATCTGTCACAGGAGCTGAAAGTCCCGTGTGAACCAGATAGCAGTCCCTTTGTCCGAGGTGAGTGAGCCGTACGGGGCTGAGCACAGCTACTGAGTTAGTTCAAGAGGAAAGATGCTTTTCCGATAGAGGAGAAGGAGAGGTGCTGAGGTTCACGTTGGTGACCGTCTTCTGCTTAGATCAGAGATATTTCTGCCTGACCCTGTCTTTCCTGTCCCCGGGACTCCTTTTTGTCAAGTATTTTAAGGTTTGCTGAGCTAACAAACAAACAAAAAAAAACAGCAGAAAAGACAAACTAAAACCCAGTTTCCTGGTCATTTAAATGACAGCAGGGGTTGATAAAGACAACACTCTTTTCTTTCCTTTTTTTAAAAAAATATATCTGTATTGATTCCAGAGAGGAAGAGACAGGGAGAGAGAGAGAAACATCAGTGATGAGAGAGAATCATTGACTGGCTGCCTCCTGGACGCCCCACACTGGGGATCAGGCCTGCAACCCGGACATGTGCCCTTGACCAGGAATCAAACCATGACCTCCAGGTTCATAGGTCGATACTCAACCACCGAGCCACGCCGGCCAGGCACGACAACACTCTTTTCAAAACGTGAGGTCACGTATCCCAAAGGACCAGACCCAGTGAAGTTAATGGACAGGATCGGTGTCGATCTTCTCCTTACTAAGTCCTCTTCATTCAGCTACCACATCTAGTGGTGAAGTTCCCGCTAGAGGCAACGCCAGTGAAGACACCTGTCTAAGCCCCACATCATCATTCTTTTAGCAATAGCTCCTTTACTTGGTCCCTGATGTAGAAGGCTGGACTCCTTGGCTGAGACGAAATAATCTCCGAAGGAAGTAGCAGAAGGGCCCATTACGGGATGGTTTGGGAACTGTGCTCCGTTGAGTTATATAACTGTCCACGTCCTATCAGACCGATCCGGCCTCGTGTGCATTGCACAAGTGTTTATTTAGGAAACAGAGCCCTCCAGCAGCTGACACGCAAGAGGCCTGGAGTTTGTCTGCGTTGAAACCCTCCAGACAGCGTCGTTCCTCAGGGCTTCTTGGTAAAGGCCCGATTCACGCCAGACGCTGCGTAGAAGGGAGATACTGTTTGCCCTCCTAGAACCTGTCTGGTTCATGTTCAAGTTGGGCGGATAACATATACACACACAATACGCAGTCATTGTTTCCTAGGGAAAAGGCAACGGCGTTCAGTCACTGCGGATTTGGAGCTTGAGTTGACACGTGTTGGGTACAAGGCTGTAGTACGGAGGCTGGGAGGTCTCTCGTGGGTTGACTCGATGAAGACCCCAAGGAGAAAGTACGAGAGAAGAAGGGGGCTTGTCAGAGGTAGTTGAAGGTTCCACAGAGCCAGGGGCATCCTTTTGAAACGGTAGAAGGTGGAGGGGGTCTTGCCTCATGACGGGTCACAGAACCGCTCAGGGACATGTGCACACCAGTGGCCTCGGGGAGGCAGAGAGGCATAAGGAAATGGGACTGTTTCCTTTGGCGGTAAGAACCCCAGAGGTTTTAGGATCTCAGGATCAGCAGTCTTCGCTGAGAATCAGAACTGGATGTGGGTGGAGGAGGGAGAGTGCTGCATTTGTTTCTCCTGTTGTGTGATGTTTGAGGCATCCCCACTTAAATGTGTTAACATAATCCCCAAAGCATAAAACCAGGGTGTCTTGAAGTTAATATGAGTATTTTACCCAAGGATCTAAGCTCCCCTGCTTGGCAGGGTAGGAGCTCAAAAAGAGTGCAAGTTTATTTATTTTCTAAATCTTTAAAAAATATTTTCATTGATTTCACAGAGGAAGGGATAAGGGAGAGAGAGGTCGAAACATCCGTGATGAGAGAGAATCATTCATTGGCTGCTGCTTTGCACGGCCCTTACTGGGGATCGAGCTCTTTAAAGTCAGGAGTGTTAACACGGGTTTTGCATGTGTTTAGTGAGGATAAAATAATATTTATGAAGTACCTCGCTGATCGGCATGCACAATAGGCTAAGATATAGTTAGGATGTTTCTTTGTCAACCTTTGACCTGTGTCTGAGCTACTGATCAAAATAACCCAGATGGATTTTCACAGGTTTGGAGAAGCAACGATGACACTGACATCATGAGTTGGGTTTAAAATTCTGGGTTCGAATTCGTTACCCAGAAGGATGATAGCTGACAGCTATGGGCTGTTTTCTCAGCGATGTTGGCGCGTGTCATCATTATGCATAGGAAGCAACAATTAGAACCAAAAGCACTGATGTGCATGTAAAACGGAAACCAACAGCGAATCTGTTCAAAAAGCAAATGTGCTTTTTGAAAGGATCAGTTGTGGTCAAGTCAGCAAAATAAACTCCCTGCCCACCCTGAAGAGCATGCTTCCGTTACAGGGCTTTATTTGAAGAGACTGTGTGGCTTTCTGATGTGTGAAATGGGCTTGTACTTTATCATCGACCAAGTTATTTGTAGGGAGAATGAAAACTGTGTTACGCCGACACCTTTTCTATTGCAGTGCCACTTGTTTACGATGACATTTCTCATCACTGACTTGTTTTTCTTCCCGGTGACCCCAGCCGCCACCCACGTTCAGGTCCAGGGCTGCCGTTTGCCTCCGAGGGTGGCCTTTGCCGAGCTACTCGCTCAGTGACGGTTGGGAGGTCGGCGGGCCTTGAAGCATCGCCCTCAGAACGTTTTCCAGAGGAACAGCTCTGGAATTGAAATAAGCAGCAGGCAGTTCTGCTGGGGCTGTGGCCCTGAGCACACGGCTCAACGGCAGAACAGATAACCCGAGTGCCCTGGTGCTGCCCATCTCCCTCTGGCTGTCGCTCGGGGGACTGATGGGCGGCTCGGGCTCTGAGCGGCGCCCTGGGCTGAATGAGTGCCGCCAGCCTACTCGGTCTCCGCCGAGTGCTGGTCAGGTGGTGTCTCCGCAGGGCCTGCCGCTCTAGGGCAGTCTGGCCCGTCAGGGAGGGGGCAGCCTCGGCACCAGACCAACCTTGGGATGTGCGCTGCCCCTGTGCGACCTTGGGCAGGTCACTGACTGCCTCAAGTGTCACTTTTCTCCTCCGGTTGAGTAACAGTCCCCGCCGCCACGTTCAAAGGGATGCGCTGAGGTCTGTCACCCAGTCCCAGCTCCCTACACGTGAGAGCCCGGGGCTGTGGAGCAGGAATGAGGGTGAAAGGGAGGAAGTGTTCTGTGTGAGAAGAGCAAGGCGAAGCTGGCCCCACAAATGCTGCGTTCCTTCGTTTCCTCCTGATGAATGAACTCGGGTGTGCGAGGGATAGGAAAAGAGGGACGTGTGTAAAACGTGTGCATTCCACACAACCTTTCCAAATCCCCGTGCGCATGGAGCGGGGCCTGGGCCCAGAGGCTTCCGGAGGCCCGTCCTGTGGGCTGGCCGCTTCTCCACCGCTGGATGCTTCTCCCCCGGCCCCCACTGCTTTGCTCTGAACTCCCCGCTTCACCCTGCTCTTGACAGCTAAGGAGGCAGGCACAGGGTGGACGGGGGAGCAGCTGCTTTGAGCTGGCAGACCACTGTGGTACTTGGTACCCCTGCTTTCCTTTGTACCCCCAGCATGGGCCACAAGGATCCCAGAAAACGTTTGTTGAGTTATGGGGTGCTCGTGTACGGAGTGGCTGCTTCTGTGTGGTAACCTCTCTGTTCAGTGTTTCCTCGGAGTGTTTCAAATATTGCTCTTGGAAGGGGCTCCGTTGAAGCAGCAACAATACAATACCTGGCCTCGATAAAGATCCCTTTGGGGGAATGGCGCTGCATATTAAAGGCCCTGAGAAGTCCTGCACAGGAAACCAGTCTGCCTTCACTCAGCCTGTTTCCCAGCTTCGTGTGGCGGAGGAGGCTTTTGTCACGTCTTCCCAGGACGTGCTTATGGGGAACTACTAATCACTGGCATATGGGTGGGTATTCGTCTAGAACAGTGGTCGGCAAACTCATTCGTCAACAGAGCCAAATATCAACAGGACAAGAATTGAAATTTCTTTTGAGAGCCAATTTTTTTTAACTGAAACTTCTTCTAACGCCACTTCTTCAAAATAGACTCGCCCAGGCCGTGATATTTTGTGGGAGAGCCACACTCAGGGGGCCAAAGAGCCGCATGTGGCTCACGAGCCGCAGTTTGCCGACCATGGGTCTAAAAGCATAAATCTCAGACATTTTTGTGTAATTGCGGGACTCTGTGTCCGCGTTTGCTTTTCCTTTAGGAACCAGCGTCCTTGCCTGGCTGCTGCGCGCACTGCGTGTCACTCCTCGCGCACAGCTCTGCTGCGATGCCAGGGGGCGTGGGGCACTTGGCTGGATGTACTGTTCCTCTTCGGAAAGCCCTGTTGATCTCTGCACGATGACACCTTCGCTGCCTTCGGCCTCAGGCCCGCTGTGCATTATGGGACGGGACTCCCAGAGGGAACCCTGGTTGTTTTAACAGCGATCCGTACTTCATGATCGTGCTCGCAGGAGGGTGTCGGGGAAGGGCTTGCACTTTGCCACACTTACTTGGTCACACTTCCTGGGCCTGCCCCACGCAGCTCTGCGACCTGGGGCAGGACGCCGGACCTCTCTGAGCCTCCGTTTCGCCCTCCGTGCAGTGACGTAAAAATAGTGTTTACCGAATGGGCAACAGAGGCCCAGCCGGCATTGAGCTGGACACTGTCTGCCAAGGTGAGGTGTGTCGTAGGTCCTCACCCACATAGAAACAGTGCTGACCAGGCCTCCTCGGACTGCCCCACCCATCCTCTCTGCACCTCCAGGGCACTGCGTGCCTCCAGAGAGCATGCCCGAGGCCTCCACTTGGCTCCCAATCCAGGCAGTAGCTGCGTTTCCTTTTCTTTCTTTCTTTTTTTTCTTTTTTAACATATTTTTATTGATTTCAGAGAGGAAGGGAGAGGGAGAGAGAGAGAGAAACATCAATGATGAGAGAATCATTGATTGGCTGCCTCCTGCATGCCCCCAACTGGGGATTGAGCCTGCAACCCGGGCACGTGCCCTTGGCTGGAATCAAACCCGGGACCCTTCAGTCCACAGGCCGATGTTCCGTCCAGCTGAGCCACACCAGCTAGGGCTGCATTTCCTTTTCCCTCCGTGGCGGAGGAGTCGCGTGTGGGGCAAAGTCAGTGCCCTTGTTGCCGTTGAGGGGAAGAAGGGAAAATCAGGAGCCCAGGGCAGCTTCCCCGGGCCTCCCCCAGGTCGCCGGCTGAGTGGGCAACGGGCCACCTGCCGGCTCGTTTAAGCACCACTCGGGTTTGAGCCGAATGCCTGGGCACGGATGTGAAGCGTGGGCACAGAGAGGCGGAGAAAGAGCTGGAAGGAAAAGGGGCCCTCTCTGCAGGGGCTGCCTGGGCGACGGTGCCCACCCACTGGGGTCTCCTTCCAGGCCTGGAGTTGAAATTACAGTCATCATTTATCGCTCTTATGAGCACTGGACTGCGCTTGCCCCGGGCTCTGCAAACACAGGAAGGCAGCCAGGCCTGTTACAAGGGCTGTTCAAACAGCACAAAGAAAATGAGGCTGGCGGTCAGAGCAGCAGGAGGAAGCGGCCCTGCCCTCTCCTCCGCCGAAGGGCCTGCTTCCGGCTCCGCTTGCCCACGCAGGCGCCTTCCTCCCCAAATCAAATGAACAGAAATTACTTGGGGGCCTGGCGTGCTGGGCTCTGCAGGAGGCAGGAGGGGAATGGGCACTGTGAGGCCATTGTCCTCCTCAGGGGCAGGAGGGGGCAGGTGGGTTCCCACCCAAGCATTCTGGGAATCCAGCCACATGGCCTGCTATCAGGAGGAATAGGAGGATGAGGGGGAGAAGCCAGTTTGGCTCAGTGATGGAGCATCGGCCCGCAGACTGAAGGGCCTCGGATTCGATTCCCGGTCCAGGGCACGTACCTCAGTTGCAGGCTGGATCCCTAGCTCAGGTCGGGGTGCGTGCAGAAGGCAAACAGTGGCTGTTTCTGTGTCTCTCCCCTTCCCTTCCCCTCTCTCTAAAAATCAATGGAAAAATATCCTTGGATGAGTATTAAGAAAAGAACGCAGAAGGTCACCCACTCAACACCTTGTTTCATGGGCAGAAGAAGGACAAGGAACAGACGGAGAAAAATCCAAGGTTAAGAGGGAGCCATACAAACGACACCTAAGTGTCATTTTCAAAGGAGAGAGAGAGCTGCAGGGAGAAAAGGGATAAGGAGGCTTACAGTGTGGTTATTGGAGCTGATTCCTCAAAGGTCCTGAGGATTGTAAGGAATGTCATTTCCATAGAGCTGGGGGGGCTGGGATGGGGGGAGGGGACGTAGGTAGCAAAAGGAAGCAGAGGGCCCAGTAAATGTCCAGAGCTGACAGTGGGACCAGATCCTGTGGTGGGGGGGAGCTGGGGGGTTGGACACACTGGGGAGAGAGGGGTCCTGCACGAAGCATGGTCTGGGGAAGGGAGAGAGGGCTACCGAGAGGAGGAGTGTGTCCCTAGGGGACATTCTCGTTCTCAAAGACAGCGCAGGGGAATGGGAATGGGGGTGCAGAGGACGGCGAAGGGGTGCTTGCACCTGATAGCCACTGTCTTAGGAACAAGCATAGCGGGCGATGGCTGTGGGGGGCAGGAAAGAGTGAGAGAAGGCACGAGGGGGCGTTTGGGGACAAGGAGTTCCTGAGTGATGCTCTGGAGCAGGGGTCCGCAAACTTTTTAAACAGGGGGCCAGTTCACTGTCCCTCCGACCGTTGGAGGGCCGGACTATAGTTAAAAAACAAACAAACTATGAACAAATTCCTATGCGCACTGCGGGCCCGGGACGAGTCGGCTGCTAAGCAGGACAGGCAGCGGCACCCGGCGGGCCGGGTAAATGTCCTCGGTGGGCCGCATGCAGCCCGTGGGCCGTAGTTTGAGGACCCCTGCTCTGGAGGATTGGCTCCAGAATCAGCAAGCGGAGAGTGAGGGGGAGGCAACTCCTCCGGTTGGAGAATGTTCACGGGGACCCCATCCTGGGGTTTGGTCCAACACACCAGGCTGGGAGGCTGGAGGCTTCCAGAAGGGTGAGCCGTCTGGGCCACGCAGGAGCCGGCTGACATGCAGAGGGAGGCCCCAAACAGTAAGAGGTTGGAGGGCGGCTAAGGAGGTAATGGTGGAGAGGGCCGGGTCACACTTGCAGGGGAGGGTAGCTCCAAACGGAGGCCGCAGAGCGAGAGCAGGGAGGTGGTGACATGGGTCAGGCTGGACTGTGGCTCCTGCAGAGGCAGGTGTGAAGGAGGGAGGCCTTTGGGACACTGAGGAGAGCAGGTGCAGGGCGGGGCCTGGGGAGGGGGTTGGGAGGGCCTGGATGGGCACCAGGGGTACACTGTGGACTTAGACGCTCTGCTGGGAAGCAGCCCTGTGGCCTTTGGCAAGTCACCTGGGTGTCCTGGCTGAGGGCTCCTGTCGGCATCATCCCCCCCCCCCCCCCCCCGTTACTGTGCCAGGTAGTCTAATGGGGACAGCCGGGCCCTGGCAGTGACTCGAGCAGTGACCTCGGGTCTTCAGCCTCCTCCCAGCCTATGCGATACTCCTGCCCCCACAGCCTTGCCCATGCGTCAGGAGCCGCAGCCGGCAGCCAGCACCCATGAACCCGCCACCCCTTCTGCAGGAATTGGGAGCTCTGAGTTCCACAGCCAGGTTTAAATTGGCGCCTGTACCAGCCCCTGGCAGCCTGACCTCACCCTGGCACGGCGGCGAGCCAGGCAAAGGGAGGCAGGAGGAGGACCCCCTGAGGGGCTGCCCTGTCTCACCCTGGGCTGCAGCTGACCAGGTGAACACAGAGAGCAGCCTGGGGGGGACCGAGTGCAGGGATGCCCCAGTGTCCCCTCCATCCCCCCCAGACTTCTGCAAACCACAGAGCCCGGCCCCTGCGGCTGTGGGGTGTCCCTCCATCACAGCAGCGTGACTGCAGCCTCTGTGCCATTGCCAGCACGCCCTCGCGCCCAGCCTGGGACAGGGCACCACGGGGGGCGGGGGGCGGGAGGATGGTTCCCCCGGAGGCTATTTTTAGAGGCTCCAGCTGAACAGCTCACTTCTTTGAACCCCATATCTTCCCCAGGAGCGCACGGCCTTAGCAGGGAGGGCAGGTGTGCGTGTCCTGAGAGGGTGGTGCTGTTCCGAGTGGGGCCTGTGAGGCTGGCGCTTCTCCAGCTCTGAGCGTGGCTTGCTCGTTCCGTCTCGCCCGTGTAGGCAGAGGTTGAGTCGGGGTGCGTCAGGTCGGCCTGAAACCCTTCCAGTGGGGCCCTCCTTCCTCCACGATTGGGGAGATGCCAGGGCTGTGTCCTGAAGAACTCCATGGGGCTGGCCCCCGACTGTGGCGCCATCAGCTTTCCGGACTTAGGGACGCTCTCTGGCACCCGTTTGGCTGCTGCGGAGGAGACAGGGGAGTGAGGGACCTGGGTGCTGCTCCGGAGCCAGGCTGCCTCCCTGTGGATTGTGCCTGTGCCACTGACCAGCCCTGTGACCTTGGGCAAACTCTGCCCTTGACCTCATTCTCGAAGCCTCGGTTTGCTCATGTAGAACTTGGGATAAGGAGAGTGCTGATCACGTGAAATTCAGAGCCAGGTCCCTAAAGTGTGTAGCTTGTCCTTGTCTGGTGTCCACTAAATGCTACCCCCCCCCTTTTTTTTTTCTTTGCTTAGGGACTTCTTTTTATTTATAAACTCTGTTCATCACTGCCATGGCCAAGCCCTGCCCTAGGCCCGGTGAGCCGGTGGCGCTCACAGAACAGCAGGAAGACATGAGCTGAGCCTTGAGGGGGTGATCAAGAGTTTCCTGACAGAAATTGGGGGGAGAGGATGATTCTTCTATGAATCACCCTCCTTTCGAGGCCCGTGGGACGGTCTCCAGATTCTCCCTAATGGCAGAGTGTCCTGAGCAGGCGGGAAAGGGAGGACTTTGTCCTTTGGCGTGAAAATGACCTCCGACCCCCGTCCGGGTGAGCCGCACACCGAGCTTGCCCATGGCACCGGGAGAGCCTGCCACGTCACGTGGGAAGACAGCCCACTGCTCATGGGTGGCTCCGCTTTGCCTGGGTGCCTTGACAGGGTGCCCTCGGGGGCAGACCTAAAGTGTGGTGGTGCCCTGCCCAGGGGTGGCTGAAGAGAAAGGGTCACCGTGGTCCTCATGCAGGGCAGGGAGGCCTGTGTCTCCCCCGGTGCCAACGCACAGGTCCCAGGGGGCCACGCGCAGGAAGAGGCGTGGACGCAGGCCCCTGAGGACGCGTGTTCCCAAAGAGCCGCCGTCCCTGTGTCGCTGTCCTCCCCGGGATGAGTCCCAACCACAAGGAGGGGACAGATTGTCCCGGAGGATGGATGCCTGGGAATAGAAATAAGCCACATTCTCCCGTTGGAGGGCAGGACGTTTTTTTAAGACCTGAGTCTGCGGTTAGTCCCAGGAGGGCAACACCACGGTGGGGGAGAACCAAGATAACAGTCCAGGGTCAGAGTCCCCGGTAAGTGGTCACCCATGAAACCAGAAAGGAGCTCAAAGGCCTTCGCCCACTCCCTCTACACTAGACGAGGATCTGAGGTGCAGGAAGAGGCTCTTGCCTCGTAAGAATGGGTCTGTGGGAAAAAAAAAAAAAAAAGCAGTATTTTCGCTTTATTTCCAAGCGCCTGTGAGAAGAGACATAAAACTAAACTGGCTCTTTTGTATGTGAATTCATCCATCCATTATTTACTCCCGGCATCTGTCTTTGAGCCGCGCCCCTTGCCGTCTGCCACGGGCACAGCCAGGACGGCAGATGTGCAGTTAAAAGGCTGCTTTGCTGAGGGGCGCGGTGGATACACGAGAAAGGGGGACAGGTCCGTCGGGGGGAGCTGCTTGCTGACGTTGAACCAGGTGGCCCCTGAGCCGGGGCCTCAGGAGTTGGCAGGAGGCTGCCGAGGAGGGAGGGACCCTGGGCAGGGGGAACAGGCAGGCTGTTCTGCTCTCAGGAGAAGCAGGGATGTGGGTCCGGGGCAGGGCCTGTAGCGAATGTGGTTCCTGGAGACAGCCAGGAGTCATGGTATCACTGCCTGGATCGTTAGCACAACAACCGGCTCGTTTTACGGGAGAAGAAACCGTGACGTGTGACACTGACTGGTTTGCCCAGCCAGCGTCACACGAGTCCGGAGGAGAGCTGAGCCAGGACCCTGAGGCGCTCTGTGGGGCGTGGCTTTGACAGGACAGCGTGCTCAGGGCCCTCAAGGGCTCCTCGAGGCTCCTCCGCAGCCTCCCGAGGATAAGACTCGGCTTCCATGGAATCTGCCTTTCTCTACCGAACCTGCGAGGGCAAGTCCGGTAGCTGTTTGTGTCCCGAATGGCCATACCTGTGCAAAACGGCTAGCCTGGCCATGTTTTCAACACCAGGGGATTGAAATTTTTAAAAATTGCAAAATTCACCGCATTTTTAAAAAATTATTTCTTTTTTTCATTTTTTGGTAACAATAGGTAGGTCAGGGAAAGCCTGTGTGGGGAGGTGACACAATGACGTGAAGGGAGTGAGTCCAGAAAATATCAGGAAACCCCAAGTACAAAGGCCTTCCCACCGACCCACCCACCCACCTGTCCATCTATCCATCCATCCACCCATTTATCCACGCACCTATCCACCTGCCCACCTTCCCATCCATCCATCCATCCATCCATCCCCCCACCTACCTATCCTTCCTTCCATCCATCCATCCATCCATCCATCCATCACCTACCTACCTGTTCGTCCATCCATCCACCCACAGCCCATCTTTCCATCCACCCATCCACCCATCTATCCACCCACCTATCCACCTGCCCACCTTCCCATCCACCCACCCACCCATCTATCCACCCACCTATCCACCTGCCCACCTTCCCATCCACCCACCCACCCATCTATCCACCCACCTATCCACCTGCCCACCTTCCCATCCATCCACCCACCCACCTATCCACCTGCCCACCTTCCCATCCACCCACCCACCCATCTATCTACCCACCTATCCACCTGCCCACCTTCCCATCCATCCACCCACCCACCTATCCACCTGCCCACCTTCCCATCCACCCACCCACCCATCTATCCACCCACCTATCCACCTGCCCACCTTCCCATCCACCCACCCACCCATCTATCCACCCACGTATCCACCTGCCCACCTTCCCATCCATCCATCCATTTATCCTCCAAATAGCATGTCCTCAGGGCTTAGCACCTGAAAGTACTAGATGTCCTGCAATTATTGAGACTAATTATAATTATTACCCCTTAAATATATATTGTTAAAAGTTATTTTTTCTTTTGAGCTTTTTTTGCTATATGAGAGTTTTAAATGTGATTTTTGTGTGCTGTGAGTGATTTTTCACTTCCAAGAGATTTATAATTCAAGAAGCACTTAAGGACACGATTCAAAGGTGAGCCATGCCAGGCAGCCCCTCCTTAAGTCTTAGGTTCTTATTTGAAGGCGGTGGATGATAGTCTATGGGGTTCTTCTGAAGAATAGTCGGGGCGAGCTACAAACAACAACACGACCTCACTGGCACCCATGCTGGTGGCAGCCACCAGTGGCTTGGCAACAGTGCTGGGCACTGGGCGAGGCCCTGTCCATCCTCAGTTTCTAACCTCTGACATAATTCCACAAGGCCAGTCCATCCCATTCATTGTGGGAGGGGAACTAGCCTCGGGTCAAAGTCACTGTCAAGTCTCTTCCTCCCTGACCATTCCCATAGCGGTCTTCCTGCATTGCTCCTGAACCGGGATGACGTGAGACTGTCTTCTCAGCCAGCAAAGGAGAAAGAACCTTCTAGGTTATCCTGTCCGCGAGTGTCTGCTATCTGTCTTGCCAATGCCGTGTGATTCATCGTGCAGCGGGAGCTAATGTTTCCCAAGGGCCCGTTGCCAGCGGAAAATGCTGAAGGAATAGGACAGGGGTTTCTAAGTTACTTAACACATTTTATGAACTGTTAATTAGCTCATAAAGGCGTTTTATTGGGCTAGGGTGACCTGTCATAGGCTCGGACTGGTGACACAGCTCCGAGCTTTAGTGTGGTTCTTTGCCCCACCCATGTCTAAGCCAGGGTCACCTCCGGTCACCACATGTGGGGACAGGACTCTGGCTGTGCATCCAGTGACTCTTCAAGGGGTGTCATTAGACAGTTTAAGCAGGACAGCGCCAGCCTGATGCTTGATTGGTGAAAGAGGTTTGGCAACAGACTGGAGCCATGGTTTTCTTATCTGCAGAATGGGAGAAAGAAAAAGGCAGGTTTTTGTTTATCTTTGTTTTTTGAATGGGTTCTTTCTCTTTGGAATCTTTAAGAAGTTTCTCACCAAGGGGACAGGAATGACCAGAGTAGGTGGTAAGTTTACCAGAGGACAGTAGACCCGGCCAGCTCCTGTGACATCTTTATTTTCCCCACCCGTTAGGATGCCTTAAAATGGAAAGGATGGGACAAACGGTCACAAAGCAACTGGTATAGTTGTATAGTAATTAAAAAAACAGCACAGGGGGACCCGAAGCGCACTCTGAGCTCCACTTTTCAGATTCTTAAGTGAATTTAGAGATGTGAGCTTGTAGGCCCGTTATCTGGCTCTTTAAAAAAGACTCAGGAAGCCCAGCCTGTGTGGCTCAGTGGTTGCGTATCGACCCATGAACCCGGAGGTCACGGTTTGATTCCCGGTCAGGGCACAGGCCCGGGTTCCAGGCTCAGTCCCCAGTGTGGGGCGTGCAGGAGGCAGCCAATCAATGATTCTCTCTCATCATCGAGGTTTCTGTCTTTGTCTCCCTCTCCCTTTCTCTCTAAAATCAATAAAAAAATACATTTTAAAAAAACACTCAGGAAGAACAAGGAAAAGGGGGTGGCCGTTGTCATGGTTTTTATTAAGCAGGAAAAGGTGGATTCTGAAAACAGACAATAGTCCCGCCGGAGTGTCTCGAGTGGATTATAATCAGATGGGGGCTTTGTTAGGAGATTACTGGCAGTTGCCATGAGCTAAGAACAAGCAAAGCCCAGGAAGTGCATTGCATGTTTGACAGGGCTGCTGTTATGTCAAACCCATGTGATCCCCTGGAGATGTAAAACAAATCTTGTGAACTCGTTAAACAGCACATTGCTGTCTCTCATTGAGAAGGAAGTGCTGTTGGACATAGGCTGAGGCTGCTCTACATGTTGTCCCACATATAACCCTCAGAACAGCCACGTCAAGAGGGTGCTAGCACGATTTTTCCTACACTGTGGATGAGCACATCGAGGTTCAGAGAGGTTAAGCAACTCACCCAAGGTCACACAGCCAGCAAGCAGAGATGGGGGGTCTCACTCCGGTTTCTCTGTCTCCCTCACACATGCTCTGGACCACGACACCACACTGCCCCTCGGGGACTGCGGTAGCTGCAGGGTTTGCCCTGGAAGCCAGGGAAGACCTCTGCTTTGGAGCCCACAGGGGTCTTCCCTCTGCGTGGTGCGGTCCATAACCCGAATGAACACATAAAGGCATGTTTTCTATAGAAGCCAAGCAGGTCATGCCCAGCCCATCATGCACAGGGCAGCGTAAGAGAATCCCTCCTGTCTCAGCAGTGGGGGGAATCGGGAGGCCCTTGCAAAGTGGGTATTTCTGCATCTTGGTTTTTAGTTTAACTTTTAAGGAAGCCACGCGCGTGTAAGGCAGACATATAAGAGCATGCATGAAAGGGACATTTAATTTGCAAATATACAATACAGTTTTTAGGCTATCCAGTGGTCAGGATTTGGGTTCTCTTTTTTAAATATGTTTTTATTTATTTCTGAGAGGAAGGGAGAGGGAGAGAGAGAGAAACATCAATGATGAGAGAGAATCATGAATCGGTTGCCTCCTGCACATCCACCCCCTACTGGGGATTGAGCCCGCAACCTGGGCATGTGCCCTTGACTGGAATCGAACCCAGAACCCTTCAGTCCTCAGGCCGACATTCTATCCACTGAGCCAAACCAGCTAGGGCAAGAGTTTTCTTTCTTTCTTTTCTCCCTTCCTTCCTTCCTTCCTTCCTTCCTTCCTTCCTTCCTTCCTTCCTTCCTTCCTTCCTCTCTTTCTCTCTCTCTCTCTCTGTTTCTCTTTCTTTCTCTCTCTCTTTCTCTCTCTCTTTCTCTTTCTCTCTTTCTCTCTCTCTTTCTCTCTCTCTTTCTCTTTCTCTCTTTCTCTCTCTCTTTCTTTCTCTCTCTCTCTTTCTTTCTCTTTTTCTCTCTTCCTCCCTCCCTCCCTCCCTCCCTCCCTCCCTCCCTCCCTCCCTTCCTTCCTTCCTTCGACTTTTAAGAGCCTATATTCACGCCTCATCACAGCGTTCTCACCATACACAAACGGCCTGTTTGAGAATCTCCCTTCGATTTTCTGCTGAGGACAACAGTGGCCAGGGGACTGGCCCATTGTGCTGGTTTGCTGCTGTTCACCCCGCATGCTGCTGAGCCCCGTGGAGGAAGGGAGACTCGGAGCACCCGAGGGAGGGAGCGTGGAAGGCGCGGGCGTGGGAAGCTGGTCAGTCAGCGTATGTCAGTGATGATGGAGCTGGGGTGAATGGAACAAAGGTGCAGGCTGCAGGCCTCCCGGGGAGTTCAGGGGTTGGTTTCAAACCTCCAAGACGGGGTGTGGTCTAGAGGGCACCTCGTCCTCCAGACCCCATTACAGCCTAGAGAAGTCATGGAGCTGAGATCTGTCCCCTGTCCTGACCTGGGGCTCCTGGCCCCTGGACACACACAGGCACCTGTTCCTTGACACTCGCAGGACGTCCCCTGCCATGCTCCATCCAGCAAATGCATTTGTTCAATGAATATGTATTGACGGCCCACAGCACCCTCGGCCCTGGGGTTACATTTTCCATAAACAGAAATAAATAAAAGGAGAAAAGGAAAGAACAAGACAAATGCCAGCTCTCAAAATTGGGGAATGTCCTAACCCAGAAAGAAGACTATTAGGATATTGGACCTACTGCAATATTCAAACGGCAGAAATATACAGTATAGGTTTTCGGCTATGGAATGGTCAGGATTTGAGTTTTCATTCTTTTTTTTTTAAGTGGAGCCCAGCCAGTGTGGCTCAGTGGTTGAGGGTTGACTCATGAACCAAGAGGTCACTGGTTCAGTTCCTGGTCAGGGCACATGCCCGGGTTGCAGGCTCAATCCCTAGTAGACAGCCGATCCATGCTTTTCTCTCATCGATGTTTCTCTCTCTCTAACCCTCTCCCTTCCTCTCTCTCACAAATCAATAAGAACATTTCTTAAAAAGTTGAGTGAGTTCTACAATAAAATCACTACTTTTAATATTCTTGGAGAACACCCTGCCAGGGGGCTTTTTCCATCTTTTCTGAGGCCAAGTGCAGAATGCCAGAAGGTTGGCAATTCCCACGGAGTTGGGTAGGGTCTGGAAATGAGGGCATTTGGGGGTTTGCTGGTATATCGACTCGGTGATCTGGACTTCCTGCTTCAGAAGCGGGTGTGTGTGTATGCACGCCCGCATGCACACATACCTACACACATGTGCTCATGTGTGTTTTTAATCATTAGAAAAAGCCCAACCCTGCAGTCAGACAACCCCAAAACCGCCAGTTGCTTAGAAAATATCCCATTAGCTTGGGCCCCAGAGAGTATATATTTAAGTAAATACTTTAATTAAATTACATCCTGTTGCCAAGTAATTTCTTGAAGGGGAGGCAGTAAATGGAATCTCTTCTGGGAAAGTTACACTACAGCGGCTTGGAGCTTCCTTCAGGAGGAGAATGTTTATTAAAACTCCCGGCAGCCCATTGTGTGCAGATCAGATGTCTGACCCAGGAAAGAGGGAACTGGTGTGCTTCCAGAAGATGCCACATTTATGGTTTGTCCCTGGTGAGGGGAGAAGGGCTGCCAGGGACTGTTTTGCCCCTAGGCCAGGCCCTGCCCAGCCGTGAGCATGAGTGGTGAGGTCCCTGTGTGCTGGGCTTTTAAAATGTTTGCTTTGGACCAAAGCTGGATTATCGCGGGGCTCGGTCAGTGTGCATGTACACAGGGTCCATTGTGCATGTTTACCTACTCCAAACAGAGACATTTTCTGGGCAGAGACCCATGCGAGCGTTGGTTTTTGAAAATGTTTATATTTTCTCATCAAGGAACACATACATACTCCACGTAAGAAATTTGGAAACATAAGCGAGGCTTAGAAGGAAAAAAGGAATCATCTGTTTTCCTGCAACGCAGGCATAAAGGACAGTTGGGTTGGTTTCCCTAGTCTTTTACCCCAAGCACATCCACTGAGTGGCCAGATGATGATGATCTCTGAACGCATAATAATCTGGCCACTCGGTGTATATCCTATAGAATAAAAGGCTAATATGCAAATTGTCCCCTCCACCAGGAGTTTGACCAGCAGGCAGGCTGGCCAACTGCCCATGTCCTCTCCCGCTGGCCAAGCTGGCTGGACCCTACCCATGCATGAATTCATGCACCAGGCCTCTAATATACACACACATACACACACTAGAGGCCCATTGCACGAAGAGATTTGTGCAGTAGGTCTTCTTTCCCTTGGCTTCCAGCACCGGTTTTCCTCTGGCGCCTTGGGACCCAGGCCTTCGCTCCTTCTTCGTCTTCGCTGCAGACTCTAGCCAGAGTCTGCCCTCTTCACCTTTGATGCAGACTCTGGCTGGAGTCTGCCATCTTCGTCTTTGCTGTGGCCAGAGTGCTGCTCCTATAGATCCCTTTGTCCCCCGCCCTCCCTCTCATAGCAGGTGTCCTGCCCCGCCAGGCCACTCGGGCGGCCGCCATCTTTCTCCTTCTAATTTGCATATTCCCTCAAGATTGGTTGGTAGGCATAGCGGAGTGATGGTTAATTTGCATGGTTTCTCTTTTATTAATGTAGATACTAAGTGGCCAGATTATTATGCGTTCAGAGATCATAATAATCTGGCCACTTGGTGTATATGTGGTCAAGGTGGCCTGTGTAAATGAGTTACTTTCTAGGATGTACTTAAAGGTCAAGGTGAGTGACCTGTGCCCCAGGAGCTGGGTCCTGTCCCGGCTGAGGCCCACTCACTGGCCTTCATGCATTTCGATAGAACTCTCTGCCTGGGACGATGAAAGGGGAAAAGATGTGTGATTCAATCAGGCGCCTTCTTGGCTCGGGTGACAAGTCCGTGAGCCAGAAGGCTGCAGGTCAGTCACCCAGGAGTGGTTCAGAACGGCAGCCCGCTTACCCGGCCACCCTTCCTTCAGGTGCGTGATCGTGCTAATAAAACCGCTGCGGCTGTCCTTCTGCAGCAGTTGGCAATAGGAGTCCCAAAGGCTCTGGGCGTTTATCTTAAACACGGGCCCGACCCAGGCCCCCACCGGCAGAGCCCAGTTTGCTTTAATGATGTCGCTTTGAATAATTTAATGCCAACATCCTGTTGATTCTCTCTGTGTATTTTGTTCTGCACGATGCCCTCAAGGGTTAGTTGGTTTTCAAAAGCTGCATGTCAGACACAGCCGGTCCTTTCTTGTCTTGTTTTTTCTTCCCTGGCCTTGAGATTTATGCATGGATGCTTTCCTTAGACAACTCCCGGGGGGAACACCTTTGCAAAATGGAAAAATTCATCCTGGGAGTCCACAGTGGACGCTTTCTCGCCTTCGGCAGAAGCCCAGCGGTGGTGGAGGAGAGGCGAGATGGCAGCGGCATTGGCGCGGGCCTGTCTGACTGCGTTTGGCGCCAGAGCCCCGGTAAATAGCCCAGTCTGAAAGAGACTGAAAAATTCTCTGTCCTTTTTGCTGACTGAGCCAGGGAAACCCACGGCGAACTTTGAAGAACTCTGACCTAAGGGATAAAGATCTAGGAAATTCTCGATCTCGGGGCGTCTGAGAGGTCATTGTTTCCAGGGAGTGAACTGATAGATGAGGAAAGTGAGACGGTGCCAGGGCTAAGCAGCATGTATTACGTCACACCGGCCTTGGGAGGGGGGAGTAGAGCCCAAGCCATGACTCCTATGAACCCCCCCCCCCCACCCCTGGGCCTCTTAGCGCTCATGGTCTAAGGACGCTAGACACGTGGCGAGCGGTGCCATGAAAATGAGAATCACCCTTTGCTCAGGGGTCTGACTGCTTGAAAAACAGTTGCCAACCTATGGAGCTTCCACTGCATTAGTGACCGACACGAGTGTTGGAATGGCATAAATGTACGACTCGCTGCCGCTGGGCATCCTCCTCCACGCTGGGAGGGACACACGGGGGGGTGGGGGGGGGGGGCGTGAGCATTTGTGAAGGTTGTGAATGTCTGTTACCCTTTAAAGAAATGTGCGCACCCCGATTCCCCGTGTCTGCTTGGGCCCCAAGTGAAAGCCAGGGGCGAGGAAGCGCAAAGACACAGGGAATCGGTGGAGGTTTGAATGAGGAAAAAATGCAAGGAGCGAAACAGGGTTTGGTGGAAGAGATGCGTCCGTGGAGGCAGAATAGCAGCAGCAGGAGAAGAATTGGAAAAGCGTGAGAAGGAACCGACCGCGTTAATGACATTCACCTTTCAGGGCCGGTGCCCTGCACAGCAGGCTCGAGAGCCTGTTTTGTCCGGGTGAAACCAACCACCTGACCATGAACTCTCTCTACAGCCCCACACAAGGCGCTGCCCTTGCTTCTCGGTTGCCCTGCCCTTTAAGGCCTCCCAGCGGTTCCAGGGGCCCCTCCCTTGGACTCGATGTGGAGTGTGGATGTGTGGAGTGTCCGAGGCCAGTGCCCCGTCGGCCTGAGTCACCTTCACTCCTGGCAGGGGCCGGGGCTGTGAGAAGAGCACAGTCTGTGGGGCAAGACTGAGCTGATGCCTCAGGGTCCCGCCTCTTGCTTACGGGTTATGTGGCGCTGGGCAAATGGGTAAGACTTCTGTGCCCCAGTAGATCATCTGTAAACGGATGTCAGCTCTGGCGTCTAAAGTTCTGGCGCAGGACCAGTGCCGAGCGAGCCGGTCAGCGGTCGTCGTAGTTGGTGGTGGTGCGACTCAGCTGCCCTCCCCCGGGGCATTGCCAATGGTCCTTTTGCGCTGGGTCTCTGCAGTAGCGCTCTTGGGCCAAGAGGAGGCCCAGAATGCAGAGCTTCCGAAGAGAAGGCTGGTGACCGACGTCGTCCAGGATCGTCTCAAACTCAGAGGGCCGCACATGGGCAGGCACGTGATGAGGAAAGATGGAGAGGGGAGGGCAGGTGTGAGGAACCGAATCTCACCGGAGCATCTAGGAGTGTTCCTGGGGGGGATGAGCACCCCAGGGCCTAAGGGGCGGGGAGGACGTGGGTCTGGTGTTCTCAGTGGAGGGAACGGCTGAGGAAAGGAGGCTGGAGTGTTGAGTGTCACTTAGCCTCTTGGGCTGGGCGGGCTTCCCCCACCCCCGAGTGAGTGGAGGAGTGAGTGAGGGGTGGTGTGGGTACAAAGGAGGCAGAAGGGAGGGATGGTGGAGAAGGCGGTGGAGTTGAGGTTGTGCTGTGTGTGGAGGGAGACCATAGTTCTCTCACCAGCTCTTTAGGCTGCGACCTCTAAGGACAGGCAGGAGGGCGGGCAGGCCTGAGGCTGCGTGGCTAACATTGCCTCAAAGTCCTGGTGCACATTCTCCTGCCGGCCATCTCAGAGGCCCATCATTCCAACGAACAGTGACCTGAATGCATCCTGGGGGCCATCCTGTGTTCGGAGTCTGAGGACACCTCAGCAAACCCACCAGAAAGCCTGCACTTGCAGAGCTTTGCTGTAGCAACGTACCCGGCGGTGCGTGCCTGTGTCTGTAAGCCTGAGAGCCTGGATCCTCCACGCTCACAACCATCGTCTTTCACCCACAGTCCTCTTCACCCACATGGTGTTTTGGTAATAATGGCTGTGCCAAATGCTGTGTTTTCCTGCCAAACCAAACTGTCTTTTCTTCTTGGCCCGACTTGGGAAATTCATATCCTGATTCATTAGACCCTCCAAACAACTCACTTGTGAGTAGGTAGGAACCGGAGGCTCGGAGGCTGTGCGTGGAGACATTTTTAAGAAATGGTGAAGCTAGCTACCCAACCCAGACTTGTGATTCCACATCCAGGCTTCTTTCAACAGAACTCTCAGTAACAAAGTCCTAGGTCCCTCAGTAGGGAGTCAGCTTCTAGAACCCTAAGCCTAGGACTTGTGTCATGGATCCTATAGACCAACCTTTAATGCCAGATGTTGAGCGCAATTTAATGCCTGTGGTCTTGATCCGGCATCTAGAAGGGTTCTGGACTCTGGAGAAGGGCTGTGCATAGATTAAATGAGAGTCCAGAGATGAAAGATAATTTTGAAAGGCATTGGGGGTCAGAGGAGCCTAGCTCAAGGAGCCAAGTTCCCCTTGTCTCAGGACCCCTTGCTTTTTATTAACACAAATTGTCCTAAGGCAAGGTGGAGATACACACTTCAAAGGGTAGGGTTTCCGTATAGAAGCATTGTCAGATTGGGGACTAGCCTTCAGCTGTTTAGGTGTTTGGCCAACAGGAGGTAATAACATGTAGATTAAGATGCCTTGAGCTGTCTCGCAGCAAGCAATCAATTTAATGCATCCTTTTCAGGTTTGGGGAAATGCCTTCAGCCATTCCCAACAGGTGACAACATATGTGACTCAGCCCTTGTTGAGTCCCCAAGTTCCATCAACCTTTTGACGAAACTCTTGCAATTATGACATGCTGGAACTGGCTTCCGGCAAACCTTGACCTCGGCATCAGGCACATTCCATACAGATTCCTAAAGCTGTCTTGTTACTGCTGTAACACCAGTTTCTGAGTTGCCAAAAAGCATGTTGTTAACTTCATTCACTTGCATTCCCTTTCTGGGTCGAAAGCCACTGGGGAATCTCCTGCAGACACCGCCCACCACCGGAAGTTCTTGCAGCGCACGCTTTACTGCTCCACAGCTCATGCAGTTGCTAGAACATTAACAGGTGTCCCAGACATGCTGATGCATGAGGCTTCCTTCTCAGCTTCTATTTGTTTGTTTTTTATTTCAGAGAGAGGAAGAGAGATGGGGAGAGAGAAAAACATCAACGATGAGAGAGTCGGCTGCCTCCTTGCAGGGGATCCCCCAACCGGGAATGGAACCGTGACCTCCTGGTTCATAGGTTGATGCTCAACCACTGAGCTCCACCAGCTGGGCATCACCCGGGCCTTTGTTGGATGACTAGGTGGTCCGACCTTAACCAAGGCCCCTGGACCACTGGTGGCCCGTGCAGGGAGGAGCCGTGAGCCTCACATATGCAGTCATGGACGCCAAGTGTCTTAGGTACACAAAGGGACTCAGGATTTGAAGCATGTAAGTGCGGAGGGTGAGTGAAATGACATTTAAACATTTAATTTGAATCTATTAGAACATCGCCAGCTAAGTGATGCTGAACACATTCTAATCATTTAATTGGACTCTGGCAGGAAGGAGTGGGGAGGTTTATTTAACTTAATAGCCACGAGGCTCAGCGTTAAACAGTGAGCAGAATGCACCTTCTTGTGAGTGGCTGGGGCCGGTAAGAGGTCTGGCTTTCGGGGAGCCCCAGGCAGCTCCGAGTGTCTTTCACACAGTTCCCCAAGCCGGCCTGTCCTCCTCAGTCAGGTGGTCTCCTAGAGTACTGTCCTTTGGTCCAGCATTGTCGCCTTACACATGGATGAGATGCCGTGGGAACTTAGCTCTGTTTACATCAATTAGCCCGTGGGAAAATTAGATTTATTAGACATTTCACTTAAAGACACAGAACCTACTGACAACATTGAGGACTGACTGTAGGTCCCACCTCAACCCAACTTTTGTCATCTCTCCTTAGGAAAATACTTTGTCGGAGGGTTTGTTTTTACTCTTCTGTTTGCTATTGGTATTTACATGGTGTCAGAAGTGTGCCCGGCAGAGGCTGTGTAAAACCTCCTCGCGTCATTTTGCCAAGCAAGCCTAAAAAATTAAAGTGAACGAGGCTGCCTATTGCAGACAATGGCGGAGGGTAGCTCGAAAGATTACATGGCCGCTTCCTTGCAGCAGCTGGAAAACGATTCCAGGAACAGGAAGACTGTCGGGCCAGTTAAACGGGGTGAGGCTTTGGGGAGACCTAAGCTTGTTCGCGTATCTCTGAACCCCTACAAGGCTGGTGGCAGGCACTCTGCCCGCACCACAAGGTTCGGGAGCCCCTGCCCGCCTCGGCGGAGCTCACACGAGCCCAGTGTTGCCTTGCTCAGGGAGAGCTCAGAGATGGATTCAGGGACTGTCACATGAGAGTGCAGGCAGAGGGGTCAGAGGAGGCCTCACGGAGAAGGTGCCACCTCAGCTAAGCCTTGAAGGGTGAGTAAGGGCTCACCAGTTAGACAGGCGAGGAGGCAGACATTCCATGCAAAGCGGGTGCCAAGATGCAAAACAGAGACATACGCGGTAAAGGAACAATGCAGCGCATTGAGAACCCTGCAAGCAGAGGACAGAGGTCAAGGAGAAGTCAAGGTAGATGTCATATTCTGGGGCGCCATCCTCCTCTGCCAGGGGCTCAGATGACCGTTTAGGTCATAGGCTGTCAGCAGCAGGTCTTAAGATATATATGTTCGGCCCGGCTGGGGTGGCTCAGTGGTTGAGTGTCAACCCATGAACCAGGAGGTCACGATTCAGTTGCCAGTCAGGTCACATTCCCTGGGTTGGGGGCTCAATCCCTAGTAAGGGGCGTGCAGGAGGCAGCCAATCAATGCTTCTCTCTCATCATTGATGTTTCTCTCTCTCTCTCCCTCTCCCTTCCTCTCTGAAATCAATAAAAATATATTTTAAAAAAGTAGGTCCCCTATTGTTATAAGAGGTCCATTTTCTGCCTTCCTGGGGATTTTTCTGGCTAAATATTCCATGCCCATATGGACATGGTTAAAATGTCCATGTGCAAGCCTTCCATCCTGCTTCCCCTTATTTCCGCATTTACAAATCGGGAATGTGTGGCCTTTCAGAATGCTACACGCTCATTGGTATGTTAAAGCCCAGGGAGGGACAGTGGTCCCCTGAACACCACGGGGTTGAATTGCACAGTTTCACTTATACGTGGTTTTTTTTTTTTTTTCAATAAATGCTATATGCATGTATTTTCTCTTAACGACTTTCTTAACATTTCCTTTAGCTTACTTTATTGTAAGAATTCATACATAATACATATACAGCATATGTGTTCATCAACTGTGCTGTCCATAAGGCTTCTGGACAGTAGGCTATAATAGTTAAGTGTGGGGGAGTCAAAATTTATATGTAGATTTTTTGACTGCTTGTCGGGGGTCAGTGCCCCTCACCCTCATGTTAGTCAAGGGTCAACTATATACAGCAGACATTTTTGTTGAATTTGTTGGGGTGACATTGGTCAATACAATTATATAGGTTTCGGGTGTACCATTCTATACTACATCATCTGTTTATCGTATTGTGTGTTCACTACCCCAAATCAGAAGAGATTTTTAAAAACTTAACAATTCCACCATCCAGAAATTACTGTCATAATTTGTGTTTATCTTTTAAAGATTAAGTGCATGTGCATATAGAGGGTATATTTTTACATAATTGGGATTCTGCTACTTAAACATTTCATCCTTCTTTTTCCGCTGATAGGAGAATTTTCCCAACCCAAATACTTTGTCTTTAAGCAGCGCCTTAAAGAGCCGTACAATAGCCTATCATATGGATGTGCCGTTGATTAATTTTCCCTGTCTCCTACCGTAGGTCATTTTGTGGCTTCTAGCTTTTCAGCATTATAAATAACAAATGTCCTTGTTCCTTAACTCTAGCCATTTGTTTTCTATACCATATGATTCAGTATTTTTTTATAATGCAGAAGCAAATTGCATTTATTGAGCTACTTCTGTGTGCCAGCATCTATGCTTAGTGAGTTCCTTTCTTAAGCCTCGAAGCCATCTTGTAAAGTAGACATTACCAGTGTCTCCAGTCACTTGACATAAGTCACGCAGTGAATAGGTTATGAGTGAGGACTAGACTCCGGTCCCACCTTGTATCCCAAACCCACCCCCCACTGCTCTGTGCTCTGTGCTGGTGTTGAGAACTCACAGGGGTGGGCATCTTTTGCCCACTGCCCTGGCTCGGCTGTCACCACGACAACAGAAGGCAATCTGCCCAATACCTCAAAGGCCAGGAATTTACCCACCAGCCCCTTGGCCACAGCGAAACCGCAGGAGATGTCAGCAGACACATCTGGTTGTCCCATTTCGCGAACAAGTGGAGTCCCATCAGCCCCCCCCCCCCCCCCCCAGAAATCGATCTTCACCAACATTCAATGAGCAGTTAGCTCGTTCACAGCCAGTGACAAATCCAAAGGCTGGTAGGGGTCTGACAGACCAGACAGTGACAGCAGCAGTGGCCGGGCCATTCAGGCAACTCGGGAGCACATCTGGGGGCGTGCTCACAGTGAGAGAGCCGCGGAGGAAGAGCCAGTGGCAGCTGGGTCACCTATCGTGACAGTGGCGTTGCTGAGCAGGAGCACAGGAGCTCCTGGAGCCTTTTCATCATACAAGAGCCAGGAAGAGGGGGCAGCAATTCTTGTCAGGATTTCCTGGAGCTCAGACGGGACCCAGCAGTTCCAGAATCGGCGTCACCCAGGTGTTCCCAGGGCTAGTCCTCTCCTCACCCGTGACAATGTGGATGATTCTGACCGACACTCAGTGGCTGTCACACTGCAATAAGCATGGCCTCTTGTGTCTGTGGTCTGCCCTTGGTCGCTGTCAGTATTAACTTGCTGGCCTCCACTGGGCCTCGAGCAGGCGTGAAAGTGCACCCACTGTGGGCCGCCCACTCTGCCCTTGGGGTGTACGGGGCCAAAGGGATGATATTTTAGAGCAAAGATGGCAGTGCCGTCTACTGAGAGCTCTATCAGAAACGCAAGTAACATACATGGGGAGGACTTGCTGGGACTGACTGCTGTGATGCAATGTACTTGCACAGCGCCTGTCCCCATGGAAGCGAGGCGCACTGTGTAGAGACTCACAGAAACGGGGTCCTTCCTGGCCGGTGTGGCTCAGTGGTTGAGTGTCAACCCCTGAACGAGAAGGTCACGGAACAATTTCCAGTCAGGGCACGCCCACCCAAGGCTCTTCCTCCACATTGAATCCTTAGCCCCAGACCCTGCCTTCTTCTTGCCTGTCAGGCCCCAGCGCCTAGCCACCTCCTTGGAACAAACTTCTCTGACCACTCTTCCAAATGTGCTCCCCACCCTGGGTCCTTCTGTCCAGTTTTCCTCGTGCTCTCTTCATAATTTCTGGAGTTACCGCGTTCACTGGTTTTGCAAATGGTCAGCACTAGGTCAGAAGTGCATGGCGCTATGATTCTCAGGGAGGCGAAGAAGGTCTTGGTGACATTGGACCGGGAACTGGAAGCAGAGGTGTGCCTCGCCAGGTCAGGGTGTGGATGGAGGGATCTTAGGAGAGGGAACAGCATAAGCGAAGGCACAGAGGCCAGTGAGTGCGTCGCCCTCAGGAAACAGCTCTTGGGCAGCTTGCGCTTAGACCAGACTAACGGGAAGGCAGAATGGGAGTCCGTGGGGCGGACCCCCCACACCAGACACTGGAGCATTTGAACTTCATCCTGTGCACAGGAGAGGGGCCAGAAGTGCACAACAGCCTGGCTGGTGTGGCTCGGCGGTTGAGTGTTGACCCAGGAACCAAGGGTTGCTGGTTCGATTCCTGGTCAAGGCACATGCCCAGTAGGAGGGGGTATGCAGGAGGCAGCCGATCAACCAATCAACGGATGATGCTCTTCTCTCATCGACGTTTCTAGCTCTCTATCCCTCTCCCTTCCTCTTTCTCTAAAAATCAATAAAACATATTAAAAAAGGAAGAGCACAAGGAGCAATACACTAGACCTCTAGATGTGCTCGAGGGAACCAAATGGGGTTTGAAAGCGCAGTTGAGTTTTTTCTACAAGAGGCAGCGGTCACGGGGGACGGGGGGGAAGGGAGCGGGGGGGGGGGGGGGGGGGGGATCCATGCCTGGCCAGGGAGGGGGAGTGCTGAGATCGGAGCTGCACTCTAAGGAGCATCAAGGAGAGGCTCTGGGGCGGTGATGTCTTGTTCTCTGGACCCATCCTGACCTGAGCAGGGCAGCATCCTGTGTGTGCTGGGTGAGGCTTGTCTTTGACACCAGCGCTGACGGGGGGAGTAGCTGTTCCAGGAAGACACACATTTTCCAGGGACGCTTTCCCCCTCCCCCGCCAGGTCACACACAGACAAAAGGGCTGCCACGGGCGGGGCCAGGCACTCTTTGTGATTCCCCAGCCACGCGCCTTCTCTGTGACATGCAGATGTCAGTGTTATTTTGGGCAGATGTTCCGGGCAGCAGTGGGCGATGACCTCACAAGGGTGTGACTTTAAAGAGCACAGGACACAGCCACGCCCAGCGAGGGAAGCCAGGCTCCAGGCTCCGAGTCCCTGTGCTCCCAGTCCCTGTGCTCCCAGCTGCACATTCAGAGCAAAGGCAGGGCTGCTGCCCAGGGAGCTCAGGACCCGGGCAAGTGGTCTGGGGACTTGGGGAGTTTCTCTGGGGCAGAGTCCGTAAACCCCGCGTGGGATAGGGTCCGCCCTGGGGACTGGGGCCGCCTCTTCACTTCTCCAAGGTTCTGTTACCTCATCTCAAAAAAGTACCAGCTACGTGGAGGAGCTGGGGAAGAATCAGGTGACACCACGTGCTCCGTGGCACCCCGTTAGGCATCCTGTGAATGTTAAGTGTCGTGGCAGCAGCTGCTCAAGGCATAGACCCCAGGCGCACAGCTGTGTAAGAAGCGGCTGGAACCTGGGTTCGTCCCGTCTGAACTCCCGAGTCGATGAAGCGCCCTCTCTCAGGGCGCCCCGTAGGGAGCCATGGGCAGCGGCTTGGAGGCTCCCGTCTTGGGAGAGACTGCTCTTCTCTGGAGTCTCCAGGCTCGGAGGTCGGCGTGACCATGAACTAAACTGTATCTGTCTCTGCATCCCCGGCTTCACGGTTTGATGAGGAAGATAGACATCGATCAGAAGTTGCATAAAGGGGGACTGTGGTTCCACATGTGGACTCTCAAGAGGCGCGTTTTCCTCTCTTTTATTTTTTAGTTGATTTCAGAGAGGAAGGGAGAGGGAGAGAGAGACAGAAGCATCAAGGCGGAGAGAGAATCGTAGATGTGCTGTCTCTGGCACATCCCACGCTGGGGATCGAGCCCGCAACCCGGGCATGTGGTCTGACCATGGCTTGGTTAATGTCATCCCGTAACACCATCCTACACAGCAAGATCAGAAACACTCTCAGCTGGGTGGTGTGGGGGGGCGCTGGTATGAAAAGAGGAACCGCGGGCACCCAGGCGGCTGCCCAGGACCTGTCCAGAGCTACCTCTGTCCATGCCCTCCTCCCTTTTCCCTGCACTCTCCCTCTGCCATCAGAGCTGCACCCAGCAAGTATGTGGCACACGGGAGTGCCAGAGCCTAAAGAATGCTTCTTTTCCAGGTAGATTTGCATATTTTAATTGAAGGCAGATGCCTTAGGTTAATTCAGTGCAGCAAACTTGAGTCGAGTATTTCCTGTGTGCACTGGAATAAAGCGTCTGCGGGCTCCGAAGGGGCAGGTAGGGACAGCATCCTGAGGGAGGCGACGGTTGAGTCCCAGAAGAATTCAAGAATTCTGTGGGATGGCTCGGGGCAGCCTGACCCCGTCCGGGTCCGACCAGCCTTTCTGAGAAGCGCAGGGACACAGCGGCCAGAGTGTGGCATGTGCGGGGGACGGTGTCTATGAGCCACACAGGGAAGGGTGAATTTCTCCTGGAGCCAATGCCAAATCGCTGATGGATCTGGGAAGGGATCGGTGTGGTCCAGAGTGTGTCCAGGAGATATAACTCTGGACTCGGCCAAAACTGGGAAAGGGATGGTAGGCAGGGTTTGGTGACCCAGGAGACCAGTGGGCCCAAGGAGAGAATGCCTAATGGTGGTTCTCAGGCACCAGCAAGCTATTAGGGTGATGAGATCCAGGGACCTCCAGAGGCAGTCTGACAAGCCAGGCCACTCTCTTGGGCTCCTGCTCAGGTGGCCTGGCCCCCGAGTGCAGTCTCTGGGGTTAGTGTGGTCCCTCCAACAGGACCCTCTGTGATCCTCGTTAAGGCTTTCCCGGGGGAATCAAGGTGCCTGGAAGCCATAGGCTCCCACCCACCCTGCCTCCCGCCGGGGCAGCCCTGGGCCAGCGCCTGCCTCCTTCAGGGCCTGTCTGCGTGGGAAACTGGGCCAGGCCTCTGGAGCCTCAGCATTTCTCCAAGTAGGAGCTGGTGAGAAGAGAACTCCAGGACAAAAGCGTGAGCTCAGCCTGTGCGGATCAGATTACCCAAAAAGGACAGGGAAAATGGGGAGCTAAAAATAGCCCCCGAGGGCGAGGGCTAGTTCAGGCCCTGCTCGCAAGCAAGCACCGAGCTCCAGGCTGGAGGGGGTTTAACCATTTGAGGACCTGAGGTGCGGGGGTGTTGCCCGGGGGCTGCATGGACCTCCGCAAAGCTGGGTGTTCTGTGAATGGGACAGACGCTGAGTTGGGCCCCTCGTGTGTGTAGGGAAGCAGATAGACCCGTTTCAGTCCAAATCCGAGTCGTCATGGCCTAGAGAGTGCCAAGTGCCTCCCAGTCAGAGGGTTCCGATCCCAGATCCCAGACCTGTCGCGTCCTAACGTCTGCGAGCCTGTTTTTTTCCTATAAAAAGGGAACAGTCAGAGCCATGACAGAGGATCGTGGTGAACACTGAATGAAATCACACAGACTCACGGCCAGGGGCAAGGTGAGGGCTCTGCCTACACTTGTTCCCAAATGAAGTAAAAATTTAAAAAAATCACTGAGCCAGGCATGGTTCCAAGTTTCTGGCTTTTCCGTGGATTATCTCACTTAGCCCTTTAGACCAGGGGTGGGGAACGTCTGGCCCGCGGGCTGTGTGAGGCCCTACAGCCCGAGAAGTCATTTGGTCTGGCCCTGCCCAGTCATTAGGGGTGATTTAACGAAGTGTTTGACCAAACGTAGCAGCTGATTCTTAAGCTGTAATTTTGTACGGCCCTCGAATTAGGTTATACATATCCAAATGGCCCACCCCTGCTTTAGGACAGTCCTGTGAAGTAGGTAGTGCAGTATGGTCATGTCATCGATGAGATGAATGACTCTTAGGGATTTGATTACTCGGAGTTTGCTCCTGACTGGGCTGCAGCTATTCTGACCACAGGGCCTGCACTGGACAGACAGACCTAACAGGACCCTGCTGGGGCTGCAGGCAGTGGCCCCCGGGGTGAGCCCATTGCTAAAATTCTAACATCCTCTCCGTCGCCCCACCTTCTGAACGTTGGTCAGAGCTTCCAGTTAGATGGATTGGAATCTAATTCCAGTTTTTCTTTAAAAAAAAAAATTTTTTTATTGATTTCAGAGAGGAAGAGAGAAGGAAAGAGAGATAGAAACATCAATGATGAGAGAGAATCACTGATTGGCTGCCTCCTGCACGCCCCCCACTGGGGATGGAGCCCACAACCCGGGCATGTGCCCTGATGGGGAATCGAACCGTGACCTCATGGTTCCTAGGTTGACGCTCAACCACGGAGCCACACCGGCTGGGCTAATTCCAGTTGTTCTCTGGAGAAGAGGAGAGTGGCTCCACCGTTCAGCTGAGCCGCCATCAGCATGCAGCCTTTCCCGCGTAGCCCTGCTTCCCGGAGTAATTAACCAGGGGCCACGTGCTCAAACCCGTTTACAGTTCTTTTAAAAAAACATTCTTCTCTTCCTTTTTTTAAACACTGTTACTGAGGCATAATTTACATGCCATAAAATTCACTCGTTTTATGGGCACAATTTACAGAGTTGTTACCACAGTCTAATATTAAGACGCGTGCGGCTCCCCTGCTGTTTCTGTGTGGAAGTGGATGAAAAGCTGGCTGGTAGTCCTGGCGAGTGTGACTGGTGAGTTTAAAGGAGAGAGCCATGCATTCGAAGGCCAGCAGCCTCCCTCGCCGTCTAGGGAAGGAAGGGAGGGAGGGAGGGAGAGAGGAAAGAAAGACTTCACTGCTAACAGCTACTGTTGTCTGGAAGCCTTACCGAAACGTTGTTGATTATCACGTATGTTGTATGTTATTTGTATTATATCCTGCATTCTTACAACAAAACAGGCCAGAGGAAAGAATCTTCTATAATAATACAAGGGTAATATGCTAATTAGACCAGACGTCTTCCGGGCGTCATTTCGGATGTCCTTCCTGACGAAGCCGGGGCCCGAGGGAAGCCTGCCCAGGTCCCAGGTGCCTGTGGGCAGCTGGAAGGATGCAGCCCGGGTCCCGGGTGCTGGAGGGAAGTGGGTGCCAGCAGCCGGGGAAGGAAGGCCTACTCTTGCACGAATTTTTGCGCACTGGGCCTCCAGTCGGTTATAAAGGGAATCATGAGGAAGAGCAAATGCATTTACAGCACTGTACATATTTATCAGTGCTCTAAGTTTATGTCACCTGGTTGAGGCCACACGGCTCACCTGCGAGTGCTTGCAAACCGTCCATTGGAACAGAGGCCTGGAAAGTGGACTGCGCAGTTCAAAGCTGAGCCGTACAAGGGTCTCCGAGGACTGGGCGTCCCACATTCGGGAGACCTACGAGCATGGTGGGCTCGAGGCACCCGCCTGGGGTCAGGTGTCAGCGACAGCCGTTAAAGGAAGCTCCTTCGGCCTCGCAGGTGGACAGTCATCACCTCCGGGCTTCTAGAGCTGGGAGCATTCACACAGGCACTTTTTTCCTTGTGGCCACTTGACCGCTTGGCAGTAAATGCCGGGTGCCCAGCTCCCTCTTAAGGACACCGCTGCATGACATCAGGCGGGCAAGCAGGATCGCGCTCAGAGTACAGGTGCAGGGAGCCGCTGTGGTTCGTTACCGGCATGCCTTTCCAGGAAACTTAGCGGCAGGCCTGCAGCGGTGGAGTTAAAAAAAAAATGAGGCTTTTCTGCTCAGCCTGTCGGCTCTAGATCGCAAACCACGGGAGTCCATCCCCCATCCCACCTCCCTCCCACTTGCAAATATGAATCAGACGGTTTACTCTGTTCTACTTTCCTCTTCCACAAGGAAACCAGACTCTAAACCTAATTAAGATAGCACTTCAGTCTGTAACTAAATTCATTCACAGCCCAACTGCGCTGGGGTGCCGGCTGCCTCTGGCCGCCGCATATCGCAAAGCTCATTCAAATCATTGTCCTTTATTCAGGTTTTAGCTGCTAGAAAGTTTTTTTTTTTAAATTAACCCTGCTCCTCTCCTGCTCAGGGGAGCCACGGAGCTCCAGGCACTTTGATCCAGGAGCTCAGAGGTCCCCACACTCCTTGTTAATGACAGCTGCAGGCACGTGGAACGTTCTGGCCCAAGTGGCCTTAACAGCTCGCCCCTTTGGCGCCCAGAGCTAGAAAGTGGAAGAATCCCAGATGAAGCTCCTACCAGCCAGCTACCCAGGGCTTGGGAACAGGGAGGGCAACTGTGGGGCTCTCAGCCATGCGACCCAGGAGATTGGAACCTTGCTGGGCCACGTTTGTCCTTCTGTGACGTGATGGGTTCCACACCTGTCTCACAGGGTGACTCTGAGCGCTGCACAAGTTTTGGGGATCCCCAATCTGTGCTGGGCTGTAGGGAAGCAAACGGAGGTTCTTGCCCGAGTGAGCCCGTGCCCTAAACCCACGGTTCTCAGTCGGGGCACTCTGTCCCCGGCGGCCTTGGCAAGAGCTGGAGGCATTTGGGGTTGTCAGAACGAGGGGCCTCCAATGGGTCAGTGACGCTAAACATCCTCCCAGCAGGAACTCTGCGCCTGTCCCAGCGGTGGTGGTGAGGCTGAGAGATGATCTGAATAGGCCGCCCCAGGGGCAGAGTATAGTGGTGTCGGGATGAGATGAAATACTCTGCGGACAGGGGCACCGATTTGGGGGTCCTTATGTGATCGAGCGCCGTTCAGCCCTTGGTCCCAGCTCCGTCAAAATTCACCCCCATCCACAGGGCCCAGGGCCCAGGGCCGAGAGGGCCAGGCCTGCTGGGGGAGGAGGTGGCCTTCAGCAACATGTCCTGCCCCAGTCATCTTTCTCTGTCATCTGGAAGCCCCCAGCCCTCCGCAGTTCTGCCGAGTTACAGATGCGTCAGCGCAGGACTCACGGGGAAGCCCTCCTTCCCCCGAGGTGGCTGAGGGCCACCCAGGTGACACCAGCCCACCGTCTTGGTTCCTTTCTCGCCTTCCCCTCCCCAAAGGGCTAAAAATAAAACGTAAAACAGTCAAGATGACTATCTCATGACGACAACGTTTATGCTTTTATAACAAGAAGGGAAATTGTATAGAAGGCAGACTGGGCGGCTGCCCAAATTAGAATCCAGGAGGTCAGAGCAGGAAGGAGATTGGCTCGACGGCGTGGGTACCAGGCTCATTCAGAAACAGCTCTGCGAGCAAGCCACCCTCCCGAGGAGGCAAAGGGGAGTGGGAAGCACATTCAGGAAGTCTCCTTCTCAACACCGTGTTCTTAGGGAAGCCCGGCTGGGAGCACCAGGGCTTGGTCTGCACGCGGGTTTAACGCCACCGCCCCCCGTTGCAAAGTCTCAGCATGTGAAGTGTCGCTGTCAGTGCTGGGGGTGTGAGCCTAGCTTGGTGGTTGTGTCTTCCTCTTTTAAAGATGGGTCCTGAAATGGTAGGGGGAACTATATGGGTCTGGGGTTTGCGTTAGTAACACCGAGGTAGGAGACGTAGATGGGTGTGTATGTGGGAAACTGACCATGAGTTCACTGATGACACTTTTGGGTTCCAGAAGGGTCTCTGGGTCTTTATTATTTTCGTCTGTTCTCTTTACCTGTATATTGGAAGTTTTTCATCCCTGAAAAGTATCTATCACCCGGCCGGTGTGGCTCAGTGGTTGAAGGTCAACCTGTGAACCAAGAGGTCCCGGTTCGATTCCCAGTCGGGGCACATGCCCGGGTTGTGGGCTCAATCCCTAGTGGGGGGCGTGCAGAAGGCAGCCAATTGATGTTTCTGTCCCTGTCTCTCCCTCTCTGAAATAAACAAACATGTATGTTAACAAAAGGAAAGAAAGAAACTAGAGGCTCCAGTTGCCGCCTGCCCAGGGCTTCTGTCATCCAGTGCCTCAGTTCACCCCACTGGAGTCGCACAGCCGGAACAGACGTAGCTCTCTGGCTTTGCATAGCTGCCTCCTGTCCCCTCTTCTCCATGAAGCCCTGGAGCGATTTGCCACGAAAAGGAGGCTCACCGTGTTGCTCCACATTGGGGTCGTTTCCAGTTCTGCTCTCAGAGGTGGTCACCAAGGCTGGTCCGTGGCTGTGCAGCCTGGCATTGCGGCCCCGCCCCATGACGCTGCCAGGCCAAAGTGTGGACTTTGTGTTATAAAGTAGGACGGCCCTGGTGGTTTCAAGCAGGGGAGGGTATGATTGCATGAGATTTTAGGAAGATGAATCAACTACAGATCATACCAGTTGGGAATGTCAAGGAGGTGAGTGGTTGGGATAATATGGCTATTATCCTACTAGAGGCCTGATGCATGAAGATTCGTGCAATCGGCCTTCCTTCCCCTGGCTGCCGGCACCGGTTTTCCTCCGGCACCCGGGACCCAGGCCTTCACTCTGGCCACCGCCTTCAGTGTTCAAGGCTCCAGCCTGAGCCTTCAGTCTTCTCCGCTCCGGCCAGAGCGCTGCTCCTGTAGCTCCCTCCGCCGCCACCCCCCCCCTCCCCATCCTCCCCTCATAGCAGGCATCCTGCCCTGCCCGGCTGCTCTGTGCCTGCATATGCAAATTAACCCACCATCTTTGTTGAGTCCATTTGCATACGCACTCCTGATTGGCTGGTGGTGCCGTGGAGGTACAGTAAATTTGCATATTTCTCTTTTATGTAGATTACTAGCTCATGATAGAATATGATTTCTAAGGTGTAGGCATTTGGAAGTGGTCATTTTCTTGCCAGACACAGCGTGAGGACCTTCAGTAATGTCCACAGATCTGCCCAATCATTTTGCCACTGTGCCCTCCTGCCAGGAACCCTCCCACCTGGAACCACAAACCTCCAGCCACAGGGGAAGATCAGTACCTGGCATGAGAAGGTGTCTGGCGCCCTCTGGTGGCAGATAAGAGGAAATGCCTGAGCCTTCTCCCATTTCCACCGATGAAGGACCACAGTCTTTTTTTTTTTTTTACCATTTTTTTATTGTTTTAAGTATTATAAATAGTAGTACATATGTCTCCTTTTTTCCCCCCATTGATCTCCCCCCGACCTCCCCTACCCCCCAGTACATGCCTTCACCTGCCCGCCCTCCCCCCCGCCCCAGTGTCTTATATCCATTGGTTGTGCTTATATGCATGCGTGCAAGTCCTTCGGTTGGTCTCTTACAGCCCCCCTCGCCCAACCTCCCCTGTCTTCCCAATGTAATTTGACAGTCTGTTCAATGCTTCTTTGCCTCTGTTTCTTTTTCCCACCATTTCTTTCCTTTAAAAAGGGACCACAGTCTTGTTGAGTTGAGTTGAGGGTAGGTAAACGAAGGCCCAGAGGTTCCCCCAACGCTGAGCAAGAGGCAAAGTCCCCATGGGTATGGGTAGATGTACTTGAGTCTGTTCTGTCTCCTTCAGGTCACTCGGCTTCCAAGTGACAGGCAGGTTAAAGCTCAGCGCGGGAACTCAGCCCCGCAGACACAGGTTCCTTTAGAATTTATCTGAAGGATTTCCATGCCCCACAGCCTTTCTGCGGCCGTTTCTTCCTGCCAAATAGTGGGCTGGAGGAAGTGCAGGATTAAGGGCCCACAGAACCTGAGCTCCTATCCCGTTGTGGGGCCATGCGCCAGTCACCTAACTTCTCTGTGCCTCAGTTGCTTCATCTGTAAACTGGAGGCGGGGAGACCCACATCCCGGCGCGGTTGTGAGGACTGACAGACGGGTCTAAGGGCCCTGGCCCCGAGAGCTCTTCGAGGAGACTTACTGTGTGTTGCTGCTGGTAGTGGCATCGGTGTGGCCAGGCGGAAGTGGCGGTGGGTCCTAAGCAGCAAGGACAAAATTAGGGCCCGTGGGGTGGCCGCCTGAGCACTCTGCTGAATGAGAATGAGAAATACCAAGAGCCAAGAAGTGGCCAGACAGCTCCGCCTGCCGGGGCTGGGCTGCCTCTGACGCGGCCCCGCTGTCTTCCTGAGCCCCCTGGGGAAGCTCATCATGGCTCGGGGGTCCTTTGAAGAGGCAGGCTGTGCCCGTGAGATAACCAGACAGAACTGCTTCAACAAGTAGCAACTTATTTTTATTGATCAGAGAGAGAAAGAGAGCTACAGAGACATCAGTGATGAGAGAGAATCATCAATTAGCTGACTCCTGCACCTCCCCTTCTGGAGACCAAGCCCGCAACCCGGGCACGTGCCCTGACTGGGAAGCGAACCCTGACCTTCTGGTTCATGGGTCAACACACAACCACTGGGCCACATAGTCTGGGTCATACGTATCCCATGTTTCGCAGGCTTCCTGCTGTTTATGGAATCGTGTTTTATTCATGCATGTGTGATGCAGAACGCTCCTTCTTAGGGGGGACATTTCAGCCTGCATATCTGAAGGCAGAGGAACACACTTGTATCAGTTGAGGGCACAGAGGGCAAGTGAGAGTGAGAACAGTATTATGCCCACCGGGGATTTGGCATTATGTTTCACGAGCAGCTGGGAAGTGGAGGACACAGCCCAGACTCTGTCTTTTCTAGGCTGGTGCTGCCCTCTAGTGGCGAAGAGCTACAGCCGACCTGGGCGCCCTCTGCACTCCACCCACTTGGAGGGACTTAGAATAGAGTCCAGCTAAGGAAACATGAGTGCCTAGAGGAGACTCTCCATGCAGGCCGCCCTCCTGGGACTCAGCATCCCTGAGACACAGAAAGGGTTCTCGGATGCACGTCCCCGGCCCCGGCCGCGGTGTGGGCACGGCACCTAATCCCCAGTGTGCTGCAAGGCGGATCTCCTTTCCCCGCTCAGCTGAGGCCTGGCTGATTCCGCCGGCTTCACTGCTGTCCCAGGGTTCGCTTCCTGGTCTTTCTCTAGAACCTAGGTGGCCCCGGAGCCTGGGTTCCAAGGTACCTCTACCATGTACACGCTGTGTGGCCGCAAGGCAACTGACGAACCTCTCTGAGCTTCTGTTCTTCCATTTATCACAAGAGTATGGCACCGTGACCCTCATCAGTGGTCGTGCGTATTTTTGTTTGCGCTCAGGTGCCTCGGAAGGGACGACTTGAAGAAAGACAGTGCCTCAGGGCGGAAGGCTAATAGTAGGCTGTGCCCCATTCTGAGCTAATAGTAGGCTGTGCCCCATTCTGAGTGTGTCCGTCATACTCAGACAAAACAAAGGACCAGCTAGACCTCCTCCAGTTTATAAGAGGCCGAGGCACTCACCCACGTGCACTGGCCCGTGAGAAGCTACGGAGAGATCCTTGTCTGTTTCCTCGAGGTTTTTTATCCGCAAATCTACCCCTGGAGGTGATCTGTCCTCTGTCACGCACACAGCCCTCAGTTCCACCAGTCCCTGCCAGCAAATCAGGCTGTCCCATGAGGCCACTGTGGCCGCAGGTCCGTGGCCAGGTAGGGACCAGAGCTGGGCCTGGGACCCGGGGCAGTGAGCCACACAGGCCAGGCCAGCACTATCTTTTTAAGTCGACAGAGTAGCCTGACCCCTGAGCTACTGTTAGATCAACAACAGAGAGCAAACTCTCAAATCTGCAACATCGCAATGAATACCTACCTCATCCGATGTTCTCCTAGCACACCATTGTGACAGCTTTGTTACGTGCTAAATTCCACACTCATAAACATTTCATCACGTTTGGACATAATCTGTGGCTTCAGTTTTTCTTCCATACAAGGATTCCCGAGTTTGCATAATGGGTGCTGAGAAATAGTAGCCAACCATGAATTAAACGAATTACAAAGTGCCAAATAAAGGAAAAAGCAAAATCATAAAAATTCTTTCAAAAAATGTTTATGGCAGAAAAATGGTTTGGTGCTAGACGTGTCTGTATTTTAAGATGCTTGATGTGATGGGGGTGGAATTCTCGGAAAGTGTGTGTGCGGCCCACAAACATTTTTAAGTGACCATTCAACGTATTATAGGATTCGCACAGCCGGCGTGGCTCAGTGGCTGAGTGTCGACTGTGAACCAGAAGGTCACAGTTCAATTCCCAGTCAGGGCACAGGCCCGGGTGGCAGGCTCGACCCCCGTAGGGGGCATGCAGGAGGCAGCCGATCCGTGATGTTTCTCTCTCTCTTTCCCTCTCCCTTCCTCTCTGAAATCAATCAGAATATATTTTAAAAAATATTATAGGATACCTGCAGAATACAGACCGAAAATTAGAAATGCAAGCTTTTCCCCTCTAGGACTTTAGACTTGATTCCTATGATGTGAACTGTGTCACCAGACATCTCATCCTGGTGATGGGGACCCTGGCCTTGCCCTTTGACTGTTTTGCTTCTGGAATGACCTGGGCTGTGCCATCTAATCTCTGCCTCCTGTTCTTCCTCCAGGAATCCTCTTCACAATGCTGGTGTTTGGACCCGCCTGCGGGTTCATCCTGGGCTCCTTCTGTACCAAAATCTACGTGGACGCTGTGTTCATTGATACAAGTAAGGAGTCCCCCCTCGGTGTCCGAGCGCCGTCACACGCCTCCCCCCGCTCCTGGGAAAGGAGCGGTCAGCCTGTGGTTCTGAGACCATCCGAGCTGGGGGCAGCCCTACTGCGTGCACCTGTGTGTGCAGCTGGCGGCCCGCCTGAGACCAGAAGGAAGGGGCATGCGTCGGGACCCAAGTCCGTGCTCTGCCAGTCTCTGCTGAGGCTGAGGGACGCCCTGCGGTGCCTCTTGCCCCTCCCCTGTAAATGAATGGCAGTGGCGACGGTAGCCTCCTCGCTGGGCTACGGTGAGGAATGCGTGAGAAACTAGACGTGGAGAGGCCAGGCATGTGCGCGTGCTCATGGAATGCCGGTCCGCTAACCTATGTGAGGACTGCACCTTTTTCTTTTCCCTTAAATAAATAAATAAATAAAATGTTTTTTATTGATTTTAGAGAGAGAGGATGGGAGGGAGATAGAGCGATAGAAACATGGATGAGAGCGCGAGAGACACCGATTGGCCGCCTCCTGCACGCCCCCTACTGGGGACCAAGCCCACAACCCGGGCGTGTGCCCTGCCCAGGAACTGAACCAGGACCTCTTGGTTCGTGGGTCGACGCTCAGCCACGGAGCCACGCCGGCTGGGCCGGCCTCAGTCTTTTTACAACCCAGTCTCCGAGGTGCCATCTCCTTGCTGCTGTTTCCTGTGCGCGCCACGCGAGAGAAGGGATGACTGTCCAAGGATGCAGATACCCAGGGTGGGGACCGCTGGGGGTTGTCCCGGTCACTGCCCGCCTGGGCGGCACCGCTCTAGCTGAAGCCCGAGAGAGGGCGTTCTATTCCTGAGCGGTTCCACGAGTGTGGAGCCACGTGGCCTTTCTCCCTGAAAACGGCGTGCGGGAAGCAGTCCCGCCTCTTACCGCCGATCTGTGCTCGGGATCAATAAGAACTCCCAGTCCCCGGGTTCTCCATCCATCATCGCCCGCCGGTGCCACGTGTACCGATTCACCCCAAAGAAAGAAGGCGGCTTTAAATCCAATCAAGTCTCTGTGATTCACTCCATTAATCCCGCTGACATATTTACTTGTAGCTAATGATGTTACAGATTTCCGAGGGAGGGGGAAAAGAAGTCGCAGACGCAGGCTCACTTACTTGTTCTTCAAAGGCCTGGGTCTGCGAAGGCTGCCGTTTGGCGGAGTTGATTGGCCCTTTGAACCCCATTCCAAGGTGCTGAGGGTCAGAGAAAGGGCACGTGAAGCGAGTCGGCTGCCGTCTTATCTGACCAAAAAAAGCCAGCTCCCGCCCCCTCACCGGAGGCCACACCAGCGGGAACAGCAGGCGGGCTGGGGAGGGGCGCCCTCCCCGTGTGGGGGAGCCGCCTGCGGGGGGGAAGCCGCAGGGCCAGGCGGCATCAGCCCTTGGCGTGTGAGCAGCGGCCCCCTGGAATCGAGGCCTGTGGATAAACACAATCTCGGAACCAAAGAGAACCTCAGACGCCATTCTCTCCCAGCTCCTCCTTTGTACAAAGGAGGAAACTGAGGCTGAGGGAGGGACACGGACGTCCCCGGCCGAGGGGTGCGTCTGCGTAAACCCAGGCGTCCTGGGTGGGCGTGAGGTTCCATCCCCACGCTCCCCCTGGGCGTGAGCTGGCATCTTAGTGCCTAGGAGCAAGGGCTGGCCAGCTGGCTGGAGGCGGCTTAGCTTGTCCGCTCCTGGTCCCCTCGGGGTGCCCCGCCTTTGCCAGGCTGTCCCCGTGGCCACACGGGCACCTCCACTTCATTCTGTCCCTCATCTCACCCCTCGGGGCCCAGGCCCAGGGGCAGTGTGGAGCCTCCCGTGTCCGTCTTGCTGAGGACAGCCTCCCCCTGACAAGTTCACGGTGGGTCTAACTGGCGTGTGTCAGGAATGGGAGTCCCTCCTCCCTGTCTGTGGGCGTCCCTCTGAAGGCCATGGCCTGCTGGTGCTGCTTCTCACCAGCAGAGGGCAGGAGAACACAGGTATTGTGTTGGAGAAGCAGCCGGGGAGTTCTGGAGCGGTTTTGCTTTTTCTCTCTCCCCCGGGGACTGAAAGGCGCTCTGTCTCCGAGGGGGTGGGGCTGTGCTTTAAGGAGTGGCCCTCAGTTTTGTTTTGTTTTTAGGGATGACCCTCCTCTGTGGTTTCCTCACCAAGACCGAGGCCCCCTTAGGACTGTCTGGTCCGTGGGAGTGTGTCCTCAAGCGTGGCTAGAAGGGGCCGCACACCCGGCACATACTCCTGAAATTCCAGCTGACAGCCAGCGGGACCGGGAAAGGCACCGCCTGGGATTGTGGGGAGGCGGGCCGGCGCCCATGGGGGCCCTGCTGGGGCAGGTGAAGGAGAGCACGTGCCTGCCTAGCACAGCCTGGCAGCGGCTGCGGACACAGGGTGGCAGGGCGAGAGCCCTGAGGATTCCTTCCTCTGGACTACTTCGCCCAGGGGCGGGGACCTTTTTCTGCCAAAGGCCATCTGGATACTTATCACATCATTCGTGGGCCATACCCATTTATCGACTTAAAAATTAGCTGCTCTATTTGGTCAGACATTTACCTAACTCACCCCGGACGCCTTGGCAGGGCCAGACCCAGTGATTTGGGCTCGCAGGCCAGACGTTCCCACCTCCTGAATTAGCCCAAGAGCCGGGACCCTGAGTGCTCCATGCTGCCCTCCACCCGCAGCCCCTTCCCGTCTCTACTTCTAATTAGTTCTGTCACTTAATGACACTCGTGGAGTTCTCGGGTCCCCTGGCAAAAATTCCACAAACTGGGTTAGACGAATAGATAAATGGACTGAAAAAAAAAAAAATCGCAAAACTACCCAGAGAGCCACAGTGTCGCCTCTTCTTCAGGTTTGAGAAGCGAATGTCCCCAGTTTGCCGGGATCCGCCCTCTCACAGCCTCGGAGATCCCCCCTGGGTTGCTGGGTTGGTTAGTTTCGAGCCGGTTCAACCCCATTTCCGGCGGTTTTCTTCCCAACTTATAACGGAAATGGTCATGGGAGGTGGGAAGAAATCTCAGCCCCCTGTGTTTGCATGACCTTCAGCAGCGGGAGCACACGAACAGCAGCCAACAGCTTGTCCGGCTTCCCGGACACCACCACAGAAACGCGCCGAAGGTCAGAATCCAAGGCGTGGAAGGGTCAGGAGCACGGACAGTGTTAAGCAGGAATCCTTGCAAGCTACAGACACCAATGCAAAGGCCGGCCTGCGCTGTGCCGGCCTCCTGACAGACGGACGTTTCCGGCGTGGTGACGCCATGTGGAGCTGCCCCACTCTCCTGCTGTCCCTGCTCCTACCGCCCCTCTGCCTGCAGTGACCGAGGGCTGGACAGGGGGCTGGAGGGAGCCTACTTAGTCAGCTCACGGCACCCTGAGGATGCCACGCCTGGATCCTGGCCCCACCCCATTCTCCTGGACGTCTTCCTTCGTCTGCGATTCCAGTTCCATTGGCATGTTGGTACATCTAAGTAAAGGGACAGATTGGGGCTTCTCAGCGTCGTGTGGACGTCTGACTTCGGCGTCGTGTGGGCATCAGCGTCGGGTAGCCCTCGCCAGGAGGCTGAGGCTGTAGCAGCGTTTCCAGATCAAGACGCAAACTAGAATCGGATGGAAAGAGACGTCAAGAGATTTCTTGCCTTGCCCCCGAAGTACCTCAGACAGCACCCAGCCTGCCCGGAGTGCTGTTCTTAAGGAGCGTGGATTTTCCTTTGCTGAGCCGTTCGCATCCGTCGGAGTGGGCGAGGTTCTGCTGCAGTAACAAACACCCTCCGCAGCTCCAGGGCTTAGAATCCTGAAAGTTCAGTTCTTGCTCGTGTTGTATACCCAGTGCAGGTCAGCAGGGACTGTTGCTCATTGTAGCCTCTGGTACCGCCTGAGGGGCTTTCACATGACCAGTGGCATGGAGCATGGCAAGTGGCACACCGGCTTATATGTACCTGCTTCCCCTCAGACACACACACGCGTGTGCACACACACACACACACACACACACACACACACTGGCTTATATGTACCTGCCTCCCCTCAGACACACACACACACACACACACACACACACACACACACTGGCTTATATGTACCTGCTTCCCCTCAGACACACACACGCGTGCACACACACACACACACACACACACTGGCTTATATGTACCTGCCTCCCCTCAGACACACACACACACACACACACACACACACACTGGCTTATATGTACCTGCTTCCCCTCAGACACACACACACGTGCACACACACACACACACACACACACACTGGCTTATATGTACCTGCCTCCCCTCAGACACACACACACACACACACACAGATAGGCACACACAGACACACACACACACACACAGGCACATACACACAGACACATACACACACATACACAGGCTTATATGTACCTGCCTCCCCTCAGACACACACACAGACACACACAGAGACACACACACACACACACACACAGGCTTATATGTACCTGCCTCCCCTCAGACACACACACACACACACAGACACACACACACACACACACACACACACACAGGCTTATATGTACCTGCCTCCCCTCAGACACACACAGACACACACACACACACACACACACACACACAGGCTTATATGTACCTGCCTCCCCTCAGATACACACACACACACAGACACGCACACACAGACACACACACAGACACGCACACACACAGGCTTATATGTACCTGCCTCCCCTCAGGCGCACACACACACTCACACTCACACACACGCACACAGACACACACAGACACAGACACACACACGTGCACACACACACACGCGCACACAGACATACACACACATTCCCCTTGTTTTGAGAAGAAAAGACCCAAATGGAGATCTCAGTAGCGTCTGCCGCACCACCGTTTGCTAGCCGCCATGGACAGTTCCCCCTCCGCGTGGAGACTGCTGGGGCAGTCACCTGCTGGGCAGGTGGAGGGCGTTCCACCACACCCAGCTACACCTCCTCCTGAGCATGCCCTTCGCTGTGCAGGTGGGTAGACAAAGGAGGCATCTTAGGAGACCAGGTCGGAGCCTCGGTGGTCTTCTTGGGAAGCACCGATATCAGAAGGAAACCCCGCCGGCGGCACGCACAAAGCCACGTGGCAGGGGGACAGAGCACACCCTCGGCGCCTCAATGCCCGCATCCTACCTTCCGCTCCGTGAACTTGGGCCAGGTCCCTGACCTTCCCGAGCCTCGATCTCTGAAGCTGGGGGAAGGGGGGGTCGTGGAAGGCTACTGTGCAGGCCTGACAGAAGGGTTGGCAGTCAGTGATGGGGGCATTTGCGTTGGTGCTGGCCGAAGAGTCTGCAGGCAGAGCCTCTTACAGATGGTGGTCATCTGGCGTCTCTGGTCCTTTTTATTCCCAAGTCTGTCTATCCGCCTGGCCCAGGCCTCAGTCCTGTTGGTTCTTAGCTCAGGTGCGTGGCCCAGGACTCCAAGAATCTCCTCCAGGCTCTGGGGATGTGAAATTCTCAGCCAAGAGACATTTCTAAGCAGCTCACCTGGGAGCGCTGCCACGGAGAGAGAGAGAGAAAGAGAGAGAGAGAGAGAAAGCCGCACCAGGGAGTAAGCTGTGGTTTATGTCTTCATGCCTTTAGCTGGCAAATCAAAGAAACGACCGTGTCAGAGCCACACTCAGGCGCGCTGCCTTTAAGCATAACGAGCCGGCTGCAGGCTCTCCGGTAGAGGCCTGGCCCCAAACCACAGGCCGCACAAGGTTGGAAGTGACCGGTCCGTGGCAGACCGCAGGCAGGACCCCAGCCGTAAACACGACGTTACCGTCGACTCGGTACTCACGCTCGCGCCAGGCACTCCTGAGCCCTTTAGTTCTCCCGTGGTCATTCCCTCTTCCCCCCGCTTGATGCGGCACCTGCTCTCCTTGTCGTCATGGTGGCACATGCGGGCAAGTCAGCTGACGCACGGGGTTCAGATCGCTGGCCTGAGGTCACACAGTGAGAAGCGGGCAGGATTTCAGCCCGGGCGTCCTGGCTTTTGACTTCGGTGCCGCGCCTTACGATCTCTGAACCAGATTTAAGGCAGGGAGTGGGGTGCTGGCCGGTGTGGCTCAGTGGTTGAGCATCGGCCCATACGCTAGGAGATTTGCTCCTGATCAGGACACATGCCAAGTGGCAGGCTCGATCCCCAGTAGGGAATGTGCAGGAAGCAGCTGATCCATGTTTCTCTCTCATCATGGATGTTTCAATCTCCCTCGCCCTCTCCCTTCCTCTCACTATATATATATATATATATATTTTACTAACTGCTTTGGGAGGGGGAGGTGCAAATGAGTATACCTAGTGAAACTATACCCTTGGATAATAAATGTGTGTGTGTGTGTGTGTGTGTGTGTGTGTGTTAGCACACGGAGCCAGGGAATTCTCGCCTAAATCCAGAAGGTGTCTGGCTTCTCGCTGGTTTTGTTTAGCCGATACAGTACAGGGTAGATAAGTATCTGGAATTAAGGGGGGACGTGATCAGTCGGGTTTGAGAAGCACTGATAAGAAACCGATGCTTTGCCCGGCATCCAGTCCCCCGACCCCAGGCCCTTTCCAGAGCTGTCGGCCCGTCTGTGCACCTGACTCAAAACCTCGGCCAAGTGCAGGCCCCGCCCCGCCCCCTCGGCTGACCGCGCTCTTCCTGGTTGCAGGTAACCTGGACATCACCCCGGACGACCCCCGCTGGATTGGAGCCTGGTGGGCCGGCTTTCTGCTCTGCGGTGCCTTACTCTTCTTCTCTTCCCTCCTGATGTTCGGGTTCCCACAGTCTCTGCCCCTGCACTCAGACCCCGCCGTGGAGAGTGAGCAGGCCATGCTCCCCGAGAGGGAGTACGAGAGGCCCCCGCCCAGCAACGGGGTGCTGCGGCACCCGCTGGAGCCGGACAGCAGCGCCTCCTGCTTCCAGCAGCTGAAAGGTAAGGCGCCTCATCCGCGGGCAGCCGGGGGAGGGGGTGATCGAGGGCAGGGGGACGCTGGTAATCAGGACGGGCTGAGGGGGGCCAGGAGGCAGAATGACCTTGTTGTGTATGACTTCTTCCCAGGCCTGTGCCTGACTGGCTTCTGAGAAGTCAGTGACCTCACGTGCGAAGTAGCTCCAGTTAGTGAAGGGCGGCAGACCAGTGTCCCCGGAGGAGAGCCCCGAGGCTGGCGTAGCAACTCGTGAATAGTAAATGTAGACGTTGGCAGAAGGAAGAGAGCGGCAGGCAGGCAGGAGCTAGGCACTTCATAGCCGCTCTTGCACTCTCTCATGCCGCCTGTAAGCGCATGGAAGCGTTAAAAGGGCTTTTGAAGTTGGCTCCCTTTGCCCGACACGGGCTTTCTGTAAAAGCCACAAACACAATGCATTTCTTCAGGCTCACTCTCCTTCCATCCCCTCCTGGGAGGTGAGTGTGCTCCTCGGGAAGGAATGAATAGCCAGGTCACGTTGTAGGCAATTAACCAGCCACACTGTAGAGCAATCACAGTCACACTGTAGAATAACAACAGCCACACTGTAGAATAATAACAGCCACACTGTAGAATAACAACAGTCACACTGTAGAATAACAACAGTCACACTGTAGAAGAATAACAGCCACACTGTAGAATAGTAACAGCCACACTGTAGAATAGTAACAGCCACACTGTAGAATAACAACAGTCACACTGTAGAATAACAGTCACACTGTAGAATAATAACAGCCACACTGTAGAATAACAACAGCCACACTGTAGAATAACAACAGTCACACTGTAGAATAGTAACAGTCACACTGTAGAATAATAACAGTCACACTGTAGAATAACAACAGTCACACTGTAGAATAATAACAGCCACACTGTAGAATAACAACAGTCACACTGTAGAATAACAACAGCCACACTGTAGAATAACAACAGTCACACTGTAGAATAACAACAGTCACACTGTAGAAGAATAACAGCCACACTGTAGAAGAATAACAGCCACACTGTAGAATAGTAACAGCCACACTGTAGAATAGTAACAGCCACACTGTAGAATAACAACAGTCACACTGTAGAATAACAACAGCCACACTGTAGAATAATAACAGTCACACTGTAGAATAACAACAGCCACACTGTAGAAGAATAACAGCCACACTGTAGAATAGTAACAGCCACACTGTAGAATAGTAACAGCCACACTGTAGAATAATAACAGTCACACTGTAGAATAATAACAGCCACACTGTAGAATAATAACAGCCACACTGTAGAAGAATAACAGCCACACTGTAGAAGAATAACAGCCACACTGTAGAATAGTAACAGTCACACTGTAGAATAGTAACAGCCACACTGTAGAATAACAACAGTCACACTGTAGAATAATAACAGTCACACTGTAGAATAACAACAGCCACACTGTAGAATAATAACAGTCACACTGTAGAATAACAACAGTCACACTGTAGAAGAATAACAGCCACACTGTAGAATAATAGCCACACTGTAGAATAATAACAGCCACACTGTAGAATAATAACAGCCACACTGTAGAATAATAACAGCCACACTGTAGAATAATAACAGCCACACTGTAGAATAATAACAGCCACACTGTAGAATAATAACAGCCACACTGTAGAATAATAACAGTCACACTGTAGAATAACAGCCACACTGTAGAATAATAACAGTCACACTGTAGAATAATAACAGTCACACTGTAGAATAACAACAGTCACACTGTAGAATAACAACAGTCACACTGTAGAAGAATAACAGCCATACTGTAGAATAACAGCCACACTGTAGAATAATAACAGCCACACTGTAGAATAATAACAGCCACACTGTAGAATAACAGCCACACTGTAGAATAATAACAGTCACACTGTAGAATAATAACAGCCACACTGTAGAATAACAGCCACACTGTAGAATAATAACAGCCACACTGTAGAATAACAACAGCCACACTGTAGAATAATAACAGCCACACTGTAGAATAATAACAGTCACACTGTAGAATAACAGCCACACTGTAGAATAATAACAGTCACACTGTAGAATAATAACAGTCACACTGTAGAATAACAACAGTCACACTGTAGAAGAATAACAGCCATACTATAGAATAACAGCCACACTGTAGAATAATAACAGCCACACTGTAGAATAACAACAGTCACACTGTAGAATAACAAAGTCACGCTGTAGAAACGGTTTCTTCTCTGGCCATTAATCTGTCCCCTGCCCTGCTCTGCAGAGAGCAAAGGCTCCTGGGAAGAGCTGGCATTGCACCAGAGCGCCCTCTGGACCAGGAAGGTCCCCCGGCTCCGGGGAAGCCTGGGGCTGCCTGCCTAGGTTCAGGGCAGTAAGGACTCAGCAGCAGGTGCCCACTGACCTTTCAACAGAGTGTACAGGCTCCTCCAGCTGCTGGCCAACGGCACAGAGGAACCTCTGACCCTGGGCCTCCCAGACTAGAAGGGGCTGTTTCCTAGGAGGGAGGGAAGCACCGACTCCCTGCGAGCCTTGCTGGCATGGCCTGACCCTCGGGTGAGCTCTCCCTGGGGCAGGTCCCAGCCGTTTAAACCCTGGAGGCAGAGCCCTGCCTTTGATCATTGAAAGAGCAGAGCTTCAAAGGCTGAGTACTCGTCTGTGTGCTGCTAACGCTGGCGGCCACACGGCCCCTTCCTGTCCCAGAAAAGATCGTTGTGCCGGCCACCGCGGGGACAGCGGGGACAGCTGAGCAGGCTCAGAGCCTTCAAAGCCAGCCCCACAGTGTGGAGTGGCTAATGACTCCCAGAGCACTTGCCCGGGCCGCCCGCTCAGCCGCTCGATGAGGTGGGCGTGACTGTCTTCGTGCCACCCATCGGGACAGCGGGACTAGGCCCAGGTCTCCAGACTCTAAGTTCCAAGCTCGTCCCAGTGTTTGGCACAAGGATTCACTCAGCTGATAATGAAGTAACCAAGGAGGAAAAAGGGAATCCGCGTTGATGGAACAAAAGCCCTTTTGTGATTTTTTTTAATGTGTTGTTATTGATTTCAGAGAGGAAGGGAGAGGGGGAGAGAGAGAAACATCAATGAGAGAGAATCATTGACAAGGTGCCTCCTGCACCCCTCCTACTGGGGATTGAATCTGCAACCCGGGCCTGTGCCCTGACTGGGATCGAACTGTGACCTCCTGGTTCCTAGGTCGACTCTCAGCCACTGAGCCGCGCCAGCCGGGCCCTTTTACATTCTTGCCGCGCCACACCCCCTCGAGAAGACCTTTGCGTTGGGGGAGGTGAAATCTGCTGGCTGATGCCTTCTCCACCCTTCTTGCCCCGCTGATGCCATCACCACCTGGTTCTGATTTTATCACCTGAATCTCCCACCTGCTCCTGGCGCCTCCTTCAGCGCAGTCTGCCCTGATCCCTCTGGTCCGGTGTCCACACGATGATGGTTTCAGGACCATGTTCTGCGTAAAGGGACAGGGACAGCGCCTGTCACATGCGCCCAGCCGGTGACGTTCTGCCCCTGCAGCCTCTCGTCCTGTCCCCACACCGGCCTCCCTCGCAGCCACTCAGTCCCCCGCATCCCCAGGCTCTGAGCATCCCAGGATCTGGCCTGCTGTTCCCTCCAGTGGAGCTCTGAGCCCGTCACAGGGCCTCGGCTGCTTTCCCCAAGGCTGTTCTCCTGCCTCCTGTCAGCACCCTCCCCCCCCCCCCCCCAAAGCACGTTGCTCTGTGTCACCGTCCCGGTGTGGCCTTTATCCAGGTAATCATTCATTCATCCTGTGAGTCCCACAGGGGAGCGTCTGTGGCTGGTTTTGCTCGAGTCTTGTAGGTCTCAGTGCCTATGTGATGAATGGGGGACCCGCAGCACAGCTTGCTGCTCTCCTTGAAGCTGCCCCTCCCACCCCTCCCAAGTGCTGACCTGTGTTTACCCTCGCAGGGCTGAGGCTGCAGCTGGCCACGGCGACCCTGCTGTGTGGGCGGGCCTGCTCCTGGTGCCCAGCCCGGGCGTCTGGAGGGCCGGCCAGCCCGAGGCCCAGGCTGACCCGTGCGGTAGCCCTGGGCTGTGTGTCTTCACGCGCTAGCAGGTGCTATGCTTCTTGGCCGGGTGCCGCTCGCCCCGCCGCCGCCCCTCCCCCATTCAGTAGGGCCTGGCCACGGACCCAGCTCCCGCCCGGGCCTCTGCAGCTCGGCCTCCCGCACTGTGCCAGCCGGCAGTGTGTTCCTGCCACATGTTTCTCAATCAGGGCCTGTGCCTCTCAGCATCATGTTCCCGCGAGGAGCCCGCTGGTCCGAGGGCCCTGGTCCTGTGGGCTGCATGCTGAGTGTTTTTGCCCTGAGATGTGTCTTCAGAGCTGTGCCCTCCTGCCCGTGGGCTCCCCGTTCACCTCTTCTTTCCTAAGGCCCTGGGCATGGGGCCCTCTGCCTCCCAACACTGGGAGCCCCAGGCCACTCCAGGGAGTCAAGATCGCAGGTCCCCAGGGACCAGCCTGTGCCCGACCAGGAGGTGGACGCCAACCACTGACCCACACCGGCTGGGCACAGCCCGCACTTAAACATGACACCATCAGCCTCCCTCTCCATATCTCTGCGGTACTTCCAGAAACCATGTGCACGTAACCAAGGGCGACGTCTCAGCACCGAAACACAGGTTTTCAGTGTGTGAACACTTGTAGACGTTTCTGTGACATGACATTTCTTAAAAAGTCAGATTGTCAGCAAACCCTGTGGAAAAGAAACAAACGCCCCTACAGGCCAGGATCCGTGCAGGAAAGCAGCGGTACGTGGATGAATACCGTGGACTGAAGGTGGTTCCCCCACTCTGTTCTTCTTACTCATCCCCTTTTAAACGATTTTGTTCTGTGTGTGTGTGTGTGTGTGTGTGGCATGCAATTATTTAATCCAATTTAACAGGAAGCCGCCACAGAGCCACGGAGGCCACGAGCCCCGTGTGGCCTGGTGGCTTCTCAGCGGGGGGAGGGGGAGGGGGTTGGGTCGCTCAGCCACACGATGCTGAGCCGCCGCCGGCTGTTCAGTCCATTCTCCTAACTAAGTTTCTCCCATTACGTCAAAGGACCCTCGGTCCCTCTTTCATAGAGAGATTCGCTTTTTGAAACTAGGCATCTTCCCCAAGTGTGATGAGTTTAAGTTTTGTGTATCCCGCAGTTCCCGACCCATTGTTCTGTCATTCTGATTTATTGAGCTGCTCCGTGACCATTATTAAAAACTTTCATGTCCTCTGCTACTATTTTATTCTCATTAGCTGGGCCAGTTAGAGGCTCCGTCTCCCAGGAGATGCGGTTGAGCCTGTGTAATTAGGTGTGTGCCTGAGGACAGCTGGCTAATTCATCACCTCGGGGTGCGGTAGGCGCCTGCTCACCTGCTTATGCCGTGTGACCCTGCCACCGAGCGGTTCTCCCTGGACCTGGGATGCGCTTGAGCTTTTGCTTCCGTGAAGGTGGAGACCAGCACACGCCACGCCAAGTGGCGCCCGTTGCTGTGGTCACAGCCGGGCGGAGTCCCCTGGCGTGGTCACTGCACTCCGCTTTTACAGACGTTTGCCCTCTTTGCTTCCCACCGGGACCATTGCTCACATCAGGCTTGCCCACAGGAAGCATTGACCCTCCCTGTTTTACCTGGGCACCGTCTCAAGCTACGGTCGCCATGCAACGTCACACTTGACGTGTGTTACAGTTCCGTTCACTGTTTTGTAAGCGCACGTTAAGAGAAAGGTGTGGCGAGTCCGTGTTTGCATAAAGCGTCTATTTCTAGTGTATAGTAGGTTCTCGATAAATATTAGTCACACTTTGAGAAAGAGATTCAAACTGGAGATTGCATGGAAAAGGCTAAGAGACGAGAAGCCGGGGGAAAATAATAACAAAGTGAAATCACGGTGTGAATATTGAAACGATGGGCTGGGCGGGTGTCCCCAGGGCCTGCTCGCACTGGCAGGATCCACGGCCCCACCGCAGTGAAGGAGATCGGGTCAGAGGTCACATGCCGAGGACGCTAATCACGGGAAATATCCAGATAATGAGATTACTTTTAAAGAGTTAAAAAGAAACCAAATAGCCCATTTTTATTTCTTTTACTTTTTTTTTAAAGAAAATTACTGTTAAATAAATTTTTTTTATTGATTTCAGAAAGAGGAAGGGAGAGGGAGAAAGAGAGAAACATTGATGATGACAGTCATGGATCGTCTGCCTCCTGCACGGCCCCTACTGGGGATCGCGCCTGCAACTTGGGCCTGTGCCCTGACCGGGAATTGAACCAGTGACCTCTGGGTTCTTAGGTTGATGCTCAACCACTGAGCCACCCTGGCCAGGCCCAAATGTCCCGTTTTTAAAAGCACTCATGTAAAAAATCGTAGTGGTTTCTGAACCCACGTACTTTAAGAGAAAAAGAGGGCAATGAAATGAGATTAACCTGGTGACCTCAGCAAGCCCTGCTCTGGCTCTGGGCTGGGTGGATTGGGTGGTGGGAAGACCACCTGAGAAGGGGAAACACAGGGAGCAAAGACCTGGGGCAGAGTGCTCCCCTTGAGGAAACAGCCCTGGTGCAGAGATCTGGGTGGGGAGCCGTGGTGCTCACGAGCAACAGCCCAGCAGGCGGGGCTGAACTGGAGGGAGGAGGGGGTGAGGTAGCAAGTGTGATCAGATAACTGAGGGGCAGACACCGGGCCATTGCTGGGTGTGGTCGTGTCCATGGTGGAGTTTGGAGCAGGCGCGTGATGGGAGCTGATCCCGGTGGCTGCCGGGCGGGGAGTGATGGCATTGGATCGAGAATGAAAACTAAGACCCAGCTGAGAGCCCCTGGCAGCTCTGTCCAGGGAGGTGTCCGTGAAGGCGATGGAGACAAGGGTGGGGGGGGAGTTTATATATTTATGAATAGATAGGGGAGAGCCTAGAATTTCATTTCTTTCTTGGAATTGTTCAGATTCATACACAGTTATAAATGTTAACTACCCATATCTACACCTAGATATTGATGTAAAAATATTTCTCTCTTTTCTGCATCCAGTGCAGCTAGAGAGCGGGTCCAGTTCCTGAGTAGAGGAGCTGGGGACTGAGAAATAAAAGAAAGAAGGACAAGACACAAAATGGAAGGGAAAGGCTGGGACCGGGTGGGACCGCTGCCCTCTTCTGCTGGAGAGACAGTGACCCAGAGCCCAAGCAGCGGTTTATTTTATACCCCAAATACCAGGAAGTTTCGACAAAAGTCCAGACAAAGGAGATTTTTTTGCATTCTTGAGTAGGCCCGAGCATTCCTGGTGCTTGACTGGATTTACATATCAAAACACACTTCCCCACACCTGGGCTGAAATGAAGGTCAAGCTGATAACACCCTTGCCTTTTTGGCAAAGCGTGTTCCCAGGGCGTGGCTTTGCCTGTCGCCTTGGGTTCAGCTGACAATTTAAAGAAACACCCATGTGCCTTCGCAGGCGCTCTCTACAAGATATGTTGATAGAACATAGTTATACACTTATAATTTATACCATATAACTTAGGTGTATTTCCCCTTTTGAGAAACCCCAGTCTCCTTTTTTTGGGGGAGGGGGGGCAGTGTGGAAATAAGTTGTGATTGCTTATAAAACATTTTTGGTAAGTTGTGCTTATAAAATATTTAGTGTTCCCACCGAACTGTAGTAACAGGCATGTTATAGTCTCCCCTGTTTTAGTGCTTGTCGGTTTCGCCGGCAAAAAAGCAGCTATGTTTGGAAGCCCGAGTTTTGAGTTGAGGGTGACTTATAGGCTATAGATTTTGGCCTGAGGAACTGCGTTGTTCCCACTGCTGTTTACCGACTCAGGCAAGAAGGACCTTGGGGGCAGAGGGCCTGGGCGTGCAGTGTGTGTGTGACCTCGGCCCCTGCTTCTCTCTCCCTCAGTGATCCCCAAGGTCACCAAGCACCTGCTCTCCAACCCCGTGTTCACCTGCATCGTCCTGGCCGCCTGCATGGAGATCGCGGTGGTGGCCGGCTTCGCTGCCTTCCTGGGGAAGTACCTGGAGCAGCAGTTTAACCTCACCACCTCCTCTGCCAACCAGCTGCTCGGTGAGTCCGCCTCAGCCCCCGGGAGGGTGGGGGAGGCTGTCCTGCTCATAATCAATACAACAAGAGCGTCCAGAGCCTGGCCGGCATGCCTCAGTGGTTGAGCGTTGACCTGTGAACCAGGAGGTCACAGTTCGATTCCCCGTCAGGGCACATGCCTGGGTTGCAGGCTCAATCCCCAGTAGAGGGTGTGCAGGAGGCAGCTGATGGATGATTCGCATCATCGATGTTTCTCTCTCTCATTCCCTCTCCCTTCCTCTCTGTGCTATTTTCTTACAGAGCTCAACCCCCCTGTTATATTTTTCTGACTCTGCTATTAAAATTAATTTGCATCCCCTGAGCACGTAGCAGCTGGTGGCTGTAGTTGACTGACCTAGAATCTGTTGATTGGCAAGGAGGAAGCCTACTGGGCCGGGAGATGGGCCGCACAGCCCACCCCGGGGACACATGACGCCCGTGGTCATTTAAATTCGATGAAGCGCGTTGGTCCCCCTAAAATCCCATGAGTCTCTGAGAATCATAAATGACAGGTTATGGTCCTGCTGCCTTGCAGATGGTTCTGTTTATGAGAGAGAGAGAGAGAAAGAGAGACACAGAGGCGCCAGTTACTCACCAAGAGCCCCAGAATACACTGCCTGGCTTGGAGCTCTTTCCTGCGAGGCTCTGGGACTGCCTAGAGCGCCGTCTGGGGCTGGCGGCTGTGGGCCCTTTGGTTAAACAGCCTCCTGGCCCCTCCTCGGAGCGCTCCTGGCCTGGTTAGAAGAGGAGGGACATCCCCTGTGAGTGGCAGCCCGGCCCCAGTCACTCCGCAGCGCCGAGAGCCCCAGCTCCTGGTCCTCCTTTCTCAGTGCGTGTGTCCCACCTTATATGTCTTCGTGTCTCGGCCGTCCCCGCACCAGCTATGTTTCTGTGCAGGGACACCCACTCACACCATGGGGGGGTGCATTCAGACACCTGGGAACTGAGTTGGTACGTGTGTGTCTCCCCAGCTTTCTGTGAGCTCCTTGGGGCTGAGATGAGGCCCTTGATGGAGACTTGGGCACCGGGAGGGAGGCCCCACTGCCCCTGCTCACGGCCCGCTCTGCCTTCGCCCTCCAGGGATGACCGCGATCCCCTGCGCCTGCCTGGGCATCTTCCTGGGCGGCCTGCTGGTGAAGAAGTTCAGCCTGTCTGCCCTGGGCGCCATCCGGATGGCCATGCTGGTCAACCTGGTGTCCACGGCGTGCTACGTCTCCTTCCTCTTCCTGGGCTGCGACACGGGCCCCGTGGCCGGGGTTACTGTTCCCTATGGAAACACGTGAGTCCCCAAATGTCTGCCTCTGCCCGTCGGCCCAGCAGGCCAGCTCCCTCTCACGGGTCGGCTCTGTCCTAGGACCCGGGCGGAGGCATGGATGGCACCTCTGCATCTGACTCCCAAGGTCCCTTCTGTCCCTTCCTCGTTGCAGACCACGCCCCTCGCCCCTTGACGGCTCTCCCAGGGCAGCGGACAGACGCCCGGGAGTCGATCAGACATCACTCCCCGGACGACTCACATTACTGCTTCTCACGTTTAACTGTGGGAATAATGTGAAGATAGGAAATAAAAATGAATTTTATTGTAATACTCAGCTTCAAGTAAAGGATGGAATAGGCGTCAACACTTCCCTAGACTATTAGGAGCTATTATTACGCTCACACGGTAATTACAGGCTCCGGCCCGGGTAGGAATTGGTAAGTGTAGGAGGCAGAATAGAGAGAAGGGAGAGGCGAGGGAGGAACTTAGTTTCATGGGGCCACTTTCCTTACTGTCTAGTGACTCCCCGTAGATGCCGGTGTTGACAGCTTCCCCTTTGCTACATGGGACTCGGGCTGCCTTGGGAAGCCGGCCTGGAGCTGAGACTGTGGCACGGCTGGCCTGCAGTTTCTCTCCTCCCTGGCTGCCTCCTCCAGGCAGACCGCCAGGCCCACTTCTGCGGTTAAGCCAGAAGCTGGCAGTGGAGCTGGGCTCACGGAGAGGCCCTGTCCCTCTGACACATGAAAAACACCCCTTCTGCCCCTTCCTCTTTGTGATTTGCTTGCTCAAGGTCACTGTGCCTTTAGTGGCGCAAAAGCAAATTTAAAATATCTCAGTGTTTTTTTTTCATAGGACATCACACTCCAGCAGACGGTAATTACTGAGGCAGCCTAGTCATAGGTGTTTGTTAGGCACCACGAGGCTGGCTGTCTGCTGGGAGGAATCAGACAGAGGCAGGGACGGAAGAAGGGAGACGTTAGTGGTCAGCTGTGCTGGGTGGAGTTGTTGGCCCAGTGGAGGCCGTGGTAATCCGGAGAGGCAGCATGGAGGAAGTGGCCCTGAGCAGAGCTCCCACCAGCCATCCAGCCAGCCTGGCTCCGTGGTGCGGGGGGCAGCCCGCAGATGCTCAGCGGTGGCTCTGGGCTGCATCTTGCAGGACCAGCGGGTTAAGAGGCGGAAAAGCAAGGAGGTGACGCATCCCAGCAGAGAGATGTCACTGGGGGTCCTGGGGAAGCGTCCTTTCCCTGACAGGCTCTGCGTTTGCTTTCTTTTCCAGCTCAGCACCTGGCGCAGCCCTGGACCCCTACTCACCCTGCAATAAAAACTGTGAATGCCAAACCGACTCCTTCACGCCCGTGTGCGGGGCGGACGGCGTCACCTACCTGTCTGCCTGCTTCGCTGGCTGCAGCAGCACGGTACGTGGCTTCCTCGGGGCGCGGGAACTCGGGACGCCGCCGCCGCAGCTTACGCCCGAAGGTCCGGGGCAGGGGTGGGCAGCCACACTGCGTCTTCTCTCGGCCTGCCCCGCTCCGCAACGCGTCTTGTGGGCCTGGCGGCCTGCCTGGAGGAGGCAGCCAGGGAGGAGAGGACCTGCGGGCCAGCTGCAAGAAAGACATCCTCCTGCAAGAAATCAAGTTGGTTTCCGAAAAGCATCTCAGAGCAAAGGAAAGGAAACAGTCAAAGGCAGCTGTGCGTGTGGAAAAGACACAGAGGAAAAGACTGTGGCCCGAGGCACTCCCAGGGGGTCCGTGGGGGAGGACGGCTCTGCGGTAATGAGCTCCCCGGCAGCAGGAGTATGCCAGGGCAGGCTAGCAAACCATGACCGGGGGCGCCCTCTTCCACAGCGGAGACCGGCTGGCATCCGTTCGGCCTCTTCCCTGCGCAGCGCCCTTGGCCTTCTGCGTCTCCACCTCCCACGGTACCTTTTGTGGCTCTTCCCTCCCTGGCTGGAATTACACGGCCGGCAGGAGCCTCCCTGCCAGGGTCTCTCGCGCCTGCCCTTCCGCATCCGCCACCCCCAGCCCTGCTACGGGCCTTCGTCCTCTCTCGCTGGGACCAGGGTGGTGGGTGCCCAACTGGTCTCCCAGCTCAGGTGGCCCCCTTCTGGTCCGTCCTCCACGCTGCATCCAGAATGATCTCTGAGGCTACAGGTGACCCTTGCCAAGCTGCTCTGTGAACTGGAAGGGAGAGCCAGGCGCTGCCCTGGGGTTGCGTCCTCAGCCTGTGTCTGTCCCCAGCCGCCCCCCTCCCGCCGTACCTCCTTCCAGTCTGTGCCGCTCAGCTTTCCCCACACCACGTGCGCTTCCCTACTTCTCCTGTGTGAAACCCTCCCTCCCCTCCTTTACCTTTGGGGTTCCTGGTGCCCCTCTGTGCTGGAGGCAGCTGTCTCCCTTCACGGAGTGGCCTGCTCTTTCTTGGGGCCCAGGGACGCCCCGGTGGGAGGCCCGATAAGAAAAGAGCTGAGTGCTGCCCTCCAGGTACCCAGTGGAAATTGCCTGCTTCCCGTCCTTGCCACATCCTATGTCTGGGGAGCAGCCATTTTCTTTGCCATAGAAAACCCTGGTCGTTTATTTTCATTCCCAACGATGTGTTTTCCTTTGCTTTTAGCGTTTAGATTCCTAGCCAGTTATTAACATTTTTTTCTGTAGAGAAAATAAATCACCATGGGGGTGGGTGGAGAAGAAGTGATTCCTTAAATTAGATGATAAAGCAGTTTCTTTATGTGAGTGGAAATGAGTTTTTTTAAAAAGGGAAGGAGCCCGGAGAGGGATAAAAATAAAAACACAAGCTATTCTTTCTCATGACAGCAATGTCATTAATATTCAAGGAGTTACAGCGTAAGTCGGTGTCGGTTATTGTCCTGTTAGGAGAGTTAAGTATAGGCGAGTGCCCTGAGACCAGAGGATCTCTACTCTAGAGCAGTGGTCGGCAAACTCATTAGTCAACAGAGCCAAATACCAACAGGACAACGATGGAAATTTCTTTGGAGAGCCAAATTTTTTAAACTTCAACTTCTTCTAACGCCACTTCTTCAAAATAGACTCGCCCAGGCCGTGGTATTTTGTGGAAGAGCCACACTCAAGGGGCCAAAGAGCCGCACGTGGCTCGCGAGCCACGGTTTGCCGACCACTGCTCTAGAGCATTCTCTGGCCCAGACATCATAGCGTCTAGAGCACAGAGCAGCAGGTGTCACTCGGGACAGCGTCCCAGTGCCTCGTGGTGTCATCGGCCCTCTGCTGCCTTGGTGAGGAGCTTGTCCCACGGAGGAGGGAGGACTGCAGCCCTGTCTCAGATACAGGATGAGGGCTTATACGTTTTTATTGATGTCAGAGAGGAAGGGAGAGGGATAGAGAGAGAGAAACATCAATGATGAGAGAATCATCAATCGACTGCCTCCTGCACGCCCCGCTCTGAGGATCGAGCCCGCAACCCGGGCATGTGCCCTGACCAGGAATCGAACTGTGACCCCCGGGTTCATAGGTCGATGCTCAACCACTGAGCCACACCGGCCGGGCTCCACTTCCCAGGCTTCACGTCAGACTCAGTACATCGAACACCATCTCCCCCATCACGGTCCCCTTGGAAAAGCAATCTTCCAATTAGAAATCAGTGCATTTGTGCAATGAATAGAAATGGATCCATCAGTGCCGAATGTGGGGGGACCCCACACAAAAACAACTTTATTCGCCAGTATTTTTGACACTGCTGACGAGTGTTCTGTGTTTGTAATGGGAGCTGTCAAAATAGCACGCGTATGTCTTCCTTCAGCAGCAGAAAACGAATCCAAGATCCCAGAAAGTCATTTTCCTATTTTTGTGGTCTCGGCTTTATTGTGATTATTTATCCCCATCATTGGATGTGAATAGAAACATTTCTCAATGGAAATGAATGTCTGAGTCGTGGCACAGGCGTAGATTCTCAATGGCTGTGCTATTCTTCGTTCGGTGGTTTCTTTATTTTTTAAAGCTCTAGACTTTTTGATCTTTTTAAGAGATGAAACATTCGTTTGGTTGAAAAATCAGCAAGTATAGAAAGAAGGGTGTGAAAACTCTCCTTTCTACCTCGGCCTCCCACTTTTAACCCCCACTCTGCCCAGTGGGTGATACTGGTCCTGGTTTCTTACAGGCTATCCTTCTGGATTTTAATGCACGTTTAGGGTCTTACTCTGTACCTGTTGTTTGCGGGGTTTTGTTGTCAGTGACTTACCTTGGAGTTCTTTTCATATTAGTACATAGAGAGCACTCGCACACCTTTTTGACAGCTGTATAGCATTCCACTTTGAATCTATTAGAGTCTCTGCAACCAATCCCTCTAGGTAGGCACTCAGATGGCTGCAAAACTTTATTTCTCGCAGTGTTGTGACTCGTGTTAAACTTAGTGCATTTCGTACCCAGGCAGGTCTGTCTAGGGCCGTGGTCGGCAAACTGCGGCTCGCGAGCCACATGCGGCTCTGTGGCCCCTTGAGTGTGGCTCTTCCACAAAATACCACGGCCTGCGCGAGTCTATTTTGAAGAAGTGGTGTTAGAAGAAGTTGAAGTTTAAAAAATTTGGCTCTCCAAAGAAATTTCAATCGTTGTCCTGTTGCTATTTGGCTCTGTTGATGAATGAGTTTGCCGACCACTGGGCTAGGGTAAGCTCTGGTGCTGTAATCACACCAAGGTGCCGGCTCTGGGCAGACTGCTTAGGACAGAGGATCCAGCCCCACAGTGTGTCCCCCAACCTCAGCACCTGGACGAAGCCCCTGTGCAGGGCACAGTCATAACGGGGGGCCCTGTTGGAGGCGGGCAGGGGGCCCTGTTGGAGGTGCGCCTAGAGGCTTTGGACATCCTCGCAAACATACATGTAACTTTGTGGGGTAAGCAAAGCCTGTCGCATGTTCTGTGGGTAAAGAAAAGAAAGGAAAAGAAGGGAGAAGAAGGAGGCGAGGAGGGAGGGGCTGGGCGGAGGATGTTTGAGTGGGGGGTGACCCTCAGGAGGACGCCCCCGTGTGCCCTGAAAGCTGAGCCGCCCTGGGAAGGGGAGCAGTGAGTTGTTTACGATTGTTTTCATTCTGCATTCCTTAAAGGCCCCTGCGCTATTATTACCCCACCTTCATTGGCTTGCCGCTTGCCAGGCACTGCCTCTCCCAGCCCCTGCCCCTCCCTTTGCCATCAGGCATTCCTGGAGCGGGAGCGGTGCCTGGGACTGGGCGGCTGGGCAAGGATCCCGGGAGGACACAGGGGGGCCACAGTGGCTGTTCTTCCTCCTCTCTGGTCACATGCTGATCAGGGCGCTCCCGGCTGTAGCTTGCTCCCCAGCATCGCCCTGAGCTCCCGGCATCTCTTAGCCCTCCTTGCCTCCTGGCCCCTCGAGAACCTTCCCTTAGCTCCCCTCTCCCTGGGCCCCCGATGGCAGCCACGTCACACCTGACAAGGCACAGCCTTTGTTCCAGGTGCCACCCTGGGCACTGGACCAGCAGCAGGATGCAGGCTCCCTGATTTACTTCTTTTAATGCTCTTCAGGGTAATTATAACTGCGTGAATTGAGAGGGCAAATCGGCAGGTAATTACAGTGTTAATTGGCAGTGTTTTATCATATTGTGGAAGTGCAATTTCCTCTCTAATTGTATGGCGGAGGGGAGGGGGCACGTTTGTCTACAGTGCAGCTGAGGGAGGGATTCCTGGGCAGGGAAATGAAATACACAGGAGACGGGGCTCAGCTCTCCTCCCCATAAACATGCCTTTATTTGCTTGCGTTCCGCGGCCTCCTTAAAATGCAAACTCGTTTGCTCAGGCCTAATTAATGGGATGCGGCGGGATGCCTAATTGGGCTGTGACAGCTCCAGCTGATGGATGGCTTGGGATGTCGGCGCTGGAGGTGCCACTGCAAAGGGCTGGAATGCTTCCTTTCAGAATCTCACCGGCTGTGCGTGCCTGACGACCGGCCCGCCCGAGAACGCCACCGTGGTCCCCGGCAAGTGCCCCAGTCCCGGCTGCCAGGAGGCCTTCCTCACCTTCCTGTGCGTGATGTGTGTCTGCAGCATGATTGGAGCCATGGCCCAGACGCCCTCGGTCATCATCCTCATCAGGTGAGCTGGTAAGGCCCCCGGGCCTGTGACGCCCACCGGTGCATCGGCGGGTCTCCCACAGACAGAGCCCGGGGTCCGTGAGTGTCAGCCAGTGGCCCGAGGCTGCTGGGACTCAGTCCCACTGACCTCACACCACACGTAGAAGCAGGACCCACGGGAGAAAGACAGTCCCCTCAAAGGAATGTGCAAAAACAGGGCCCGGGGAGCCGGTCAGGGCCGTGAGGAGCTTGGGTTGTGTGCCACGCGCGCCCCGCCGAGAGCGGGCCTTCAAGGTCCTCGTTGGAATGGTACAGAGTGGCTTCCCCAGAAAGTGGGCACTCTGAGGGTCCAGAACGGGTGAGAGGTCATTCCAGGGACTGTCCTGGGGGGACCAAGCCGGGAGGTGGGGACAGTTCGCAACGAGGAAGCGTGACGCTGTCAGGTGCCTTTCCTCGGGGCAGGCACCGAGACTGGATAGATGTGGATTAACCGCACTGGGCCACCGGGGAGCCAAGTCGGGCTAGTCCCGTTGATTTCTCAAAAGGGCCCAAGAGTGACTCTGGTGTCGTGTTCTGGCCTGTCGGTGAGCCACAGGGCGAATGTCTTCCCAGGTGATGTTCCCGGGGACATGGGCCCTGTCACCCCAAGATGCTTCCCTGTCCTGGCCAAGGCGAGGTGCCTTTCAATGAAGGCTGTATGGGCCCGGTTTGCATTCTGTCCCTCACGACGAGAGTGGCTCCGCTTATTAAAAACTGACCTTGTCACTGCAGTTACCATTGTTTCCCAGACTCTAGGCAGGGAAGGTGGAGGGAAAACACACTGGTATTTTCCTGGGAAGGGCGCCGCTGGGCCGCGGCGCGTGGCTCGGGGTCTGTTAATGACAGTGGAGTGATGAGAATCTCTCTCTTGCCTCCTCGTCTCTGCGCACGTAGGACGGTCAGCCCTGAACTCAAGTCTTACGCGCTGGGAGTTCTTTTCCTCCTCCTTCGCCTGCTGGGTAAGTACCCTTCTCCTTATTCCCTCGGTAATGAGTCGGAGGCCGAGGCCCAGGCGAGTGGCTGTCAGTGAAATGGGCCCGTTGCTCGAATTTGCCTTTTTTTTCTATGATGTTTAATTATAGGAACTTTGGAATCTTACAGAAAAGTCAGAGAAACTGGAAGTATGCGCATTTTGCCCAGGTTTTAGATCTAAACTCGGGAAGTGGCAAACTCTGATTTCTCCTTGGCGTGAGGAGGAAAAAGTGATGGTGGCATTTGGCACCTTCATAGAGCAACCCATGCATCATTTGTGGGGCTGCCGGCTAGGAGGGAGGGAGGGAGGAAGGGAGGGAGGGAGGGAGGGATCTCTCAGTGCCTTGCAAATGGAAACTGCATCCTTTAAATTTGTCCAAAGTGATTTGGTTTATGCCCCCGAGGTTTCTGGGATGGGCACTGTGACCCTCACGTTACAGAGCCTCCATTCCCGGGTGAGGTGTGGATAGAGAGGGTTAAGGTTAGGCCCCCTCGTTACGATGGGGAAACAGGGTGGAGTGGCCCAGATTCTCTCAGGGTCCTGGGTCCTACTGGGGCAAATCTGGAAAGGCCAACCTGGGTCCCAGCTCCCAGCTATGCCCCGCCCTCTCCCTCTACCACATGATTGATGCTTTATGAACAGAGCTTTGTCAAGGCCAAGGTCAAGAGAGGATAACTTTTCTTTCTTGATTAATAGGGCAGTGGTCTTCTTTCATGGACATTAATGGCAAGTCATTGTGGAACGGGAAATGACCATGCTCTCTGTTTTCAGAGTAAATACTCATTATTCGAAGTATAAGCCACGGATAAACACAAAGAATGGATTTTAGAAATATTTAGAAGCGTGCTTGTAAAAGTAAAAAAAAAAAAGGCTACAAGATACAGTCGGGGAAGAGGTCTGTAACATATGTGGTTCCGACTTTCATGATGAGACCAATTCCCACGTAACGGGCATACGGAGAAGAGAACACCCACCTTGGGCTCATAGGAAGATGAGCTCCTCTCGGGGGATCTGCCCCGCTCACTGCCTCTCCCGCCCGCAGCCAAGAATTCGATCCATTGCCGTGGTCGTTTCCCTGCACTAGTGCCCAGGGGAAGGCCTTAGAATCTCCACAGTTAATAATACACGATGTTGGTGCACACAGGGATGCTTATAAGGCGTGTTCGTCTTATTTCTTTTTCTTTCTTTATTAAGGTGTTACATATGTGTCCTTATCCCCCCCATTGTCCCCTACCCCCCATCATGCCCTCACCCCCCTGGTGTCCGTGTCCATTGGTCAGGCTTATATGCATGCATACAAGTCCTTTGGTTGATCTCTCCCCCTAACCCCACCCTCCCCTACCTTCCCTCTGAGCTTTGAGCACGGGATCAATGCTTCTCTGTTTCTGGATCTGTCATCTGTTTATGTTGTTCATTGTATTCCACAAATGAGTGAGATCATGTGATATTTCTCTTTCTCTAACTGGCTGATTTCACTTAGCATAATGCTCTCCAGGTCCGCCCATGCTGTTGCAAATGGTAGGAGTTCCTTTTTACAGCAGCGGAGTAGTCCATTGTGTAGGTGTACCACAGTTTTTTAATCCGTTTTATTTCTGAGTCATGGAAAAGAGATGTGTTCTAGGTGTGACAACGCCCAGGTAAGAATGGGTATAGCAAGAACTTAAAGCAAAGCATCGCGGCCTTTCCGACATTGTACTGTTATGATTAAAGCCCCTGCAGGGAATAACCATGGTGATTTTTAACTGAGGTACAAGATACGTGGGTCATGCCCTCCTATCCACATTCACTCCAAGTGGGGTGAACAGATAGGTAGACGAATGTGTAATATTGGTAGCAAGTTGGGGACCTTTATTTTTAAAAAAAATGTATTTTTGATTTCAGAGAAGAAGGGAGAGGGAGAGGTAGAAACATCAATGATAAGAGAGAATCACTGATTGGTTGCCTCTTACACACGCCCACTGGGGATCCAGATCACAACCTGGGCATGTGCGTTGACCAGGAATCCAACCATGAAACACTGGTTCATAGGTTGATGCTCAACCTTAGAGGCAGACAGCCAGGAAGGGACCCTTATTTCAGAAAGTGCGTAAAACATTCCACATACACATTCATGGAAAAACAACATTTATTTAGCACATGAGGTGTACGGAGCTCCGGGGACCATATTCCCGTAGGCGAGAACAGCCCTGCTCTTCAGCAGCGTCTTGGAGGCTGACTTAAGAAGGAAGAATCGCCCAACAGCGGAGTTAAGGTAGAGGTCCCGGGACGCCTAAAGAGATACAGGGGACTAAAAACACAAAGAAAAATAGTTAAGCTAAGAACACAATGGGAATATATATCTGAAAACTTCATGAGACTTGAGGTAAATGTGAAGACAGATATTACAATGATATTGCATATATAATGTGACAATTTTAAGATCAAGGAATGTTACCTTAATTAATTTTATATTTGTAAGACTAGGCAGAGAAACCAGCAAGGCATTGTATAGAATAGAATTCAAAATCTATAACTGTGATAAACAACAAGACATAAGCAAGTGAAGGAAACAGAATAGAGTGTGAGGTTAATGGAAGGACTCTTCCCGTAGAACACACCATAGAGCCAAGGCAGATAGATTACACTAGACTGTGAGGTTGGTGGTGGGCCTCTTCCCGCAGAGTGCAGGAAGGAACTAAGAAGACTGCAATAGATTAGATTAGACTAAACTGGATTAGACTGTGAGCTTGGTGGTAAGACCCTTCCCACACAGCTCACAAAGTAGCCACAGCAGACCACGCTAGATTAGACTATACTGGACTAAATTAGAGTGTGAGGTTGGTGGTAGCCTCTTCCCACAGAGCCCAGGAAAGAGCCAGGCAGACAAGGTTAGACTAGACTACGCTAGAGGGTGAGAGTGTTGGTAGGCCTCTTCCCACAGAACCCAAGATGAAGATAAGCAAATTAGACTAAACTAGAATAGTCTGCTCTGGCTCCATTCTGGACTATAGAGGAAGAGGCCTACCACCAACCTGTCACTCTAATCTAGTCTAGTCTACTGTAATCTAGTAAAGTTGGTGGTAGGCCTCTTCCCACAGAGCCCAGGAAAGAGACCTGCAGACTAGAATAGACTAGAGTGTGAGGTTGGTGGAAAGCCTACTCCAACAGAGCCCAAGATGAGGCCAGGAAAATTAGACTAGACTAGACTAACTGCCTTGGCTCCATCCTAGACGATGTGGGAAGAGAATCACCACCAACCTCACACTATAATCTGGTCTAGTCTCATGTAATCTAGTAAGGTTGGTGGTAGGCCTCTTCCCACAGAGCCCAATATGTAGCTAAGACAGACTAGACGAGATTAGAGTGTGAGCTTGGTGGTAGGCGTCTTCCCACAAAGCCCAAAAGAGAGCCAGGGAGATGTGACTAGACTAGAGTGTGAGGTTGGTGATAGGCCTCTTCCCACAAACTCCAGGCTGAGGTCAGGCAAAATAGACTAGATTAGACGAGACTAGACTACCGTGGCACCATCTGGACTATGTGGGAAGAGGCCTACCACAAACCTCACACTCTAATCTAGTCTAGTCTCATGTAATCTAGTAAGGTTGGTGGTAGGCCTCTTGCCACAGAGCCCAGGGGGAAGCCAGGTAGATGAGACTACACTAGACTAGACCACACTACACTAGAGTGAGGTTGGTGGTACGCCTCTTCCCATAGAGCCCACGATATAGCCAAGGCAGACTAGACTAGAATAGAGTGTGAGGTTGGCGCTAGACCTCTTGCCACAGAGCCCAGAAGAGAGCCAGGCAGACGAAACTAGACTAGAGTGTGAGGTTGGTGATAGGACTCTTTCCACAGAGCCCAGGATGGAGCCAAGCAGACTAGACTAGACTACATTAGACTGAGGTTGGTGGTACGTCTCTTCCCACAGAGCCGAGGAAGGAGCCAGGCAGAGTAGAATACACTAGACTACAGCAGAATAGAGTGAGGGTGGTGGTAGGCTTCTTCCCACATACCCAGGAAGGAGTCAGGCAGACTAGAGAGACTAGACTAGACTAGAGTTTGAGACTGGTGGTCGGCCTCTTCCCACAGAGCCAATGATGTAGCCAAGGCAGACTAGACTAGACTAGAGTGTGAGGTTGGTGGTAGGCCTCTTCCCACAGAGGCCAGGAGAGCAAGCAGACTAGAATAGACTAGAGTGTGAGGTTAGTGGTAGGCCTCTTCCCACAGAGCCCAGGATGAGGCCAGGCAATATAGACTAGACTAGACTAGACTGCCATGGCACCATTCTGGACTATGTGGGAAGAGGACTACCACCAACCTCACACTCGAATCCAGTCTAGTCTCATGTAATGTAGTAAGGTTGGAGGTAGGCCTCTTCCCACAGCGCCAGGAGGGAGTCAGGCAGACTAGACTAGAGTGAGGTTGGTGGTAAGCCTCTTTCCACAGAGCCCATTAGGGAGCCAGGCAAACTAGAATAGACAAGAATAGACTAGGCCTGAGTGTGAGGCTGGTGGTAGGCCACTTCCCACAGAGTCCAGGAGGAAGCCAGGCACAATACACTAGACTAGACTAGAGTGTGAGGCTGGTGGTAGGCCTCTTCCCACAGAGCCCAGGAGAGAGCCAGGCAGATTAGAGTAGACTAGAGTGAGGTTGGTGGTACGCCTCTTCCCACAAACTAGAATAGACTGGACTAGGCCTGAGTGTGAGGTTGGTGGTAGGCCTCTTCCCACAGAGCCCAGGATGAGGCCAGGCAATATAGACTAGACTAGACTAGACTGCCATGGCACCATTCTGGACTATGTGGGAAGAGGACTACCACCAACCTCACACTCTAATCCAGTCTAGTCTCATGTAATCTAGTAAGGTTGGTGGTAGGCCTCTTCCCACAGCGCCAGGAGGGAGTCAGGCAGACTAGACTAGAGTGTGAGGCTGATGGTAGGCCTCTTCCCACAGAGCCCAGGAGAGAGCCAGGCAGATTAGAGTAGACTAGAGTGAGGTTGGTGGTACGCCTCTTCCCACAAACTAGAATAGACTAGACTAGGCCTGAGTGTGAGGTTGGTGGTAGGCCTCTTCCCACAGAGCTCAGGATGAGGCCAGGTAATATAGACTAGACTAGACTGCAATGGCACCATCCTAGACTATGTGGGAAGAGGCCTACCACCAACCTCACACTCTAATCTAGTCCAGTCTCACGTAATCTAGTAAGGGTGGTGGTAGGCTTCTTCCCACAGAGCCCAGGAGGGAGCCAGGCAGACTAGAGTAGACTAGACTAGACTAGAGTGCAGTTGGTGGTACTCCTCTTCCCACAGAGCCCAGGAAGGAGCCAGCAGAGTATAATAGACTAGACTAGAGTGAGGTTGGTGGCAGGCCTCTTCCCATATACCAGAGGAGGGAGCCAGGAGACTGGAATAGACTAGACTAGACTAGAGTTTGAGACTGGTGGTCGGCCTCTTCCCACAGAGCCAATGATGTAGCCAAGGCAGACTAGACTAGACTAGAGTGTGAGGTTGGTGGTAGGCCTCTTCCCACAGAGGCCAGGAGAGCAAGCAGACTAGAATAGACTAGAGTGTGAGGTTAGTGGTAGGCCTCTTCTCACAGAGCCCAGGACGAGGCCAGGCAATATAGACTAGACTAGACTAGACTAGACTGCCATGGCACCATTCTTGACTATGTGGGAAGAGGACTACCACCAACCTCACACTCTAATCCATCTAGTCTCATGTAATCTAGTAAAGTTGGTGGTAGGCCTCTTCCCACAGCGCCAGGAGGGAGTCAGGCAGACTAGACTAGAGTGAGGTTGGTGGTAAGCCTCTTTCCACAGAGCCCATTAGGGAGCCAAGCAAACTAGAATAGACAAGAATAGACTAGGCCTGAGTGTGAGGCTGGTGGTAGGCCACTTCCCACAGAGCCCAGGAGGAAGCCAGGCACAATAGACTAGACTAGACTAGAGTGTGAGGCTGGTGGTAGGCCTCTTCCCACAGAGCCCAGGAGAGAGCCAGGCAGATTAGAGTAGACTAGAGTGAGGTTGGTGGTACGCCTCTTCCCACAAACTAGAATAGACTAGACTAGGCCTGAGTGTGAGGTTGGTGGTAGGCCTCTTCCCACAGAGCTCAGGATGAGGCCAGGTAATATAGACTAGACTAGACTGCAATGGCACCATCCTGGACTATGTGGGAAGAGGCCTACCACCAACCTCACACTCTAATCTAGTCCAGTCTCATGTAATCTAGTAAGGGTGGTGGTAGGCTTCTTCCCACAGAGCCCAGGAGGGAGCCAGGCAGACTAGAGTAGACTAGACTAGACTAGAGTGCAGTTGCTGGTACTCCTCTTCCCACAGAGCCAAGGAAGGAGCCAGGCAGAGCAGAATAGTCTAGACTAGAGTAGACTACAGTGAGGTTGGTGGTAGCCTCTTCCCAAAGAGCCCAGGATGGAGCCAGGCAGACTAGACTAAACTACAGTGTCAGGTTGGTGGTAGGCCTCTTCCCACAGAGCCAATGATGTAGCCAAGGCAGACTAGACTAGAGTGTGAGGCTGGTGGTAGGCCTCATCCCACAGAGCCAATGACGTAGCCAAGGCAGACTAGACTAGACTAGAGTGTGAGGTTGGTGGTAGGGCTCTTCCCATAAAGCCCAGGATGAGGCCAGGCAATATAGACTAGACTAGACTAGGCTTCCATGGCATCATCCTGGACTATGTGGGAAGAGGCCTACCACCTACCTCACACTCTAATCTAGTCTAGTCTCATGTAATCTAGTAAGGTTGGTGGTAGGCCTCTTCCCACAGAGTCCAGGAGGGAGTCAGGCAGACTAGACTAGACTAGACTAGAGTGTGAGGATAGTGTTATGCTTCTTCCCACAGAACCCATCAGGGAGCCAGGCACAATAGACTAGACTAGAATGTGAGGCTGGTGGTAGGCCTCTTCCCAAGAACCCACAATGTACCAAGGCAGACTAGACTAGACTAGAGTGTGAGATTGGTGGTAGGCCTCTTCCCACAAAGTCCAGATTGACACTAGGCAAGTTAGACCAGACTAGACTAGACTACCTTGGCACCTTCCTGGACTATGTGGAAAGAGGCCTACCACCAACTTCACACTCTAATCTACTCTAGTCTCATGTCATCTAGTAAGGTTGGTCGTAGGCCTCTTCCCACAGAGCCCAGGAGGGAGCCAGGTAGATGAGACTAGGCTAGAGTGAGGTTGGTGGTACGCCTCTTCCCACAGAGCCCAGGAAGGAGCCAGCAGAGTATAATAGACTAGACTAGAGTGAGGTTGGTGGCAGGCCTCTTCCCATATACCCGAGGAGGGAGCCAGGCAGACTGGAATAGACTAGACTAGACTAGAGTTTGAGACTGGTGGTCGGCCTCTTCCCACAGAGCCAATGATGTAGCCAAGGCAGACTCGACTAGACTAGAGTGTGAGGTTGGTGGTAGGCCTCTTCCCACAGACCCCAAGAGAGCAAGCAGACTAGAATAGACTAGAGTGTGAGGTTAGAGGTAGGCCTCTTCCCACAGAGCCCAGGACGAGGCCAGGCAATATAGACTAGACTAGACTAGACTGCCATGGCACCATTGTGGACTATGTGGGAAGAGGACTACCACCAACCTCACACTCTAATCCAGTCTAGTCTCATGTAATCTAGTAAGGTTGGTGGTAGGCCTCTTCCCACAGCGCCAGGAGGGAGTCAGGCAGACTAGACTAGAGTGAGGTTGGTGGTAAGCCTCTTTCCACAGAGCCCATTAGGGAGCCAGGCAAACTAGAATAGACAAGAATAGACTAGGCCTGAGTGTGAGGCTGGTGGTAGGCCACTTCCCACAGAGCCCAGGAGGAAGCCAGGCACAATAGACTAGACTAGACTAGAGTGTGAGGCTGGTGGTAGGCCTCTTCCCACAGAGCCCAGGAGAGAGCCAGGCAGATTAGAGTAGACTAGAGTGAGGTTGGTGGTACGCCTCTTCCCACAAACTAGAATAGACTAGACTAGGTCTGAGTGTGAGGTTGGTGGTAGGCCTCTTCCCACAGAGCTCAGGATGAGGCCAGGTAATATAGACTAGACTAGACTGCAATGGCACCATCCTGGACTATGTGGGAAGAGGCCTACCACCAACCTCACACTGTAATCTAGTCCAGTCTCATGTAATCTAGTAAGGGTGGTGGTAGGCTTCTTCCCAAGAGCCCAGGAGGGAGCCAGGCAGACTAGAGTAGACTAGACTAGACTAGAGTGCAGTTGGTGGTACTCCTCTTCCCACAGAGCCAAGGAAGGATCCAGGCAGAGTAGAATAGTCTAGACTAGAGTAGACTACAGTGAGGTTGGTGGTAGCCTCTTCCCACAGAGCCCAGGATGGAGCCAGGCAGACTAGACTAAACTACAGTGTCAGGTTGGTGGTAGGCCTCTTCCCACAGAGCCAATGATGTAGCCAAGGCAGACTAGACTAGAGTGTGAGGCTGGTGGTAGGCCTCATCCCACAGAGCCAATGACGTAGCCAAGGCAGACTAGACTAGACTAGAGTGTGAGGTTGGTGGTAGGCCTCTTCCCACAGAGCCCAAGATGAGGCCAGGCAATATAGACTAGACTAGACTAGGCTTCCATGGCATCATCCTGGACTATGTGGGAAGAGGCCTACCACCTACCTCACACTCTAATCTCGTCTAGTCTCATGTAATCTAGTAAGGTTGGTGGTAGGCCTCTTCCCAAAGAGTCCAGGAGGGAGTCAGGCAGACTAGACTAGACTAGACTAGAGTGTGAGGATAGTGTTATGCTTCTTCCCACAGAACCCATCAGGGAGCCAGGCACAATAGACTAGACTAGAATGTGAGGCTGGTGGTAGGCCTCTTCCCAAGAACCCACGATGTACCAAGGCAGACTAGACTAGACTAGAGTGTGAGATTGGTGGTAGGCCTCTTCCCACAAAGTCCAGATTGACACTAGGCAAGTTAGACCAGACTAGACTAGACTACCTTGGCACCTTCCTGGACTATGTGGAAAGAGGCCTACCACCAACTTCACACTGTAATCTACTCTAGTCTCATGTCATCTAGTAAGGTTGGTCGTAGGCCTCTTCCCACAGAGCCCAGGAAGGAGCCAGCAGAGTATAATAGACTAGACTAGAGTGAGGTTGGTGGCAGGCCTCTTCCCATATACCCGAGGAGGGAGCCAGGCAGACTGGAATAGACTAGACTAGACTAGAGTTTGAGACTGGTGGTCGGCCTCTTCCCACAGAGCCAATGATGTAGCCAAGGCAGACTAGACTAGACTAGAGTGTGTGGTTGGTGGTAGGCCTCTTCCCACAGAGCCCAGGAGAGGAAGCAGACTAGAATAGACTAGAGTGTGAGGTTAGTGGTAGGCCTCTTCCCACAGAGCCCAGGATGAGGCCAGGCAATATAGACTAGACTCCCATGGCAACATTCTGGACTATGTGGGAAGAGGACTACCACCAACCTCACACTCTAATCCAGTCTAGTCTCATGTAATCTAGTAAGGTTGGTGGTAGGCCTCTTCCCACAGCGCCAGGAGGGAGTCAGGCAGACTAGACTAGAGTGAGGTTGGTGGTAAGCCTCTTTCCACAGAGCCCATTAGGGAGCCAGGCAAACTAGAATAGACAAGAATAGACTAGGCCTGAGTGTGAGGCTGGTGGTAGGCCTCTTCCCACAGAGCCCAGGATGAGGCCAGGCAATATAGACTAGACTAGACTAGACTGCCATGGCACCATTCTGGACTATGTGGGAAGAGGACTACCACCAACCTCACACTCTAATCCAGTCTAGTCTCATGTAATCTAGTAAGGTTGGTGGTAGGCCTCTTCCCACAGCGCCAGGAGGGAGTCAGGCAGACTAGACTAGAGTGAGGTTGGAGGTAAGCCTCTTTCCACAGAGCCCATCAGGGAGCCAGGCAGATTAGAGTAGACTAGAGTGAGGTTGGTGGTACGCCTCTTCCCACAAACTAGAATAGATTAGACTAGGCCTGAGTGTGAGGTTGGTGGTAGGCCACTTCCCACAGAGTCCAGGAGGAAGCCAGGCACAATAGACTAGACTAGACTAGAGTGTGAGGCTGGTGGTAGGCCTCTTCCCACAGAGCCCAGGAGAGAGCCAGGCAGATTAGAGTAAACTAGAGTGAGGTGGTGGTACGCCTCTTCCCACAAACTAGAATAGACTAGACTAGGCCTGAGTGTGAGGTTGGTGGTAGGCCTCTTCCCACAGAGCTCAGGATGAGGCTAGGTAATATAGACTAGACTAGACTGCAATGGCACCATCCTGGACTATGTGGGAAGAGGCCTACCACCAACCTCACACTCTAATCTAGTCCAGTCTCACGTAATCGAGTAAGGGTGGTGGTAGGCTTCTTCCCACAGAGCCCAGGAGGGAGCCAGGCAGACTAGAGTAGACTAGACTAGACTAGAGTGCAGTTGGTGGTACTCCTCTTCCCACAGAGCCCAGGAAGGAGCCAGCAGAGTATAATAGACTAGACTAGAGTGAGGTTGGTGGCAGGCCTCTTCCCATATACCCGAGGAGGGAGCCAGGAGACTGGAATAGACTAGACTAGACTAGAGTTTGAGACTGGTGGTCGGCCTCTTCCCACAGAGCCAATGATGTAGCCAAGGCAGACTAGACTAGACTAGAGTGTGAGGTTGGTGGTAGGCCTCTTCTCACAGAGGCCAGGAGAGCAAGCAGACTAGAATAGACTAGAGTGTGAGGTTAGTGGTAGGCCTCTTCCCACAGAGCCCAGGACGAGGCCAGGCAATATAGACTAGACTAGACTAGACTGCCATGGCACCATTCTTGACTATGTGGAAAGAGGACTACCACCAACCTCACACTCTAATCCAGTCTAGTCTCATGTAATCTAGTAAAGTTGGTGGTAGGCCTCTTCCCACAGCGCCAGGAGGGAGTCAGGCAGACTAGACTAGAGTGAGGTTGGTGGTAAGCCTCTTTCCACAGAGCCCATTAGGGAGCCAGGCAAACTAGAATAGACAAGAATAGACTAGGCCTGAGTGTGAGGCTGGTGGTAGGCCACTTCCCACAGAGCCCAGGAGGAAGCCAGGCACAATAGACTAGACTAGACTAGAGTGTGAGGCTGGTGGTAGGCCTCTTCCCACAGAGCCCAGGAGAGAGCCAGGCAGATTAGAGTAGACTAGAGTGAGGTTGGTGGTACGCCTCTTCCCACAAACTAGAATAGACTAGACTAGGCCTGAGTGTGAGGTTGGTGGTAGGCCTCTTCCCACAGAGCTCAGGATGAGGCCAGGTAATATAGACTAGACTAGACTGCAATGGCACCATCCTGGACTATGTGGGAAGAGGCCTACCACCAACCTCACACTCTAATCTAGTCCAGTCTCATGTAATCTAGTAAGGGTGGTGGTAGGCTTCTTCCCACAGAGCCCAGGAGGGAGCCAGGCAGACTAGAGTAGACTAGACTAGACTAGAGTGCAGTTGCTGGTACTCCTCTTCCCACAGAGCCAAGGAAGGAGCCAGGCAGAGCAGAATAGTCTAGACTAGAGTAGACTACAGTGAGGTTGGTGGTAGCCTCTTCCCAAAGAGCCCAGGATGGAGCCAGGCAGACTAGACTAAACTACAGTGTCAGGTTGGTGGTAGGCCTCTTCCCACAGAGCCAATGATGTAGCCAAGGCAGACTAGACTAGAGTGTGAGGCTGGTGGTAGGCCTCATCCCACAGAGCCAATGACGTAGCCAAGGCAGACTAGACTAGACTAGAGTGTGAGGTTGGTGGTAGGGCTCTTCCCATAAAGCCCAGGATGAGGCCAGGCAATATAGACTAGACTAGACTAGGCTTCCATGGCATCATCCTGGACTATGTGGGAAGAGGCCTACCACCTACCTCACACTCTAATCTAGTCTAGTCTCATGTAATCTAGTAAGGTTGGTGGTAGGCCTCTTCCCACAGAGTCCAGGAGGGAGTCAGGCAGACTAGACTAGACTAGACTAGAGTGTGAGGATAGTGTTATGCTTCTTCCCACAGAACCCATCAGGGAGCCAGGCACAATAGACTAGACTAGAATGTGAGGCTGGTGGTAGGCCTCTTCCCAAGAACCCACAATGTACCAAGGCAGACTAGACTAGACTAGAGTGTGAGATTGGTGGTAGGCCTCTTCCCACAAAGTCCAGATTGACACTAGGCAAGTTAGACCAGACTAGACTAGACTACCTTGGCACCTTCCTGGACTATGTGGAAAGAGGCCTACCACCAACTTCACACTCTAATCTACTCTAGTCTCATGTCATCTAGTAAGGTTGGTCGTAGGCCTCTTCCCACAGAGCCCAGGAGGGAGCCAGGTAGATGAGACTAGGCTAGAGTGAGGTTGGTGGTACGCCTCTTCCCACAGAGCCCAGGAAGGAGCCAGCAGAGTATAATAGACTAGACTAGAGTGAGGTTGGTGGCAGGCCTCTTCCCATATACCCGAGGAGGGAGCCAGGCAGACTGGAATAGACTAGACTAGACTAGAGTTTGAGACTGGTGGTCGGCCTCTTCCCACAGAGCCAATGATGTAGCCAAGGCAGACTCGACTAGACTAGAGTGTGAGGTTGGTGGTAGGCCTCTTCCCACAGACCCCAAGAGAGCAAGCAGACTAGAATAGACTAGAGTGTGAGGTTAGAGGTAGGCCTCTTCCCACAGAGCCCAGGACGAGGCCAGGCAATATAGACTAGACTAGACTAGACTGCCATGGCACCATTGTGGACTATGTGGGAAGAGGACTACCACCAACCTCACACTCTAATCCAGTCTAGTCTCATGTAATCTAGTAAGGTTGGTGGTAGGCCTCTTCCCACAGCGCCAGGAGGGAGTCAGGCAGACTAGACTAGAGTGAGGTTGGTGGTAAGCCTCTTTCCACAGAGCCCATTAGGGAGCCAGGCAAACTAGAATAGACAAGAATAGACTAGGCCTGAGTGTGAGGCTGGTGGTAGGCCACTTCCCACAGAGCCCAGGAGGAAGCCAGGCACAATAGACTAGACTAGACTAGAGTGTGAGGCTGGTGGTAGGCCTCTTCCCACAGAGCCCAGGAGAGAGCCAGGCAGATTAGAGTAGACTAGAGTGAGGTTGGTGGTACGCCTCTTCCCACAAACTAGAATAGACTAGACTAGGTCTGAGTGTGAGGTTGGTGGTAGGCCTCTTCCCACAGAGCTCAGGATGAGGCCAGGTAATATAGACTAGACTAGACTGCAATGGCACCATCCTGGACTATGTGGGAAGAGGCCTACCACCAACCTCACACTGTAATCTAGTCCAGTCTCATGTAATCTAGTAAGGGTGGTGGTAGGCTTCTTCCCAAGAGCCCAGGAGGGAGCCAGGCAGACTAGAGTAGACTAGACTAGACTAGAGTGCAGTTGGTGGTACTCCTCTTCCCACAGAGCCAAGGAAGGATCCAGGCAGAGTAGAATAGTCTAGACTAGAGTAGACTACAGTGAGGTTGGTGGTAGCCTCTTCCCACAGAGCCCAGGATGGAGCCAGGCAGACTAGACTAAACTACAGTGTCAGGTTGGTGGTAGGCCTCTTCCCACAGAGCCAATGATGTAGCCAAGGCAGACTAGACTAGAGTGTGAGGCTGGTGGTAGGCCTCATCCCACAGAGCCAATGACGTAGCCAAGGCAGACTAGACTAGACTAGAGTGTGAGGTTGGTGGTAGGCCTCTTCCCACAGAGCCCAAGATGAGGCCAGGCAATATAGACTAGACTAGACTAGGCTTCCATGGCATCATCCTGGACTATGTGGGAAGAGGCCTACCACCTACCTCACACTCTAATCTCGTCTAGTCTCATGTAATCTAGTAAGGTTGGTGGTAGGCCTCTTCCCACAGAGTCCAGGAGGGAGTCAGGCAGACTAGACTAGACTAGACTAGAGTGTGAGGATAGTGTTATGCTTCTTCCCACAGAACCCATCAGGGAGCCAGGCACAATAGACTAGACTAGAATGTGAGGCTGGTGGTAGGCCTCTTCCCAAGAACCCACGATGTACCAAGGCAGACTAGACTAGACTAGAGTGTGAGATTGGTGGTAGGCCTCTTCCCACAAAGTCCAGATTGACACTAGGCAAGTTAGACCAGACTAGACTAGACTACCTTGGCACCTTCCTGGACTATGTGGAAAGAGGCCTACCACCAACTTCACACTGTAATCTACTCTAGTCTCATGTCATCTAGTAAGGTTGGTCGTAGGCCTCTTCCCACAGAGCCCAGGAAGGAGCCAGCAGAGTATAATAGACTAGACTAGAGTGAGGTTGGTGGCAGGCCTCTTCCCATATACCCGAGGAGGGAGCCAGGCAGACTGGAATAGACTAGACTAGACTAGAGTTTGAGACTGGTGGTCGGCCTCTTCCCACAGAGCCAATGATGTAGCCAAGGCAGACTAGACTAGACTAGAGTGTGTGGTTGGTGGTAGGCCTCTTCCCACAGAGCCCAGGAGAGGAAGCAGACTAGAATAGACTAGAGTGTGAGGTTAGTGGTAGGCCTCTTCCCACAGAGCCCAGGATGAGGCCAGGCAATATAGACTAGACTCCCATGGCAACATTCTGGACTATGTGGGAAGAGGACTACCACCAACCTCACACTCTAATCCAGTCTAGTCTCATGTAATCTAGTAAGGTTGGTGGTAGGCCTCTTCCCACAGCGCCAGGAGGGAGTCAGGCAGACTAGACTAGAGTGAGGTTGGTGGTAAGCCTCTTTCCACAGAGCCCATTAGGGAGCCAGGCAAACTAGAATAGACAAGAATAGACTAGGCCTGAGTGTGAGGCTGGTGGTAGGCCTCTTCCCACAGAGCCCAGGATGAGGCCAGGCAATATAGACTAGACTAGACTAGACTGCCATGGCACCATTCTGGACTATGTGGGAAGAGGACTACCACCAACCTCACACTCTAATCCAGTCTAGTCTCATGTAATCTAGTAAGGTTGGTGGTAGGCCTCTTCCCACAGCGCCAGGAGGGAGTCAGGCAGACTAGACTAGAGTGAGGTTGGAGGTAAGCCTCTTTCCACAGAGCCCATCAGGGAGCCAGGCAGATTAGAGTAGACTAGAGTGAGGTTGGTGGTACGCCTCTTCCCACAAACTAGAATAGATTAGACTAGGCCTGAGTGTGAGGTTGGTGGTAGGCCACTTCCCACAGAGTCCAGGAGGAAGCCAGGCACAATAGACTAGACTAGACTAGAGTGTGAGGCTGGTGGTAGGCCTCTTCCCACAGAGCCCAGGAGAGAGCCAGGCAGATTAGAGTAAACTAGAGTGAGGTGGTGGTACGCCTCTTCCCACAAACTAGAATAGACTAGACTAGGCCTGAGTGTGAGGTTGGTGGTAGGCCTCTTCCCACAGAGCTCAGGATGAGGCTAGGTAATATAGACTAGACTAGACTGCAATGGCACCATCCTGGACTATGTGGGAAGAGGCCTACCACCAACCTCACACTCTAATCTAGTCCAGTCTCACGTAATCGAGTAAGGGTGGTGGTAGGCTTCTTCCCACAGAGCCCAGGAGGGAGCCAGGCAGACTAGAGTAGACTAGACTAGACTAGAGTGCAGTTGGTGGTACTCCTCTTCCCACAGAGCCCAGGAAGGAGCCAGCAGAGTATAATAGACTAGACTAGAGTGAGGTTGGTGGCAGGCCTCTTCCCATATACCCGAGGAGGGAGCCAGGAGACTGGAATAGACTAGACTAGACTAGAGTTTGAGACTGGTGGTCGGCCTCTTCCCACAGAGCCAATGATGTAGCCAAGGCAGACTAGACTAGACTAGAGTGTGAGGTTGGTGGTAGGCCTCTTCTCACAGAGGCCAGGAGAGCAAGCAGACTAGAATAGACTAGAGTGTGAGGTTAGTGGTAGGCCTCTTCCCACAGAGCCCAGGACGAGGCCAGGCAATATAGACTAGACTAGACTAGACTGCCATGGCACCATTCTTGACTATGTGGAAAGAGGACTACCACCAACCTCACACTCTAATCCAGTCTAGTCTCATGTAATCTAGTAAAGTTGGTGGTAGGCCTCTTCCCACAGCGCCAGGAGGGAGTCAGGCAGACTAGACTAGAGTGAGGTTGGTGGTAAGCCTCTTTCCACAGAGCCCATTAGGGAGCCAGGCAAACTAGAATAGACAAGAATAGACTAGGCCTGAGTGTGAGGCTGGTGGTAGGCCACTTCCCACAGAGCCCAGGAGGAAGCCAGGCACAATAGACTAGACTAGACTAGAGTGTGAGGCTGGTGGTAGGCCTCTTCCCACAGAGCCGAGGAGAGAGCCAGGCAGATTAGAGTAGACTACAGTGAGGTTGGTGGTACGCCTCTTCCCACAAACTAGAATAGACTAGACTAGGCCTGAGTGTGAGGTTGGTGGTAGGCCTCTTCCCACAGAGCTCAGGATGAGGCCAGGTAATATAGACTAGACTAGACTGCAATGGCACCATCCTGGACTATGTGGGAAGAGGCCTACCACCAACCTCACACTCTAATCTAGTCCAGTCTCATGTAATCTAGTAAGGGTGGTGGTAGGCTTCTTCCCACAGAGCCCAGGAGGGAGCCAGGCAGACTAGAGTAGACTAGACTAGACTAGAGTGCAGTTGGTGGTACTCCTCTTCCCACAGAGCCAAGGAAGGAGCCAGGCAGAGCAGAATAGTCTAGACTAGAGTAGACTACAGTGAGGTTGGTGGTAGCCTCTTCCCACAGAGCCCAGGATGGAGCCAGGCAGACTAGACTAAACTACAGTGTCAGGTTGGTGGTAGGCCTCTTCCCACAGAGCCAATGATGTAGCCAAGGCAGACTAGACTAGAGTGTGAGGCTGGTGGTAGGCCTCATCCCACAGAGCCAATGACGTAGCCAAGGCAGACTAGACTAGACTAGAGTGTGAGGTTGGTGGTAGGGCTCTTCCCATAAAGCCCAGGATGAGGCCAGGCAATATAGACTAGACTAGACTAGGCTTCCATGGCATCATCCTGGACTATGTGGGAAGAGGCCTACCACCTACCTCACACTCTAATCTAGTCTAGTCTCATGTAATCTAGTAAGGTTGGTGGTAGGCCTCTTCCCACAGAGTCCAGGAGGGAGTCAGGCAGACTAGACTAGACTAGACTAGAGTGTGAGGATAGTGTTATGCTTCTTCCCACAGAACCCATCAGGGAGCCAGGCACAATAGACTAGACTAGAATGTGAGGCTGGTGGTAGGCCTCTTCCCAAGAACCCACGATGTACCAAGGCAGACTAGACTAGACTAGAGTGTGAGATTGGTGGTAGGCCTCTTCCCACAAAGTCCATATTGACACCAGGCAAGTTACACCAGACTAGACTAGACTACCTTGGCACCTTCCTGGACTATGTGGAAAGAGGCCTACCACCAACTTCACACTCTAATCTACTCTAGTCTCATGTCATCTAGTAAGGTTGGTCGTAGGCCTCTTCCCACAGAGCCCAGGAGGGAGCCAGGTAGATGAGACTAGGCTAGAGTGAGGTTGGTGGTACGCCTCTTCCCACAGAGCCCTGGAAGGAGCCAGCAGAGTATAATAGACTAGACTAGAGTGAGGTTGGTGGCAGGCCTCTTCCCATATACCCGAGGAGGGAGCCAGGCAGACTGGAATAGACTAGACTAGACTAGAGTTTGAGACTGGTGGTCGGCCTCTTCCCACAGAGCCAATGATGTAGCCAAGGCAGACTAGACTAGACTAGAGTGTGAGGTTGGTGGTAGGCCTCTTCCCACAGACCCCAAGAGAGCAAGCAGACTAGAATAGACTAGAGTGTGAGGTTAGAGGTAGGCCTCTTCCCACAGAGCCCAGGACGAGGCCAGGCAATATAGACTAGACTAGACTAGACTGCCATGGCACCATTCTGGACTATGTGGGAAGAGGACTACCACCAACCTCACACTCTAATCCAGTCTAGTCTCATGTAATCTAGTAAGGTTGGTGGTAGGCCTCTTCCCACAGCGCCAGGAGGGAGTCAGGCAGACTAGACTAGAGTGAGGTTGGTGGTAAGCCTCTTTCCACAGAGCCCATTCGGGAGCCAGGCAAACTAGAATAGACAAGAATAGACTAGGCCTGAGTGTGAGGCTGGTGGTAGGCCACTTCCCACAGAGCCCAGGAGGAAGCCAGGCACAATAGACTAGACTAGACTAGAGTGTGAGGCTGGTGGTAGGCCTCTTCCCACAGAGCCCAGGAGAGAGCCAGGCAGATTAAAGTAGACTAGAGTGAGGTTGGTGGTACGCCTCTTCCCACAAACTAGAATAGACTAGACTAGGCCTGAGTGTGAGGTTGGTGGTAGGCCTCTTCCCACAGAGCTCAGGATGAGGCCAGGTAATATAGACTAGACTAGACTGCAATGGCACCATCCTGGACTATGTGGGAAGAGGCCTACCACCAACCTCACACTGTAATCTAGTCCAGTCTCATGTAATATATAAGGGTGGTGGTAGGCTTCTTCCCACAGAGCCCAGGAGGGAGCCAGGCAGACTAGAGTAGACTAGACTAGACTAGAGTGCAGTTGGTGGTACTCCTCTTCCCACAGAGCCCAGGAAGGAGCCAGCAGAGTATAATAGACTAGACTAGAGTGAGGTTGGTGGCAGGCCTCTTCCCATATACCCGAGGAGGGAGTCAGGAGACTGGAATAGACTAGACTAGACTAGAGTTTGAGACTGGTGGTCGGCCTCTTCCCACAGAGCCAATGATGTAGCCAAGGCAGACTAGACTAGACTAGAGTGTGAGGTTGGTGGTAGGCCTCTTCCCACAGAGGCCAGGAGAGCAAGCAGACTAGAATAGACTAGAGTGTGAGGTTAGTGGTAGGCCTCTTCCCACAGAGCCCAGGACGAGGCCAGGCAATATAGACTAGACTAGACTAGACTGCCATGGCACCATTCTTGACTATGTGGGAAGAGGACTACCACCAACCTCACACTCTAATCCAGTCTAGTCTCATGTAATCTAGTAAAGTTGGTGGTAGGCCTCTTCCCACAGCGACAGGAGGGAGTCAGGCAGACTAGACTAGAGTGAGGTTGGTGGTAAGCCTCTTTCCACAGAGCCCATTAGGGAGCCAGGCAAACTAGAATAGACAAGAATAGACTAGGCCTGAGTGTGAGGCTGGTGGTAGGCCACTTCCCACAGAGCCCAGGAGGAAGCCAGGCACAATAGACTAGACTAGACTAGAGTGTGAGGCTGGTGGTAGGCCTCTTCCCACAGAGCCGAGGAGAGAGCCAGGCAGATTAGAGTAGACTACAGTGAGGTTGGTGGTACGTCTTCCCACAAACTAGAATAGACTAGACTAGGCCTGAGTGTGAGGTTGGTGGTAGGCCTCTTCCCACAGAGCTCAGGATGAGGCCAGGTAATATAGACTAGACTAGACTGCAATGGCACCATCCTGGACTATGTGGGAAGAGGCCTACCACCAACCTCACACTCTAATCTAGTCCAGTCTCATGTAATCTAGTAAGGGTGGTGGTAGGCTTCTTCCCACAGAGCCCAGGAGGGAGCCAGGCAGACTAGAGTAGACTAGACTAGACTAGAGTGCAGTTGGTGGTACTCCTCTTCCCACAGAGCCAAGGAAGGAGCCAGGCAGAGCAGAATAGTCTAGACTAGAGTAGACTACAGTGAGGTTGCTGGTAGCCTCTTCCCACAGAGCCCAGGATGGAGCCAAGGCAGACTAGACTAGAGTGTGAGGCTGGTGGTAGGCCTCTTCCCACAGAGCCGAGGAGAGAGCCAGGCAGATTAGAGTAGACTACAGTGAGGTTGGTGGTACGCCTCTTCCCACAAACTAGAATAGACTAGACTAGGCCTGAGTGTGAGGTTGGTGGTAGGCCTCTTCCCACAGAGCTCAGGATGAGGCCAGGTAATATAGACTAGACTAGACTGCAATGGCATCATCCTGGACTATGTGGGAAGAGGCCTACCACCAACCTCACACTCTAATCTAGTCCAGTCTCATGTAATCTAGTAAGGGTGGTGGTAGGCTTCTTCCCACAGAGCCCAGGAGGGAGCCAGGCAGACTAGAGTAGACTAGACTAGACTAGAGTGCAGTTGGTGGTACTCCTCTTCCCACAGAGCCAAGGAAGGAGCCAGGCAGAGCAGAATAGTCTAGACTAGAGTAGACTACAGTGAGGTTGGTGGTAGCCTCTTCCCACAGAGCCCAGGATGGAGCCAGGCAGACTAGACTAAACTACAGTGTCAGGTTGGTGGTAGGCCTCTTCCCACAGAGCCAATGATGTAGCCAAGGCAGACTAGACTAGAGTGTGAGGCTGGTGGTAGGCCTCATCCCACAGAGCCAATGACGTAGCCAAGGCAGACTAGACTAGACTAGAGTGTGAGGTTGGTGGTAGGGCTCTTCCCATAAAGCCCAGGATGAGGCCAGGCAATATAGACTAGACTAGACTAGGCTTCCATGGCATCATCCTGGACTATGTGGGAAGAGGCCTACCACCTACCTCACACTCTAATCTAGTCTAGTCTCATGTAATCTAGTAAGGTTGGTGGTAGGCCTCTTCCCACAGAGTCCAGGAGGGAGTCAGGCAGACTAGACTAGACTAGACTAGAGTGTGAGGATAGTGTTATGCTTCTTCCCACAGAACCCATCAGGGAGCCAGGCACAATAGACTAGACTAGAATGTGAGGCTGGTGGTAGGCCTCTTCCCAAGAACCCACGATGTACCAAGGCAGACTAGACTAGACTAGAGTGTGAGATTGGTGGTAGGCCTCTTCCCACAAAGTCCATATTGACACCAGGCAAGTTACACCAGACTAGACTAGACTACCTTGGCACCTTCCTGGACTATGTGGAAAGAGGCCTACCACCAACTTCACACTCTAATCTACTCTAGTCTCATGTCATCTAGTAAGGTTGGTCGTAGGCCTCTTCCCACAGAGCCCAGGAGGGAGCCAGGTAGATGAGACTAGGCTAGAGTGAGGTTGGTGGTAGGCCTCTTCCCACAGAGCCCAAGATGAGGCCAGGCAATATAGACTAGACTAGACTAGGCTTCCATGGCATCATCCTGGACTATGTGGGAAGAGGCCTACCACCTACCTCACACTCTAATCTAGTCTAGTCTCATGTAATCTAGTAAGGTTGGTGGTAGGCCTCTTCCCACAGAGTCCAGGAGGGAGTCAGGCAGACTAGACTGGAGTAGAGTGTGAGGATAGTGTTATGCTTCTTCCCACAGAACCCATCAGGGAGCCAGGCACAATAGACTAGACTAGAATGTGAGGCTGGTGGTAGGCCTCTTCCCAAGAACCCACGATGTACCAAGGCAGACTAGACTAGACTAGAGTGTGAGATTGGTGGTAGGCCTCTTCCCACAAAGTCCAGATTGACACTAGGCAAGTTAGACCAGACTAGACTAGACTACCTTGGCACCTTCCTGGACTATGTGGAAAGAGGCCTACCACCAACTTCACACTGTAATCTACTCTAGTCTCATGTCATCTAGTAAGGTTGGTCGTAGGCCTCTTCCCACAGAGCCCAGGAAGGAGCCAGCAGAGTATAATAGACTAGACTAGAGTGAGGTTGGTGGCAGGCCTCTTCCCATATACCCGAGGAGGGAGCCAGGCAGACTGGAATAGACTAGACTAGACTAGAGTTTGAGACTGGTGGTCGGCCTCTTCCCACAGAGCCAATGATGTAGCCAAGGCAGACTAGACTAGACTAGAGTGTGAGGTTGGTGGTAGGCCTCTTTCCACAGAGCCCAGGATGAGGCCAGGCAATATAGACTAGACTAGACTAGACTGCCATGGCACCATTCTGGACTATGTGGGAAGAGGACTACCACCAACCTCACACTCTAATCTACTCTAGTCTCATGTCATCTAGTAAGGTTGGTCGTAGGCCTCTTCCCACAGAGCCCAGGAGGAAGCCAGGTAGACGAGACTAGGCTAGAGTGAGGTTGGTGGTACGCCTCTTCCCACAGCGCCGAGGAAGGAGCCAGCAGAGTATAATAGACTAGACTAGAGTGAGGTTGGTGGTAGGCCTCTTCCCATATACCCGAGGAGGGAGCCAGGCAGACTGGAATAGACTAGACTAGACTAGAGTTTGAGACTGGTGGTCGGCCTCTTCCCACAGAGCCAATGATGTAGCCAAGGCAGACTAGACTAGACTAGAGTGTGAGGTTGGTGGTAGCCTCTTCCCACAGAGCCCAGGAGAGCAAGCAGACTAGAATAGACTAGAGTGTGAGGTTAGTGGTAGGCCTCTTCCCACAGAGCCCAGGATGAGGCCAGGCAATATAGACTAGACTAGACTAGACTGCCATGGCACCATTCTGGACTATGTGGGAAGAGGACTACCACCAACCTCACACTCTAATCCAGTCTAGTCTCATGTAATCTAGTAAGGTTGGTGGTAGGCCTCTTCCCACAGCGCCAGGAGGGAGTCAGGCAGACTAGACTAGAGTGAGGTTGGTGGTAAGCCTCTTTCCACAGAGCCCATTAGGGAGCCAGGCAAACTAGAATAGACAAGAATAGACTAGGCCTGAGTGTGAGCTGGTGGTAGGCCTCTTCCCACAGAGCCCAGGAGGAAGCCAGGCACAATAGACTAGACTAGACTAGAGTGTGAGGCTGGTGGTAGGCCTCTTCCCACAGAGCCCAGGAGAGAGCCAGGCAGATTAGAGTAGACTAGAGTGAGGTTGGTGGTACGCCTCTTCCCACAAACTAGAATAGACTAGACTAGGCCTGAGTGTGAGGTTGGTGGTAGGCCTCTTCCCACAGAGCTCAGGATGAGGCCAGGTAATATAGACTAGACTAGACTGCAATGGCACCATCCTGGACTATGTGGGAAGAGGCCTACCACCAACCTCACACTCTAATCTAGTCCAGTCTCATGTAATCTAGTAAGGGTGGTGGTAGGCTTCTTCCCACAGAGCCCAGGAGGGAGGCAGGCAGACTAGAGTAGACTAGACTAGACTAGAGTGCAGTTGGTGGTACTCCTCTTCCCACAGAGCCAAGGAAGGAGCCAGGCAGAGTAGAATAGTCTAGACTAGAGTAGACTACAGTGAGGTTGGTGGTAGCCTCTTCCCACAGAGCCCAGGATGGAGCCAGGCAGACTAGACTAAACTACAGTGTCAGGTTGGTGGTAGGCCTCTTCCCACAGAGCCAATGATGTAGCCAAGGCAGACTAGACTAGAGTGTGAGGCTGGTGGTAGGCCTCATCCCACAGAGCCAATGACGTAGCCAAGGCAGACTAGACTAGACTAGAGTGTGAGGTTGGTGGTAGGCCTCTTCCCACAGAGCCCAAGATGAGGCCAGGCAATATAGACTAGACTAGACTAGGCTTCCATGGCATCATCCTGGACTATGTGGGAAGAGGCCTACCACCTACCTCACACTCTAATCTAGTCTAGTCTCATGTAATCTAGTAAGGTTGGTGGTAGGCCTCTTCCCACAGAGTCCAGGAGGGAGTCAGGCAGACTAGACTGGAGTAGAGTGTGAGGATAGTGTTATGCTTCTTCCCACAGAACCCATCAGGGAGCCAGGCACAATAGACTAGACTAGAATGTGAGGCTGGTGGTAGGCCTCTTCCCAAGAACCCACGATGTACCAAGGCGGACTAGACTAGACTAGAGTGTGAGATTGGTGGTAGGCCTCTTCCCACAAAGTCCAGATTGACACTAGGCAAGTTACACCAGACTAGACTAGACTACCTTGGCACCTTCCTGGACTATGTGGAAAGAGGCCTACCACCAACTTCACACTCTAATCTACTCTAGTCTCATGTCATCTAGTAAGGTTGGTCGTAGGCCTCTTCCCACAGAGCCCAGGAGGGAGCCAGGTAGATGAGACTAGGCTAGAGTGAGGTTGGTGGTACGCCTCTTCCCACAGAGCCCTGGAAGGAGCCAGCAGAGTATAATAGACTAGACTAGAGTGAGGTTGGTGGCAGGCCTCTTCCCATATACCCGAGGAGGGAGCCAGGCAGACTGGAATAGACTAGACTAGACTAGAGTTTGAGACTGGTGGTCGGCCTCTTCCCACAGAGCCAATGATGTAGCCAAGGCAGACTAGACTAGACTAGAGTGTGAGGTTGGTGGTAGGCCTCTTCCCACAGACCCCAAGAGAGCAAGCAGACTAGAATAGACTAGAGTGTGAGGTTAGAGGTAGGCCTCTTCCCACAGAGCCCAGGACGAGGCCAGGCAATATAGACTAGACTAGACTAGACTGCCATGGCACCATTCTGGACTATGTGGGAAGAGGACTACCACCAACCTCACACTCTAATCCAGTCTAGTCTCATGTAATCTAGTAAGGTTGGTGGTAGGCCTCTTCCCACAGCGCCAGGAGGGAGTCAGGCAGACTAGACTAGAGTGAGGTTGGTGGTAAGCCTCTTTCCACAGAGCCCATTCGGGAGCCAGGCAAACTAGAATAGACAAGAATAGACTAGGCCTGAGTGTGAGGCTGGTGGTAGGCCACTTCCCACAGAGCCCAGGAGGAAGCCAGGCACAATAGACTAGACTAGACTAGAGTGTGAGGCTGGTGGTAGGCCTCTTCCCACAGAGCCCAGGAGAGAGCCAGGCAGATTAGAGTAGACTAGAGTGAGGTTGGTGGTACGCCTCTTCCCACAAACTAGAATAGACTAGACTAGGCCTGAGTGTGAGGTTGGTGGTAGGCCTCTTCCCACAGAGCTCAGGATGAGGCCAGGTAATATAGACTAGACTAGACTGCAATGGCACCATCCTGGACTATGTGGGAAGAGGCCTACCACCAACCTCACACTGTAATCTAGTCCAGTCTCATGTAATCTATAAGGGTGGTGGTAGGCTTCTTCCCACAGAGCCCAGGAGGGAGCCAGGCAGACTAGAGTAGACTAGACTAGACTAGAGTGCAGTTGGTGGTACTCCTCTTCCCACAGAGCCAAGGAAGGAGCCAGGCAGAGTAGAATAGTCTAGACTAGAGTAGACTACAGTGAGGTTGGTGGTAGCCTCTTCCCACAGAGCCCAGGATGGAGCCAGGCAGACTAGACTAAACTACAGTGTCAGGTTGGTGGTAGGCCTCTTCCCACAGAGCCAATGATGTAGCCAAGGCAGACTAGACTAGAGTGTGAGGCTGGTGGTAGGCCTCATCCCACAGAGCCAATGACGTAGCCAAGGCAGACTAGACTAGACTAGAGTGTGAGGTTGGTGGTAGGCCTCTTCCCACAGAGCCCAAGATGAGGCCAGGCAATATAGACTAGACTAGACTAGGCTTCCATGGCATTATCCTGGACTATGTGGGAAGAGGCCTACCACCTACCTCACACTCTAATCTAGTCTAGTCTCATGTAATCTGGTAAGGTTGGTGGTAGGCCTCTTCCCACAGAGTCCAGGAGGGAGTCAGGCAGACTAGACTAGACTAGACTAGAGTGTGAGGATAGTGTTATGCTTCTTCCCACAGAACCCATCAGGGAGCCAGGCACAATAGACTAGACTAGAATGTGAGGCTGGTGGTAGGCCTCTTCCCAAGAACCCACGATGTACCAAGGCAGACTAGACTAGACTAGAGTGTGAGATTGGTGGTAGGCCTCTTCCCACAAAGTCCAGATTGACACTAGGCAAGTTAGACCAGACTAGACTAGACTACCTTGGCACCTTCCTGGACTATGTGGAAAGAGGCCTACCACCAACTTCACACTCTAATCTACTCTAGTCTCATGTCATCTAGTAAGGTTGGTCATAGGCCTCTTCCCACAGAGCCCAGGAAGGAGCCAGCAGAGTATAATAGACTAGACTAGAGTGAGGTTGGTGGCAGGCCTCTTCCCATATACCCGAGGAGGGAGCCAGGCAGACTGGAATAGACTAGACTAGACTAGAGTTTGAGACTGGTGGTCGGCCTCTTCCCACAGAGCCAATGATGTAGCCAAGGCAGACTAGACTAGACTAGAGTGTGAGGTTGGTGGTAGGCCTCTTTCCACAGAGCCCAGGATGAGGCCAGGCAATATAGACTAGACTAGACTAGACTGCTATGGCACCATTCTGGACTATGTGGGAAGAGGACTACCACCAACCTCACACTCTAATCTACTCTAGTCTCATGTCATCTAGTAAGGTTGGTCGTAGGCCTCTTCCCACAGAGCCCAGGAGGAAGCCAGGTAGACAAGACTAGGCTAGAGTGAGGTTGGTGGTACGCCTCTTCCCACAGAGCCCAGGAAGGAGCCAGCAGAGTATAATAGACTAGACTAGAGTGAGGTTGGTGGTAGGCCTCTTCCCATATACCCGAGGAGGGAGCCAGGCAGACTGGAATAGACTAGACTAGACTAGAGTTTGAGACTGGTGGTCGGCCTCTTCCCACAGAGCCAATGATGTAGCCAAGGCAGACTAGACTAGACTAGAGTGTGAGGTTGGTGGTAGCCTCTTCCCACAGAGCCCAGGAGAGCAAGCAGACTAGAATAGACTAGAGTGTGAGGTTAGTGGTAGGCCTCTTCCCACAGAGCCCAGGATGAGGCCAGGCAATATAGACTAGACTAGACTAGACTGCCATGGCACCATTCTGGACTATGTGGGAAGAGGACTACCACCAACCTCACACTCTAATCTACTCTAGTCTCATGTCATCTAGTAAGGTTGGTCGTAGGCCTCTTCCCACAGAGCCCAGGAGGAAGCCAGGTAGACAAGACTAGGCTAGAGTGAGGTTGGTGGTACGCCTCTTCCCACAGAGCCCAGGAAGGAGCCAGCAGAGTATAATAGACTAGACTAGAGTGAGGTTGGTGGTAGGCCTCTTCCCATATACCCGAGGAGGGAGCCAGGCAGACTGGAATAGACTAGACTAGACTAGAGTTTGAGACTGGTGGTCGGCCTCTTCCCACAGAGCCAATGATGTAGCCAAGGCAGACTAGACTAGACTAGAGTGTGAGGTTGGTGGTAGCCTCTTCCCACAGAGCCCAGGAGAGCAAGCAGACTAGAATAGACTAGAGTGTGAGGTTAGTGGTAGGCCTCTTCCCACAGAGCCCAGGATGAGGCCAGGCAATATAGACTAGACTAGACTAGACTGCCATGGCACCATTCTGGACTATGTGGGAAGAGGACTACCACCAACCTCACACTCTAATCTACTCTAGTCTCATGTCATCTAGTAAGGTTGGTCGTAGGCCTCTTCCCACAGAGCCCAGGAGGAAGCCAGGTAGACGAGACTAGGCTAGAGTGAGGTTGGTGGTACGCCTCTTCCCACAGAGCCGAGGAAGGAGCCAGCAGAGTATAATAGACTAGACTAGAGTGAGGTTGGTGGTAGGCCTCTTCCCATATACCCGAGGAGGGAGCCAGGCAGACTGGAATAGACTAGACTAGACTAGAGTTTGAGACTGGTAGTCGGCCTCTTCCCACAGAGCCAATGACGTAGCCAAGGCAGACTAGACTAGACTAGAGTGTGAGGTTGATGGTAGGCCTCTTCCCTCAGAGCCCAGGATGAGGCCAGGCAATATAGACTAGACTAGACTAGGCTTCCATGGCATCATCCTGGACTATGTGGTTAGAGGCCTACCACCTACCTCACACTCTAATCTCGTCTAGTCTCATGTAATCTAGTAAGGTTGGTGGTAGGCCTCTTCCCACAGAGTCCAGGAGGGAGTCAGGCAGACTAGACTAGACTAGACTAGAGTGTGAGGATAGTGTTATGCTTCTTCCCACAGAGCCGAGGAAGGAGCCAGCAGAGTATAATAGAGTAGACTAGAGTGAGGTTGCTGGTAGGCCTCTTCCCATATACCCGAGGAAGGAGCCAGGCAGACTGGAATAGACTAGACTAGACTAGAGTTTGAGACTGGTGGTCGGCCTCTTCCCACAGAGCCCAGGAGAGCAAGCAGACTAGAATAGACTAGAGTGTGAGGTTAGTGGTAGGCCTCTTCCCACAGAGCCCAGGATGAGGCCAGGCAATATAGACTAGACTAGACTAGACTGCCATGGCACCATTCTGGACTATGTGGGAAGAGGACTACCACCAACCTCACACTCTAATCTACTCTAGTCTCATGTCATCAATAAGGTTGGTCGTAGGCCTCTTCCCACAGAGCCCAGGAGGAAGCCAGGTAGACGAGACTAGGCTAGAGTGAGGTTGGTGGTACGCTTCTTCCCACAGAGCCGAGGAAGGAGCCAGCAGAGTATAATAGACTAGACTAGAGTGAGGTTGGTGGTAAGCCTCTTTCCACAGAGCCCATTAGGGAGCCAGGCAAACTAGAATAGACAAGAATAGACTAGGCCTGAGTGTGAGCTGGTGGTAGGCCACTTCCCACAGAGCCCAGGAGGAAGCCAGGCACAATAGACTAGACTAGACTAGAGTGTGAGGCTGGTGGTAGGCCTCATCCCACAGAGCCAATGATGTAGCCAAGGCAGACTAGACTAGACTAGAGTGTGAGGTTGATGGTAGGCCTCTTCCCACAGAGCCCAGGATGAGGCCAGGCAATATAGACTAGACTAGACTAGGCTTCCATGGCATCATCCTGGACTATGTGGGAAGAGGCCTACCACCTACCTCACACTCTAATCTCGTCTAGTCTCATGTAATCTAGTAAGGTTGGTGGTAGGCCTCTTCCCATATACCCGAGGAGGGAGCCAGGCAGACTGGAATAGACTAGAGTTTGAGACTAGTGGTCGGCCTCTTCCCACAGAGCCAATGATGTAGCCAAGGCAGACTAGACTAGACTAGAGTGTGAGGTTGGTGGTAGGCCTCTTCCCACAGAGTCCAGGAGAGCAAGCAGACTAGAATAGACTAGAGTGTGAGGTTATTGGTAGGCCTCTTCCCACAGAGCCCAGGATGAGGCCAGGCAATATAGACTAGACTAGACTAGACTCCCATGGCACCATTCTGGACTATGTGGGAAGAGGACTACCACCAACCTCACACTCTAATCCAGTCTAGTCTCATGTAATCTAGTAAGGTTGGTGGTAGGCCTCTTCCCACAGCGCCAGGAGGGAGTCAGGCAGACTAGACTAGAGTGAGGTTGGTGGTAAGCCTCTTTCCACAGAGCCCATTAGGGAGCCAGGCAAACTAGAATAGACAAGAATAGACTAGGCCTGAGTGTGAGCTGGTGGTAGGCCACTTCCCACAGAGCCCAGGAGGAAGCCAGGCACAATAGACTAGACTAGACTAGAGTGTGAGGCTGGTGGTAGACCTCTTCCCACAGAGCCCAGGAGAGAGCCAGGCAGATTAGTGTAGACTAGAGTGAGGTTGGTGGTACGCCTCTTCCCACAAACTAGAATAGACTAGACTAGGCCTGAGTGTGAGGTTGGTGGTAGGCCTCTTCCCACAGAGCTCAGGATGAGGCCAGGTAATATAGACTAGACTAGACTGCAATGGCACCATCCTGGACTATGTGGGAAGAGGCCTACCACCAACCTCACACTCTAATCTAGTCCAGTCTCATGTAATCTAGTAAGGGTGGTGGTAGGCTTCTTCCCAAGAGCCCAGGAGGGAGCCAGGCAGACTAGAGTAGACTAGACTAGACTAGAGTGCAGTTGCTGGTACTCCTCTTCCCACAGAGCCAAGGAAGGAGCCAGGCAGAGCAGAATAGTCTAGACTAGAGTAGACTACAGTGAGGTTGGTGGTAGCCTCTTCCCAAAGAGCCCAGGATGGAGCCAGGCAGACTAGACTAAACTACAGTGTCAGGTTGGTGGTAGGCCTCTTCCCACAGAGCCAATGATGTAGCCAAGGCAGACTAGACTAGAGTGTGAGGCTGGTGGTAGGCCTCATCCCACAGAGCCAATGACGTAGCCAAGGCAGACTAGACTAGACTAGAGTGTGAGGTTGGTGGTAGGCCTCTTCCCACAGAGCCCAAGATGAGGCCAGGCAATATAGACTAGACTAGACTAGGCTTCCATGGCATCATCCTGGACTATGTGGGAAGAGGCCTACCACCTACCTCACACTCTAATCTCGTCTAGTCTCATGTAATCTAGTAAGGTTGGTGGTAGGCCTCTTCCCACAGAGTCCAGGAGGGAGTCAGGCAGACTAGACTAGACTAGACTAGAGTGTGAGGATAGTGTTATGCTTCTTCCCACAGAACCCATCAGGGAGCCAGGCACAATAGACTAGACTAGAATGTGAGGCTGGTGGTAGGCCTCTTCCCAAGAACCCACGATGTACCAAGGCAGACTAGACTAGACTAGAGTGTGAGATTGGTGGTAGGCCTCTTCCCACAAAGTCCAGATTGACACTAGGCAAGTTAGACCAGACTAGACTAGACTACCTTGGCACCTTCCTGGACTATGTGGAAAGAGGCCTACCACCAACTTCACACTCTAATCTACTCTAGTCTCATGTCATCTAGTAAGGTTGGTCGTAGGCCTCTTCCCACAGAGCCCAGGTGGGAGCCAGGTAGACGAGACTAGGCTAGAGTGAGGTTGGTGGTACGCCTCTTCCCACAGAGCCCAGGAAGGAGCCAGCAGAGTATAATAGACTAGACTAGAGTGAGGTTGGTGGTACGCCTCTTCCCACAGAGCCCAGGATGAGGCCAGGCAATATAGACTAGACTAGACTAGACTGCCATGGCACCATTCTGGACTATGTGGGAAGAAGACTGCCACCAACCTCACACTCTAATCCAGTCTAGTCTCATGTCATCTAGTAAGGTTGGTGGTAGACCTCTTCCCACAGCGCCAGGAGGGAGTCAGGCAGACCAGACTAGACTAGACTAGAGTGAGGTTGGTGGTAGGCCTCTTCCCACAGAGCCCAGGAGGGAGCCAGGCAGACTAGACTGGACTAAATTAGACTAGAATAGACTAGAGTGTGAGTTGGTGTTATGCTTCTTCCCACCGAGCCCAGAATGAGGCCAGGCAATAAGGCTAGTCTGCCTCACACTCTAGTCTAGTCGAGTCTATTGTGCCTGGCTTCCTGCTGGGCTCTGTGGGAAGAAGCATAACAGTAACCTCACACTCTAGTCTAGTCTAGTCTAGTCTATTCTAGTCTGCCTCACTTCCTCCTGGCCCTGTGGGAAGAGGCCTACCACCAACCTTACTAGATTACATGAGATTAGACTAGATTAGAGTGTGAGGTTGGTGGTAGGCCTCATCCTACAGAGCCCACGATGTAGCCAAGGCAGAGCAGACTACACTAGAGTGTGAGGTTGGTGGAAGGCCTCTTCCCACAGAGCCAAGAGGGAGCCAGGCAGACAAGACTACACTACACTAGGCTAGACTAGACTAGAGTTAGGTGGGTGGTAGGCCAATTCCCACAGAGCCCACGATGTAGCCAAGGCAGACTAGACTAGAGTGTGAGGTTGGTGGAAGGCCTCTTCCCACAGAGCCCAGGATGAGGCCAGGAGGACTGCACTAGTCTAGAGTAGTGGAGATGAGATGAAAATAGATCAGAGTTTGGATGGATGTAATTTTCTCTCTGCAGATCTATCATTGAATGCAGTGTACACTGCTTTTCCGTTCTGTCCCGCCGTTCCCCCGTTCTCCTGCTCTTTTCGATAACCATGTACTGCTTTTCCATATTCTAGTTTAGTGGTCAGCAAACGCGGCTCGCTAGCCACATGCGGCTCTTTGGCCCCTTGAGTGTTCTAACGCCACTTCTTCAAAATAGACTCGCGGCGTCCAAAAACCGACTTCTGCGCGTGGGCCATGAAGTTCCAGTCGCCCTGTATGTGTGCGCCCGCACGTGGTCTTTTGTGGAAGAGCCCCAAAAAGCCATATGTGGCTCGCAAGCCACGGTTTGCCGACCACTGGGCCAGTTGGATGACACACCTCTACTCCAGCCCGCACGGGCCTAGAACCCCCGGTGTAGTGTGGTCTCACATTACCAGTGTGTGGCCAACACCCACCTCTGATATTCTTCCTCGTCGACGTCTCACCTCCAGTTATTTTCATATACAACCCGTGCCCGCGACCTGGAGAGTAACCGAGAGCTGCCGTTATCTGTGGTCACCGCTTCCACATCGTCTGCCTCTTCAAATGCCCCGTTGTTGCTGCCCATGATGCTGTCATGCACGGAGTTTGCAGGTTCCCCGCTCAGAATGGAAGGGTTCTGAGCCGCCCCTGTCATCCAGGGAGGGAAGCTGACACTGGGTGCTGGTGTTTCTCATGTTAAACTCCACAGCAGCGCATTCACGTGTGTGTGCATATAGCCACGTAGGACCTCTGTGTGTGTGTGTGTGTAGGACCGCGGTGTCATGTGCTCATTCAACTTCTGGTCCTTTATGGTTCCCAGCGCATTCACTGAAAAGCACCCCCACCCTAGGATCCCCTAGCACAGCTGGGTGCCTCTCTGCTTTTCCCTCTGCAAGGATGCCCTTCCCGGAGTGACCCCCACCCCCTGCAGTCTGACCAGGACGGGTGTGGTCGGCCCCCTGGTGCAGGTGAGGAAACTCAGGCACAGAGGCCTAAAGCCACTTACCCAGGTTTGACCCGCAGGCAGAGGGCAGAGCTGGGTTCAAACTCAGGGCGCTGGCCGCCCCTCAGGTGCGCCTTGGAGCCAGACACCGAGCGTTCTCTTCCCTCGCAGGCTTCATCCCACCGCCTCTCATCTTCGGCGCCGGCATCGACTCCACCTGCCTGTTCTGGAGCACGTTCTGCGGGGAGCAGGGCGCCTGCGTCCTCTACGACAACGTGGTCTACCGCCACCTGTACGTCAGCATCGCCATCGCGCTCAAGTCCTTCGCCTTCCTGCTCTACACCACCACGTGGCAGTGCCTGCGGAAGAACTATAAGCGCTACATCAAAAACCACGAGGGCGGCCTGAGCACCAGTGAGTTCTTTGCCTCTACTCTGACCCTAGACAACCTGGGGAGGGACCCTGTGCCCGCCAGCCAGACGCATAGGACAAAGTTTATCTATAACCTCGAAGACCATGAGTGGTGCGAGAACATGGAGTCCGTGCTATAGTGACTCAGGGGGCGAGCTCTGCATAGCAATCAAAGGGTCACTTTTCCTACAAAAAGAAAAAAGGTTTCCAAACACCACACACGCACATGCGCACACACACACACACACACACACAGGACCTTTATCCTTTTCTCCAAATCAGAGCCAGACGGCCTCCAGAATGAGGAGAGCTTGGGACCACGTGTCTGACGCGTGACCTACCTGCTGGGCGCAGGGCCTGCTCTGGGAAGCCAGCACGGGGTCTCAGGATGCCGACAGCTGCAAGCAACGGGCACTGCCAAGTTCAGGGGACAGTGGTGGCCAGCTCGGAGGACGGACGCTCCTGAACACACATACAGCATACAAACAAGAGACAACTATTTTTAAAGAAAGTCTACTAAAAAACCACACGTTGACAACACGGCCAGGATAAGCACTAGTGACACCCCCGGGTCCCTCCTCCCGTGGGGGCGGGGGCCCGCAGGCGGGAGGAGGGCAGCCCCCCCCTCTCTAACTTTCGCAATATGGGTCACTGTGTAGACGCCTCACCCAGTCTGCATGTGGTTCAGGCCCGAGCTCTCAGCGATGCTAACGGGTGATCCGTGCTGGAGTCTGTAATTGGCACCTCTCACCAGCTCCCTTTCCATGTTCGTTCACGCCCCGGGGCCCGCGGGGCCGGGTGCAGGGCCAGCTCCTCGCCTGCCCCCGGAGCGCCTCCCAGTGGCGGGGCCCCAGCCCCGCAGAGCGACCTCAGGAAGCAGGGGCCTCACTGGCCATGACTGGTTTCTCTCAGAGCCGGTGAGACCCAGCCCAGCCCAAGTCATTTGCTTACATTTGCCAAACATTTTGCCATTTTTAAAAAAAAATACTGCAATGCCTATGAATTTCAAACTGTTGTATGTATAACCCTTCCAATACTATTTTTAACGACTTCTCAACCTGTGTTACTCTCCAGGCTCTAACACAGTTCTTAGGCCGGATTTCCTACGCTGGTTGCTTTCACTTTCTCCCTTTTTTTAATGCACCAAAAATATAATGTGATTCAAGGGATGAGATGAATCTATTGTAATTTTTTTTTTATCATTTTGTCCTCATTCGGACGTTCCGCAAAAACGGGAACAGGCAATGTGTTACAAGTAGAAAAAAAAAAATGCTTGAAAAGAGCGTGGCTGTGCAGCCGCCTCTGGAAGAGCCACATCGGAGACATGTATGTGCGCTCCGTGTCCCACGAGGCGGCCCGTGGAGGAGACACGCGTGGGTGTGGGCCATGTGTATGTGCTCTGGGGAGAGGACACCGTGAGGCCCGAGGTGTGTGGTCATGAATAAGCCCAAGCCTCCCGGACGCTACTGCACGTCCAGCGCGCAGGGGTCAGTGCGGGTCTCAGGGTCGCCCCTGAACTAGGAGGCGCGCACGCGTGTGCGTGAGTGCGTGCGTGCGAAGTGACAACCTCCAACAGCTCGCAGCAGCCCTGTCGCTGTCTGGGGTAAGAATCACGGGAAGACAGACCTCTTACAGCAGGAGACTGGGCCTGGGGGGCCATTTCCAGAGTTGTCAGGACACGCACAGCCCATGTCCTCCTTCCTCAGGGACCTTGGTCCAGGCTGGCCCTGACCCTGGCCAGGACCTCAAAGGTTGGTTGGTTGCTTTGCTTTTCTGCCTCAGGCACATAGTTGCGGTCACACAGAAGGAAAAAAAAAGATTAAAGAAAGAATTGGGGAGGAAAGGGCGTTGTGCCCATTTTTGAACAGGAACTACAAGGGGCGGTTTGAGGGACAGCCCCGGCAGAGAGGTGGGGCGGGGCCGCAGGCGGGGGGCGGGGCCCGCGGGCGGGGGCGGGGCTGCAGGCGGGGGCGGGGCCGCAGGCGGGGGGCGGGGCCCGCTGTCCGGGACAGGATGCTTCCGCAGCGGCCTTTTCCCCTGGAGCGTGCCAGTCTGTCCTGGTCCACACTCGTCCGTGTGTAACCAGCAAAAGGCTGGGTGGTTCTCCAGCGAATCCGTAACATCTAACGTGGCTCCCAAAACGTGCACACACTCTGAGCAATCCTCAAGGCGTTTCATTTTCAAATGGCGCTGCCAGCTGCTGCCGTGCGTGCGCATTGCGGGGGGCACCCTGGGTACGCCGTCACTCCGGAGGCCCTGCGACCACGCTGTGCAGCTGCGAGTTTTGTCTGGAAGACGTGTTGCCGATGGTCGCCGCCCCCTCAGGTACCCCACGGCTGCCCGTGCCCCGCGCACGCACGGAAGCCCCGGGACCTGGCGTTTCACGGAGCCGTTGGCCGCAGCTGCTTTTTTTTTTTGAAAGTTTGGAAAACTCCTTGCATTTTGGAAGTTTTCCCTACGGTTTTAAGATGAATGGGAGCAGAGGAGAACAGCTCCAGACTGGGTATCAGCAACCGCTGGGTGGGATGGACAGGGCCCAGCGTGTCGCCTTTGAGAATTTCAGTTGCTCAGGTACTGGAACAGCAGGCCTAGCGTAGCGTACACGTGTCTCTGCGTGCTCCAAAGAGCCGTGGACAGACCCTGCCAGCCCAGGCCTCGCCTGTCCGTCTGGTTTCGAGTGCTGTTTTTGAATGGAAAGAGGTCCTGGTAAGATCTCCACGGGCCCCACAGAAAGCAGACACGCGGGGGGCAGAGCCTAGAGCGCCCTCCCTCCGCTGCCACCAGCGCCCCGCATCCTAGCTGAGCCAGCCCAGGAGGGAGGGAGGCGCTCTTCGCTGCAACTTCCGACAGATCTTTGTAACTCCGGACCGACCGTAGACCCAGGCGTCTTTTCCCAACGCCATTCCTGCAGAGGAAGTACACGCGGTGGGGTGGCGGGGGCGGAGGGGAGGACCTGCTTGCTGCCTGCCTTCAGCCCAGACTGCGCTTGCCCCCTGCTTCGCGCCTCCCAGGAAGCTGCTTGCTGCAGAGGGCCCCCCTCGGGGCCTGAGGAGTCTGCTCGTGCTTAACCGGCGGAATAAAGAGGGAAAACCCAGAGCTTCCGCCGCGGAGCCCTTTCACGCCCTGTCCTCCGAGCAGGAAGGCGGTGTGTGTGCCCTCCATGCACCGGCTGCTCTCACCTCCTTGCAGCGCGAAGCTTCCTCTAGAGACCGTTTCTGAGGTTGGCCGGGCAGCAGCCCACACCTTCACCCCCCCACCCCCACCTCCCTGCTTCCGGGAGCAGCCGAGAGTTGCCCCCGCCTCAGGTGCCCCGTACCCCACGCGCCTATTTTGACAGCGTGGGAAAAGCAGGTATCTGTCTAGAAGCCAAGAGCACGTATCAGACACACAGTAGGGCTTCACTGCTCCTCTGAGTCTACCCACGGCCGTCTCAGTGGCCTGCCCTCAGCCACAACCTGGTTGTGCTCTAGGCGAGAATCCAGGTCACATCCCTAAGAGGCGCCTCGTTTCCCGAGAGAGGGTGCCCCTGACATTAAATTCCACCTAGAAAACTCGTCTGGGGCATAAACATCGCCCGTGTCTTCTCGTCCACGGCCCTCACCCCTCCCTGCTCCGTCCGGGCTCCGAGCAGCTGCAGGGCTGACATCTCAGAGCCACTGGCCCCGAGGAAGCTTTGGTCCTAGTCCCGCTGGGAACGCTGGGGCTCGCGATGAAGCCGGGAAACAGCTGTGGCTGGGCACGGGCAGAGAAGGGCCTTCTGTCCGGATGCCGTCGCCCAGCATCACCCGGGCATCTCCCGCATGTGCACAGCGCCCCCACCTCCTGCCCCCCAACACCGGCCGGTGACCTCAGAGGGCTTGGCTGTCACAGGAGGGATGACACAAGTCGGAAAGCCTAAAAGGGGACTCAGAAAACCCGATGCCCCGCCCCGCACCTTGGAGCTCTGTGCTGCCATGGAGACGGACAGACACTCAGAGAGCACCGGGTGGGCGCCACGTCCTCAGCCCAGGAGGTTTCCCATTGGTTCCTAGAGAGTGGAAGGCGCGTGGGGTGGGGGTGGGGGGAGGGGGGGAGACATGGATGTGAGAGACACACATCGATCGGTTGCCTCCCACACGTGCCCCCACCAGGCCCGGGGGTCGAGCCTACAACCAAGGTACATGCCCTTGACCAGATGGCACCTGAGGCCATGGGCTGGCGCTCTAACCACTGAGCACCCGGGCAGGCCCAGCTGGATGTTTCCTAAGCACGTACACATTCCTTCGTTCCTTTACGAGAACGTGGCTCTGGCCCAGATACCAAGGCTCAAAACAAAACATGGGCCCGTCTGCTAAGAGGTCACAGTTCAACGAGCCACACAGACCTGAACACAAAAGCACCAGAATACTACAGAGAGCTGGGGTCTGTCTGTCTGTCTGTCTGTCTGGGGCAGGACGGGCTGACTGTGGCTCATGTCCTGGTCCTGACGTGGAGAGCCAGGTAGGCCTGGGGGTCTGGAAACCAGGACTAAAGAGCAGAGGTGCCTGCCCCGATGGAGTGAGCGAGTTCCCAGCTCCACGCAGGGCCAGGGCCGCGTTCTAGGCGCCGAGAGCATTGAGGGGCCTGAGCGGCCGCAGGCAGGGGCCCACGGGGCTGGGCCGCACTCCAGCGAAGCCTCCTCCGGGCAGGCGGCGGCCGGGTGCGCGGGGCGCTGCGTGGGGGGGGCTCGGGCAGCCGAGGTGCGCGGGAAGGGTCCCGGCCAGGCGACCTCCAACTCCTGACCCCAGGGGTCTAGCTCAGGGATCCCGTCTCCCAAGCGTGAGGTGAGTGGCCCCTTCTTGTCAGGGTTTATCGTCCTAGTTTAAGAGGTGGGAAGGGGCGAAGGCGGAAAGGGTAGACACCAGAAAAGGAAGAGCGAACAGAGAACCTGACGAGCACGTCCCATCCCGCCCTCCTTCCCGCCAGCACGAAGCATCGGCCCCATAAAGCGAGGAGACGGTCAGAACCAACGAAAACTAACCGCAGTCGCTAACATTCACCCAGCGCTTCCCACCTCCTCAGCCACGTTAGCTCACGGACCCTCAACGGTGGCCCCGAGCCAGGAGCCGTTACAAATGTCAGCTTGTGAGAGGAGGAGGTGAGGCCCCAGAAGCTTCCCGAATGGGCTCGAGGTCGCAAGGCAGAGTGGGGACTCAAACCCAGGTCTATGCACCCACTCCCTACTCGGCAACACGGAGGGACCCTCCCCCCGCAGGGACGGACTGACAGGGAAACTCTGGCTCTGATGGGCTGTGGGGCGCACACCCCTCCCCCAGGCCCCCAATGGAACCATCAGGGCCAGCGTCTCCCAGCAGAGCCCAGTGGTCCATTTATCGGGGTGTTCTACCAGAAGCCGACAGATGAAGGGGAGGCGGGAGATCTGTCCCTCAGAAAGGTCTCCGGGCCTGGGCCCAGCTCCACGCAAACCCCGGACCGCCCCTGCCTGGCCACGCCCTCGACCTCCGACCTCTGACCTCCGGGCCGCCGCGTTGGCCGGGCCTCAGACACACAGACACTGGCCTCTGCTTCACCGTCTCCCTCCATCACCGGACGCTAGGCTTTTAGAAACGGCCTTTAGAGGTTGCGATGTTTGCACCGACGACTCCGGCCACCGATCAGTGGTTGAGGATTACCTTCCGGGGAAGTATTCCGAGGTGATGCTGGAGCGATCACGTCCTCTGTCCCAGGGGCCAGTGGGACAACGTGCCCCGTTTTCTGGAGGGATCCACCCCCCATAACATCCCCCACGTGACGTGTCCCTTCACTTCAGGCAGACATCCAGGAGACCTGCCCACACTGGTCGTAGATTCTGAGGTCACAGGTCATAGACGGGACTGGACGTGAGCCACGTAGGAAGTGTCCCAAGAGAAACCCCTTTAGCACATACGCCGACTCTCGTCCGGCCCCTGACGGAGGGAAGGGGCTGGGGACTCGAGTCAGTGGACAGCCCGTGCCAGGTGCCAGGTGCCAGGAGGCGGTGCTCCCAGCAGCGGCCTCCCAGCAGCCCTCCGAGGTAGGTGGCATTTCCCACGCGCAGACCTGCCCACTAAGGCGCAGTAACCCCAGCGTCCCACGGCCACGGAGCTCGTGACAAAGTCCCCGAGGGCCACCGCCTGGCCTGCCCGACTCCTGACCCCGCGCTCTTTCTGCTCCCTCACGTGGCCTCCAACGTGGGGACACAGAGCAAACCGACAGGTGACTGGGCACCAAGTGGGGGCACAGCGCTGACGGAGGAACGTCAGTGAGGCCAGCGGGGCACCCACGACCAGGAAAACCCCCACTGACGTCCACACTTTCACGGAGAAACAAGCCCAGAGCCGGGGGAGGAAACCTCGACAACGTGCTGCCTGTGGACACGGATCTACAACAAAAACCTTTTACTTTAGTCCGTAAACATGGGCACGCTCAAAACACACGCCCTCCCTCTCCCACCTCGGCCGAATCCGCCACGGGACACCCCTCCGCCTTATGCGCGCCTGCTCCCGTCCCAGCCCCCCACTCCCTGCCCCAGGACGTGGGGCAGGACCCCGACTGTGAGACCCTGAGCCTGGGAGGTGCAGGACGGACGGGTGCTCTGTAGGCCAGACCCCAGCCGCCACGTCCCGAGGATCACGGAGGTGTGTCCACCCTGCCACCTGGCGTCCCGCCGGGCCGGAGCCTGCAGGACAGGTGAATGGGCAGGGACGCATGTGGGCCACTGTGCCGGCCACGGCGCGCCCCACGCAGCTCGTAAGCCAGCCGGGGACGAGCAGGTTTCCAAGTCCCTGTAGGTGAAGCCAAGGCCCCTTGGTGGGCTTGGAGACCGAGCTCCGGTGAGATGGTCCCTCGGCCGCGCGAACGCCTGTGGATGAGAACGCTGGTCCCCGAGGCCGCAGGGGAGAGCCCGTGGGGGGGACGCGGTGTCTTCTCAGCGGCCCCTTCAGGAGAGATGACAGGACGCCTCGGAGGGCCCGTCATTGCCGATTTATGAGATGAGGAGGCGTTCCTGACCGGGCGCCTCTTAGCCATCCCTGTGGGTACCGCTACGCAGGTGAACACGCCGCAGAAAGATGCGGCCTCAGCAAGGTCGCTGGGCCTGGACCCTCTGTCCTTGGGGTCACAGAGAGCGGAACCCAGCATTTGACTGCCGGGGCTTCCGTCTCGTCCATCCTCGGGAAAGCCACAGTGCTGGGGTCTACGCCTCAAACAGTAGGAGCCCGGCCGGCGTGGCTCAGTGGCTGAGCGTCCAACTAGGAACCAGGAGGTCACGGTTCGATTCCCGGTCAGGGCACGTTTCCTGGTGGCGGGCTCCATCCCCAGGAGCGGGCGTGCGGGAGGCAGCCGATCCGTGATTCTCTCTCATCGTGGATGCTTCTCTCTCCCCTTTCCCTTCCTCTCCGACATCAGTAAATATATAGATTTGTAAGTAGGAGAACCAGAAAAGACCGACCTCTCTTCTCCTCTGGCTCTTCCTCCCTCTCAGGCCCAGAGTACCGGGACATTGAGACCGAGAAAGCCTGCCCCGGGTCCCAGTCACCTTCAGAAGACTCCTTTGTGAGAAGCTGAGGGCCCGGCCTTTGTCTCTGCAGCAGCAGCCGCCACCCACAGACCCACAGACGGCGGGCGACTTAGCGAGCTCCGCCCTGCCCCGCGCTGGGGGGCCCTGGGGCGGTGCCCAGCCGGTGCCCCGTCCTCTGAGCGGCGGCGGCCGAGAGGCCTCCAAACCCTCCCAGCAGGCACCTTCCCTGGGTCACTGAAGAGGAATGGGGACCTGGCCCCCCATTTCCCTTCCGCCCGTCCCTTCCGTGGCCCCCGTGGGGAGGACCTGCGGACGCGCTTGAGCAAACGCCCCTCCGGAATGCCTCCCCGACCTGGGCACCCCCCCGGCTCTTCCCGAGTCCCCGAGGCTGGATTCCCATCGGGGGTCCCAGGTGCCCGTGTCCCGGAAGGGAGGCGCACACGGCCCGTAGACGAGTGTGCGCTTCTGTATTTTTGCAGCTTCTGTTTTCCAGATGAGCCGTTTAGAGAGACGTGATGTGAAGCCCGCGCTGTACGGCTGCTGACGACGGCATTAAAAGCACTTTCCATTCTTCCTGGTCTCACGCTCGAGTCTCTGTTCTCCTCCTCCGTGTCCTTGGCTAGAACGACCCTCACAGGCTCCTGAGCGGCAGGGACGACCCTCACGGGCTCCTGAGCGGCAGGGACGACCCTCACGGGGCTCCTGAGCGGCAGGGACGACCCTCACGGGCTCCTGAGCGGCAGGGACGACCCTCACGGGCTCCTGAGCGGCAGGGACGACCCTCACGGGCTCCTGAGCGGCAGGGACGACCCTCACGGGCTGCTGGCTGTGCGTGTGCCGGGTTCCTGGCCGGCGAACTGTTGGCACGCTCACCCCGGCCCGCGCTCCTGGCGTGGCGTCCGGCGAGCGATCGGCCTGTCCCGAGCCCGTGTGGCCACCTGTCAGACGGGCACGCTGACCCCTGCGCTACGCGGGGTGATGAGTCATCGCCTGCTGATCCTCTCCGACTCGCCCCACCTCTAACCCTGGGAGAGCGGGGACCACTTTATCTCGGGTGAGGCCCACAGTACAAGGCATGGCACCTGGCGGGTGCTCATACTCCTCTGAGTGAATGAATGAATGAATGAATGAATGAAGAACAAGGAGCCGCGACCCATCAGCCCGTGGGCTTTGACTTCGGTCTCACTCAGACACAACAGCGGCTGTGCCCTCCCCGCATCCGGGCCACAGACCGTCCCACACGCCTGGCCTGTGGATGGCGTGCCAGCCACCGCCCAGTCCTCAGCAGGCCTCTCCCTAATGGCCTCGCTGCCCCACGTCACCCGGTCACTGGCCACAACCTCCGCCCCCGTGGACAAGCCGGTCAGGTAGATGCCTGACCCCGACGTGCTGGGCGGACCGGAGCCCGGGGACTCATGTCCTCCGGGCCTAAGACCTCGGACGCCCCCTCCTCTCATCGCACGTCCCCGCCAGCCCGGCTCTCGCTCCCGGCAGCCCCGCGTCCTTTGCGGCCGAGCTCGGCTGCCATCACGTGAAGATGGCGCCCGCCCAGCCTCCGTGCCTCTCCGCTCCGGGGTGGGTGGGGTCAGGGGTCAGGGGTCAGGGGTCAGGGAGGAGTGGGCTTGGGCCGGGTACCTTTTTAAAGCCCTGTTCCCTGCCCGTCGGTATCTCGGGAGCTTTTTATTTATTTCTTAGCCTGGCCCCGTTATGGATGTGATTGTTTACTTTCCTTGCAAAGCAACATGATTTATTCTCTGCGGCGCTAACACCGCCAGGAACACGCATTTCCACTCTCGGTCCTCACGCGGAAGATGCTGCAGCAGCAGGAAGACCTGGCGGGAGGGAGGGGCGTCCTCGCTCCGGAGACTGGGGGTGGGGGGGAGGGAAGGGCGGCTGCTGCAGGCGCTCTCTGGCTCTCTGGCCCCGACTCCCCACGTGCTTCTCAGCTCCCGTCTGACCCCTTCCTCCTGCAGCCTTTTCCCTCAGGAAGGTGGTCCGTGCATCGGACCCCTTCGCTCCGTTTTGTCTGAGCCTCACCAAGGCGTGCGGTTTCTGACCTGGCGTCCGCACATTCGTCCTGCGGCATTGACGCGGGTCCCGAGCGCGGGCCACACAGGTTGTTCAGCCAACGCGGGGCGGGGGGGGGGGGGGGGGCAGACTGCTGAGGTTCAACCCCAGACGCCCCCCCGCCCCCCGCCCCCAGCACCCTGTCAGCGGCCACGCCCACAGGCTTTGCACGACCCACCCCTTTGGCCCACCCCGATCCCCACCTGGAACCCCCGGACCCCCTGAGGCGGGCTTACCTCCAGGGCAAAGTCAAGTCCCTCCGCCTGTCCGCGTCCTACGGCGCCGCCGGGAACGGAACGCACGAACGTGGGTCTAGCGCCCCCCCCCCCCAGGGCTCCCCAGAGCTCAGGAGTGTCTCCGGGGGCTCCCCCACTTCTCTGAGCTAAGGAGGAAACAGACCCGCCCATTCACCCCGAACCAAAGGCAGGGGGGCAAAGGCACGGGTCTGTCCGACCAGCAATCTGGAAAACGGCCGCAGGGACTCGACCTCCGCACGACAGAAGCCACGGCCCCTGGAAAAGCCCGTCCACCCGGGAGGCTCCTCCGCGTCGCCTGTCACGGAGAGCTCGGCCACGCCCACCGGTGCGACGCCCGCCTTCCCGGGGACACGGGGGAGCCCCGTCCCCACGCGCTCCCCTTGCCCCAGGACAGCCCTTCAGTTTCTTCGGGGGGAGGTTCTGTATTGAGGCGACTATATTTTCACCGTAAAATAGCGATCGTTAGAGTTGGGGGGGGGGAAAAAAAAAGAGCCCCGAGCCCAGCCCACGTGGCCCAGGGGTTGAGCGTCGATCCATGAACCAGGAGGTCAGGGTTCGATTCCCGGTCAGGGCACACGCCGGGTTGCGGGCTCGATCCCCAGGGTGGGGCGTGCAGGAGGCAGCCGATCTGTGATTCTCTCTCATGGTTGATGTTTCTGTCTCTCTCCCTCTCCCTCCTGCTCTGAAATCAGTTAAAGTTTATTTTTAAAAAGAGACAGGAGGATAGTAACAGTGTCCCGGGCACCAGGCTCCACTATTGACAAACGCAGCCTCCTCCTTCCAGCCTCGCGGACACCCCGGGAAACGGACCACTTCACCGCAGCCTGCTGGCCTCGGCCTGAATCCTTCCCCTGCCTGCCCTCTGAACCGCCATGCTTCCCCCATCAACAGGGTGAAGGGGCCCTGGCCGGTGTGGCTCAGTGGATAGAGCTTCGGCCTGCGGACTGAAGGGTCCCGGGTTCGATTCCGGTCAAGGGCATGTACCTGGGTTGCGGGCACATCCCCAGTGGGGGGCGTGCAGGAGGCAGCTGGTCCATGTTTCTCTCTCATGGATGTTTCTAACTCTCTATCCCTCTCCCTTCTGCTCTGTAAAAAATCAATAAAATTAAAAAAATTAAAAAAAACAGGTGAAGGAACCACACCCACTCCATGGGGAAGGACTCGGGGGGTCCTGTCTCAAGGTGCCTAGCACTGTGCCTGACACCGAGGCAATGTCCCAGAAACCTAAGGCCCACCAAGCACATGCCCTCGCATTGCCAGGTCACCCGAGGGAGAATTAAACGTGTCACGCAGCTAAGGCGCGTGGGTAAATAACGACCACCGCAATCATCTCCCCGGGGCCAGGGGATGTGCCGACACCATGTGCACCCACTAAAATGACACGCAGAATCAGCAGAGTCACCCGTCAGCAGATCAACATAATTACGTTGGAAGAATGGCCTCCAATGGCTGATTGGATTAACAGGAGACATTTACTCCCCAGAGCAATTTCAGAAACGCTTCTCCAAGCTGAATCCTGTTTCTTTAAAAGCTTGTACTCTGGATTCAAATCATGTATTAATTCCCTTAGAAACTCATCACGCGTCCCAGCTTCTAGACGCCATGGACCGCTCTCCGAGGAGCAGCCACGACGGCACGACCCTCCTGAACTTTGCATAAGAACAGATTAGGGAAGGCAGGGGAGGGTGGGGGTAAGGGGGAGAGATCAACCAAAGGACTTGTATGCATGCATATAAGCCTAACCAGTGGTCTCAGACAACAGGGGGGTGGGAGCATAGTGGGGGGGGGGGGGTAATGGGGGAATAAGGACACAATATGTAACACCTTCATCAATAAAGAAATTTTTTTAAAAAAAGAACCGATCTGCAAAGCGTGCTGGGTGGTACATCAACTCAGGAAATGTCTCAACTATGTTTCCTGGTTTGAGAATTTTATTTTAAATAGGAGCAAAGGATGTGACATAATGTGGTCACTTCACAAACTTAAATGACCTAGGAACCAGGAGGTCAGGGTTCGATTCCCCGTCCGGGCACAGGCCTGGGTTGTGGGCTTGATCCCCAGTGGGGGGCGTGCAGGAGGCAGCCGATCCATGATTCTCTCTCATCATGGATGTCTCTCTCTCTCTCTGTGTCTTTCTCTCTGAAATCAATAAAAATGTATTTTAAAAATATAAAACTTGAGTTTACAAACTCTAATTCTCATGCATTCCACAACAACTAATAAAGATGACTGGGGTCCAACTACATGGGCCCTGAGGGTAAGGGATTTGTTTCCTTGTTGGAGGGTGCCCACCACGCTAACTGCCCTTATGCTTGTGGGCGCGGTGTACGTGTTCAATCTGAGCCTTGGCCTGCTGCGCGCCCCGCCCTCAGCCCCAGGCCCCCGGGTGTCTGTTAGTCACGCGCCTTCACGTGCAGCTCTTCACCTGCAAGTGGGTGGCCCTCTACCTTGGCGAACGTCTCAGTTGCCTGAGATGCTTCCGTGCGGGAGAGAGAAGGAAGGCATCAAACTCCATCCCACCCGCGGAAAATCCCGAGGACAAAGGCCCCTTTCCCAGCCGTGGCCACGTCACTCCTGTCCCCGAGGACATAAAACCATCTGGTTGGTGAGATCCAAGATGGTTGCTTGACTGAGAGGGAGACACGCTTGCCCCGATCTGAAGAGCTCACCCATCACGTCCACGTGCTCACACGCGTGGAAAGAAAATCACGCACAGCTCCCGCAGGAGCCTGGACGCACGTCCAGTGTCGACGGCACACGTGAAAGGCCCTGAGCATGTAGACCGTGGTTAGCTCTGAGCATTTCCAGCCACGTGCAGATGTGCTTAGACCCAAACAAGTTCACCGATGACCTCATCCATTGGGACTAAAGCTGAAAAGGACAACCCATTGGAACTACGCTCAACTCTTTGGAAGAGCCCTTCATGATCTTTCTAATATTTACCGGAAATGAACTCTGAGTATTAGATTATCAGGTTGTTTTTTTTTGTGTTTTTTTTTTTTTAAATAAATAAGGTCACCTATTCTGCAGGCTGGTATAAACGGCCCATCTTGGTGACTACGCCATGAGTAGCTGTGTGTGCGTATCAACAATGGGTGAGTTGAAACCTTCAACAAAACCTTCACCTCACCCCTGTCAGAATATCAACGAATCAACAAACAAATGCTGGCAAAGATGTAAAGAAAAGGGAGCCATCTGTTACGGGATCGTAAGCTGGTATGGCCACTGTGGAAAATAGTATGGAGGATCCTCAAAAAGGAAAAAATGTAATAGAAGTAACACATGACCCAGCATTCCTCTTCTGGGCAGGTGTCTCAAGAAATCCAAAATAATTCAGAAAGAGGTATCCCTATGCTCACTACTTGCAGTAGCCAAAATACGTAAGCAACCTCAGTGTCCAGGGAGAGACCATGGGATGAAGAAGATGTGGTACAACTATACAATGGGATATCACGTGGCCGTAAGAAAGGAATGACATCTTACCACTCGGGACAATAGGAATGAACCTAGAGGGTATTGTGCTAAGTGAGATGAGTCACACAGGGAAAGACAAATACCATTTGATTTCACTTACAGTTGGAATCTAAAAAACAAAATAAATGGCCCTGGCCGGTTTGGCTCAGTAGATAGAGCATCGGCCTGCGGACCAAAGGGTCCCGGGTTCGATTCCGGTCAAGGGCACGGACCTGGGTTGCAGGCTCCTCCCCGGCCCGGAGCCCTGATCAGGGCACCTGCAGGAGGCAACCAACCGATGTGTTTCTCTCACATCGATGTTTCTCTCTGTCTTTCCCTCTTTCTTCCCCTCTCTAAACATCAATGGAAAAAAATACCTCGGGTGAGGATTAAAAAAATACTAATAATAAATAATAATAAAACAAAAAACAAAATAAATGATCAAAACAGAAACAGAGTCATAGATGAGAGAACACACTTCCTGCAGAAAGAGGCTTTGGGCTGCCTGGAAACGTGAAGGGATGAAGAAGCAGAACCTGGTGGTTACAGAACCGCCACCGGATGTCACGTACAGCGGAGGGCGTGGCATCAGTAACCGGATGTCACGTACAGTGGAGGGAGTGGCGTCAGTAACCGGATGTACCGTACAGCGGAGGGAGTGGCGTCAGTAACCGGATGTCACGTACAGTGGAGGGCGTGGCGTCAGTAACCGGATGTCACGTACAGCGGAGGGCGTGGCGTCAGTAACCGGATGTCACGTACAGCGGAGGGAGTGGCGTCAGTAACCGGATGTCACGTACAGCGGAGGGCGTGGCGTCAGTAACCGGATGTCACGTACAGTGGAGGGCGTGGCGTCAGTAACATCGTCATGACTGTGGATGGTGTCAGGTGGCTACTAGACTCAGCAGGGTCACCTCATACGTTACGCTATGTCTGACCACGCTGCGGTACACCTGAAACTGATATCATACTGACCGTCCGCTGTAAGCGAAAACATTTTTAAATGAAAAAACAAAAACCAAAAAACAACGACCCATGACAACATCTTCAAAGACAAAGGCGATCGCTTAGAAAAGAAAGAGTATTGCCATATTCCAAGACTGGATGATGACACGCCTGAACCACGTGATTCTCCCCCCGAGAATATTTTCACTGATCCAAGAAAATATCAGTAGGGGTTTTCTTTGGAATTTCACAAACTGGTTCTAAAATGCGCATGAAAGTGCTCGAGAAAAGCCGCGGTGATCCCGAAAATAAAAACAAAAACAAGAACGGATCATAAAGGAGGGGCTCTCCACGTCCCCACGTTGGTGAAGCTCTGGTCTTTAAAAGGTGTGTCATTTCCATACGACCAGAGGGGCGGGGGCTCAAGCAGCAGCCGTGGACAGACGCGCCCGTGGGAGCTTAGGGTATAATCAGGGAGAGCATTTCAAACGCCCGGGGAAACACCGGACCGGAGGCTCCGAAAGGGTGCCGAGAGATGGACTGAACACGACTGGCTCACCAAAGAGAGAAATACAAACCCCACGTGGTGTGCGTCGCTAAACGTGTTTAAAAAACGATCCAGATGTAGGGGAAACGGGAGACTGCATTGGTGGTTTGGGGGTTTTTCTACAAAGCTCCAAAGTACCAGAATCCATAAGGAAAAGGATTGGTAGATCTGGCAACTTCAAGACTAAAATATCTGTACACCCCTAAACTTCAAGACTAAAATATCTGTACACCCCTAAAACAGCACACGCCTCCTGCCTCCCGGGGAACAGGTTTGGGATTCCTTCTCCCCATTACCCTCACGGCACACCCCAAGGGTCGCACCCCTCCGACCACACGAGGCCACGGCCCCGCCGGCCAACAGTCCCAAAGGAAGCGGGCAATGTCCCCGGCCAGGTGGCGGGAGGGAGCCGCGGCTGCTTTTCCCGTCGCACTGCCCTTCCCTCACCGCGCAGAGTCCCCCGGAGGGCAGCGCGTAGCCACAGCAGCTGTTGCTTACGGAGGCCCGATCAGCCACAGCCACCTTCCTGGGAGTTTCAGATTTAACCCCACAGCCGCTCATGCTTTCCCAGCCACAGCCACCTTCCTGGGAGTTTCAGATTGAACCCCACAGCCGCTCATGCTTTCCCAGCCACAGCCACCTTCCTGGGAGTTTCAGATTGAACCCCACAGCCGCTCATGCTTTCCCAGCCACAGCCACCTTCCTGGGAGTTTCAGATTTAACCCCACAGCCGCTCATGCTTTCCCAGCCACAGCCACCTTCCTGGGAGTTTCAGATTTAATCCCACAGCCGCTCATGCTTTCCCAGCCACAGCCACCTTCCCGGGAGTTTCAGATTTAACCCCACAGCCGCTCATGCTTTCCCAGCCACAGCCACCTTCCTGGGAGTTTCAGATTTAACCCCACAGCCGCTCATGCTTTCCCAGCCACAGCCACCTTCCTGGGAGTTTCAGATTTAACCCCACAGCCGCTCATGCTTTCCGGAAAAGGACAGGCCCTCTGAGTCCCAGCCTCCACGCCTGTGACTCCTGTCTCCACCAGAGGGCGCTGGCCTCCCCTTTTCTGGGCTTAGTGGGGAGAAGGGCCTCGGTAGATGGTTTTCATGAGAATGGGCTGTGGTGGTGGGGATGGGTAGCACCCCTCAGGTTCTCCCCGGATACTTTCCGTTCCCGTATGACCAGGACAGCCAGCTCCCGAGGAGGCCCCAGCAGCATCCTGTCCCTCCTCCGAGGGGCCCTGCTGGGCATGCACCTGGTGAGTCCCGGGACGTCCTTGTCATGAAGGATACGATTTCCCAGAGATTGTGACATCTGGGGCAGCGGCCAGAGGCGCAGGAAAACCCCTGGTGGAGGCTTCCGGAGACCGGCTCACACGCCGCCGTGTCAAAGGGTCAGAAACGGTGGTGGTGGCAGCGGCGGCGACAACAGCTGCGTGAGGGGCAGGAAGTGCCAGCCGGGACACCACTCGTTAACCGTCCCCGCGTCCAGCTCAGAGACAGAACTGCGGAGTCTCAGGCTCGATTCCCACTCCAGGCACGTAGTGGGGTTGCAGGTTGGATCCCCAGCCCCAGTCGGGGCACATTCAGGAGGCAACCAATGGATGTCTCTCTCTCTCTCTCTCTCTCTCTCTCTCCCCCCCCTCCCGCCCCATCTAAAAAAAACAGCCTCAGGTGAGGATTAACAAACCAAAAGAAAGCATAAAGCTCTAATACACGTTACAACATGGATGAGCCTTGAAAACGGTAGGTTACGTGCAAGGAGCCAGACATCAAGGCCACATCAATATGTGAAATACCAAGAAGAGGAGAACCCACAGGGACAAGATGCACGCGAGCGGCTGCCAGAGGCTGGGGGAGCGGGCGGGACCTGGGCCGGTGACAGCTACGATGCGGAGCTTCTTGGGGGATGCTTTATGACGTGAGTGACGGACGCACAACTGTGAACAGGCCAAGTGTCATCCAACCGCGGACTGGAAATGGATGCACTGCGATACGTGCATTAAAGCCGTTTTAAAAATTCCGGGATACAACCTCCATAAATACTTGCTACACTTATCTACATGCACAGACACACTAGGCATGAACATATTGAATACATTCTTTTCTTTAGTTGTATGGATGTCCGAGAGGAAGGGAGAGGGAGAGGGAGAGAAACATCCGTGATGAGAGAGAATCATGGATCAGCTGCCTCCTGCCCGCCGCCTCCTGGGGATGGGCCCGCAACGGGGCACGTGCCCCTGATCGGAACGGAATGGGGGGCCCTTCGGTCTGCAGGTCTACGCTCTATCCACCGAGCCACACCAGCTAGGGCCATATTAAGTACGTTCTAACGAGTACAGACACCAAGTTTTCACGGGCTGCGTTGAAAATAAAGTTTTGATCTGTTGTGTCTGCGAGCAGCAGAGGCGGCGGCGGAGCAGAGCCGGCCTGCGCCCTGCGCCTCCGCTCCTCCCGCTCAGCAAGCGGATTCCTGGGCGGCGGGGGTGGGGTTTGGGGGTTCAGGGTGGGTTTGGGGCGGAGAAGGGGGGAGAGGTCCACGCGCGAGCACTGAGGTTTTCTGACAGTTACCAGGCTTTGGACCTGAAAAGGAGACTGCAATGCTAACTGTGCTATTCGCAAGGTAGTTGGAGCCGTTCTAGAAAAATAGCCACTTCCCAGCGCAGCGGGGCCGCGGAAGGCGGTGCCTCGTGGAGGGACGGGGCGCGCACAGCCTCGCTTGGCGCGTGGCGCTGGGGGTTGAGGCCCTGCGGGGAGCGTGGGCCCCGTGGGGAGCGTGGGCCCTGGGCGCCCGCAGTGACGGCCCGCGGAGGCCAGCGAGCGAGCGGGAGGGAAAGGCCTGCGGGCCCTCTGTTCGGCCCGGAGCTTCTGCAAGAGCGCTGACCCTTCCCCGCACACAGTCCCTGCGGAGCAAGGGCAGCGGAGAAGGCTGCGGGAGGAGCTACCAGCGGACCTGGGGCGGGGTTATCAAAGCTCCTGGAGGGCAGTCCGCTCAGTCAGGGTCTCTCCTCTCATCTTTCTCTTTTCAGCAACAACACAACCGCAGTAAAGAAGACGGTCCCAGCCCCTCCTTGACTCCCTCCTCGGCCCCCAGCATCCCCACAGCCACGGGGCTCGGGGGAAAAAGGCAGGGTCAGCGCCTCCCTCCGGCCTCAGGCCTTGGAAATTGAGTCCCTACTTCATTTGGAGCCGCCCACTGGTTGCCATGGTGACACAACATCTGGTACCCAACTCTGCCCCAGCGGTCACTGGGCTCGGGCATCCCCCACGCTGTGGCCGGGCCTGTGGGCAAAGGAGGCTCCCTCGGAGGCAGGGTGAGGGGCCATGGGAGGTTCTGAGAAAGCGCGCGCTCGTGCGTGGGGGACCATTCGCAATGCCACTCTTTATATTAATGTTCTATAACTGCGGATCTCCAGTCCTGCTGCAAACCATCCTCCAAGACTTATTTTATTCGCGTTTGTTTCTAAGGAGCGTGCGTTATTTATTAAAACGCCTATAAACATTTAACACAGATCTACATTCCATGCTCATCTCCCTTAGTTGAATACATTTCAACTTTAATTGCTCGTCTGCTGCTCTTTCCACTCACCAGTTATTCTTTGAAACTGAGCAGTATAGACTAGCAATAGAGGGTCCTTGCCTGTGGCTTTCTCCTGCTCTCTAGCACAGTCTCTTTCTTGCCCCTTGGAAACACACGATTTGCCTTGCGTGCTTAATAATGACAACGCTTGCCCAGATGGCGTGGCTCAGTGGATGAGCGTCAACCTATGAACCAGGAGGTCACGGTTCGATTCCCGGTCAGGGCACATGCCCAGGTTCTGCAGGCTCCATCCCCAGTGTGGGGCGTGCAGGAGGCAGCCGATCCCTGATTCTCTCTCCTCATTGATGTTTCTCTCTCTCCCTCTCCCTTCCTCTCTGAAATCAATAAGAATGTATTTGAAATAATAATAATAATAATTACAACTCTTCTGGGGTAAGGAACTGAGTGGAGTTGTGGTAGAGCAGAAAATACAGATTCTGGCATCAAAGGATTGAAGATTGGCTCCCAGCAGGGGTGACCAGCTCAGCCCATCTTGCCACGGCCGAGCCTCGTTGTGGCACTGGGCACCCCCCCATCTGGGGAACCCATCGGTCTTGGGCAAGCTGGCATGATTGTGCGTCCCCCTCCCTCTCGCTGTGTGTTCTCGGGAAATCCCCTCTGCCTTTCGGTCACCCCCTTTTCTCGTTTGTAACATGGGAATGACAAACAAATGTTCCTCGAAAGATCATGGTGAGGATCCAGTAAGTTCATGGAGAAGATGCTGAATGGCAAAACCGAAATCCATGCCCAGGAGCTATGATTACTCATCTGAGAACTCTCTAGACATAATCTTGAATCCCTCATCCACTTGATAGCTGAGAAACTGGTTTGTTCGGGGCATCTGGCTTTTTCAGGTTGGGAACAGGGCCGGGACTGGGATGGAGCAAGTCAGACCCAGGACTCAACACTCAAGAAAGAACCCACTCTCAGGGCCGGGCAAATGCAGACTTTACATAGTACCAATCAGCCCGGGCCAGCGAGGCAATGCTGTGAGGCCAGACTGGAAACCAGGGCTGTCCGATGCAGTAAGGACATCACCCTGTCTCCTAGACAGATTCTCCGTGTTATCGTTGGGGACAATTGGTCTCTAATAGCAACAGTGCTGCTACACCATCGCTGCAGAATACTTTTATCCTGAGCATCACTAAAACAACGCCAAACAAAACGCCTCGGTTCTCAAGAGACCTTGAGACGTGAATTACGGATAGCCAGGCATTTCCCAAACAGCACGAAATTTCCCTTTGCTGTTGACAATATTCTATGGAAATCTTTCTAGAAGACATCACACATTTCCGTGCCTCTTTCTTCCCTTTATACTTCTTATTTCGAAAGCATCAGAGGCTCACGTTTGGTTGTAAGAAATAATACGGAGAGATAAGATGCACTCTTAGTTTCACAAATAGTAACATCTCACGAATCTCTAGTGTAGAGATTTTCAACCTTTTTCATCTCACGGCACACATAAAGTAATTACTAAAATTCAGCGGCATGCCAAAAAGGGACTTTTTTTTAAATCCTCATCCAAGGATATTTGTTCCATTGATTTTTTTAGGGAGAGTAGAGAAGATATATATATATATATATATATATATATATATATATATATATAGAGAGAGAGAGAGAGAGAGAGAGAGAGAGAGAGAGAGAGAGAGGATCCTTTGGGTCTCTGTGGCCTGGGGCTGTAACCATCGAGCAAAAATGGCCAGGGCAAAAAGGGAACTTTTAAACCTGATGAAGCATATTTACAAAATACCTGTAGCAAATATATTTAGTAGTGGAAATGTTTATGCTTTCTTATTAAGACTGGGAACAAAAAGAAGGATATTCACTGTCGGCACTCCTATCTAACGTTTTACTGGAATTTCTCACCAGTGCAGTAAAGCAAGAAAAAGGAATGGAATAAATATAGATTAGAAAGGAAGACATGTAACATGCTAGTCACAGGTAACATAATTGTCTATATGGAAATTTTTAACAAAGCTACAAACCAGCTTCTAGAACTAGCAAGTGAGGTTAGCAAAGTCACAGGATACAGATCAACAAAAATCTATCATAATTCTATGTATGACCAACTGGGCAATCGGAAGTAAAAAGTATTTTAAAGTACTGCTTACACAAAAATGCACGTAATTCCTAGGCGTAATTCTAACAAAACGTGTAAGATCTGTATTTGGAAGGCTGTACAATGGCATGTACTGGGGGTAGGGGAGGTCGGGGGGAGGCCAATGGGGGGGAAAAAAGGAGACATATGTACTACTATTTGTAATACTTAAAACAATAAAAAAATAAATTAAAAAAATTTTTTAAAAAAACAATGTGGATGAAAGAAACTGGAGAAGACCTAAGTAAGTAGAGATATACCATGTTCGTGGATTAAATAAGCAATATCGTTTAAAATGCTCATTCTCCCCAACTGATCAAAAATTCAATACATCCCTATCAAAATACAAGCAGAATTTTCATAGATATTTCCAAATAGATCTATTACTTATATGGAAAGGCAAAATTAAAAAAAAAAATACTAGACTAGCCAAAACACTTTTGCAAAAGAAAAATAAATCAGAGAACTCTAACCAACTATATTAAGGCTACTTTGAAGCTACAATCATTAAGAGTGTAGTATTGGTGAAGGATAGATGCATAAATAAATTTAAAAAAACAAACAGAATAAAGAACCCAGAAATAGACCCACACAAACAGGGTCAGTTGATTTTTTAACAAAGACACAAAAGCAAACTCAGTGGAGAAAGGATGATGTTTTCAAAAGTTTTTTGTTGTTGTTTTTAAATATATTTTATTGATTTTTACAGAGAGGAAGGGAGAGGGATAGAGAGCTAGAAACATCGATAAGAGAGAAACATGGATCAGCTGCCTCCTGCACACCTCCTACTGGGATGTGCCTGCAACCCAGGTACATGCCCTTGACCGGAATCGAACCTGGGACCCTTCAGTCCACAGGCCGACGCTCTATCCACTGAGCCACACCGGTTAGGGCTCAAATGTTTTTGGAACAAGCGGCTACTGTCCCCCGCAAAAACCTCAAACTATACTTCACACCATACACTAAATTGCCTAGAAGTGGATTCTGGAGTTAATTGTACAACTTACAACTGTGAAATTTCTAGACAAAAGACAAATGGGATAATCACTATCCTGCGACTCAGAGAGTTCTCAGATACAACTCCAAAGGTACGCTCCATTACAGAAAAACAATACGCCATATTCCTCCCACGTTAAAAACGTCTGCTCGGCAAACCGTGCTGTGGGGAGACTGGGAAGGTTTGCCACAAACTTGGGGGGGAGGGGGTGGCAGGGGAGTATTTGTGTCACATCATAAAGCACCTGTACCCAGAATACATACATTCTCAAAACAACAAGCCAATAATAACGGACAAATAATAATGGACACCAAGCCAATAATAATGGACAAAAGATATCAACACGCTTCAACAAAGACGACGTAGATGGGAAATAAACCCCTAAAACAATCCTCAACGTCACTCGTCATTAGGGAAATGCCCAGTAAGACCACGATGAGATACCACTGTGTACCTTTCAGAATATCCACGATAATTTTTTTTTTTTTTAATCGCGAACCAGTCGGGATGTAAAACAACTGGAACTTTCCTGCAGTGCTGCTGGGAATGCAAAATCATACAGTCACATCGGAAAACCAAAAATCATGTAGAAGTAGAAAGAGGAAAATATATTGCCAAGCGCATCATAAAAAAATGAAGTAAATGGCCCATAAACACGTGGGTGGAAACGCAGACCCAGTATTATAAAAAATGAAAAGTGAAATATCAGAGAGATACTACTCTTCACAATTCACCACTGACAAGGGTTTAAAAAAAAAGAATATTCCATGTTGGTGAGGATTCAGTAGGACATACATTCTCTTAAACTATTGGTGGCAATGTCATTTGCTAAAGCTCTCTAGAACATGATTTGCAAATATTGGTCATGAGCTATAAAAAAAAATCTCATCCTCTTTGTAATAGCAATTTCACTTCTGTGAATGGACCCCAAGGAAGTAATCAAAAATGAAGACAAAGACATATATAAAGAAGTTCATCATGACATTCGTTTCAATGTTGGAGCAACGGAAGCAACCTTAATACACAATTTAGCTACTAAAATATTTATGAAGCATTTATGACGACATTGGCAAGTATATTTCATGCAAAGATTTAAAAAAGGATAGAAAACTCTACATAGTATGATACTGATATTTGTGTATACACAAATATATATATATATATATATATATCACTTTAAGAAGGTTAAGATTATTTTATATGGATGTGTGTGTGTGTGTGTGTGTGTGTGTGTGTGTGTCTATAAAGAAATACAACCATTACGACTTCCAGACTAGCCCGGCCAGTGTGGCTCAATGGTTGAGGTCGTTCCATGAACCAAGAGGTCACTGGTTAGATGCCCGGTCAGGGGCACATGCCTGGGTTTCGGGCTCGATCCCCAGTGTGGGGCGTGCAGGAGGCAGCCGATGGATGATTCTCTCTCATCAGTGATGTTTCTCTCTCTCTCTCCCTCTCCCTTCCTCTCTGACATCAGTAAAACTATAAGTATTTTTTAAAAAGACTACCGAATTAGACTTTGCTATGCTATTTTTAAAATATCGTTTTCTTAAATCTTCTGGCATTTTCACATTTTAAAAAAATCATACTACTTGGATCATCACAAAAATAATGACATTAAAGTGATGTTTTTCTTTATAGGGCATGACAAAATCTGGTTTTTATGTCTGCTTCCGCCGCAGACCACTTTCCTGCCATAATTATGCCTAAAGAGGAGATGTCAGCACTGTCATTTCCTCGGGTTTATGTGACACAAGGATCGCCCTCCCTAGACAGTCGCGCGAAGATCGGTTTGTGGAATCTCGGATTTTTACTGACCACGTGACATCCATCAGTATCACAAGAAGAAGTTCTGTTCCATCCCAACCAGACCCAGAACGTGTCACGAACCATTCAAGGTGACGACACGAAATATCTTAGGCCCGTGGTCGGCAGACCGCGGCTCGCGAGCCACTTTGGCCCCTCGAGTGTTCTAACGCCGCTTCTCCAAGACAGACTCGCCCGGGCGGAAAACCGACTTCTGCGCGTGGGCCACGGAGTCTCAATCGCACTGTCCGTGCCCGCCTGCACCTGCTATTTTGTGGGAGAGCCACGCTCAAGGGGCCAAAGAGCCGCCTGTGGCTCACGAGCCGTGGTTTGCCGACCGCTGTCTTAGACGGTATCTTCTAGATACTTCCATCGCCACACGACTGGCACCTCAGAAGGAACACGGCAAAATGGACAGGCCCAGGCGCCACTCGTTTTCCTGGTACAATGATGCAATCAAGTCAGTTCTTCCAATAATCCTCGATTTCTGGTGCCTCAGAGAACAAGCTTTGGCGCATGGCAAGTCCCCTAAAGTTTTTTAAAAATATATTTTTTTTTTATTGATTTTTTACAGAGAGGAAGGGAGAGGGATCGAGTTAGAAACATCGATGAGAGAGAAACAGATCAGCTGCCTCCTGCACACCCCCTACTGGGGATGTGCCCGCAACCAAGGGACATGCCCTTGACCGGAATCGAACCTGGGACCCTTCAGTCCGCAGGCCGACGCTCTATCCACTGAGCCAAACCGGTTAGGGCGTCCCCTAAATTTTAACCAATCAGATTCCTGTATAGGAAACTTAAAAAATGTTGTAAATTAGGAAAATGCAAAATTTAGGGACGTTGAAAAAAAGAGAGAGAGAGAGAGAAACCGTAACTGGGACAAAGAATAAAAAGAATAAACAAGTGACCGGATAAAAAGAACACAAGCTAAAAAGAACATTCCATGGTATGCATTCCGGCACATTCCGCTTGAAGAAACAAGGGCGGTTAACTGGTCCCACTGCCCACAAAGGTGGTGGGAGTCCCCCCAGCAAACTTGAACTTACATCCTGACAGTGTGTGCAACAGATGGAGCTCAGGCGGGCCCTAACATGGAAGGGGGGTACCTGGTCGTATGGCTATTCCCCCTTTGCTTCATGCAACGTGGGCGCTTACTTAAGTGAGCTGGGTCCAGGCTTGGGGGGGGGGGGCATTTCCCGCCATGTTCATGGAGCAGTAGCTCCGAGGGGCACCCAACATGTGGCTTCAAGTAGACATCCTTGTGTTGGGCGCCTCCAAGGATTCTGCTTAAACTGAACCAACAGCAAAGATACAGAAGCTTGATTTTTTAAAATCTATTTTATTGATTTCAGAGGGGAAGGGAGAGGGGGAGAGAGAGAGAAACATCCATGATGAGAGAGAATCATGGATTGGCTGCCTCCTGCATGGCCCCTTATTGATTTCAGAGAGGAAGGGAGAGAGGGAAGAGAGCTGGAAACATCCATGACGAGAGAATCATAGACCAGCTGCCTCCTGCACGCCCCCTACTGGGGATGGAGCCCACAACCCGGGCAGGTGCCCTTGACCGGAATCGAACCCGGGACCCTTCAGTCTGCAGGCCGACGCTCTATCCACTGAGCCACACCAGCCAGGGCAAGAAGCTTGAATTTTTAAATTTCAAGGGAAGATTGAATTATCTTTATAGAAACCAGGAAAAAAAAATAAGAGAGGTCACACCAAGGAGCCTGTTCTACTTTGGGTTTCCCACCTGAGGGAGCAGGATCGCACCCCCAGCGCCCCCCGCTGTCCCGCGCAATCACACCCCCGGCCGGGCTGGGCGGCGTGTTCAGAGAGGCTGCTGCGGGGAGCCTGGTTTTTGTGGGTCTTCTTTTTTAAAGACACGATTCAGAGCTGTGAGGGATCTTACCTAAAAAGACAAAATCACACAAGCCCACACTTTAAGCCAATGACTGTTGCAGCTCCTGTGCAGCCAATGTCACGCGCAGGGTCAGGGAGTGGAATCAGAAGGAAAAGGACAGGTTTTGAGGAGACACATGGAGGCATTTTTTTAAAGAGGCCCCGAGTGCTGACCGCGACGAGAGGAGGAAGAGGAAACGTGCGGTGATTCAGGAGGAGAGGGCGAGGGCCTGGGGGAGCTGAGGGGGCCTGAGAAAGGGGGAGAGAGGAGAGGGGGGACTCCTTCGCGGCTCGGCCAACTTTGGGGACCCGAGGACCGGCTCACACCTGTCAGAATGGCCCTCGTCCATAGATGAGCAGACGGGACGTGCTGGGGAGGGCGCGGGGACAGGGCACCCCCACGCGTCGTTGCTGGGGTGGCCAACGGGAGCCGCCCCTGGGGGAACCAGCGTGAAGATTCCTCAGATCACCCGAACAGAAACCGTCTTCCGACCCAGCGATCCCACTTCCGGCTCCTGATCTGAATAAACCCAAAACACGCGTTGGAAAAGAGGTGTGTGGCCCGGTGCTCAGGGCAGCCTCGTTTCCAACAGCCAAAACATGGCAACCGCCCAAGTGTCCAACCACAGACTACTGGATGAGGACGACGCGGAACGTCTACCCAAGGGGATGCTACCTGGCCATTAAAAGGACGGGATCTCGCCACGTGCGGCCACACGGATGGACCTAGAGGGTGTTATGTGGGGTGAAATACGTCAGACCAAAAAAAAAAGACCAACACCCCAGATTCCACTGGCATGTGGAGCTTAAGGAATAGACGTGAGCAAACAGAACAGAAACAGGCGCATAGGTACGGAGAACAGGCTGCAGGCTGGGAGGGTGGGGGGCAAACAGATGAGGCCTGCCCTAGGGCCCCATAACCCAGCGGAGGCTTTACAACCGTAACGGGGAGGGGACCGGCTAAAGCAACAAGACGGCAGTACCCCAGCATGCCAGGCCGGTGCGGCTCAGCGGTTGGATATCAAGCCAGGAACCAGGAGGCCACCAGATTCCCAGTCAGGGCGCATGCCCCGATTGGGGGCTCCATCCCCAGTGCGGGGGGGGGGGGGGGGGCCGTGCAGGAGGCATCCGATCCATGATTCTCTCTCATCATGGATGTGTCTCTCTATCCCTCTCCCTTCCTCTCTCCCTCAAAAAAAAAAAAAAAATCATTAAATAAAAGAAACGATTCTTTAGAGTCTGGTTTACTTGTTTAGTTAGAATCCAAAGCAGAGAGGGTCGGACCTGCATGGCTACCATGTGCCCACCATCCAGATCTCATTGCTGACACGTACACGTAAGGAGCTGTTTGACATTGAAACGGGGACTCAGAGCTGTTGGACATTGAAATTGGGACTCAAACATTTTTTGTTATTATATGTTTATTTCTAGTCTGCAGAGGCAAATTTTTTTAAAGGAAAGAAATGGGGGGAAAAATAGATACAGAGGCAAAGAAGCATTGAACAGACTGTCAAACTACAGCGGGAAGACAGGGGAGGTTGGGCGAGGGGGGCTGTAAGAGACCAATCGAAGGACTTGTACGCATGCATATAAGCACAACCAATGGATACAAGACTCTGGGGAGGGCGGGCAGGTGAAGGCATGTACTGGGGGGGTAGGGGAGGCCGGGGGGAGGTCAATGGGGGAAAAAAGGAGACATATGTACTACTATTTGTAATACTTAAAACAAAAATAAATTTAAAAAAAAGAAATATTTTTTAAAAAGAAAGAAAGAAAAAGGAATCCGTATGAATATCCAGAAGGGTCCAAATTAACGTACAAAGACGAACAGGCCGGGCCTTGCTCAGCACACTACCAGTCGGAGTGGCTGTTAGGCAGAAAACAATGCTAGGAGAGCGCTCACTGCCGGCTCTCAGGAAAACACACCTTCTCTGTCACGGGATCACCATGGGGTACATGTCCCCGAGCCCCATGGGCCCTTCTCTGTGAAGTACCGACCCGGGAATCTGTGTGGCACATGGCGTGTGGTTATGGATTTGCCTTCGCGGGGCGGTAAGCTCCAAGGATCCTTCCAGTCCCCCCCCCACCCCCCACCCCCCGTCCCCCCACCCCCCAAACAGCCGCGCGTTATTGATGCCGAGCGCGTCCCTCCGGCTTGCTCTTCACCTCCACCCGGCAGTCTGCATAAACAGCGCGGCCGCCTCGGGTGCACCAGGCCATCATTTACGTTCGTCACTAAACATTGACTGAGGTGCCGAGGACGTGCAGCGAGCGGGTCTCTCCCTCCCTCTCCACGGACCCATCACCCCCAGGCGCCCACACACCCTGCGCAGGAGGAAGGGGCTGCCGGGACGCAGGCTAAAACCACACGGCGCTCCCTCTCACTCTGGGAGCAATGGGGTCGTTCAACGTGAAATGTAATTTGAAAGTGCAACGGGCCGTTTTTCTTTCTTTTTTTTTTTTTTTCCTTTTCTTCCCTCCCCCGGTAGCAGCTTCAGACTCCGCGTGCGCCTGATGGCCAGGCCGGTAACAGATGCAGAATGAAACCCGTTCTTTTCAGAGAAGACGTGTTCCCCGGAGAGAGCCGGACAGACGTGGCGATGCTGCGGGTTCCGGAAGCCTGTGCCTGCGCCCACGCTCAGCGCCCAGCAGGTGCACGCGGGGTACACTGCTCCGGGCGCCACACACACCAGTCCACGGGGACACACGCCGTCGAACACGTGCACGGGAAGCGAACCGCAAAATGCCAAGAACAGCTCAAGCCACATTCCTTCCCCGTGGTCGCTTTACAAAATGATATGCTTTCTTTTTAGGACAAAGAAGTACAATGGCTAGTCCTGCTCGAAAGATACCAGCTATGCCCTGGCCAGTGTGGCTCAGTGGCTAGAGCGTCAGCCTGCGGACCAAAGGGTCCCGGGTTCGATTCCGGTCAAGAGCACGTACCTTGGTTACAGGCTCCTCCCCAGCCCAGGCCCTGGTCGGGGTGCGTGCAGGAGGCAACCAACCGATGTGTTTCTCTCACATCGATGTTTCTCTCTGTCTCTCCCTCTCTCTTCCACTCTCTCTAAAAGATCCACGGAAAAATATCTTCAGGGAAGGATTAACCAAAACACACACACACAGAGATACCAGCTACGTGAACAGTATCAGGAGTCTGTGTTACCCCTGGAGGGAGGTATCACAGAGAATCAGCAGGACTGGATGAGGCTGGAAATGGAACTTTCCGGAAAAGTTTCGTATTAAAGATGGAATCAAATCTCCCAAGGCGGCCAGTCGCTTCAGATTTGTGTGTTTAAGAAGGAAATGGTGGCTGTATGATAAAATGTTAGCAAAGCTTAGAAAATAGAGCTGGAGCGTCCTAGCCTCTGGCAGGAATGACACAGGACACGTGATGTGTTACACGTGTATCTGCAGACGTCAGTGATGACATCCGCTGTGGCGATCATTTAAACATGTGGTCAATATCAAGATTAATCCAGTCAAAAAAACAGAGCTAGCCATCCGGATGCTAAGTAGGTTAAGAGAGAACGAGGTGGATTTTGACAGGCCTCACGATTCTTCCTCTTGAGGCTGCTGAGATGCATTGGACTCTCCTAACTAAAACCGGACCGCCCGTGGGGTACGGGCTGCCCGTCGCTGCTTGAGCCAGTTCAAGGTGGAATCCTACATGAGCGCTGACCCAGACCTATGCCGGCAGCATGGGAGAGCCGCAGGGCAGCCACAAACGTCTGCTCTGCCCCCACCACAGGCAGGGCCTGGCACAGAGCAGCGTAAAACCATCGTCCACCGCAGGGGTTTCCAAACTCGGGGGGCTCACGAACCCACAGACAGCCAGGCACCGCCCCCAGAGCTTCTGATGCGCTCGCTCCGGGAGGGACCCACGATGTGCATTTCTAACCAGTTCCCGAGCAACGCCGCCAAGCTGCTCTCCGGGGACCCCATTTTCAGCATCACTGGCTTCCAGACGTGAGTGACAAGTGACCAAAGACGAACCACGACGGGCTAAGGGGAGAGCAAGATGAGAAATGAGCCCGGGACGCTTTTTTAGCTGTACATAATCTACATGTCCAGGTCCCGAAGGAAATGTACAACAGAAAGTGTGTCCAGGATTTGGGACCACGGGGGAAGGTGGGGGTCTAGCTGCCAAGCCTCACTGACAGCAAAGGTCATCCCCTCTCCTCCCCTTCCCCCCATCAAATCATTTCTTCCTTCCTGGCCCGCAATTCTAGAAGCCACAGCTCTTTCCAGCTCCTGACCTTTCTCAGCTGCACAAAGAGGCGACTGGCTTTTAGAGAGAAACAGGTTGATTGGGACGGAAAGAGGGATGATGAGCAAGGAGCGAAACGGGTGAGCGTGCTGGAGGCGGGCAGCCTCACGCTTGCAGCGAGGTGGCCGTGTCCACGGCATTCGTATTTTTTGCTGTGTTAGGCATGCACCACCGAGTTCCTGAAAGGCTTCGGAATGTTTTAAAAACGCACCCGGGCTTTATCCACTGCAACGCGGGGAGTTGGGGGATGTTGTTTCCATGGTGAAGGGTGCACAGGACCAGAGTCCGAAGCGCGGCCCGTGACCAGCTGTGCAGCTGCGAGCCAGACGGCCGCCCCCACGGGGCACAGGCTGTGCGGGGCCCGGCAGGTGCTGTCCCAGGGGCCCAAGCACTTCAGGGCCATCTTCCCCTCCGTGTCAAGGCCCTGACAGCCCCCGCCTTCCACGCAGCGACGTCCAGTGAAGGCTGTACTTTCCCCTTCTCCTGAAGGAAGAGCTGAGGCCTCCGAATTGGGGGATCAAGCAAATGCACACGACACAGGAGGTCCTCAGGTTACATCGGAGACCTGCCCCTACAGCGATGTATTATGGATTTTCGCCGTAAGTCGGAACCCACCTCCATAAGCACCTACGTCACCCCACATGGAGCAGACACAGCAGTAATGAAGTGACACGGTAAAAAAACAATTAAAAGAAAGATAATTCCTGACCTTCACTTGTGGTAAATCAGTAATAAAAAACATAAAGCACCTATGTACCTACGTCGGAACGACAGAACTTTTTTTTTTTATATAAATAAATGGGAGATGGCGCCGTAACCACGAAATGACGTACGTCGAGGCCGACGTAACCCGAGGACTGCCTGTGATCATCACTATTTCAATACCTCATGTAGGATACTGGAATCCATCCTAATAAAACAAGCGAGCTATGCATTGTAGTTATACGTAGAAAAGTGACAAGTTGTCAACTTAATGCCCAGGATTTAGTCAATAGAATATGATGTAGCTATTCAAAATGATGTCGGTGAAGGCCAAGTGATAATGAGAGGATTATGGCAGCAAACATTTTCTAGGTTAATAAACGTTTGCTGCCAGGGGGTCACTGGTTTGATTCCCGGTCAGGGCACATGCCCAGGTTGTGGACTCGATCCCCAGTGTGGGGCGTGCAGGAGGCAGCTGGTAGTTGGGTTTTGCTCATCAATGTTTCTCTCTCTCTCCCTCTTTCCTCTCTAAAATCAATAAAAACACAGTAATGTATTTTTAAAAATTACAAAAGGATAGAGCATTGCATGTAAAACACAATTACTGCTGTATTTCTAATATTCTGTGCTCAGGAAGGACCTAACAGAAAACACTGCATATGTAGGCGTCAGCTGTGTTTGCAGGCCTAGTGCTTTCCCACAGTTTTCCCTTGTCCCCCTCATTTTTGTTGAATAAGTATGCACGGAATTTGTAATGAAAAAGGAACCATCTTTTTAAATTATGACGGAAAATTATTTTACCACTGATAACATTAAGCGTAAAAAGGGAAGATAAAAATTATTACTCTACCATTACAACTACGCTAACACATCTCCACGCTAAAAGGAGAGCCAGTGCGTTAAGTGATTGCGTTTACTGGGACTTAGGGCAGCTGAAGGGGGAGAGGGGGCCTCTAATTGCCAGATTTATTCAGTGTGGTTTTTAATGAAAACAAATGGGAAATATGAGGGGGAAAGGAATGCCACCCCAATACCTGAGCCTGAGCCCCCCCTACCCCCGTGGGCAGCGAGGGCAGAGGGTTCAACGCTTCTCCCACTCGGGTGTGAGCCGAGCGCACATCCCCACTGCACAGCTTCGTGTTCAACGCCCTTGAACCAAAGTGCTTCCCCCCACTCAGAGGCCCGGCGGGTTCCCTGGCAGCCTCACCCCCACGGCCACCGGCGCCCATAACTTTGTGCCCAACGGCTGTGTCACATCCCAAGTTCATGGGAATGTATTCTGGAGGCTCAGATGGGTGCAGGGAGAGAGCAGTAAGCATCACTGTTTTTAACCAATTCTGCCATCGTAGGGCCCTCGCCCCTCAGCAGGCTCCAGAACACCACTGCCACACACCCTAGGGTTGAAAAGATCCAGGACACAGACTTCAGAGCAGGCCCGGGATGACTGAGTACAAAGGCTGCACACACACCCCACCGCCCCTGCTCCCTGGCCTCTACAGGTAGAGTCAGGGGCCAGCATAGAAAAGGAACACCTCTGCCAGGCTGGTGTGGCTCAGTGGTTGAGCATCGACCAACGAATCAGGAGGTCACAGTTCGATTTTCCGTCAGGGCACAGGCCCGGGGTTGCCAGCTCCATCCCTGCCAATCAATGATTCTCTCATCATTGATGTTTCTCTCTCTCTCTCTCTCCCTCTCTGAAATCAATACAAATATACACTGAGTGGCCAGATTATGATGAGCACCTGACGTTTGTAGGCAAGTTCGCCGTACCCTGCATCGTATGGGATATGGACGCCGAAGGCCTGTTCGAACACCTTTGCTGTCTGCAGTCACCAAGATACAATGTCTCCAATTCGCACAGGAACACAAGGATTGGACAGTCGAACATTGGAAAAAAGTCATGTGGTCCCATAAATCACGTTTCCAGTTGCATCATGCAGATGGCAGAGGGAGAATTTCATGGAAACAGCATGAAAGCATGCACCCCACACTCATGAGTACAACCCTTCAAGCTGGTGGGGGCAGTGTTATGGTTTGGGGCATGTTTTCCTGGCATGATTTGGGCCCTTTAATTCGTGTGGAACAACGTCTGAAGAACACAACATACCTTAGTATTGTTGCTGATCAAGTTCATCCCATCATGTTGATGGCGTGTCCCCATGGAGACGGTTTCTTCCAAAAAGACAATGCACCATGCCACGGTGCTCGTGTTGTGCCGGAGTGGTTTCCAGAACATGAGGGAGACTTCACCTTGCTTAGGTGGCCCCCACCATCCCCAGATCTCAATCCAACGGAGCATTTGTGGGACGAAGTTAAGAGAGCCATCAGGCAGCTGGTCCCACAACCATCCAATCTCACCGAACCGGACAGTGCTATTCATCAGGCATGATGTCAGATTCCTCACATCACCTTTCAGCATCTCGTGGAGTCCATGCCGAGAAGAATCGCCGCAGTATTGAAGGCAAAAGGTGGCCCAGCGAAGGACTGATGGGGTGGCCATAATAACCTGGCCACTCAGTGTATTTTAAAAAAGGAATGCCTCCCTATCTGCATCTTTTATGTGCCCCCCAAACCCCCCTTCTGCCGAGAAGTGAGCCAAGTACCTCATGAGTGCCTTCCACAAAGAAGCCACGTTCCAAATAGTGCTTTTCCCAAAGGACCCCGAGTTCCACTCAGCATGTTCCCATGTCTCCACGTTTACTGCGCTCCCGTCCCAACCAGCCTGTGGCTGACAGCCATCACATTCATCTATTTAGACAGACCTAGCGTATCCCCGCTTCTCCCCGAGCCCCCCAGTCCTGATGGATGGCCCTTACATCTGCCCTGTCAATCCTATTCCTGTCTGCATTCCATCTGATGAAAGGAACATCCCCTATCAGGCGCAGTGACCGGTACTGAAAAATCAGCGTCGTCATTATTGCATCGCAGCCGATTTAAACTGGGCTCGCGAAAGACGCAAAGATTTTTTTTGAAAGCCCTGATTTCTGGAGAGATTTTTCACTTGAAAGTGCATTGTGTAAAAAATAAAAATAAAAAAATAGGACATTTCTTTTTAGTAGAAACAGTGATGGTTAAGGCTAGTCAATAAAATCCTACTAACCCATAATTACACGTAACAGCACTTCTGCCCAACAGAGCCATGCACTGTTCTCAAACACAGACTGCTCCCCTATCCGGGCCCACCCGCCAAATCCTAACTCATTATCGAGACACAGGACAAGTACCGCTTCCTCCGTGAAGCCTTCCTGGCAACCTCAGGCAAAAGCAAGCTCTCTCCTCACGCCCCTGGAGTTCTGTTTCTCTTCATTCCCTATGTCGGTTACTTTGTGGCGGGCTGTGATACGTACATGTCTCTTCTTCATCCTCTTCAGCGAGCCGCTGCTTGCTGGGAGAGAGGGTGTCTTAATTGTTTTGTACCCCCTTCAGGGGCTATCTTTTTTAAGAATCTATTTTTATGGATTTCAGAGAGGAAGGCAGAGGGAGAGAGACCTAGAAACATCCATGATGAGAAAGAATCACCAATCGGCTGCCTCCTGCACGCCCCCTCTACTGGGGATGGAGCCCGCAACCCGGGCATGTGCCCTGACCGGGAATCGAACCGTTCATGGGTTGACACTCTATCGCTGAGCCATGCCAGCTGGGCATACAGTGGCTCTCTTGATGTCTTCTAAGACTAGCTCTTTCATCCAATACCCATGCCTGATGTTAATCCAAACAGATAATGAAGAATAAATGGAACTTGGAGAAAGTTGACTGACAGTAAAAGTGCAAAAACGACAAAAAGTGATGTTTCTCTTCGCACGGCATTCCATTGTATAATTATGCCGTGCTTCATTGAACCAGCCTCTAATGGCTGAGCACTTCCGGTGGTTTTATTAATACAGAATCCGGGCGGGGGGGGGGGGGGATATGGCGGCTGGCAGGACGGAGGTGAGGGAGAGGAAGTGAGTGAGGGAGGGTGTGAAAGGAGAGTGTGTGGATGTGCGTGGTGTGTGTGTGAGTGAGGGAGGGACAGTTAAATCCAGCAGGAGCAGCAGGGGCTGGCAGACAGGCTCTCCTGGACAAGGAGAGACTACCACTGCTGAGGACACTCCCCGGACTGCGGGACTCGGGCGCGGAGCCCATGCCATCTTGAAGGGGAGAACGGCCTTTTTTTAGGAACTCATCAGCACCACCACCCAGACAGGCCTTGGAACTGCCCCGCAACCCAGCCACCACTCCAGCCAAAATCCTGCTGCCCCACCCGCAGACCCGCGGACCCTGGGACCTCCACCTCCAAAGGTGCACGGCTCTCGGCAGCACTGAGTGCAACCTCCCCCTTCCCAGCGGCAGACATCACATTCCACGTTTCCAGCCCCTCAGGCAGCCAGGGCCCTCCACTCTCCTAGGCAGCGCCTGGGAGCCACTGGGAGCCCCCGCGGGTGTGATTTTGTACAGACAAGGGCGTGCGGCCCCGCAGTAGAAATTCTGAACTCCCCCTTCCTGAATAACTGCCCACGGACACCACAGCGGTGCCACTTCAGTGCCAGGGCCCCTCACAGTGCATCAGAGCAGGCAAACGCACCGCCACAGACAAGGGAGGCACCCTGAGCCCATCTACCCACAGGGTCCTCTGGGGAGCTGCTTTGAGCCTCCGCTGGGTGGGATTCTATACAGACCAGGACGCACTGCCCTGCAGTAGAAACTCTGAACTCCTTCCTCCTGAATAACTGCCCACATACATCCCAGCTGTTTCACTTCAGTGCCAGGGCTGCTGCTCAAAGTGTGTCCGAGCTCTGCGCAGGCAAAGGCACCGCCAGTCCGCACACGCACTTCCAAGGTGCAGGCACCCGGAGCCCATCTACCCACAGGGTGCTTGTGGGAGCTGCTGCGAGTCCTGGCTGGGTGTGATCTTGGACAAACAGGGACGCGCTGCCCCTGGCCCCTCCACAGTAGAAATTCTGAATTCACTCATCCTGGACACCTGCACAGACACCCCAGCAGGGTAACTTCAGTGCCAGGGCCCCTCAAAGTGCGTCAGAGCTCTGTGCCAGCAAACTCACCGCCACAGATGCGCACATTTCCAAAGGGCAGGCACCCTGAGCACATCTATACACAGGGTCCTCTGGGGAGCTGCTTTGAGCCTCTGCTGAGTGTGATTCTGTACAGACAAGGACGCGCTCCCTCTTCCTGAATAACTGCCCACATTCACCCCAGCGGCTCAATCTCAGTGCCAGGACCCCTCAGAGTGCGTCAGAGCTCTGTGCTGGCAAACGCACCTCCACAGAGGTGAATTTCCGACAGGCAGGCACCGTGAGCCCATCTACCCACAGGGCGCTAGTGGGAGCCACTGTGAGCTCTCCCTGGGTGTGATCTTGGACAAACAGGGGCACACTCCCAGCCGGCAGTAGAAATTCTGAATTCACTCATCCTGGAGACCTACCCACAGGCACCTCAATTACGCAGCTACACTGCCAGGGCCCTTCAGAGAGCTTTAGTGTGCCTTGCAGGCAAACATACTGCAGGCGCCCCTGTGAGCTGCCACTGGGAGTGAGTACCTATCCACCACAGGTACAGCAGCAAAAGCTGAGTCTGCCCACCCCACAACTACAGAACTCTGGGAACCACAGTCATGCCTTTCCAGAGTGCAGGCCCCCAGAACCCCCTCACCCCAACAGATGGTTCCTGGGTGCCACTGTGAGTCCCCGCTGGACACGTGTGATTTCAACTAAGGGTACAAGACAGCAAAAATTGGGACACTCCCCTCCACAGCTGCTGACTTCTAGGCACCGCAGTTGTGCCTCTCAAGCTCGCAGGCCTACATCAAGAGAATCCAAATAGCTCAAGTAGGGAGCTACACTAGATTACCAAGCCCAGGAGAACTGAGAGATTAAATCAATAGCACCATCCCCAAAAGAACCTGGGTAGCAAAGCAATTGGATCTACAATTAAAACATTACAGGAAGACATGGGAAGACAAAAAAGCAATCCCCAAAGGAAAGAAAAAGAGGAATCACCAGAAAGGGAGTTAAATGAAATTGAGGCTAGCAGCTTCACAGAGAAAGAATTCAGAGTAATGGTTATAAGGATGTTTAAACGGATGGATGACAAATACACGCAACTCAATGAGAATTATAAGGAGCTGAATGGAATGTCGCCAACATGAAAAGGAACCAAGAGGAGATGAAGAAAGACATAGCTGCAATAAAGAACACAATGGAAGGCTTAAACAGTAGACTAGAAGAGGCTGAGGACCACATCAGCGAATTAGAAGACAAGGTAGGGAAACACACACAAACACAGCAGCAACTGGAAAAAAAGACTTAAAAAGCAAGAGGAGAGCCTAAGGGAGCTTTGGGACAATACAAAACGAAACAGTATTTGCATAATAGGGGTACCAGAAGGAGAGGAAGAGAAGCAAGGAATAGAAAACCTGTTTGAAGAAATAACAACAGAAAACTTCCCCGATACTGTCAAGAAAAGACCATGCAAGTCCAAGAAGCACAAAGAGTCCCAGACAAGATGAACCCTGAAAAACTACTCTTCTCCATGTGAGAGATGGCGATTTTTACCGTGGGGATCGTCCCCGCCATGCCTTGCACAGATGTAAACACAGGGAAGCCACCAATGAAAGCATCGCTGGAGTGTTAACAAGTTGAAAACCACATAGGTTGAAAAAGCTAAACCAAATAAACTCTCCTCACCAAAGATTTCTAAGAAGTGGGTGCAAATATAAGGTGACAGGAGAAGATTTGACTTTGGGGGGGCGGGCACACGGTGCAATATATACAGGTCTTATAACACAGAAGCCCACACCTGAAACCTATATGTTCATGTGGACCAATTCCACCCCAGTCAATTTAATAAATAAAATAAAAAACAATAACAAACAATTCTAAATCACACACTGATGTGAAAATTATATGTACACTGAGTGGCCAGATTATTATGATCTCTGAACGCATAATAATCTGGCCAGTCAATATATACATATATATATATTAGAGGCTTGGCACATGAATTTGTGCATGGGTGGGATCTGGTCAGCCTGGCCAGGGGGAGGGGACATGGGTGGTTGGCCGGCCTGCCTGCTGGTCGAACTCCTGTTCGAGGGGACAATTTGCATATTAGCCTTTTATTATATAGGATGTACACTGAGTGGCCAGATTATTATGCGTTCAGAGATCATCATCATCTGGCCACTCAGCATATATATATATATATTTAAAAGCAAGGCAAACAGCACGGCTACCCAGCCATTTGGAAGTCAGTGGAGAGTAACAAACTATTTTAGCCATGGCCTCAAGTTGCAGGGAAAAGGGAAGGAGGGAGGGTGGGCAAGATGTAATTCCAAATTGACCTTTATACAGCCTCTGAAGGATGCCAAGGCAAGGCTGTGGATGACAGCAGAGAGCAAGCGAGGCGCTGCCTTGTAAAGTGAAAGGTGACAAGGAAAACACACGCTGATTATGAGGGGAGGATGGGTGTGAAAGGGCACTGCCTGATGGACAGGAGTTTAAGAGCTTTGTGCCCGGGGCCGTGAGAACTGCATCCCGTTTTGACCCCTTCTTAGCCAAAAGATGTAGATAAAGTGGAAGATGGGCGAAGGTGAACCAAGCTCTCTGCATGACTGGGACATTCACCAAGCGTACAAGCCGTCACAGAAGAGTCTACTTATCACGTCTCACGCGGCCCACATTGACCACTGCCGGTCAGACCACGGTCCTCCCTTTTCTAGAACCACGGATAGGAGTATTTTCAGCGCTGATGATGTGCCTGGTACTTTATACACTATACACGCCGTCTGAGCTGCCCGCAACCTAACCATTGGCAGTGTTGCCCTTATTTTAAATACTAGAGGCCCAGTGCACAAATCCCTCAGTGTGGCCTGCACCCTCTCACAATCCAGGACCCCTTGGGGCATGTTGGACTGCTGGTTTGGGCTCGATCCCTGCAGGCCAGGCTGAGGGACCCTAGTATGCATATAAGATCTTTGGTTAATCTCTCCCCCCACCCCACCCCCTTTCCCTCTGAGATTCATCAGTCTGTTCCATGTTTCCATGCCTGTGCGTTGAGCGTCTGCCCCCTGGTTGTCAGTGCGCGTCATAGCTACCAGCCGAATGGTTGCTTAGGCTTTTATATACATAGATAAGGACCTGAAGGCTCAGGAGGTTCAAGTTATTTACGTATTCATCCATTCAACACATATGTATTCTGGGCTTCCTTTGTGCTGGGAGCAGGGTATTAAGTGGGGACCAAGACAGCAAAGGCCTGCTCTTTAGGCGCTTACATTCCAAAGTTCATGGTCATATGGCCAGGGAGTCTCTATGGCTAAGATTTGGACCGTGTCTGATTCTAAACCCCTACACATAGCCAACCCTCTTTAAGCTCCGACCATAACAAAGAGAGCCCACAAATGGTGTTCTTTTCAAACCGGTCTCAACCACATAATAACATGGTTACAAAAACCTTCTGTCTCAGCGACACTCATTGAAAAGACCGTTTAAATGATCGCAGGGAATATGAAGTGTGTGGACAGAGTGGGAGAAAGACTTTTCTCCCCTTTTATTCGAATGACAAAGGCGATGCACAGAAGGCTTCCAGGACCATGGTCGATTGAGAAGACACGGGGGCGCCCTTTCCATGACAAACACAGACTGTGGGAAAGGGCTATAAAAAAAATTATGAAACTGAGCTTTAAAGAAAAGACAATTTCAGAAATAAAAAGGGACCTCAGCCCAGCAGGAGTGGCTCAGTGGTTGAGCATCAGCCCAGGAACCAGGGGGTCAGGGTTCGATTCCCAGTCAGGGCACATGCCCGGTTACGGGCTCTATCCCCAGTAGGGGGCGTGTAGAAGGCAGCCGATCCATGCTTCTCTCTCTCTCATCACTGATGTTTCTTTCTCTCTATCCCTCTCCCTTCCTCTCTCTGAAATCAATAAAAACATTTTTTTAAAGGGACCTCAAAGCTAAGGGACTGTGGCAAGGGGTAGTTCATGGACTATGACCCCCAAGTGTCTGAGCCCAAATATTAAGAAGAAAGTGGGAACTCTTAGTGATCTGCCTAAAATAGTCCTCACAATTTGAGCTGCTACCAGGGGTCCTCAAACTTTTTAAACAGGGGGCCAGTTCACTGTCCCTCAGACCGTTGGAGGGCCGGACTATAGTTTAAAAAAAAAACTATGAACAAATTCCTATGAGCACTGGGGGCCCGGGACGACTCGGCTGCTAAGCAGGACAGGCAGCGGCACCCAGCGGGCCAGATAAATGTCCTCGGCGGGCCGCCTGTGGCCCGCGGGCCGTAGTTTGAGGACCCCTGTGCTAGACCATTCCTTCCATCCAGCTGTCTCATCTCAGAAGGCCCAGGAAGGCTGAGTGAGTGGCCCAACATCACACAGCAAGACCGCAGCAAAGATGAAGCCAGAACAGTAGCATGATGGGTAATTAACCTTAGACCACCCTGCCGGAGTTCCAAGTTCAAGTTTTCAAATATTTGCCCAGCCTGCTTTGAGCTAACTGGCACACGCGCATTGTCGAAGCACCTGGAATTTTACAAGTTCAGGGTCAGAACCCGTGTTCGCCGGCCTCATGCGCCTGCGATTGCATCTTCCCCTGGAAGCTGACAGCCACGGCGGCAGTCTGAGCTCAGGCCGGGAGCCAGGGAAGGGTTGAATCCTGTTTAAATCCCAGCCATCGCTCAGCCTGTGTGGAGTGTGACGCAGCCATCCAAGGTTAAACTGCGTCCAGGCTCAGCTTGCAACAAGGCAGGAAGCGAGTTCCTCAGCCCCCCGAGTCCAAATGGCAATGAAGGTGGTCGAGTGAAAAACTGCCTCTGTGCTCACATGACCCGCCCGAGGGCTCTCGGGTGTGGCACGCAGCAGAGCACACCTCCGGGGGCCCCAAAGCAAAGCAGAGACCTGCCACCCGCCCTTCCCCACCTGGGCCCATCTTTACCTCCCGGGCAGGAAAGGGAGTAGATCCAGAACCTTTGGCCACCTTGTAAGCAAGCAGCTTCTAGCAATAAGATTTTTCTTGGCCCCCTGAAAGCCTGGGGCAGGAACTGATTCTAGTTGCCCTGCTGACGTGCCTCAGTGGTTGAGCGTCGACCTATGAACCAGGAGGTCATGGTTCAATTCCTGGTCAGGGCACATGCCTGGGTTGTTGGCTCAATCCCCAGGAGGGGGCATGTAGGAGGCAGCCCATCCATGATTCGCTCTCATCACGGATGTTTCTCTCTCTCTCTCTCTCTCTCTCTCTCTCTCTCTCTCCCCCTTCCTCTCTGAAATCAATAAAAATATATTTAAAAAATAAATAAATAAAAAGTAAAATAGACTCGCTCTTGATGTCTTCAACCTCCCAGTGGGACTAGGTCATTTAATGGAACGTGCCCATCAATACGGTAAAACGACAACGCTTTTTACTGAGCACCAGCCTCCCAGAGGCAAGTAGTTTATGTGCAGAAGCCCTCGGTGGGGAAACATTACAGGAAAGAGAAGGGACCAGGAAGACAGAAGCCACAGCACGAAGACCCCACCCCCGGAAAATGACATGCCAAGCGAAATAAACCAGTCGGAGAAAGATAAGTATCACATGATGTCACTCATATGTCGAATCTAATGAACAACATAAACTGATGAACAAAAATAGACCCAGAGACTTAGAAACATGGAACAAACAGTCAAACCTCAGAGGGAAGGCGGAGGGGGGAGAGGGAGAAGGGGGAAGAGATCAACCAATGCATTCATATGCGTATAAGCAAAACCATAGACACAGACAACAGGGTGGTGAAAGCTTCGGGGGGGGGGGGGAGGGGGGAGGGGGATGGGAAGGGGGAGAAGGGGACATATGTAATACTTTCAACAACAAAGATTTACTTTTTAAAAATCCATCTTCCTGAATAACTGTATTAGGCCTCCACCCCCATAACCACCTCTTATCCCCACGCAGCCCTGCCCCAGGCCCAGCGAGCCATCACAGCCCAATTCACTAGCTGTTGGGTTAGGCCCGTGGTCGGCCAACTGCGGCTCGCGAGCCACATGTGGCTCTTTGGCCCCTTGAGTGTGGCTCTTCCACAAAATACCACGGCCTGGGCGAGTCTATTTTGAACAAGTGGCGTTAGATGAAGTTTAAAAAATGTGGCTCTCCAAAGACATTTCAATCGTTGTCCTGTTGCTATTTGGCTCTGTTGACTAATGAGTTTGCCGACCACTGGGCTAGGGCGACTCGTACAGGACACAGAGTCCACACTCAGTGGCCTGCTGCCAACTGACCGACATGAGATAATAATGCATCGGGCGCCTCTGGAATGGAGAAAGGACTTAAGAGCTACCCGTGGAAGCAGAGTTCCACTGTGCACCTGGCCACGTCTCCTGACGGGGCGGCGCATCCACACAGTCCTCCCTCTCTGGTCCATCCGCAAGACGTGTTCCCCAGGGCTCCTCACCGGAGCAGTTTTTCCATCTGGACTGGGTATTCTGAGCCTCATGACCATCCTACTACCCCCTGAACCCACCGACTGCATCGGCTGAGCGAGCAAGAGGGTCAGGAGGCTCTCCCTCCTTGCATCCCTGTGCGGGTTTAGTGGGGAATCCAATCATAGAATGACCTGTATTTTATTTTTGTTTATATAATTTTATTTCCCCACTAGAGGCCCGGTGCACAAAAATTTGTGCAGGAATAGCCCTTCCTTCCCCCAGCTGCCGGCACCGGCTTCCCTCTGGCACCTGGGACCTGGGCGGCTTCCCTCCAGCCCCAGCTTCATCCAGACGTCTGGTCTATTTAGCATATTGCCCTTTTATTATTATAGATAGTTAATGAAATACTGCTTCACTGTAACGTATTTGGAGAACACAGACAAGTAGAAAAATCCTTCTGCAGATCAGTCATAACTCGAATTAAAAGAATTATTGCCTAACCCTCCCTTTTCATTTCTTTTTCTTTTTTTCCTTTCTTTTTTACTTCATACACATTCACACATGTCTAAAAAACTAAGAGGTAACCTTTACCAGATGCTGCGGTGTGTCCAGTACTTCAGTGAGGGCGCAAATACATTACTTCGTTTAATCCTCGCCACAATTCTAGATGGTAAATACTACTTATTATGTCTGGGTGTGATTATACCTATATGCCATTTTGTTGGCTCAATTTTGTGGCTTTTTAAAAATTTTTAACAGTAAAACATAAGCATTTTTCACTTTACTAACATTTTTATGGTTATCCATTTTAACGATTTCTATTTTTTACTTTAGAATGTCTTTATTAAGAATTTAACGATCAGACCATCAACCCTCAGAGGGAAGGTAGGGGAGGGTGGGGTAAGGGGGAGAGATCAACCAAGGGCTTGTAACCAATGGACACGGACAACAGGGGGTGAGGGCATGAGTGGGGGTGGGGAACAGGGGGAGTAATGGGGGAATAAGGACACATTTGTAACACCGTAATCAATAAAGAAATTTAAAAAAAAAGAATTTAAGTTGGTTCTACTCTTATAAATAACGTTGCAACGAGCATCTTTATGCCTCAGAGTTTTCTATATTTAACATTATTTCTTTAAGAAAGCAGACAAATAGGCCTAAGTGTTTTAAAAGCCTTCGTCAGTTATGTGCAGAATATTCCTCGTGATTCAGAGGAGCTGCGTGTAATTTAAAGAGCCGGTGGGTGCTGTCAGGATGGGGAGAAGCCAGAGGCTGGAAGAGATGCTCTCCGAAGTGAGGTTAAGGCACCAGAAACAGGACTTACCTCCAGAAGGGTGGTCACCGCAGCCGGTGACGGGGGACGCGTCCATCTTCCTCTCCCTTCCTGCTTCAGCCCTGACGTGGCCATTTTCTCTTCTTCCCATGCCACCATTCTGGTAACCAATTTTTCCTTATTAAACCCCCTGTGTTCAAGTAAAATAACAATAAAGAGTATCATATCCATTCTGACCTGAAGTTCCTAGTGACGGTACCCTAAGTAGAATGGCACTTAAGGCCATTTTAGAACGCTTAATAACATTTCAGCCCGAATTTTCAACACACGGCGAGAAATGCTACTTAAGATCAACTATTACAAATCTGGTCCAAGTGTGTCCACGCAGTGCCAGCTGTTTGTGGGTTGTCTGGCAAGCAAATAAGCAACGAGCATCTAAAATTCATCCATATTCACTTGAATGTTTTACTGGGTTTCGTTCCATCCCTTAACGGGGAGATTGGATAGATGAGTGTGCTATCCAGTGTGTGCGTTTTCCCACTGAATATTATACAGTATCAACCTAAAGGGTCTTCTTTATCCTTCTACTCAGGTTTCAGCCAGAAGCGCTCCCCGCCCCCCAAAGCCATCGCCCCATTCAGAAAACAGAACGTTCCTGCAGATCTTATTTTCAGGGGCTGCCATGAAAGTGTGGTCTCTCTTGCCCGGCCAGCGTGGCTCAGTGGTTGAGCATCAACCTATGAACCAGGAGGTCACGGTTCGACTCCTTGTCAGGGCACAGACCCAGGTTGCGGGCTCCATCCCCAGTGTGGGGCGTGCAGGAGGCAGCTGATCCATGATTCTCTCTCCTCACGGATGTTTCTCTCTCTCTCTCCCTTCCTCTTTTGAAATCAATTTAAAAAAATTTAAAAAAACAAAAGAAAGTATGGTCTCGCTCTATTAAGGCCCAGATCACAAACAGAGGAGGCTGCGTGGTGGTGTCCCAGGTGTTTGAGACTGGCTGGCTGACCCTTCGCTCATACTGAAGCAAATGCCCGTCTGCTCTCTGCTGACTTGGGGCAGGTGACAGATTTCAAGAAGAAAACGTTGCCCAGGGATGGATGGACGCCTCCCGGCTGAGCTGCCGGACCCTGGCTCTGGGGCCTGTGAACTTGTCAGGCCTCCATGCAGGTGCAGTACCGCCGCGGAGGTATTTTTAGAAGCCTAATCCAGCTGGGGGGGGGAGGGAGTGGAGGGGATTAGAGCTTTGTACTGGGTTCAGCGACAGACAAGCAGTTTAACCTCCCGGAGAGGACCCCACATCGATTGCGGGGCGCTCCCTCACCCCCGGAGGGTCTGTCACAGCCTCGCACGCTACTCCTGCTTCTCCACAGCCTCTGGGGTGCCGACCCCATTTCAGAATGTGGAGACCCTGAGCCTCAAGCTGGGCTCTTAAGCTGCCTACTCCGGGCAAGCAAGCCGGACAGACGAGGACCGAGGACCGAGACGAGATGAGCTTTGCAATTCAAAAAAACAGCGATGCCCGGCCGGTGTGGCTCAGTGGTTGAGCATCGACCTATGAACCAGGAGGTCACGGTTCGACTCCCTGTCAGGGCACATGCCCGGGTTGCGGGCTCGATCCCAGGTGTGGGGCGTGCAGGAGGCAGCCGATCCATGATTCTCTCTCATCATTGATGTCTCTCTCACTCTCTCTCTCTCTCTCTCTCTCTCTCTCTCCCTCTCTTTCCTCTCTGAAATCAATAAAACACTTTTCTTTTTTTTTTTAAAGAAAGAACAGTGACTCCCCGAACTGAGCTCCTTGGGTTTGTCAAGGTTGGTGCCACCCTCATAGAGACCCACCCCAGCTGACAACTGTTGGCGAGTTAGAGCCGGGAGAGATCTCACAAAGAACGTGGGTCAGAAATTATTAACTGCGGCAACGCTACCCTCCCAGACACGGAGCCGGAAGAACGTTTGAACGTGCTGCCAACACGTGGGCACCGAGGTCTGGACTCCCCTTGCAAAGTCAGGCCACCTCCCAGCCCCAGGCTCCACTCCTTCGCGGCACCGCGAGCCACCCTCCTTCGGGGGTGCCCAGTCTCCGCTTTGCCACAGTCTCCCCATTCCCTCTTGGGTCACCTGCTTCCTATCTAGCAAGACCCATGTCTCCTCGGGCCCCCTTTGCAGCGACGGGACCTCCGGACAGGACTCCCCTTACCCAGTGTGTGACGACCTGTTTAAATCCTTGCTCCCCGCCGGTCACGGCCACGGCCAGGCCGCTGCCCTCCATCACAGACCACTCCCCAGTTCTCCGAGCGGCTTTTATAAGCCACATGTTTGCCTCGGTTCCTTTCAAAGCCCAGCTGTTGTCCATCTTCATTTCTGGATCGGAGTTCCTCCTCTGTTAGTGCAGCGAATAGGGTGCAGGTGGGAGAATCGAGGCTCCCGGCTCAGTTCCTTGAATGCTCAAAAGCACTTGTGGCCTCTCTTACCCTCGGCTGACATTGGACTGGGATGACCTGCCCCGACCCTGGGCAACTAAATCCTACTCTGGGGTCAGCCTTTATTTTAGGCTTTAGGCTTCCCCAGGGAGGACCGCTGAGCCCGCTTAGGTAATTAATGTAGGCGAGTTTGAAGGTTCTGGAAAGTTCCCTCCTCCGGAAAAACGAGGCTGGATGAGATGAGCAGTTTTTCCATGTGGGATGCGCTGTCCCTGGGCACTCTCAACGAAAATATGAACCCGTCGAGCCGCTTTCAATGTTTACGAGACGCCGGGTGGGCACAGCACCCTTCCCCGTGTTGGTGAAGGGTTGCGTTTTGGGGGTTTTTTTTTGCTTTTGCCTGGGATTACATTCGTTTGGTGTGGTGGCTCTAGTTTCCAAACACGGGGTTTGTGGGAAGAAGGAAAACGTTACTGCGAGAGGTTGGCGGTGACAGAAGTCAGTTGAGAATACAAAGAAGGAGGAAGGAAGGAAAGGAGAGAGAGAGGGCGCGCCCTGCCCAGGGGGCTCCGTCAGACGGCACCGCGGAAAACTCTGTAACCCTGGCCCTGGCTGGTGTGGCTCAGTGGATGGAGCGCCAGCCTGGGGACTGAAGGGTCCCGGGTTCAATTCCGGTCCAGGGCACCTGCCCGGGTTGAGAGCTCTGTCCCCAGTGGGGGGCGTGCAGGAGGCAGCCGGTCAATGATTCTCTCTCATCATTGATGTTTCTCTCTCTCTCTCTCTCTCCCTCTCCCTTCCTCTCTGAAATCAATAAAATATATATTTTTTTTTTAAAGAAAAAACTCTATAACTCTGGTTGGGGGTTCCATTCCCAGTCAGAACACATACCCAGGTTTCCGTTTTAATCCCTGGTCAGGGTGCATATGGGAAGGCAACTGCCTGATGTTTCTTATATTAATGTTTCTCTCTCTCTCTCTCTCTCTCTCTCTCTCTCTCTCTCTCTCTCTCTCTCTCTCTCTCCTCCTCCCTCCCTCTCTCTTTCCCCTCTCTAAAATAAAATTTTTTTAAATATCATTGGGTGAGAATTTAAAAAAAGAGAGAGAGAAAGATGGGCTGTCAGAGTGATTTCCACAGGTTTCTCCACTCCGGCGTTCTGCGGGTTGAGGATAACACGTGGGGAGAGAAAAACGACTTGGGAAAAGTGTCTAGAGTGCACACCCTAGCCCTGAAAGAATTCTACTCCAGCGTGATCCTTTCCAAAGGGGCCTTCCAGCCTAGCCCCTTTCTGTGGGGACTGATCTGATGCCTGGGGCCAGCACCCCGGCAAAGAATGGGTCCTTAATTCAGGGACCTGCCCCCAGGAGGCCTGGGTTACCTTGATGCGCCCAGCAGCTTGACAGCCGGGCCTGGGCGCGCCGACAGGGACAAGGGCAGTGCTGTCAGGACAGGCGTCGCTGGGCAGCGACGGGGAAATAAAACATTTTGCTACGTGACAGATCGGTGCTCCCTGGCAATCTGTCTCTTTTGGTATCTCCTTCAAAGCCTTCCTCCTGTTCTCATCTCACCCAGCTGTTCAAGATTCCGGCCAACGCAACTGCTTCCCCAGGACACATTGTCTTCGCCTGGAACTGGGCGGGAAGCAGTCTGTGTTCGCCAGCCCGGTTCTGCTCATCACTGTGTCTCCTGGGGAAAATGTCCCCCCACCCCACCCCGCCCCTACCGAGTTCCCCTCTCGTCTGTGCAGGCAGATCCGGTGACCATTGCTAGGCAACGCGTCATCATAAATATTTCATGGGTGAAAGAAAGTCTGTCTCGGAGAAGCCTCCCTTTGTTCTAGTACTTCAGCCCTCTTTTAGAAAAACAACAGGGGAAAAAATAATAGAAACCCGCTCCCTGTATGTTCCCTGACATCCGTGATGAGCAGCTGGTGACAGAGGAAAAGTGGGAAACTTAGAATCCAGGCAATGCCAATAAGTCAATCAGAAAATATAATGGTGGGGGGAAAAAAGCATCTCATGCAGAACGGCATTTACCTCTCATTTATTTCAGGGTCTGAAAACCAGGAAAAGGGTAGGCAGAGTTCACTCCTGGCGAGAACCCCGTCTCTGGCGTGGAGGGGACTGAGCCCTCGTGTGTGGAGGACACAGGGAGCTCTGTTGTATCTCCTTCTTATAAGGGTGCTGACCCCATCATGGGACTCCCCCTTCAAGACCTCATCTACACCAAAGCACCTCCCAAAGACCCCACCTTCCAGTACCACCATATTGGGGTGCTAGGGCTTCAACATAGCAATTTTTCATTGCGGGGGGAGGGTGGGGGGAGAGCACAAGCATTCCGTTTAACAACGATCAACCAAAAATTTCAAATGATGCTCAGCAACATTTTGCAGTGATACGTTGGTACTTTTTTTTAATCTATATATATAAAAGCCTAAGCCACTGGCCAACCGGCTGGTAGCATGATGCACACTGACCACCAGGGGGCAGGCACTTCAATGCAGGAGCTGCTGAGCAACAGCAACTTTGCAGAGTGCCCTCTCGCAAGCCGGGACCCCTTGGGGGATGTCAGAGAGCTGGTTTCGGCCAGATCCCCACAGGCCAGACCCAGGGACCCCACCTGCCAGAGGGACCTCACCCACTCTGCAGACGTCCTTCAAGTGCCGGCGCTGCCCCAGGTGCGGCTGGCTGGGGAGGGACCTTGGGAGGTGGCTCCAGGATGTGTCTGGCCTGTCTCACCCAGTCCCGCCCCACCAGCCACCTTCTAATTAATTTCCTTTCAATGTGCACGAATCCATGCACTGGGCCTCTAGTATATACACTGAGTGGCCAGATTATGATGAGCACCTGATGTTTGTAGGCAAATTAGCCGTACACTGCATCATCGGGATATGTTCGAACACCTTTGCTGTCTGCAGTTACCAAGATAAAACATCTCCAATTCGCACGGGAACACAAGGATTGGACAGTCGAACATTGGAAAAAAGTCATGTGGTCCGATGAATCACGTTTCCAGTTGCATCATGCAGATAGCAGAGTGAGAATTTCGCGGAAACAGCATGAAAGCGTGCACCCCACACGCATGAGTACAACCCTTCAAGCTGGTGGGGGCAGTGTTATGGTTTGGGGCATGTTTGCCTGGCATGATTTGGGCCCTTTAATTCGTGTGGAACAACGTCTGAAGAGCACAACATACCTAAGTGTCGTTGCTGATCAAGTTCATCCCATCATGTTGGTGGCGTGTCCCCATGGAGACGGTTTCTTCCAACAAGGCAATGCGCCATGCCACGGTGCTCGTGTTGTGCAGGAGTGGTTTCCAGAACATGAGGGAGACTTCACCTTGCTTAGGTGGCCCCCACCATCCCCAGATCTCAATCCAATTGAACATTTGTGGGATGAAGTTAAAAGAGCCATCAGGCAGCTGGTCCCACAACCATCCAATCTCACCGAACTGGACAGTGCTATTCATCAGGCATGGTGTCAGATTCCTCGCATCACCTTTCGGCATCTCATGGAGTCCATGCCGAAAAGAATCGCCGCAGTATTGAAGGCAAAAGGTGGCCCAACGAAGTACTGATGGGGTGGTCATAATAACCTGGCCACTCAGTATATATATATATATATATATATATATATATATATATACACACACACACACATATACACACACACACACACATATATATATATTCTTTTTGAGAGTATTACAGGTGTCTCCCATTTCTCCCCGCTTCCCAGCCCCTACCCACCCCCCACCCCAAGTCTTCACCACCCTGTTGCCTGTGCCCATGGGCTATGCATATAAGTATATGAGTTCTTTGGTTTATCTCTTCTCATCTCCCCAAGCCCATATCTAGGTATGTCAGTCTCTTCCATGCCTCCATGCTTGTATATAACATGATCTCAATTTGCTTAAAAAAAAGATAGATGGACATATAGCTACAGATAAAAAGGTATTTAAATAGATGTACAAGGTGATAAGAGTAGCTACCTGTAGTGGTTATTTTATGATATTTTCCTTTTTTTTTTTTTTTCATTTTCCTTCACTGAAAGTAGATTTAACTGTGCAATTTTTCAAGTGCAAAGAAAAAATGAAGTATTCAATAGATTAAAGACAGAAGACATGCAAGACAGCTCATTAAAAGAAAGATTTCCCTTTCTATTTCCTAATCAATAGCCTCTTGACTTCCCTCGAGTTTTATAACTGGCGGCCATATTCTTGTTTGTCCTCCTGTTTATAGCCATTTTTACAACTATTGATCCATTCGAAGAGAGGCCTGGCTCCATAATATGCAGATAAACATGTTTTTCTTCACATTCATGGTGTATCTCCCAACGGCAAATGCCAGAGGCTGGGGCTCAATAACCGCTTGCTTTTGCTGTACGAGAACACGGAGGGTGCCGTCGCCATGATACTACTGATGCTGTTATTATGAAACAGAAGACAGCCCTGCTGCGACAATGAACCCTTTCCATCACCTTCCCTTCACCCACGGATGTGCGGGTCATCGTCTCAGCAAGAGGCATTGAAAGTCCTCGTAAAAACCCCTGGGGACGTTGGCCAGTGAGGGAAGCCCTTGGTTGGGAGAGCACATTTTCCATCCATGATTCAGGGAACCAATTCAGGGAACCGATTAACTCCTCCCCTCCCCCCTGCCCCGCCAAAGGGTGTGAATAAGGGATCTGGTACCAACTGGACCCTAAATCAGTGGTTATCCACTGGAGATGATTTGGGCCCCTGAGCGACAACTGGCAACATCTAGAGACATTTTGATGGTCGTGTCTGAGGTGGGGAATGTGCGGTATCTGGTGGGTAGAGGCAATGAATGCCGCTCAATATTCCACAGCGCACAGGACACCCCGCCACAGCAAAGACTTTTCCAGCCCCCAGTGTCAGTAGATTCCAGCTTGAGAAACCTTGGCCTAGAGCCGCGGTCGGCAAACTGCGGCTCGCGAGCCACATGCGGCTCTTTGGCCCCTTGAGTGTGGCTCTTCCACAAAATACCACAGCCTGGGCGAGTCTATTTGGAAGAAGCGGCGTTAGAAGAAGTTTAAGTTTAAAACATGTGGCTCTCCAAAGAAATTTCCATCGTTGTCCTGTTGATGTTTGGCTCTGTGGACTAACGAGTTTGCTGACCACTGGCCTAGAGCAAGCACATCAAACTCAGGGCCGCATGCGGCTCTCAACGAATATTTTTGTGGCCCAGCCAATATAACGGTACATAAGAAATGCTTTAATAAAAATTTTGTAACTTAATTTTTACAATATCCTGTCATACATAATTATTAATAACGAACTACAACGTTCGCTAATGACTGATGACTATAATCGTGTTGCGTTCATTTCTCTTACGCCCAGGCGCACCATTTCTCTCCACTAATACCAGCAGCGAATATTTTAGCAGCCGATGGCCACGTCACTAGTTTTGGACTGACTTATTTGGTGTGCGCAACAGGAAGTATTTCTCTTTCGGAGAACAAGAAAAATAGGTTTATTTGCGTTACGCTTATTAATTTGCGCAGTGATTCAATGCCTGGTAAGTGAATGGTCAAGAAAACATATTAATTTTTATTACAGTGTTCTATTTTATGTTAACAATGACTCATTTATTTCAGCCCTGTGTACTCAGCACGTCCCTATTGAAATAAACCCACGTTTCTATGAAAATGGAAGCTGTTGTGTTTTTGCGGCCCACATGAACTTAAACCTTGTGTATTTGGCCCGTGTGAGCCTGTGAGTTTGACATGCGTGGCTTAGAGTGTCAGAGACAGGCAACACGGGTGGTGACCAGGACCTGAACCAGGTAGGAGCCCAGGTCTCTTATAAGCTAAAAACGATAAAATGTGAGCAGACAGACTGTGAGTGGAGCCTTGAAAAGTGCTTGTGCATTTGGGTTCATTTTCTTTTTTTAAAATACACTGAGTGGCCAGGTTATGATGATCTCTGAACGCATAATAATCTGGCCACTCAGTGTGTGTGTGTGTGTGTGTGTGTTAGAGGTCCTGTGCATGAATTCGTGCATGGGTGGGCTGGGGTCTGGCCAGCCTGGCCAGGGGGAGGGGACATGGGCGGTTGGCTGGCCTGCCTGCTGGTCGAAGTCCTGGTCGAGGGGACCATTTGCATATTAGCCTTTTATTCTGTAGGATATACACTGAGTGGCCAGACTATTATGCGTTCAGAGATCATCACCATCTGGCCACTCCGTGTATATTGTGAATATCACGACCTAGTAAAGGAAAAGGACCTACAGCATCAAGGATACCATGGGACATGTCATCACAGAAGCTTCTACGGGGTGAGGGAGCGTAGACCCGGCAGAGAGAACGTGAGGGCTACAGACTCACGGGGCTGGGACGGGGAAGGTTGCCAGGGTGCCGACCATGAGAGGACAGAAAAAGCTTGCGATGAAGCTTACAAAAGCAACAGGGGGCCTGACCTGGAGAGCTATGTACATGAAAGGAGAGGTTTCAACTTTATCCTGCAGCCAAAGGGAGGCCAGAGGATTGCACACGGGACAATGACCACAGCAGACGTACCCTAGTCCTCTGAGATCCAACTTCCAGGAAACTTCCCCACGGGACAGGTGTCATGGCAATGTTCCCAACTGGGGGAGTCAGTTCTCCCTCGTGGACGGAGACGATGGGTCTCAGCAATGGTTTGGTGCCTACATAGTCCCCGCAGCAATGCCCCAATGCATGTCGGGATAAAAACGCCCGCCTGGCTCGGTGCCCCGTGAAAGCTCCTGCTAGAAAGAGCGCTTCGGAGAGCAAACGCATCGAGGGGACTGCAGAAGGGCAGGCACCCAACAAAGGCAACGGGGGATGTGCCAGGAGACGCGGGGCGGGAGCTAGGGAAGACGGTCCGGAAATTAGCAGAGAGACGCTCCAAACGCGGTGGCTTTCCATCGGTGCCCAAGAACAAGGAGGTGGAGTGAAAATCAATAACTCATTTCCTGATGATTGGGGCTGACTCACCACACTATCAGAGTCCAGAGAAGAAACCAGCATATCCCAGAACCACAGAGGAACCTCTGCCAGCGAATACGTCGACAGAGGCCCAGCGACCAGCAACCAGGTAGGTTAAAACAACTGGGCGACATCCCTCATTTGTCCCTGAGCTGAGGGGGCTCTAGAACCCTGGAGCTGATGGACACCAAGAACAGACACGATAAAGGAACAGACTGGTAGGTGTGACCACTTAAAATGTAACGGCTCCCCCGTGTCCACAAAATCTACAGGACAAAATTAAAAGGCAAACACACAGAAGACCTGGGATGCACAAAGCTGCCTTTCATCACTTTATTTATTCTCGTGAAAAACTGGTGACAAGCTAATCATCCAACAATCGCCTTTTTAAAAAAAGGCCTTCTGAGGACCCGTGAATGTGAGAGCGCTCAGAGATGCATCCAGCTAAGTAATCAAAACAGACCGTGGCATTTTGAAAATACAGGATGATTTTGTCTATGTAGTAGGAAAACGCTATGCATAAGAAAACCTAAAAAAAAAAAAAAATTTTTTTAAAGTTTGTTACTTCTTATTTCCTTGGTTAATATGTTATCGGCCCCGAGCTGAATCCAGTGTGGAAATGGTCTGGTTCTGTCGGCCGGCGTGGCTCAGTGGCTGAGCGTCGACCTAGGAACCAGGAGGTCACGGTTCAATTCCCCGTCAGGGCACATGTCCCCGTTGCGTGGCTCAATCCCCAGTGCGGGGTGTGCAGGAGGCAGCCGATCCATGATTCTCTCATCGTGGATGTTTCTCTCTCTCTCTCCCTCTCCCCTCCTCTCTGAAATCAATAAAGAAGAAAAGAAAAGAGAAATAGTATTGTTCTTAGGTCAGTTTATCCCTGGACCATACATGGCCCACCACCTCGGAGCAGTTCTGGGCCAAAGCCACTCGCACCCCATCTAGCACAGGTGTTCTGGGAGCCTCTATTCCAGAAACGCTATGGGTTGCCCTATTCCGACAAGGGCCATCCGGGGCTGCGTGGCAGCGTCTGTGCCATCGAACGTCAGCCCGAATGCTCGCTGGCCCCAAAGGTGCACATGCTGCAGGCATCCTGAGCTGGCTCCCAGGTCACGAGAGGTGGCTGCCCCGTCAGCTGAGCAGATGAGGCAGGTTCATTCACAGGAAGCGGGAGGGGAAGGCGATCCCCCTGGGCTGCTCATGACAAATATAGTTCTGGGGCCGAGAGAGGAGTTAGGTTTGCGGTTAACCTTTCGAAGCAGGAGAAAAAAAATAGACGGGAACTGAGGTTGAGGTCTCCCGTTAGTGGTTTTTTAAATATCTGTCAGATTGAATTAAATCATCGCAAATGCCTTGAAAGGACTCTGTGTGGCTGTGCTCCACGGTTGGAGGGACCGGATCCAAGAGGCAGCCCGGGCTTTGGGGGCACGCCAGCTTCTGTCCTTTCCCAGGAAAAACAGCACAGGGCAGTCCAGAGTGTGCGGCATCATGTGGGCCCAGAAGGCCAGCAGAGACAGGGCTGGCATCGGGTCCTGAGGCTTGGCCGGGGCAGGAACCCTGCCAGCCAGTCCGACATCCCTCTTACAATCCAGGACTGCTGGCTCCCAACTGCTCGCCGGCCTGCCTGCTTTCCTGATTGCCCCTAACCGCTTCTGCCTGCCAGCCTGACCACCCCCTAACCACTCCCCTGCCAACCTGATTGATGCCTAACTGCTCCCCTGCCAGCTTGTTTGCCCCTAACTGCCCTCCCCTGCAGGCCTGGTCCCCCAACTTCCCTCCCCTGCCAGCTCAGTCACCCCTAACTGCCCTCCCCTGCCAGCCTGGGTCCCCCACAACTGTCCTCCCCTGCAGGCCTGGTTGCCCCCAACTGCCCTCCTTTGCCGGCCCAGTAACCTCTAATTGCCTTCCCCTGCAGGCCAGCCCCCTCCCAACTGCCCTCCCCTGCTGGCCTGATCGCCCACAACTGCCTTCCCCAGCCGGCCATCTTGTGTCGGCCATCTTTTGTCCACATGGGGGCGACCATCTTTGACCACATGGGGGTGGCCATCTTGTGTGTTGGAGTGACGGTCAATTTGCATATTACCTCTTTATTAGATAGGATTATACATCAAGTAATAAAGGTAATCCCTGGCCGGGGTGCTCAAAGCGTTGCTCACAGACCAAAGGGTCCCGGGTTCGATTCCTGGATAAAGGGCATGTACCTCAGTTGCAGGTTCGATCCTTGGCCCTGGTCAGGGCACATCCTGGAGGGAACCAATCGATGTGTCTCTCTCACGTCAATATTCCTCTCTCTCCATCTCCCTCTTTCCTCCTCTTCCTTCCTCCCCCGCTTCCCTCCCACTTTCTCTAAAAATCAGTGGGAAAAATACTTTTCGGTGAGTTTGAAAAGTAATAATAATGTAGGTAAAAGGATCATGAGAAAACACTTATTCGTGAGATAGACACTTGACATAGTTACAAAATACAAGCAAAAATGAAGTGCAAAGCAGTGAGTGGTACTCAGTCCCATTGTTCACCTGACACTCCTGGCTCTCCCCCGCCCACACCCCCCTCCCCCCACCCCCGCATCCGAGCTTGCTTGCATGGGCCTCCCACACCCCCTGCCCCTCTTCCCTTCAGGGCCTGGGGGCACAGAGCAGGAGCAGAGCTCTCTGGCTGGGTGGGGGAGGTCTAAGCGGGCCTCTCCATCGCCACCACTGACACCGGCTTGGAGTGAACTCGAAAAAGGCCGTGATGGTGCTCGAAGCCTCTCCGCTCGCTGCGTGGATGAGCTGCCCTGCAGCTGGCTCACTGAAGGGGCTACTTCATGGCCATTGGACATGAGCCTGTAGCAGACTGTGTCCTAAAAAAGCTCTGTGATGAGTGAGGCCATATACAGCTCTCCTAGCGGGAGGCTGGGGCTGGGTACCAACCACAATGGCCTAACCCAGTGGTCGGCAAACTCATTAGTCAACAGAGCGGCAAACTGCGGCTCGCCAGCCGCATGTGGCTCGCGAGCCACAGTTTGCCGACCACTGGCCTAACCAAATTGAGGGTTATTTTCCCCTAACGTGGAGGCCAGGGAGGTGGACTACGAAGGAGCGCAGCAGTCCAAGGTAGAGTTTCCCCTTTGTTCTTTCTTCAAAGAACTTTCCACTCTATAAAGGGGGAGGCCAGCAGCTGTCTGCTTTTTGTTTTCTACTTTGAGATATTTTGTGGGGGGTCAGGGAGCTGTTTGGGGGTGTCCCCTCGGTGCCCAGCACTGACGGGGGTGCAGAGGGACAGGCACAGGTGGGTTCTGGAGCCCTGCCTGCCAGGGACAAGTGATGCGCAGGCCACATCATTCATCCCCTGCTAATCGCTCTGTTTCCTTAGGCAGAGGCATTTTTCATAAAAACCCAGTTCTGTTTCTACCGTCACCCTCCATCTCCCACCCACACCAGCTGCTTTTTACCAACAACAATTTCAAAATTGATCTTTGAAATGACTCCTCCGATTTGAAAGGGTAAGAAAATGTCTCTGATTCACTTAAACGAAAAGAAGGCGCCCATGAACCGTGCTGGAGATGAGCGAAGTCAATTGCCTAGAAATTGCCCATTAGCTCCACTGCAGGCACGTGCACCGGCCAGCCTCCATCTCAGATTTCATCTTGGTGTGTCCCTCCTCCCCAAACTAATCTTTGTTCTTAAATATACTTTTTATTAATTTCAGAGAGGAAGGGAGAGGGAGAGAGAAAAAGAGGAACATCAATGATGAGAGGGAATCATTGATTGCCTGCATGCCCTCTACTGGGGATCGAGTCCACAACCTAGGCATGTACCCTTGACTGGAATTGAACCTGGGACCCTTCCGTGGGCAGGCTGATGCTCTGTCCACTGAGCAAACCCAGCTAGGGCCCCAAACTAATCTTCAGTGGCTCTCCATTAGGTAAAATCTCAAATCTCAAACAGTAAGCTAACTTGCTGTGGAAAGACACGAGAACCTTAAGGGTTAAAAAGACAGAGAAAAGAGAGCATGTAGAATACAAGTTTGCAGAAACCAGGCATCAGTCAAGCGAGCTGGATAGATTTGTGAGCAAGGAGGATTTTTCCTAAGCCCAGCTAGACTATCATCCAGCAGAGACGGGGGCACTCACTCAAATCTGGGGGTGCAGCAGACTCTCCCAAACCTGCTTTCCATTTATATATGGGCCCCAGACTTGCGATTGTGACCTCAGAAGTCCTGGCATTTCTGTGTAGTTGCTCTCCTGTCCAGTGTCTCTGTCCCTCAAACCTACTCAGATCGGCCTCCAAAGAGTTCAGTCCGGGGCATCTGGTTGACCCCGCATCCCTCTGCAAGGCTTCCTTCACTCCTGAGATCTGTGTGGTATGGTTTCTAGGCCTCAGACAGTCTTTTCTTCTTCATGGGAACATTCAGTCAGTATATTTGATCTGTCTGAACCGTTGACTGATCGGCTGCCGAACTAGCCTTCTACAAAGCTAGACTTTTTTAACCTGTTGATTTTATGCGGCCCCCTCCCTCCTCGCCATTGCTTCAGACCCCATGGAGAGTCACTCCTGATTTCAAAGCCTAGATCTCACTGAGGTTCACTTAGCAAATTCCTGTGTTGCATGCAAGAGATATTTCTGGCCCTAACCAGTTTGGGTCAGTGGATAGAGCGTCAGCCTGTGGACTCAAGGGTCCCAGGTTCGATTCTGGTCAAGGGCATGTACCTTAGTTGCGGGCACATCCCCAGTAGGGTGTGTGCAGGAGGCAGCTGATCGATGTTTCTAACTCTCTCTCCCTTCTTCTCTGTAAAAAATCAATAAAATATATTAAAAAAGAGAGAGAGAGAGAGAGACAATTCTGACTCGCAAATGTGGGGCAAAGCAGGGGATAAAAATAATTTTTTAAAAAGGCCTATCCTTTGTTCACACTGTGGTCAAGTCATTCTTGGAAGATTCATCATTCAAGTGGAGGAAGGGATGGGATATCCCAGAACCCTCTCAATTGCACTCTTATAGACTGTGGCATTTTAAACATTAATACTCTGTAATAAAAGAAACTAGAAGAAATTTAGATTAGTCAAAGGCTGGAGCTGGAAGAGGGGACACATTATGGAGATTGATGACTTGGGTTAGATAATCACAGAGAGCTATGCATTTATTCAAGAAAGTCATTTTTAAATCTGGTCCTTAAACCCTAGGGTCCTATGGGGATGTTTAGGTCTGCATGGATGCCATACAAGTGTGATTCAGAAATTCTATATATTTAACTGTCACTCAAAAGGGCTAAATAAAACTTGCATGTTAAAAGGTTATGTTTCCAAAACTTTACTATTATGGGAGACCACTGGGGTTTTAATGTGTTTCCTAATTCACCAATTTCATTTTTTTATCTATTGTTAATCCTCACCCAAGGATATTTTTCCATGGATTTTTAGGGAAAACATAAGAGAGAGGGAAAGACAGAGAGAAACATCGATGTGAGAGAAACCCATCAATTGCTTGGCTCCTGCACGAGTCCCAACCAGGGCCCAGGCCAGGGAGGAGCCTGCAACCGAGGTCTGTGCCCTTGACCAGAATCGAACCCGGGACCCTTTGGTCCGCAGGCTGACGCTCTATCCACTGAGCCACACTGGCTAGAGCCTAACTCACCAGCTTTATAAGTATCACACATGTGAGTGTATAAAACAATTTCACCTGTGTTTTACACACACACACACACACACACACACACACAGACAATATGTAGGATGTCAAAATACAGTTGGCTGCTGGATTCCTTCTAAATAAGGAACTGTCTTTATTTCCTTTTTTTCTCGCAAGCACTGCCCCATCCTATATAATAAAAGGGTAATACGTAAATAGACTGAATGGCAGAACAACCAAACAACCAATCAAAGTGTAATATGCTAATGATATGCTAAGGCTGTTCAACAGCTCACGATGATGTGCACTGACCACCAGGGGGCAGATGCTCCAACCAGTAGGTTAGCTTGCTGCTGGGGTCCGGCCAACCAGGACTGAGGGAGATGGGCCGGACACACCCTGAAGCCCTCCCTCGGCCCCTCCCCAGCCTGATCCCTCAAGCCACTCCCCTGGGGAGGGCACCAGACACAGGGCTCATGGCTGGCGAGCACTACTGCAGCAGTGTGAGCCTCTCCTGATCGGGACTGATTGGGCAGGAGCCCATGGCAGGCACAGTGAGGCCGGGATGAGCGGGAGCAGCAAGTAGGAGCTGCAGGCGGCGTCAGACTGCAGATTTTGGCCCGATCCCTGCAGGCCACTCAGAGGGACCCAACCCGTGCCCGAATTCGTGCACTGGGCCTCTAGTCTTGTTTAGATTTATTTGTTTTATTGATTCGTGCCTTTTCTCCCCAGAGCTCATTCATCAGATAGCTGCCATTTGTCCCTGAAGATTCAGTCCTCCAAAGACACTTCTTCCCTTGTCTTTCTGTCCAAGAGCAGCCCTGGGTGCATGGCACCAATGGCCTCCCTTGCCCTTCGGTTTTCTGTTGGATAGGCCAATGGCAGCTCTACCTGGGGACCAGACAGGGAGGGGAGGGAGGTCAGGGTCATGTGTCCCTGATCCTCTCCCTCTGAGTCATCTAGGCCTAGCTGGGTCCCTCGGCAGCAGGCGGCCACTGCTGGTCTCCTGGAAACCCTGTCCTCACAAGACTCCCTTAAGCCCTAGTGACCATTGTCCCCTTCAGGCTGGCTGAAGCCACAGGTCACCTTCCACAAACTCTGGGTTCTGACCTACTCTGATGGTGCCCCCACACCCTCCCACACCTCTGTAAACAAGCCTCTCTGGAATTCTCTTAATTTGGGCTAAGAGAATCTGGAATTCTCTTAACAGGCCACCTGCTTCCTGCTGGAACCCTGCCTGTACCCCGACTCCTGGTCCCCTCCCTACAAGGGAAACCATCCCTATGCATCCATACGCTTCTGTTTGCGTGTGTCCTTGCAAAAACGGTGCTGTTTCCACGCATGGATTTGAACTTCCTCCTAAACATAATTGAGTTATAGCTCTCATTCTGCTTCTTTCCTCTCTCGCTAATTGCAATGTTTTTTAACATGCATCCATGTTGCTATGGCTACAGCTAACCTGGTGCCTCTATCTGCTGCTCCCTACTCTGCTGTGTGTGCCCTCCACCTCCACTTGTACAACCTCCACATGATGGACACCCAGGGGGTGGATCTCTGGCTTCCCGGCACAACCAGTGCAGCAATGAGGAGTCCTGTCCATGCCCCTTGGGGAGCTGGGTAAGGATTTCTCAGGGCTACATCGAGTGGAGCAGAATTGCAGAGTTGTTCGGTGTACACTGAGTGGCCCGATGATGATGATGATCTCTGAACGCATAATAATCTGGCCACTCAGTATATCTCCTATATAATAAAAGGTTAATATGCAAATTGTCCCCTCGACCAGGAGTTCAACCAGCAGGCAGGCCAACCAACTGCCCATGTCCCCTCCCCCTGACCAGGCTGGCCAGACCCCACCCATGCACGAATTCATGTACCGGGCCTCTAATATATAAGTATATATACACTGAATGGCCAGATTATTATGCAGTTCAGAGATCATCATCATCTGGCCGCTCAGTGTATATCTACTCAATTTGACTCAATGAAGAGAAGCATGGAACATCGGCTGGGCCCTCCGGGACATCCACACCATCTGCCCTCCTGGCGGCAGGGCCCAGGGGTGTCTGTCCCCCAGTCCCCACGCTCACTTGGCGTTCTCCAGCTTTCTCATTCTGCCAGTGTGCTAGGCAGAAAGTCGTGTTTTGCTTTGTCCTTTGTCTTTCTTGGATTGTTCCTAAGTTTAAGCATCTCCTCAGAAGAGCTGGTTTCCTCTCCCCAAAATTAGCTGTTCACATGGCTTTGACTATTTTTCTATCGTGATTCCTATTTTTTTAATTTTATTATTATTTTTTTAATGCACACGTTTGAATCCAAACAGGTTGCAGGACACCCACTGGTCCGAAGCAGGGCTGGGGGACCCCACAGGGACCGCTACATCTGCCTACACATCAGCACAGATCCCACAGCGGTGCCCTCCCTAACTTCCTAGGACCCCAGGCTGATTAGCATGTGAACAGGGTCCTAATGAGAGAAGAGCCCCAAAGAGAAGAGAGAGTCAGTCTCTCCTGGGGTCCCCCGCCTGCTCCCCACCCCTCTGCCACCCATTTGTCTCCAGTGATTAGCACATGAATGAGGCCCTGATTACCAAGCCAAGCTATTGTGTGGCCTTTCAATGGCATGGCTCCCAGTGGGGACCTATTAGTAATTAAGCCTTGAATAAATGTTTGGCAAATGGGGTCTCCCCTGATGAATAGAAAAGGCTTGGGGAGTTGAGAAGCCCTCAATGCTGGGACCTTTAAGGCCTGCCCTGGGGGCTTTCACCGCCACATAATTGTGTGTTTGTCTACTTCAAGGCTGCCCGGGGCCCTGGTTGGCAGATAACAACCCGTTACAAAGGCAGGTCTGCTCACTGAGTTGTGTCCTTTCCTGAAAGAAGGGGGGCATATTTTCTGCATCGTTTGTCTTGGATGGTGCCAGGCCAGAGCTCCCACAGGGGCGTTCCAACCTCAGGGGAGCGCATCTCTTTCCAGGGCACCCTGGAGTCATGTCCAAGTTTCGCACGGGGTGTGGTCTGGCCAGCGCTTCTCTCGGGGTGATTCATCTCAGCCCCTAGCAGGGTTCTCAGCCTTGTCAACTCTGGACATTCGGGGCCAGAAAGTTCCTCACTGTGGGGGGCGGAGAGGGGGGAGGGACACTGTTAAACAGCATCCATGGCGGCCACCCACTCGATGCCAATAGTGCAGAAAGCAACAGGAATGTCACTGGACATCGCCAAATGACTCTGCGGTTGAGAATTATGCTTCTACTGGAAACGGTGTCCAAGTGATTGCAACAAAAATACTGAACATGCTTGGGGGGAAAAATACCTGCAGATCAACACGTTTTTAAAGTGATGAAAGGGAAGTTTGTTTATGAAACAAACTTCTCCATTTTTTTTAAAGATATATTTGTATTGATTTCAGAGAGTAAGAGAGAGAGAGAGAAACATCAACGATGAGAGAGAATCTTGGGTAGGCTGCCTCCTGCATGCCCCACACTGGGTGGGGATCAAGCCCGCAACGCCAGGCCTGTGCACGGACCGGGAATCGAACCGTGAGCCACCCCCCTGGACTGTCCTTACCCATTTACATCCCCTGTTCTTAGACTCGGCCCCCCTCTCCCCCCCCGCCCCCCCCCCCCCGCCCCACACACACCAGGTGCTGTTCTGGGTGCTGAACAGTCAGCAGCAAACAAGATGTACGCAGTCCCCGCTCCCATGCAGCTGGCCTTCCAGGGGAGAGGGTCAGCCCGACGGTAAACATGTCAACCAATGAAGGGAAGCACTTCAGGTTTAGGTAAGGGCCATGTGGTCGTTTTGACCAAGAATCACTGCATAAGGAGGTTACGACTTTAGATAGGAGATCAGGGCGGGCCAGGAAGATGAGATGGGCCAGCCACGGGGCGACTAGGCCAGAGCTTTCCAGGCAGAGAGAACAGGAGGGCAAAATAGAGGGGAGGGGGAGGTGAGCAGGTTCAAGGACGAGAGGAGGCTGATGTGGCGAAGGACCAAGGTGCAACGTGGGATGAGAAGGAGTTTGGAGAGAAAGTTGGGAGACACATTACAGCCTGGATTGCATTTTAAATGCCATTGCCCATCGCAGCCACCACCATGACGCCTTCTAGGACTCCAATTCCAACCACTCCTTGGTCCCATGAGGACCTCCAATCTCCTGAGCCTACCACTCACTACTCCTCAAGTTCTTCTTCTTTTTTTAAATTGATTTCAGAGAGGAAAGGAGAGGGATAGAGAGAGAGAAACATCCATGATGAGAGAGTATCATGGCTCAGCTGCCTCCTGCACTCCCCCTACTGGGGATCGAGCCCGCAACCCCGACATGTGCCCTGACCAGGAATCAAACCGTGACCTCCTGGTTCATAGGTCGACGCTCAACCACTGAGCCACACTGGCCGGGCCTCCTTCAAGTTCTTACTCTCCTTCTCGCTAAGCTCAAATCCGTGGCCCATCACTAGTCACGCTTTCTTTTATACGTCCTCAGCCCCGTTCCCCACTTTCCGCCTTTGCACTCGCCCAACAAAACTCCAACCCTGCTGACCCGCGCCCTGTCTGCCTCGGAGGAGCTGGATGTAGCTGGAGAGGAATGCATCTTTTTTGACTTACAAGCTAACACTCACAACCTCAAGGGAGCCTTAGCACTGTCGGCATCTCTAGTCTCCGAGTCAATTTGTCATCCCTCTCTCCGAGGCGACCATTCCACAGCTTTTCTCACCACCTGCAACCACCTAGACCTTTTCCCTCTGCCTCACTCTGAGCTAATGGCCTTGCTTTTTATAGCTCTCCAAGAGGCACCCTTCTCCTCCCATCATTAAATCTACTGCCCACCTTCTACTCGCCGGTCATATAGGCATTTGTTTCTGAGCTCATTATTGGCTCCCTGGAGGAAAGAAACCTTGCTTTCATCATTGCTGCATCCAGGTGTACCGGGACCGTGCCTTGCACTTAACAAGTGCTCATTAAAATGTGTTCGTGGGCTCCTTTTTTTGGTTTTAAGGAGGAGAATGACGCGATATGCTTTCTGTTTTCGTTTGAAAGTTTGCTCTGGCTGCTCCACAGAGAATAGGTTTGCAGAACAACTGGTGAAAAGCAGAGTGAGGTGAGAGGCAACTGCATGGGTCCCATGCCTGGTTTGAGGTCATAGTAGCGGTATGGAGAGACGTGAATAACGTGGAGATGTATGCAGGAAATAGAACTAATTTACTGACGAACACATGTGGGAGAAGAGGAAAAAAAGTCAAGGAAGGACCTTCAGTCTTGGCTTGCCCAGTTGGGAGGAGGATGGCGCCACATACTGAAATGGACGAAAACTGGAAAAGAGCTCATTGGAGGAGGGAGGGGAGTGAGAACTTCGCTTGGGACATGTGAGCACGTTAAATTTGGGATGGCCTTTGGAGACGATCCGTTGGAGGAGTGATGTAGGCTGTTAAATGTCAGGCTGCTGCTTGGGAAAAGTTTGGAGGACTCTCTGTCTTGCTATGTGGCTACATGTCCATTACAGGTCATCCAGGGATTCTGCTCATCATAGTCACTCAAGTGTCCAGACTCATAGAGGCTTCACCCAGCATGTGCCCCCGCTGTTGGGGAATCAATGGAGAGAGAGCATTACACACCACACACTTCCATTGTCTAATGTACGTTGTAAAATGGTACCAAGAATTTGTCCATGGATCTTTATGTTGGCTGATTAAAAACCAACAGATAACATGGTTAATTTTGTGTGTCAACTAACCACTGCGTGCCCAGACGTCTGGTCAAACGTTATTTTAGGTGAGTCTGTCAGGGTGTTTCTAGATGAGATTGACATTTGAATCAGTGGACCAAGTAAAGCAGATTGCTCTCCTCAATGTGGGTGGGCCCCATGCCATCAGTTGAAGACTAACAGAACAAAAAGAGGCCCTAGCCAGATTGGCTCAGTAGATAGAATTGGCCCTCAGACTGCAGGGTTCCAGGTTCGATTCTGGTGAAGGGCACATGCCCAGGTTGTGGGCTTGATCCCCATTAGGGGGCATGCAGGAGGTAGCCCATCCATGATGTTTCTCTCTCACTCCCTACCTCTCTCTCTCTCTCTAAAAAAATCAATAAAAACATATTAATGTGCCCTGACTGGGAATCGAACCAGTGACCTCTTGGTTTCTGAGTCCATCGGCAGAGCAGCCTCACATGCAGTGTGTGTTGTACAATTGTTTCAATGAGCCCTGGGCTCCGCTGTCCAGAGATAGGCCATCATCGGACGAGGACCATTATCTCAGGTCAAAACTCATGTCTCAGAAAATGTGGCATTATCTCTTAGAGGCAGGAGGTGAGACACATTTTGTCCTCATCCCAGGGACAGGAAAATGTCCTTTCAGAGAAGATGCTGCCAGCAGCCGGTGTGCAGGGAGCAGAGGGCTGACCCTTATTGATTGTGGGGACGGGAATGAAGACAGGGCCGGCCACCTGAGCAGTAAAGTGTAGCTATTTCCACGGACGGCCACGGACGGAATGGTAGATCAGACAGAAGCAAAATGCTTTGCGATGCCCGGCCAAATTACACTTCCGATGGGATCAAGTTCGAATCACGGCATCTGAAAGTCTAATGCACGCCCCCACACTCAGTTACACGCAGCATGTGAGCACGTGGGGTGTGGGAGACACGGTGCTTTTAAGTCACTGTCACTGAGGTCATGCCTTGAACTATGTGTCCAGCTCTGATTGATGCCACCCTTTCCGAGGGAGGGGACCAACCCAGGAAACAAGCCAGGCCCATCTGTAGCCCTGGCCTTGGGATGGAATCACAGGGACTCGATTTGGGGCAACTAGAGTTTATCCAAAATGGCCAGAAGCGAAAATATTTAGACTACATGCAAAATGCACATAGTTAAGTGAATAAGACGTAAAACAGGTTGGACATCTCTATAGATAAAAAAAGCCTAAGCGACCTTTTTGATGGGTTGGCCGGTCACTATGACATGCACTGACCATCAGAGGGCAGACACTCAATGCAGGAGCTGCCCCCTGGTGGTCGGTGCACTGCCACAGCGGGAGCGTGGCTCAGCTGACCGACGGGCGCCAGACACAGGGCTCACAGCTGGCGAGTGTGGCCCAGAAACTGAAGCGGAGCAGCAGCACAAATCCATGCCCCGGGCCTCTAGTTTATAAATGAAGAGACGCTTGGAAGGCATTTTAAGTTAGAAATTGCTTTTAGTGGTTACAACAGACACCTAATTTTCACGGCTTCTACACACAGGGAGTTTCTCTTGTCTGCAAAGCTCAGAGGTCACATTCCAGGGCTGCCGTGGGACCCTGGCTTTTTCTATTTTTTCTGCTTGGCTGTGTGTAGCCTCCCTGTCAAGGTCACCCCCAAAGGTCCAAGAAGGCTTGCGAGAGCTCCAGCCATTGCATCCACAGTCCAGGCAATAGTCAGGTGGAAGAGGAAAAAGTGGGAGATAAAAAAAGGGCTCACCCCAGCTTTGAGTAAGTCCCTCCCTCCCTCCCTCTTAACATCTACTGAAAACCATTCGCTGGAGCTTAATTCTGCAACTACACCTCGTTGCACAGGAAATGTGGCCAGCTAGGCGCAATGGCGTCGCCAGAAACCACATCTATTGGTGATGAAGAAGGGGAGGATGAAGTATGGGGAGAAAACCAGATGCTCCTGTTGTCAGCGTGAACAAGAGTATCTATCAAAAGGAGAAACAGCCCCAGACCGAAACCAGGGAGAGGACAGTTGAGAACTAAGGGATTTAGGATCGGCCAGAGGTTTTCAAACTTGAGCAAGAATCAGAAGTACTTGTTCCAACACAGACTGCTGGACACCACTCCCAGGGTTTCTGGTTCAGTAGGGCTGGAGGGGAGCCCCAAAAGTTTTCATGTCTAACAGGTTTCCTGATGGTATTGATGCTGCTGGTCTGGGGACCACACATTGAGAACCACGAAGCCAGGACTTTATCCTCTAAGCATCATGGGCCCCCTTAGAGCTTTGCAGTTGGGAAGAAAACGACGCACCAACGGATGTGTGAAGGCTTATCTGCCAGCGGTCTATAGCAGCAATTTTCAAGCTTTTTCATTTGAACTCTGAGGCATGCCCGAAAATATATATTTTGCTGATCTGACCAAAAAAAAAAAAAAAATTGGTATGCTTTTGATTCATTCACACCAGACAGCTATTGTTGTGTTGGCTGTTGTCATTTTTTGTTTGACAATCTAAAGGGAACGGGGTCGATGCCCTGACTAAAGTGGTCAGATATTGCATGTTTTAAACATTCTCACGGCACAGTGGTTGAGGGTGGCTGGTCTGGAGGATGGGCTGAAGATGGAGGCAGAGGCCAAGGCAGTAGGCAGGCAGAAATGGGACCAGCACTTGGGTCATGTTCAGCTACACTTAACTGCACTCTTTACATCAGTCCCATGAAAGTGCAGACCTCCAAGCCCCAACTTTGTCAGCTGTAAGCAAACCAATCAATGTAGCTGCCTTATGCCCAGGAGACCTCTGGTATTGAAGGTGTATTAGCACTGATTGTTTATAGATGACAGATAGATTAGATAGATAGATAGATAGATAGATAGATAGATGATAGATAGATAGATAGATAGATAGATAGATAGATAGATAGATAGAGGGTGTGTGTGTGTCCCTGTCTCCCTACCCAACTGTAGCCCAAATAAGTTTATATTGAAAAATAAGCAGCTAAGTGAATAAGACGAAAAGGGTGGTGTCAATCAAACCAGGTCATGGTCATGGTTAGAGAAATGAGATGGCAGGAGGCACTAGGTCAGTGGACCTGTTCGTTCCAGCACTGCCTCTCCCTGCTTCCTGTTTGTTTTGCTCTAACCTGAGTCTGGACCGCCTTGGGGTGTGGGGATAAGCCTGAGATACACAGCGAGGAAGGATAACTGATTGAGAACGGCAACCAACCCCAGCTTAACCCCGGGTCCTGCTGCGAAGCAGGATGGTGGCCAGACTCCGGGAGATTTTTGTCCATCCGTAAAGGCACCCTCTGGGCACAGCTTGACAACCAGAATGGCTAGATTTCAGCCCCCATTTGTCTGCTTGGCCAAGGGCCCTGCTGCAGAACACAGCCTGCAGGATGGCAAGAGGCGGTCGCATCGTGAGAAGGAACTTATCTTCAGGAGCCCGGGTGTGTCCTCTGTCTGATGGGAGGATGGGCAGAAGCCCCGAGTTGTTGGGCAGATGAAGCGAGATAAACCATACAAAGTGCCTGGCGTGGGGTTGGCGCCATGCATCATAGGTCTTCTTCCAGATCTCCTTTTGAGCCTGTGAGGCTGCCGGATGGGTGAAGCCTCCCGGGCTGCCAGGGAGTCATCTGTTTCTCCTCATCTTGGCACTGTCGTCCCCGCTCGGCATGTGCGGCGACGTGCCTGCTGCCTCTTGGCTAGCCTCTCATTGTCTGGCGCGAGGAAAAGGTGCCCAGCTCCTGCTGCACTGTGAGGCGAAGCAGACAGAGGCCAGCTGAGTGCCCGCAGCCAGCCCATTAGCTCCCTGAACACCGCCAGCCTCGGGGCGGCAGAGCCCCTGATTGCAGGTCTGAAATCCCAGGGACTTCCCTCCCTCTTCATTTATTTCCTGAGCTCCAACGTCGCCAAGATCATACCCTGCCAGGTGCAGGGATGACTCTAAACCACTTTGCCCGCCCACCCAACCCCATAGGGACCTGGGCAGCCTGCTCAGAGAGGAGAGGCAGGAGGGGCAGAGGCATCATTACAGCCTCCGTGTAGGTGTGAGGGACATGGAGAGCTTTCAGCGCTGATGACTGTCTTCCTAAAGGGGCCAGCCAGCAGGCTGAAGCGCCAAATCCCAATTAAACCACGGAAGAAGTGGGAGCAGCCGGAGGAGGAGTGGGGAGGGAGGGAAGCGGCTGTGGCTGAGTCTCCCTGGGCCACTTACCCCCCTCGCTGCGGCTGAGTGAGGCGTGCTGGGTGGGGACTTCTCTGTGCTCAGTCCTCGCATGAGGGTAACAAAATGCTGAGCAGCAGTTATGCGCGGGGCACAGGCAATTAGAGATACATGAGACCCGGTGAGCCAGCTCGCATGTTAGCCGGGAGCCAGACCATGGCCATGCAACACGGCACATGCTCCACTAGAGATCACACGGAGCGTTGTGGATGCACAAGGCGGGGCACATCTGACTCTGGCTCATGGCTGTGGGGATGCTTCTGGAAGAAAGGGGCATTGCAGCTGGTTCCGGGGGATGGGCAGCAACTGACCAGGCAGAGAAGATGGGAATGGCATTCCTGGGAGAGGAGTAGCAATGGGCAATGAGGCCAGGGACATTGAGTAAAGAGACTGAGAAGGTCTTGTGTGCTGACCTACCTTTTTGGGGAGTGGGGCAAGGTGGGGGCTAAGGAGGGAGAAGCCTTGCAGACCAACAAGCAAAGAGGAAAACCATGGAACTGCTCTCTCTCTCTTTCACACACACACAAACACACACACTTTTCCACCCCCATTTTGTGTGGCTAGGGAAGGGCATGCTGGTTGATGATGAAGCTCTAGGCTCTAGGTTCTTTATATATTTATGCTAGAGGCCTGGTGCATGAATTCATACACGGGTGGTGTCTGGTTGGCCCATCCCAATCGGGGCCTATTGGGTTGGGGGAAGGGGCTGCAGGCAGTTGGCTGGCTGGCCCCACCCCCCTGGTCAAACTCCAGGTGGAACTCCCGTTCCAGGGGACAATTTGCATATTAGCCTTTTATTATATAGGATTGATTTCAGAGAGGAAGGGAGAGAGAGAAAAACATCAGTGATGAGAGAGAATCATAGATAGGCTGCTTCCTATACACCCCTCCCACTGGGGATCGAGCCTGCAACCCGGGCATGTACCTGACTGGGAACCAAACTGTGACCTCGAGGTTCATAGGTCGATGCTCAACCACTGAGCCACACCAGCCAGGCTAGGCACTGAGTTCTTGATCAGCCATCTAAGCTAACAAGAGGCAAGAAGGTAAATCCTAAACTCTGAGATGAAGGAATACTTTGTCATCTTTCCGGTGTCTGAAACACTGGGGACGGGGAATATTCTTCCAGGTTGCCCTGGAACAGTCATTAATTGCTAAAATATTTAAAACTGAATCGTTAAAATATTTCTGTTCCAGTTGGGCCGTAGCTCCTCTCCTCTAGCCCCCAAGTGCCGTCCTCCAATGCCTCCTTCTGACTGGTTGGTACCCAAGCCACACTCACCGATAGATCTATTTAATGTTACCCCTAGACGAGGGAAAAAAGGAGCCTCACAGCACGAGGATTGCACAATATGTATACATGCTACCTGGAGTTATTGATGGCTCCGTAAAATAGTAGTCATTTTCCGTAACATTAGCGAGATGACTTGGGTGCCAGCACGGTGCATAATGCCTCACACATAACAGGTGTTCAGGAAACATTAGCTGAACTATCATCGAAGCGATGCTGCTGAAAGTGTCCCTCGGGGGCCAGTTTGGACGACAACAATTCCCTGAGTTGACAGGACTGACATGTATTCTTTAGGAGGCGACAGTGGAGTGGTATTCATCGAAGTCCCTGAGGTAGAGATATGCATCAGAGATGCTGGGATCGGAGCATCTGGGCAGGTTAGCAAGGCAACGGCGGGACCTGAACGGGCACTGGCTGAGAGGCGAAAGCCCAGCGAAACGGAAAACACATCTGCGTCAACCACGGAAGCCGACGGGACTCACCGCCAGGCCCTCCCCCCTGGACAGATGTGACACGGACATTTACTGGGGGCTCTGCCCTCTTGGAATCCTCAGACCATGACAGGAAGAGTGGCAGCACTTCCAGGTGGCTGTTTGGAAACTGGAGTTCAGAGAGGGCTGGGAACTTATCTAAGGTCACACAGCAATCAAGACATGGAGTTGAGCTAACCGGTGTGGCTCAGCGGATAGAGCGTCAGCCTGCAGACTGAAGGGTCCTGGGTTCAATTCCGGTCAAGGGTACGTACCTTGGTTGTGGGCACATCCCCATTTCGGGAGGGGGGGGCGTGGGTGCAGGAGGCAGCTGATCAATGTTTCTCTCTCATCGATGTTTCTAACTCTCTATCCCTTTCCCTTCCTCTCTGTAAATAATCAATAAAATATATATTTTTTAAAAAGACATGGAGTCGAGCCTGGCCAGCATGGCTCAGTGGTTGAGCGTCGACCTATGAACCAGGAAGTCACCTTATGATTCTCAGTCAGGGCACATGCCTGGGTTGCTGGCTCAATCCCCAGTGGTGGGGGACATGTAGGAGGCAGCCCATCCATGATTCTCTCTCATCACTGGTGTTTCTCTCTCTCTCCCTCTCCCTTCCTCTCTGAAATCAATAAAAATATATTTTTTAAAAAAGACAGAATCGAGAATCCCATCCATTCTGTCTGGCTCTAAGACAATTAGTCCGTCCCCACCACGGTGCACCCTGCTATGCTGCTGTGCTTGTTTTAACAGAACTCTCACAAGAAAACCAAAGAAGTAATGGTTCAAATATTCACATATTTCCAATCTGATGTACTTGCTAGAACCCACCCACAATCCAGAGAGGCCGGCAAGGTCTGTGATGATGGGAAGAGAGTGATGTGTGCAAGCACGTCATGTCTAACACATAGTGGGTGCTTCATCAAACGCTAGCTGAACTATCCCCTGAGTTATGTCCCTGAAAGTGTTCCGCGAGGGAAAGTTTGGAGCCCAACAATGCCCTGAGTTGACGCACACACCTCCAACTGCCAAAGGTCACAAGGAAAGAAGGTACCGGTTGACAAGACTGGTGACCATCAAAGGCTTCTCAAGTGATGGCAGTGTGGGTGAAGGATGGGGAGTGGCCAGGAGACACTTTTCCAATCCCCGGATGAGCGGCCTTGGCCTTGGTATGAAGGTGCTGGGTGAGCCTGGTGGCTATGCAGGGGGCAGCGGGAACCTACATCCCTGGGCTGTGCCCGCATACAACTGGCATCGACACAAAGTGGGTGGGCTGGGTGCAGATACCGCTTGGAGCCTGCCTGTCCGCTCACACAGCGTCTTTATCGTGTAGCTTTCGCTAAGCTTCGTGCGTGTAGCTCTCCGTGGTTTACAAAATTGCTCTCTCAGATGGGATAGCTTTTTAATTGGATGAGGGTTTTGAAGACACTCTAATCATCTGGGTCACTGGAGCCCAGTGTTTTCATTAAGAGATGGATGGATGAGGTGGTTTTTCCCCCCGCCTCAGGAGAATTAGCTACTTTCTAACTGGTCTCCTTGTCTCCAGGCGTGTCACCACTGTGTCCATCCTTGATCCTATTGCCTGAGATGCCTTCATAAACAGATTGGGCTATGGTTGCAGCGCGCTGCTCAGAAATTATCCGAGGGTCTCTGCTGCCTGCTGGAGCCTGTGTACAGCTCAGTTTCTGAGCGTGGGAATGTGGCCACAGGAGTTTGGGGAATGCTGCAAACCAGATCCTCTCCTTGTGTTTTGGGGCTACAGAAACGGACTTCCCTGACCCACGGAAACATCTGCTAGAATCTGAAGGCTGTATCTTGTAGAACAAGTTTTGGAAAAGGCCTGCTGAAAAGCTCATACCCAGGCTCATGAGTATCAAAACCTTCCAGAACCTTGGCCTAATATTCTTCTTCGATAGCAGCACAGGTTCAGCTTCGAGAATCAGACAGATCCTGGTTCAAATCCCACTGCCGGCATTGAATCCCCGGGGAACTTGGGCCGTAGTTACTGTCCCATCCGATGCCACAGGTTCCTTCTCTATAAATGGCATGGACCTCTCCTACCTTGAAGGGCAATGGAAAGGATCGCATGAGATCATGAATAGAAAGCCCACAGGTTATCTCGCCTACAGAAACAGACTCCATAAATGGAATTCCTGTTATTATGGTTGTCTTTTAAAGTCCCTTTGTCAACAAGCCCACTGAGACTCACTCCAAGACATCTGCTTGCTTTTCTCTAAATATTAACCTACTAGAGGCCTGGTGCATGAAGTTTGTGCACAGGTTGGGTGCCGGCAATCGGGTCCAATCTGTGGGGCAACTGGCGGGGCGTCGGGGGACCCCGCTGGCACCCACCTTGGCTAGCCTGGGGCCTGCAGGCTGGGGGCAGCTCCTGTGTTGAGCGTCTGCCCCTTGGTGGTCAGTGTGCATCATAGTGACCAGTCATTCTACTGACCGTTCTGCTGTTCAGTCAATTCACCTATTAGGCTTTTATTACATAGGATTGTGTCCAAATGTATTTGGATTTGCCACGTGGAATGCCCTCTCTTCCCCATCTTCTGTATCTGTGAGGGCATTTCATTCTCACCACAGTGTGGCTTTCAGGTCCACGCCCTTGTCCCCTGCTGGAGAGGCATGAGGAAGCCTTGTGATGTGGCTTGGACTCCGTAGGCAGATGGGTTTAAACCCCGTCTCCCCGAAAGGCTGCCTCTGTGACATTGCTTTCATCCAAAAAAGAACGAGACAATTTCTGAGCACGTAGTGTCTGCATTTCTTCTAAAATTTCTTCAGAATCAAAGACCCCCCTGATCAAAGCCACAGTAGAATTCCACTGACCACCTCCCACTGGCTGGGCTGGTCTGTGCCTAGAAACCCAAAAATATGGCCCCAATGGTGTGACTCAGTGGTTGAGCATCGATCTATGAACCAGGAGGTCACCGGTTCGATTCCCAGTCAGGGCACATGCCCAGGTTGCTGGGTCAATCCCCAGTAGAGGGTGTGCAAGAGGCAGCCAATTGACATTTCTCTCATCAGTGTTTCTATTTTTGTATCCCTCTCCCTTCCTCTCTTTCCAAAAAATCGATTTAAAAAAAACACACACATTAAATATGAAGGCAGGAGAAGATGGTTGATGGTGTGTCCCGGCCCAGCATACATGCCTGGCTGACTTGGTGGTTTTACGAAGAAGGCACCTACCCATCAAATCCAGCTTCTTAGCCTCTTACTAGCAAAGCCTGCCATTCCCCAGCTCAGCGCAGCCTTTCCAGACAAGTTTTCAAACCTAATTAAGCTTAGCGTTATCATTGTTTTTATCACATTAAGTTCCCACTTGGCCCTCAGTAGCAGAGACCACAAAATCAGCCCTGCATCTTTAAACAGAAACAACAGATTTTGGTTCAATTAAAAATTCATTAAAATGCAAATTAGTTTGTAAATTTCCCCCCTCCTTCTGACGATCCTTCAACGTGGCTTTTTAATCATAGCGGGCGCGGAAAGAGAGGTGAACTTGCGGCTTGAAAGCAATAGAGACAAGAGCCAGAGAGCTGGTGCCCCTCCCACTGCTGCAGGATGAGGGGCTCCCTGAGAGCCCCCCCCACCTCATCTCTCCATCAGGCCCTTTCCTCCCAGACAGACCTGGTTCCATTCTCATTGTTCCCCAGCGCTTGGCTGATAAACTCAATCCTTTTGCTGATCTCAACCTCCCTGGACCACATTATCATAAGGCAAACCCCAGGATACAATGAATAGCTAACCTTACCCACCTACGGTTCCTGGCCATTCTGTAATGTTTTGATAATGCCTTCAGGGCATTCTCACCACTAACAAGACATGGAAATTTGACTAGGGGCTTCTGCAAGGACTCCCAGTGACAATTAACCCCCACGCGCTTAGCCAGGTAACCTCTCTGCCCGAATCCTTCAACAATCACAGAGCCTGCAGAGACACACCGACAAGCTAATAGCGATGTCTACTATCTACAGGACCTGTACAGCTTTCCTTCACTTTCTTTTTAAAAATATGTTGTTTTTTTCTTGATTTCAGAGAGCAAGTGAGAGAGAGAGAGATAGAAACATCAATGATGAGAGAGCATCATTGATTGGCTGCCTCCTGCACGCACCCTACTGGGGATTGACCCCGAAATCCGGACATGTGCCCTGACTGGGAATGGAACTGTAACCCCCTGGTTCATAGGTCGACATTCACCCACTGAGCCACCACGGCCGGACACCGCACTCTCTTATTCATCTAGTCACCAACCTCGGTGAGCTCCTGTTTGTTATGCCTACGATAGGAATGGGGAGCCAAGGCTCCGTGACTGGAGGAATACTTGCCCCAAGTCACATGACTAGGAAGTGGTAGTCAAGACTGGAACCCACATCCTTGGACTCCAAAGCCAATACTCCTTCCATGATGCTAATTCTATGCTTGTTGGTTTCCACTTTCACGGGCTTGGTCCAGCCTATTGTGTCATTGATTGGCCAGCTCCTATAGTCAATGGACCCTAAGACAGGCTGGATATACATATACTCTGAGGCTACCACTTGGCCAGCATGGCTCAGTGGTTGAGCATAGACCTATGAATGAGGAGGTCACGGTCTGATTCCCAGGTTGCAGGCTTGATCCCTAGTAGAACGCGTGCAGGAGGCAGCTGATCAATGATTCTCTCTCATCATTGATGTTTCTAATCTCTCCCTCTGTCTTCCTCTCTGAAATCAATAAAAATATATGTGTGTGTGTTTTATTAAGGAAAGGAAGAATCCCTAGCTGGTTTGGCTCAGTGGATAGAGTGTTGGCCTGCAGACTGAAGGGTCCCAGGTTCGATTCCGGTCAAGGGCACATACCCGGGTTGCAAGCTTGGTTCCCAGTGGGGGGGTGTGCAGGAGGCAGCTGACCTATGATTCTCTCTCATCATTGATGTTTCTCTCTCTCCCCCTTCTTCTCTGAAATCAATAAAAATATTTTTAAAAAAAAGAAGGGAAGAAGAAGACAGTGTATGTGGCCTCAGACACAAGAATGCTCTCGTCCTTCAGCTTCCTGTGGGAAGCCAGCAGCTACTGCAAGTTCAGTAGGGGCCCCTAATTGCTGAGAATACATTCAGGAAGTACGGTAAATGCAACTTAATTGGGAACTAATTAACTTGTTGTAGTTATCTCGTTACATGCCCATTAAATGTCTAAATATTCTTTTCTTCTCAGATAAAAGAATGAAAAACAGGAAGAAAATTAATCATAAAATGGGGTCTGCAGGTGAGAGAATTCAGGTAGGGAGTTCCCGGGCAGGGGTCAAGCCCGCAGGGGCAGCAGCGGGGCACCCGTGGTCCTAAAGATGCAGTCGAGCTCATTAATGCCATTTTAGAGGAAGTGGGCCGATCTTGACTTTCGGAAGAATTCTCCACTAAATCTGGTGTGAAATGGGATTTGGCCTCCAAGGCCCCGAGAGACAGGATCTGGCAAGGACGCTTCCTACCACCCGGCTTCTCTCTAGCTACGTAAGGTTTGAGTTTTTTATTCCCGTGTTAGCTTTTAATCCTGCCCTTTTCCTAGGAAAATCCCAACAGACTGTCCACCTCACCACGAGCAAGCCGTTATCAGGAGCGTTTTGCCATGGCGGGGCTCAGTTTCAGCTCAGATCCTGCGTCATCTTCTCCTCTTACTCTGTTTTCTAAACTTGTTGTTGTTAGCCCTCACCCAAGGATATTTTCCCATTGATTTTTAGAGAGAGGGAGTGGGAGAGGGAGAGACAGAGAGAAACATCGATGTGAGAGAGACACATTGATTGGTTGCCTCCTGCACGCACCCCGACCAGGGCTGGGGAACCTGTAACCCAGGTTCACGCCCTTGACCGGGAAAGACCCAGGGACCCTTCGGTCTGTGGGCCGTCGCTCTATCCACTGAGCCACACCGGTGAGGGCCCCTCTTACTCTGTTTTCAACAGCAAAGATGTTTAAACCCTCTCCTCTGCCCTGGGTCCAGAAGCTCTTCCCAGAAGGGAGTGGAGGAGATGAGAGACGCCTCCGGAGAGGACCGGGAAAGAAGGGAAAGCTGAAAGAGTCAGACTATTCACAGCCCTTGACTTTCAGCCCTGATGCTTCCTTTCTAAATCATGTCTATTTAAGTCACTGAGGAAAGCAGATGATGTTTTTAACTACTCGAAGCTCAGATCAGTCTCCGGTCCTGGCAGACAAGGCCATTGGATCCTGTTCGCGCTGGCTCGTCACGGGCAGAACGGATGGGCCAGCGACTGTGGGCCGCCGAGAGGTGGGCTGGCCTTGTGGGAAGCAAGGACGTAGCTGGTTTTCCTTCGAATGAACAGCAGACGCAGGCGCAGCCGCTCCGACACGCGGCACGTGACTCCCTCAACCTCGGCAGTTTGACAGCTAGTGCCCCTTCCAGATCTTTCTGGCTCCCTGTCTCGCTGAGAAGTGTCCCAACCACCTCATCCCCAGCACTTTTTCATTCTCCCTTCCTCACAGCCAGTTTATTCTCTATTCTGGGGGCTTCCGTGCTAAGATACCCTGCAGCGTTTCTGGATATTAGATGGAGGACCGAGAACTGGAAACGTAGAAATACAAATGCTGAAGGCCCCTTCTCTAGGGGCGCTACCTACCAGGCCTGTCTACCCGCCCCCCCCAACACACACACACACACCCGACTGCATATCCAAACCCCTCAGTCTGGGAAGGTCTGTAGGGAAAAAAACCTGGTGGAATTCCTGAGTTCTGGCCCTCACAGAGACAACTAAAGAATCCACTGATGGAGAGTATTATGCTGAGTGAAATAAGCCACTCGGAGAAAGGTAAGTATCCCATGGATCTCACTTATAGGTGGGCTCTCATGAACCAAAGAAACTGATGAACAAAAATAGACCCAGACAGAGATATAGAAGCATGGAACAGACTTGTGGAACCTCAGAGGGAAGGCAGGGGAGGGTGGGTGGGAAGAGATCCACCAGTGAACTTGTACGCATGTGTGCATACCCCGTGGACACGGACAATGGGGTGGCGAGGGCCTGTGGTGGACAGGAGGCGGAGGGCCTGAAAGAGGTCATTGGGGGGAAGGGGGTCTTAGGAAATACTTTCAACAAGAAAGATTTTAAATAGTAATTAATTCATTGTTGAAAAGGCACCCGCAACCCTGCCTTTGTTCCACTTCAGTCCACGCTCGCTTCTGTGCGTGACGCCCTCGCTCGCTGCTGTTTGCAGTCAACACTCCATCTCTGCGCCTGCATTTGTTCCAAGTTCACGTTCAGTAGAGAGCATTTATCAGAGTGCGCCGCAAAGCGCCCGCCGCCCGCTGCTATGTTGCCTGGCCCTGCAGCTCTCGGCCTGCCTCTCCCATTCAAGCTCCCCGCTTTCTTCAGCCAGCTGCCTCTGGTCTGCGCCTGCGGCCCTATGATCGGTGGCATATTTCACACGCTTCTCCTTGAGGGTGGGGAAGGTGCCTACCAGGTGGGACTGACGTTGAAAGGACTTTCCTGCCCTGGCCCGTTTGGCTCAGTGGATAGAGCATCAGCCCTCGGACCGAAGGGTCCCAGGTTCAATTTCCGTCAAAGGCACGTACCTTGGTTGCAGGCTCGGCCCGGGCCCTGCGTTCCGCCTGCAGCAGCTACGGGTGGAACCATTTTAGACCACTGCTACACACGTTATACCAGTAATGACAACTCTAATGGTCCTACAGTCCTCGTGCTGGGCGAGATAATGTAGACCAACCTCCTCCATCCCATCCAAATCATAACAGCCGGTCTCTCCTCCCCACACCTCCACCATAAAGACTTAAAAGACTGAAGTCAGATGTTCACAGAGGCAGGAAGGAATGGTTTGACATTTTAGCGACAATGTTTTCATGATCAGCACCAGGGTGATGGGAAGTGAGGGAGAACCCCTCAATCAGCTTTTCCCAGACCCCAGAGTGCTGGAGAAGTGTGTGTGGGGGGAGGGGGGATGAGGGTAGGGGCAAAGTCCTGGTCCCACTCCAGAGAATCAGATTCAGGAGGTCTGGGGTGGGGCCCCAGAGAGCTGAATTTGGAAAAATGTCTTTCTCACTGTTAGAGAGAGCGGAAGGGAGAGGGAGAGAGAGAGAAACATCAATGCAAGAGCCAAGCATCAGTCAGCTGCCTCTTGCACATACCTTACCCGTCTGCACCCAGGCATGTGCCCTCACCGGGAATTGAGCTGGCAACCCATCAGCAAAAGGGACAACGTTCAACCAGCCGAGCCCCACTGGCCAGGGGCGAAACCTGCGTTTTTAACACAGGAGATGCCCAAGGGATTGTGGGTAATTCCAGAGCCAGGTTAGAAGAAATACCCGTTCCCGCAGTGAGTCATCACCTAACTCCAGGGCAGGAAAGCAAGGTTCCAAATTGGCCGTGATCCACCTGGCTGCATGTGAGACTCACCGGGGCGGCATTTTGAAAAACACCAATGCCTGGGCCTCAACTCCCCCAAGAGAATCAGAAGCTCTTAGCTAGACATGGCGGTAAGCATGCTGTGTGGCAGTCATGCTGTGTGGCAGTCAAAACGCAGTGGCTAAAACAACAAGCACTGACTTCTCACTCACAGCTCTGTGGGTGGACCGGAGCACGACCGATTGAAGCTGGATTCAGCTGGGCCAGTGGTCGGCAAACCGCGGTGCGTGAGCTACATGCGGCTCTTTGGCCCCTTGAGTGTGGCTCTTCCACAAAATACCACGGCCTGGGTGAGTCTATTTTGTTTTTGTTTGTTTTTAAATATATTTTATTAATTTTTAAAGAGAGGAAGGGAGAAGGATAGAGAGCTAGAAACATCGATCAGCTGCCTCCTGTACACCCCCTACTGGGGATATGCCCGCAACCAAGGTACATGCCCTTGACCGGAATCGAACCCAGGACCCTTCAGTCTGCAGGCCAACGCTCTATCCACTGAGCCAAACCGGTGAGGGCGTGAGTCTATTTTGAGGAAGTGGCGTTAGGAGAAGTTGAAGTTTAAAAAATGTGGCTCTCCAAAGAAATTTCCATCGTTGTCCTGTTGATATCTGGCTCTGTGGACTAACGAGTTTGCCGACCACTGACTGGGCAGACACTACGGACGGCAGGTGGTGTTCAGGTCAGCTTCACGGATGTTCCCTTCTCCCCAGGCCACTGGCTGCCTCAGGGATGTTTTTCTTGCACTGGATCACTGGAGTGCAAAAGACAACACGCTAAGCACATTTAAGGCTGCAGCTGAGGTCCAGTACAGTGCACACCCCAGCGCGCCATCAACAGGACGGAAAGAAATAGTCAGCTCAATGGTCCAAAACTACCACAGGGCTCCATCCCAGACCAAGGACATAAAAATATCGGGGGGGAAGGGAGGGGGTTTGGGCAGTGACAAAGCCGCCTCCTATGTGGATCTAGGATTGGCTCTCTCCCTTGTAGAGGGTAACTCGAGTCCCAGGCCAACCTAGGTCGGCTGGGCGGTTCACCCAGCCTGGGCGGGAAGGCATTGCAGTGACATATTCGGGATAAAATATGAGAAGTAGCACCGTGGCGCTAAGATGATTAATTAATAAGAGAGAAACTAATGAAGATCAAGCAAAGTGGGTTACTTGGCCACGTCAGCCCTTCACCTGTGTGCACTCATGTTCTGCACATAGCCCCCAGCTCCTCTGAGCTCCCCGCTGTCTGTTCCACGGGCCACTGCCCACCAGCCTCACTTTCAGTTCCCCTCGCCACCTGGTCTCGCTCTTCTCTGAATGCACCCTATACGTGTTACGTACGTCTGGGGTGCCTGGAATACCCCTCAGTGCCCCTGCTGTGGCCTTGACCCGAGAGGAATACAACTAGACAGCCTCTCTCCCCTTGTCCTGGAGACCAAACTCCTGTTAACTCAGCCCCAGGGAAACTGCCCGGGGGGTGCCAGCCCCGGGCAGGGGCAGCGTCCCAGGCTCAATGTTAAGAACCATTTCTCTGCTGAAGAGTATTCTTTAAGAAGAAGAAGAAAAAGGTAAAGATAAAAATTATGAACAACAAAATGACATCAAATACATACCTACCAACAAGTGAATCTAAAAATCAAGTGAATAAAAAATCTGAAGAACAGAATGGACTGGTGAATATAATAGAATCAGGGACATAGAAAGGGAGTGGACTGATGATTCTCAGGAGAAGCAGGTGTGAGGGGTGCAGGAAGAGATTGGACAAAAATCTTACTCCTATGGATGAAGACAGTGGCGGGGGGTAAGGGCATGGGGTGGGGTGGGGAATCAGGTGGAGGGGAGCTATGGGGGAAAAAAAAGTGGAACACCTGTAATAATCTGAACAATAAAGATTTAATTAAGGAAAAAAAAAAAAAAAAGAACCATTTCTCAGCCACCCTCTGGGGTCCATTCCCAACTCGGCCTCGGACTCCCTGAATTTCCTTGGAAAAGTCACTTCCTCCTGTCTGGGTCCCAGTTTCCTCTGGAAAACGAGGCGTATGGAGCCCTGGCCAGTTCGGCTCGGTGCATAGAGCATCGGCCTGTGGACCAAAGAGTCTCAGGTTCAATTCTAGTCACGGGCACGGACATTGGTTGCAGGCTCCTCCTGGGCCTGGGCCCTGGTCGGGGCGAGTGCAGGAGGCAACCAATCGATGCGTTTCTCTCACGTCGCATTTCTCTCTGACCTTCCCTCTCTCTTCCACTCTCTCTAAATATAAAAATTTTAAAAAATCAATGGGAAAATATCCTCGGGTGAGGATTACAAAAATAATAAAAACAAATATATTTTATTGATTTTTTTTTTTTTTTTACAGAGAGGAAGGGGGGGAGATAGTCAGAAACATCGATGAGAGAGAAACATCCATCAGCTGCCTCCTGCATACCCCCTACTGGGGATGTGCCTGCAACCAAGGCACATGCCCTTGACCGGAATCAAACCTGGGACCCTTCAGTCCGCAGGCGGACGCTCTATCCACTGAGCCACACTGGTTAGGACAAAAACAAATAAATAAAATGTAAAGCCAGGTCTAGCTATTTAAAACGAAAAAAGGAGCGTGTGCGGACAGCCACCCCCTTCCCGCTCTGACCTGGACGGGAATGGAATTTTGCAGGCGTAGGCATGGCCCTCGGGGAAGCCCTGGGACTGGAGGAAGCCCAGACACGCACTTGGGGTTGCACTTGTGAAGAGCTTGGGCGCGGGCCTGTGCAGCCCCAGAAAAATGAATAGCTTTGCTGCTGCTAATGGAGCAACGCACTGACCGCATTCTCCCACGTGTGCGACGGCGGGGCTGCCAGCCACGGAGGCCGGGAGGAAGGGCCTCCACACAGCTGGGCCCGGGGGCCCGTCTAGGACGTGGTTGCTGTGGCTTTGAGCCCAGCTGCGGCTCGCCGGCCTCGCTCCCTTTGCCGCCAAGCCCGGCCTTTGCAGGTACCGCTCCCTGCCTTGCCCACCTCCCTGCACTGAGCCCCCGGAGACCACGTGTCCCGCTGCCCTCACCCCTCACCCTACGTGGCGGCCCTGCGTGGCCTGGCCATGCCTCCCCTGCTCTTTGCCTCCTTGTCTCTCCCCTGCTTTACTCATCATACACGGAGTGGCCAGATGATGATGATCTCTGAGCGCATAATCATCTGGCCACTCAGTGTCTATCCTATAGAATAAAAGGCTAATATGCACATTGTCCCCTCAACCAGGAGTTCGACCAGCAGGCAAATGGGCCAACCGCCCATGTCCCCTCCCCCTGGCCAGGCTGGCTGGATCCCACCCATGCACGAATTCATGCACCGGCCTCTAATAAATACACACACACACACACACACACACACACACACACACACAGAGTGGCCAGATTACTATGCGTTCAGAGATCATCATCATCTGGCCACTCCGTGTGTATCCATCATATCAGCCTCCTGGACATTCCCGAAACACACCAGGCTCTTTCCCTCTTACCAGCCTTTGTCCCTGCAGTTCCCTGAGCCTGGGACACTCTTCCTGGGGTGACCGGCCATCCCAATTTGCCTGAAACTGTCCTGGTTGTAGCACTGAAAGTCTGCTTCCCAGAAGACCCCTCAGTCTTGGGCAAAGGAACAGGAGTGCTGACCGCCTTACTGTCCTAAAGAGTCACGTGGCTGGCTCTCTCCTCTCCGCCAGGCGTTGCTCGAGGGGGGCCTTCCCAGACACCTTCACCCAATGGCCCACCCCAGCCCCAGCTGGTTTACTCAGTGGTTAGAGCGTGGGCCCATGGACAGAAGGGTTACAGGTTCGATTCCGGTCAAGGGCACATGGTTCGAATCCCGGCCCTCGTCGGATGCTTGTGGGAGGCAACCAATCGATGTGTCTCTCTCACATCGATGTTTCCATCTCTCTGTCTCTCCCCCTCCCTTCCTCCCTCTCTAAAAATCAATGGAAAAATATCCTCGGGTGAGGATTAACAACAACAACAAAAATGGCCCGCCTCAACGTCCTGTCACTCTTCATCGCTCCCCACAAGCTGAACTTGGCCGACATTGTTCCTGTCCGTCTCTTCTGTAGAGATTGGGGACCTGGCCTTGTCCCCCATTTAGAGGACAGTGCCCGGAAGGAAGCATTCTGTAAGTATTTTCTGTTGGACTGATTTGGGGTGAACTGAGCTGGTGGCTCTCCGGTCACAGACTGGGAGTCCAGAGGCACAGATCCCATTCGCACACTCTCTGGAACATTCTAGGAGGCCAAGCGGTGCTCGATTCCCCCAGAGCTGGACCTTTGCTCACATCGTTACCTATTTACCAACATCCCGCACTGCCCAGAATGCAGTGGCCAAGGCAGCGAGCAGATGGCATTAAACTCAGGAGACTTGCAGCAAAGCCTCCTGTGTTTCAAAGGGACCTGCCAGACGAGGTAAAGACGAGAGCGATGGCGCCTGAGCACGGGAGGGGAGCGCAGGGCCACGCGTCCATCTTCCATCGTAGCCCGATGGCCACCAGGGACGCCGAGCCAACGCTTCGTGCTCTTTCCCTCGCCTGAGCCTCATCCCTCTGTAAGGGGCGGATGATACCGCTTCGTTTCAGAAAGGAGAAAACAGACGCACAGAGAGAACACGTCAGTCACCTCGATGGTGAGTGGCCGCAGATACGTGAAGACCAGTCTGTGGGCTCTAAAGCCTTCAGTCTTCTCTCCATGACAAATTGCCCCACGTTTCACGAACGGCGCAGTGATTTTAAAATAGAGCGTGTGCTGCCCTAATAACTTGGACAATTCCATGTTGTCGTGTTTCATGAAAAACCAGGATACAGACGTGTACGTACACTTCCTTAATATTTATGTTTTAAATTTTCTTAAAATATATATATTTTTTGTTGATTTCAGGGAGGAAGAGAGAGGGGGAGAGAGAGAAACATCAATGAGGAGAGAGCAGCATTGATTGGCTGCCTCCTGCACGCCCCCTACTGGGGATGGAGCCCGCAACCCGGGCATGTGTTTTGACCGGGAATCGAACCCTGATCGCCTGGTTCATCGCTTGATGCCCAATCACTGAGCCACACGCTGGTTGCGCTTAATTTTTTACATAGGAAGAAGTATTAAGCTTAACCAAAATGATATAGCGGTTGCGTTGAGTGATTATTAAGTAAATATTAAAATAATTTCCAAATCGGTATTACTTTTATACTTAAAAAAAAAAATCAATGTGTTTATTCAAAGGGGAGATGGCCAGTACCTTGTTTGCCCGAAACGAAGTGGGAGCGAGTTCCGGAGATCTCATATCTGTAACTTCATTAGGCTCTTCAGCGGCTGGCGGGCGAGAGTGAGAGGCGGGAATGGGAAGAGGTCTTTCCATCAAGAAGATGAAGATGGAGCAGGAAAGCCTGGAGGGGTGGACCGTGTCCTCCTGGCTGGCATCTATGTTATGGCGGGGTTTCACCAACAAGGGCTGACCACCCCTGTGGTCAGACGACCCTGAAGTACTGCCCAGGGACAAGGCCACCGATAGGCAAGGGCCTAGGCTGAGAGCATTCCAGAGGGAAGTTAGAAAAGGATCTTGGTTCTCAGCCCCCTTTCACGTACAGGAAAGAAAAAAAACCAGGAGCAATTTCCTGTTTTTAAGGTGTTTCGGGTCTGATGGGTTCCCCAAGAAGCTCGCGATAAGGTTCAGACTTTAGATGTTTTGACAAAACGTATGCTGGTCCCTGAGCGAGTCTGCTGCGTACGTTCAACCAAGTCTATTTTTCAAAGGCCAAAACTGGGGACTAGCGAAAGAAAGACTTCTCTGTGAGGGCAAATTCCACTGTTTAGGATGTTTTATGAACTCCCGCAAAACGGAGTTTTATGGACCCCAGGACCCTGTGTGACAGATGGACTCCTGTGGGTGACAATTATCGACTACGAGCCCCTTCCTGCCAAAGGGAGGGAATTACATGTCTTCCTTTGGACAGCAAACTTAGGGTGAGTTAGAACACCCAAAACTATGCCGAGAGAACATTACAGATTTCTCAGGGCAACGTGCCTGTGTTCGTCATGAGTTATTTCGCCGTTACGGCGGGACACTTGAACAGAACAGCGTGATGGAATCACGCCCTGGAGAGGTGCAGGGCTCGCTGAAAGAACCACGGTGTGCTGCAGTCAGAGAGACGTGGGTTGAAGCCCCGTGTCTCAGTCACTCAAGTTGCCATAACAAAATGCCCCCTTCTCTCACCCCTCCCCCCAAAAAAAATGCCACAGACTGGGGGCTTAAACAACAGAAAGTCATTTTCTCACAGTTCTGGAGGCTGGTCGTCTAAGAACAGGGTGCCAGCAGCATGACTGGGTGCTGGTGAGAGCCCTCTTCCTGGCTTGCAGACGGCCACCTTCTTACGTCCTCACCTGGAGGAGAGAAAGAACAAGCCCTCTGGGGTGTCTTCTTCCTCTTCCTCTTCCTCCTCCTCCCCCTCCTGTTGTTGTTGTTGTTCTTCTTCTTCTTCTTTTTCTTTTCTTTTTTGTCTTTTTGTTAATCTTCACCCGAGGATACTTTTACATTGATTTTTAAAAAGAGTGGAAAGGAGGGGGAGAGACAGAGAGAAGCATCAATGTGATCGGTTGCCTCCCATATGCGCCCCAACTGGGGCCGGGGATGGAGCCTGCAACCAAGGCACGACGTGCCCTTGACCGGAATGGAACTCGGGACCCTTCAGTCTGAGACTGATGCTCTACCCATGGAACCAAACCAGTTAGGGCTCTGGCGTGTCTTCTGAAAGGGACACTAAGCCCCATTGTGAGGGCCCAACCCTTGTGACTTCATCTAAACCTAATTACCCCCCAAAGCCCTCATCTCCTAATACCATCACCGGCAGGGTTGGGGCTTCAAAATATGAATGGGGGAGACACGAAGTCCATCTCAGCCTCATCACTCACGGGCTGGGGGGCCTTGGGCAGGCCACCGAACCCTTCTGAGTCGCAATTTTGTCATCTGTCACACTGAGGGACTTGTTGACCACTTGTCCAAGTTTAATGAGCCATATTCCATGAAGACCTCGATGTAGTCCATGCATGTAGGAGGGTCTTCAGGGGCACCTCAAGGATGTTACTGGCTGCAGAAGGCCTCTCTTCATGGACAGAAGCATGATCTGTGGAGGCAGCCCTTCCACTGGCTCTCATTGAAGTCTGGGATCACACAATAGGACCCAGGACTTCACAGACCACTGTTTAAAAACCATTCACCTGGCCCAGCCGGTGTGGCTCAGTGGTTAAGCATGGACCTATGAAACAGGAGGTCACGGTTCAATTCCTGGTCAGGGCACATGCCTGGGATGCGGGCTTGATCCAGGAAGCAGCCGATCCATGATTCTCTCTCATCACTGATGTTTCTCTCTCTCTCTCTCTCTCCCCCTTACTCTCTGAGTTCAATTAAAAAATATATATTTTTAAAAACACTCTTCATCTGGCACAACTCCACCCACCTGCTGGGTGGCGGTCCTTTCCTAACTTCCAGGCATCCTAAATAAAAAACACACATTCACGTGCACACACCGTCATAGCTCAGGCGAGCCTGGACTCCTGGAGACACACCCACACCCTCGGGACCGGTCTCAGCCTCTGCACCAGCACCTTATCCAAACCCCCTGCGTTCCCTCTTGGACGTCAGCACCATGACCTACTCCCCAAGCATGGGCTTAGAGGATTCTCTGTCTCCTTTCAGCAGAACCTATGGATAAACACCCCCTCCTTACACACACACACACACACACACACACACACACACACACAGAGAGAGAGAGGAATCCTCAGATTTCTTTCTTTCACACTCCAGGTTAAGAGTGTGGAACACCTCAGTGTGTGTATGCACCCAGGGTTCTCGGTTTAGACAAACTTACTAGCTTTTGGAGTTTCGGTGTCTGTTAAGGAGCTAGACAGCAGGTTAAAAAGAGTATGATTCATACGTTGTGCATTCGTTAGTACCATTTCCATGCTCCCAGATACATAACTCTGATTCAGTTCCCACTGAACCTATAAGCCAGAGGATTTATTTCATTGTTTCATTGTATTCATTCCTTCCCCTTCCCTTTCAGTGTTTCCCTGGGTCTGTCTTCTGGGCAAAATTTCACCTGTGATTAGATATGGGATTACAGGGGTGCGAGCCGGGAATCTGGGTACCGGTCTCCGATTGGCTGGAACCTACACCTGAAGGGGATGAGGATGTCTTTGAGGATTGTGGTCCAACCAAAATGTTTCTAGTCAAGACAGGGAAAAGCCTTCCTTTCCAGAAAAAGAAAACAACATATATATATATATATATATATATATATATATATATATATATATATATATCACACCTCTGATACCATTGTCTAAACCTTACCCCCAAGGTATCAGAACCTCCTCCTTCATATATTGTAATTTCGCTCAGCAGCGTAGACAAACAATGTATTTCCTCTGTAACATGGCTATTCTAAAATTCTTTAGTCCCCATCATGAATAGGCACTTCACAGAAAAAGCATAAGAAAAGATGTTCGCGCTCACATATAACGAAATAATTTGCATTTTAAACACCAGAATCCCATTTTCCGCCCCACCCCCCACGCACGCAGCAGGTGGCAAAGATCACCGAGGCTGCCGCACGCTGTAGGAGCCGGTGTGGAGACGCACTTGAAAGGGACAGTGTATCTGCACGGCTCCTCTGGCAATGGCTGCCCACGTGATGTGTCTGTGGTCCCCAGTTCAGCAATCCCTCTCCGGGGTCTCGACCCCAGAGCTACAACGGTTGTGTGAACGTTGCCTGTGCCCGCTGAACTCACTTTAGTTTAACCCCAAATCTCAAACAGGCCCCACGCCAGCTCAGCAAGTGCACCCCCTCTTTCCTAGTCCAACGGCTGACTGCTCTTCTCCACGGCCATGTCACACAGGAGCCTTCGCTTCTGAAGCCCTCCACCTTCTCGGCGTGAGATCCTGCCTCAGTCTTCCTGGAGAGAGAGATGCAGATACAAGAAGTTGTCCCAGTTTTTAAAAAAAAATCTGTAGCAGGTCTACACGGAGAGGGACGATAGCATAGGATACAGCCACCGTCTGCCTCAGCGGTGAATGGGTTTCAATGGCACATCGCTACGTTGTTATTGCTTTCGGAGAGAGAGGAAGGGAGAGGGGGAGAGAGAGAGAAACATCAATGAGGAGAGAGCATCATTGATTAGCTGCCTCCTGCACGCCCCCTACTGGGGGTCGAGCCCACAACCCTGCATGTTCCTTGACTAGAAAACGAACCAAGGGAGCCACACCGGCCAGGGCAACATCCGGGTTCTTCATCGCAATGACTTAAGACCCTGGCGGTGGCCATGAAGGAAAGAGAAGAATAAGAAAGATTCCCAGCCGTCTGGCTTCGGCAACGAGGTACCATTAACTGAGAAGGTTTAGATCAGGGGTGGGAGATCGTTTCTCTGCCAAGGGCCATGGGATAGTTAAAACATCATTCCCTTAATATAATCCACTTAATATAAATTTATGTCGCTATAAAGAAGCGCCTAGATTTATTGAATTTCGAGTCTTGGCAGGACTGGAGGAAATGATTTTGCAGGCCTTCTACGGCCTGCAGGCTGGGCGTTCCCCACCCCCTGATTTATTTATTTTTTTAATATATTTTTATTGATTTCAGAGAGGAAGGGAAGAGGGAGAGAGAGAGAGAGAGAAACATCAATGATGGGAGAGAACCATTGACCAGCTGCCTCCTGCATGCTCCCCTACTGGGGATCGAGCCCGCAACCTAGGCATGTGCCCTTGACTGGAATCGAACCCGGGACCCTTCAGTCCTCAGGCCGACGCTCTATCCACTGAGCCACACCAGCCAGGGCCCGCAGCCCTGATTTAGAGCAATGGTTCTCCAAGTATGGTCCCTGGGCCAGCAGAATGAGCATCACCTCACCCCATCCCACACCTACTGGATGTGTGTGGCGACAGAAAATACTAAGCCACTCAAAACTGGTTGATCAGAGGAGAAAGAATTTGCCAAACACAAGAGAAGAGAGGGCCACCCAAGAGAAGCCCAGAGTCGGAAGTCCTTGAAGAGGTAGGAGGGGCTGAGGAAGCCAGGAGCCGCTGGGAGGTCTGGTAAGACGGAGACAGAAAATCAGCCTCTTGATTGGCAAGGTTGAGGCCATGGGCAAGGTGGCTAAGAGCATCTTCACAGGGATGGTGAGCAAAATGCAGTCTGGAGCTGGCAGAGGAGGGAATAAGCAGAAAGGAGACAGAGAATACGGGGAAAAGCACTCCTTGAGCAAAACCAACTGCCGCATACAGGTAGACCTGAGAGAAATAGTCTTTACTACAAAAAACAAACAACAAAAAAACATCAAGTCAGATGAAGTGGGCCAGCCGGAACCCCACGATGGAAAGAGTATACAAGAATTAATAAGCTTTCTCTTCCTGGGAAGCACGGAACCTCCATGAATGAACAGATAGATGACAGCGTCTGGGTACCACGCTCAACTTCTCCCTGCCGCGCTCTCGCTCTCAGAACCCGGGAGGAATGCCAGATGCATTCATAAACACACCCACACTGGCCGGGAAGCTCAGTCGCATCAACTCCACGTCCCTGGAGGACTGACGATAGGAATCCGTTCAGGGACTGAGGGGACGGGCGCAGCTCTATCTGTACAACGTGGGACAAGCGTCGTGCCATGACTGAATCAGGGGTTGTTTGCAAAGCTCTCGCTTCTATTCCTTAAGGGCCAGGGTGCTGGGTGCCATGCTGGGCACACAGAGGAAGATATTTGATATCTTACATGAGCTGGGAGAACACTAATGCTGCACTAACATCACCCTCATCCTCTTTCCCTAAGGAAATGGATTTGCTTTTTTTTTTTTTCCTTCATGTATTTTTATTTATTTCAAAAACAGGAGAGAGAGAGAGAGATAGAAACATCAATGATGAAGAGAGAACCATGGATGGGCTGCCTCCTGCTCCCTGCCCGCCCCCCCCCCCCCCGACTGGGGAAGGTGCCTGCAACCCGGGCATGTGCCCTGACCTGGAATCGAACACTGACCTCCTGGTTCATAGGTTGACCCTCAACCACTGAGCCACACCAGCAAGGCTGGATTTGCTATGTTATTTATCATCTCTGGGGGAGGGGGAGGGGGAGGACTGTCAAGAGAAAGACTGATTCTTCATCTACTAAATGTTAGGTTAACTGAGGAAAGTGAGGACATCCCACATTTTTTAACTTTTGAATTTAAACAGTTGGAAATTCACATCTACTTTGTGTCCAAATCCAGGGACAGCGCAAGGTGTCCATTATTTGATTTTCATGAATAGTGCAAGGAGTCCATCGATTATTGATTCCCGTTATCAGTTACCTGGAGAAGTGCTCAAATTTAATTTCTTCACCAAGGCTAGAAGGGGCAATAAGAAAAGGACCCTCGCTCACCCTCACTGGTTTTGCTCAGTGTTTTTAGAGCATCCGCCCGAGAACTGAAGGATTCCAGGTTCAACTCCTGTCGAGGGCATGTACCTTGGTTGCAGGCTTGATCCTTGGCCCCAGTCTGGGCATGTGCAGAAGGCAACCAATCAATGTGTCTCTCTCACATTGATGTTTCTCTCTCTGTCTCTCCTCCTTCCTTCCACTGTCTAAAAATCAATGGAAAAATATCCTCAGGTGAGGATTAACAAGGAAGGAAGGAAGGAAGGAAGGAAGGAAGGAAGGAAGGAAGGGAGGGAGGGAGGGAGGGAGGGAGGGAGGAAGGAAACCCTCTGAAGAAGAAAACTGAATTTTCCAACCAGCTTTGGGTGATCCGTGTCCATCTCCCCTCGATTCGCTTGCCTTAAACCCTGATTTCCTGAGATACTACGTCTACCTGTCTGTCCTTTCAATTCCAGTTACACGGAAAGTGGCTTCTGTGAGTCTACGCAGGTTAATAAGCAAAATGCAGGATTATTGCCTTCTGGGCAGTGTGTCCTCCCCAGTTCTCATTCTCCCCATTTCTCTCAGACCCTCCCTGGCCCTGTACTTCCCTGGCCCTGGCTGAGCCCAGCAATTCCACTCTATTCCCTGGCCCCTCTCGGGCACAGTGCCACCTGGTGGCTCCCCTCAGCTCTGACAGCAGGACAACAAAAGCATGAAAAAAACCTAGCAGGTGAGCGGAAATGAAAACTTCTGGGATTGACCGCAGATAAGAAATCAAATGACTGATAGGGAGAAAAGGGTTCCTCCTTCGTGGAATGGCACGTACGTTCAAAAGCGGCAGAAAAGCGGAATAAGGACGGACTCTGTGGAGACTATTTTACAAACATCAGAACTATTCCTCTCCACGTCTTCCGCGGAAATACCTCCCTGTTGCATTTTGTCAGCAGGCGAGGACGACTTTTGCGTGGTCGACAGCTCCCTTCGGAAGCCCACTGGCTTCGGAGAGCAAAACTGTGCAACGGTTCGCTATTAGCTAACAAATCGTGATGAACCATCGATACGATTGATGCTTACGAGTTTCTCTCTCTTCAGATGGCTGGAGCCCCCTCGGCATGACAACTGCTGTCTCATGCCCGGCGCGTGGCTCTCACTATGGCTAGCTGCGTGCTCTGGTGCTGGGTCCCGCCTGGTGCTCTGCCAGGGGAAGAGAGAGAGAACAAAGTAGTAATTATGTGTTTTGGCCATTATCTTTATTTGAGCTGAAAATGTGGAAGACGACCACAAAAATGTTCGTTGGATGTGCTTTTTAAATGTCTCTGCTTTTTAAAAATGAGTGCTGTTGGTGATTCTCCCCTCCCCTCCCCCCCCCCCCCCGCCCGCCTCCATCACTATTTGTGCTCAATTCCTCCCTAGAAACGGAGAAAAGTCAGTTCTTTTCCTGCCAGCTTCATCTTTCCCATTGATTTCCTGGCCCAACCAACGCAGGCCCCTAATGGAGCCTGAAATGAAGGCAGTTTTGCTTTTGTTTTCATCCTCTGTTGGCACACCTCTGCCAGAGGCCAGCTGCGGGTTGAGCCCTGGGCACTCGCCCCTTGGGAAGGGACCTGCCCCTCTTCTCGGCTGCCAAACACAAGATAAGGAAGGGGAGGGGACGACGCGGTCCCCTTTGCTAGGCCTGGAGCCACAACGGAACATGGTCTTTGGAAATGAGCTGCACCACGGAAAATAAAGGCAGAGAGGGGCGGCCTGCAGACCAAAGGGTCCCGGGTTCGATTCCGGCCAAGGGCATGTGCCCCGGTGGCAGGCTCCTCCCCGGCCCCGGTCAGGGTGCGTGCGGGAGGCAACCCCTCAATGAGTTTCTCTCACATCGATGTTTCTCTCTCTTCCCCTCTCCCTGGAAATCAAAGGAAAAATACCCTCGGGTGAGGCTTACCAAGAAAAACAAAAACAAAGCTAACTTTATAAAACGTGAGAATCGGGAAGTTAGCGATCCAGGTTTTCAAGTAGGATGACAAGGCTGAGAAGGAGAGGGATCCTTATAAAATGCCAGTCTTTAGACCTTAAAAACTTCAAAATAAGCATTCAGATGGACCAAACGAGGGTTATTCACAGAGGAGCAGGGGAAGCAAGGGCCCTGCTTCCCCCGAAGGTCCCCCGAGTCCTGCGCTGTCACTCGTCCTTCCTTCCTTTATAACCTTTCCCTGCAACTCCAGAACCACAGCCACGCGAACAGCCGAGACCGTGGAACAGCCGAGCCAGTGGGTCCTTCTGGTAAAACTCAGAGTTTGGCTGAGGATCTCATGGGCCCTTAAAGGCCTATAATAACCCACAATGGGGCCTTTTCCAGATCTGAGACCCTTGCTTTTTCCCTTTGAAAGAAAGAAAAAAAAAAAAATTCAAACGAGCCTTCCTGACCTCCCTGGGACCCGCGTGCAGCCAGATTGGGAAAATCACGTGGCGTTTGTCTGACTCAGTATGTGAGCAACTTAAGTGCTCACAGGTGTTGCCATTATGCGCCCCATCTACCTCCCAGGGATGTCAGGTGGCGGGGAGCCAAGCCCACTGCCAGGGCCACTCAGGACCAATTTAATGAACTGCTTTCAGACCGAAAGAGTGACCCGGCACTCATTTGTCATCTCGATGACTTTCCAGAAACCTGCGAAATGGACGGCGTTTACTGCAGCGGATCAGGCAGTCAGTGGGAGCCTGTTACTGACCAAGGGCTTGGAAGCTGACAAATCCCAGCTATTACCCGTAATATGTTGACAAAAGGCAGGTAGGCGGCTACAAGTCTCTCTATTATCATTAAGAACTGTCAACACCATTTCCCCGTTCGTTCGTAAACATTTTACTGGCAGCTTCAGTTATTCATGGGATTCTGATGGGCCGCGGAGAAAATTTGCGACACAAAAACACGCACTACTACTAGGTTGTAAACGCGGTCTCGCCAAAAAATGCGAACTCTAATGAATGTTCAGGAGTAATGATGCCCTCTTAGAGTTGGGGAGAGATTGAGACCATTTGAATTTTATAAATCTCTTTAAAAAAAAAAAAACAACTGTCCAGGGAAACTTTTTCATCTCTATACATTTCCTCTTACAAAAAAAATAAAAGAGGAGATATTCCAAAAAAATGTAGTGGTCATATACCTGCAGCCAAGATCAGGATTATTCTCTAAGAGAGCTGTGTACAGTGGGGTGACTTGAAGGCCTGGCCAAGGACTTCATTTGTGAAGATTTGAAAAGAAAGGGTGTCCCCTCCTCCTCCTCCTCCTCCTCCTCCTCCTCCTCCTCCTCCCCCTCCTCCCTCTCCTCCCCCTCCTCCCTCTCCCCCTCCCCCTCCCCCTCTTTTTTAGGAAAGGATGTCTTGATTAAGATCCTCAGGTTAATGTGACTCCTCCACCCCACATTCTGTTTTTGTTTTTGTTGTTGGTGGTGGTTTGGTAATCCTCAACTGAGGATATTTTTCCATTAATTTTTTTTTTTTTTAAGCCAGAGTTGAAGGGAGGGGAGAAACTGAGAGAGAAACATCGATGTGAGAGAGACACACCGACTGCTTGCTTCTCACATGCGCCCCAACCAGGGCTGAGGATGGAGCCTGCAACTGAGGTACGTGGCCTGGACCAGAATTGAACCTGGGACCCTTCCGTCTGCGGGCTGATGCTCTATCCACTGAGCCAAACTGATCAGGGCCACCCCTCGTGTTAATGTATCCTTGGTAGTGTTGCCTGCACACGGGCAGTAGAGTTTGACCAGGGTTGGGGTTTGGGGCGCCACGTGGGTGTAAAACCACTGTCTCCTCTACCTGCACACGCATCTCTGAATGGCCCCTTTGCTGCAGCAGCTGGGATCTGGCTGTGCCCAGAGCATCAGAGAAGCCCAGGTTAGGTGCCGATCAGGCTCAGGTGAGAAGAATAAGAGAGGACGCCTCTCCGGGAAAACTCCTAACACCAAGGGGACCAAAGTGGGTCGATGGTTTTTCTTCATCAGAAACTGCACTATGAATATTAGGCAGATACTTATGAAACATCAAAGGAAAATGGGAAATTGTTTGCAAAACCAATTTTCTACACTAAATATGTGTGTTTATATTGGGTTATTGAGAAAGAATATTAAACTCTGGCAGGAAAAAAAAATTCTGTGCAGAGAAAATAGGCACAACAAATGTTAATGACTTTTTCCCCCCCCCTGATTTCCAGAGTAATTTATGATCACTGTAGAAAATGTATAAAACGGAGAAAAGTCTGAAGAAAAATAAAGAACAATCCAATGTGACCGTCCAGGGATGACCACTGTTTGCATTTTAGATATACCCTTTCTACTTTTGCATTATCTTAAAAACAAACCAAAGTCCATACGTAATGATCACTTACTTTCATGCTCCCATTCTACTAAGTGCTTGAGATATATTCATTCGGCTCCCAGAGGGACATCTTGCCGGGGTTCTTGTTCCTGGCATTAAGAAGGAAGGGTTCAGCAATCTGGAGAAAGGCTGTGCATAGATTAAGTCGGAGTCCAAAGACGAAAGATCGTTTTGAAAGGCACTGGGGGTCAGAGGAGCCTGGCTGAAGAAGCCAAGTTTTAAGTTCCCCTTGTCTCAGGACCCCTTGCTTTTTATTAACACAATTTGTCCTAAGGCAAGGTGGAGGCATACACTTCAAAGGGTAGGGTTTCGTACAGAAGCATTGTCAGATTGGGGAATAGCCTCCAGCTGTTCAGGTGTTTGGCCAGTAGGAGGCAGTAACATACAGATTAAGATGCCCTGAGCTGTATGGTAGTAAACAATCATCCTATTCAGGTTTGGGAGAAATGCCTTTTAGCCATTCCAACAGGTGATAATATATGTGACTCAGCCCTTGTTGAGTCTCCGAGTTCCATCAACCTTTTGATGAAACTCTTGCAATTATGACATGCTGGAATTGGCTCCTGGCATCGTCTGACAGGAAATCCACTTGGGGCTAAGGGTCCCTCTCCTTTGGCATATTCTGTGCTAAGGTCCCAGCAGGAGGACATTCTGGTGAGTGTGGCCATGACCTTGGAGTTTATTTTAGAAACAGTACTTCACCAAGCACGCTAACCAAATTCACTGTGACTGTGGCAACTTCCTGTTGCCACTGGTCACCAGTGTTGTGCTGGAGATGACTCATGCTGATTGTTCAATGGAGCCCTCATTAAAAATGAAACTTACAGCCCGGGCAGCGTGGCTCAGTGGTTGAGTGTTGACCTAGGAACCAAGAAGTCATGGTTCGATTCCCAGTCAGAGCACATGCCTGGGTTGTGGGCTCAATCCCCAGTAGGGGGCATGCAGGAGACAGCCAATCAGTGATCCTCTCTCATCATTGATATTTCTCTCTCTCTCTCCCTCTCCCTTCCTCTCTGAAATCAATAAAAATATCTTTAAAAATTAAACGTATAAGTAAACAGAGTTTATGAAAAGCAATGGCAATGCATACTCAGAACTCATCACTTCCTCATTTCATTTTCTGCCTTTTGCTATTATCTATGCTCTTGAGATGATTTCATACTAGAGGCCCGGTGCACAAATTCATGCACGGGTGGGGTCCGGCCGGCCTGCCCGGTGCAGGCTGATCATGGTGGGCCGGCTGGGGGGAGGGGCTGCAGGAGGTTGGCTGGCCGGCCTCACCCCTATCAGACCACTTGGTCTCATAGTGACTGGTCATTCCGGTCACTCGGCTTTTACAGATACAGATATGGCAATACTCTATCTCGGTGCGTCAATGCCCACCTCTTCCCAAGGTGGCCTTCAGTTGCGAGATGGGGGTGACTTGAAATTGGCCATGGCAGGAACAGGTAATTGATTGGGTTCCGACCGGACTAGATAATGTGGAACCAGAGGGGAAGAAGGTGTCCCATCCCATGGGAGTCTGCAATCCCACCGAAGTGTCGTGAAAAGGCGTGCGTGCAGGAGAAGCCGCATTGCACTCGACCAGGAGACAGACAGGCAGCTCTCAGCTCGGAAGCTCCTGCGGGCAAGTCTCTTGGTCCCTGGGTCCCAGGGTTTTCCGTGGTGGGCATCCTGAGGGGACAATCCTTTTTCTTTCTCTCTGCCATCTGGTACCCGACTTTGTGCTTGGGTTCAGAACCACCTTGAATCCCTGGCTAGAGTCTGGGGAAACCATTGAACCATCTCCCCATCTCCCTCCTCTGCTCTCACCTCCAACTCCAGGCGGAGCTCATGCCCACATCCCTCCCGACATCTCTTGCTGTTAATCCCAGAAACATTTAAAGCAATCGTCGGGGCACATTTCTTTTCTTTCTTTAGCTAGTACACAATTTTGCTGTTTACAAAAGCTACAAATGGAATGCAAATGTGTCCATTTACTTTTCCGTGCTGATACTGCTAGGATTCTGATCGCAAGGGGAGAACGCTGCATTTGTGAGAACATTCTAATTTAGTGTCAATTTCAAAAGAGAAGGCAGGTTCTCTCCATTATGGAGGTGCAGGAACACAATAGCCTGTTAAGTCTATTCCAACTATGATATTCTACCTCTTGACACCCCCACCCCGGACAGACGTAGAACTATTCACGGCTCTCCCTTCCCAGAGAAAGGGAGGACACTACCACTTTGTAGTCACCATTCTAAACTGCTCTCTGAGTAAGTTCCGGGGTGGTTGGGTACTGGGTCAGAATTTTAGATAAGAAAATTATTATTTAAATATTGAGCTTTCCCCCTCCCCACGCCCCAAGTTGGATTGCCTGGAAAGACTAGTCTCTGCCGTGTGGAAAGATGAAAATCGAGATTGATGATTATGGCCTCACCGATAGTGAAGGGTGTGCAGTGAGCTAAGATAAACTCATTCCCTGAATCCTGACATACTGGAACGAAGGGGATACAGTCAGAATCAAAGGAGGTGCCTGTTTACAAATCTATTTAAAACTGCCCACCCTGACGGCGTGGCTCAGTGGTTGAGTGTTAACCTATGAACCAAGAGATCTGGGTTCAATTCCCGGTCAGGGCACATGGCCCGGTTGCAGTCTCCATCCCCAGTGGAGGGCATGCAGGAAGCAGCCTGTCAATGATTCTCTCTCATCACTGATGTTTCTATCTTCCTCTCCCTCTCCCTTCCTCTCTGAAATCAATAAAGATACATATTTAAAAAACAAACAAACTGCCCCAAGGACTGCAGGGGATCTTGGCCTTGCCGTGTTGTAGAAGTTGCTGAGGTCAGGGAAGGATGACTGCATTAAAATGCCCTCTCTGGCCCAGCTGGTGTGGCTCCGTGGTTGAGCATCGACCTATAAACCAGGAGGTCACAGTTCAATTCCCGGTCAGGGCACATCTGGGTTGTGGGCTCGATCCCCAGTAGAATCCCATCTCAATGACTCGCAAGGACAGCTTCTACATTGCAAAGCTAGCTAGCTCTCTTTCCCAGCAGATGTACTGAGGGGCGTTGCTCTGTGGATCTGCTTACAAGGATTTCTCTCCAAGGAGTGGAAACGTATTTGATACGTTTCCAATTTTCTTGACTACTCTTAAGGACTCTTCACAAGTGGCTCCCCAGGAGGGAGGCTCTGAGCCCCGGGTGATAACAGGGTCACCTCACAGGAAAGGTTGTAACAGTGTTTGTAGCTCTGAGGTGTGTAGCTATGAATTTAGGATCGCCACAATCACCCCATGATGCTCAGGATAGTAAGAGTGGTGTTGGTAGAGAAGCAGAGAGCAGAGGCCAGCGAGGCTAGCCAGCTTCTTCCTGCTCTTGGGTGATCTTCTTAGTCAACTAGAGGCCTGGTACACGAAATTCGTACACGGGTAGGGTCCCTAGGCCTGGCCAGTGATCAGGGCCGATTGGGGTCTTCCTTCCCCCGGCTGCTGGCTGCCAGCCGGGGCCTTCCTTTGTTCCATGCCACCCCCTGGTGGTCAGCACACCTCATAGCGAGTGGTCAAACTCCCAGTTGGTCAAATTCCCAAGGGGACAATTTGCATATTAGCCTTTTATTATATAGGGTTATAAGCTACTCAGAAGGCCACATCTGGGTTGTGTCGCTCACATCCCATTCCATAATTATGCACTTATACATCTGTCTTCTTCCTGAACTGTGAGCCACTGGAGGGCAGGAAATGTGTGTCTCTTATCTTAGTATCTCTAGTCCCCAGCATAGAGCCTGGCACAGGGTAGGTGCACAATTAATACTGTTGAGTGATGGAGGGAGGGAATGAATGAATGAATGCATGACTAGAATACTGAGCAGCATTCACAGCTGCACCCTGTTCGTACCTCTCCCTGTTCAGATATCCCAACCATTCATCTCAGAAAAACAAGACAACACCATAAACACAGCCCCAAAGCTCCTAAACCACCCATCACGCAAGACAGAGGGGAAGACCAGGCGCTCAGAAAACTCAGACACACGATGGTTCGACCACATGACCTGGGGTGCTGCTGGGAAAACCCTCTTGGGGTGCCTGTTACCACCTCTAAGGGACAGGACGCGTGGCATCCAACAGTCTCCCCACAAGACAAATAAGTGGCCATTTAGAGGCGCTCGCTGTCATCGTGCATGCATTTTGCAAGGGGCCAGGGGAGAGATGAAATGCTAACAAGGGAACGGGGAAAAGACATCTGCTCCCCACACCCAGAGCGTCCCCGTTTCTCTGTGCTGCTTCCTTCTCCTGCTCTCCGGGCAGGGCGATGGGAACTCCTCCTGCAGGCTGGCCAGCAGCCCCTGGCTGGGCAGCCTCCCTCCTGCCCGTCCTTCTCATACACCAACAGGCAAAAGGACTCTGGGCACAGGCTCTGGTGGGGAAGGCTTCTGTTCCCCCCTTACCTTCCCAGGGTCCCCCTGAAGGGACTTAGTCACTGCCAGCCCCTCTGGGGCCTGGCTCTGTATGGGCGAGGGGGGGGTGGAGGGACACACACAGGCAATCTGCCCCACCCATTCATTCAGAAGTCCTTTCCAGGCAGTTAGGACATTCCATACAGCGTCTACACAGGACTCTTCCCCCCAAACTCAAACCCCAGGGACCCTTTCTGTCATAAGAAACCACATGATGATTTCTGGGGAGTTACATTTCCTGATTTCAGGATTGTTATAGTTAGTGCAAGAAAAGAGAAAAAAAAAGGTAACTATTAATTTCAGTAAAACTTAATGGGGCCCTTCACACCCCAGGCTAAGGGTTAGTGCAAAGATTGAGTTCAATGATCTAAGACTGGGGAAGCATAAAATATTAGGTATAGAGGTGTAGGGGGGAGGGGGATATGGGGGGCAGCCTTACTTCTTGGGGAGCCATATTTTCTAGCACGCCCTTAGATCAAGATGGGTCTGGAGTGGGAGGAGGGGGTTACTGATTTTCCAGGAGAGGGCGAGAGCTGAAGCAATGCAGCCCAGCCCGGAGGGAGTCAGCACTGCAGGGGTTAAGGCGGGCGGGCAGTAAGTCCGACATTGTGAATAGAAGCAGCCACTCCACGCAGGAGCCTGTGGTTCCAGCCATGGCGGTGTGACCTCAGGCAACTCAGGGAACCCCTCTGAACCCAGTCTCCATCTATCACCGGAGACCAAGATGAGTGCCTGGCGGGGAGGGGGCGGGGGGCGGCGGAGAGGTGCGGAGTGTCTCCGGGCTCGGCACCTACCCACAAACCGCAGTCAACGTCTCCACCAAAGTTGGCCTGTCTTGGATATTTCTTCTCCCCTCCTCCTCCCCCACCTCCGCTCCGAATTTGAATCTTGCTGAATTGTCTGGCGGCCTGAAACCGCCTCCTGGCCGCGCGCTGGGGGCTGTCCCCAGGTGCGGGTCTTTGTGTGGGGAAAACTTTTAGAGAAAGCGGGCGGCGCTGGACAAAGAGCGGGCGGCGGAGGGCGTTTGCCAGCCGACCGGGTACGCGGGGCGGTGCTCGGTACCTGGGCGCACGCGGCTCCCCAGCTCAGCCCCCCTAGTCTGGGAGTGGCCGGCTCCAGCCACGTCCCAGAGCACCCCCCCACCCCCCGGGAGCCGAAAGAAGGCCGGCGGGATACGCCAAGGCGGGCGGCTGGACATCGGAGTGGACTGGGGTGGGCGGAGGCGAGCAGAGACGCGGAGCAAAGCTGTCAAACTGCGCGCGGAGCCCCACGCAGGGCGGGGAAAGGGAGGAGAAGGGAGGGGAGGGGAGGGGGAGAGAAGGGGCGGGCGGGAGCCGAGGGGGAGAGCTGGCTCGCCGCGGTGAGCAACCCCTGTGTGCCGCTGTCGCAGCTGCCGCCGCCGGCCCAGACTCGCCGGGAGCGCAGGGTATCTGCCCTGCTGCGCACCGCGCGCACGGAGGCTCGGGCGCCCGCCGCTGAGCCCTCCAGCCCCGCTCCTTGCTCCAGCCCTCAGGGTCCCGTGGGCGCGAAGCCACCATGCAGCTGCAGTTCCGGAGCTGGATGCTGGCTGCGCTCACGCTGCTGGTGGTCTGCCTCATCTTCGCAGACATCTCGGAGATCGAAGAAGAAATCGGGTAAATAGCTGCGCCCGGCCGGGCCGTGCCCCGGCGGGATCTCTCCCCTCCCGTACTCTCCGCACACGCACACCCCCAATCCGCTTTGTGTGCGCCGCGCCCCCCTATCGCTCAGCTGGAGAGGTGGCGGGCGGTTTTGGCCGGGGTGGCCGCACCTTGGGCTCGGGACGGCTTGGTGAGCTGCGGGTGGGGTGTCCCCGGGCAGGGAGCACGGGCAGCCTCCAGCCGGCCAGCATCTGGGAGCCGACTCGCACCCCTGTCCCCCTCCCTTCTCCGAAGTGTCCACGCGCGATGTCGCCGGGTCGAGGGAGGGCGCTGGGGAGTGTCTAGGGCGGGCGGAGGGGCCGAGAGTGGAGGAGGTAGGAGTTTCTTTGTCTCCAGCTCGGCCGCTTTCTCGCCTTGGCAAAGTGGGCAAGGGACGCGCAGGGATCTCTGCGCTGGGGGAAGGGATCCCCAGACCCAGCGGAGGACGCGGGCTCTGCATGGGCTCCCGGGAAGGGGAGTGTCCCCAGTACATAAGGACACACACGCGCTCTCCCCGAAGCCCCAAGAGCCTGGCGTTGGGGTGCGCGCTGGAACCGCTAGAGCTGGAGCGCGCGGGGCTGGACTGAGACCCCCGCCCTCGCCTGGCTTTGGACGCTCAGCGAACCCACGGCGCCCCTGCACCCCCGAGTTCCCCGTGCGCTCTCACCGCGGAAACCGAGACCTTTCTGGGAAGTCTATATCGCCGCCCGGTGGTCTTCGGGGCCCCCTGGCGCGCGGTCTCGCCCTAGCGTTTCTCGGGATCTCTCCAGAGGTGGGGCGGGGCGGCGAGCCCCTGCCCTAGCGCGGGACTCCCAGGAGCGCGCACTCGCAGCGCAGGACACACCAGCCGTGGGATCCGGAGGCTGATACTCGCGCCCTGCCTGGCAGCCTCCCGCACGCACGTGGGGCCCGGCCCCTCTCTGCTTCCGCGCCACACAAAGCCTCCAACCCGCAGTGGGCAGGTGGGGAGGCAGCGAGGGTTCTGAGGGGCCCGGAGCAGAGCTTCCTGGCCCTGGGCCCTGAGAAGGTGAGTTCTCAGAGTGGGCAGAAGGTCCCTTGCTCCATGGGGCTAGTGCCAACTAGGGTCCCGCACCGTGTGCGCCCCCTCCTTTGTCCCATTTGTCATTTCATCCTATCAGCACGAGTTGAGGGCCCTTAGGTTGAGCGTTTCCTTTAAAGGGAAATGCCAGTCCTAGGCCGAGGATGCCCAGGCCCTAAGGACGCACACCTGGGGCCGGCGCCACTTCCTGTTCTCCCCTTTCTCCCTGCCCCTATCCATCAGTGCCACCCCAGAATTCCTCCTGTGCGCCCCACCGCCCTTCAAGAACCCTCTCTGCCTCTTTCTCCCATCATCCTAGGTTTCCCCCACGAGCTCCGAAAACTTTCACAAATGCTGTTGAGTTAATACACAGCGCGCCAACAGCTCCCACACAGACAGGGAAGAGCTTTCTGTCACTTTAACTCCAAAGCGTGGGTAGGAGAGGAAACGGGCTAGCCAAGTTTGGGGTGATGGAGGTCCCACTGGGGAGGGCCTTCCTCTAACCGCCCCCCCTCCTCCCAGGTATCGGATCTGCCTGGCCCAGACAACTCGCTGACCTTGGCATGTGAGAGGGCGGGACCAGCGGCTGCCCATTGTTCTGCTATAAAATCCTAAGAAGTGCTGGGTGTTGGTTCATTCAGGCATCCCTTGCTTGTCCATTCACTGAACTTTTGCCGAATACCCTCTACGGGCTGGGGGCTTCTGGTTTTTTAAGTGCCATAGGGCATCGCTTCGCACTTTCCTGCCAGATGTGGTGTAAAGGCCCCATTCCCCCCGTCAGGTTGATCCAACAGGGTAGCCAGCCATAAGCTCCAAGGCCTGAGCTAAGAAGGGTCCTTCCTTATATATTTAAAACGCGCCCATCCGGCGTGGCTCAGTGGTTGAGCGTTGACCTATGAACCAGGAGGTCACAATTCAATTCCCGGTCAGGGCACATGCCCAGGTTTCGGGCTCAATCCCCAGTAGGGGGCGTGCAGGAGGCAGCCAATCCATGATTCTCATCATTGATGTCTCTCTCTCTCCCTTCCTCTCTGAAAACAATAAAAATATTAAAAACAAAACCAAACCAAACCCATGCTATGAGTATGCCCCAGGACCTGTTTCATTGGGGGGGGGGGGGTCCCCCTGCCTGGGAAAAATTGTCAGACAAGTCAGATGTGTTATATTCCACACCACTGTCCTTCACTCTGGTGCCCCTGTCCTGAGGCTGACCCCCGTGAGACACCCACTTCCCCAGGAACCCCACACCTGCCCCGAACGCATTGAACTCAGCCGAGTGGAGGCATATCTGGGCCGCCGCGGCTGCGGTGGGGGGGGGGGGGGAAGAGGAAGGAGATGAGGCGGAGGACGAGAACCCCAGCTGCCCCTTAGAGCTACTTGTAAGCCAGGTTTCACACGCAGTCACTTCTTTGATCCTCGTAAGCACCCCAACTTGGAGCAGCCAGAGGGCGCTCTGTGCGGTGAGTGTCCTGGCAGTGACAGGGAGGGGTGCCGCCGGCTCTGTCGCCCTCACCACACGCCTTTCCAGGAGACCTCAGATCCGACTGGAGACCATGGTGCCCTTGTTCCAGCCCTGCCCACCCTTCCCCAACTCGCTCTCAACCTGAGCTGCGGAGGATTAAGCATCCTCTGCCCGGGTCAGCCCCTGAGATAGAGCACCGATTCCGGAAAAGGACGGCTGTAGCTGGGGGACAATGAACAGTGGGACCCTGTGATTTGTTAGAAAAGAACCTCTTTTCGGAGTACATGTTCAAGGATCAAGGCATGAGGAGTGCAGAATGACACCTGTATTGTCTGGAGGAACAGAACTGAGATGTATTTTTCTTAAGCTCTCGATTCTCTTTCTTAGAAAACCAGGCTTTTGAGGTAGTGGCCTGGGAGGGCCTGCCCTGCCCTGGGAAGCGCAGACGGTATGGCGAGGGGCGGGGCTTTTCTGAGAGACACGCCTCCTACTCCTAAGTGATGGTTTTCGGAGTTACATTTCTGCACCCACAACAGCATGGTGATTACCAGAGGGAAAGGGGGTGGGGGAGGTGGAAGAGGGTAAAGAGGAGAGAAGTTGTGATGGAAGGAGCCCAGCAGGCGTGGCTCCATGGTTGAGAGTCAACCTATGAACCAAAAGGTCACGGTTCGATTCCAGGTCAGGGCACATGCCCGGGTTGTGGGCTCGATCCCCTGTGTGGGGCGTGCGGGAGGCAGCCGGTCAATGAATCTCTCTCATCACTGATGTTTCTACCTCTCTCTCCCTCCTCTCCCTTCTTCTCTGAAATCAATAAAACATATATATATTTTTTAATGGTGATGGAAGGAGACTTGACTTGGGATGGTGAACACACAGTACAATATACAGATGAGGTATTATAGAACTGTACCCCTGAAACCTATATAATTTTATTAGCCGATGTCACCCCAATACATTCCATAAAAAAGGAAAAAGAAAGTTACATTTCTAACTCACCTGCTTGTGGAGATACCAGCATCTCCCTGAGGCTGAATGAGAAAGAGGAACTGTAGAAGGATGAGTTCTCTGTGAAGCCCCCAAACAAATCAGGGGCCTGGTGGCGCTTTGGCAAAACCACCTCTGGTTAACGCACCCCAAATTCTGGAGTCAACTGGACCAAGTTATAAGCTAAAATCTTTTTCTGGTTGTCCCGTGGGCTTCAGTTTTGAGAGGAACCTCCAAGAGGGAGGGTGTGGGCATGACGGCTTGCCTACCGCGGCGTCCCAGAACCTGGCGTTCAGAAGGCACTCGGTAAACATCTGTGGGATGAATATCCTGCAGATGGCACACACCATCCCTGGCCAGGGCTGGGACCCTCCCAGCCTTAGGACAGGCAGGGAGTGTGGGGTTCCCGCTAAGAAACCTCTCTTCTTAGACAATTAGGTAAATTGGACCCTGAGAAGCAATACTCTGGTTAAGGACAGGGCACGCCTGCCCGGGTCTCCTCCTTTGTCACCCAATGTCCTCGTCCCCTGTGATCACAGCGGAGGTACAGAACTCTGGTTAAAGAGGAGGTAACTAGTGATAGTAAAGCAAGGAAGATAATGGTGAAGATGAAGATGATGGTGGCTGTTATCACTGATTGATTCCGCCAGTGTTTGCTGTGAGCCAAGAGCTATCCTGGCCGCTGAATGGCCACCTGCCAGGGGCACCGAGAGTTACTCTCTTCTGAGCTCTGTGCCAGGTGCTGTGCTGCTTCCTTTACTTATTTATTGTTCCTCCTCAGCCGGGGATATTTTTCCTTTGATTTTTAGAGAGAACTGGAAGGGAAGAGACACAGAGCAACACCGATGTGAAAGAGACACATTGACTGGCTGCCTCCTGCACGCGCCCAACCAAGGCTGACCTGCAACCGAGGCACGTGCCCTTGACCGGAATCGAACCCGGGACCTTTTCGTCCACAGACCCACGCTTGATCCACTGAGCCAAACTGGCGAGGGCTGTGCTCACTGGTTTGAAGTACTAGTTCACTCGGTGCTCACCCACCTCACTAAGCGCAGTTCTGTGGCTACGTTACATGTAGGAGTGAGGGCACGGAGGCTCGGAGAGGTTGTGGAAATTGCTAGTGATAAAGCAAGTGACCTTAGTTCTACAAGAAATCAAAGACGTGCACTTGACCACCTGCTAGCCCGCCCTGTCCCTGCATTCCGTTCCCCCCCCCCCCCAGCACTGTGACAGAACAAGTCTCAGAACTAGCCTACCTCGCTCATGCCCCGGGGTTCTTCCCACGGCCCCGGGCAAATGAGGAGGCCTGGAGAAGGACTCAGCTGTCTCCCTGCAGTGTCCCTCTGGTCCAGTCAAGGTCGGCGTGATGCGACAGAACAGAACGGCACTGCCCCCTGGCTTTCTAGACAAGCTCCCCTGCCGTGGGTATGAGCAATTCAGGCTCACACGTGTGCCCTTGGGCTGCATGGGGAGGGAACACTCCTGTCCCATTGCACACCTGACTCTGATGTCAATGGAAGGCACCTTCCCCGCTGAGACATGCCACTAGCCTAGGCACCTGGGGGTCTGGACCGAGAGTGACACTAAAGATAGTTAACAACGGGTCCCTCTTATGTACTGACCTATTAAGAGTAGACATCCAATCAGAACCAAGGCCGCCCAGTATACCGGGGCCAGCGTCCTGGTGCCCCAGCCGATCATCAGGCCCAATCTAGGGAAGTACCAGATACCAAGGGGTGAGCTATGATCGGCAGCCGTGACCAGCTCCCTGAGCCGGCAGCAGCCACGGCCGACAGCCGAGAGCCAGGTGAGGGGCACCTTTTAGAGGCCGAGTCCATTTGATGTGAAAGGAAATGACCTTTTCTTTGCGTCGTGGCAGCCAGGCACTCTCTAAGGAGCATACTTATCTGTTCAAGACGATGCGACTTTTTTCTCCCTCAAGTTCCTTCTTCTCTTCAGTCCCGGATACTTCACTCAGATAGAAACACGTTTAGAGAATAAAACAGGAAGGAAAGAGACTCTGGTTTTTAACTCGCTTGTTCCAAGTCCCTGTTGCCAGTGGTTTCTAGCATCACATTTAAATTGTAAATAGGTGTTCAGCTTAGACCTCAATTCACCACTCGTGGTCTCTCTCCTGTTGCAGAGCAGGGTTGCTGGGTTTTTTTAATTGTTTAGGTCTTGCAAATTGGGGATGCTGTAAAATTGCAAATTACAAATACTTCTCAGAGACAGTGGAATTTTATAAGGGCTCCCCTTGCTTTGAGCACGGGTAATACACAATCTAGTCCCTGCCTCCCTGTTCAATCTTCCTGGGCTCCAGCCATCCATGCCACATGGTTCCCAGTTCCCAGAACGCACTGTGGCTTCAAGCTTCGGGGCCTGGGCACACGCGTTCTTCTTTCTGAAACAACCTCCTTGCAAAGCATTCTCAGGCCCCACCCCACCCCCTCAGAATGTCTGGGGTAGCTGCCCCTCCTGTGTATACCCTGAGCATGCCAGTATCCTATGGAGATGGGCTCAACAATTATGGTTTCATTTTCCTTATCTCCAGCCCCTGGGGATAAGTATATGGCTTATTAAACGAAGCCCATAAAGTATCATTTGAATGAACTTGGGCCTAGGACATGACAAAAATAAGCATTCAGCCAAAGGGCGATGCTATTCTAATAACAATTGAATACCCTGCACTTGCTCAGAACGCCCATTGTCCCCCTCTACCCCCCACCCCCGACCAAGCAGCACAGCCCAGGGAAGGGCAGTGTTCATGGTCAGCACACTGGGGAGCAGCCCGTGGAAATGGAAGGCCCTTTCTGGTGTGTAAAAGAGGGGGACCCCGTTTTCCCACTGCCGGCTCAGTTATAAGCCGAGGTGGAACCCTAGCTCTTCATTCTCCGAGAGTCCTTTCTAGCCCGCACAGCCCCAGCCACCCTCCTCCTGCCTGGAGCCGAAGTGCCTGCTCTGTCTTTATCACCTGACCCGCTCCCATGCTGGCATTAAGAGCAGACTGAACTTGGGGCCGTTTCCTTGCGAGGGCTGGTCCCCAGAAAGGAGGCTGGGAGTCGTGTGTCTGAAATATTGAGGGCATAAGACATGGGAGGCCAGGTCTGCGTGTGTCGTTGCAAAGATTTTTCTTTATTAAAATAGCACTTTTGCAAGCTGGGTTTTGATTTTCAAAGGCTGGTCACACCAGGGGGTGGGGGTGCGTCGGTCAAGACTTGTGGCAGCTGTGTGGCCCCGAGACCAACTGAGAAGCCTCATCTCTCTCAACAGAAGTAAATTAGACAGACAGATGGAAACATCACTGAATGCCACAGGCGGGAGGAGAGGGGGTGCGTCAGGAGACAAGCCATCTCCCTAAGAGAAGCCCCCGGTGAGATGCTTAGGTGCCATCAGTGCCCGGGAAACCCCATCCCCTGAGTCTGAATGACTGCTGGTCTGGGGCTTGTCCGTAAGTGTTGGGATTAGTCACTCTCCTGGGTGGCAGCTGGGCTGGTTTTAAATGCTCCCCGGTGGCCTGCAATTCATCACTCGGCGAGGAAGCTGCTGGTGTCCTGACGGGACCTGTTTGTCCCAGGGTTTTCTCAGCGTCAGCTGTCTCGGGCTTCACGCTGGCGAAGGGGACTGCTCCGGCTGGGGAGACAGCAGTGGCCCTGACAAGACGTGTCTATTAGAGGTGGGCGGGCAGCGGCCCCGCCCGACCTGGCTAGACGAGGAGTCTTGATTCACTGCTCTCGGAAACCCAGCTCCCGCCTTGCGGGTGGGGGGGTGTTTGAGTTCTGGAATTGCTCCGGGAGAATGACGCGCTCGCCCGTCACAGTTTCCCCGAGCACTTTTTCTGGTTATTACTGGACGCACTCGGCTCTGCTTCCCGGTCCCTTTGTGAGGATCCGAGCTACAATGTCCCAGCCTCAGCCAACGGCTGGAGCTTGAATGACCCTGAGGTCAGTGGTTCCTAATTGCTGGTCTGCATATGGGGGGCGGGGGGCGGGCGATCGCACAGGAACAAGAAAGAAGAAAGAAGAAAGCACAGTGCAGTGAACAGCAATTAGCTTCAAGTAGCCAAGCGGCCTCTCCTGAGAACTGTTCTATATTCTGAGATGCTGCTCTTGTTTTCTAGAAGGCATTGATACCCTTTCTTTCCTGAAAGAGGGAGACGGCAGATAAATCTTGTGATGGCCTCGTTAGCTGAAGAGGTTGCTTAGCCTATGACTCCCCGACCCCAATTTCCTGGAAATATTACTGACCCCTGCAACCCAATAGTCTGGCTCTGAGTCAGTCTTAAAGAGTACCTCATGCGTCTTTTCCCCACGGAGGCTGGTGTCAGCAGGAATGACAGCGGTCATTTTTGTCCTCTCTGCTGTGTGCCAGGCCATATCCTAAGCCCTTTGGCTATATTCACACCTGTCACCTCCCCAGCGACCCCCCCTGGGGTCTGCGTTATTGTTATCGTCATTACGCAGATGAGGAAGCTAAGGCCCAGAGCAGTTAAGCAACTCAGCCACAGCCACACAGCGAGGAAGCGGCAGTTCTGGGGTTTAAGCCCAGGCTCCAAAGGATGAGAACTCTCCAAAAGTGACATCCAGTGGGGAAATATGCATGCTCGGGTTTCCAAAGGACGGAGCCTGCAAACACGAAGGTGTGTGGGAGAGGGAAACCTAGAAGAATGATACCCGAGAGGCCGAAGGGGGAGGTGCCACAGCCGAGGCTCTAATGGAATATGGAAGCCCCAAGAGATCGATACAATGTAGGGTTGTCTGCTCCGGATCACCTAGTTGTGGATGGTCTTCCCGCCACACACAGACTCTGCCTTCTTCTCGCTTTCCCTCTGCTCCTTGGCCCCACTGAGTCTCATCAGAATTGGAGGCTCTGGAGCATGGCATTTGTTTGACTGTCTTAGAGAGAGGGCGGGGGGGGAATTTTCGTGTGGCAAAGAGAAGGGCTAGTGCAGTCAGCTTCCTTAGGCCCAGTGGAGCCTGGAGCCTGGTGAGAAAGGAAGGACGTGGCCAGGAGGGGACAGACTTCTGCAGGGAGACTGCGCAGGCACAGGGAGCCCCGTGGCCCAGGGCTGACGCTGTGCCCGCAGTTCTGCTGAGAGCTCCATGGGCCACTGCCTAGCCCTCGTAACCACCCTGTTTGCCCACTGGCAGACAGGAAACAGAGGCTCAGAGAGGTTCCGGGACTTGCTAAGGTCACGCGGCTGGAAGACACGGAGCTCAGATGTCTACTGGGATGGCTCACACGACTTACCCTTTGCTACTTTTGTCACTGAAGTCACTGGGCTTCCTGCTCTTATCTCTCCTGCTTCCCCAGCCCCCTCCACTCTCGGTCTCACTGTCTGTGCCACACAGTCTGTGAAGGGAAGCTGGAAGCATTGGAGATGATGGAAAAGACTCATGGCAGGCCTGGCTGGTGTGGCTCAGTGGTTGAGCGTCGACCTATGAACCAGGAGGTCATGGTTCGATTCCCGGTCAGGGCACAAGCCCGGATTGCGGGCTCAGTCCCCAGAGCGGGGTGTGCAGGAGGAGGCAGCTGATCAGAGATTCTCTCTCATCATTGATGTCTCTCTCTCTCTCTCCTTTCCTCTCTGAAATCAATAAAAATATATTATTAAAAAAAAAAAAAAAGACGCATATCAGGTCAGAGGAGCCTCCTGATCACAATCGCCCTCGGGAGTGATGTTTCAGCGGATGCTGAAGAAGGGGTGGCCACGCTCGGACTCTGCCCACTGAGGTGTGGGCGCCTGCTATTGGGTTTCCCCATCTCTGATTTCAAGAACAAGGATATTGGCTGTGCTCGCAGGAGCGGCAGCCAGGATTAATTCACACCTTTCTCAGTAAATGTCAGCAGAGCTTAAATAATGAGGGGAGGAAGCATATGCTATCCAGAGAAAAGGAGTGGGTAAACGGATAGGGCGGTGACTTCCGCGTGCTCTTCTGGAAGCCGCAAGCTCCTTCCACCGCACCTCTGCTTCCGGAAGTTGGGGAGTTACTTCACATGGACTCTGGGTAACGCCTGAACTGTCCCCTAATCGGCATGAAGAGCACCTGGCAGGTGCCCAAGACACATGGATTTAAGAGTGGAATTTTGTTTTCAACAACACAACATCAATGATGCAAAAAACTGTGTAATACCAAGAGGCATGGCGGGGAGGTGAGTGGAGGGAGGAAAAGAGGAAAGGACACAAACCTGGAATTAGAGAAATAACCACATTTTTGAGATGCGTATACCTGAACGCACTTTCTGCAAGTGGCCCGAGCAGCCGACACCTGGAAGTTAGGGGATTGCACATGTGTACTTTTTTGTGGGTCCTCTGTAAATGCTGTTGGCCGGCCTGCCTGCCTGTCCCCACTCAGCGGAGGGACCCATCGGTCTCCTGAAAGCTTAAACCACCTGGAGGGAAGACCCGGATGGTAGGGCAGGGAGGGAGGGGCAGGGAGGGTGGAGGCCAAGGGCGCAGACAGCCCAGAGCCCCCCTCCCTCCCAGATCCAGGGTCCTCGCTGCCCCTTTCCGTACCACCTGCCTCCTTTAGTGTTTGGTTCAAGGGTGAATCCGAAGAGAGAAGAGGCTCCCAAAACGCTGTTCCTGAGATGTGGCTCCTGCTCAGCTAGAAAGCGCTGAGATACAGCTGTCCCTTCTCTTTCAGGCGCATGCCACTCAGTTCCCACAAGAAAGCTGGGTGCAGCATGTGCTGTGGGCTCCAGGGGCAGGATGCGCAGAGCTGGGGTTCAGGACTGTCTGAGGTAGAAGGTAGGCACCGTGCTGGCCCCACCCCAGAGTTTCTGACTGAGCAGGTCTGGGTGGGGCCTGAGCCTTTGCATCACCTGTTCCAGGTGATGCTGGTACCTCTGGTTCTTCTGAGGACCACACCGGAGGACCACTGGGATGGGGCCTGTCACTCAAAGTGAGGACCACACCGGAGAACCACTGGGCTGGAGCCTGTCACTCAAAGTGAGGACCACATTGGGAGGACCACTGGGCTAGAGCCTGTCACTCAAAGTGAGGACCACACTGGGAGGGCCACTGGGCTGGAGCCTGTCACTCAAAGTGAGGATCACACTGGGAGGACCACTGGGATGGGGCCTGTCACTCAAAGTGAGGACCACACTGGGAGGACCACTGGGCTGGAGCCTGTCACTCAAAGTGAGGACCATACTAGGAGGACCACTGGGCTGGAGCCTGTCACTCAAAGTGAGGACCATACTGGGAAGGCCACTGGGCTGGAGCCTGTCACTCAAAGTGAGGACCACATTGGGAGGACCACTGGGCTAGAGCCTGTCACTCAAAGTGAGGACCACACCGAAGGACCACTGGGATGGGGCCTGTCACTCAAAGTGAGGACCACACCGGGAGGACTACTGGACTAAAGCCCTTGTCACTCAGGCCAGCAATATGGACATCATCTGGAGTTTTGGTAGAAATGCAAAATCTTAGGCCTCACCCGAGACCCAGACCTAATGGAATGGACTCTGCATCATAAGAAGACCCTAGGTAATTTGTATGCCCCCTCCCAATACTGGTGGGCATGACTGGCTCCCCAGCTTTGTGCAGAGCCCCGGCCCGAGGCAGTGACCTTGGCCGCTTAAACCAGGGCAAACTTGTCTGAGGGTCTCTGGTGCCCATCGCAGCGTTGGTCTACAGCAGTGGCTGGCAAACTCATTAGTCCACAGAGCCAAATATCAACAGGACAACGACTGAAATTTCTTTTGAGAGCCACATTTTTTAAACTTAAACTTCTTCTAACGCCACTTCTTCCAAACAGACTCGCCCAGGCCGTGGTATTTTGTGGAAGAGCCACACTCAAGGGGCCAAAGAGCTGCCTGTGGCTCGCGAGCCGCAGTTTGCCGACCACGGGTCTACAGTGACCCTCAAATGGGTGTCAGAAAAAGCGATGACAATTATTATAGCCACGTACTGGGTGCCTACGTGTGCACCAGAGTGTTTCAAATATCATTTCCCACCTTTATCATAAAACCCCTGCAAAGCCTACTGTATGGTCAAGTAAACTGAGACAGTAAATTACGTGCTTAATAGAGAAGAAAGGAGCTGGTGTTATCAAGGCCTAGCCACTGTTTCCCAGGTGCCGGGATGTAGCCCTGAGCACGGAGATGCTTCTCTCTCTTTGTCCCTCTCCCCATGAGGCCCAGGCGTGAGGTAGAGCATGAAGGAATCCTAACGAAGGGATGAATTGATTACGGAAGATGTTTAAAGGAGGCTGCGGCGAGAAACAACCTGGACTCAGGGCTGGAACAGGGAGAGAAATCTCCAGAGAAGCTGGTCAGCACAGCACTCCTTGGCCTTGAGCCCCTTGTGAGCTTGGCTACGACGTGACCACTTCCACAGCCAAAGGCCCCCCTTCACAGATGGCGCACACAGTAACAGTTCCCTAGAGTTCTGGGGGTTCCTGAGTGGTCTTAGTGACCTGCCCAGCCTGCAGTCTAATTCCAAACTCCACTCCCAGTTATGAAAAATGGGGGAATAGAGGGGGGAAAGGCCTCTAGGGGCAATGGAAGGTGAGTGTAGGGGGCCTCTTAGAACCCATCTGCCCCTTTGGATAAAGACAGCCTCCAGGCGGGATGGAAGCCAAGAATGTAATTGTATTAATTTCTGCCATTACTTTCTATTTAGGGCAAGGGATAGGGGTATTCTACTTCGGATAGTGATACCAAGATTCCTTTATGATAAATTCATTTATGTTTTTAAGTGAGTCGACTTAAAGCTAAGTATTAACTCAATAAAGTAAAATTATGCAAATTGTGAAGGCAGACCGGGAAAATGACTGAGGTCTACTCAGCGCCGATGGGCTGGCCTTCCTTCTTCCGCACGGCCCCGAGAGAGCGAAGCTGTGACAACTCCTTGCAAAACTTCCACAGAGAGTGAGCTAATCTTTTCCAGAAAAAGTACCAGATATAATTTCCCACTGTGTCTGGGAAACCGCCCAGCGTACAAACACAGCATCCTCTAATCAAACAATCTTGTGGATGACTTGAGAGACAAGGATGGCTCGGCCGGCGTGGCTCCGCGGTTGAGCATCCGTCTATGAACCAGGAGGTCACAGTTTGATTCCTAGTCAGGGCACAGGCCAGGATTGTGGGCTCGATCCCCAGTGTGGGGCGTGCAGGAGGCAGCTGATCAATGATTCTCTCTCATCATTGATATTTCTCTCTCCCTCTCCCTTTCTCTCTGAAATCAGTAAAAAAAATATTTTTAAAAAAAGACAAGGATGATTTCAGCCCCAAGGCTCCCTACCCAGCAACACCACGAGGTTAGCCCCCCATCCAGTAGCCCCCCGGCATTCTCTACTTCTCTTGCACCGTTCCTCACACTTCCTAGTTCTTGTACAGCATCTGTCTGTACCCCTAAGAGGGCTGGACCATTTCAGGATCTGGGCTGCGCTGTGCCTCCAGCTCCCTGGCAGAGAGAGGAAGTGCTGGCTTGGAGAACAAAGGAAGGGAGGGAGGGAGGGCAGAAACTAGGGACTTAATTCCTGGAAGCTCAGAAGGGCCCCTGCCATCTACAATCTGCAATTATTTATATAGTTTTGACCCTTGGACGACTCAGGGGGTGGGGAGGGGCGTGACCGCCTGTGCAGTCGAAAAACCACGTATAAGTTTTGACTCCCCCAAACCAACTACTAATAGCCTACCGTTGGCATAAACATTGATGAACAGACTGTAGGAGAGGAGAATCCAAGATGGCGGCATAGGTAAACTCCTAAACTGCTGCCTCCTACAACAATTTAAACTGCAACTAAAAGACAAAACGTCTATCACCCAAAACCACAGGAAAGCTGGCTGAGTGGAAGTTCTACAACTAGAAGGAAAGAGAAAAGAGCATTGAGACGTGCACGAGCGCTGAAAAGCTGAGGTACGGAGGCGCGTGATCCGGGCTGGCTGCGGGCAACTGGGTGCGTTGCTTTTTTCAACCCCAACGGAGACAAGCCCCCGATTACTCTGAAATCCAGTCTCTGGGGAGACGCGGGGGACCCAAACTCCTACGGGGAGAAGCTGGACTGTCTGCCAGAGAGGGTGGCTTGCTTGCAGAGCTGAGCGCAGGAATAATTGTTTACGGCACTGGGGCACGGGACTCGCGGATGCCGTTGGAGACTCAGAGCCGGCTAACTAGCAGCCATTGCTGTTTGCCACGCCCTAACCTAGTGACACCCTGAGGCCCCGCCCTACAAACCCACCCAAGCTCCAAGCAGCTCAATTAGCATAAGAAAGGCCTGCCCTATCACAGCTTAACCTAGCAAACTTGCAGCCTGGGTCAGACAGCTCCAAAACCTCCAAACCCCAAGCAAAGAGGAGAAAACTGCAGCTCTCACTGTAGCTCCTACTGAGTGGCCTCAGAGAGTAGCTGACCTGCACCCCATTGGAGATCCAGAAGCCAGTGTACCTAGTGGTCAGTGTGAGACACCAGATTTCAACTCCTCACATCCATAAGTGACACATTCAAGAGACAGACTCAGTGCGCACCAAAGCCTCACTGAAACAAGTCCTGCCCCATAAGCGTGTCTTCAGCGCAGCAGTTCTTCCATTATAGACACAGGGAGTGCTCACAGCTAATTGGCCTGGAGGTCAATTCCTCCCAGCGTAACAACAGCAATTAAGGCTTAACTGCACGAAGACTTTGCACTCAGCCCACAAAGGGGTGTACCAAGAGCGTCCACATCAGGAGATTGGGGAGGCTGAGCTACTGCCCCCTATAGGTCACCTACCACACAAAGCCATTCCATCAACATAGGGAAGCAGCCAAAATGCAGAAACAAAGAAACATGTCACGAATGAAAGAAACGGAGGAAAGCAAACTACTGGATGACATAGAGTTCAGAACCACATGTATAAGGTTACTCAAGAATCTTCTAAAAACCGCTGAGAAACTTGATAACACTTCTAAGGAGCTTAGTGAGACCTTCAAGGACCTTAATGAGAATGCCAAAAAAATGGAAAAGGACCAGTCAGAAATGAAGCATACACTGTCTAAAATAAAGAATATACAGAAACTCAATTGTAGATCAACATACCCCAAGAATCAAACCAAAGATCTGAAATATGTGGAAACAAAAAACATCCAACCAGAAAAACAAAAAGAAAAAAGAATCCAAAAATATGAAGATAGTGTAAGGAGCCTCTGGGACAACTTCAAGCGAACCAACATCCGAATTTTTGGGGTGCCAGAAGAAGGGAGAGAGCAAAATATTGAAAACCTATTAGAAGAAATAATGACAGAAAACTTTCCCTACCTGGTGAAAGAAATAGACTTACAAGTTCAGGAAGCGCACAGAACCCCATACAAGAGGAATCCAAAGAGGACCACACCAAGACACATCATAATTAAAATGCCAAGGGCAAAAGACAAAGAGAGAATATTAAAAGCAGCAAGAGAAAAACAGTTAATTACCTACAAGGGAGTACCCATACGACTGTCAGCTGATTTCTCAACAGAAACTATGCAGGCCAGAAGAGAGTGGCAAGAAATATTCAAAGTGATGAACAGCAAGAACCTACAACCAAGATTACTCTACCCAGCAAAGCTATCATTCAGAGTTGAAGGTCAGATAAAGAGCTTCACAGACAAGAGAAAGCTAAAGGAGTTCATCACCACCAAACCAGGATTACACGAAATGCTGAAGGGTATCCTTTAAGAAGAGGAAGAAGAAGAAAAAGATAAAGACAAAAATTATGAACAACAAAATGACATCAAACACATACCTACCAACAAGTGAATCTAAAAATCAAGTGAATGAAAAATCTGAAGAACAGAATGGACTGGTGAATATAATAGAATCAGGGACATAGAAAGGGAGTGGACTGACGATTCTCAGGGGAAGCAGGTGTGAGGGGTGCGGGAAGAGATTGGACAAAAATCTTACTCCTAAAGATGAAGACAGTGGCGGGGGGTAAGGGCATGGGGTGGGGTGGGGAATCAGGTGGAGGGGAGCTATGGGGAAAAATAAAAGAGGAACACCTGTAATAATCTGAACAATAAAGATTTATTTAAAAAAAGAAAAGAAAAAAAAAAAAAACATTGATGAACACAATCAACTATTATATGTATGTTCTACGGATTATACACTATATTCCTGCAATAAAGTAAGCGAGAGGAAAGAAAGTGCCATTAAAATAGTAATAAGGAAGAGAAAATATATTTACAGTACTGAAAATAAATCCGCATGTAAGTGGACCTGCACAGTTCCAACCCGAGTTGCTCAAGGGTCAACTATTTCTCCCCGTGGTCCACAGAGAGAAGTTGTGGTGGGTTATACGAGCTTCCGGATAACTGCCAGGTTTGAAATCCATTGAGTTCTACCTTATTTATCGATGACGCCCTTTTTTTCCTTTTGCCTCATTCCATAAAGAAAGACCAGACTGCCTGGCCGGCATGGTTCAGTAGTTGAATGTCGACCTATGAACCGGGAGGTCACAGTTTGATTCCCAGGCATGGCACGTGCCCAGGTTGTGGGCTCCATGCCCAGGTTGCGGGCTTGATTCCCAGTGGGGGGTGATGCAGGAAGCAGCCAATCAATGATTCTCTCTCATCAATGATGCTTCTCTTTCTCCCTCTCCCTTCCTCTCTGAAATAAAAAAAACAATATATTAAAAAAAAAAAAAAAAAGCAAGCCCAGTCCACAGATAAAGTATTGTTAGCAGGGTGATTCATGGTTCTGCACAGGCTCCGTGGCCTGGTACACAGAAGCCAGAGGACTGGAGGGATGTGGCCGGAATTGGGAATCAGCCACGCTGGCTGCTGGCCGGCTGCAATCAAGCTGATAACAAGGAGATTCATCAGGGTCCGCAAGCTCCCCCCTCCCATAGCATCACGGAGGGTTTTTAAATCAATGCTGGTCTCGCTGGCTCAATAGTACCTAATCTTACCTTTTGAAGCTGGAACATTGGGGAGTGAGATCAATGGAGATAAAATAAAGTAAAATGTAGTGACTTTGGGATTTGGGGTCTTCATCAGAACCCCATTGTGTAGTGTTGTTTTTATTTTCTGTCTTGGAAATAGGTGGAGGTTAGCCACTGAGGACTCAGTGCTGCGATATTGCCTTTTGTTCTAGTGTTTTCTCATCTTATACAAGATGGTTTTCCATAAGGGAAGGACCCTCTCCTGCCCTGTTTATCGCTGTATACCCAGCGCATGGCACCTGCCAAGTGTTCAATGCCTGTTCTTCACGGGCAGCGTCTCAGGGTAGCCAGCACCCGCTGGGAAAGCATGTCTGTTTCCGGGGAGGTGCCGCCGTACCAGGCCCTCACGGGGCCCCTGGAGAAAAAAGCCTGGGGACCGCTCCCTGGCGCCTGGCCTCTGTGACTGGTCCCTGGGTTCCTGCGGTCATCACAAAGCTGGCTGCGTGAGGTGCATCTGCCTCGCCGTGCACAGGGGTTTAGAAGCTCTGCTAGATGCTGGGGACACGCAAACGTGACGGCAGCGCAGAGAAGGTGCCCGGTCGGGGAGAGAGTTCTTGTGTGCTGTTGGGAAACAAGCCTAGAGTCGGAGATCGGGGCTTTTCATGTGACCTTAAGGACAAGCTCCAGCTCTCTGGGCCTCAGGGGCCCCATCTCTGAAACGGGGGCTAGTGGAATGGGCAGGTCTCTCAAACGCATCACAACTGGGCCCCGCCCTCCATGAGTTTCCCTGTTGAAAGGCGAGTGCAGACTCGCTGGAAATAGCGAATCCTTTTGCTTTGCCTCTAACTTCCTTGCTCTGAAATTTTCAAGCAGGGCAGTAAACAAATGCTGATCTATTTTCATCCACCACCTGCTCTACATTGAAAAGGGGGGTGGGGGAGCGCCTGCTAACCGAGGAGGAAGGCAAGCTAACCCACTGAGCGTCTGCTCCAGGCCAGGCCCTGCAACAGAGGCGTTCACACTCGCAAGACAGGCTCCGTGGCACTGCTATTCCCTCCTCTGGGCACCACCAGGAGAACGGTGGTGTTACAGCAGGACTGGTGTTCCGGGTAAATTATGTTCCGGGTAAATTACGCTTGGTAGACCACGTTTTAGGAAGGCACACGGGTGTAATCAAATATAGGAAAGCTGTCATCAGTCACAGCTAAGCTGGGGGACTTGGGAGGCCTTCATCCTTGGGTTACCAGAAAGGTTCCTTCTCTCCAGCCAACATCCGGGGTGTCCAGTGTATCAGCCCGGTGGCAGCCCCTGTCTTCGGTGTGAGCCTTGCTGTGTAATAAGAACCAAAAATGGCAATACTGTGCTAACGATGCTGACCATTCGTACTGTGGGAGCCCCAAGGAGGGCGTCCCCAGAAAGGCCCGGGGACCAGAAAGACATTCTCTGGAAGAGGCAGGATCAGGGTAGAACCTGGGATCTTCTGCTCCCACTCCCGTTTTCTCAGCGCCAAGGCCTGGGTGGGTGCCCGTGTCTCAGTCCCTTTGTTGGGGTGTTTGTCTTTCTTGTGAGGGTTTCCTGCCTCCAAATTTAGTTTTTAAGCAGCTTCACGGGGGAGACTGTCTCCATCCCCGCTTTGTTCCCCAGAGCCCAGCTCAGGGCCTGGCACATAGTAGGTGCTCAATAAGTGAATCCGTGGCGAGCTGGAATCACGGTTCTATCTCAGTTAACACATTCTATTTTCTTCCACCCACTGCTCCTTGTTGCTCCCTCGTGGGCAGCCCTGTTGAAATGCCACTTCCCTGAGGACAGCTATTGGGGGGGGAGGAGAGGGGCTTGGAAGAGTCCACAGAACAGGCAGCAGTGGCTTGTTCTGCTCTGGAGGGAGGACAGTAGCCATCGCCTTCACTCACGACTCCACACTGGCAGTCACGTGTGTCCCCACAACAGGATCCTGCTTTCCAGGGATGGACATCAAAACCTGGAGAGTAAAGTCTAGGGCGGCACAGCGGGAACCCGTCAGGAGCCAGGACCCCCAGGCCCCGCCCCGGTGGCCCCAGCTGTCCTCTTCCCACCGCTGGGCAGGGGCAGTGGACATTGATCCAGGACCGGGCAGAGTGGGGAGGGGGACACTTCAAAGACACAGAAGAGAAGCAACTTCAAAGGCCTCCCCTCCGGGGGTTTTCTCAGGGAAAGGTGGCAGCTGACACTAATGGGGACGCTGCGTCTGAACGCGGTCCCTCAAGAAATGAACAAAAGGAAGGGGAGAGAGGCTGGCTGAAGGCAAAGGCCTTTCAAGTCCTGGCAAGGCGGGTCCGAGAGCTAAGCGTGGCGTGCGGCAGTGGCGGACAGGCATTCTGCTCCTCTTTACAGACCGTGCATTTATTCATGCGCCGCGTGGACAAAGTGAGAAGTTGGCCAGGCTGCCAAGCCCAGGGCTAAGGTTTGGCACTAGTCTATGTCTAATACAAGAAAAGATAAGATGACATCCGAGGTTAAAAAAAGGGTACTAGCCCAGCCGGGGTGGCTCAGTGGTTGAGCATCCCTCTATGAACCAGGAGGTCAGGGTTCAATTCCCAGTCAAGCACAGGCCTGGGGTGCAGGCTTGATCCCCAGTAGGGGGCGTGCAGGAGGCAGCCGATCCATGATTCTCATCATTGATGTTTCTCTCTCTCCCTCTCCCTTCTTCTCTGAAATCAATAAAAAAAAAAAAAAAAAGGTAGATACTAAGTAACTGGCCAGTGGAGGTGCTATGATTTGAATGCTTATGTCCCTCTAACGCCGTGGTCGACAAACCGCGGCTCGCGAGCCACATGCGGCTCTTTGGCCCCTTCAGTGTGGCTCTTCCACAAAATACCACAGCCTGGGCAAGTCTATTTTGAAGAAGTGGTGTTAGAAGAATTTTAAATTTTAAAAATTGGGCTCTCAAAAGAAATTTCAGTCGTTGTCCTGTTGATATTTGACTCTGTTGACTAATAAGTTTGCCGACCACTGACTAGACTCCGGATTTCAATAATTACAGGCTGTTTTTGTTCCTCGTGATTAAGCCCGTCCCAGTGGTCGGCAAACTCATTAGTCAACAGAGCGGCAAACCGCGGCTCGCGGGCCGCACGTGGCTTGCAAGCCGCAGTTTGCCGACCACTGGATTAGACCCCATGGAGCTCCCTCTTCCCGCTGCCAAGTGAGCAAACGAGGGGACGTCTGCGGCCTGGGAGAGGACCCTCCGCTGACAGGCTGGTGCTCCAACTCAGGCTCCCAGCTCCCAGAACTGTGAGCAGTAAGCCTTTGGTGGTGATGAGCCACCCAGCCTATGGCTTTTTGTTCCAGCAGCCCAGACGAACGAACACAGGAGAATTCAATGCATTTCCATATAAAACCGTTCCTAAGCACAGCTTTTAATGGCTGGATCGCATTTTCCCCTTACAGGATCTCACGTGGATAGTTTTCCAATTAGCTCACGAACTGTCTCACAGCTACTTGTTGAGTGACCTTTGCCCCCCGTTTAATTCTCAGGTGCCTCCCTGACTGTATATTCAGTCTTTCTGCGCTGCAGCAGGTGAAGGGCAGGGTGCAGGGCCCTGCTTTCTGCAGGCGCAGGAGACCTGGCTACACTCAGACCGCAATCTGAATCTTGGTGGGCGTGGATAGAGAGAAAAATGGCGGTTTTCCGTCGGGGGCACCCTCCGCCAGGGGAACAGGAAGATTCAGAGAGGGACTTGATGTCATTACAGATGGAACCATAAAGTGTTGAGAGGAGATGATTTTAAATAATGGCTTTTCTGAGCCAGAGGAATATTAAAGATGCCCTGAGGACTCGAACCCATCCCTTGGAGTCATTCATCACACCTCAACCTAGTATTCCCTCCAGAGGAGGAGGGCTGTCCAGGGCCACCCTGTGGTCAGACCCGGGTGCCTCTGTTTACTCCGAAGATGTTCTGGTTTGGATTATAAATTTCTAGAGGCCTGGTGCATGAAATTCGTGCACTGGGGGAGGATGGGTCCCTCAGCCTAGCCCGTGCCCTCTCACAGTCCAGGAGCCCTCTGGGGATGTCTGACTGATGGCTTAGGCCCGCTCCCCAAGGGGCGGGCCTAAGCTGGGCAGTTGGACATCCGTAGCGCTGCCATGGAGGCAGAAGAGGCTCCCGCCACTGCTGCTGCGCTCACCAGCCGTGAGCCCAGCTTCTGGTTGAGCGGCGCTCCCTCCTGCATTGAGTGTCTGCCCCCTGGTGGTCAGTGTGCATCATAGCAACCAGTTGTTCCACCATTTGGCCAATTAGCATATTAGCCTTTCATTATATAGGAGGATTGGGTCCCCCTGGTTACAGGTGACGGCTTCATGGTGAGAAAGGATCAGGAATAAGCATGGCAGGGAATGTTCGGCATTTGATGTGCAGTCGCCTGTAAGTGCTTTTATAGAAAGACAGGCACAATCGGCTGGAACCTGACCAAAGCCCTCAGTTCTCACGGGTATTTTCTGAAGTTGAGCAGAGGGGAGAACCCAGAGTGAACTGGCACCTCTTGGTACCATGACGGAAGCTGACTGATAAGCACAAGGTTGCTGAGATCCAAGCAAATGGCTAAATCCCATCAAGCGAATATTTCACAGGAAGGAAGAGAGGATGGCAGAGCAAGGAGCTGAGCAGTCAATCAGGGATGCGCAGTGGCAGAAGAAAGATGACCATGAGCTTGCTGACTTCACCCTCCCCGCTGGCACCTATGGAAGCATCCATGGAAGCCCGGTTGTCATGGAAACACCACTGTCAAGGCTGCAGCCTACATTGGTCTCTTCCGAGCTCTGTGCCCAGCATTGTTTCCACGTCTATGAAGTTCAAGAGCTTTGGTGCAATTATAAGACTTGCTCTAGAGGAAAAGGTGCCTCGGAGACTGCTGCGCACAGGGATAGGGATACTAGGCCTGACCTGATGAGCAAGCAGTTAGCTGAGTGGGTGGAGCTGGAGAAGGTGAACACACTGGCAATAGGCAGGGGTGGCACTGGGACTAAATCTAACTTTGGTGCGAGCACCATGCTAGAAGGAGCACTTGCGCTGCCTCTAAAGCTAAAGCTGCTCTGGTGTTCATGGTCACACGGAGTCTCCTCTGGCCCAGGCAGCCCCAGGTTTGACCCCAGTGGGCTATGGTTAAGGAGCCAGAACTGGCCAGCTAGTCCCAGACGCCAAGTTAGAAGTCAAGAGCTCCACTGTCCCCAGGTGAGCCAGAGGGGACAAAAAAAAATACTAAGAATTGACTTAAAGTGTGAAGAACCAATGATACTCTGGGTAATTAAGAACTAGACTGGGAGTGACAAATTTGAGACACTCGTGAGTCACAGCACCCTTTCTGTTGTCTGGTCATCTGGCTGTGAACTGGGAGAACATTGCCTGTTGCCAAATAGTTTAAAAAGACATGTAAGTCTATCCGGAAAAAACAGTAGATGTGTTTACACACACACACACACACACACACACACACACACACACACACACGATATCTACAAGTATGTGAAGCCTAAAGAAAGCCGATAGAAAAACCCAGACTTAAGACCACTGTGGAGATAGGCATCAACCTCCCCCAGAGTGTTCTCATGAAGTCACATCATTCCTTAAAATACACAGCTTTCCCAGAGACTTCAATTATTCCTTTGGAGTGCACCAACACCTTGACTGAGAGACCAGATTGAACTTTATTTTCATTTTCCCATCCCCCCAAGAAATCAGATTTGAGCTCAACATAAATGTGATTGCTTTTATCTATGTATTTCTACTTCTATTAATTAGTTTTATGTTTATCTAAGACATACATGTAGTTTTCCAAATAAAATGTCATAAAGTAGTCTCATGAAAAGCAGTAGTTCCCTGCTCTTCACCAACTTAGCAAAGGCAGATCATTTTTCCATTGATTGATTGATTCATTCATTCATTCATTCACTATTTCCCTTCGTATTTTTAGTACCATGTTTTTGCCATTTCTGGATTTTTCAGTTTTAGATATTACCCATTATGCACATGCAGCTTTTCCCCTAGACGCACCATCTCCATGGAGTCATATCGCAATATAACCTGAGCAAAATATCTAGGATTTCTGTGCTTTATCATAGCTATGTAAACATTATCCATTGCTGAGCGGTAGTTTCATTATTAAATTATCTAGATTTTTATTTCCCCTTCATTTATTACCAACATTCTTTTTTTTAAATTTCGTTATTAAGGTATTACATATGTGTCCTCATCCCTCCATTAACACCCCCAAACCCTCACCCCCACTCATGCCCTCACCGCCCTGGTGTTCATGTCCATTGATTAGCCTTATATGCATGCGTACAAGTCCTTTGGTTGATCTCTCCCCCTTACCCCACCCTCCCCTACCTTCCCTCTGAGGTTTGGCATCTGATCGATGCTTCTCTGTCTCTGGATCTGTCCCTGTTCATCAGTTTATGTTGTTCGTTATATTCCACAGATGAGTGAGATCATGCCAGTGAGATAAGCCAGTCAGAGAAAGATAAATACCACATGATCTCACTCACTTGTGGAATAGATTGAACTTAAAAAAAAAAATTAGTAATAACGAGAAAAGTACGAAGAAATATGTCCTCAAACCACACATTCTCTAATCAGCGAGGGAAAAAAATGGTTTAACATAAAGGAAGGAGCCTCACATACAACTTTTAAAAACCAGTGCACCGGGCACAAAGTGAGCAAGGAGCAGGGCAAGACGGATTCTCCCATCCCTGGGCCCCAAGTGATAGCAAAGCAGCGCGAGACTTCATGGCCTGGGAGCCCAGGTCCAGAATGGAACCCAGCAGAACTGAATGGATGGTTGGGCTGGAAAGGGCCTCCGGATGTTTTTACTCCAAAAACGTATCCTCCAGAGGAACGTGCAAAGGACCCCGTTAGTCACCCACCTCCTGCTCCCCATAAAGTGACGCCACTTAATATTATTTCTCTCATCACCGAAACACAAACCGCTACCACATTCGGCTGGAGGCACCATTGAGCCATCTTGTTGCCTCTGTTGAACTTCTGGTGTCTCGAGTGCGGAGAGAACATGATGCATAACATCTTGACACGTGGGAGGGAAAGCCAGAGACTCGGGGAGCAGATGCGGAGGCATCCTGTGGGGTCGCGCAGGGGAAATGAATCCCAAAGGACTTTTTCTCAGGACCCAAGTGGAAGTCCCAAGGGGAAACCGCGGTGTGGGTGAAACTATGTTCTGGCAGGCAGAGGAGGATCTGGGAGGCCCACGTCCCTGATAGACATTTGGGTTTGTGGCCAGGTCGGGAGGTTGCCCGTCTTGGAGAGGCCAGAGGGAGGTCTCACCCGCCCTCGGTAGGTCTCCCAGGCTGGCTGCGGGATCTCCCGAGGACCGAAGAGGGCTTTGCAAAGAAGAGCCTGTGTGTATAAATAATGCATTTCCTTTGTCTTGCAGGAATTCTGGAGGCAGAGGTGCAATCAGATCGGCTGTGAACAGCTTACATAGCAAATCTAATAGGTTTGTAAATTAGATTTTGTGTTCATTTGTTTTTGCTGTAAGGCAGCTATTAATCTGCTTCTCCTCTTGGCTGCATGGTGCCCTTCCTACTTGGCAAATAGATCTGTTTTCTTTCACTTTGGCTTTGCATTTTCCTAATCACTTTGGGCGGGGGGGGGGGGGGCAGAACTGTCCATAAAATGGCCATGAAATGGTCCCAGGTCTAGAGGTTGCAGAGATGGGACGCTCAGATGCTAAGAGTCACTTTCTGGACAGGAGTCCACCCAGTTGGAAGCACTTGGGCCACCAAAGAGCTTATTCATAACTTGCATTTTTTTTTCTGCTGAGCAATGGAGACTCTGAAAGGAATCAGGATGTTCACCCAGTTTCATTGTAGATCTCGTGTCGAGGACAATACGATGGAAAGTAAAGCATTCAATAACTTTGCTGAGGCCCCTTACAAATATCAGGGAGTCAAGTGAGTAATGCTGACCTTGGTAACTGAATGCACATTCTACATTCTGAGAGTGTTTCCTCCCATGACAGTCCTTGGCCAGGGGGCAGCTTGGTGCAGGGCAGCGAGCAAGTGCGTTTGCGAGCCAACAGACCCAGGCTTGCCTCTGGCTCCGGCTGGGCCATGCCACTGAGTCCCCATTCTCCATCAGGGACGGCTGCATCGCAGCTCTGACCCGGAGCCTCCTAAGCCCAAGCTGATGGGGCAATGGAAGGAGAAAGGGGATGCCAAGCTGTCTGACATCCACGAAGGCCAGTGCTCAACGTGAAGGCCTTGTTTTACTTTCTGGATGTTCCATGTTGGTCAGTCTGGGAAGGAGCGGTCCAGTTATTCCGAGTTAGGTCTGTTATTTGGCCTTCCATAGTTTTTTTTTTAGGTCTCTTGACCATATGACACCTGTCGAGTATGTATTCCTGAGCCTAGAGGATTGACTCAGGCCACGGTCCTCCGTGTCCCTGACATCATTGCTTTGAGACCTCTTCGTAATGACCTCTTAACCACCTGGAGCTACAGATGAAGCTTATGCTGTGCCTGGTGAAATGTAGATATACTATGTGTCTCTCTCCCACTGGGGAAACATGCCCCCTTTTTCAGACAGAAGGTCCTGCCCCTGCAGCAGGACCCGCCCCCACCCCCCATGCCCTGTGGTCACGTGGGGTGGGGGTGAGCCAGGCAGACCTAGATGCAATCCCGGGCTTGTTAGCTGGGACCTTGGACATGTGATTCCATGCCTCTGAGCCTCAGTGTCCTCATTCAGTGAGAGCAGTGGTTCTCAACCTTTCTAATGCCGCGACCCTTTAATACAGTTCCTCAAGTTGTGGTGACCCCCAACCACAAAATTATTTTCGTTGCTACTTCATAACTGTAATTTTGCTGCTGTTATGAATTGTAATGTAAATATCTGTATTTTCCGATGGTCTTAGGCTCTACAGCGGTTCTCAACCTGTGGGTCGCGACAGGTCGCCTAAGACCATCGGAAAACACAGATATTTACATTATGATTCATAACAGCAGCAAAATTACAGTTATGAAGTAGCAATGAAGATAATGTTATGGTTGGGGGTCACCACAACATGAGGAGCTGTATTGAAGGGTCGCGGCTTTGGAAAGGTTGAGAACCACTGGGTTAGAGTAACACACATCTTTTCCCAGGGGTGTTTCAAGAATGAGAACCTCTAAATGTAAGGTTCTATCCCGGCCTGATGCGTTAAAGGGACTCAGCGGAGGCTTATTCCTATCGCTGTGGGTGCAGTCGTGGCATCAGAAGATAGGGAAACGTAAGCCCAGCATGCGACTCTAGTGTCGCTGGGCTGGACGGGGTGCAGGAGGACACGTTCACTGACGAGGACTCTCGGTTCATTCATCCAGCCGTATCCGTGCGACACACAGCACGTACAGCCAGTGAGCAGAGGCGGTCCCTGGGGCTATCTCATCCGTCCCTTGATTTTACAGAGAGGAAGCCAGAAGCCAGGGACTCACCGTGACTTCCCCCAGGACCCCAGTGAGATGGCGACAGAGCCAGGGTTCAAGTTCAGTGAGACCATGGCTGGTTAGGCGGGAACCCATCCAAGTTTTTGCAAGGAAGGAGAGACAGATGGAATTTTTCCGCTGCCCATGCCAACGTTTACCTCTTTCTTCTTCCTGCCTTCACTGCCCGTGTGCCTCCCTTCCTCACAGAGGAGCCTGGAACCCTCTCCGCAGGTTCCTGAGCATCCTTGTCACAACACCCCTGCCAATCCTTCCTGGCTGAGCGCGCCCGGGGCACCCAATATGCTCCCTTCTGAGGCGCAGCGCCCAAGACTAAATCTAAATTAAACCCTAAGGGGCCCTGTCACTGGTTACTGATGAGACGATCAGCCGGCCTCCCGGTGTGTCTACTGCACATGCCTGCTGACGGAAGCTGCGGCGAAGCTTGGGGCCTCGGGGTGTGGCAGCTCAATCAGCAGCCCTGGGGGTCCCTGCTCCCACCTGCGGCCCACACAGAAGAGGAAGCGCGACAGAAACGCAGCCACAAGCAGCTCCCACTGGAGCCTCGTGAGACGGCAGCCAGCGAGGGGTACGGGCCATGGGTGGTCCTTACAGAATTCCAGAACCTTAGTGCGGGCGTCTTCCTCTTCTATACCCTCTTCTTCCTATACATGGGAACTCTGAGGCTCAGAGAGGCAAAGTGATTTTCCCACAGTCACACAGCTTGGGAAATCAGCAAACATTCCAAAGGGTCAAGCCTTCCGTTCCTCTCCTAGGCTTCCGTGAAGCCTGGGTGCTAGGCCTTGGTCAATAACTCTCGACTCTTTGATGCTCTGCTAAAGTTACATTTATTTGAATCCAAGACGAATGATACCAGTCAGGAATGCCGAGGAACGGACCTCTCTGTGGAGAAAGCGCACAGACAATGTGCACCCCCAAATGAATGTCTTCTCTCCCTGCAAACAGCAAAATCGAGCACTGGGGGTAGACCCCCTTTTTTAACGTGGCTGCTCCAAGGGAAATGCAAGGGACATAGGTGCTTGGTTTGGATTCTTCAAAGCTCCAGGATCGGGCCTCCCAAATCCAGCCATCGTCGTCGCTGGGAGACTCTGCCGCCAGCACAGACTGAGCAGCTTGGCAGGTGACCCACACGCGTGTGCGTGCGGCCGGCAGAGGCGGGCCAGCTCCTGCCTGTGGATGTACTTGTGACCTAGTTTCTTAGAAACCTACTAGCATAGATTTCAGGACTCTGGGCTGAGGCGGGGCCTCTGAGGCCTGAGGTTCCCGAACTGGGTGGAAGGAGGGTGTGCACCCAGAATGGTGACTTGCCCCCGGCCTACAGAGCCAGCCAGCTCCTTCATCCATCCAGGCTCCCCCAGGACAAAATTCACATGTGAATCCAGCAAACACTTAGTTACTGAGCACCTGCTATGTGAGACCATTGGGGGATATAGAAATGAGGGGGGGGGTCCCCTGCTTATAGTCTAGTGGGAGAGAGAGACACGGCATCGAGAACTCTGGAACCAGACATCTCAGTGACAAAGGAGGGAGTGTTACCGATCTGTGGTTTTCTCCTCATTCAGTTTGTAAAACACCACGATACTCAGCTGCTAATGCCACTGCTATCTGGAGTTTTGCGAAAGTAACTTGAAGTATTATTCTGACCACGACTGCTGGGTTTCATTGGGAAGAAACACTGGGGTGGGAAGGGGGGGAGTGGAAGAAAGAGAGTTTATCACCCCCTTTCCTGCTTCCAAGAATGTGTGTAGCAATACACCGCAGGGAGAACGTTTGTGCATTCTAGACTTCCTTCGCTTCTCAGGTAATAACTGCAATTTTGCTCTTCTGAAGAAGTTTGCAGTCAAGCGCCGGCAAAAACAAAGCGATCAGACTTGTCGTTGGCATGCTAACAGATCATATTTATCCCTCCCTCCCTTCTCCCTTCCAGAGCTGAAGTTGTAATAAATGGCTCCTCACCACCAGCTGTTGTTGACAGAAGCAACGAGAGCATTAAACACAACGTCCAGCCGGCCTCCGCCGCGTGGAGGCACAACCAGACGCTGTCTCTGAAGATCAGGTAGTGGTAATTACCTCTCGGATGGGAGACGGGCTTGGCCTTCTTGGGCACAAGCCGGCAAATTGCCACTCTCGATCATCTAAAGAAGTTGGTTTAGAAAGAAAACGTTTCCCTCCCACCGAGGCAGGCTTCATCTGTAAGTGGTCAATTGGAAATAAAAACCCAAGGACGGCCCAGCGGCCCGGCATGTGCGTGCAGCCGCTCGGCTGGGAAGGCTGGCAGGAGCTGAGGTCCTGGGTGGAAGGAGTGGGCTCTCAGCAGTGGGGCAGCTGTGAGAGCCTGGAGGCGGGGGGGCGGGGAGGGAAAGGGGGGGAAGCGAGGCCACAGGTGGCTTCTCCAAAGGACCAGGGAAGGGCTGCTTGCTTGGGATCGCCTGGCATCTGTGCCTCCCGCTTGGAGAGTCTTTGGAGAGATCCCCCTCCCACTCCCCCCACATACACATACACATACACACAGTCCTATAGGTCGGGTAGGCTGCCTTCTCCAAAACATGACAATGAAAAGCCATATCCGATCAGGTGGCCCAGGAGCGAGCATGACACCTGGTTGCGAAGGCAGAGCTCCGAGTGGCTGGAATGGGAACCTGTAACCTAGGAATCTCAGCTTCAGCACTTGGGCTACTTGCCTTTGAAATCGCCGCCTCTGACCCAGCAAAGATGGATCAGCATAATCCAACCATTCGTCTCCAGGCATCGCACTGGGGGCCCAGAGTGCTGCCATGAATCAGGCACGTTAGTGGGGAGACAATCAAAGCAAAGACAGAATAGGATGTTGTGATGCACACAGTAGGCAGTGTTGCATCTTACAATGAGGTGGAGATAGAAGATCATCCGAGGAGAGAGTACTTCATTTTGTAAGAGAACCAAGAGGGCTGGCCAGGAAAGGAGCAATGGGTTTTGAAGGATGATTAGGAGTTGGCCAGGCATGCCAAGCTGCATTCCACTCGTAGGCAGTCTGAAGAGCAGAGGTGCCCAAACCTGGACACAGGTTAAAGTCACCAGGGGCCCTAGCTGGTTTGGCTCAGTGGATAGAGCATCGGCCTGCGGACTCAAAGGTCCCAGGTACGATTCCGGTCAAGGGCATGTACCTTGGCTGCGGGCACATCCCCAGTGGGGGGTGTGCAGGAGGCAGCTGATCGATGTTTCTTTCCCATTGATGCTTCTAACTCTCTCTCCCACTCCCTCCCTCTCTGTGAAAAATCAATAAAATATATTGAAAAAATAAAGTCACCCGGGGAGCTTTAGGAAGCGTGCTAAGACCTGGCCACGCTCAGAGTTGGGGTTTCTTAGGTGTCAGCGGAACCTCTGAGCCCCCAGGTGATGGAACATGCACCTGCCAGGATGCACCACAGGCTGCGAACATCCCCACCCCACAGGCTCAGCTGGCAGTCAGCCATCTGGGCGATGGGGCCACCATCTTGCAAGTCCCCTCATGTGCAAAGCGGGAGAAGATTCTGTCCTTCTGGGGTCCTGAGGAAGAGCAGACTGGAAAGGGCATCACTGCGTCTGTTCCACTGCAGGAAAGGGAATTCATTTCAGCCAATCTGGGCACCAAATTTCCTTCTCTCTATGGTTTGATTCATCTCTAAGGATAGCTGGGGTGATTTAGAAAGTTCTTTTAAGTAAAATCTCATGTTCCTGGGGGCCAGGCTGGCAAGGTTTGAGTAAACTCCCCGGTGATGCGTAGAGGACACCCATCCATTCTGTGGCTACAGGCTATGCTAGATGATTCTAGAACTTTCCCCCAAATCAAAGTCAGCCTAGAGCCTAGACAGCTGTCCTTTGATCACCTTGGTTTTGAAACAACACAGAGCAACCGTGCTCTGTGGGGATCAGAGAGGCATCGCTATTTACAAACCTCAGACCAGACAGCCGTTAGGAGGCCGGGAAATCATACTCCACAAAACAGACCGGCTCACGGACTCAGTCCCTCAAAGGTAGAGTGATGGACACACCTCACAGTAACCACGTTCGCATTCACCCCCTGGAAGGGCCCTGTGCCCGGAGACGTCTTTTAGGGAGGCATGAGGGACATGTGTCATCCTGGCTGCCTGTTCCCAGTTCAGAACTTGCTGTCAGGGGACTAGCGTGACCACTGTCTGGCTGAGGGGTCTCCTGGGGAGTGCTACAACCAGGCATCCCTGGGAAAACCGGAATGTGGCGCATCCTCCCTTCCAGGGACCCCTGTGATGAGCTCACTTGTGTCCTAATGGAGTCATTTCCCGGGGCAGTTTGCACACCTTGTAGGAAGTAGGTATAACCATAGCAACCAGGTTGGCCATCACCATAACTGGAATTTTCTATTAGAAAATCGGGAGCACCAATTTTCTTGCCACCAAGCTCTCCAGGGACCCCTCCTGGACAGTCCTCTGCCCGGAACCTCTGAAAACACCCATGCATTTTCATATCTGAACTCAGCGCTCCCTGGCTGCCGGGCGCCAGCAGCCCTGCAAGGCGATGGTGGGCAGGAGAAGCCAGGTTGGCAAGGGGCAGCTGGCACCGGGGAGACGGATCCTCAATGTGTGTTTGGTTTTTGTAGGAAACAAATCTTAAAGTTCTTGGATGCTGAAAAGGACATTTCCGTCCTCAAGGGGACCCTGAAGCCCGGAGACATTATTCATTACATCTTCGACCGAGACAGCACGATGAACGTGTCCCAGAACCTGTACGAGCTCCTGCCCAGGACCTCGCCGCTGAAGAACAAGCACTTCCGGACCTGTGCCATCGTGGGCAACTCGGGGGTCCTGCTGAACAGCGGCTGCGGGCAGGAGATCGACACGCACAGCTTCGTCATCAGGTAACCGCGGCGGGGCGCTGGGTCCAGAGCAGCAGGCGTGCCTGAGTGTTGCCAGTTGTCCCAAAAGGTTGAACCAGGACACACTGGTTGGGTTCGTCACCACCTTGTGGGTTGTGTACCCATTACACAGTGTGGACAGAATTAAAGAAATCCATGTAAAATTGGGGGGGGGGGGGGAGCGCGCCGCGGGAAACACCTTGATGTCTCTGGTCTCAACCTTGGGGAACTTTTAAAAGTCCCAATGTCCAGACTGCACCCCAGACCAGTTATCAATCTGGGGGTAGGGGGTACATGGCCCAAGGGGCCACGTAATTCTGTTGTACAGTTAAGGATGGGAATTGCTGGTCTAGTGCAGAGCTAGGCAATCTATGGCCCACAGCCTATTTTTATCAATAAAGTTTTATTGGCACACAGCCATACCCAGGCATTTTCATATCCTCAACGGACGCTTTCTCACTACGAAGTGTGTAGCTGGAAAGAGTTGAACTGTTGCAATAGTGTATACAGCCCGCAAAGCACTTTTTTTAAAAAAATATATTTTATTGATATTTTTTACAGAGAGGAAAGGAGAGAGAGAGTTAGAAACATCGATCAGCTGCCTCCTGCATTCCCCCCACTGGGGATGTGCCCGCAACCCAGGTACATGCCCTTGACCAGAATCGAACCTGTGACCTTTCAGTCCACAGGCTGACGCTCTATCCACTGAGCCAAACCGGTTTTGGCATAAAGCATTCTTTATTATCTGACCCTTTACAGAAGAAGTTTACCGACCCCTGCATAGAGCCTGCTATGAAAGAGTAGTAAGAAAATCTCCTGGTTAGTCCAAGTTTGCAAAAGTCTTTCAAGTGTTATGGAAGGTCATAGGCTACTAGTAACTTTATATCCTGGAGTCAAAATCTGGGAAGTGAGAGCAATGGAGAAACTCAGGTTTTATATTTTTCCCATCCTTCTCACTGAAATATCATCTCTCATTGTTCGGTCCCCTGGGACACACCTGAAAATATTTACCCAGGGCCCTGACACCTGACCCCCAATCCAGTCAGACTCGGAAACAAGGCTTTGCTGTCCCCTGGTCAAAAGTAGGGCACACGGAGCCTCGAGTTTCATCCCACACAGTGCCCCAGCCCTGGCAGAATTGCTACCGCGTCTCGCGTTTCTGTTGGGACTGTCCCTACGCAGAGAGCGCCTTGTCCTAGGCAGCCCTATCCTAGAGCTCCTGGGACCTCAGAACGTGGGACTGGGTGGTGTGTTTCCCTCTGTGTCCGCTGGGATGGAAAAGCCCCCGCGGCCTGGCGGCCAAACCTGTTTTAGTTTATCTTTTGCCAGGTTCTGCCTGTGCCTGGCCTTTATCATGGCGCAGCCCACACTTCTCCAAGCCTTCCAGTCTAAAGACTGAAGGAGGGAGGGGAAAGAGAGTGTGCTAGGTTTGTCTGACTGAGAGCCAGAGAAGGGGTGAGGGTAGGATGGGACAGGCATTTAAGATTTAGAGTTTGGAGCGGAGGAACCAGCGTGAGGAAAGCATGGAAAGAAGAAGGCAGATTCGTGCATCATGGAGGTCAGATAGGTTGAAGCCAGACAGGAGGGCTGGTCCCCACAGGGTCCGCATGAGCCTTCAATGCCAGATGAGGGAGACTGCCTAGCTTAGGGTCACAAGCGTGCAGAGTCCATTCCCAGAGGGTTGGGGATTAAAACATCATTGGGCGCGCACACACACAAAACCTTTCCTGGGGAGAATCCTATAAACAAGTGCCCTTCCACAGGGCATGTATTACCTTACTTAATTCTCACAACCCTGTCAGGAACATTCTATTGTGTCCTGGCTTTTGCAATGAGAAAGTCAGAGGTCGCACGGCTAGCTCAGGCCAGTGTCAGGTCTTGGGCATGAGCTGCCTCTCTCACCTGCAGGCTTGCCTTCTGATACCCAATCCATCCCCGCCGATACACAGTACTACTTTGTCTAATCGTTGTCTAGCTGCTGCATAAAATGCAAATCTGCCCGTGTCACTCTCCTGCTCAAGAGCCTGCAGTGGCTCCCTATTGCTCTCAGAACCAAGCCACTGACACACAGGCCCTTTGTTCTCTCACCCTACGTGCCTCTCCTGCCCCGTGCCCTCCATGGAACATGCTCTAGTTACACCAAATCACTTGCCTTCCCCTAAGCACTCACTCTGTTCCCCACCTCTGTGCCTTTGGACACATTTCTTACACCTAAAATATCACAGTACGATGTTTCCTAAACTGCCTGGTTATAGGACTTACCTAATGAGCTTGCAAAAATAAACATCAATTTCTAGGCTCACCTGTTGAATCTGGATCTCCGGGGGATGGGCGGGGGAATCTGCACTTTTAACAGGTGCCTGGGGTGATTCTTCTGTTCTGCCCCAATGTGCCTTTTCCACTACTGGACTTCAGCTTGTCCATCCTTCTAGTTTTCCCTCAGTGATCACCACCTCCGGGAAGCCCACCTGATGCTCCTCCTTCCCATTATGCTGAGGACAGTAGCAACATGTACTGAGCTCTTCCTGTGGTCCAGCAGTGTTCCAAGGCCTGGGTGTGTGGTGACTCCCCTGAGTCCTGGGAGGGTGCTGCTCCAACCTCATAGCTACAGAAACTTGAAGCCAAGAGGAAGCTCTCGAGAAGCACAGAGAGGTTGAGCAGGCTGCCCAGAATCACACAGACAGCAAGTCTCAGAGCTGAATTCTGAACCTAGGAGTGTCCCTGCAGAGCCTTCCCTCTGTCACCTCACGTGGCCAGGTCACACGTGCCAGTGTCATGGTCGCCTGGTGGGCTGGGGGCTGGCTTACTTGCTTCCTTCCTCTGCTGGATCCTGACCTCCAGAAGGCAAGCACCCGACACCCCCAGGGTGTAGCGAAGTCTGTGTGTGTGCTGCGAGCCTAGTGGGTATGTGTGGCAGGAGGAGGGGTGACAGGAGCCGCTGGCAGTGCAGGAGGATGGTGTTTTGGGATGAGAAGGAAGCAAAGGATGGATCAGGTTAGATATAAGCAGAGGCGTCTCGGCGTTCCCAAAAGAACCACGTTGCCCTTTTCTCTGGCAGATGCAACCTGGCCCCCGTGCAGGAGTATGCCCGGGACGTGGGGCTCAAGACAGACCTGGTGACCATGAACCCTTCGGTCATCCAGCGCGCCTTCGAGGACCTGGTCAACGCCACGTGGCGGGAGAAGCTGCTGCAGCGGCTGCACAGCCTCAACGGCAGCATCCTGTGGATCCCCGCCTTCATGGCCAGGGGCGGCAAGGAGCGTGTGGAGTGGGTCAACGAGCTCATCCTGAAGCACCGTGTCAACGTGCGTACTGCGTACCCCTCTCTGCGCCTGCTGCACGCCGTCCGTGGGTGAGCGGCCCCTCCCCGGGGAAGGGGGCTGTCGCTGAGTGGGGGAGGTACTTGGCAGGCAATATTGCTTTCCTAGATTCATTTCCATTTCAGCCCTAGACACGTTTTGCTCAGTGGACAGAGCGTCGGCCTGAGGACTGAAGAGTTCTGGGTTCGATTCCGGTCAAGGGCACGTACCTTGGTTGCAGGCTCTATCCCTAGCCGTGGTCCAGGAGCCTGCGGCGGGCAAGGCAACCAATCAATGTGTCATTCTCACATCAATGTTTCTCTCTGTCTCTCCCTCTCCCTTCCATTCTCTCTAAAATCAATGAAAAAATATCCTCCCATGAGGATTAACCAAAAAAAAAAAAAAATTAAAAATCTCCATCTTAGCTCATCACTCACTAGCTATATGACCCCCACAAGTCACCTGACCTTTCTGAGCCTCCCTTCCTGAGAAATGAGGGGGTTGGAAAGTGGGTCTCACCTGCCATGGCAATTTTGATCAACTGGCAGTGCCCGCCTAGACAGCGGTGTTGAGAATAAACTGTAAGGGGGCAGGAATGGGAGCAGGAATATTAGTTGGGAACCTGACTGAATAGCTCAGGCAGGAAATACATTTGACTTAGACAAGGACAATGATGGTAGATGGGTAAGAGATCTGATATACATTTATACATTTTGGAGTAGAGGCAGCAGGATTGGCTGATGCATTCCATTTAAGGGCCTCATGGGGTGAGAGAAAGAAAACGTCAGGATGACCATTAGGATTCAAGCTTGAGCAAATGGGGGGTGGGGTGCCATTGTCTAAGATAGGAGAGCCTGAGGGAAGCCCATGCTTGTTTGGGGGTGTCGAGGAAGGGAGTTCTTTCTTGGGCATATTAAGTTTGAGATGCCTGTTACAAATGTACCCCACCCACTCCTGACCTCCCAGCTTGGGGCCAGGCCCTGCAGCTAATTGCCCATCCAACCACATGGCAGTTCACAACCCTGCCAGGGACACGAGAAAGGCCATCGTACAGCCTCTCCCCAAACCCACCCCCAACCCTGACTAAGGGACCTTAGCATAACTCAGTGTGACCCTGGGAGGCCCCAGAGCCACCCACAAAGGACTCTGGGCCTCATAAAGGTGACACCCAAGCCTATGATCAGCACTGGTCCCTCTAGGGTGGGTATACACACACAAGTCCATTGCCACCAAGGAAGACCTAGAGATGCATTCAACAAAAGGCAGCCGCATTCATGGCCGGTGGAGCAGACTGACACTTGTATGGACACAGGCCAAACAGGAGGTTGACCTGTCAGGGGTCCCTTCAGCACCCTTCACTTCATCCCTGGCACAGAGTGGGGCTGCCGCAGTGACCCCACTCCATGGGTTTAGGCTCATCCTTCAAATGTTTCTTCCCAGGAGGAGGAAACGGACATGGCGTGGTGGTCAGGGGCGTGAGAGAAGGAAAAGGCCTGCCTTTTGGTAAAGACGGAAAAGGTCCCTTGGTGGGGAATGGGCAATCAACTGGATGAAACATATGCAACTAGAGCTATTTCCAGCTATAACCGACTCATTTTCATCTGTCAAAACAGCATTAAGCACCAGTAATAAGTGTTAATCCTTAGATCCAGCGTCTTCCTTCGCAGGGACTCCCAGAGGCAACACTGCAGGAGAGGCAGGTGGGGTGGGTCTCTGATTTTGGGAAGGGGAGGAGGTAGTGGGGAGGGGGCTTTGGGGCCTTGGAATGGGTTTCTACCAATGGCCCTCTCCCTCTGTGGGGCCATGGGGCATTGTGGGGTGCAGGGTCCAATAGAGCTTCAGGGTTGCATCGCAATTACTTTTGACAGGCTGACACAATGAGCTAATATAAGAGGCAGAAATGCAGCGTGGACAAATGCAGCATTCTAAACAAGTGTACAGAGGGGTGAATAGTGCCAATCATCAGCGGGTGTGTGGTCGCTCAAAAGAATCGATGGCTCTAACCGGTTTGGCTCAGTAGATAGAGCATCAGCCTGCGGACTCCAGGGTCCGGGTTCGATTCCAGTCAAGGGCATGTACCTTGGTTGTGGGCACAGCCCCAATAGGAAGTGTGCAGGAGGCAGCTGATCAGTGTTTCTCTCTCATCGATGTTTCTAACTCTCTATCCCTCTCACTTCCTCTCTGAAAAAAAAAAATCAATAAAATAAAATAAAAAATAAATAAAAGAATTATGCTCTTGGGTTGCAGCAATGGACATAGAATGTCTTTCAGAGTCAGGGAGGGTGGCCATGGCCTTTTTTTCACTCTCCCGGGTCAAACCCCGCTTGGAGAATCACATTCCGTGTTGGGTACCCGGCTGGAGAGGGACCCACAGTGGCAGAGAAATTGGAAAGTTGAAAGGTTTGGGGTGAGGAGGGGGCTCCGAGGAACATGAAAGCAACCTTTCTTCATTCAGTGAATACTGACAGGCACCTGGCGGGCTCCAGGCCTGTGTAAAAGTCAATAAAACAAGGCGTCTGCCCTTGAGGGGCTCACCGATTTGGCCTGTGAGGCTCCAGCAGTAAAACTAGGGCTGGGAGAGGATCTATAGGGAGTCAGTGTCATCTGGGCATTGGGAAGAGCCTTCCAACAAGTCAAGATCATCTGCAATGAGTGTAGCTGCCTCTCAGGGGGCGGTGGGTTCAGCCTCCTTGGGGATGTTCAGGGAAGCCAGCCGCGAATGCCCCTGCTGGGCCCTGGAGCTGGAAACCCACGCCACACAGAATCGCTCAGGCTGCTGTGACCAAGAGCCACAGGCTAGGCGGCCTATGCAACACAATCTATGGTCTCACCGTTCTGGAGGCTGGACAGCCGAAATCGAGGTGTCGGCAGGGCTGGTTTCTCCTGAGGGCTCGGAGGGAAGACTCTTCCCAGGCCTCCCTCTACGGCCTGTTGGTGGCCACTCTTCATGTTCACAGGGCACCTGCCCTGTGTGCGCGCGTTCTCCTAACGTCCCCTGATTTTAAGGATGTAAGTCATATTGGACTAGGGGCCACCTTAATGACCTCATTTTAACTTGGTCACCTCGGTAACCACCCCTTATCTCCAAATAAGGTTACACTAGGAGGTACTGGAGGTTATGGCTTCAACGTAATGAACCTTTGGGCTAGCTCGCCTCCTTCCCCCCTCAGACTCTTTGATGCAATGCACCTGTGCTAGGAGCATCTCTGACCACCATGTGCTCTCAAGATGCTGGCCCATCGGAGACAGTTCTTGGGCCCGGGCATTGCAGGGGGTAGACAGCATGGCACAGAGACCCTGAGAGAAGGCCTGCCCTTCGACTCTTACCAGCCCCTGCCCCAGCCCGAGCAGCTCTTCCAAAGGGCTTCTGGCTCTGCCGGCCTGGAGAGTGGCACAGCGCCTGGCTGTTGGCAAGGGGGTGAGCAACCGAGGGGGAGGACACCAGGCAACTGAGTGTGGTCGCGGGAAGTGGGACACTGGTCAGCAGCTGGTAGCGCGTGGCTCTAATTCAATTACAACGACGGGGAAGGCTGTGAGCCACAGAGAGGGGGGCCCGTGGGCAAGAAAGCAGGCCCATTCCACTGCCCAGCCACAGCCCTGGTGCAGAGGAGGCCTGTGACATGGGGCCTAATTAGGCACCAGGCGTGCTGAGCCAAGGCCCCAGGCTGGCACTGACCCAGAGGGCACCCCTGCCAAGCCTGGAGCAGCAGGTCGGCCCAGCGGGCCCTGCTGCCCATCTGTGGGGAGCAGAGACTGAGGACCAGAGGGCAGGCCCAGGTGAGGGGCTAAGCACGGTGCAGAGGCTAAGGGGAGATCAGTGAGAGTCAGAGATGCCCCCCCCCCCAGGACATGCCCATTGTAGTGCAGAGTCATGGGCACTGGGTCCACGTCTCCTCCAGGGACACGAGTGTGGACTTGTGTTCCGTGGAGAAGAGGAGGAGGGAGTCTGTGGTACTGAGGCACAGATGGCTGCCAGCGTTGGGTCATTTTTAATGGACTGTCTCTGTTGATTTTTTAAATAGGAATGCACATAGTAAAAAGAAAATCCCAAATTGCATAAGAGGATTTAAAGTGAAAAGCGAGCCCGCCTTCACAGAGGCAGCCTTATTAATTAAACTGGTTTTCTGTGTCTCCTTCCAGAAAAATCATCTTTTACACACAAGGGAGCACGTTTTAAGCACCACACCTTGCTAGATTCTGGAAATTATTCTATACTAGAGGCCCGATGCATGCGACTCGTGCAAGAGTAGGCCTTCCTTCCCCCACCTGTCGGCACCGGCTTCCCTCCAGCACCCGGGACCCGGGCTTCCCTCCCAGCCCCGGCTTCGTCCGGAAGGTCGGCAGGTTGTCCAGAAGGACGTCTGGTCTAATTAGCATATTACGCTTTTCTTAGTATAGATTGACAGGTACCGCCTTGTTTTCCTTCACAGCTTCCTGGCCTTCCACTGAGTCAGGGTCATCGTTTACATAAGCAGAGACCATATGTGGGGAGACTGGGAGGGGGGCAGACGTAAGTGGGTGTTTCCAGCTTTTGCTAACATAACCAGTACTACAGTGACCACCCTTCACTGACATCTGCACATATATCTATGTGTATAGGCTGGCTTTTTAGCCGTGTCATTGCTAAAAAGAGAGAGAGACAGATATATGCATTGTTAATTTTTATAGATCTTGCCAAGTTACTCTCCCACCTATGATTAAAAATACCTGATCTCCCATAACCTTGCAAACGTTCAATTATGAATGAGGTCGAATATAATTTTTCAGTTGGGAGTGGCATTCGTTTAAATTCCAGAATCCAGCCAGAAGGTTTAACTGCACCTCTGCCCTCCCGCCCCCCCACCGCCAAGCAACGGTTTGGTTGGGTCCCTGCTGGGCCTGTGTGTGAGCAGCAGTATCTTGACACCCTGGGGGGCCCACCCTGAAGCAGGAGGAACCCCTCAAGTAAACAGCATCATGGGGTTCTTTTTCCTTTTGGCAACATGCTCTCTGGAATGCTGTGAGCCTACCTTTCACATGTGCAGACCTGGTGGCTGCCCGGAAGAGTTTTAGGGTGAGGCCAGTGCTGTGTGGGTTGGTCTCCCACACAAAGCTACTGTGATCTCCTTCCCCTCCCCTGCCAGCGCCCTGAAAGGGAGCCACTGGCCTCTGCTTGCTCCTTTTCATTCACTGCTTCATGGAGATTTGTGCATGTGCTATGCGAGGATCTGGGGTTATGGAGAAGCTAACCCACTTGCTCCCAGAATTTTTCATTGTAAGGGAGGAGAAAGACAAGCAAACAGTAGCTCTAGTGTAGCATGTTACGTGCTGTAACAGGGAAAGAACCGCTTATGGAACACAAAACCCTCCAGGGAGGTCCGGGAAGGCTTCCTGCAGGAAGTGACATTGAAGCTGAGACCAGGAGAAGGGTTGCAGGTCAGGAGACACAGGAGGTGATGGTGAGGAAACCAAGAAGGTCCTCATGGCAGTGTGACTGTGCCTACCAGGGGGTAGCAGGGATTTCTGGCCTGGATCTCAAGGGCTTCGCAATCCTGGATGAGGCGTTTGGATGTTATCCTTTGGCAAGGGAGGTGAGCAACCGAGGGGGAGGACACCGGACAACTGAGTATGCCCGCGGGACATGGGAAACGGATCAGCAGCTTTGGAGTCTCCGGAAGGTTTTTGGCGGCCTGGTCAGACTTGAGGTTAGCTGACTTATTTGGGTAAACATGAAGTGTAGGGGACCAGGAATCAGCTTCGAGCATACCCAGGCTTGACCAGCTCTGCACTCCAGCCCCAAATTCTGAGACAAAATCCCCAGCTCACCATTACCACTGGGCAGCCTTGTGCAGACATGTCCCCCAGACAGTAGAGGCTTAACCAGTGTTTCCCAGGGAAGGACAGCAATGGGGCCCCAAATCAGGGCCAAAGGTGACGATGTGGAGGATGGGAGACCAGAGCCCAAGGATTCAGAAGTTCCTGGCTTTGCTGCTGATCTTGCACAAAATATCACCAAGTGGCCCTTGCCGATCACCTGGGAGGCATTCCTGGCCCGTAAGGACGCAATGAGCTCTAGCCCACAACTGCTTTTAGCTTCCTGGAGAAAGCCCTCTGGGTCTCTTTTTCCAAAACCGGCAGCCGCCGTTCTTGCCATGCACCAAGCCCTGGCACCCAGGGAAAAGGCCGAATGTGCTTTTGAGATGATTTTGGCTATTGCTGTCCATACTCATAAAATACAGTGCTTAATCGTCTTAGCAATTGGGGTAACCAACTTGAAAAATAATTATTGCCTTCTTGGAGATGACTTTGCCTTCTAATTAAAATCTCAAGCCTGGGATATTAAAGGTGCACTGTCAATACGATGTCCCAGATGCACCCAGCTAACCTCATTTGGGAAGGCAAAATTAATTAGTCAGTGTTTTCACACCCAGCTGTTATCCCAGGGAAAGAACCTGCCAATGAACTGGCCAGGCACACAGTCGCTAAATTGGCCAGAAGGACTGAGGCGACATAAGGGAAGTAGAGTGTGTTCTGTGCCTGCAGAACTCCGCCGTCCTCTATTACAAGCTGCTCATTAAAAGGTGCCCCGTGTCCCTGTCACACATCTCAGGAGTTCCTGTTTAGCTGTGGAGGCAGAACAGGAAATAAGTGGGTCCCTCCAGGCCACTGAGTTCTCACTTCACCCGGAGCCTCATTTGCTGTTAACACCTTTCCCAGGGAGTGATTCTGGGTGGCAGGCCTGGAACCAGGGATGAGAGGCTGGGCGTTTCTATTCTCATCTCAGCTGGCCACAGTTACTAAGCTGCGTGCCTTGCTTGCTTCCTCCTTTCTCCTTTCTGACTTCTCCCCGTTTCTCAGTTCCTTTGGAGTCAAACATTTGCTGAGCACAATAGAAGGCAGGATCATCCATTTGGCTGTGCTGTGATAACAAACCGTGGAACTCTTGTGGTTTAGCACGGCAGAGGTTCATTTCTCATTCTTTTTTTAAAATATATTTTATTGATTTTTTTTACAGAGAGGAAGGGAGAGGGATAGAGCGCTCGAAACATCGATGAGAGAGAAACATCCATCAGCTGCCTCCTGCACACCTCCTACTGGGGATGTGCCCGCAACTGAGGTACATGCCCTTGACCGGAATCGAACCTGGGACCCTTCAGTCCGCAGGCCGACGCTCTAGCCACTGAGCCAAACCGATCAGGGCCATTTCTCATTCTTGCAAAGTACCATTTGTTGGCGGGGGCTCTCTTCCAACCAGTGATTCAGGGATCCAGGATTTGCCCATCTTAAGCTTCCACCATCTTTACAGGAGGCTCTGAAGTCCTCTGATGCAGGAGAAGAGAAAGCAGAGGACCTGCTTTTGATCAACATCAGCCCAACAAACCACATTTGTGGTCACAGCCTATTGGCCATAACTGGTCACATGACCCCAGCCCAATGACAAGGGATTCTGGGAGACGTAGGGGTGCCTATGGAGTATCTGCTGAGCGCTGCTCTCTCTGCCATAGAGCCTTGGCTGCACCAGATGCCGTCAAACCCCCTGCACAGAGGCATCAGGCACGGCCCCTGCTCTTGGAGAGGTCACAGTAGCGTTTTGTGAGGGAGACCAACCCACGCAGTCACGGATTGTCACCTCGGGTTGATAAGCACACTGGGGAAAGGAGAAACAAAGCTCCAGATAATGACGTGGAAGCGATTCAGTCAGTCTGAGCTGGAGAGGAGAGGGTAGAACAAAGGGAACGTTTCCAGGAAGACGCGATGCATGTGTTTCGTTTTGGGAGGGAAACAAGAGAGAGAGAGAGTTCACCAAGGGGTCACGTGAGGGAAAGGCCTATCCGTGAGGAGGGTGCATTGCATGTCTGTGTAACCTCAGATCCTCCTGTAGAGCTCCTTGGATGTGTCGCCACTGATTAAATTCTCCCTCCCCCTCCCCCTCTCCACTACCACGATAGCCTGCAAAGAAATTCATTCCGAAAGCCTTCCCCTGCTAAGGCCTTACTATCAGAAGATAAACAAACCGCAAATCCCTAATATGACACGTGGCCGCTGTTAGGGCTTGAATTGGCTCAGGAAATGAACAGCCGGTGAGACGCACTCACGCGGGGACACTGCCGGTGGCTCGCAGGTCCCTGGGTGGTGTCTCCAGCAGCTGCAGCCAGCTCCCTCCCAGCCCCGACGCTCCCAGAACCACCACAGGGTGAGAGACCCCCCGAGAAGCCGGCAGGGAGAAGCTGCCTGTCCTCTGAGCTCTATGTAACCGGCTGCATGGGGAGCTTGACTGGCCTCCCACGTTGCCTCTTCCCGGAAAGGATCATTCCTAACCCCGGGTCTCCTTTCTCTTTCTTCTGTCCTTTGTTTTCAGATACTGGCTGACCAACAGGGTCCACATCAAAAGACCCACCACCGGCCTCCTGATGTACACCCTGGCTACGCGCTTCTGCAACCAGATCTACCTCTACGGCTTCTGGCCCTTTCCGCTGGATCAGAACCAGAACCCCGTCAAGTACCACTACTACGACAGCCTCAAGTATGGCTACACCTCCCAGGCCAGCCCCCACACCATGCCCTTGGAGTTCAAGGCCCTCAAGAGCCTGCATGAGCAGGGCGCTTTGAAACTGACTGTCGGCCAGTGTGACGGAGCCACGTAAGCAGGCGCCCGGCGGGACTCAGTGGCTCACATTTCCTGCCAGCTACACCACGGGCAGATGGGAGTCGGGGTGGCACAAACTCTAGAACAAGCAGGCTAGTGGTTTTCTTTGTTAAAGTGTAAAACAGTGACCAGAATATATATATCTCTACCTGCATATATATATTGACCTGAGTATTTATAACTGTGTGGTGTTCATCTAGCATTAGGCAGATAAGCCACAGGAAGAAGGTATGGAGAACCCACCAGAATGGAGACCCGGTCCATCTTTGGGGGGTGGAAGGACTCGACGTGAAAAGCAGCCAGTCCCAGGACTTTGGATGACAGACTGCCTCCTGGGTTGGAGGGATCTTGGGGCTCACGGATGAGGGGAGCTGCCTTGAGCCTCTGAGACATGTGGGTTCTGGGTGAGCCATGACCCAGAGGGGACAACGTGACCCGAGTCTAAACGGTGCTGTTCATGGAGGAGAGGGAGGTCGGAGCGATCAGCTGGGCAAAGCAGCACACGGACGCCAAGAAGCAGGGGCCATGTCCGAGCTGAAGGCCTTCCCACAAACTCAGTGCTTGAGGGATGAACCGCAGGTGACCCGCCTGCCCCGGACAGGCCTCCGCAGCTACGGAGAGAAGGCCAGAGGAGACACGATGGACAGTTTATGCTCTGGCTTCACGAGAACCACCACGAGCCCGGGACGGAGCAGGCAGAGGACAGCGAAGAGCTGGGCTGTTACAAACTGTGCTTTTGGAAAATTGCAACCTACCGCTAAGGGTCGGCACTCCCGCCCCGGAACAGACGGGAGAGGGTCCCAAATATTGCTACAGTGGGTGTTCTCTAAAGCACCTTGAGTCCACCCAGGAGGAAGGGACCAGGGATGTCATCCTCAGAGTTAGCGTCCTTCCCACCCTGTTAGAATGTCACACGAGGGACTGTACTGTCCCCTTCCGCCTGCAGGAAAGCTCCCGCAGAAACTCGAAAAGGCGCCGCAAAGATAAATGTCAGCCTTTTTTAAAAGTACGTGGTTGCCTTTCTGGGTGCCTCCAGAGCCCCCCGAGTGTGAGACCTGGAAGAATGTGAAGTATTCAGCTCCGTTTCCCCGCAAACACTCTCTTGTTTGCTCCTGCACTGTGCACGCCACAGGCCTCTCAGCCAGACGCCGGGTCAGTGTCACTGCTGGTCCCTCGCCCATCCTGATGGTCACACCGGCCGGCACTGAGCGCCAGCTCTGAGGTTTTCTACTCTGCAGGGCAAGGGGCCACCTCTACTCCCTTTCGGCCCAGAGGCAATGATTTTTGAGTTTTGCAAAATCCATTTTCCCTTTGTTAACATAAAGAGTTAAGACTTTAAAACAAAAACACCCAAAGCCAAGTGCAGTATCCAAATCCTGGACCTTGACTCCCTGGGGAAACCTGGGCTCGGTGCCCATAGCCTGGGGCTGGAACCACAGGTCACGTAGAGACCAGCGTTAGCCGGCTTGCTCTGTTAGATGTGTTTTCTTGCCTGACAAATGCGTGTTTTTCAACATATTTGAAAGATGAGTAAAAAAACCATTATCTTGAAGGTGAAGGGAGTGAAGGAAAGTAATCAAAATCTGCTCCCCAGTGAGGAGAGCGGACAGGAGTCATCAATGGCAATTCGGGGCAGGACACTTGCTCCTAATTAATGGCTGACAGGAAGCCAGGGGAGGACAGTCAGCACCCCACGCGGACGCTCCAGCTCCCACCCGTGACTGCGATTCCACATCTCTGCGTTCCTTTCCTCGCTGTTCCTGTGGGTGCGCGCAGCCAGAGACTTGGGCTTTGCGTTACAAAGTGGGTCTTTCAGGAAGCACCAGCCCTAGCAGCCTCTCCAGGGCCTTTCATGGTGAGGGTCTCCGAAGCCCTGGGAGACGTTTGATTTCTGAAGCTTGCAGAGCCGTGGGGAGTGGGCAGGACCGCCAGCAGGGCCCCTGGGGGTGAGCCAAGGTCTTGGGTTCTCGAAGATTCCAGTGGAGAGCCGTGATGTCCCTTCCTGGTTCCTGAAACGGACACGCTGCGAGCTCAAGTGGAGAAGCCCTTACCACCTCCCTCGGGTTCCCTCCAGAGGAAGGCTGCAGGCCCAGGACCGCTCTCACGGGTGCCCATCCTCCAGCTCACGGGCTGCGGCCGTGGGATGACGGGGGGCTCCAGACGCCTTGGCTTCCCCTCCCTCCTCGTCCTGCATCTGGGCACTTGCTGTCAGGACGCAGCGCTCCCTTCTCTGTCCCTTTAGAGCTCGGCTTGCGTGAGAATCCTCTGGTATAAGCAGCTAGCCTTGTGTGTGTGTGTGGGGGAGGGGGGCGCACTAGGAATCCTGGCCTGGCCCCTGATCTACTGTCTTGTAATGGCACTGGCCACAGGGCCCTTTCAGTCACCTCCTGTGGACCCTCAGGCAACCCACCCTGAAGCCCCTCAGACCTCCATTTCCCTCAAGCCCCCTGAATGACCACCACCCCCCGTCTGCCTCCTCCTTCATGAAAGAAATGGAGCCTGGAGTGAGGTCTCTCCTGAGAATCTCTAGCTCTCCCCTTTCCCCGCCTTCCTCCCGTTTCTGAGGAAGCCACGTCTGCCCTCAGGCCTGCGACGTTTTCCCTCACACCTAGCCACTCCTCTGTGGCCTCCATCCTCTGTGCTCCTTCTCCCCATCCTGGCTCCCCCGGCCTCTTCCCTCACCTTCCCTTCACCCCATCCCCCGACCTCCAGGCTCACACTGCCTTTCCTCCTGACCCCCACGCGGCCTCCATGCCCCTGGCACTGCCCACGATGCCCATCGAAAGGCCCTTTCTTGCCACCAAGCTCTCCAGGCACCCCTCCTGGACACTCCCTTTCCCCTTGGTTTCTGGGACCACACGTCCTTGTGGTTTTTCTCCTCCCTTCCCAATGCCGCTGTGGCCCTTATTTATGCATTTATTTATTTATGTATTTATGGTTTATTTATTAACACCTTTAGCCTAAGAAGGAGCCGAGGTGGATCTGACCATAAATTCCCTCTCTCCTCCTTGCCCGAAACATAGACATTCCCCTCTCCTTACCTCCCTGCACCTCCATCAGCAACCTGCACCCTCCCGTGGGTCCACTCTCCACACTTCCCTGCAACCCAGCCCCTTCTGGGTCCCAGGCCTGGACTACACATTCCTGGCTGGACATTCACCCCGTCTGCTCTGGCAGCGCCATGAACTCAACACGGGAAGCCAGGTTGGTTATCTCTGCCTCCCCATCCTCCACAACCCCTCCTTTTTCTGTTAGAAGAGCCGTGATCCTCTCAACCACCCAGTTCGGAGACCCTCCAGGCATCTTCGACTCCTCCCCTTCCTTGCTGCTCCTTCCCACCAGCACTGCCGTGGCCTCCCTGTCGTGTGGGCAGTTCCAGCAGCAGCCTCCCCTCGGAGGGCTCCTGGGTGCGCTTGCACCTTCTCCCGTGCGTCCTCAACATGCACAGCAATCTTTCTCGCCGGTCACGTGCATGCTTTTAAAAGTTCCCCTGGCCCACACAGTAACGTCCAAGTCTTCATTCTGACATTCCAGATCGCCCAACGAGGCCTGTTGTTCCTCTGCACCCGGCACCCATTGTCACTCCTGGAAGGGGTGCCTGGTGTTCCTGTCTCTGTGCCTTCGGACTTGCTGTTCTCATCTCCTGGAATGTTCTCGCCTCCTGGAACGCTCTCTTCTGTTTCCTTCAAGGCCCATGCAAAAACCACGTCTTCCATGAAGCCCTCCCTGATCTACCAACCGCTGGGGTCGCTCCCTCCGCTGAACCACCGTAGCACTTTATTTGTACCTTTCTCATGGCACTTACCAGAGTCTGCCTTGTATTATAGTTCCTGTGCACTCGTCCTTTGACCGTTCTTAGATTGTAAGCTCGCCAAGGGCAGGGCCTGTGTTTTATTCATGTGTCCATCACGGCACACAGCAGTTGCTCAATAAATGTTTGTTGGGTTAAATCCTTAATGCCTGGTGAGGGCTGTGTAATCAATGAAGTCATTTTGCACCTATTGTGTCACAAGAACCTTCAAAATAATCATGAGTTGGGGAGATGCCGAAATTATTATCCCCATTGTATAGGTCCTAAAACTGAGGCAAAAAACGACCCTGAAGCCACCTAGCTCACTGGGAGAATTTGCATCCAGGTCATCCTATCCCCCACTCACTCCAGGGCTTCGCTGTTAGTCCTGTGGTTGGGTCCCTGTCTGCAGAAAACTAACCCTAAGCGCAGTCCTGGGCATCCCCTTCCCAGTCAGGGGAACCTCGGCGTGAACCCCAGTTCTTGTGCCCATCAACACAGACATATTTGCACTCCTCCTGGGGGAGGACGAAAGCCATTCAGGTTTCAGCAGGCTCGGGGGCGGAGCTGGGGGGCCTCATAAATCATTCCCGCTGCGGTGGCACAGGGTAGGGAACTGTCTGTGCAGATGGTGGTGAGACCAACCGCTCCTCAAGCTGCTGTTTGATAAATCTCTTCGTGCCTCGTGAGGGCCTCCCTTGCAGAATGGACGGAGCGGGAACAGGAACGAACGATACCGCTCAGATGGGACTCAGACGCGTGTGCTGCCTCCTGAATGCCCTCTATCGCTTCCCGAATGACCCCGGCAGCCTGCCCCGCCCTCCTCTCTCTCCCCAGCGCGGCTGGATGTCATCATCTTTCCCACCTCCACCCTGTATGTCTGCTCTCCCTCTCCAGGCTCTTCCCCTTGGCATCCATAAGAGCAGGGTAATCCCAGAGATTTGCGGCTCCCCTTGGGTACCCCAGCTCTGACCTGGGGCATGCGAGGAGATGGTAAGGAGGAAGGTGGGTGGGGCGCGCTCTCTGCCATCCTGGCTCCAGGGAAAAACTAGGGGCTTTGTTCTAATGGCAGGCCATCCCCACAACGACAACGGGAGGTTTCCATGGCTACTGCCCAGAAGCGATGCTTCTGCCTTTGGGCTTCGTGGGGAGGGTCGGAGTTTCATGTCCTATAGTCCAGGTGGTGGGGCAGTTTCCCCTGCAGTGAGTGGAGCCGGCCAGCCCCCATCAGCCAGCTTGTCTAGATCTGCTCCAGTTGTGTTTAACCAAAACGAACAGCTCCAACCAACAAGGACACGAAGGTCCCTTGTGGCGTTTTGCTGTCTTCCTCAGCGCTTCCTCTGTGCTCCCACCTCCCCTAGAAACAGGGTGGGAAATGGGGCTCCCGAGAGGTTCTAAGAACTGTCAAGAAAGACCCAAGTGCTCCAGCCGTGACCACATGCCCAAATATTGAAGAGGCTTCTCCAAAACGGACCCAGCAGCAGCTGTGACCAGCCAATCCTTGGCACCAACGTAGAACACGAGGGGTGACAGCCAAGCAGAGGGGAATCTGCCCCCGGGCCCACTCAGACGCCAGCAGGGCAGGCCCAGACTCGAGTGCCAAACGCCAAGGTGAGCCAAGGCACGGGATTGGCTCTGCGAAACACCCCTTCCACTGAGTTCACAGAGCCTTCATTTCTAAAGTGAGTTTGTCACAATGGAGCTGCCGGACAGTGTCTGAAGGGATGACCGGCTCAGCAGAATAATTGGCGCTTAATGGAAGTGGGATGTTGCAAAGACAACTGGGCTAAGCCGCTGTGCTCAAGGGAAGCCAAGATGGTGCTTTTCCATTTCAACGCCCAGAGCCGGCGAGAATGTTCTTCGCTGTAGTAACAACTGTGGCCGCTTTTCGTCCTCGTGAGCATCTCTGGGTAAGAGGGCTGGGATGGGTACCAGAGGATACAGAGCCTGCCACTCAAGAGCTTGGGGGACATGGATAAGCCACTTCTCAACTGCAAAATGGAGAAAATACCTCCTTACCTCCTTAACAGAGTTATGGTGAAAATGCAAATAAAGGACAGGGTAGAAATTGGGTAGGCGTAGGTGGAGAGTTCAGTTCTAAAGAGCAAATGAAATGCATGCTCTGTGAGTTTTCCAGATTCTGCTCATGCAATTGCCCAGCTTAACTTTCCTGCGCCCTTAGGAGAAAATTCCAAGCATCTTACTTGGTTTTACACGGTCTGGAACCCTCTAGCTCACTACATTCTAGCCACACGGACCATTTTGCTTCTCCTAGAACTTTCCAGACTCATTCCAGTCCCAGGGCCCTTGCACTGGCTGTTCCCTCTGCATAGAAAGCTTCTTCCCCAGCTCCTTGCACGCTGCCTCCTCATCTTTCAGGTCTCAGACTGAATGTCACCCCTGGGAGATGGTGCCAGGTCACCCCCAGCTAATCACGCGCTGTTACACATCACATTACCCGGCTAGGTGTTTAACCAAAATGCTATATCCAACCAACAGGGACACCAACGGTCCTTGGTGTCCTCCATAAACTACCTGAATTGTCTCATTTATATTTTATAGTTCTCAGCCCTGAGACACTTCATAAAAGATCCCAGTGCCCAGGCCACAATGGGGCCACACGTTGAAGCAGTATCTCTGGGAACTGATCAAGGACATCAGTATTTTTTTTTTTTTTAAGCACAGCCAGGATCTCATGGAAAACACTGACATGGATGCTCCCTGGTCTACTGTCTGTCTGCCCTTCTTATTTTCCACGGCAGTACCCTGGGCCCTGGGTAGCAGGAGTGACCAGCCTCCTGGGTGGTGGCTAATGTCTTTGCTTGGGGTGCTGGCCACAGGCTGGAGATGGGACCACTTCCCCGGCACTCTCGGGAGGCACGGACCAGCTCTGAACGGTCACGGGTCACACTTTGCCCCTGCAGCCCAGGTGGATGGCCAGCGTGTTACCCCTTCGGCTGAGCTGGTGGAAGCAGATTTTCCAGTTGTCCTTTCACCTACTCAGAACGCCTCATGACTCCTGCCCTGGACGGGAGGCTCAGTCCCACCCCAAAGACTGCTGACTATGCAGAGCCACTGGGAAAACTTTTTTTTTTTCTTTTCAATTACAGTTGACATTCGATATTATTTGGTTTGAGTTTCAGGTGGACAGCACAGTGGTTAGACAGTCATATACTTTGCAACCTGTTCCCTCCCGATGATGCAAGTGCTCACCTAGCACCACACACAGTAGCTTAGGGAAGTCAGCAGCGCCGGCAATGGGGCGTGATGGCACCTGTGAGGCACAGGTGACGAGTGGGAGGGAGATGGGGAACGGAGGACTTGGCAGAGGACCATAGAAGAGCTGGTAACATTTCTTGAGCACCGCTCAATGCTTTACCTGGGCTAATTCATTTAATCCTCGCAGCACCCCCTTTGATGCTATCATTATTCCCACTTCACAGATGAGAAAACCGAGGCCGAGAGGTTGATGAACTTGCCAAATGTTTAAGAACCAGGAAGTGGTTGAGCTAGTCCTTGGGTCTCAATGCGGCACAGGAAGCCCCAAGCTTCACCTTGATCGGTGTCCCCAGGGCCTTGGGGGCGAGTGACCCAGCTGGGTCCCGTGGGTGCTGTTCCCACACCAGCCTCAGCCAACAGCCCCTCCCCACACCCGCACGCCCGTGGAGTGGAAACACTCATTAGTGTAATGACAGGCTCTGGCTCCGCAGCCTCGGGCCCTGTGGACACAGCTGCCGCCTTTGGAACTCGGCGGGAAGTTAGGACATGACCTTTCCCTCTGCACACGCCAGGCCACTTGGCCCAGGGTCTGGGGATGACATGGGGACCGCCAAACCACAGGCTGCTAGAGAAATGTGGAGTCACCCTCTGGCAGAGGCCAGCCTGGGAATGAGAATTGAAACCAACGAAGCACAGAATGAAAGAACAGCAAGCGCGTAAGAGACACAGGGTGGGAAAGTTCCCAGGCTGGGAACCCCGCAAGGTGTCACCAGCTGTCCCGGTCAGAGCCTGGCTCCAGCAGCCTGCCTGGAAGCCCGGCACTCACACCAGGCTGGGCTACAGCCGAGAAGTGGCCTCCAGCCCACCTCTGCAGCACTGGGGACCCCGGGAACCCCAGATGACCCAGACCCTGACCTTTCCCCACAGCATCCTGCCTGAGCAGCAGAGACCCCGCCACATCACGTCCCGTCTCTGTTTCCCGTCAGCTGACCGAGGAAAGAAGACCGGCCTGGCTGGGACACGTGTCATTAAGTCTGAGAAGGCACCCACCTTGCGTCCTTCACCCACAGAGGGCATTCGACACATGGCAACTCACTGCCCTCTTCTCTGGGCCACTCTGCCAGGCCAAGGGACAAAGACTAGTTTGGGGTGATTTCTGCTCTGGATGGTCTCTGACGGTCTCCTGCGCTGCAGGCCGGTCTTTCAGGAAATATTACAGAGCTGCCCAGGAGTACTGTCAACTGCACAGGCCGTTCAGGGCCGCTCCGCTTTCCCCGTCTTTCCCAGGGACAACGGACATTTCTTGCACCTTCTAGTGCGACCCAAACTGGACGGAGATGGAAACTGTGTTGAGAAGGAAAGAAGGGACAGCTCCACACATCACCGGGATGGGTTAGCAGGACCCTGTACTTTTCTTCTGTCCTGGAAGGAAAAGGACTTTTCCTAAATAGGAGGAGCAAGGGCCTCAGCACCCAATGGTGCATCAGTCAGGGTCCCACTCCGGCTGCCATAGTCTTCCGGAGAACCTGTTTCCCATCCTGAACAAGGCATGATCCTTACCCTATCCGAGGGCAGAAAGAATGTGTGACGAGGTACCAAGTCAGAACACGCATCCCATCCCCACTTACAAGAGGAAGACGGCAGGAGTAAACGCAACATGGTAAATGGTGGGGTGTCCTCACGATGTCCTTCCTCAATTAAAGAGAAAGGGGGGAGACTAACAAGAGGATCCACCCTGAACCATTTCTAAAGGTGGGGCTAGAGGACAGAGGAGAAGTCCATTCTACAAAGTGGTACCTTTTCAAAAACATTTAGCCCTAACCGGTTTGGCTCAGTAGATAAGAGCATCGGTCCGTGGACTAAAGGGCCCTGGATTCGATTCCAATCAAGGGCATGTTCCTTGGTTTCGGGCTCGACCCCCAGCAGGGGGTGTGCAGGAGGCAGCTGATCGATGTTTCTCTCTCTCTCCAATGTTTCTAACTCTCTCTCCCTCTGCCTTCCTCTCTGTAAAATCAGTAAGAAATATATATTTTTTTAAATATTTAAGGTATTAAGTTGGCATGACGATCGTTAAAACGGATGAGAAGATGTTAGAGGAAGCAAGGTGCAGCCGTGACAGAGTTAAGTGGTAGTGTTTTACGGGGGCTCTAACCTCACCCCAACCATGCGTATGCCAGCAGAGTGTATGCCCGAGTCACGCCTGCATGGAGACACAAGCTTCCCTTCTCTACACCAGATGGTGGCTTTGAACTCCGTCTGTTTAAGAGCAGCATACACAGTGTGGAGTCCAGGCCAGAGCACAAAGAGAAGCCTTGCCTGCTTTGGATTCAGGCGCTGTCGCTGCCAATCCTGAGAGAGAATTTGAAGAACAATGTGACTTTCATTACAGAATTGGTTTGCCAGGGAAACACGAAAGCAGAGGCTAGATGCAAACCAAGAGCTTCCTCCTTCTGTGTGCCAGCGGCAGGAAGCGGGCCTAGATGGCATGGAGCAGACTGGCTGGCTCTGAAACTCTAGCCCGTGGCTCCGATGCGTGACCCGAGGCAGCTGCCACCAGAGCTTAACTCAGAAGGGCCTTAGCTCTGCTCCAGGGGACTGAAGAGTGTCCCGTGTAAATCTGTGTGTGGTGACTCAGATGTGCCCAGAGTAAATTGAAGAGCAGTGTTGATTAACTGAGCCCCGCTAATCTTACAAACACTCTCCCAGATGAAAGGCACACTGATCCCAGGGATCAGAAGCCAAATCCCAAGCACAAAGCATTTGTTTGTCCTCCCTTCTGAAGCGCAGACAACAGCCCATTTCTGCTGGACACAAAATAAAGCCCATTCCAGGCCACAACTCTGACACACTGTCCCCATGCCCCTCATGCGCGCCCCGCCAAGCCTCCTGTATTCTGCCGTGTTCACCAAGAATAAAATAAATTTAGAAAAGACGGCTAACTTACACTGTGTTTCTGGATTTCAGGTCTTTTATGACTCTCTATAAAGAAAACAAAGGACGCTCTCATCAAGCTTTAAATAAACCATTAAGCTCTCAAAGCATAGAAGACACGGTTCCTCTTCCGGGTTGAAAAAGCCCAGGGTAAAGCCATAGCACCTCGTCTTCCCCTCTGACGGTTCACGGAAACGGAGTCACAGCACAACCGTTAGGTGTTGAAGACGCTTAGTAGACGAACTGTGTCCCGGATGATGAGAAAGACAGGCTCCTTCTGCGGTCAATGGTCCTACTCTACTGAGCTAGCTGGAACTAGCCAGGGCTGTCATCTACAAAAATGCACTGAGGCTAAGAATTCTCTCCCTTGCTGCAGAGGAGGAGGAAGGCAAGGTGCGCAAAATGCCCTTTTGTGCTTTGTGAACGGCAGTGCGACAGAGCTGCCCCAAGTTCTAAGGAAAGCAATTTGAAATGAAAAGGTGTGTGTAGGATACCCACAAAGTCAGCCAACAAGCAAGAGTGCTTCTAAAAATTGTGACAACGGGTCTCCGGCATCAACATGGGAGTTAAAAGAGTCCATTTACCTCTACTTCCTTCAGAAACCCTATTGAAGTGATAAAAAGGGATACAAATCCACTGGCACGTAAAGGAAGGAAGGAAAGGGGGAAACGAGAAATTTGGAAGATGAAAGGCACACGGATGCACGGGAGTGACTTGGCTACATTGTAAGCGGCCGCAGGAGAGGGGGCACCAGGTGCCCATGAATGAGGGAATAAAGACGAGAGTAAACATAGGAAAACTGATGAAAGGACTTTAAAGAAGTGATAAGATCTTCCGATTCCCTCTCCCTTCTGGGAAACTAGATGACTGCTCCTCACCCACCTCATCCTGGAGAACTGTGGGCACTAGGCACAAGGATAAGACAGACGGACAGAGACTCTATGCTTCTACCCCTAGCCCTCTGCAGCCTTCTTCCCTCTCCCAGAGCACTGGCTACTAAGGACTCACTCTCTAGGTAAGGGATGAGAAGAGACTGATTTTAGAATCTGACCAGCTCAAGAGAAAAAATCGTAAAGATATTGACACCAAGAGCCAACCAGATCACTGTCCACCAAAGCCCACAGTCAAAATGCTGTGTCAAAAGCAGCCATGGTCAACAAGTATTCCATCTACTCTCCGACACTTACCGACCCCTTCCAGGTCCTAGATCTGGGCAACGGACTGTAGGCAGAAGTATCACGGTACTTCCGGAATTAAACGTGTAAGAACCAGCACACAATCATCTGGCTGTCTTAGTCCCCTACTAAGGTACCCAAAGAGACAGCATGATCCAGATGAAACAGCTACAGAGTGATGACGGAACGGCCATCCACCTGGGACCCTGAGGATGGAGCAGAGTTCTACAGCAACCTTCATGGCATATGCTGTGTGCGAAGTCAACCCTTATGTGTGAAGCCGCTGAGCGCTGGAGATTGTTTCAAAACATTAAGTCCAGCCTGGCCAGTGTGGCTCAGTGGTTGAGAACTGACCTATGAACCAGGAGGTCATGATTTGATTCCTGGACAGGGCATATACCCATGTTGCAGGCTTGATTCCCAATAGGGGGTGTTCAGGAGGCAGCCAATCAATGGTTCTCTCTCATGATTGACGATTCTATCTATCTCTCCTTCTCCCTTCCTCTCTGAAATATATATATATATATATATATATATATGTGTGTGTGTGTGTGTGTGTGTATATATATTTAATTGTTTTGTGTTTTTTTAAAGAGAGGAAGGGAGAGGGATAGAGAGTTAGAAAGATCCATGAAAGAGAAACCGATCAGCTGCCTCCTGTACACCCCCAGGGGGGGATGTGCCCGCAACCAAGGTACGTGCCCGCAACCAAGGTACATGCCCTCGACCAGAATCGAACCCGGGACCTTTCAGTCCACAGACCATCGTTCTGTCCACTGAGCCAAACCGGCAGGGCTGGTGCCTTCATTTCTAACTCAGATGTATTTCAGGCCTCGGGCCACTGGGCCCCCCAATTCCAGGGAAGAACAGCTTTGCAGGCGATCCCCCAGATGACTTCTCTCGCTTCTTCCGCCTCCCCTCCCCTACAGCATGTGCCCTGGGTATGAAGAAGGTTACATCACATACCAACAACTCTCCACCAAAACATCCAGTCTGTCCAATTGCCAGTCTCAATGATTTTATACCTGAGATAGGTGATGGGCTAAAGGTCAGGACACAGGTTGTAAGTCTACCCCTTTGGCAGGTCCTGCATGGATGTCCAGCTCCTGGCTTTGGAATGTGAAGGTGCTTGTCTGCTTGTGTTTTGTTCCTGACCTTCAATATTTCAGCTTAAAAAAAAAAAAGCAGCAGAAAGTCCTATCCCCATACGCTGTGACAGGTAATGGTCCAGGCGGCTTGACAGGCCATCCTACAGGGGCAGGCAATTTCAGAGCCCTAGTTTCTTAGAGCTCCATCCCTAAGGGCCTAGAAAATAGACATCTGGTAACTGAAGGGGCGTGATTGTGGCTAACTGGAACATACAGAACTGCAATCTAAAACAAGAAGAAATTCCATTATCTGCCCCTTGCTTCTGGTTTACAATCTCATTAAAATCAGAATTCCAGATCAGCTGGATCTGTGTTTCCATGGCATCAAATGGTGTGTTGCTAGAACTGTTCCCTAGCCAGGATGTAAAACTTCCCGGCGATGGCAGATGGACACGGGCGTCTGGACAGAGGCTCCCCTGGTGTCCGAGAATGGTTTCGAAGCTGAAGTGCCCTCCTTCCGTCTCCAACAGGTTTCCAAATGGTGCTCGGGCTTCTTAAGGTCAGACTGAACCCCAGCTACACAATGTCACTGCTGGAAGGACCGGTGGAGACGTTCAAGTCTGAATCAAGTAAGTCGTGAGCACACTGTCGCTCGGATCCTGGACTCACGTGTAATGTACTTCACCGCCCTGCCCACTCAGTGCAGCCTGGGAAAATACTTAGCAGTGCAAGGTGGCATGAGAGATGAACTCCATTTGCCAGTCCCAGTTCTACTGAATCTCCTTATTTGACGGGTGAGGAACATCATCCTGGCATCTGCTCAAGGTCCCAGGGCTAGTCAATAGCGGAGAAGAGAATCAACTCCCTGCTCCATGTTCTTTCAACCACCCCGATCCGGAGAGATGGGAAAACGAACCGTTCCCTCTTATTTATCTTTGGTTAATCCCTCCCATCCAGTCTCTCCAAACACTCAAAGCTTAGTCTAGTTTTAAATGTGATCCACATGCCATACTTATCCGTCTCTTCTGAGCCACAGAACTCCTGCTTTTCCATTCCGAGGTCCCCCCCAGAAGCATCAAATTCAACTTAAATGGTTTTTAATGGAGCAGAACCACTTAAGTCATTATTTATAGAGCCTTCTGACCTTAACAAAAAAATCAAATGCTATGTTTTCAAGGTAAAGGGCCTAACATATTCCTGGAAAAGTGAAAATGGAATATTTCCAAGTGCCAAGTTATGGATGCACTAAACTCTTGGAACTGGTTGCATTTGAGGTCTGAAGTCTGGGAAGGGGCGAGAGAAAGCAAACACTATTCCTTCGGAACCTGGGCATCTTTCTGCATCTTTGTCAGGTGAACTTGCCTACCTCTGTCCAGAGGGGAAAGTGCTTGTGGGTTAGAGGTGACCGGAAATGCAGATGTAGAGAAATGGTGTGTTCTATTCTTGGACTGCGTATTACTGTTCCATATGGGAGGGGTGAGGCAAAGCATATGGCGCGCCATCTGCAAGATGGGGTTGGCTGGGTCCCATGAATGGCTTTTAATGCACGCAGACTCAGCCCGATTTGGTCGGCCTCCAAAGGACAAGGAAAGCCAGTGATTCAAATGTTGTTGAAATTAATGGCACAGAACAAGACTCATTTGTATTCCGCCTAATTTAAAAGATGTCTGCTTAGTGTAAAGTAATGAATTAGTTACGGGGGTGTTTGGACTAAGTGTTCAACATTCTTCTTGAGAGAACAAAATGCCTTTTTTTCCTTCTCTCAAGCCACTCTCTGTTAACTTACTGTGTGCCATTCCCCCCCCCCCCCCCCCAGGAAATCTCTCTTAAGCGTTCTGGCTTCTAGAATGGGCCAGATTTCACAAAGTTCACCACACGAGGCACAGCGAATCCTACTTCCAACTCCCCGAGATCAGGGTGGGAGGGAGAATTTAAGAAGACGCTCTTTTAAAAGCTGTCTAACGGAGTCATCTTGTTCATGCCCCGCCAGTAAACTCCCCAAGGTCCACTTGTCAGCAGCAGACCCAGCGGGAGAGAACTTGGAGCTCAGACTTGAATGACTGTACTGTGCTCCTGTGTCACCCGCTCCACTGGAATGGCTCAAAGCGCGCACGTGCGGCTCCCGCACTGCTGTGTCCCTGACCTGCGGTCCATCCGCTTCTGGGACAACGATGATGAGAGCCTGCTCCGTGCCAGGCGTCACACTGCGCATGACATGTGAGTTAGCTCATTCCATTGTGACAGTAACTTCATGAGGTAGGTTCTGAGCTCCCCGCTTCGGAGCTGTCTCTTGTCACCTGGTTTTCAAACGAATTTCAGCAATCTAGACCCTTTCTCCCCCGAGGGAGAGGGAAGGTCAGATAAAGAGCTTCACAGACAAGAAGAAGCTAAAGGAGTTCATCACCACCAAACCAGGATTACATGAAATGCTGAAGGGTATTCTTTAAGAAGAGGAAGAAGAAGAAAAAGGTAAAGATAAAAATTATAAACAACAAAATGACATCAAATACATACCTACCAACAAGTGAATCTAAAAATCAAGTGAATAAAAAATCTGAAGAACAGAATGGACTGGTGAATATAATAGAATCAGGGACATAGAAAGGGAGTGGACTGACGATTCTCAGGGGAAGCAGGTGTGAGAGGTGCGGGAAGAGATTGGACAAAAATCTTACTCCTATGGATGAAGACAGTGGCGGGGGGTAAGGGCATGGGGTGGGGTGGGGAATCAGGTAGAGGGGAGCTATGGGGGAAAAAAAAGTGGAACGCCTATAATAATCTGAACAATAAAGATTTATTTTTTAAAAAAATAAAATGAACAGTGAACAGATGCGTTTTTATGCATTTTTATCCTGCCTACTGAGGAACAGGGTGGAACCTGAGGGCCAGAGTCATTGAGAGGGCAAGTTTTGGAGTCAGGCCATAGAGGTTCAAATTCTTATGGCTCCACCTAGCAGCGTGACCTAGGTCTCTGGGAAGCTCCCATTTATCGATGTGTACACTCACAGGGGCCTATGAGAATTGGACAAGAATATTTGTGAGATTCTCACCATCGTGTCTGGTGCGTGGGGAGAGCTGATGATGCAGCGATTTCAGCTAATTCCATCTTAACAACTGCTAGCCTCCCCACAGCCCACTCCCTGGACAGGGTTCTCCAAGACGCCCTCCCTCCTCCTCTGAGAGGGACATGGGCCTCAGTTTGCAGTCCCAAGGGAGCTCCTGTCTTTATGACCAGACCCAGTGGGCCTGATTCTGTCCTGGGGTTGAGGGAAGGGAGCGGGTAGGAAGAGGAGCGACCACCTGGGGCTGATTCTTGGACCCTCTCTTCCTCCCCAGTCCAGTGCACCTGTGAGGGGACAGGTTCTGGTCTGCCCAGGTAAGCATCAGGGTTTTCCTACTAGCGGTCACGACCCACAGGTTGAGAACCGCTGCTGTAGAGCCTAAGACCATCGGAAAACACGAATATTTACATTACGATTCATTAACAGTAGCAAAATTACAGTTATGAAGTAGCAACGAAAATAATTTTATGGGTGGGGCTCACCACAACATGAAGAACTGTATTAAAGGGTCACGGCATTAGGAAGGTTGAGAACCACTGGCCTAGAGGGTCACCCGGCCCTAGGCGATGGGTAAAGAGATCTATAAGACAAGGATTTTGGACACTGAACCCCAGTGTCTCTGAGGCTCGGGTGATAGATGCCAAAGCTTGGGGCGTTCATTCCTAATGGCTTTGGGCCGGAAGCCACAGCCTCCCTTGGCGGCAGGCTCTCCCTGGGCTGGGCAAGGCCACGCTGGTGGCTCTTTTACAGGGTGCAGACTCAAGTCCCCACGCAAGTGTTCTGAACCAGAAGGTGCTAAACCCAATGAACAATCCAACTACAGATGCTGTGGGAGCCCTAGCCAACTGACACAGCGGGGCAGGGCTTCTGGGAAGAGGCGAGGACCTCCATCCCGCCCAGCCGAGCCCTCCTCCTGCCTGCCCGGCACCTCCACCCCGCCTTTCAGGGCAGACATGGGGCATCTGCTTCTGAAGGTGGAGGGACGCGGGGACTGATGGCAGTACCTGGCCTTCGCAAGAGCAGTCTTGATCCTCACCGCGGCCCCATCATCCCTTTTGCCGGACAGACTGTTAGCAGAGGATGGAGCGCCTGATCTACCCTCCTGCAGACTCCGAGTGTCACCGACTTTTCGCCTTCTCTCCTCTTCTTGTAACCATGGGGTGAATACAAAGCGACCTCTGGCATGTCCCCAACGACAACTGTGCATTCCAGCTCTCCTCCCAGACAAGGCACACTGAGCTGGTAGTTTAACGATTATCTGCTCAGATTTAATGACCGTCACTATGAAAACAGACTTCCCAGGAAAAGGGGGGACACGCTACACCAAAAAAAAAAAAAAGAAAGAAAAAGAAAAGAGAATGTCTATCCTACCAGTGCCTCTAACAGGGTCTCATTATGCACTTACTTCTGACATTTGCCAGTGGTGCCAGATCCGAGTTGCAAAAATGTCTTTGGAAAGGCAAGCTGACATTTGCCATGACCATCCCCCATCCCTTTGCCCCGAAAATTTAAGCATTTGCCACGACTGCTGGAAAAGGAGAAGGGGGTGAACTCGTGGCAGAGGAAGAGAGAATGCTAATCAGGGAGGGGGAGGGCAAGAGAACATTAGAGCGACATGTAAATGACCTTCATCTTCTGTGTCTCTGTGTGATTTCCTTTTTGGGAAACATTTAATAAGATACAGAAGCCAGATTTGGTTGAGCTGAAGGCAGGATCGCCATGGCAACCTTCCTTTGGAGGTTATCCAAGTCAGGTAGCGACGGCAACGCCGAGTTAAAGGTCACCCCAGCCGAGAAAGACGCGCCTTGATAACGTGTTTTAACAAGACCCAGAGGAGCTAGTATTTGAAAGCTGCCTACAAAGGATCAGCTAAGCCCAGGAACGGGAGGCAAACAGCAGCAGCGAGAGGGGGTGCCCTGTGGGGTGTTCCACCCGAGCTACAGGGCCTGGAACTGGAAATACCATCCTGGAAACAGAGAGCTCAGGTCTCCACCGGAAGCCCAGACTTGACACGACTCGTGGCAGTCGATGGAAGGGCTCACGGCCGTTTTAACCAGGCATCTGGACGGAAAAGAAACGGGCTGGGCGCTCTGCACGGCGGTCTGCGTTCCTCCGAAGCCCTGGATGAGCCACGTTTTTCCAAGTGAAATGGCCATGACCTTTCTCACTCCAGGGATGCTTTATTTAATCTCTTTTCTATTAAACAGCACTTTCAAATCTTGACGTTGAGAAGACCTTTCTTTGCCTGATACTGAAGGCAGAACCCTTTGAGGAGACCACAGAAATATGAATGTCTGTGTGGCTGTGACCTCGGGGGAAAAAAGTGAAAATGAATTTTGCACATAAGAAAACATGAAAAAGTAATCCAGCCTGCTTCACGAATGATCAATTAAAAGATGCACATTAAAGGAGTAATATTTTTGCCTATCAAATGAGCAAAAATCTGGACGTGTGGAAATTGCTACAGTTGGTGGGATATGGGTCCCATGTGCTGTTGGTAGGAATGTAAACTAGTGCCACTCCAGGGGAGGACAATTTGCAAATACTTATCAACATTTAAAATGGGAGCTTCCTTTGAGCTGGAAATTCCACCTGTACATGTCTGCTCTCATGCAAAGATACACGGATGTCCTTTGCAGAAGTTCATATAAGCAAAGATTAGAAACCATTTACAGGTCCATCAGGAGGAGACTGAGGGAATAAATTAAGAAACATTCGTGGGACGGGATAATATTCAGCTTTTACAAAGAATGGGAGACTTATGGTTGACCTACAACCACCTCCGAGATGGTGGGTGAAAAAAGCAAGCATAGAATCGCGAGCATCCTTTGTCACCTATACCTTGCCACAATTAGAAAGCTGAACTATGTGCATGTATTAATTTTGCAACTTAAAAAGTTACGTGTCAAAGGTCATCTGGGCTTTGAGTCTGTCCCATGTAATGGACACTGTGGGCGCCTCCCAGTGCCCGCTTCTCCTTTCCTCCCTCACAGAGCCTCAGCTGCGTCCAGGAAGCCGTCCCTCCCTCAACCAGCTCTTGTGGGGCAAGGGACGAAACCAGCTCAGTTCCACTGAGGTTCTGAGCCGCTGGGTCTCAGACCAAACAGGGCATCCGAAGCAGCCGGGGCTTTATTACGTCAGAGAGTTTCTGATTCCCTGGATCTACAGGGAATCCTGAGACTTTTCCTTTCACACAAGGCTGATGCTGCTGGTCTAGAGACCACACGTTCAGAATCTCTGATTTAAGCCAAGTGCCTGAAACCCCTCCCTTTTTGCCAATGATGGCTTCAGTGATAGGGTGCCGACGCCTTCTGAGATATGGTGAGGTGTTTGAGGGGGGTTATTTGGAAGAAAACCTCCTTCTCTTAAGAGAGAACCACAAAGCAAACCACACTTTCTTTTTTTCTTTTCCCCGCCTGAACACAGACAAGAGGCAGGGAGGAAAGCCCTGATGGTTACTGGCAGGTGTCCTATAACAAGGGAAATCAACCTTAAGATGTCGCTGACACTCTGAAAGGCGGAGCAGGAAGATGGAAAGATCAGATTCCTTGGTCTGAGGCAGATTTCCTTCTGCATGAGCCAACACATTTTTTAAAATATATTTTTATTGATTTCAGAGAGGAAGGGGGAGAGAGAGAGAGAGAGAAACATCAATGATGGGAGAGAACCATTGATTGGCTGCCTCCCGCATGCTCCCCACTGGAGATCGAATCCGCAACCTGGGCACGTGCCCTGCCCGGGAATTGAACGGTGACCTCCTGGTTCACAGGCTGATGCTCGACCACTGAGCCACACCGACCTGGCTGAGCCAATACATTTGATAAGCCGTCAGCCCATCTGCACTGCGTCTTCCGTATCCTGGACAAATACATCATCACTGACACAAGCTTAAGAGACTCTATTTTAAAGTATTTAAAGTTAAAACCATTTTTTGTTTTATGGCAAAATGCCATAAACAGTACAAAGACTGATACCAGATTAGAAAAATTCTTTGAAAAATGAAGGGGCACCTCACACACCCCTTCTCAGTTCATCCCTGGTCAAACGAGTCTTCTTGCTCACTTTAAATCCAGGGTCACACAGAGGTAAACACTAAAGAAATACCGTCCTGATTCCAAGCGCAAGAAGGAACTGTGCTTCATAAACAGCTCAGAGGGGTGGGGCGTGCGGGAAGCGGAGCCTACAAAGGAAAGATTACAACACCCGGAAAGACTTTCTTTAAAGAAAACGCGTCGCCCATCCGTCATCCCTACATCCCAGAGTGCAGCAGCTGCCCCCAATCCTCTACATCCGTCCTCCAAAACGTTGCTGGGTTCTTCTCTTTTTGATCCCTGCCCTCTCTGGATATGCCAGTGTCACGTAAAGACATGCAGTTCTCTTGGTGCTACCGATGCCAGCACTCCCAGTTGTCCCCACGGGGGTGTAGCTGGGGGTGGGGGGAGGAAGAGGGCTATTTCACATTTGTGAAATGTGCACTAATTGAGAGATGAAGAAGTGACGAGAGAGCTTAAGGAACTTAGTCACAAGTCACATCTGGAAAAGTCAGGCTCTCAACCACTACATTCATCTGCCATCAACAGAGGGCTGAGATTCCCAAACACAAAAATAACTCTTACAAATCAAAGAAGAGGGAAAAACCACCCTCATGGAAAATGTCGCAAAGAACACGGACAAGCAAATGAAAGAAGCAAAACAAATTGAAGATGTTCAGGCTCACTAGTAATAAAAGGAATGGAAATTAAAACAATATTTCTGCTAGCAGATGAGCAAAGACTTTTTAGGTTAATTATAGCCGCTGTTGGAGGAAAAGCAACTCCCCACTCTGCTGCTGAGAGAGTAACTGAAGAAAAAAATAGGTAATACCTCTCCAAATCTAAATTCAGCATAGAGTTGACCCAGTGATTCCATTCTAATAACATATTCTAATAAGTTCATCAGAGAAGCAGGATAGGAATGTGTAGAAGAAGGTTCACAAGGCCTGTGTTTTAATAATTTAATAGTAAAATATGAAAACAACCTCATGATGATCCACGTGGCATCACACAATACTTAAAGGAGAGAGGGAGAGAGAAACACGCACTGTGCGCTTCTCCATACAGTCCCCCACAACCGACTGCCTTGTCCTGGATCACAGGCAACATCGGACAAACACAGGCTCCCTCAGCAGGACCAGATCCTACCCAATCAAACAGCAAGGAACCCCAGACAGAATGGGGGCTCTCTACAGACCACAGGAAGGTGGAGGTGCTGAGCTTCCCAGGTCCAGCTGCCTCTCAAAGCCCCAGATTCTGCTTCTATCTTCAAAGGATTAAGTGAGTCTTTAGAAAAAGGCTGGAGTGTTACCCCAGCCTGTTTGGCTCAGTGGATAGAGCGTCGGCCTGCAGACCAGAGAGTCCCTGGTTCGATTCCAGTCAAGGGCACGTACCTCGGTTTCAGGCTCCTCCCCGGTCTGCGCCCTGGTCAGGGCTCGTGCAGGAGGCAACCAATCGATGTGTCTCTCTCACATCGATGTTCCTCTCTGTCTTTCCCTCTCTCTTCCACTCTCCATAAAAATCAATGGGAAAATATCCTTGGATGAGGACTAATAACAATAACAAAAAGGATTAGAAAGGAAGAAACAAAGCTATCATTATTTGCAGATTATACTATTAAGTACATTGAAAACCCAAAACATCTACAATTAGAATTAACAAGAGAGTTTAATAAGTTTACCAGATTTGAAATGAGAATATAGCAAAATACTTCAATTCTGTATACCAGCAAAAACTGCTCAAAATATTATTTCAAAAGGGCACAACTTAGTAAAATATATCATAGGGAATATAGTCAGTAATAGTGTAATAATTATGGATGGTGTCAGGTGGGTACTAGATTTATTGGGGTGATCACTTTGTAAGTTATGCAAATGTCTAATCACTATGTTGTACCCCTGAAACTAATATGATATATGTCAACTGTAATTGAAAAAATTTTATAAAAGATACAATTTAGAACAGTACATAACTTACAACAACATATACCAACATACAGACAGTATATCTAAGAACAAATCTCATTAAAATTGTGCAAGACCTATACCGAAAGTTATTAAAGAATACCTGAATAGATGGAGAGGCATACTATATTGATGGACTGCGAGACTCACTGGCATATAATGGTCAATTATTCCAAAATTAACCTTTAGATTTAATAAAATTGTAATCAAAATTCCAAGTATTTTCATTTTCATAGAACTTGCTCAGCTCATTCCTACATGTTTCTATGTGGAAGAACAAAAGGCCACGAATAACAAAGGCATTAGAGTGAGCTGGAGTAATGTGTCTTTGCAGATACCAAAAAGAACAACCACAGCACTGCTGTGTTGGCACAAAACAGACAGATAGACCAACGAAAGAGAAGAGAGAGCCAGAAAGAAGCCTTCCCATATATGGAAAACGGATTTGTAACGGAGCTGGCTTTTCAGTAGCAGAGGAGGACTCGTCAGTAACTGGTGCTGGGATAAGTGGTTATTTATGTGGAAACAAATGAAATGGGGCCCTTCCCTCACATCATCAGCAAAAATACATTTTGGGTAGACTGAACAGTTACATTCAAACATCAAAATTTTACATTAAAAACACAATACAGCCCTGACCAGTTTGGCTCAGTGGATGGAGCACTGGCCTGCGGATGGGTGGTCCCAGGTTCAATTCTGGTCAAGGGCATGGACCTTGGTTGCGGGCACATCCTCAGTGGGGGGTGTGCAGGAGGCAGCTGATCAATATTTCTCTCTCATCGATGTTTCTGACTCTCTATCCCTCTCCCTTCCTCTCTGTAAAAAAATCAATAAAATATATATATATATATATATATATATATATATATATATATATATATTTAAAAACAACACAATACCGAAAAAAAAATCTTCAAGACTAAGGTAAGAATTTATTTTTTATACAAGACCTAGAAAACACCAACCACAAAGAGAAAGATGAGTAAACACAACTATATCATATTAAAATTCTTCAAAAGACATCAAAAGGAGAGTAGAAAGTCTGGACAGAAACTAAGATCATACATACCTAATCAATAAGGAAAAGACAACAGATTTGATTCTATTGATCCCAACAGAAAAAACAATGAGCGCCGCAGATAAGCAGGCACTTTATAAAAGAGGAAAACTAAGTGACGAATACTGTATGAAAGGACAGTCACACTCTTTGGGGAAAGGAGAAACTCAAATTAAAACCACAGTAAGAAAGCAAGGACACCAGCCAGACTAGCGTAAGTTAGAGAGCTCACCGTTTCTCTAGAGCAGGGGTTCTCGACCTTCCTAACGCCGCGGCCCTTTAATACAGCTCATGTGGTGGGGACCCCCAACCATAACATTATTTTCGTTGCTACTTCATAACTGTGATTTTGCCACTGTTATGAATCGTAATGTAAATATCTGTGTTTTCCGATGGTCTTAGGCGACCCTGCTAGCGGTTCTCAACCTGTGGGTAGACTCTAGGGTGAGGAGTCACCAGCCAAACACATACAGTACTGATTGGGGTGTGAACAACTTGGCAATGATCACACTCGGAGGGAGGTGTATACCCTTGTGCTGTTCCCCCTCCCGCAAACCTGGGTGTACCTCAATACAATTCTGACACTAACCAACCAGAGTCAGTGCTGACCCCACAGGTTAAGCACAAAGTCCTCCACAGGACTGCTCCCAATTCAGATGTCACCCACACTTCAGACTGGCTGGCTATAAACGTGAGGGCTTTCCACAGCTCCCCTCAGGTTCCAGAATTTGCTGGAAAGACTCACAGAACCCATTGAAAGCACCACGCTTGCAATTACAGTGTTGTTATAAAGGTTACACATAGGCAAGGTCTGGGAGGGTTCCGGACTCAGAGCTTCTGACACTCCCCATGGAGTCAGGGCACAGCCTCCTCCTCACACATCCATGGGTCCCGGACCAGAAAGCTCCACCAAGCTTCACTGTCTGGAGTTTGATTGGGGTTTCATTACCTAGGGACGGCTGACTGATTCAATCATTGGATACACGACTGAAGTCACTCTCCAACCTCTCCCTGCTCCCCAGAGGTCGGACTGCTAAGAATCCCAACCCTCCAATGCATGGACTTTCTAGTGATCAGCCCCTGTCCTGGCACGACTTATCTTGTTTGCATAACAAAACACTCCTATCGGTCTGGAATGGCCAAGGGTTTTTGAAGCTTTGTGCCAGGGAGGCTGGGACAAAGACCAGGCAGACTCTTCATTATACAGCAGCTCTAGAGAACCTCCCACATATGTGCCAGCATGACGCCAACGTGGCTCAAGAAAGCCTGCATGCTTGGCCTAGGGAGACCACCGTGCAGGCGCAGACCCTATTATCAGGCCCCATTACCTGGATGGGGTATTCTCTTCCCCCCCTTGCCCCGCACAGTATCAGAGACCCAGGACAGAGCCAGCAGCCCACCCCCTCGCACCACGATGTTCCACAGGCCACCTACTAGGCACAGTGTCAAGGTGAGAACCTTCTATGAAGTGACATTCACCGCAATAGATCAAAGGTGAGGCCAGCAATGAAGAAGTGCCCTGGGGTTTTCTCCCCGTTTAGAAATGAGACTCCTGTTCTAAGATGAGTTTGAAAGTGGTGATGAAAGAAATACACTCTTGTAAACTGAAAAACTGAGTTTTATGAGCTGCCCCACCTCTGCAACCATATATCTAATATATGTATACATGCATAAGGATGAATATACACACATGCACACGTATGTATAAAGCTTTGTTCTTATTTCTGCACAGAATATGAGAACACACCAAGCATACTGGTTCTGCAATTGCTTCTTTCACCTGACAGTGTGTTGTGCTCCTTCCACAGTTATTGACACAGGATTCCACTACATGAGTTAAATACAACATTGATTTGAGGACGGTTACCTTGGACCCTTGAGGCTTCTCTTGAGAGCAAACATCTTCAGCTCCTTCAATGGCACGCATCCAGACCAGCGTTTGGCTTACTCCTGAACACTCTGGCTTGTCACTGTCCCTCTTAATGGATGTCCTCACTGGGCCTGGGAAGTGAGCAAAGGCAGGTAAGGAGGTCGTTGGTTCATGGCACAGCACTCAGCAACAGGACTCGGGCAAGGATGTGGCCCTTGCCACACCCTTACTGAACCCCAACTGGAAAGTCTCTTTTCAAGATGATAACAACGCAAAGACATGTCCTTTGGCCTTGCCTTCTGACCAACCCACTGTTGCACCCCCCCAGAACGGGCCTTCCAACTAAGAGAGAATCGTTGGCTGCCGCCTCCTGCACGCCCCACAGTGAGGATGGAGCCCACAGCCCGGGCATGTGCCCTCACTAGGAATCGAACCATGACCTCCTGGTTCATAGGTGGACACTCAACCAGCGAGGCATGCCAGCTGGGCTGTTCTTTTCTTTTTCTTCCTCCTTTTCTCCCATCCGCCCTCCCTTCTCTCTCCTTTTCTTCCCCTTTTTTTTGTGTCAAAAAACAACCATACAGATGGTGGTCCCCCTTATCCTGAGAGGATAAATTCCAAGGCCCCCCGTGGATGCCTGAAACTGCAGACAGTACTAAGCCCTATATACACTGTGTTTTTTCCTATACCTGCATACAGAACGATGATAATGTTTAACTTATAAATCTGGCTCAGTAAGAGATGAACAATAATAATTAATAAAATAAAACAATTATAACAGTACACTGTAATAAAAGGTATGTGACCATGGTCGCTCTCTCTCTCTCTCTCTTCCTCTCTCTCTCTCTCTCTCTCTCAGTATCTCATAGTACTGCACTCACCCTTCTTCCTGTGATGAGGTGAGATGTGAAATGCCTACATGACGAGACGAAGTGAGTTAACTGGGGTAGGCCTGTGACTCAGGCTATTATTGACCTTCTGACAATACAGAAGAGCACTTCACGGCTTGTCTTTGACATATCTGAATTGCCAGCATCACCAATCGATGTGTCTCTCTCACATCAATGTTTCTCTCTCTTTCTCACCCTTGCATTTTGAGGCTATTAAGCAAAATAAAGGGTCACTTGAACACAAGCACTTTGATACTTTGACAGTGGATCTGACCATCAAGATGGCTACTGTGTGGCAAAGGGGGCAAGCACCTATGGTGTGGAGACCCTGAACAAAGGGAGGATTCACGTCCTGAGCCACGTGAGATTTCATCCCACTTCTCAGAACGGCCTCAATTTAAAACCTATCAATTGTTTATTTCTGGAATCTCCCACTTAATACTTTTAACCCGCAACTGACCACTACTAGTAACTGAACCTTGAGAAAATGAAACCTCGGATGAGGGAGGGGCTGCTGTCTCGGCGAGTCAGGGCGGGGGGGGGGGGGGGGAGGAGGGGGGAGGGGGAGGATGCAATGCTGAAGAGTAAAGGCCAGGTGGGCCTGAGAGGCCGTGCTTGCATTCCGTCTGGAAAGCAACGGGGAACGTGAATAGTTTTATGCCGAGGGGAAATGGGATCAGATTCGTATTTTAAAGAGGCAGCACTCTGCCACCCAGGAAAATCATGGAACAGAAAAGGAACAAGAACAAAAGGCAATGGCAGGGAGGACCGCGCCTGCTGAGAGCAGATGTGGGAGGGTGCCCAGGGAGAAAACAGGATCCTGGGCAGGGTGGGAGGCAGGTCTGACGTTCACAGGGTGGGGGCCCTCAGACCTGAGCTGAATCCAAGCTCTCACTGAGGGTTGTTGGAGCCTCCGTTTCCCTCATCTTTAAGAGAGCAGAGCAACTTACTGGGAGGACTTACATGGGAGGACTGAAATGAGGGCCCACAGGGTCTCAATTGCCAGGCAAGCTGGACTCACGGGAGGCGCTCAGAAATGGGACACTCCCCACTGAGCACTTTTGTTTTTGGTTAATCTCCACCCAAAAATATTTTCCCCGTTGATTTTTAGAGAGAGTGGAAGGGAGGGAAGGAGTGGGGGGAGAGAGAGAGTGTGTGAGAGAGAAAGAGAGAGGAGGAGAGAGAAACATTGATGTGAGAGAGACACATCGATTGGTTGCCTCCAGAACTGGAGCCGACCGGGCTGGGGATAGAACCTGCAACCCATGTATGTGCCCTTGACCAGGAATGGAACCAGTGACCCTTCCGTGTGCAGGCCAACGCTCTAGCCACGGAGACACCCGGGCCAGGGCCCCACGGAAGACTTGAACACGTTTCCACAGAGAGCAATAGGGCCCGAAGAAAAGTATCAGTTATTTCACAATGTTGCCAAAAATTTTTGAGCAGAAAGAGAGCTCAAGAAGGAAATAAACAGGCAGGTTGGAACTTCATAAAGATGTAGAGGCCAGGACGAGCCTGGAGGAGGTGCGATGTGCTTCTTTGACAAGCACCCTGGAAACTGCTGGGAACAAAATGGAAACGGCTGTCGTTCATTAAGAGACTAATTTTGTGAGGCTTGGGAAAGCCACCAAACCCTGAGGGGTCAACAACACCCCACCCCCCCCCCATCAAGAAACACACCCCCAGGGCACTGAGTAGGTCACATTCCTGGAGCTTCCTGAAACTAACTTCTCCGGAGCTGTTCCCGCAGGCATGACCGAAGCCGCCGTTTGCCGGTGAACAAAGGAGCCGTGAGCTCCCAGGGACCAGGACACGTAAAACAGGGCATTTTCGAGGAGGCCGCTGATTAAGGACTGGGAGGAACAGCAGCTGGGATAAGCTACTTGCCAATGTTTCTTTGAAGCCTCTCCATACAGAACGCCTTCGTCAAGAAATAGCATTTACATGCAGAGAAGCATAACCCACGGACACAGGCAGTGTGGGGGGGGGGGGGGGAGGGCATGTGCTGGGGGGGTGGGATCGGCCCAGGAGAGGTCAGTGGGGGAAAAAGGAGAGATCTCTAATACTTGAAACAATGAAGAATTTATATTTAAAAATATCAATTTATCATTCATGTGCAGCTATTTAATCCGGACCCAGTTAAAGCTTACCCTTGACCTCTGATGACAGGGCTTCCCCAGTGCACTGTAATTAGGATGTCAAGAGAGACGAAACACCTTCTCATACAGGTGCTCCCTTCTTGTCATTTTTCTTATACGTGCCAAAAACGCGTTCTCTTTTTGCCCCTTGGGGTGACATCGGGGCACAATTGACTTAAAATAGCACCCTCCACGGCCACCAGTCTAGCAGCCAGGTCCTTTCCTCTGTTGGAGCTAATGCCTCCATATTCCCCGTGGCAGCAATAATGCGCACACCGCACACACACCACCTCTCATCCTGCCCAAGCCCTCTGCAGACATGACTAGCCAATCAGAGCTCATGGATCCTGGTCAACCCTGTGCTCCAGAACCAACAAGGCCTTCTCAGAGTTCCTCTCAAATGGCAAACCTGTTGTCTGCCTTTCGAAGATAATGATCGGGACTGTGCCCAAGGTCCTAAGCCCGGAGGGTGCTTAACTAGCGGAAATACCCTTCCCATTTCGGGAAGAACTGGCAAAGCAGATGGTAGAACATGGCATTCTGGGGGGGGGGGGGGGGAGGAGAGAAGCAATTCGCAGATGCCTGTTCAACTGAGAGCCAGCCTAGCCTGGGGGTTACCCACGTGACTCCAAGTTCAAATGCTGCCTCCATTCTATGTACTGTGTGCTCTTGGCTGTGTTACTTAACCTCTCTGCCCCTGGTTTCCACATCTGTAAAACAGACATAGTAACAATACCTGCCTCGTAGCATCGTTGTGAGAATTGAATGACATCATCTATAAAAACTGGCTGGCTCGTACCAGTTAGTCCGCAACTGTTACTTTTATTGTTGTTCTCATGGCTGAGCTGTGGCTCACACAAGGTTCAGGTGAGGCCCTGATGGCTTTGCCGTGGGTCCAGAGACAGGGAGTCCCAGCCCCGCTGGTCACATCATGGCTGCTTGCCATCATTCCGCTCTGAATCTCCAGGAGGTCAGCAACTGCTTCCTCGCGATCTCCAGGAGACCGGCCGTTTCCAGATGTCACTGGCTGTAGGCTCAGCGGCCATTCCCAGGCTCGATCACGGAAAGCAGCAAGACTCTTTCTCACGCTCACTACCTGGCCAGCCCGGTTGGGCTTGGAGAGGCCCCGCTTCCTGGCGTCCTTGCTCTGGAACCCAGGCTGACACGGGCTGTTCCTTCCCAAGGTGCTGACCTCTAGACAAGGTGGTCGGGTTTGCTGTGTCAGGGAAGTGAGACCCGGGGAGGGAGGGGGCACCTAACATCTGTGTTTAAAGGTTTATGCCCATGAGGTTACTTCTGCTACATTATAGCGACTCAAATGCTCAGTGAACCAGAATTAGGAGAGAACTAGGCACTGGGGAATATTAGGAATATCAATGGCAGCTATGGATTCAGTGACCCCTCTGCCTCTGTGTTTTAAAGAACCTCAGAATGGCCCGGATGGTGTGGCTCAGTGGTTGAGCACCGACCTATGAACCAGGAGGTCACGGTTCGATTCCCAGTCAGGGCACATGCAGGTTGCAGGCTCCATCCCCAGTGTGGGGCCTGCAGGAGGCAGCTAATCCAGGATTCTCTCTCATCATGGATGTTTCTCTCTCTCTCTCTCCCTCTCCCTTCCTCTCTGACATCAACAAAAATATACTTTAAAGCACATCAGTGTGAATGGACGATGGATAACACGATGGCAGGCCTGGGTGTTTCCCATCGAGTGATCACCGTCCGCATGTTGGCCCTGCGCCCTCAATCCCTGAGGAGGCAGCCATGGATAATAAGCAGCGCTGCGTACAGCCGTTTTGTTCTCCTTCCTCTAGACAACCATGCATCCCCACCGCCAACATTCATGGGCGCACAGGCCTCAAAAGCCTGGTAACCTCAGATGCTCCACGGCGCCCAGTGTAAAGAGGTCGGATCGATGAGATCAAGCAAACGGTTTCTCAGAAGTCGGTAACAGAAAGCGGGGCTGCTGGTCAGCGTGAGTCACCCAGCCTGGTCTTTGTGGGCAGCCGGGAGGGGGCTGGGGAAGTTCTTTTTCTCACAGGCCTCAGAGGGGAAATGGATTTTTTTTTTTTTTTTTTCCCTGCTGAAGGAGCCACCAGTTAGCAAACATTGCTTTTCCAGGAAACAAATACACAGCTGGGATACTCCTTTTTCTTGCATTATTGTATATTGTTAGCTAGGTTAAAAAGGATTTCAAACTCGGAAACTCTTTTAAATTCCCTCCCTCCCTTTCTTCCGTCCTTTCTCCTTCACCCCGCCTTTTGATGGTGTTTCGGGGCCCACATGCCGTCCTCACAATATTTCACTTTGAATTTCTATAGCAGGAAATGTAGGCCACTGATTTTAGAGGTGGCCTAGTTTCCCAGCTCTAAATAGAAATCTTTCCCCATGCTGGGGTTTTTGTGTCTAATAAAAGTGTCACCTGCTTAGCAAGGCCGAACCGACCGAGCGCTGGCCTCCTCCTCTCCGCCCAGCTGTGGGCCTGGGAGGTTGGAAGGACGGCCCGTGAGGCTTGCAGCCTTAGAAGTGTCCAAGGCCACAGCTTTCCCTGAAAGGGACACAAGGGCCAGACGTGCCTCTGGGGCCACAGGTGCCAGGGCCGCACAAGGAGATGGTGGCAGCAGCTTCTCACCAGGTCCAGGAAGGGCGGGGCAGCTAAGATCTGTCAGGTGCCCACCTGTGTGGGACAGCTCTGCTCCTCACATCTCCTTCCTCTCTGGTCGGCTAAGGCAGTGGTCGGCAAACACATTAGTCAACAGAGCCAAATATCAATAGGACAACGATTGAAATTTCTTTGGAGAGCCGAAAACCGACCTCTGCGCATGGGCCACGAAGTTTCAATCGCCCTGTACATGCGCGCCCGCACGTGGTATTTTGTGGAAGAGCCACACTCAAGGGGCCAAAGAGCCGCATGTGGCTCGCGAGCTGCAGTTTGCCGACCACTGTTCTGTTCTCTTTTCCTTTCTGTTCTTTTCCTCCGTCCCTTCCTTCCTTCTCTTTCTCCCTCGCTCCCCCCTTCTTCTTTCCCCAGCTCTCTTCTTGCCTTCTTTTCTATTATCTCAGGGAACCCCAGAAGGACCCCAGCACCAACAAGTCCAGTCGAATTTCCTGCAAGAAGGGACGTGCCCTGCACTCTCCACAGTGGTGGCCACTGGCCCCGGGCGGCTGCTGAGCACTGGCGATGTGGCTGGTGTGACTGAACCCGGATTTTTCATTTTATTTCACTTAAATTAAGCCTTACAAAACCGTGCGGGGAGCACGGCTCTGGAGAACCAGCCTGATAATGGGGTCCCAGCTTCTCTCGCCCTCCTTGGGACTTACTGAGAAGACAATAGCCCATGCTGTCAATGCCTGAGCTCAAACCTCAACTCCTCTGACATGAGTCAGAGTGCCTTGGCGAAATGGCTGTGATGTGAATCAAGCGCCAAGTTCATTCCTGCAACAGCCCCACTAATAAATGACGACGTGTTTATAAATATGCAAAACACACAATTAGTCAATACCACCAAGTCTCTGTGAGGGGGACATTAAAACGCGTCCTACAGTGAAGGGCGGAGGAAACCAAAATCAATTCCGTTTCGCTTTAAACCCTACCAGCAATGAATACTGAATAATTTACTTCTGAGAGTTGTAGCACAAAAGCAAGTCACTTATTGGTTCCTCTGAGCATGAGCCACACATTCTAACCTAATTCATAGATGTGGAAACCCATTATAAGAAGTAAATGAGTTACCAGTGCACGCGATGGCAGATGGCAGCTGTTTCTGCACTACTTGATGGACCCTGAATTACTCTAATCATCATTTTATTTAAGCCCAGAAGGCCGTAAGAAATACGTTACTGATTCCACTGAAATATGTCTCCCTTAAACATATAAACTCGAGCCTGAATAGGTACATTATTCAAGCAATTTCCTTCTGTGACAGGCACCAACCCACAGGCCAAAGGCAGCCGAGAAAATAAGACACTCGAGCCCAGTGGAGTGACTGCCTTGTCTAGAGTCCTTGTTAGTACATTTGCTGCAGTCCCTCTGCCAGGAATGTCGCACTATGTTGGCCCCTGCTGCCCAAACCAGAAATCTGGATATTACATTGTTTGTTTTTTCCCCAGTTTTATGAAGCTATAATCCTATCTAATAAAGAGGGAATATGCTAATTGACCCTCACGTTGTCGCATAGATGGTGGTGCCCACAGACAATAAGGAGGGAATATGCTAATTGACTGCCCCGCCCTCAAAAATGGCGGTACCCACAGCCACAAGATGGCGGTGCCCAGTCCCCTCAGCCCCCCAGCCGCCCAGGCCGGCCCAAGGCACAAGCAAGCCTCAGATGGCAGCTGCCCAGCCACCCAGGGCTGCCCGAGGCTCAGGTAACCAGGGCCAGCCGAGGATTGCACTGCCAGCAGTGGCAGCAGCAGAGGTGTGATGGGACGTCGCCTTCCCCTGATCGCTGGGTCACCTCCCACCCCTGAGGGCTCCCAGACTGTGAGAGGAGGCAGGCCGGGCTGAGGGACCACCCCCTCCAGTGCATGAATTTTCATGCCCCAGGCCCCTAGTTGACATATAACACTGTATAAGTTTAAAGTGTGCAAAGTGTTGGTTTGATACATTTATATATTGCAAAACGATTACCACCATAGCATTAGCTAACAGCTCCATCAGGCCACATAATTACCATTTCTTTTGTGTGCTCAGAACATTTAAGATCCACTCTCGTAGCAACTTTCCAGTATATAATACAGTATTACTAGTTATAATCACCATGCTATGCATTAGGTCCCCGGAACTTGTTAATCTTATAAATGGAACTAGGTATCCTTTGACCAACGTCTCCCCATTTTCTCCACTCCCCCACCCCTAACCACCAATCTACTCTCTGGTTCTCTGGGTCCAGGTTTTTTATTTTATTTTTAATGTATTTTATTAACTGCAGAGAGGGAGGGAGGGAGAGGGAGGGAGGCAGGGAGGGAGGGAGAGGGAGAGGGAGAGAGAGAGAGAGAGAGAGAGAGAGAGACATCAATGATGAGAATCATTGATGGGCTGTCTCTTGCATGCCCCCACCCAGGGGATTGAGCCCAGAACCTGGGCATGTGCCCTCACTGGGAATTGAACAGTGACCTCCTGGTTCATAGGTCAGTGCTCAACCACTGAGCCATACCAGCCAGACAGTCCAGCTTTTTTAGATTCCACAGGTGATACCATGCAGTACTGGCATTTCTCTGCCTGACCTATCTCACTTAGCATAACGCTGGCCATTTAGGTTTTGCCCTGCTCCCTCCCCAATTCCAATCCAGCTGTTTCTAGAGTGAAAGAGACTTATAACGGTCCCCCTACCCCCTGCCCTGGCTTCTTGCTCAGATCCATTCTTCACATAGCTGTGTGAAATGGACCTGTGCCAAGAAATGTTTCTAGCTCACTGTAGATCCTCAAACAATACTTAGAAGTGGATGAATGAGGTCTGAGAGGCAGGCAGTCAAATGATGGACGTGTTGGGAAAAGTTTAATTGTGACTCTGAGAGTCATGGGAAGCCACTGAAGCGTTTTTCATAGGAAAATATTAAGATATTTGTGTGTTTATGAATTGTCAGTGTACTCCAGCTCAAGACCACACTGCTGGTTCAACAACTGGGTTTACTGACTCCTTGCAATGAGGAAGAACACACACGCACGCACACACGCACGCACACACGTGCGCGCACACACACCACACACGCACGCACGCATGCACACAATGGGAACCATAGAGGCATCTCAGCTAACGGGTGTTAGAAATGATAGCATTGGGGCTTGTGTTGGGTGATTCTGGAGAAGATTCAAGGAAGTGGGGTTTTGTCTGGGTTAGATGATCGCAGAAGCAGAGGGAAATCTGTGATTGGCGCTCCTGACTGCGGGAGGAACAGTGAAGCTAAAGTTGCAGCAGCAACACCCATCTGCCAGGACGGAAGACCCGCTGGTCATTCCTGTGGCCTGCAGATTGCTTGTGCTGTTGTCTCTGTTCAGCGTGGGTTTGTTTTTAACTTCCATCTGACAGGGTCACGGAGCAGCCTTGCCTGAGGCTGTGGTTCTACGACGTGTTTATGTTGGACCGAACACCACCGTGACCCTGCTGTGCATCCAGACCCGCTCCCGCCTGCCAGGGGCTGCTTTCCCTCTTCCCGGTACGAAAAACACAGAGCAGAAGCAGGGAGCCAGGGAGAGGGGTGTTGCAGGGGTCCCAGGGAGAGAGGACGGCGGCTTGCATAGGGGTGACGGCAGTGGCGCTGAGGCAAAGTGCCTGGATTCGGGATACACGTGTGGTCACGGTCCATGTTCACGCCATATTGAGCTTCCCAGCTTCTCGGAAGAACACCGACCCCTCGTGCCTCCGGGTCCTTCCCGGGATGCGCTTTCTCAGCCCCCATCCTCACCTCCCCCCCCGCCACCAAAGCCCTGTTCCTGCACATCTGCCTGTTAGCCCTGCTCAGCGGGTACTTGCACCAGGAACCCTCCCGAACCTCCCAAGTCTGGGTACCTGCCCCTCCTTTGTGCTTCCGTAATATCTCGTTGCATTACTACTGTTTACTGATCGGCATCTCCTACTAAGACTGTAAGCAACATCCGGGAAACAGGGATGCCGTGTTCACTGTGTGTACCCAGGTCTCATCACATAATAGATGCTTAATGAATACATGTTAAATGAATCGAAGCTTTACGGGTACATCAAGCTTTCTCCAGACTGTTTTCAAGAATCACTGGCCAACCCCGACTACCAAGCCATAACGCCATTCCCAAACTAAGCTGCCCTTTTTTTAAATCATGGGGTATTCCTGGCACTACTGATATAGTCAGATTTCCTGAAAATCACATCTATAAACCACTGACATAGCAGAAGCTATTATGGGATACTATCACTAATAGACAGTAAGTACCTTAGTTGTGAATGGTTTTGATTTAATTTGTTAGTAGAGTGAAGAAATACTCACAAGCGTTTTATCCTTTATGATTTTATAGGCCAGAAATTATAGCTATTTTTGTTTTGTCCACTTAGTCAACCATGGATTTTTAAGAGCCAGTGCCTGACGTTATTGTAGAAGCTGGAGCTATACAAATAGGGGAGGAAAAGACGAAAATCTCTGACACACTGGGGCTTAAATTTTAATGAATGGGAGAGACCATAAAGAAATAGAAAAATAAAATATAGCGATTGTTAAATAGCAACGTATGCTAATGAGAAAAATGAAAGCAGGGAGGGGATATAAAATGCTATAGGAATTGGGGGACCTTACGTAGTGTCTCCAGGAAAGACTTTACTGAGAAGGTGGCTTGGAGGAAGAAACTGGAGAAAGTGAAGCTGCCAGGCTCAGCAGAGGTCTCAGTGGAAGCTCTGTAGGCCGAGGGTGCAGCCAGTGCTAAGGCCCTGGGGCAGGAGAATAGCTGGGCTTGCTACAGATCAAGGAGGCTAGGCCCAGGACTGGAGCAAAGGAAAGATGGGGGTGGAATGAAAGATGTCAGAGGTTCCATAGAGCAAGATGAAGAATGGGTCAGCGATGTTATGTCAGAGGTCATGGCTTTCTCTCCAGGTGATGGGGGGACCTGTAGAAGGGTTGGGTGCTAGTTGAAGATTCCAAATGTTATCACGCACTACAACACTACTCCATAATATAGCTCTCCTGAGCTATTACTAGTGTGGCCAACTCTTAGAAGCCCGCAAATAGTCAGACATGCAATTAAAATCCTACAAAAGAGAATTCTGCTCATAAATACTCTAATCAGCAAATAGCATTAGTAGAGTCACACTGGTGTTTATGAATGAACACCCAGGACACGGTTGCTATAAGCACACTTACATAATGGCCATGACTCCTCCGGCCATATAAAGTGGTCCAGCCCCCTTCTTTACACCCTCTTTCACAGCTGTTCATGGTGTTTCCTTAATAGTAAAACTTCTGACCAAATTCCCTAACAGACAAAAATATTTAAAACCATTACTCCTATAAATAGGCCAAAAGTTACACCAACTTTACCAATAATAGTAATCCTTATGGACCATAAAATTACTGATGGGATGGCTAGAGAGCCCAGAAACTGACCCTTCCCTGGTGCATGACAGAGAGGACACAGCTGACCAGTGACGACAGAGACCGTTCAGTACAAAGAACTAGACAGGAAACCAGACTTCACAGGCAACATAGGAAATTGGAGTCCTACCTCACAAACGTGCACAAATCAGCTCAAGGAAGATCCAAGACTTCAAATATCAGGAAGGATATTTTAGGAGTCCGAGGAGAAGATGAGTTGATAAGCAAGGATTTTGTTTTTAAGAAGGGAGGAAACACTCTATGCAAGATTTGCCTATATTGAGAATTTTGGGGCTCAGATAGGACACAGAGCAGCCCTTTCAACAGGCAGAAAGAGAAGGTGAGTTTGGAGGTTTGATATGTGACGAGGAGGGACTTGCCATCTTGCGGTTTCTTTCCCCTCTGAGACATAGAGGTAACTGTGTTGTGGGCAAAAAGAGAGTATGAAGGGAAGACTGAGTCAGAAATCGGAGGGGTGTGGACTGAGTACACAGGAGTCACGGAGTAGGGTAGGAGCGGGGGTGGAGCAGAAAAACAGAAGGTGGCCAGGCCTTGCTGAGGCCCCAACCAGATCAATGTCCCTGCACAGTGGCTCCATCTACCCAGGGGTGTGACTGCTGGCGACACTGGCCTGCAGGAGGCCAGGGCTTTGCACTCCACTGAGCTCCACTGGCCTCACCATTGGGAAGAAGCCCTCCCTGACTCCGTTACTGGTGGATCACGGTCCCATCCTCCTCCACTTCAATGAGTTTGCATCTCTTTCCACCACTTTAATAAAGAAAGGCTACCCCGGGACAGACAGCCAGGTGCTATCAAAAAACCCTTTCCCTCTAATCTTTAACTGCTAAGAGGCCACAGTTTAATCCTAATCTTCCATCCAAAGCTGAATGGAAAGTGTCTAACAGTTCACAGCTCTCGGCTATCAACCTGCAGTCTGTCTGTCTGTCTGCCCAGCTCAGGTGCCTGCTTCTGTGGTCTCTGTCTGCCCAGCTCAGGTGCCTGCTTCTGTGGTCTCAAAACAGGCATCGCCTGGCTCATCCTGTTAAGAGGCGCAAACATTCCTTTAGAGCTGCAAGTTACAACACTCTGGTTTCTCCAGTTTTCCTCCTGAGTTCCCAGCTGGATCAAGCACAACAGACTCTGAGGGGTTTTCCTAATCCCATCTAATAAAAGGGTAATATGCAAATTGACCAAACGCCAGAACGACCGGAATGCCTGTGGACCCTCTCCCCGGCCGGCCCTGCCCCCGAGGAGGCACCTGGACCCCGATCGGTCAACCTGCAGACCCTCACCCTGGCCAGCCCACCCCTGATGGCCCTCATCGGGCAGGCCGGCTGGACCCCAGCAGCACACGAATTCGTGCACTGGGCCTCTAGTATCTTCATAACTGTGGACTTCACCCACAGTTCTCAGATCTGGAGCAGTCCTCCCGCTGCCCCTATAGTGATTGTGCAACAAGTTCCCTCAGGGAACAATTGGCAAACTTGCCCCTGATACAATCTATCTGCGGCCTGCTATTTACCACAGGACGTTTTAAAATAACTTAAACAACAAACAAGGTTTCCCAATAAGGATGTTCAATTGCCTCTCTCTCCCCTGTGGAGAAGGGAAGCAATTCTAGGCCTGATTCTGTCGCTCATTAGCTAACTCGTTAGGTACATGTCTTCCTGCAAGTCAGTTCCTTCTCTGTGGTTCTTCCTTTTCCAATATAAAAACAGGATGGCCGTGCTGAGCTGCCTCCTTCCTCACAGAAGTGTTGCATGGATTAAATATAATAAATGTCAAAATGCTTTGCAAACTGCAAATCTAAGCTATTATTATTCCCTTGGTGAACGTAAATATGGGCCTTACATCTTCCCTGCAGGAGTATAAAGTTTGGAGTTTTCATTAAAGGCAAATTCACAATATTTATTGAATCCCTGGTGTTTGCATGCATTTATTAAGCCCTTTTATATAAATCATCTCATTTAATCTTCTTAGTAAGCCTGTGGAGCATCTAATATTAAAGCCCACTTCACAGATAAGGATGCAAAGACTCAAAAATATGAAGTAATTCACCCAGTATCACACAGCCAGGAAGTGCTCACATCAGCTCTGGGCTGGAACAGCACCCCTTCTCCACAAAATCCTCCTCCCGCCTCACGACACTGCCATCCTAGGAGGGTGGCCCTTGTCCTCATCATCCAAGATGGACAGCAGCCTCGCACCCCTGCAGGAGAGTGAAGGGGCCAAGAAGAGAGGCCAACTCGTAAGGAGAGGTCACAGGGGGTGCCACATGACACGTCACCAGCACTGTCTTTGCCCAGAACACAGTCACGGGATGACTGGTCAGTTTGCTGGCAAGACACTGATGGAGCACTTGAACCAACACCTGAAGAGTGCAGTAAGGGCACCACCAGGTGTGGGTACAGTTAAGGCAATACACAAAGGGTGGTGATACATACCAGGGCTAGGATGGGACCATCATAACTGTAGGCCTGAAGGGGCATGGGAGGGATGGTTATGGAACCCTAGAGAAAGCTGGAATTGCAGCTGCAAGACAGGCTACCCCAACCGAGCTGCGGCTGTCCAGTAGCTGATCACCCCTTCCCTATATACACTGAGTGGCCAGATTATTATGATTTCTGAACGCATAATAATCTGGCCACTCAGAGAGAGAGAGAGAAAGAGAGAAAGAGAGAGAGAGAGTGTGTATTAGAGGCCCGGTGCATGAATTTGTGCGTGGGTGGGGTCCAGCCAGCCTGGCCAGGGGGAGGGGACATGGGCAGTTGGCCAGCCTGCCTGCTGATCGAACTCCCGGTTGAGGGGACAATTTGCATGTTAGCCTTTTATTATATAGGACATACACTGAGTGGCCAGATTATTATGCGTTCAGAGATCATAAGAATCTGGCCACTCAGTGTATCTGCCCACTGCAGACAATGCAAGCCCCAACAAAAGCCTGCTCTCTCTAGCCAAAGGATCAGGAGAAGGACATCTTAATAAGGCCAAAAATGTTTAGTAATAACCTAGCCAGACAACCAAACATGACAGAAAAAAACTGGGGTCCCACCCCAGCCATGCCAGCAAAGGACACAGCACAGCCACCCTCAGAAGGCTGTAATGAGATGCTCCAATCACCAACCCCTCCAACCAGGGTGGTACACCTGGCATGCAATTGGTAGGCAGGAAATATTGTCTAAATAAACAAAAGCAGAAAGCGTTTCATCATTTTGGAGTCACGGGGCTGAAAGAAGGACGTTTCAGAATTCTGAGCCAAATCTAGGCTCAGCAAAAGCAGGTGTTGCCCTAGCCAGGTAGCTCCGTTGTCAAATTATTAGCTGACCACTAAGCAAACAAGAAGAGACTTCAGTGTTCACTCATGACAAAGAATATGATTTTTACAAAAATTGTTTTAAAAAGTCACTAAACAAACAATGATATTCCATAATCAGTGGCAACAACAGATGAGAATCTGATTTGCAGAGTTACCACATTATAGTTTTCAAAATGTCCAGTTCTCAATAACCACCACACACAAAACGAGACATGTAAAGAAACAAGAGAATATGGCCCATTCATAAGAAATTAAGAGAAACCATCCCTGAAGAAGTCCAAACATCAGATTTACTGCACAAAGACTATAAATACCTGTTAAGTATGTCAAAGAGCTAAAGGAAACCATGTGCAAAGAAATAAAGAAACCTAGGAGAACAATGAATAATCAGTTTATGTAATATTCTAAGTCCTTGGTTGTCACTTTGACAATCTTCATAGCATCTTCACCAAGAATAGATTCTATCTCAAGAAACCATTTTCTTTGTTCATCCATAAGAAATCAACTCTTCATTGATTGAAGTTGTATCATAAGATTTCAGTCACATCTTCAGGCTCCACTTCTAATTCTAGTGCTCTTGCTATTTTTACCTCATCTGCAGTTACTTCTGAAAGGGTTGAAGAGAATAAAACGGGCAGAGAAAAACTGACTGTGCTTAGCAGATATCTTGCAGAAAGCTTGCAACCTTGAGCACCGCATAGCCCAGATAACCACTAGCCATCTGATGCTGGGAGGACCCAAGGAGGGACCAGACCCTTACATCAGCGGAACTGCTTGCAGCCACAAAAACCTAGCTCTTCCTGCTCTCTTTGCTGATGCCTTTCTCTGTCTCAGCCCACCTGCACCCAGGTGCCTAGAATAAAATCTTTTTTGATACATGATGGCCTCGTGTCATCGGTGCGTGACTCCAGCCCACTCTGAACCTTTCAACTTCCTCCACTGAAGTCTTGTGCTCCTCAAAGTCATCCATGAAGGTTAGAATCAAATTCTTCCAAACTTGTCTTAATGTTGACATCTTGACCTCTTGCCGTTAATCACAAATGTTCTTAAAGGCATATAGAATGGTGAATCCTTTCCGAAGTTTTTCAGTGTACTTTGCCCAGACCCATCAGAGGAATCACCATTAAAGGAAGCTATAGCCTTGCAAAATGTAGTTCTTAAATAGTAAAATTTCAGAGTCAAGACCCATGGGCTGCAGAATGAATGTTGTATTAGTATGCATGAAAATAACATTGATCTCATTGTACATCTCCATCAGAAATTTCGGGTGACCAGGTGCATTGTCAATGAGCAGTAATATTTAGAAAGGAATGTTTTTCTCTCAGCAGTAGGTCTCAGGGGTGGGCTTAAAATATTCAGTAAACCATGCAGTAAATGGATGTGCTGTCATTCAGACTTTGTTGTTCCACTTACAGAACACATACAGCATAGGTTTAACATAATCTTAAGGACCCTAAAATTTTCGAATGGTAAGTGAACATGGGCTTCAACTTAAAGTCATGAGGACCTAGCAAGAGGGCTTTGGTTGTAATCTGGTGTGGTCTGAAGCTGACCACCGGGTTCACTTGCTCTGGGGCCTCCCGGGAGATAAAAAATCAGCTACCACCTGTGCCCTGCCTGGGGCCACCCAGCACGAGCTACAGAGCAATGTGCAGATGGCTGCTACCTGTGTTGGGTTTAGAGGTATTTTCAGGAGAGACCAAGCTGTAAACCAAGGCAGGCTGCTGCTAGTGCTGAGCCTGGGGCCACGTATTGAAAACTATGGGGCACACTGATGCCAGTTGCTGCTTGTTTGAGAGATCTTAGGAAAGTCTGAAACCTGAGACAGGACAGGCCATTCTGCAAATGGAGAAGCCACTGCAAATACCTTGGGTGGACCTACAAATTGGGTGGGGTGGGGTCTCAAGGAATCACCAGGGCAGGTCAAATAGTGTGAGTCAGGTTGATGGAGACTCAGATAGGACGCCCGTCTGTGGGCTCTGTGACAAGGAGGTCTCAGCAAAAGAAAATGACCTCTGCCAGCACTTTCGTTTGAGAGAAAGCTGCCCCCCAGCTCTTGCCCTGATGCCTGACAATTTATGTCATCCCCATATGTCCCTGGATCCTTTCAAGCTACTGTACCAGCGCTGGAGCTCAGGAGTGAGACTGAGTAAGTCTGTGCGTGGGCCCTTTAAGAGGAACTGCCTAGGGACAAAATGGCGAAGTACGCGGAGATGGTCAGTAGTGATCAAATAGATGTTTACTTACCTCCTCGCGACATTGTAGTGTGGGCAGCAGCATGTGGCCTAGTGAATGTCTCAAAGATGAAACCTGTGATGGTGGGAGGAAGTATCTCAATTACCACCTCCTGCCTGTTAGCAACATTTCCAGATCTTTATGACCTCCCTGAAGATCAATGGAAAAAGTATCTAAACGATCATCGTTGAAAGAAAGGTACTAAAGGAGAGTTCATTAAATGGGACCTGAAACTACCCGGTCAAGAGTCTCGGAATCAAAACAATTGTCAAAATTGCACTTGCTCTCATTTTACTATGTTGTCCGTCATCCGCAACAAAACCCTACTTCTCAGATAACAAAGAGGTTCAATGCTCTTCATGCAACTTTGTTCCCTGGAGTTCCACCACCTGTTATTGACTTGGATCCAGCTCTTGATTTCCGCAAAGCCACTTCCTGGATGAGTTCAGAAGGGCTTGATGTCTTTGTTTTACACTGCTTGCTGTTTACAGATAGTAAGAAGCTACCAGGGCCAACATCTAGAGGGTTTGTTACCCAGCTTAAGGTATTTGCGGCATATGCGGAGATGACACCCTATGTGACCATGAAGGCTCTTATGAATGAAGGGTTATCAGAAGCAATGCTACTACCATATGTTGCTCATGAAGCTGTTCTGTTGGATGAAGCACAGAAGGCTCTCAAGGAAAAGCATTCCCAGTCACTACTGCCATACACTAAAGTACTCAAGCTAGAGGATCATGATACAATATCTCCCGCCAACTATCCAAACCTTTTCAAAGCAGCCACCTTAAGAGACGCTTAGATGGAACATTTAAAGATTATCGAACAACTAAGGATTCCATGGCTCTTCTAAGCGATAAAGAAGTAGAAGATGCTGTAGCTGAGACACCATTTAAGAGGAGCACACTGCGTAAGAGTGATTATACTGATCTTCAAACATTATGTAATGTACCTGTGGATGACTTAAGAAGGACCATTGATGATAAACGCACAAAGTATCAGTTCATCCTGTTGAACAATTTGGGCACTTAGTCGCAAAAATGGAGAAAGCCTTGCCATCTGTTGGAAATTGGAATGGAACTTAGAACAGAATGTGGCATGCCAGTTTGGAGACCAAAGAACTTAATGTTCTACCTCAATTACAGGCGTAAGCATAGGGTTACAATTGAAGAAAAGAAAAAAAGAGAGGAACTGCCTAGGATTCCAGCAGCCTCTGTGTCACACAGCCACAATCCCTGCTGGTTTTTACAGCCCAAAGTTGTGGGGACTTCTCTTCCTGTCACTGGAATCCTGGGCGGAGGGGTCTGGAGTGGGGCTGGAACCCCTTGCTCCTTATGGGGGGCCTCTACAGCCAAGAGATCCCTCCCAATTAAAGAGTGCCACATCGGTGTTTCAGACCAGCCCGTTTCCGGCCTCTACCCCTCCTGCCAGTCTCAGTGCGGCTTCCTCTTTAATTCTCTAGTTGTAGGACTTCCACTCAGCCAGATTTCACACAGTTTTGAATGATGGTTTTCTGTAGTTTAGTTATAATTTTGATGTGGTTGTGGGAGGAGGTGAGTACCGAGTTTACCTATGCCACCATCTTGAACCTCCTCCCAAAACACATACACTTTTATCAGTTAAGGTCAGTGTCTTTATAGGCATGGTTTGTGGCACCTCAAACAATTACAATAACAACATCCCAGATCACTGATCACAGATCACCATAACAAATATAATTATGAAAAGGTTTGAAATGTTGCAAGAATTATCAAAATGTGACAGAGACACAAAGTAAGCAAATATTGTTGGAAAAAATGGTGTCAATAGTCTTGCTTGAGATTGCCATAAACCTTCTATTTGTAAAAACAACAACAACAAAAACAATATCTGCAAACACAATAAAATAAGGCACACCTGCACTTTGAAATTATTAAAGTGGTGGCCCAGCTGGCATGGCTCAGTGGATAAGCATCAATCTATGAACCAGGAGGTCGCAGTTGGATTCCTGGTCAGGGCACATGCCTGGGTTGCGGGCTCCATTCCCAGTGTGGGGCGTGCAGGAGGCAGTTGATCAATGATTCTCTCTCATCATTGATGTTTCTATCTCTCCCTCTCCATTCCTCTCTGAAATGTGTGTGTGTGTGTGTATATATATATACAAATATATATATACACACACACACATACATACACACACACATATATCCTATCTAATAAAAGAGTAATATGCAAATTGACCATCACTCCAACACACAAGATGGCTGCCCCCATGTGGTCAAAGATGGCTGCCCCCATGTGGATACAAGATGGCCACCACAAGATGGCCTGCAAGGGAGGGCAGTTGGGGGGGACCCAGGCCTGCAGGGGAGAACAGTTGGGGAAGACCAGGCCTGCAGGGGAGGGCAGTTAGGGATGACCAGGCCTGCAGGGAAAGGGCAGTGAGGGATGACCAGGCCTCCAGGGGAGGACAGTTAGGGGCAATCAGGCTGGCAGGGGAGCAGTTAGGCATCATTCAGGCTGGCAGGGGAGTGGTTAGGGGCAATAAGGAAGGCAGGCAGATGAGCAGTTAGGAGCCAGCAGTCCTGGATTGTGAGAGGAATGTCTGACTGCCCGTTTAGGCCCTATCCTACTACTGGGATCGGGCCTAAATAGGCAGTCGGACATCCCTCGAGGGGTCCCAGATTGGAGAGAGTGAAGGCTGGGCTGAGGGACACTGCCCACCCGTGTACAAATTTCGTGCACCGGGCCTCTAGTGTGTGTGTGTGTGTGTGTGTGTGTGTGTGTGTGTGTGTGTGTATTTAAACAACACAATATCTAGAACAATGTCAGCCATATAACTTCCTGATTTGGAGACAGAACAGCTACCACTGCTCCCCAAGGAAGCATCTCTAGTACTAGTATTTCACTATTAGTTTCTCCGTCACTTCTTTTGTCAGCTTTTACCTTTAGATTTGGCCCTTCAATAACCCTATTATTTACAAATTATGTTCACATTGCCTATCACCTGGTTCCTATGCCTATGGTGGAGGCCAGTCCATGGCCACCATGAAGAGTACTTATTTAGAGCTCATCCAGGGACTTGCCTTTGTTCTCGGTTCTGGCCACCCAACCCAATACCCATAAGGGAAACCACTAATGCCTCTGAGCAGGACACTTTTCACAAAAGACTGTCTACATGTGGACTAGTATATAAGCAAGATCTAAGCATTAGCACCTCTGCTATAGCTCAGATTCAAGAAGAATCAACTTAGACCAGTTCCCCAGAAGCAAAGATTTGTGTGCAAATATTGTATTAACAGCTCCCAGGAGAAAACCATAAGAGCGTGGGACAAGCAGGGCAAAGGCTGGGAAGAAGCCAGGGAGGGGTGCAAATTCAGGCTAAACCCACAGGCTGCTCAGAGTTGTCCCAGTGGCAGGGAAAGGAGCTGCACTCACAGCTGAAGTCCTCCCAGCCCAAGGTCTGGTCTAAAACCAAGTCTTCCTCAGCTATTCCCTGAATGACACAGACATACCTTCCCCAATTATCTTCCTATAGCATCATATCAATCTTTCTCATTTTCTTGATTCACCATCTTTGTCGGTATTTGGGGGCTGGCTGAGCTGAAGGGTCAAAAATTCTACCCTCTGCATTGGCCACTTGGCTTTCTGGCTTGGGCTTATTTATAGTTTTGAATTTTTCTGTGCTGGTTGTATTTATAGTAAATCCCTGGTAGGTGTTTTTAAAAGGTGGGTGTCAGGTAAGTCCCTGGGCTTAGGGGCCACGTGAACTCCCAGGCAGAGGCAGGATGCACAGAAATAGTCAAAGGGATCCGAGGGCATAAGGACAGTGCATTGGAAGTGTCCACTACACTCAATTTGGATTTGGGGGAAGGAAGAATTTGGTGACCTATGCCCATCAAATACATTCTATAGCCCTGGAATTTTGGCGAGGTCTGTGAGGTCTCACACTAGCCTGAATTTTCTAGATACGTGACCAAACACCGGCGCCCAGCCAGTGGGGCGCTGGTCTTGCCATGTCACCCCCACCTGCTTTCCCAGAAGGAAAACACAGTCTGTCTTTGGATTCCGTCAAGCCTTCTTTAATCCCCTTTTGCCATCCCCTCAGAAGGCAACCACTCAGACGTCAGCCATAATCAACCTCCGGGCGCCCTTACAGACACCACGCCTTGGCGCTTGAGCTGTCACTTGCTGAAATGGACTTCGTCCACCTGCCACCGAGGGGCCAGGTTCATTCAAGTCCAATAATCACTAATAAGTAAAGATCGTAGGAAAAGGAAATAAACATTAATAACTTAAAACTAATGCCCAAGCTTCTCTTTCCCGGATGACGATGGAAAAAGATGTCCAGTTCTCTTAAGTCTGTGTTTGGTAATGATCCATCCTGTTATGAAAATACCATGCCCACATTCTTCAGTTGTGTACACCATTGTACGAGCTGGACTCCGGCTACAATCATAAAAATACCACGTTTTTCTCAAAGCATGTGCCAGTGAGGAAATTTTCAGAAATTTCATATTGGAACATGACATGTCCCACCAAAAACCAGATTTGAGTTCTAAAAAGATGTCTACTTGCCCTAACCGGTTTGGCTCAGTGGATAGAGCGTCGACCTGCGGACTGAAGGGTCCCAGGTTCGATTCCGGTAAAGGGCATGTACCTGGGTTGTGGGCACATCCCCAGTAGGGGGCATACAGGAGGCAGCTGATCGATGTCTCTCTCTCATTGATGTTTCTAACTCTCTATCCCTCTCTTCCTCTCTAAAAAAATCAATAAAATATATTTTAACAATAAATTAAATAAATAAAAAGATGTCTACTTATTGGATGAGGAACTGAAAATACACATTTTTCTGAAGAAAAAAATATATATAAGCAGTTGTGGTCAAGTTCCAAACCCAGCCCACAGAAACCTATTAAACTAATATAACCAACAATGCATTTGCAGAGCAGGAAACAATACTATGGAAAGCAGTAACTAAGTCACAATATGACAGAATTAGGGAAGAAATCGTTGAGCTGAACATCCCTGCTTCAGGAAGGGGAGGGAGTCCAATCAGATGGTGGACACTGAGGGTTTCTGGGACTTTTGCATCCTTTGAGAGATTTTAAGATTACTAAAGAAGTCTGGAGAATTGCTTTAAAAAAACACACACACACACAATCATTCTATTTACTTTCAAAGAAGCTCTGAAGACTGAGGAAAAGCTCAAGGCACAACAATATTGCCCCTTAAAAGAGAGCACCCCTATGAAGGCTTCGTTTGAGGGATCAGGCCTCGGTGGAGTGGACAGACCAGGAAGTGGAATGGAAAGGCACTAGCTCCGAGCCCCACCTGTGCCATTTGCCAGCCCGGGAGAGGTGACAAACGCGCTCCCTGTGCATGGCTCGGCTTTGCTGGTCACAGAACGGGATGCGGCAACTCTTGCATTTAGAGTCCGAGATGCCTGGCTCCACCCACTCATCTTTGCATGCCATCCTTCCTCCTCAGCCTGTGAGACTTTCTCGGCTCAAGCTCTATAGGCAATAACATGACGGAGGCCGCCAAGGTGCCTCTGAGAGACACCAACTTGGCCACGTTTAGGTGAACTCATCAATCCCAAGCGGGCTGTCCCTTCCCTAGAAACGGAGCTTCTCTGGATGGGCTTCCCACACTTCCGCTCTCACCCCCCCACCCTCCCCCACCCCCCGGAAGAAGATCTTGGAGGCTGTTCCCACAGCCTTGCTTCAGGCCCAAAGACTTTGCCTCTTTATCCTCCCTCCACTTCTGCTAGGTTCTCATATTCCAGTCTGTACATTTCAGAAGCTCTCAGGAGCCCCAAGAGAAGATAGGACGACCATCATGGGTCAGTCTACGTTTTCCAGCAGAACCCTGAGTTCCGAAAAGCCTTCCTGTTCAGGAATTCCTGTCAGGAGAGCCCAGGGCCCAACAATGTGCCTGGCAGCCGATGCCCAGCCTCTGGGGGAAGAGATTCAGAGGGCACTGGAGCCTCATGTGGCTGCAGGTGAAATCCAGTCCAGCTGCTCACCACCCGCTGACCACCTGCCTTCCTTGAGGCTCCCTTTCTACCGCTTCCCTTTCCCAGGGGCTCCTTGCTCCAGGCACCTGTGGAAGCCTGTGGAAGGCCCTGGAAGCAAGGAACTGCTGCACTTCTGAACTGACTCTTCCTTGGGAGAGGCAGGTGCCCTGCCTTCTTGTATGCAGCTGCGAGCGCATGCAGCTGTGTCCCCAAGGCCTGCAGGCTTTTAGCACCACTATGGGGCAGGTCACCATCCTCACTGCCCAGCAAATATCCTTGGTCCTCACTTCCCAACTCGGGCTCATTTCCACCAAAGAAACATCCCTCAGGCTGAAGAATACCCCCACCTCATTCTTCCTTGCTATTGGGGCTCCTCAGAAATGCAACCTGCTCCCCTAACCGCTCTCCTCCCACACACACACACACACACACACACACACACACACACACACACACACACACACACACACACACCTCACACCACTGAAACACCTGACCTCAGCCATTTCAGAATGTTCTCACACACAGTTCCTTTGCCCTTTGGGGCCTCAAGCTCTGTCTCTCTGAGAACAATGGGTTTGGGGATACTGTGCTGGAGACCTTCTCTTAGTAGAAAAAGAGCTTGCTGGTGGTGATCCCAACTCCCCCAAGCCTCAGCCATAGAACTTGACCTCTCACCTGGGTGGGAGACCCCTTGCTTCACTGTCCGCCCCTGGGGGCCAGACTTTTTTCTCCACCTGTCAGCCTGGGGGAACCGAAGGTAACTCTGTATTGCTGTGCTGCGGGCACTTTCCCAGGGAGGACCCAGCCACACCCTGTGAGCCCACCTGCTTCACAGAGGTCAGCCTCCTCTGAAGGCCAGGGATGCCTTCTCCGCTGCGGTTCTGTCTCCCCCTCTCAGTGCCTTGTTTTCCTCCCAAAACTGGCTACATCTCAGAGAGGGGAGGGATTCGCTTTCCAAGAAGGTCCTGGGCCAAAGGCCAGGTTCTCGTTGGTCTCCATCTCTAGGTACAAAGGGCAGGAGAAGGGCTGGCCAGCTACACGGCACCGAGAGAGAGGAGACACACTTCGTGTATAAAACATGACTCCCTGCCCTGGGCATCTGCTCCCCCAGATCATGCTTTGCTCTTTCCAAGTAAACGTCTCATGTAGTTATGTCCTCCTGTGTCTTCTCCTCTGACCCTGACCTTGGCGGGAGACCTGCGGTTGTGCCTCCTGGATGGACTGTTGCCTGGGACTCAGATACCAGAATCACCGGTACCTCCTCAGACAACACCCAGCAGCTGACACCCTCTCGTGCCAGGAGCCAGCCCTAGTCTAACAGGGTCTCCAGACTGAGAAACGCACAGCGGCTGCCCAGGCAGCAAATGTCACCGTGGGCTTACTCCCCTCCGTGTACCTCCAGGGGAGAAACTCCAGGGTTTCAGACTCTTGGGGCCCTTGGCCCTGCGTTCAGTGTCCCCAGCTGGACATTTGGCAGCGGTACCTCTCAACGCTGACACTTCCGCTAAGACAATAAGGTTCTGATGGATCAAATCCATTCTCTGCCCTCATGAAATGGCCACTCTCCCTTCCGTCTGGACATGTGTTCGATGTGCCTCCCAGCGCCTGACACGCCCCTCTGTGGGGGCAGGAAAGCCACAGGCACAGAAGAAAAAACTGGAGGAAGAGGGAGCCAGCAGCCTCCCGCTGAGTCCTGCTTAAGGTTCAGGGTACAGATGGTCCATCCTCTAGCTGGAATTCACAGAAAATCTCTGAGCCCAAGTTCCCTAAAGTGTAGAATAAGGATGGACCCTATAATCTACAAGTGCCCCCTCGATAGTAGACAAAATGCCTCCATGCCCCCCCCCCAACACACACACAAAAAAATGTCCTTTGCCCTACTCCCCAGAACCTGTGAGTATGTTGTTACCTGACAAGGGGGTATTCAAGTTGCAGAGGGAATTAAGGTCGCTTAATCAGGCAACCTTGAGAGGCGGAGATTATCCTGGATTATCTGGCTGAGCCCAAAGTAATCTCAAGGGTCCTTAGAAGTGAAAGGGAAGCAGGACTGCCCGTGAGAGAGAGACTGCAGATGCTGGCTTAGGAGATGGAGCAAGGGGCCACGAGCCGCAGGATGCAGGTGGCCTCCAGAAATGGAAAAGGCACGGAAGGTGTCCTGGAGCCTCCTGAAGGAGCACCGCCCTGCCAACACCCAGCAGGACCCATTTTGAACTTCCGATCTCCGGAACAGTAAGAGAACAGGTTTGCGATCTTTCAACCCACTCGTCTTGTTGTGATTCGGCACAGCAGCAACAGGACGCAGATTCATCCTCCATCTCTACCACCCACGTGGCAACTTCCCACCAGCTGCACCCTTTTCACCAGGGCTCTGGCTCCAGTCTCTCAGTCACAGAGCCGCCGCTCCCAGGATCCCAGGTCTAGCTCAACCTCACGTCAAATATTTTCATGCTCTGGAGGAAAACGGGTGCATGATGTCCTACATTCGCAGAGGGGCCCGCGGTTTGAAACCACTGCCCAAAAAAACGGATCAGCGTGTTTTTATGTGCCCGTCATCCAGCTGGTTGCTGCAGGCTGCTGTCATCCTCAAGGAATTCATTGTCTAGTTGGAGAAAGAAACAAAACACAGAAGCAGCGAACCCAGACTTCGTGATGTCTCAGAAGCTAGGCTGGAGCTGGACTCCCCCAGCCTTCCCCCAGTGAAAAGAGCAAATGGCAAGAAAAGCAATATTAATTAGCCACCTCTGCCCCAACCTCCTAACTTTGGACAATGGTGTCTGATTCAGGTGTGGACCCTACCTAAGCGCACACTTTTTTTAAAAAAAATATATATATATAACCTAATGACTAATTCTGAGTCTCAGCCAGGACACTGAGCCACTGAAAAATCTTTTCATGTTTCACCTTGTATCAAATATTCTTTGGACTTCTCTTTTGTCAGAGCGGGACGGGAAATTCTGATCATAGGGAGCGGGGAAGAAAAATCACTGCTCGAGAGCAGACTCACGAACAATGCATCCTTCTCCGAGGTCTTCTCTCCCCTTCCTGATGCTCAGAGCATTTCAAACTCACGTATCTTCTTTAAGTAGATGGGTAAGACCTAACTCAAACTTGAGTCATTTCTTTCTGTCTTTTTTACTTTATTTGAACCTGGGCAGAATTACTGTTAGGAACCAGAAACAAATACGTGGCACAGAAGACTTACTGACAAAGGAAATTTGACTAAATCCATCCTCTTGTGTTAAAGGACTGACACAAGAAATACCCACAGCAGCCATTTATCAAGAGGAAAACTGGCAAATCTTTCAGGTGGAATGTTGAAGAAACTATCATTTTTTTGGGAGTTGAGGATTGCCTGTTTTTGCAATAACACAGATATTTCCTGAATCCAGCCAGGTATGACCATGTATGTAGTTATTAATCAAGTAGGCAAGGATCAGCGCTACCGTTACAAGCTGTCCATAAACATTTCCAGAGGCCGGCATGCCCCCTCGGGTGTGTCTTTAGCTCGAGTTTCCAAGCCTGAAGGAGACCCAGCAAGAAAGGACCGTAATGGCTCCAAAGATTCTGACATTGGAAACTTGAGCTGGAGTATCCGTGATGCTACATGTCCCACGTTAGTGGGCTCAGCCTGGAGAGCCCACACCTCGAGCATCTCCCCGGAATATTCCTCCCCAGTCTTCACACCGCTAACTCTGCTTTTGGGAGCAGATTGCTTCTTGATCCCCAAGGGCAAGGCCTATGGGGCTTTGTTGTGAGCGAGGCATCGGATGAAAAGGGTACAGTACCAAAGGCAAGAACACTCAGAGGAAACCTGCTTCCAGAAGAACCGGGTTTTTCCTTGTGTCCCCATGGAGACTCCATGCTTTGGGAGAGAGTGAGTGTGAAGAGCCAGTTGCTAACGGCCAATCACGGCCAGTTTGGAGGGGCTGGCAAAAGACACACAAAAACCTTTGCGATAAAAACGCCCTTGTTACCTTCACGCTTTCAGGGCATCATTTAAAGCTAGTAGTGAAAGGGGCTGCTCTCTTTCCCATGTGCCTCCGCTTTTCACCTCCCTCCCCAGTCCTTACCCTGCCAGCATGCTGCTCACCGATCCTCTATCAGGGCAGATGGGGCAGGAGGATCCCCCTGAGCCCCGTGCCCGTGGGCTCCCAGCCCTGAGGGTTTGCTTTTCCTGCTGTGATTCTGTCAGTTCACTCTTCCTTTGAAAGACCACCGCCCTTGCCTCGCAAATCAGCAGCCATTTTCTCCTTTCCCCTCATTTCATCTCAGCACAGGCCTCTTCATCTGCTCTGGGCAGCACAGGGCCGTGAGCATGGAGCGATCCAGTTCACGCACTGAAATGTGATCGCCCTGAAGGCTGCAGGTGCCAATCAACCCCCTCGCGTACTCACACAGCAGCAGCAGCCACAGTTATTTGCCATGAAGCCACGTGGTCCAATACACCATTTTCAGAGCTAGGGACCCCGAAAAAGCATAAGGCACAGGCGCATCCTGGGGTAAAAATTCAGTTCCAGCAAAGGAGAGAATCGCTCCAGGCTGAGGAGTGAGGAGTGTGGAGTCAGGTCTGTCTGTGAGCAGAGGGGAGCTGGCTGGGAGTGTTCTCTTGAGAGAGGAAAGGTGTTTGAGCAGGACTGCACTGAGGCAAGGGGCAGAGGACCAGGCAGGAGACGAGAGCTCTTATACCACGCCCGCCAATGTAGACCTTTCAAATGGGACTAGAGGGTGTGAGAAGGAGACTGAGAAATGGAATGTGAAAAAGGTCGTTGGGACCAGAGTATGACGAGTCGTCTGAAGCTCAGCTAAAGAGATAGGACTTTATTCTGTTGGCAGTGGGAAGTCGTTGAAGGGTTTTGGCGTGCGGGTGAGGGGTTCCAGCCTCACTCGATTTGAGAAAAATGGCTCGGACAAGGTCCATGGCATGAGTTGGTGGTTGGAAGTATCTGAAGGCAGAGAAGGCAGGGGGTTTGAATGGCATCCCTCCAAAAATCATGTCCATCCAGGACCTCAGAATGGGACCTTATTTAGGAATAGAGTCTTTGAAACTGTAATGAGTTAAGATGAGGTCACACTGAACTAGGGTGGGCCCCGAATCCAATGACTGGTGTCCTTCTAAGAGGAGAAAACATACAAAGACACACACAGAGAGGAGACCACCACGTGACGACAAAAAGCAGAGATTGGAGTGATGCAGCTACACGCCAAGGAGCGCCGAGGGTTCCTGGCAAAGAGGAAGGAAACATTCTCCCTCAGAGACTCCGGAAGGAACCCACCCTAGTGACACCTTGATTTCAGACTTCTGACCTCCAGGACGGTAAGCCAGGAGGTTGGTCGTTCTCAGCCAGCCCGTTTTCAGCAAGCCCTGGGAAGCTAGTATAGTGACCAATGAAGAATCGAGCTGGAGTGCAGGCTCTATCTAGAAATGACACCTGAGACAAAAACAAGACCTTGGAGGGGAAGAGGGGTGACAATCTTTAAAGAATAATCAATGACAATCACTGAGGGACAAAAGCAATCTGTAGCAGCGAAAATATGACCCCGAATTCACGGGGCCTGGGGACTCTCGTGTCACTCCCCGGCCAGCTCTCTGGGAGGTGAACTTCAAGGAAGCTTACAGTCACAGCAGATGCTCCTGGGGCACAGGGGTTAACTTCGATCTCCCCACCCTGGAGTCAGACTGGAAGCAATGAAAGTCAACCTCCAGCAATCGGAACCCAAAGACAAGTAACTAGGTACTGTCCAATTACTTTCTTTTTTTTTTTTTTAAGGAAAAAAGCTCTAAATAGTCTAGAAAATATCCTAGTGTCTACAATGTGCAAATAAGCCAAAGATAGTAGCTGCCTTTAGAGTCAGCATGGTGGAAGCAGGAACTTTTGAGGGTGAACTTGGAGGGAACTCCTTGCCTCTCCAGGTTTACCCTCCAGTGACCATTTTGCAAGACCTGGGGTTTATGGATGAGGGAGGGTCAGATCTCTTAGGTGTTCCTCTGCTTCCCCGCTTAGCTGGGTGCATGCAAGCAGCCCTTAGCCTCCCTTCCCCAACTGGAAATCGTGCAGCTCGACATCAGAGGCACAAGGACACATGCTCCCACCCCAAGGCCTGTGCCTGGGGCAAAATCGAGGGAGAGGTGGCTTTGGCTCACTCAAGAGCATTCGCACCGCGCTCCCCTCCCCCGCCACCACCGCCTCCACATTGCTCCTGGAATCTAGTGTCTCCAGAAGCCTTCAGTAAAGAACCCACCAGATTACCTCTTCAAAAGGGGAAGCAATGAAAGTCAACCTCCAGCAATCCGAACCCAAAGACAAGTATCTACGTACTGTCCAATTACTTTGTCTTCTTTTTATTTTTATCTTTTTAAGGAAAAAAGCTCTAAATAGTCTAGAAAATATCCTAGTGTCTACAATGTGCAAATAAGCCAAAGATAGTAGCTGGGGGACAGGGAACAAACAAAAACCCGGCCTGTGTACCCATTGCCCCTGTGCCTCCCTCCCTTCTGCTGGGGGGATTTCTGAAAATGAAGAAGGGCCTGGTGCCTGGGGCTCCATGCCGATGCAGCCGCCTTGCCCACTAGAAGGCTTCCTCTTTGTGCTTCGCCAGGCCGGCCCCTCCCAGGTACTCAGAGCTGTCCTCTCAACACCTAGTCTCCTACTGTATCACCAGATGCCATTCCTTTCTCCTTAAAAGCAGCTCCCAGTGTGGGTTGGTGGCACCCGAAGGTCTCTTTCACCCACTAAATTGGCGCAGCTGGAAGAAGCAAGTTTTAGTAACACGAGCCGAGGGCTGGGCGGGAGTAGAAGCACTCCCATGCTTTGCTGTGGGAGTGTCAACTGACTTCCATTTCCTTGGAGGTAAAACCTGGGATCAAAAAGCTTTTCCAGCCTGGCCGGTGTGGCTCAGTGGATTGAGCACGCTTCCATGCAGCAAGAGGTCACTGATTCAATTCCCAATCAAGCCTGGTCCTGTTACGCCCAGATTTCATGATCCCCAAAGACCACCAGGGAGCCGAGTCCGATGCAATAGCAAAGAGCCTTTATTCAAACTAGCCAGGTGACTGCTCTACCATTCTCCACTCAGGGAGTCGAGAGAGCAGCCCCCACCCTTTGTGCAGGACCACTTTTAAGCACATTAACCACATCCTGTTTTTGCAGAGCAGGCAACCCAAAACAAAAGTTTTTCCCAAGCAATGTCAGGATCATGCCATTAACAACCATGTTATTCACAGGGTCATCCTGTTCTTCAGAAAGCTGACAGTGTTCTATGAAAGAAGGCCTACGTGCTGGGAAGCGGCCATGAGACCATATCTCAAGGCCTGGCCTGGTGTCAGCACTGACAACTTTATCTGGGGCATAGTCCACAGCCTCAGTAGTGCTCAAAAATTCCCACTCTCTAACAGTCCATGTTTCTCTTTCCCATTGATATTTCTGTCTGTCTCTCTCTCCCTTCCGCTCTCTGAAATCAATTTTTTTAAAACATTTTTTTAAAGACTTTTAAAAAATTGGTTCTATCTTTTGACCCAGGTATTGCGTTTTCCAGATTTTTACTCTAAGAAAATAAGGACTGTGTACAAAGCTTTAGTTAAGCGAATATTCATATTAGCCTTGGTATAATCCTATATAATAAAAGCATAATATGCAAATGAACCAAAGTGGAGGAATGACCAGTCAGTGAGGGGCAGGGCCAGCAAGCAGGCAGTGTCAGGCCAGCCAAGGCATGTGCCAGCAGGCAGAGGGAGGGGACGGTGATCTGGGGGTGGTGGCAACCAGCTGCGGTGGTGGGGCGATGAGGGGTGGGGCTGGCTGCTCTCCGGCCGGTGCCATCCCCTTATCAGCCAAACCAGCTGCCTTCCACAGAGTGGGCCTAAGCTGTCAGTTGGACATCCCTTGAGGCTCCCAGACTGCAAGAGGAAGCAGGTCGGGCTGAGGGACCACCCCCCCCCCCCGCTCCGAGTGCACGAATTTTCATGCACTGGGCCTCTAGTAGCAAAATAAAACTAAGTAGCATCTAAATACACAAGATAGGAAGTTATTTAAATTTTGGAACATTCATGCATTGGGATATTATGTAACCACCCCTTAGACATGGTAAGGACATCAATTGCCTCCAGAAAGAACTAAGTAGCTCAGAGGCAGGGGGTAAAAGCCAACTTGTTATACTGAATGCTCATTTTTTACCCGTAGCATTTCAAACCACTGGAAACATAGCTAGGAGATAGGCAGGGAAATAAAAATGTAAAGGACGTTTTGGAAGAATAGTAGCTCAAACGAAGAACGGGATGCAAGAAATAAAGTAGAAAGGGGGGTGCTTCCAGATGGGAACCAGGTGACCCCGGCTGCCACAGCAATCTGTGGCGACAGCAAGCCATGGGGGTGCACCTAGCCTGCCGCCACCTGGGCCATACCTCAGGGGAGCCCACCTTTCCGCCGACTAGACTATGGCCTCCCTGGGGTGCAAGGGGCGCGAGACGGTGGCCACGCTCCTCACAGAGATGAGCATGAACGATGCACAACTGGTGTCCCAGCACCGAGACCACTGTGCCCACTACCTCATCCAGCTGCTCAAGAGCAGGCGTGACAGGTTCCCCAACTTCCAGGCCTGCGAGTGGGAGCAACACGAAGGGGATGCCTGTGAGCACCTGGACTGAATCACACGCATGATGCAGTTTGGGGGCAGCGGAAGTCGCAGAGGAGACCGACCGGGCCAAGCCCCGCACCCCCACCCCATCCCTGCTGCCTCCACTCCAAAGGCCAGCGGAGGAATAAAATCCTCCAGGCCCTCAGCACCCCGCAAAAAAAGAAAAGAAATATTAAGTGAAAAATATCAAATGTGTGGCAAAATGAGAATGTACTGCCCTGTTGACTAAAAAACAAAGTCTGGCAGGAAATTACCCCCCAGGTTTAACGGTATATATTTCTCACGAATAAAATTACAGGTGATTTTTTTTCTTCCTCCTTACATGTATTTCCTGGCTTTTATTCAAGAAATATGCAAAAAAAAAAAAACAACAAAAAAACTGGGGCAGAGGGGGTATGGCTGGGGAAAGGAAGAAACAAAGGAAGTTATTTTTAAGTTTTAAAAATTGCCCCAACCACGAGTGTTGTACTTTCTCTCCTAATCTTGGTCAAATGTCTAGAAAGAATATAGAAATGTACTTTTTTCTATTTCCTTACACACACACACACACACACACACCCTACCCAAATGCATACAAAAAACCGCCAATACCATTCCTTCCGTATGCATCAGCCTAGACAGAAATCAAGCCTCTCTCCAGAGGCTCAGGTCACTGCCTTCCAGAAACGCCTTCACGAGCTGGTGGGAGGAGTGGGCACACGGGTGAGAGCCACCCCACGGTGCTCTCGAGATTCCCAAGTCCTCCTACCCCACCCAGCGCCCTCTGCCTGTGCAGTTCTTCTGCCTGTCACACATCTGTCCCCAGGGAACCGCCCACCTGCTGCTCCTCACACCCTCCCGGGCTGTGTCTCTTACCTGCTCTCAATTGTGAAAGCAGCAGACACCTCCCCTTCCATTCCCCCGCCCCCGGGACCACAGGAGACTTTATCTGCTCCTTCCCAGGGTCTCCGGCCGGCCCCCTTGTTCCCTGCTGTATCCCAAAGTGCCTTTGTTTCTCCTAAAAAGCAACTGTCACCCCCACCTCCCAAGTTCTGTTCCTTTCCTAGGTGGTGGTACATGCCCGGGGCCATCCCCAGCATATGATAGCCCTTCTCCCAATTCCCCCAACTTGGGGTTTCATCTCCTGCCTGGCCCATTGCAGTGGCCGGTGTGCCGGCACGTATTCTTGGTTTATTTCAATCTGTCCCCTGCAGAGTGCAACCAAAGAATTGCATCCAATGAGCACACCAAGACTGGTGTCCAGATACTGAATTATAATGCTGTACACCTGATATTTACATGTTATTAACCAATGTTACCTCAATGCATTTCGTTTAAAAAAAAAACCACTATTTCACCCAAAATGCCACAGTTGCCCCCCTCCGCCCCCGTTGCCCTGCTGCTCATAGTCTCCTGCGGCGTGCATTGCATTTGCATGCCCGTCTCCCCCAGGTTTCCTGATACTCAGGTCCTCCAGAGTCCCCAACCTTGCTCCATCACTCCTTTATGCCTTTGCCCAAGCTGGGTGCCCCCGACACATGGATTGTCTCCTAAGCCAGTCCTGGCCTGGCTCTCCTGTCTTAATCAGAACTCGGCTCAGGCTCTCTCTGGCCCAGAACCTTCTCAGGAACTCGGGCCCTGGGAAAATGGAGGCGGGGGGGGGTGTCTCCTCTGTGATTCTGTCACAACCAGAGCAGAGTGATCAGTTTGTTACATGGCAGTGACTTAAGCACCACGCTTTGCCTGCAAGTCGGCCCGTCTGAGGAAAGCCACTGTGAATAACCTTGGTACATGCAGCTCTTAGGACAACTCCCGGCCGATGGGGGCATGTGGACCGACAGCTGATACTGTCACAGAAGGAACCAGGAGGCATCTGGATGGAGCTCAGGGCTGAAAGCAGCGCGGGCCGAGGGAAGGCATCTGGAGACGCTCCTTTGCCTGGATTGAAACGGGAGCCTGGATGGATCCCCAGGGACTGGCCCCAACCGGGCAGAGCAGACGTGCTCTTCACCCCAACCCACGTCCTGCCCATGGGCACAGTTGGGTCCCAGAGGAATGTGGACTCTGGACGTTATGGCAAGAACCACCCCCCCCCCAAAAAAAAGGTGCCCGGACCTAACATGCGGATAAAGGGGTGCAGGATGCCAGGGTAGCCACATGTTCTAAACCTCGTTCACAAAGGGCCTAAAACCATAGGTCATGAGCCCTCTCTCCACACGAGAGGCTACACCCAGTTGCCACTGTACTTTTCTATGTTAAAGAGCATTCATTTATTAAGCATTTAAGCACACTGACAATTTCTGTACCGACTTTTGGCATTTTCCTTTTTCAAATTTTTTATTTGTATTTTACATTCAAGGTACTCAGGAAATGGTAAGACCAGGGCTTCTTTCTATATTTGAAATGCCCTCCCGGTGCTGATAGAGGGGTGGATGCTAACACTGAGGAGTTCACCGTGTCAAAGGCAGGGTGGGCTCTTCTCCACACACACACGCCCCCTCCCCCCGCCGCACGTACTTGGTAAATCATAGGGACAACAGAGAACAGCAGGCAGGGGCTGGGCCCCCCATGGTGGAAGTGGAGACATCAGGTCTCCCTTCCCTGTGGCCATGAGAAGGGAAAAGATTACTAAATCCAGCACATACATTCTACACAGCCTGCCCCATTTCTGGGGACTGTGTACATTGGCCATTTGCCTGGAAAGACAGGCACGAGACCCAAAGGGGGAAGAGAGGGGCTGTACGAGGAAGCCAACGTGCCAGTCACAAACACCAAGTTTTCAGCTAAGTCAGGAAGAACCCCTGGAAAACGACCAGGTGGTGACAAGAAAATCTCATGCGTAGCCATGACTGGCCTAGAACCCGTGCTGGGAATTAAGTCACTAAATTGATTCACCCCGTGTTCACTGGGCACTGCCAGTGTGCTAGGCGCTGCGCCTCCAAACACAGGTCTGAACCAAGTCTCTGGAGGCCTCAGAGTCCAACCGGCTACGGAACCAGCAACCCAACTGCTGAGAATTTTCGTCAGGTAACATTCTGATGGCAGTTGAAGGCAAAGGTCAAGTGAAGGCCCTGGCCTGCAGAGTCCTGGGAGGGAGCCCAGAGAGGGCCAGGCCGGTTGGGGGCCCGCAGGGGCAAACTAACTGGAGGGAGAAAGGATTACCGGAGATCATGCTGGCAGGGTAGCACGCGCAGGGTCCAGACGGAGGAGGCCTGGGCATGCTACCAGATGGCATAAAGGCAAATTGTGCCAACCTTGGTCTGTCTGTTTGGAGGTCTGAGCAAACTGGCTCTTTCTTAGCCCAAAAGTCAGGAGTCATGGCTGGGCTGTGAAACAAGGTAAAGATTACGCCACAGCCCTAGCCGGTTTGGCTTGGCAGACAGAAGGGTCCCAGGTTCGATTCTGGTCGAGGGCACATGCCCAGGTTGCGGGCTTGATCCCCAGTGGGGGGGGTGCAGAAGGCAGCCGATCAATGATTCTCTCTCATCATTGATGTTTCTATCTCCCTCTCCCTCTTCCTTCCTCTCTGAAATCCAAAACATATATATATTTTTTTAAAAAGCTTACGCCACATATGCAACTATTTTATAGAAACAAATCGATGGCAAGTTGGAGCAGGGAGACCCAGGAAAGGTATCTGTGAGCAGGCATTTTGCCGTGTGCCCATCAGATTGGATTCATGCTGGTGTCTCACCAAACACACCAAGGTTGCCGAATCTACTCAGTTCAAGGCTTCCTTAACCTTAATGTCTCAGTAATTGTTTGCAGTGACCCCTAGACCGGTAGTTCCTTTAACAGGCAGCCAGGTACACGCAACTTCAGAGCCCGGTGCCTGGCAGATGTCAGTGTGGTCACTTTGAACACTGTAAAATCCTCTGTGGTGGTCTTGGGCATTTGCTGAAGTGCCCTAGGCCAGCTCGGGGCAGAATTTGGGGACCACAGACTCCAGCCATCGATTAGGAATCCTGGTACAGGGTACCGCAGTGAGAGATGGCAGGCATGCTTGTCTCATATTTTTGTAAAACTTATTATAAAAGGAGCAAGGAGTTAATTAGCCACCAAACCAGCATTGCAAGAAATGCTGAAGGATCTGTTGTAAGAAGAAGAAGAAATAGAGAGGATCATGGGCATAAAGAATAAAAATGGCAATAAATAAGCACCTATTAATAACAACCTTAAATGTGAGTGAATTAAATGCTCTAATCAAAATACATAGGGGTAGCTGCATGGATAAGAAAACATGACCCACATATAGGCTGTCTACAAGAGACCCACCTCAGAACAAAAGACTCAACAGAGGAAGAAAGTGAAGGGATGGGAAAAAATATTTCATGCGAATGGGAACGGAAAAAAATAAACCACCCTGGGGTAGCAATACTCATACCTAACAAAATAGACTTCAAAACAAAGGCCATAATAAGAGACAAAGAAGGTCGCCCTAACTGGTTTGGCTCAGTGGATAGAGCATTGGCCTGTGGACTGAAGGGTCCCAGGTTCAATTCCGGTCAAGGGCATGTACCTTGGTTGCGGGCACATCCCCAGTAGGGGGTGTGCAGGAGGCAGCTGATCGATGTTTCTCTCTCATCGATGTTTCTAACTCTCTATCCCTCTCCCTTCCTCTCTGTAAAAAAATCAATAAAAAATATTTTTTAAAAAAAGAGACAAAGAAGGTCACTACAATAATACTAAAGGGATCGATCCAACAAGAGGATGTAACCCTGATAGACATATATGCAGCCAATATAGAAGCCCCTCGATATGCAAAAAACTCCTGGAGGACTTTAAGGGAGATGGACCACAATAGTCATAGTAAGAGACTTTTAACACCCCGCTGACTGGATAGATCTTCCGATAAAATCAACAAGAAAACAGTGACCCTAAACGACACACTGGATCAGATGGATTTAACTGATATTTACAGGACATTTTATCCCAAAACCACAGAATATACATTTTCCTCAAGCACACATGGAACATTCTCAAAGACACACCTCATGTTAGGACACAAAATAAGTCTTTACAAGTTCCAAAAGACTGAAATCATATCAAGCATCTTCTTGGATCACAACGGCATGAAACTAGACATCAACTGCAATTAAAAAAAAGAGAGAGAGAGCCACGGTGTTGCCATGACTGCCACTGAGTTGTATTTCTCCAGCCACATAATAACTAGGCTTCCTGAAAAGTCCTGCCTGTGAGGAACAGTTCCGCCGACTCCAGTCCACACAGTGAAACTTGAAGCTCCCAAGGGTCTCAAAAAGCTTTTCCCATGGGCCCAGATGTTTAATCTGCAGAATGCATCCCATTTGAAAGGAACGACAGCAGCACAGTTCCACTTCAAGAGTGGCGCTCCCCATCTCATCCTGGTTGCCACTGCCCTTTATTCTTCATGTCTCTGTTCCCATGCTGGGATCAGCGCAACTGGAGCCTTCTAGGGGGCACGGTGCTGGCTGACCTCCTGCTCTCATCCCTCCGTGAGCACCCACCTGGCCGACACGGGGTGCTCGGAAGTGCTCGCGGGGAATACTCGTGAGAAGTGGCCGCTACTGAGCAGCCCCTGCGGCTTCAGGGTGTCACCAAGGATGGGGGCGATAAGCATGACACTAACACAGTAAATACCATGCAGGTCTCCTCTGCTCTCTCATAGGAGCTCAGTAATGAATTTGGAGGCAGGCGGGACCCTTTCTTGCTGCTCCAAAGAGGAGTAAACGGAAGTTACAATTGAGGACTGGCCCTGAGAAGGGGCCTAAAGGGGACCCAACACCTGCATCCACACCTTCTCTTTGTCCAGGTCATTTTTTCTGCCCGATTCACAGGGTATTAAAAGCCAGGGAGGAGGAGTAGCCCTGGAAAAGAGGGGAAAGGGAGGAGGGAGGAAAATGAGGGACACGAAGGGCGTCTTATCAATGGGGAAATAAAAGGGGGTTTTGAAAGAAGCAAAGAACAAGTCTTATCTAAGCTCCGAAAGCAGGAGCTTCTACTGAACACTGGAATCCCAGTCTGAATGCTCCCAGGCCCGTCGGCACGATACACTTTTGAACTACTTCCTTTGTTTACACAGCCATCACCAAACACAAGTCATTCTGAAATCTTGGGTGAAACCATTCCAAGCAAACTAAGCATGCGGTATAGCATATTCAAGGGAGTATTCTTGATGACACTGTATCTTTCTTGTTTCCCACAGCAAAATGTGCCGGCCATCCTCTGTGCAGCCTTCCCACAGCCCTAATTCAGAAATTCAGAACCCCTCACCCAGGGCGTGCTCCCAGCCCAATGCAGCCACCACTACACACCACATAGGAGCAGCATGTGTATGTGTATACACACACACACACACACACACACACACACTCCTTCTCCCGGAATTCTGGAAGCTATTCTCCCATCCTGGGTAATATGTGAAGCATGCCTGTAACGAATGATCAAAACCTTTCACTCTTGTCGTTCTCCAATGCAGCTTGCAGCCAGCAGAGGCGCTTGCTCTGGAATCTGGCAGGGACTACCCCCTCCCCAGCCCCTTGTTCTTTCTCGAATGGCCTCCCAACGTGGTCCTGTGGCTCTGATCCGCCAGGAAGGTCCCCGTCCCTGGCACCTAACTTCTTCCAGACGATCCTGGATTCCACGCTTTCACCAAAGACAAATGCTTGTCCCGGCCCCATCCCCTAGGCTCACCTGGCAACACACGTGACAGGAGGCCGCTGACAGCTTCCTGACCGATTCCTCGCTTCCCGTTCTGCCTCACTAGGCCTACCGAGCTCTACTGCGCTCTCTTGTTCCAGTCTGCACGTCTCAGGAGCTAATGTGAGCCCCACGCGATGGGAAGCCACAGCGTTGAGGTGGCTAGAGATACCCCTAGAGTCCTCCAGAATGTTGTTCGGCACAGCCCTGCCCGTTCAGGAGCCCCGGCACGTCCTCTCACAAAGGACAGACAGGGCCCAATGGGGAGATGGCCACCAGACCACAGGGCTCAAGAGGCCAAACAAGGCCTTGAACCTCTGGCTTGGTCTCTCTCTGTGATACTCCAGGGCCAGCGGGGCCCAGCAGTGATTCTCCAGTCTAGGCCGCTGTTTTTCAATGATTGTAGTGGGGTTTTTTGGACCCTAGACCACAGTAAGAAATAGAACAAGATGTTTATGTCCACCCAGTATAGATATTTAGATATAATATAGTTAGTATAAGTAAAGGTAAAGGTACAGATATAGGTTATAGGTATGGAGAGATGTAGATAGACATAAAATTGAAAGAAAAAAACAAAACTCCCTTTCTGCAAGTGATACACTGAAGCTTTTGTTTTTAACCTGTTTTAAAATGCGGGCTATAAACCACTAAATTGATTTCACACTGCACTAATGGTTTGCGACCGACAGCGTGAAAAACACTGCTGTGTGGCCTTAGTCATGTGTCTTCCTTGGTCCTGCACCACAGCCTTCGACTGTGAAGGAAAGGTGACATGTGAACCGATCTGAGAGGGCCCTCACCACCCAGCACGTCCCCCGGGGGCGGCTGTAAGGAGTCTGGCTGCTCTGCTGCGTAGGGGGTATCTGCTCCCAGCAGAGTCTCATAGAGGCCAAGCTGGGCGTGGGCAGGGCTGGCCCGCATTCCTCCTCTTGGCTGTCTTTCTGAACTTTCCCACCCTCTTCTCTCTTTCTAGCACTTACAGGATTGTGGGGTGCCCGGCAGCTCTGGTTACGGGGACTGGGCAGGGAGAAGTGGGCACTTGGTGGAGGAAGGAAAGGGCAGAGGCTGGCCCAGGGTGGGTGGGAGTCGGTGGTGTCTCCATCCCCAAGACAAGAGCACCGCAGCCAACGTGGGCCCAGCCTTTGCCCACCATGCCCCTGCTGGGCAGAATACCCTATCTTTCAGATCCCAGCTCCTATTTTTCCACCCCGAAAACCCTTTTCAGAATAGAGACCCTCCCTGACCCTACAACTCTAGTGGAGGGCGGATGGTCACACACACCTCGAATGGCTGGGCTTTGGGGACAGCTCAGATGATGTTTGGTTCCAACGTAAAGAGGGAGAGACCCTGGGAATCACTTGACAGAGTCTTAGTTTTCACAGAAGTCTGCCCCTGGGCGGGCAGGGTGGGCGCAGCCCAAAGCCCCACATCCTCACGCACGTTCTTTTCTCCGTTCCGCTCTGGGTGGTGCAGGTCGCTTTGCATCGGTTTGAGATGTTCACTCCCCTTACACTGCTGCTGTGTGTCGTGTTCAGGACACGACTTCCAGCCCCACCAGCTTCTCTCGCGGACCCGCAGCCAGACGGGCCCCCCTTAGACAGTCTGGGAAGCCTGGATGGCTGCAACCAATACTCTGCACAGCAACTTCTACTCCGGCCACTCTGCGGTTGTGGCCACGCTGGCTGGGATTCCCTGTTGATGGGGACAGAGAGCTCCCCCTTTTCCCTGGGGGCACAAAGAGCCTCCTGCAGGCTCTTCTTTCCTCTCTCCATTTCTCCCTGCTCATTTCATCTCAGCCCAGGTGTCTTCCGGTCCAAACTGGACTTTAGTGTTGAGTCAATGGATGCACTTCTTCAATTGAATGCTTTGTTTTGTTTTTCTTATTTGAAACCTATGTCTTACTGCAACAAAAACTAACATCAACTGATTTGGTTCTTCTTGAGGTAGTCTTGACAGAGCTTTACGTAACTTGTTAACTAGGAGTTCGAACTTGTCAAGTGCTGTTGTGGGTGCTGCTTCTTTTCCCTCGAACCTTTGTTAGGTCCTCCTTTGCCAAGTTGTAAAGTGATTGCACGCTGGTGAAGTCAGCCTGGCTTAGGCATTTCTTCTTTATAGGAGGTCTCGAGACTGCATCTTCTACTTCTTTATCACTGAGATGAGACAACGACTCTTTATTAGACCTGTAATCCTTGAAGGTACCGTCTAGCTATCTCTTCCTGGTATTTGCAACTTTACAAAGATTTGGATCATTAACAGATGCTAGTGTTTCCTGATCTTTAAGTTTCAGTACCTTCATGTACGGGACTAGGTCCGGTGGATGTTTCTCCTTCAATGCGATTTCCACGTCAAGAAACCTCCGAGCTTCAAGCCCAACTTGAGGCAGTAATATCACCTGTGATAAGCCTTCATCAAGAAATGTCTTCATGGTTACATAAGGAGTCATTTCTGCATATGCAGCAAACAGCTTAAGTTGTGCAACAAATGCTCTTCCAGCTGGTCCAGGAAGATCAGCATCCTTGGAAAACAGTAGTGATGTGAGGATGACTATATCAAGCCCTTGGCTACTTAGCCAAATTGCAGACTCACGGAAGTCAAGTGCAGGATCAAGGTCTCCAACAGGTCCTTGCACAGTTGGAAAGACTGTAGTATACAATGCATTGAACCTCCTGGTAATTTGAGACATTGGGTTCTGCTATGGTCGTCTTACAACAGAGTAGGCGAGAGCAAGAGCCGTTTTCACTACCATATTTACTGCTGGACTCTGGACAACAAGATCATCAGGGCTCCCACCCGCCCTTCTCCCGTTAGGTGCCTTCTTTCCCCTATCCTTCTGGATATATTTCTTAAATGATTTGTTTGGGAGATCATAAAGGTCAGGGAAGGTTGCTAACAGGCATGTAACTGTGATAGAAATACCGCCGCCTATGGTTAGTTGTCTAATACGATTCAGGTTCACGAAGGCACATGCAGCTGCAGATAACGCGAGGTCAGGAGGAGGTAAATAGACGTCAACGTCATCATTTCCCCTTAGTTCAGCGTGAGCCGGCATATCGTCCTTCAATTGAATGTTGCAACTCCCTTGGACCTGGTCCTGGGGGGTCATGGGAAAACCTGTAACCCATAAGTCACCAGGGCGAGAAATTATAGTCTTCAGGCCCCTTTGTTGAAGGAGAAGCCTTCAGAGATCCAGAAAACCCAATCCGTGCTCTGAAGGAATTTACAGTGTCTTTGGAGAGAAAGAGGGACAAATATAAGCAACCGGACAAGGGAGCAGGAGGGAACATCCCAGTTCCCAAGTTTCCTAAAGAATACCTGGCAACTTCAGAGGGGGGTGTAAGCTGGAATCTGAGTAAAATTTGAGGCTCTCGACAAGGAGGGGAGATGGAGGTGTGCGGAAAGCGAAAAGGAACAATTGAGGAGACATTTGGACAAGAATGCAGTATGCCTCCAGATGAAGAGTAAGAGACAAAGCAAGAGAGGCCAGCAGAGGGCTACGGAGGGAGTGTCTGGTCGCCCGCAGCAAGTTAGAGAGTTCGGACTTTGGCTTGTAAACAATGGGAAGCTGCTGAAGGTTTTGTGAGCCAGGAGGAAATGGGGTGCCAAGTGGTATCAGGAGAATCACCACTGGTGCATGGAAGGAACTGGAAGGGGGGTTGAGTCTGAGACTGGGAGATAAGTGGGAAACCTGTACAGAAGTTCTGGTGACTAGCAGGATTGGGACTTTTTTGGAGACTGTGGATTCGCCTTTGAAGGGGTCGGGGAATGGAAACTGACATGAGTCATTGATTGTGTTGGGGTCAAAGGTGACATCCAGGTTTCCGGCCTGGGAGAACTGGGTGCTAGGCCACAGTGGGGGACCGACCCGCCATTATTTGAGATCACAGTCTAAAGCGTTCATTTGCAGGAGTACGGGGCAAATACGTTTACGGTGGAAATATGACCTCCTATGTGCAATAACAGAGAAACCCCACCAGAGGGATGAGTCAGGTTATGTACAGTCCTTTTTCCTCTCAACCCTCCCTGCCTCTCCCCAGGCATTACAGCATGTTTTCCTTGGACCTGGGGGTCATTCTGTCCTGAGCAATACTGGCATTTCTCTGCTGATAGATATGCAACCAACTTCCCTACCTACCCGGCAGCTGAGCAGAGGTGGATCTATGCCCTGTGGATGACGGGGCCCGGCAGTTCACAGGGGACAGCTGGGGCGCTGCCTGGAGCCCCCCTGGGCCTCTGAACTGACTTGTCCTTGGGGAACAATGGTGCCACTTCTCTTTCTGTTGGCTCGGTGGAGTGGCCACGAACCTGACTGGTTTCACTTCTCGTGCTTGGGGCCTTCCTTCGTGACCAGTAGTTGCTGAGAACGAAGGGAATCTCAGCAGGAAAGTGTGTTGCAACCAGGAACAAGGGTATCAACTCTTGCTCCTCTCAATGCGCAACTCCAAGTCCACCTTTGCCCAGACAGCAGGGCTACTTTTCTTGGTGCTCATGCCTGGCTAGCTTCTGTGAAGTGCTATTTCTATTCACACTAAACGGGGACAGGGGGTCCCTGCTCTCTTCTCCTCTTTGCTATTGCCAAACCATGCCAAGGCCCTGGGCCTCTGCTTCTAAAACATCAGAGGAACCTCGCCAGTAGACAGCTTTCCCAGCATCGTGGTCCCTGCACCACCTCGGTGGGGAGCAGGCTTTGTGGCAGTCAGCAGGGGCGGGAGCAGGTAGAGAAGTTGCTCCAGAAGATGATCAGAGGGGAGTCCAGTCCGTCCTCTGAGGGCTTCTTTCCCAATCCAGGGCTTGCTCTTTGGAGGGTCAAGTGCTCTGGAGTGAGTCCTCCTGTGTCTTTCCCTCTGTACTCTACTTTGGTCTTCATGCCACCAAACATGAGCCGCCCCTACTGACACTGGGCCTCACAGATAAAAACCTTCAATAACCCCACTGCGGGGCGGTATGCACGACAGCCAACCAAGACACGGGAGCCATTGTAGGCTGTGACCAACTGGTCACAGTGACTGCTCCTCCAGGGTACGTCACGTGTGGAGGCACGCTGGACCCAGCCTCAGAAAGGCTGGCACAAAGCAAAGAACATGTTCAGGGCCCCCCAGGCCACCGTTAGCCCAGATGTAAAATGAGGTCTTTGGACTCGGTGGACGGGAAGTGACCCTCTGGAATTAGCAGCCCATGATTTTGTGAAAAGCCATCGCTTTATCTTTTTCACCCCAATTCGATTTTTCCTTCCTGCCTCCCATCTGTCAATGCTGCAGGTAGGAGTCAGCATGAAGATGGCCCAGCTCCATGTCCCGGTGATTCTACTGTGATCACATTATCATTTGCCTGAATAGAAACCAGGTGACAGCACCAGCAGGGTTCCCACTTTGAATGCTTCTGGTAGGGACAGGTTACCAGCCCCAGGGATGCAAAATGAACAAGTCAGACCCCACCTCTGGACGTTCAAGTTTGGGTAGGACAGACAGACAAATTAGCAACAACTGAAACTATTCCGTGTTTTCTGGTGGATCCAAGCCAGGCCCAGGTCCCCACCTTCTCCCACATTAGCATCGGATGATGAGCTTTGCAATCCAGCAGGAGAAGGTAAAGGAGGTTCCTCCGAGCTCAACGCAATAGCACCTTTGCCCTCTTTGCTTTGGTGCTTTCTTTGTTTTGTTCATTTATTTATAGGAGATCAGAATCTTCTGAAGTTAAGAAACGTGTACACATTCAGGTGTACACTGATTTTTCCTTCCTGGAACCCAGTTCAGGGGATTGGCAGCGCGGGCCCATTTCCTTATGGGTACTGGCCTTTGGGAGCCCGGGTTCCGGAATAGGGGAGCAGCCCGAGTGGCTCTTTCCCAGGACTATCATGATGGGGCTCGCAGCACTGGGAAAACGGGGGAGTACCGGAGAGATGCTGGCAGAAACTGTTCATGCATTGGCACAGCCCTCAGCCCAGAGCCTCCTGAGGGAGTGCCAGTTTCTTCTTTACTCTTTGGCCTTCTCTTCAGCCAGCTTTCCTCCCAACCAGATGTCAAACCCATGTGTTTGAGCGACATTTTTAAGACAGGACAATTGCCCCCCACACTTGCTCTAACTCTCCTGGGGCCCAAGAGACCGCACCTTTCCTCCTCTCCATCCAAACAATCTTCCTGCCCTAATCAGTTACTGTAACCAAGGCATACATGGATTACAGTCTAAAACCAGTGAGTTGTCCAGGGTCCTTTCCACAGAGAGCCTCGAAGATGCCAGAGCGCGCACGCCCCTGACTTTGAGCAGCCCCTGACCCAAAACAGTGGCCTCTGGCAGCCCCCAGACTCCACTTACCCACCCTGAACCTGGAGATAGGTGGCCACATCCCCAAACTTTGATGTGGGCACTTGAACCTCCTGTGCTTTCATGAGGATAAAGTGATGGGCAAACAGACAGGATCTCTGCCCCCGGGAAGTCAGTAGTCTAGGGATGAGATGGGCATTAATCAAATAACCACCCACGTTTGTATTTACAATTCTAAGTGCAAGGAGGAAAATGCCCAGAGTGATCTAAGAATAGTGAAGATGAGAGAGGAGAAAGGGCCTTTACAAATTGTTCCCTCTTTTCCCAGCTGAATTTGACTTCTCAACAACTTATTAATTGGTTGATGATGGTTTCACATTCTAAAATATGAGATAAAAGGGCTCTCCTGCTAAAAACTTTCATGTTGACTCCAATCAGAAGCAGCCTTTAGGGGTGAATGGTCACTTGCGCTTCTAGCGACTTGAGCAAGACCTCCTCCGTCACCCACTTCCACAGGCCCCAGACTACACCACCTGCAAAGAACCGCCACCCACCTTACACACGCAGGAAGGTTGGGGTCCCTAAAGTATCCCTGTATTTCTGGCCCTTCTCAGTCCTACATTTCCAGCATTTGTTTTCAAAAGGCCTGCTGATTTTGTGCCTTATTCCAGAAACGGAAGTAACCCACTTTGTACGTGCTCCTGGTGCCTTCATCCTGGACAGGCCCTGCTGCTTGGTTCTTCTTCACGGGCCTTCATCTCCAAGGAGGGGGTGCTCAGAAGCCCCTCCCCAGAGAGTTATGTCCCACTTCTCGCTCAATACCCTTCCTCCAGTGAGAATCCTTGTACCTGAGGACAGGAAAGGAAGAGGCCAAAAAGTTTGGTTCCCGGGGCACTGATTGAACAAGTGCCACCTTGGTTTACCCTTCTCAGGCTGATTCTCTCTCGCTCGTGGGACTCACTGCCACATGGTGTCACTATTGAGCACTGACCCTGCATGGTCCCTCACACTTGGACTAGTCCACAATAACAATGCCCTTGCTGGTCTCTGAGCAGGCTGCAGGTTTGTTTCTTCAAGCGAAGATGGCCCGCTTTCTTGGTGTTGAATTTGATCTTGGGTGCTCCACCTTCGTGCACGCACACACCCAGTGCTATTTCTTTCCAGAGCACATCTAGTGTGCCTGAGCAGCTGGGTGGAGGGTTGCTGCCAGCCCTATCATACATGGTTCTAAAATCCCGCCCTTTTCTCCAACTCATACCCTCCTTGCATTTGCTTATATTGAGCCTGGGTCAGCAGTCTTGGTCAGGGCAATATTTTATGCCTGAGTTTGGCCCACCCTTATGTCCATCCTAAAAGACTTCAGGACATCGGACATCAGGAATTAGAGGTTGGACTCTTTCCCAGAAACCTTAGTTCTTGTGCAAATAGGTCCACTTCCTCACCTAATTTGCTTTGCATTCAGGAAATTCAGGGCAAGTCACAGAAGGTTCTGGGAGGAAATCTACAAAAATCTATTAAAAATTACTCTAAATCTATTAAAATTTAGTGCTTGCTCTGTTTCTGCGTAACTAATATAGATGCTCAAGTGGGTGTTTTATAGGGAAGAGATTAGCAGAATTCTCTTCATTTAAAAAAAAAACTGAAGTCAGCTATATTTCTATTCCTTCTGTGTGTGTGCTACAATCTGTCTGCTTGGGGAATATGGTCACCCTTTAGTGATTTTGTATTCTATACATTCACCAATATCTCAACCTGAATTCTAAGATGTTTTAAGCATACGCAAATGTGCCCTCCCCTGTTTAGACTGGAAAAGAGAATACTTCTCAATGGGCTGTTCTTTTAGAAACAGATTATTAATCTAAGCAGTACTGATATAATCAGTGCAGTACATAGCATAAATGGGGGTGGGGAGAGTTCTACTCGGGGGTCAGAACCATAGATTATGTCTGGGCTCCATTTATCACTCCTCTTTTAACTTTTGAGAGATTTATTTGGGATGCTTAGAAATGACTTTCATGTCTGTGCTCCATATTAACTTACAACTCAACATCAGGATTCCCGTTCCCTTGGCTTCCTATTTTGAACAAGTCCATTGTGGGTCTTGTTCGGAAAAGAGTCTGAACAGTTGGTGGTCAAAAAGCATCATGGCCAGGCCCAACGGAGCACTGAGCCAATCCACAACTTGAGTCCTGAAGATGCGCAGAGAGTCTCCCCAGCTACTCCACAGAAGCCATCGATATGTGCACAGAGCATGCACACTTTGCTTTAAAGGGGGAATTGTGTAAATACTTACTAGACTTTTAAAATGAGGCATTTACACTCTCCCCCCCCCCCCCACCTTCAATTCCTCCACGTGCCTCTCTGAATTCATGAAGCAACAGCTGGGAAATGTATCCTTGAGCACCTGATGGGAAGGCACCAAGACTAGGACTTGGAAAGTTTCAAAGGTTTGTGTCTGGGGTTGCTTTTTGTAGGTTGGCTTATTTGGGGGGAAACGCCCCTGCCAACCTATGCCTGCTAGTTCAACTCCATGCACTTTTTCTCTTTTTTAATGTATTTCTATTTCAGAGAGGAAGGGAGAAAGAGAGACAGAAACATCAATGACAAGAATCATTGCTTGGCCACCTCCTGCACATCCCAAGCTGGGGATCAAGCCCGTGACCCAGACATGTGCCCTGACCAAGAATCGAACTGGTGACCTCTTGATTAATGGGTCAACACTCAACCATTGAGCTACCAGGCAACTTCATGCACTTTCAACCCTATGATCTTGTTGTTCTCAGCTTTCCTGGCAGATCGCAATCCTACTCCAGCTAAGTACCTACCCAGCATCACAAAGCACCCACACTCCTCGGATGCGTCAGGAACTGTACATTCAAACAGTTGGGAAAAGCACGGGGACTACCCTGAAATACAGGCCCTCCTGTTCACTTGGCATTCCAACAGTATTTTTCAAGCTTCTTAATCCCAGTCTTCATTTCAATAAGGCCTAAAATCAAATGCTGTCCTTGAAGGTTATTTAAATTTTCAAAATAAATTCAACCCATACCTGGAAAACTGAGCCCTTGAGGCAATAGGACAACATGCCAACTTAAACTCTGCAACAGCTATATATCTGTTAGAAAGGATGAAACAAAATGTTTAATAGGTAAACCATAATATGATTATGCACCAAGGTAGTATCAGAACATCAACTGGAACATTCTCACTATGAATAAGACATTAAAGTGGTAAGATACAAGATAAATATATCAAAATTTCCTAAATCAATGCCTTTCCTATACTGCAACAAAAAGCAGAAAACAGGAGGGGGGACATTGTGGGGATAAGGACACATATGAAAGAAAAAAGAAAAGAAAGAGGGAGGGAGGAAGGGAGGAAGGGAGGAAGGGAGGAAGGAAGAAAAGGAAGGAAGGAAGGAAGGAAGGAAGGAAGGAAGGAAGGAAGGAAGGAAGGAAGGAAGGAAGGAAGGAAGGGCAGACAGAAAACATAGGGAAATTTCATAAGAGCATTGAAAATATTTAGAAATAACACTAATGAGACGTGTCCTAGACCTATATCAAAAACATAAACTTCACAGAGACTGATAAAAGAGAAAAGTTAATGAAAAGATATAACGTTGCATTGAAATAGTAGATATATTAATGCCAAAGTAATTTTTAGGTGAAATGCAATCCTAATTATTTGAAAGAGTCTATAGCTCAGCTAGAAGAGAGAGAAAAAGGATAATAGCTAAGAACTGCTTAAAGAATATCAAGGAAGAGCTTTCCCTAGGAGACAATCCAACTCTATTATTGATACAGTCATTAAAATAGTGTGGTGCTGATGCAATACTGCAGACCTATCCATGAAGTAAAATCAGACTGTCCTGAAACCTGTTGTATAGATTTTAAAAGCTTAAATCTGAAAAAGAAATCACCGAAAAGCAATGGTTGCATTCTCTAAAAATGAAATTGAAAAATGTGGCTATTTGGGATGAGGGGAAAATCAAATTTGATCCCTCCCTCACACCGTACACCAAAATAAACCCCGGTGTATTAAATGTAAAAAAAAAAAAAAAATGAGTCCAAAGATACCTAGAAAATATTGTATATTTAATTAAAGCCTAGGTGAGCAAAAGCTATCTAAGCATGAAGCAAATGAAAGTGATCTTAACAGAAGAGTGAGTGATTTAAAACCACATCAAAAATATCCTACATAAAACAGAAAGGGAAATAACAAATTGGTTACAAAAATATTTGAAGGAAATGAACAACAAGTATTTGCTTTTAACATAGCAAATACCTTTATGCATCGATAAGGAAAGTGATCATGGGCAAACAGAGAAGCCAGACATACAATTTTTAGAAGCAGCACTGGTCTATAACAAAATTCATGAGAAACATTTGATCTCAAGGTTAATGAGAAAAAGGCAAATCAGAGAAATGAGACCATTTTTGCTATGTGTTTTAAATACGCTAGTAGCTGATCTGGTGAAGTGGGGTGACCATGGGTCAGGGGTGGGGGGTAGGTGCTGTGTTGAACCTGCCTCTGGGGAGCAGAGTTGACTGACAGCTCCAGCTGCCCACCCCCTCAAGCATACCAGCCCATTCCTGCATGTATAGGAATTCATTCTTTGAGAAATTCTGGTTGGGGACTTCCCATCCCCTGCCCAAAACTTTCTTAGAATTAAGCAGCAGCCCAAGACTGATATCCAGTGCTTTCTCTCTTGCCTTCACAAATGTCTGAAGGCTTCTCAGACACCAAGTGACACAGGCAGTCTCATACACGGATAATGGGGGTGTGAATGGACACCTTCTGGAAACTATGAGTAAATGAATTATGATTCTCCTTCATTTAAAAGGATGGAAATATCAGTATTTGGAAGATGCCTAACAGGCAAAATATTTGTCCTATAACCAGAACTGGGTAAACTGAGAACTAAATGATTGACAGCACCGTATCAATTTTATAAACCATCACATATGACACATACATAAGAAAAGGCAGCAAGTCCACCAAGATGTACAAGGTGGGCATCTCCAAGAATGGAATTATGAATGATTTCTTTATACTTTTCTGTATTTTTCATGTTTTCTGTAAACACTGGAAATGATCATCAGAAGCTGTTGCTTTAATAAACAAGATTCAAACATAAGCCAAAACAAGAGGTAGTGGTAGAACTGAGCTCACCGTCACGTACATGAAGGGCCATAATGGGCTGGGAAAAGCAGGAGAGACCCTGGCTGGGCTGGGTGAAAAGGCTGATATTCAGATGACTGGAGTGACCATGGCCAGAGGGAGGAAATGGATAGGATCAGGGCATGACCTGAACCACCAATGGGAAGGAGGGCCTATGACAAAGGTAATAGGAAATGCTCACAGAAGGGTTCAAGTCAGAACAGTCTCCAAGTGTTTCAAGTGAAGAGAGTCCTCAAAGGCTAAAGGAACCAGCCAATGGGAACCACTGAAGGCACTGTGGCACTGACGGCGGAGTGATGCTGCTCCTTCCCTCGCTTTCCTCTGAACCCCCAGACTAAACTGTTCACCCAGAGAAAGCACTCACACCCCTAAGTCGCTGGACGTAGGTTGGGACTTGATGGGCAGGTGTGCTTCTACCTGACTCAGTGGCACACGACTGGAAGACAGCCCGGCAGCTAGGGGCCCTAGAGCCAAAGGAAACAGGGTCACAGCCCCGTTGCCACCGTCCAATCCAGGGAAGACAGGCTGCCCTGGAAGAAGGCTATTTCTTAGGATTGGTTTTTCTTCTCTTTTGCTTACTCTGTGTTTCCGTTTTGAGAGGAGGTGTTTGGGAACGATTTTGTTAACGAAGACTGTGTCGTGGTCACACCTTCCAAGAATGTGACTCTGGTATGAGGTATTTGTAAGGAGTGGGGTGGGTCATGCTGAACAGAGCCCATGCAGGTGCCTAACGGCATGACAATCTCTCCGAACACTCTTTCTAGTACAAGCCCCCCTCACTCTCCCTCGCATGGACAAGTCGGGCAGGGACCTATCCCTCCCAGTCAGGTCTCCCCACTGCAACCCAGGAGGCAATCTGAGAAGAAGGTGCCTGAGGGCATCGTTACTCTCCCCATCTTTTTGTAAATATTGGGTCTGGAGAGACCACTTGTAGTTAAAAAAACAAGTAAACCAAAAACGAGGGAACAGAAAATTCCCAACCCCAATTTTGAAGACTTGGAAGAAGAACGTACTTCTGGAAATTACCTGAGGCAATGTTTCTTAGCCATATTTTAGCCCTGTAGCCTGGGCAAAAATTATAGCAACTGATCTTCTAAAGATGCGTCAGTGTGGAAAAAACCCTTGTTCCCGTCGGAATGCCTACGCTATGAAACCCTCCCTTGTGGGTTAAGCCTCTCATTGCTCTTTTGACTCTTGGGGAACACACAGAGCCCTCCTCCCTGAGGACCCACCCCTGTCCACTCTTCTTTGCTTTTTACTTCTGTATATTGTAGCAAAGCCACACCTGTCCCTCTTAGACGTAAACTGTGAGCCCCCGTCCTAGAGGGCTCCCCTCTGCCCCCATAGGGTCTTTCCAGGCCAGTATGGCTCTGACCTACCATGAAGATGGGCCCCAATACCCTACCCCCAAAGGCTGCCTGTCCCAGTCTCCTGCACCCTGCAGGAAGGGGGTGCTCAAGCCCAGGGGCAGGAGCGGGAGCAAGCCAACCTTATCTGCCTCCTCTCTTCCAAGTTCAGCAGGCTCTCTTCTTCCAGTCTGTGCATCTCAGAAATTCACAGGGAATGTAGGGATGAAGAAAAGCCCTGGACATGTCACCCTTGTACTGCTGAATCCCTTTAAATTCCCAAAGGACAGCTCCTCCCACCTAGGTTCTCTAGGGAGGTTTGTGTCCCGGAAGTGATGTGGGCCCAAGGCTCATGGTGGTCCCCCAGGCCCAGAAAGGCTGGATCCAAAGACCTAACTGCTTTGGGGTAGGTCCCATATCCAGGAAGCAGATAAAAAGGCCCACCCCTTTCTCTGGGACCTCCCCAACCCACTCTGGGCTTCAGTCTCACTCTGCATAACGCCAGGATTAGCTGGGACTCCAGGAGGGTCATTCAGGTATTTTTTAACTGGGACCACAACAAGAAATACATCTCACTTGGGCACCCATTACACTCAAGGATGTATTCAAGGATGGTATAAGTTTCACAAAACAGTACTTACCTACTATGTGCAGTGCACTTTGATGCTGTCTGTAAACACTATACATGATAATCGGAAGCTGTTGCTTTAATAAACAAGACCTTGCTCAAGACCCCCTAAATTATTTCACAACTCACAGTTGGGAGTTGGTGGCATCCCTTGGGGGTCCTGGATACCCTAGATCCCTCCTCTGAGGTTTGGGGGAAGGGGGGGCGGGGATCGAATGAGAATGGACTGGTGACAGGCCTCCCTTCCTTCTGTTTCGCTGGGGGCAGGAGGAGCCCTCCAGGAGGAGAGCTCACAGTTTACGTCTAAGAGTGACAGGTGTGGCAGTGCTACAATATACAGAAATAAAAAAGTAAAAAGCAAAGCAGGAGTGGGTTCTCCATGGTATGTCACAGTAATACAACAGGCACCGCTGACAGCTGCCGGGGAAGGGGAGTCAGACACTGAAATTTTTCCTACTGGAATCTGGACCATAGAAAAGGCACAGGATGAATGGTCTCAGCAGAGAGTCCATGCTATGCACGTCATTCCAGAACCTCGTGTTTCTCCAACACTCACTCCTGCATACTTCCTGTCACTTTTTAGGTTGAGGAGGGGATATGTCATGATTCCTGGGTGAAGGTAGAAGGTCAGTGCCTTTAGGAAAGACACTTGGGAAAGGGGGGGAATTTTCAAGAAACCCAACTTTAAGGTATGCCCCATATCCAGGTCCCAAGCAGTTTGCACAGCAGAACCACAGGTACCTGCATTTCTAAGCCTTTTCCTTTTCCTGATGCCTTGCACTCTTCCTCCTCTCTGCTGAAGCAACACTGTTTACCCTGTGGGACCCAGTTGCTGAGGGGACCCTGGGCTCCTGCACTCTGAGTCTCAAACAGAGCCAAGCTTGTCACCCACTTCCTAAATGACTGGAGTTTAGGAGCAGCTGGGACTCCTTTAAATTCCAGCGTGAAGTGGGTGAGACTGAGCTTCTCTGACAGCCCTTCACTTTGGGCACAAGAAAGAAATAATTCCCCATTCCTGTTCACCCTCTACTCTCTCTCAGGGCAAGAAGCATTGTCTGGAAGACCCTTGGGGGAATAAAACCGGGAAGGTAGACGAAGTGACTCAAAGCCGGTCCTCAGCCCTGCATCCCTGGCTGCAGTCCATTCTCCTCACTCTGGCCTCCCCATCTCTTTGGGAAGCTGTTGTCCTCTCCATGAAGCTGAGTGTTTCCAGGAACACCCCTAAGATTGGCAGCTCCCTGGCACTGCCCACACAGACCCAAGCCCCAGATGCTGCCTCCAGGATCTGACCCTGTGAGAGTCGAGTTCAGGGTTGCTGAGTGAAGTTGGGAGCCTTTTCTTTTTTGTCTTCTCCTCTGGCCAAGTCTCCTCTTCTGCTCGTAATCACCAGGGAGTAAAGTATCTCAGAAGAGATACTTTATCACTCCCTGTCCCCCACCAAGGATTACTTACATTCATCTATGTCTCCAGCTCAAGTCACTGCAGTGTCCCAAGTTCTTACACACCCACCACCCTGTACAAGCATTTATGGAATGCTCACTACACCACACTCAAGCCCAAGGAAGCAACAAGAGACAAGACATATTCCACTCAAGGAGTTTACAATGTCACTTGGAAGGCATGATTAACTTTGAAAAAATGTATGCCACAATCCAAGCAACATTTAAGTGGCCAAGATAGGAGTCTATGGGGTGAGTGTTGGGCAGGACGACTGAGGGAGGTCTGCACAGGGAGGTGGAATGTGAGCTCAAGGGCACTGGTAGGATATGCAAGTCCAAGAACAATCAAAGATACCACTAGGCCAGAACTGCAGAATTTGTAGGGAAAAAAAAGTTAATGGTTCGGTGGCTAGGGATGAGGGAGAGAAGAAACCTGACAAAGTGAGGTCAGTCAAACTAAAGAAAAAGACTATTCATGAGGCGGGCTAACAGGATGAAAAGAAGCCTTCTAGCATCACCCACGGGTTAATGTTGCCTTTGCTTCAGAATCTTAAAAAAAAAAAGCTCTCCTCGTGGTAACAACCAGAGACAGCTGGAAGCAGCACTTACAACTGGAGTCGCTGCAATTCGCAGGGACCCTGTGGCATCCTCGGGCATGTGGCACAGTGAGCCCTGGGTGACTAAAGCATGGGGTGACACAATGCCAGGTGCCCGGGGCCACAAAGAATGGGATCCCCCCGGGTAAGCAGCTTCTCTGGGTTTATTTTCTCCTTTGTTATCATTTTTGTCAAGTGACTAAGAATGTGTTTGAAGGAGAAGAGCCTTCCTGTTTTCTTCCAGAGACTTGGAATGAGCATTCCTCCCTGCCCTAGATTAAAAAGTCAGCTCCGATACGTAATGGGGGCATGGAGCACTTGAAGCAAGATTAGTGCTTGGACTGGGTTAGTCATTGGACAAGCAGCCATCTAAGATCTCCTCCCAATCCAAAATCTGTAAGTCTCTCTGCTTCCACCCAAATTTGTCCTCGCTTCCCTGTTTGCTAGGTTGTATGGCTGACCACCAACTTACTACCTGGTTTCCTGCTCATAATGCGAGGTGCATCCATGTGGCTACATTCTTTCCCACGTGAGCGGAAGAGATATGTGCCACATAAACCTCCCAGGTGTCTTCCTCCATGTTTCCCAGGTTCCAATACCTGCAATGATGATGATGATAATAGCAACCTTGGAAGCCAATTATATTTATATGTGGTAGAGCCACTATCAGCCTGGGTCCCTGAGGGAATTTATACAGCAGAACTACCTCCGCTAATTTCAACAATCTAGATCGTCCAGTCTTTTATGTGACAAAGAAATAAACAGCTGCTGTGTTTAAGCCACTGTATTTTGGGCCTATTTGTTATAGCAGTTTGGCCTACCTTAACATAATGTCAAATATTTGAGTTTTCCTTCGTCAACTAAGTGACTAGATACTCGGTAACTTATAATTTTGGGTATTGACAACCTAGGGAAAGAGAAAATTAGATGATGACTAATGAAGGGTTATAGTCCTGGCCAATGTGATCCCATGCACTGAGAAGTCACCAGTTCGATTCCCGGTCAGGACATGTGCCCAGGTTGTAGGCTTGATCCCTGGTAAGAGGCATGCAGGAGGCAGCTGATAGACGGTTCTCTCTCACTGATGTTTCTCTCTCCCTCTCTTTAAAAAAAATCAATAAAAACTTATTTTTTTAAAAAGTAAAATAAATAACAGGTTATACATTCACAAACTTCCTCTAAAATCTTTTGGTCTTGTGTATCTGCATTTGAATTTAAAGGCAGACTCAGAAATTGGTTCTAAGGAGGCATGTAATTGAGGGCTGTTTTTCAATTGAACAAACATTTCCTGAGTCTCACAGGTAGACCAGCTCCTGAAAAGGGAAGTGGATACAAAATGGAGGAAGCAGCTCATCCTTGCCCCATTGAATCTGCCATATAATAGATAAGTATCAACAGTTTATTGTAGGACTCTCCCTTTCTTCCTACTTGACCCAGCTGCCGCTTGGCTCTGGCACAGCTGGCTTGATTCTAACTGAAGCTGTTAGCAGAAAGTTGCTGAGCTTGGGAGTATAGGGGCCTCAGCAGGCCCAGTCTCACTCTGGTCTTGACTTTGTGGTTACCGCTGAACCATCTGTATGTTTCAAGTGACCCCCTAGAAATAATGGTCCCCCCTTTATTGGGATCTAAAAAAGCAATCAAATACAGTGCGACCCAACCAGTTCTTGCCTGCCGAACTCCTTCTCCAGGCCCTGGAGAATACTGACTGGTGAGAATGTGGTGCAGAAAAAGAGAAAAACCAAGGAGTCCTGGAAGGAGGCATGGCACTTTGACTTCACCCTTATAACTCTCCCTTGGAGAACTGGGTCTTAGGAACGAAACTACTGCTGTCAGCACAGCACCTTCCATGACCAGTGGGAATGCAAGGGGAGAAACACTTCCGCACCGTCAGCTGCTCAAGTGCCCTTGTGAACCCTCTAGGATGTTTCCAGAGCTTATATCTTAAAAGCACCATAAGGGGACGCAGGCGACCTACGCTGATGACTTAGAGGTGTGAAAGGTTCCTAAATGTATCCTCATGCAAGAAAACTTTCCAAGGAATGTGAAATCTACACGGGCAGGGCTGTTTTGGTCTGCTTTGTTGGTTTTTGTGTCTCCCTGGGGCCTGAAACAGAACTTGGCACATAGTAGGTGCTCAGTAAATATTTGTGAAATGAATGACTGAACCGCTCAAGATTGGTTCCTTACAGATTGAAAGCATACTGGTGAAATATGAAGTTAAAGAGGGATGTCCATGCCAAAGGCAGTTACCGAAAAGGCCATCTGGCTCACTACCAAAGGGCATGCTTCTCTCTAGAGGCCATGGAGAACCAGAGGCGGCATGAGGACCTCCATTCAGTCTCTGCAAATTCAGAAGCCTGGTTCTACTTGGTATCCAAAACTGATAAACTCCAAGGCCAAGGTAATCATTAGGAAAAAGAGAACGACTTTTGTCCCAGGGCACATCAGCATGGCCTATAGGCATACCTTCCTGCTATCTGTCTCTTCTCTCTGATCCTGAGGTCCACAGGCCCCTGCAGCAGTCCTGACTCCTCTCTCCTCCTGGGCTCTGGCCAGGACATGCCTGGGTTTACAGTAGGGCTGAGAAGTGTGGAATCAGGACAAGGCACATTCATAGAAGCACCTGGCGAGACCCACATGCTCACATGTGGGTTTTCAGAGTGCAAGGTAGTAGAAGCTCTCAAAAAATGAAAAGCAATGTTTGTGTATGTGAAAAACTTTTGCCTCTGTGATCCCATTTTTAGGAATCTGTTCTTAGAAATAAAAGAGGACAATCATGCCCTAACCAGTTTGGCTCAGTGAATAGAGCGTCGGCCTGCGGACTCGAGGGTCCCAGGTTCAATTTTGGTCAAGGGCATGTACCTTGGTTGCGGGCACATGCCCAGTGGGGGGTGTGCAGGAGGCAGCTTATTGATGTTTCTCTCTCATCGATGTTTCTAACTCTCTCTCCCTCTCCCTTCCTCTCTGTAAAAAATCAATAAAATATTTTTTTAAAAAAAGAAGACAATCATACGACGCTTGTAAAAGGATGCTTTTTCAAAGCATTAATAACAGTGAAAACTTGGAAGCTACTTAAACATCCCAGGACAGGAGAATGGTTAGATACATGAAGAGCACGTTCCTCGGAAAACCAGCCGTGCACTCAGCAAAGTGGCAAGAACCTCAAATTCCAACCAAGGCCACAAAGGATCTTGTAAATTTGCAGGAAGTGGAGGGGTTTATGGAGACGATGTACATCTCATCTTGTGTCCTAGTGTGCCCCTGGGCTCATCCGCAGCCTTCTGAGTACCCACCAAGTGGTCATCTAGACCCCTTTAGCTTTAGCATCCCCCATTGCTTCTCTTTTCGGCATTATTAGAGATTTATTTTAAAAAGAGAGAGCAAGAGGGAGAGAGAACTAAGTACAATATGTCCTGAGCTAAATAAGGGGTCACTGGCACAGAAGCCTGTGAAACATGGCAAAAGCAGGCTGCAGATCAGAAGGCACAAGCTGACCTCAATAACATAAATATGTCTATGTAAGTATACAAAAAAGAACTGGGGTGAATTTAAGGAATGTGAATGTGATCTGATTTACACTTGGGCCTCTTTTTCTAGAACACTGCCTAAGTTTGGAAGAAAGAGAATATCCTATGCACAAGCTTAGGTGAGAGTCCCCTAGAAATATGTCAGCTCTTTCTATCTGCCAGCAAATCCCTCCTCACTAATCATCCAAGCTCTATAGGTTCTGCCGCACTCCGATTATCCTCCTTTCTTCTTCTGGGCTGTCTGTTTACCCAAAGCCCCTTAGAGAAACATGGACTCTGTAGTGAGTGACTGAAGACGCAGGTCTGGAGGCTCCCTTGGATGGCCCAGATGGTGGACCATCCAACACCTTCCTGGGAAGGTGGGCAGGTCTCTGACTTGAGGCTGTACATCGGAGCAATTCCCGCCCCAAATGTCTAAATGTGCTTGCCTCTGCCCCATACCAGGGCCCAGCCAGTCTCCCTCAGCCCTCCTACCCCACACACTCTGCTGGATTCCGTTTTCCCAGGGTGGGCATCTCTGAAGCTGGTGGAAGCCCATGGCAAGGGGTGGAGGGTGGGGGCAGAGAAGTGACTAGGACTTCTACTTCTAGACATGGCCCACTGAAGACATTTTTTAAAAGGCAGGGTATTGTAAAATGGACAATCTTTATAAAGGCAACAAAGAGAGAAGGTAGTGAGGAATTACTGGGTAGCTTCACAGAGACAAGAACCCAGAAAAGTGAAGCCAGTCTTAAAGCTGCCTTTGCCCTGAGGGCACTGGTGGAAGCAGATGAATCTGCTTAGAAACTGAGCTGGGTTTCCAAGGGCCCAGGAAAGTTGGGGACCCTAACAAGACCTCCCCCACCTCCTTTCCACTGACACTGAAGGGTTACACTCACAGAGTCCAGGTGAATGAGAACTGAGCCTATTCGGTAGGTGTGCAGTCCAGCTTCAGGCCACCTGGCTGACTCAGGGGCCTGCAACTGTGACCTGGGACCATGGCGACCCCAGCCTGGTGTGGCCAGCAGACACGTGTCAAAAGCAGAGAAACGTCTTCTCTGGAACAAGATAACGTCATCTTAGGCCTCAAATTATTCAGAGAGAAAGAGCCATCCTTTAGGTCCTTCCTCTCCAGGAACTCCTGGCAGGTCACCCTCCCTACAAAGACTGATGGGAGTCACCTGGCAAGGATGCTAAAACATCTGAGTCATGGGATGGAAACAAACCCGACCCCTCCTCCTGCTGCAATGAGCCTTCACTGTGCCCTTTTCTGGGATGAACCTGGACCCAGATGCAGGTTCCCTACGCAATCAGCCGTGTCCATGCTGGAGGCCCCTTGTTGTTAACTGAAATAAAAAATGGTTCCAAAAATGTTTAGAACCATCAAAACTCATCATCCTCTTCCCCCACATTTTCCTTTACAAGGAGCCACGAGGCTCTCTTGGGAGTCAGGTAGTCCTGCTCAAGAGAGGGAGTCTGACCTTGGAAAGCAGCCCCCGAGTCTGGCTCAGCCAATGTCTACACGAAAACACAGCATCTCCTGTGCGGCCCGGCCACTCAGGACAGCCAGTTCTGGGGCTTCCCCCATCCTTTTGCTGCAGCAACGGGCTTCCACTTCCGTCAGGAATACTAGGAGCCCCCTTCTTATCTCACTTCATTTTCCTCTTTTGTCTCCTCCTTTTGTACATTTTTCAGGTGTCTGGATCATCGGGTACTTTTAAAGTAATCTTATCATAAAATGCTGGTTGACTCTCTTTTCCGTTCCCAAAAACACTCCAAAGGCACTTCACAGCAAGTGCTGACACTACTGTCACTGTCACTATCAAGTGTGATCACTGCCCTGTCGCCCAAGGGCAAAACCCCAGACTCAGCACAAAAAGGATTAACAGTGCATGCCCACCAGGAAGCTGGAGCACCATGGCGCAGGCAGGCTGGACTGGTGAGCATTCTGATGTTGCAGAAACAGGTGCCTGGCAGTGTTTGAACAGCATGCTCTTTCATTATTGCTTATGGCAGAACGTGAGGTACCAAGGGCCTGGTCTGGACCCAAGACTCGGAGAAGAGGATGAACTAACTGTGACAGGCAGGGAAATCTGGAAGGTTTTTTGGTTGGGGGTGGGGAGGGATGAAAGGACTAAACAGAGCAAGGTAAGAGCATGTGGACAAAAAGAGTTGGCAAGAGTACATGCTGGACACTGACCAGGACCAGGGGAACATTCCAGCAGCTGGGGGCAGAAAGAATGTTTGAAAACAGGAATGTCTAAGGCACCCTTGTAAAGAGTATGCGCATGTGTTTGCAGTCCACAAGCTCAGGCTTCCCCAGACCATCCCACGTTCTCCAGAAAGCCAAAAGACTGCACCCAAATATTCTGTGTGGTTGACTTTTGATTGCATCTTATACCCAGGATGACTCAGTAAACGGAGCAGATGGACAAAGGTAGGAACCAGGGGGACAGGATGCCCCAGGATCTGAAGCCTTCAGGCCAGCAAAGAAGCCACACAGAATGGGGTTGCATCTGAACTCCCCAGATCTTAAATCTCCACGGGGCCTAGCAGCCTCAAAGAATAAACATCTCTGGAGATGGTCGCCACACTGAAGTGGAACTTGCAGTGGATCTTGACCGGAGGGGCTGTGAGGCATCTCCAGAAAATATTGAGGAAATGGGCTGAACACAAATAAAAGGGCTGTGCAAGCAACTAGTGGAGGAAGAGCTAGGAGAAGCGAGGAGCCAGCTAGAGAGAGCCTCCTAAGTTAAGCTAAAGAGTTTGGACTTTTAATCTGTTGGCAATAGGGAGCCACTGAAGGTTTGTTGAGCAAAGGAATACCTTGGTCAGAGTGCCCTTGAGACTGGTATCTGAGAGGCCCTGCCCCGGCATCAGAAGCACCTAGAAAACGAGACACTCTGCAGAGGTGCAGGCTCAGAGGAGGAGGAACTGGTCAGGGCTGTGGGTACAAAGACTGAGACCTACAAAGGCTGGAGAAGTGACAAGAACTAGTGAGCAGTTGGTTGGAGGCAGGGAGGGGAGAAGAGGAGGACACTGAATCAAAGATGACGTTGGTGCCTGTGAGAAGGGCAGGGAACCTAGGGGGCTCTGGAAAGAGGCAGGTGGGGCTTGGGGCACGCCAGCTGGGAAATGAGCTCATTTGGGGGAGAGAATTATTTTACTTTCACACTGCTTTTCTCAAATGCAAATTTCCTCACTATCTTCTTCTGTCTTCTTTATTTAAAAATATATATATATGTTTTTATTGGTTTTAGAGAGAGAGGAAGGGAGAGGGAGAGACAGAAACATCAGTTAGCTGCCTCCTGCACGCCCCCTACTGGGGATCAAGCCCAAAACCTGAGCATCGAACCTGAAACATGGGCATGTGCCCTAACTGGGAATCAAATCTGTGACCTCTCAATACATGCAACCACGCTCAATCCACTGAGCCACACCACCGGCTTTCTCTGTCTTCCTAAGTGTAGAGAGGATCCATGCCATCTTGCCTTATGCTAAGAGAGGTGTCTATGTCTTACTGGACAGAGGCATGGGTCACCCCAAAATGCCCACCTGGCAGCCACTCACATAACTCTGGGTACAGAACTTACAAGTGAGCCTGAGCAAGGCAGCTCTCACCGGCCATGGGTCCTCCTGGCCCGCTGTTCCTGGGAGTCAGGCCAAGGGACCACCACACTGCTTTCCTACCAACCCCGTTCAGAATATGCACAGCCGCCCATCTTCCCACGTATTTTTTCTCTTACACTACCTAGACCCTCCCCCCCCCCCCATGTACCAAAAAGGCCCTTAACACATTTGAAGTATCCCATGAGCAAATATCTGAGATTCTTCAAGACATTTAAAATATCCCACCTATACGTTTACCATGCTGTTGCATGAGTTTCGTGATTCTTGATCTCCAAGGTTGCCGGGAGCTTTCTCCTTCTCTCCTCCACATCTATTCCTTACAACGCTCCTATGAAGCCAGTTGGGCCCTTCTTTGACATCAGGACCATTTCCTGGCACTCACCACCCTGGAAACCCGGACCCTCCACACAGGGTGGTTCTCCTGGGCATGGGAAGGAAACCATCACCCCACCCAAGCCCCCAGCCCCTGATCTCCTCCGAGGCATGAGTGCTATCCTCCTCCCAGCCTTCTAGCCTCAGGTATCGGAGGTGGTCTGTGGAGTCAGCACGTGTGCCCCTCGGGCCAGGACGTCCAGGAAGCATCATAGCCTTTGAGGACTGTGGCAGAAGTGGAGGTGGGTCAGTAGTGATCATGGGGCTGAAACCTAAGCCTCCAGGGCTAGGGTTCAGAAAGCCAAGTGGTGACAAAGCAGGAGGTAGGAAAAAGCCACCTGAAGTCTTGTTCTTTAAGTCATAGTTTCCTGGACTACTGGCATTGGCCTCGCTAGGGAACTTGTTGGAAATTCAGAGTCTTGGGCCATAGGCCTACTGAATCTATCTGGGCTTCTGTGGCAAGTTCTCACGTGTCTTTACATGCCATGTGGCCTTGTCCTCAGGGGACCTCACAGTGGGCCCCAAATGGGCATCCTAGAGGGACCTCTGGGCTGGCTATTGGCATTCCAAGGCCTGGGTGCCATCTCCTCCCGCCAAGCCCCAGCACCCCTAATACACTAGCCAACCCTGGCACCTCTGGCTCCAGCCCAAGCATCTGGCAGGGCCTCCAGACTGAGAAACATGCAGCCAAAGCCCCTATAGCAGAACCGAGCTGGCCATGGCCAGCAAGTTGGGATCACCACTCGTCACAGAGCTTCCCTGGTGAAGTTCAGGCTTTTCAGACGTGTCTCAGTGACCCGGGTCCGTTGGTCACTGAGCTGACTGCTTTGGGAAATAGTTCTCTTTCGGTAGAATCTTGACTTTTTTTAATAAATGGGTCCAAATCCATTCTCTTGCCCCACATGCGGTGGTCACCCCCTCTCCAGTCTGGACCTGAGACAGGTGTGCCCCCAACACACCCCTCAGCATTCTCCCCTGATCAGGGCAGGAAAGCCATGAGGCACAGGTGTAGGAGAACTGGAGGAAGAGGAAGCCAGCAGCCTCCTGCTGAGTCTTGCTTGGGGCTCTGGGTACAGATGATCCGGCCTCAGAGGAAATGCACCCCCCTGTGGAGGAAATAGTTGGAATTTCCATCAATTCTGTGGGCCTGAGTTCTCTAGCACAAAAAGGAGACACATGGTGCTTCGTGGTGCCCAGGTGCCCCTCCAGCCTCCTGAGCGGCTCTCAGCCCTCAGACCTCGTGTGGGCCTTCCAGGCTTTAAACATAAAACCTTCTGTAAAACTCAGTACATGACAGAGGGGGCCTCTCAAGCAGGTGATGCTGGGACAAGTGGATGGACATCTGAGAACAGAGAGAATGGAATGCGCATCTCACACGGTGGCTGCTTCAGGGACAGTGCTCAGGGAGACCGGGGCTGAACCCTCTCTACACACCAGGACCACTGAGGGCTCTCGGGGCTGCAAGGCCTGCAGGGGTTGGGCACAGGGCTGGCGGGGCTCTGACGGGGCTGGAAAGGGTGAGGAGCTTCAAGTCCCTCTGCCTGCTGAGCCCTTACTGGACAAGTTCACATGGAACAGCTGCCTCTTATGGGCTCCACTCAGTGACATGCAGACGGTCACTAAGCTGCTCTGCCAGGGAAGAGCCAGCAGGGGGGCAGAAGGGCACACAGCACAGTTGGGACAGCTGGCCCCAGCAGGGAACAAAAATTCCCTGATCGCACGGAGATAATGATGGATCCTGGTGAGCTGAGCTCTGCGCTCAGACAGGCTCATCCTTCGCAGGGGTCCTCAAACTTCTTAAACAGGGGGCCAGTTCACTGTCCCTCAGACCGTTGGAGAGCTGGACTATAGTTTAAAAAAAAAAAAACTGAACAAATTCCTATGCGCACTGCGGGCCCAGGACGAGTCGGCTGCTAAGCAGGACAGGCAGCGGCCCCCGGAGGGCTGGATAAATGTCCTCGGCGGGCTGCATGTGGCCCGCGGGCCGTAGTTTGAGGACCCCTGATTCTACAGGTTTCAGACTGAAATACTGAAAAGGGTGTAAAGTGAGGAGGAAGGCAGAGGAAGACAGGAAACCAATGACTATCTGAACACTTCTTAGGGGCCCGTTCAGTTCCTGTGGGCCTTCCTCCTTGTCCTTTACCATGGGGCCTCTCCCATCCATAGCTTTTGCCAATACAGGTTGGAGAGAAGGCCACTCGGTAGTACAATCCTACAAAATACAACTCTAAGGCTCTCTTTAAAAACTGTTTTTAAATGTTATGGACACTGGGAAATGGTCATAATATTAAGTGAAAAAGAACAGGTTAAATAGCCCAATTTTGTAAAGAAAAACATGGGAAAGGCACCCTCAAAAGTCCAAGCAAAGCTAGTCCCTCCCTTGTAAGGGCTTCTGAGGTCCCTGGGTCCCTGTCACAGCTTTTTATTCTTCCCCGGAGGTCATGGCTGGCTCTCCCCAGACTCAATTTCTTTTTTTTTCTTTTTTCTAATGTTTCTAAAAAATCCCTATCTCGAAGAATGCTTGGAATTGCAGCTTTGACTTTGGCTATAAGCTCAGGAAAGGCATTCCAGTTTGAGGCAGTGGCTGTCCATACAAGCGAGGCTGCTGGGGCAAGGTCAACGTGGCGAGACCTAATAAGGGTGATTTAAGAACCTGATCCGTGCGATAGGTAGCCATCACTTTGGTCAAATGTCACCTGCAAGTGGACCTGGGCCAATCACTTCAAGGTGATAAGACTCAACTTCAAATTGTGCAATGAATGTGTTGGAGAGTGGGAATTTTTGCCCATTCCAGCGAGGCCGTGGACTATGCCCCAGATAGAGTTGTCAGTGCTGACACCAGGCCAGGCCTTGAGATATGGTCTCAGGGCCCCTCCCAGCATGTAGGCCTTCCTTCATAGAACACTGTCAGCTTTCTGAAGAACAGGATGACCCTGTGAATAACATGGTCGTCAATGGCATGACTCTGACGTTGCTTGGGAAAAACTGTTTAGTCTTGGGTTACTTGCTCTGCAAGAACAGGATGTGGTTAATGTGCTTAAAAGTGGCCCTGCACAAAGGGTAGGGGCTGCTCTCTGGACTCCCTGCGTGGAGAATGGCAGAGTGGTCACCTGGCTAGCTCGAATAAAGGCTCTTTGCTATTGCATCGGACTCGGCTCCTTGGTGGGTTTTTGGGGATCCTGAACACTGGGCATAACAAATGCGTGCTGGCTTGTTTCCGAGGTTATATTTATTCGGCCTTGGCGAGGAAACTTTCGTGGCACAACTAACTTTGGTTTGAGATCTAAATATGCTGTTTCTCCCCACCTGTAGAATAACCCTACACACTGTGCGGAGATAGGCTCACGATCAATGGTAAGAGAGGCTGGGAGGTTGGGAACTTGAAATGTGGCTGTTGCACTTGCTAAGGCAACCCTGATAAACTGGTGTGAGTTCCTAAAGGTTACATGAAGTATAACTGTAAAGTACCCTGGTGTAAGGGTGTCTGCAGGATCTACTAGAGGAAAGTCTTTGGGTGACATTGTGTCCCAGACTCAATTTCTTGAGCCTTCCAATTAACAACGCTCCTGGCACAAGTGGGCATTCAATAAATGCCTGCAAATAATGAGTGGATAAATGACCGAAGGGAGGGGAAAAAAGAAGGAAGTCAGAAAATTAGTTCAGGGCGGAAACACACCAAAATATTAAGGGTTACTATTATATAGATTAACTTATCTTCTTTATAATTATGTCTTCCAAAATTTCACCAATGAAAAAATTGCTTTTATAATAAATTCACATTTTATCAAACATTAGCCTGAAATGTTTTCTTATAACTTCATCTTAGCGAATCTAGAAGATAATAGAACTAGATCATGTCTATATAGTGGCTGCATCTTCTAGGGCCAATATCAAGACACATGAATTGACAGGTTACCAAATGCTCATAAAAAAAATGGAATTGCCTGGGCTGGTGTTTCTCAGTGGTTAGAGCATTGGCCTGCTCACTGAATGAATGCGGATTTGATTCCCAGTCAAGGGCACATACCTGGGTTGCGGGTTTGATCCCCGGCCCCACTTGGGGCACATGCAGGAGGCTACCAATCTTTCTCTCTCTCTTCCTCTCCCCACCCTCCCTTCCACACACTAAAATCAATGGGAAAAAAATACCCTCTGGTGAGGATTAACAAAACAAGAAATGGAATTGAGTATTTGGAATTGGGGTGCCCCATAAATCTGAGCAAGACCTCCGTATCTAAGGAATAGGCACCCCACTTAGGAAAGAAGGCGGTACCACTGGGGGTATGGAATCCTTTTGGACAGAGGGCCCATTTCACCTGAAGTTGGCCCCTCTAAAAGGGGGAGAGAAGGAGCCACTCTACCCAGGTCCAATATTCCTTCCAGGCGGACTTTGCTCCCTTGGGGCTAAACTCATTCTGTTTTTAGGAAATGAATCTTGTCTTCTAGAAGGAACTGGACTATCCAGATAAAGGAAGGCCCTTCCCCAGCCTCCTCTCCCCACCCCATCCTCTCTTTTCCCCCTCTTCCCAGGAGCTATCCCTGGACCCCACTCTCCCAAGCACCAGTCACCACAAATGCCTTGCCCAGGAGAAAGAGAATGGCCTCAGGGGACCCCTACACATACGAAGCACTCTCTCTGCATTCCTGCAATCACAGTAGTTCCCCCAAAATTAAATACACACTTTTAACAGCTGATAATTCCCTTAATTTTCACTTTTAACTGATTTGAAATAATGGTTGAAGCCAGACTAAGTTTTGAACAAAGAAAATTTATCCTGTAAGTGCCACTAGACTTTATGGGGATACATAAAAGATAAAGTTTACAGTACAAAAGAAGCAACAGTCAACCAATTGAAGGCGCACAAATACCAAAATGATTTTTTATGTTTGGGATGCCATTGCTTCACGTTATGAGCGGCGCCTTGACCAGAGCAAGTCATCAGTTTAAAAACAGGCATTGACAAAAAGAAAACAAAAAAAAACTATTCATTTCTGTAGATTCTTTTACATTTTTATTTTTTTACAATCAAAAAAATTTTTCTTTAATAATTTACATCATGTGTCTAATGTAAAACAAAATGCTATGCAAACAGCCCAGTAACTAATTCTTTACTATTTATATTTCAGATCATATAATTTTTCAAAAAAATCTCTTTATATTCTTGTTGCATTTTCAAAAGTAGACCTTGACATGAACTTGACTGACTGATTGATCCTATAGCACAAGCTCTATAGGATTCAGCTTCAAATTTTGTAGCATCTTCTTTTAGTTCTCTAGTTCGGGTTTCTCCATACTCCTGCCACATCTGGAGCAGTGGCCTTCGCATAGGAAGAGGCCGTGTCTTCGAGGGAACCGGAGCCTGTGGTGACCCCTGGTGACCCGGTTTCGAACACTGGTGATCCAAACGCAGCCTGACTCGGGATACACTGGTGGAAGATGGTGTCTGCATTCCTGCAATAAGTTGAAGTGCATGGCCTTGAGGTAGGAATCAATCCCCAAGTTTTCTCCTGGAGTAGAATTTCTCTTGCTGAGCAATCGTCTATTTAGCTGTTTCTCCAGGAGAAGTTTGGTGCTGACCTCAGCTAGCCTCTCCTTAGTCCTGTGAAAGACTGTTGGTTTATTTTCCAATAACTTTCTGCCTTGCAATTGTTCTTGGTAGAGTCGCACATATTTTTCCAATTCTCTTTTGATATCATCTTGAAAGTCTGCACTTTGGAGATTTCTGATTCCAGATCTTTTTTCTGAATTCCAAAAGACTGGTCACTTCTTTTTCTAAATCATCATTTTCATTCACTACTTGCTGCAACATCTGTAGCAGAAATATGTTTAAGTCAATGTATTTCTTTGACTCTGCCCTTTCCTGCTGAGATTGACTTTCTGCTTTGATCTAGTTTCTTCTTTAAGTCATGCTTTTATCTTGTAAAAGCATGTGATGACATGTTTCAACCTCCAGTGAAGCCTCTATCACAGATTTTTTTTTTTTTTGAGGTATCAGCCAGGTCTTGTTTTTTTGTTTTGTTTTTGTTTGTTTGTTTGTTTGTTTTAATATATTTTATTGATTTTTTACAGAGAGGAAGGGAGAGGGATAGAGAGTTAGAAACATCGATGAGAGAGAAACATCGATCAGCTGCCTCCTGCACACCCCCAACTGGGGATGTGCCCACAACCAAGGTACATGCCCTTGACCAGAATCGAACCTGGGACCCTTCAGTCCGTAGGCTGACGCTCTATCCACTGAGCCAAACCGGTTAGGGCCAGCCAGGTCTTGTTGAAGTTGTCTCACAACTGCATCTCTCTCTCCTCTGGCAGAACCGAGAGGCAGAGGGGCCTGCTTGGGATGTGGCCCCGGGCTTCGATGGAGCCCCAGCACTGGGTGGCAATGCAGCACTGTGCACAGCACCCAGGACTTTGGACCTGGGCGAGTCTATTACCCAAGTCTTGGTTTCCTCCTTGAAAGTAGAAGTGAGGGGACCCTTCCCCCTCCCTACGTGAGAGTCCATTCTGTGGGACTCTTCCCCCTCCCTACGTGGGAGTCTGTACTTGTTCTCCAATAAATCTCCATCTTTGCTATACCACTTTCTGTCCGTGGATTCATTCTTTGATTCTGGCAGACAAAGAATCCGGGTTCTAGTCCAAAAATTCGGTATCAGATGGTGCATTGTCTGGGAATTTCTCTGTAAAATCAATCAAATCAATCCTCTTCACATCAAATGGACGAAGACACCCACAATTGTGTTTTACCTACTGACCACCTTCTTGCTCTTAGGAATGAGTTTCAGGAAACTCCTATTGATAATGCTGACTTAATCTGGTTCACTGATGGATCTTATCTGAAGGATGAACAGGGACATTTCCAAGCTGGATATGCAATAACATTCTGGTGGATTCAACAACACTGGCCCTCTAAAAGAAATAAAAGGGGAATACTTGGAGGAGTAGGGGCTGGCTTGGGTATTCTGGGACAAGCTGAACTCACAGCTAATGAAGGCCACCCTACACATCTGGATGAAGGGGCATATTAACCAATTTTGCTAAAAGGAGCCATTTTACATCATTGTCAAGGGCGTATTAACTAACCTAAAGAAACTGATAAATTAGTAACTGATTCGTTTCACAGTATGCTCCTTAGCGATGAAGATTTCAAAGATTGTGGTTACAACCAGGAGATTTGGTGAATTGGAAAATACATCAAAAGACTCTCTCCAACCTCGTTGGGGGGGACCTTACCATGTATTACTAACTCACCCATGTGCAGCTAAACTTAAAAGAGTTAGCTCATGGATTCACATTTCTCATTTAAAAAAGGCACCTGATGCCCTAGCCCAGTGGTCAGCAAACTCATTAGTCAACAGAGCCAAATATCAACAGTACAACGACTGAAATTTCTTTGGAGAGCCAAATTTTTTAAACTTAAACTTCTAATGCCACTTCTTCAAAATAGACTCGCCCAGGCCGTGGTATTTTGTGGAAGAGCCACACTCAAGGAGCCAAAGAGCCACATGTGGCTCGTGAGACGCAGTTTGCCGACCACTGCCCTACCCGGCGTGGCTCAGTGGATAGAGCATCAGCCTGCGGACTAAAGGGTCCCAGGTTCAATTCTGGCCAAGGGCACATGCCTGGGTTGCAGCTTGATCCCCAGTAGGGAGTGTGCAGGAGGCAGCCGATCAGTGATTCTCTCTCATCATTGATGTTTCTATCTCTCTCTCCTTCTCTCTTCCTCTCTGAAATCAATAAAGAAATACATTTTATAAATAAAATAAAAAAGGCACCTGAAAAAATAAAAAGGCACCTTACTGTGAATGGACAGCTACTCCCATCTCTGACACCCATCTCTGTCTGCAGCGGAGATAAAAGACTTCAAGGACAAGAAGTCGCTGACCAGGAAGGCAAACAGCTATCCCAAGACAACATCAAGGCTTGTATGCTCACAAATTGATGCTGCTTGAACCTTGTTTTTATATCATCTAATTGTTATTGATTGAATGTACATAAAATGATTTTTATATTGTCATTATCCTCCTTATGGTTTCCTAGTGGAAACAGTATCTGTCTCCCCTAAGCCCTTCCTTATTAGATATAAAAAATTTAACTTGGATGCCTGCAAATCTTTCCCACCTACTAGACAATGATATTCTGATTATCAGGTATGATAATGAAGTGAATGCTTTGTTGGCCACACATTGGTCTTCTCCTACTATTAATATAAGCTTTGGTACACTTTTTTTCTGGCTATATCTATTATAAAGGACCCATCTTGGGAAAATACCTCCAAGAACACCTCCCTGATAATTCCCCTGATAGAATTATATATAGATCTAATCTTGATGAATATTGTATGGCTATAGAGATGGCTGATGAAAAGCTAAGAAAAATTCCTGGATATGATGGACAAAGGCTTGTAGCAGCCTGTCCTATTTGTCACAGTATATCTTGTCCTCGGACTCATCAGCCATGCTCTTGTGGCTGGATGTCTGGGAAACCAGAAAAAAAAAAATTTGATGGGTCCCCATTTCAAAAATTATTGGGATTACTTGGTGGGTAGATATGTCTGTAACTACCCCATCATCCTTGCATCCTGGACGCTTATGGGAAACCCTATGGGATACTCAAACTCTAGCTCATTTGGGGGTCACTTCTACCCATTTAACTATGGCATGGGAAACTCAACATTTTTGGGTCCACTCAGTATACCCCAACTGCTCCCAAGCCATATCTACCCAGTGGCAACAACATTCCTGGTGGATTCAACAACATTGGCCCCCCAAAAGAAATAAAAGGGGAATATTTGGAGGAGTAGGGGCTGGCATTGGTATTCTGGGACAAGCTGAACTCACAGGTAATGAAGGACATCATTCATTAGAAAAAGACTCTTTTAACTCAAATAGGTCATAGAGAGGGAATGCTAGTTCAAGAAGAAGGAAAAGGGTGGGAAGCAGCATGGAAAGACAAAATCTTAGCTCAATGGATAGAACTGACTATAAAAACTCACGCACAGACCCAACAATGGGAACGTGCCTGTATCCTAACTCAACAGGGCCTATTGTCTGTGCTAATACAAATGGAATCTGAAGTAGCTACGAAACAATGGCCAACTCTAATGGGTGCAGAAGTCCAGGCCAGACACTTATGGGACTCATATGGTCCCCCTGGAATTTGGAAATTTTGGGATGGAAAATGTGATCTATGACATTGTGTCTCAAAAGCCCAGGTGCCTTGGTTAGATCCTAAGCTTAAATTCCCAGTAGTTCAACTGGCTGGCATAGGCACCATCTTCAATAACACTAGGATACTTCCACTGGGAAGTATATGACTATATTTCAAAGTAATAAACAATGGGAACCCATTGTCTGATTGTGTGAAAATTGGAAAGGTGAATGGTTATGCCCCCAATCTATATGGAATACTGAATTCACCCAGTCCTGGCCTATTGAATCTACCCCAACAAATAACAATATATGGTATATGGGAAAGGGGCATTTTTGTTGGGAAGGGTTAGAGAATTCTTCTGTTACACTAAGTGATTTTTACTGTAATAACACCAACTTTGCATTAAATACTACTGGAATATGGTGCAATACTGAAATCACAGGCAGAATAACTTTGCCTGAGATTCATAAAATCTATGATAATATTTATACTGAAAATCCAGTGTATTGGGAAATTAAACTTAATCTTTCCCATGAAGTCATTTCTAGCCAAAAGAAAAATTAGAGCTTCTGGGTAATGAAATGGTACAGCGTCTTCATTCATCTGGCCAAACATATAAGGTACAAGTGACAGTGGATGAAGGAGGAAAACATATAATTAGCTTAATAAAAAAATTATAATACATGTAAAGGGTTTTTTGGTTGGCTGGGATGCTTGTTCTCCTCAAACCCTTCTTTATCTAGTTTTAGACATTTCCCGTTTCTAATAGGTATAACTGGTTTAATATTGTTGCTTTTGTTCCTGGTATGTAAATGTTATAATAGATGCAGAAAAACAAAACTTAAGACAAAGCGCAAAAAGACTCATGTGATGGTAGCTCAAAAATTAGAAATGATCCAGAATACTTTTTAACAAGGACATATAGGATCTGACTGCCTCCCATTTACCTGCCTTTTACTTTGAATAATAATAATTCAACTTTAAATGCCATCTAAGGTTATGGTCTTGCCCCATCCCTAATGGTCCACCCTGTTCAGCAAGACAAATGCCGACACTGAGACTTCGTAGGAATGAGTCTTCCTAGCACCGTGGGACTCCATTATCCAACCAAAAGGTTGCTCATCAATGCATCCTTTGGATTGATTTATGACCAAAAGAGGGATGTGTAGATGATAAGGGGCCACATGTTAACCTGACTAACTCAGGGAAGGCCTGTGTGGTGGCCTTGTAATTCAGAGACCTAAAGTAACCACGAAGAACGGTCTGAAATTAAAACCTTTTAATTCAAAAGCAGTTTATAGTGGGTAGTCATGTCCTAGGCCAGTGTCTTCCTTGAGAAAGATCAACTTCGATCTTACTGAGCCTAGACTTTTTGCATCTAAGGTAACCTAACTATGGAATGTCAGGGTAACTTGTAACTTCCCCTTTTCCCTCAGCCAACAAAATTGGCACCAGGGTGCAGATCACAGATTCCCTTATTGTTAATTGCTACCTTGTTAACTGTTGACGTGTTAACTATCTTATACCCACCTATGTAAAGACATATGTATCTATCATTTTACTTTTTACCCAATCCCAGAGGTCTCCACACTTGGCTTTCTCCTACTGTTGTATGGTAAATCAGCGAGTTAAATACAAGATGCCTTAATGAGCCAATTAAAAGAAAAAAAGTAGAAGTGATAACAGAGTTGTTGACATACTAACACGTCAGTGCCATGTGCCCAGTGGCGATGTGCTTTAAAGATACACATCCAGTTAACGATGCCCCGAAGAGGTGGGTGCTATTTCTGTTCCCCTTTTACAGGGGCTCACAGAGAGGTAAGAGCGTGCCCAAGGTCCCACCGGTGGTAAATACCAGAACCAGGATTCGAGCCTGGACTTTAGGGCCTGAGTTCATCCGATGGTGCCTGGAACCTGGTAAAAGCAGACTAAGTAACAGCTGGTATGGCAGAGGCCTAGGGACACAGAGGATGGCCATGATGGGTTCTGGGTTGCAAGCCTCCTATCCCTCCTACTCTAACAGCTTTAAGAAATAGGCCTGCCTGTCCCATTCACCTCTGTGGCCCAGAAGGCCCCGCGTCATGCCTTGTGGCTCCCTGAGCGCCTGCTGGATGGGAAATACAATGACACCACATTGACTGAGGGCCCACCACGTGCACCTTCTCTCACTCAGATGCCACACAACCACCACGGACAGACCAGGAACACAGAGCTTGCGGGGAAGCCAATCAGTTCAACCTGGGGAAGACTGACCAGGAAACAGCAGCACATTTTGAGACACTTTTACAAGGAGAGGCACGCCCAGGACTCTGTGGACCAAGGACTCAGGGAGCAAGCAGTGCTGGGTAGGGCTCATGACTACCACCTGGAATGTGGGTGTCTACTTAGTTCCCAACAATCAACGCAAAGAAACCTTGTTTCTCTCAAGCTGTGTGCTGTGTGCACTTGGGCCCACATCAAGTGTTCCTTGCATGGGCTGATAAATAAAAACCACAAGGATGTTTCAAGACGCCGGCAATGCCAGGCCCAAGGTGAGCGCTGGCTCCCCCACCTGTCGCCCTATCCCTGCGAGCAGCCTGGGGGTCTCGTTGGGGCAGACCCTTTTTCTGCACTGGGGGGCGTGGGGGGGAGGGCTGCAGCAGACACCTCCAGGCCACCGGAGCTCGCTCACCCCTCACCCTCAAAGGATGAAATCATTGAATTACATAAGATAAGAATTAACCCCGATACCTTCAGAACAGCGAGGTGAGACATGCAAGCAATACTGGAAGCTGCGAATGCATGGCTCTGCTCCAGGAAGAGGTGGGCGGGGAGGGTGGCGGCCGAGGAAGGCTTGACCAGCCGGGGAGAGAAGGGTAATGACGCCGCCTCCGTGGGGTCCAGTGGCGACCCCTTTGCTTTCCTCTCCACCCCCGCTCTCCCATCTCCTCCTCTTCCCTTTCCGAAAATGTCCCAATCTCTTGAAATGGCTGGGACTGCTCAAGTCTCAAATAAGTAGCAAGTTTGGGACAACACTGATACACCCCATCCCCCACGTCCGGCTCTTCCGGGTCATTTTCTCTGCCTTCTATTAAAATTCTGTCCAAACAAAGGGATCCCCCTGAAGGGGGCGCAATTCCCTGTGGGGGCAAGGTGCCGATGTCTTTACAAAAAGTCATTTTGCAACAACCTCCCCCATCTCCCCCCACCCCCACACAGCGTTGAGAATGGCCATATAATCAATACTTTCTGGATAGAAAACGGAGAAGGGGTAAAGATGGCGGGGGGCGAGGGGGGCGCAGGAGGACGCTGAGCCCCTCCGTGAGCAGAACCAAGTACCCGCGAGCACAGGGAGCCATCGCCCCGAGAGACAGCAGCGCGGAGTGACGGCTCCGACAACAAACGAGGGAATGAGACGCACAGAGGAGCTGGGCCCAGGGCGCCCCGGAGCTGCGGGAACTGGGCCTGAGGAGGCGGCCCGTCCCCTCCACCTCCATGGCGGCCACCCTCTCCTGGGCCTTGGCCTACCTGCAGCCCTCAGCTGTCCCCGCCTGGAGCCTCGGGCCTCGGGCCTCGGAGCCCAGGGAGCAGGCGGAACAACAGGCGTCGCCACACCCACGGCCTCCTGTCAGGCTCATGCCCAGGCGCCCAGAGCGCATGCTCAGCTCCTGTGTCAGGCTCGTGCCCAGGCGGACTAGAGCGCATGCTCAGTTCCTGTGGCTGGCTCTGCGCCCCAGAGCGCATGCTCAGCTCCTCCTCTCAGGCGCCCAGAGCGCATGCTCGGCTCCTGTGTCAGGCTCGTGCCCAGGCGGACTAGAGCGCATGCTCAGCTCCTGTGGCTGGCTCTGCGCCCCAGAGCGCATGCTCCGCTCCTCCTCTCAGGCGCCCAGAGCGCATGCTCGGCTCCCCGTGGCTCCCACAACCACCTGGAACACACAGCCACGTGGAGGCCGCTTCTACAGGGTCACTTTGGATGCAACACACCAGAGAAAGGCTGCACAGAGAAGACTGGGGAGCCAGCAGGACTCTCCAGGGTTAGAGGGGCTGGTGAGCTCCGTGGTTTACGTCCCTTCCACCTCCTGAGGGTGGGCGAGAACCTGCAAGGTCACTGCAGTGTGTTTCTGGACACATCGCTGGAGCCCATCTCAGCTGGGACAGAGAGAGCTAGCATGGCCAACAAGGCATTACTAGGTACACCTGGTCTCCCCACCTGGCGCCGCTCCTGATCTGCTAGGGCACCACTCGGCTCCTACCGGTCTGTCAAAACCACCCCGCACAGAGCCGGTTTCTATATAAGGCCCCTTTTCCAAGACAGCTATTTTGTCTTTCATATAAACAAACATAGAAAGTCAAACAAAATTAGAAGACAGAAGAACATCTCTAGAAGGAATAAGAAAAATCCCCGGGGGGGGGGGGGGGGGCGAGTGGAGGCGTACCCTAAGAAAACAAATAATTTGCCTGATAAAAGAATTCAAAAAATGGTCATAAGGATCCTCACACCAAACTTGGGAATGGAATAGAGGAACTTAGGGAGAATGTCAACAAAGAATTAGGAAGTATAAGAAAGAAACAAGCAGATCTGAAGAATTCACAATAACTGAAATGAAAAACACAGAAATCAGCAATAGATTAGCTAATACAGATCAGTGCAGTGACCTAGAGACACACTAGTGGAAGTCAACCAATCAGAAGAACAAAAAATTAAAAACAAGAAAAAACACACACAATGATTTAAGGGACCTCTGGGTTAACATCAAGCACTCAAGTATTTGCATTATAGGGAGCCAGAAGGAGAAGAAAGAAAAAGAAACTTTATTTAAATAATGGCTGAAAACTTTCCTAACCTGGGAACCGAAACAGACATCCAGGTCCAGGAAGCATAGTTCCAAACAAGATGAGCCCAGAGAGACCCACAGCAAGACAAAAGTTAAAGATAGAGGCATTCTTGAAGGAAGCACGAGAAAAATGAGTGACACAAAAAGGAAACCCCTATGATACTGCCATCTGATTCCTCATCAGCAACTTCACAGGCCAGAAGGGCGGGGCAGGGCCTCTTTAAGGAATTCTTCATTTCGTTGCATGGACTCTGCTAACATCTCCCTGGGAACAGACTCCAGAAGAGCCAGGTGTGATGAGTCGGAAGCACCCCAACCGCTCCAGGGCTTTTACTGAAGTCTGTTTCCGGATCCTCGGGCCACACTCTGGAAAAGCCTGTGGGAAATGTCCCTGCTTCAGCGTCATCTTGCCAAGATGGAAGAGAGCCCAGGACCAGGCAGATTGGGTCAATAACTGGAAAAGGAGAATACAGCATAGAGTCTCTGAGCAGGCACTGTTTTCCTCCAACGACAAAGTTCTTGATCCATTTTTTTAAAGAGAGAGCATACAAAGTCGCGAGGAAGCTTGCAACCTAGAAAAATATACCCAGCAAGGAATTAAAGGAGAGAGTTTCCCAGACAAGCAAAAACTAGAGGACTTCATCATCACCATTAAACCAGATTTACAAGAAATATTAAAGGGTCTCCTTTAAGTAGAAAAGGAAAGGCCATAACCAGAAATAAGAAAACATGAGGGGGAAAAACAACTCACAGATACAGCCAAATATTCAATAAATACAGCAAATCACACATTTAAAAAGCTACTGCGATGGTTAAAAGAAAGAAGTATCAAGCTCAACTCCAACTAGTTGAGAGATACACAACACAGAAAGATCTAAAATATGACATCAATAACATAAAGCATGTATAGGGGAGTGAAAATGGAGCCCTTACAGAATATATTCAAATATAGTCAATCAGCTTAAAACAGCGCTATAAAGATATACATAAACCTACAAAAAAATACACAGAGAGAAAGGAACCTAAACAAAACGTTACAAAGAAAAACAGCAAACCACAAGGCAAGAGTTCAAGAGAAGAAAGGCACAGAGAACAAATGTAAAAACAACTTAAAAACCAGGAGGAGCCCCCTGGGCCACGTTAGATGGCAGAGAACAGGAGCAGCTCCTTGGGGGGGAGTAAGGCAGGGCTCACCCACCGGCTTCTCTGCAACGTCCAAGGACCCCACGTTAGAATGGAGCCAATGAGCTTTTCTTTCTGGAACTTGCTCACTGCACATATAAACACAGCCTGATCTTACCCGTTACCACTCCTAGAAAGCTTAAGCCTAGCCAGGTAGGAGGCAGTCATTAGCCAGCAGTTTTTGACATAATTGGTCCTTTATTCTTTGGAGCTACCCCAAGATTCTCCAAAAACAATGAGGATTCAATATTTACCAACCAAAGAGGAAATGATTTATTTTTTATTTTTTAAATATATATATATATATTTTTTTTTTTTTTTATTAATTTCAGAGAGGGAGAGAGAGAGAGAGAAACATCAATGATGAGAAGCATTGATCAGCTGCCTCCTGCATGCCTTGAGCCCACAACCTGGGCATGTGCATGTGCCCTTGACCGGAGTCAAGCCCCGGACCCTTCAGTCTGCAGGCCGATGCTCTATCCACTGAGCCAAACCAGCTAGGGCTTGGGAAATGATTTAGAGAGACCTGAAAATGTATGTAGAATAATCGCTTGTCTTCTCCCCGCCCCCCGCCCCGCTCCAAGGGCCATTTCATTTCTAAGCTTTTCTCTAAGCCACCAGGTCCAGGCACATCCCACTGGGCCCCACCCCCTCCTCTTCCAGTCTGGTGCCCTCATCCCTGACCACCAAAAGGCATCTTGCTGGCCTCGATCTCAAAAACATCCAGACCAATGCGCTCATGGTTCCCGCCGAAGGGTTTCTGTTGTTGGTGTTTTCGCTTGTTTGTTTGATCTCAGAGCCTGTAGTGCTGAAGCTCCACAATTTGGAAGGTCGTTCTCCGCTGCGTCTGCCAGGCCTGGCGGTGAGCACCGGGCAGCCTGAGCCGGTCTTTCCGTGTAAGGCAGAGGGCCCAGCTTTATGATCTGCGGGGCTTGTGGAAAAGGCAAGTGTGAGCGGCAGTTCCCGTTCAAAGGTCAGAGGGCGCACAGCTGCCATTTAGTCACCAAGTCTGGCCCATGAAGACACTGTGGCGGGGAGAGATAAAGCAGGCCCATCCCTCTGGCAAACAGGACAGAAAAAAGGAAGAGGAAAGTCAACAAAGGAAATAAAATCAGGGAGGAGCAGGCATGGTGCATTCCATTCAGTAACTGCTCTTCCCATAGTGGTCTCCCCACGGATCCCCCCCCTTTCCTGCAGGGGCCAATGTGCCTTCTATACAGGGCCAGGGCTTCAGTTCTGGCAACTGAAGAATCTGAAAAAGGGCTGAGCTGGGAAAGGCGAGAGTTTTCATCCAAGGCAATGGTGCAGACAATTAACAGGCAAGTACACAAACCCTGCAGGAGGCCCGAAAAGAGCTTTTTTTTTTAAAGTACAAAACGCCTTTGCAGGGAGAACAGAGTCCCAGGGCCCCAAAGGCACTGCCAGGCGACGTTAGCGGGAGCATCCACCCTGGGAAACAGTGAAACGGGAACCCCGATCTACCTGAGAAGTCAACCCAAGCCCCTGCTTCCAGAAGCCACACGAACCCCCACCCACACCTGTGGCGCCCCCGAGTCAGTGGGTCTCTAGTCCAGCTTTCTCAGCCAACCAAACCATCATGCGCTTAAATGACCACAGTGATCCTTGAAAATTACGTGTCTAAGACCGACAACGTAAGAACTATGACAGGGCAGAGACACACACAGGACGTTACTAACCAAAGGCTGCCTCTCGTGCATTCTTTTTCCTCCAGACAAGAAATTATTTTTTAGAAAAAAGAAATTACTTTAGAGGTACACACATACACACATATATTTTTTTCCCTGATATTCAAAATCCTTTATGAACGAGGCATGCCCAGTTCTGCTGAACCCTTTAAACAAAAGAAGAAAAAGAAAAGGAGCCACAAACATGTACTAATATATACTTCTGCTATGGGCTGACCAGCTCCAAGGACTTCCGCTCTGAACTTTCACACAGCCGTTCCCAACATAAGGCCAGAACCTGGCCAAACTGAAAAGTCCCAAGCGTTAGACATCTCGAACGTCACAGATCCAGGAGAGCAGAATGTCAGAAATCCTCCCTATGCAGATGGAGATCCTTCAGGAGGTTCTTCATAACTTCTGATCTCTCTTACTTTTGTCAACAGTTGCTTTAAGTCAACATGTTTCTACCCTGTGCCCCTTGGCCAGGCAGAAGCCTCTTGCGGAGGAAGAAAGGGCAGCATTTTAAAGGGGTGTCCAGAGGACGGGAGAGGGGATTCTCCTGCGGTGACATTCTGAGCGGACGTTCAACACACACAAATGTGCCAGCGTTCCATAAATAATGTTTGTTTTGGTTTCAACCCCTCGGACAAGACGGCTTCCAGAGTCTTCCCGCCCAGGTGCAGCCGACCAACTTTCCACAGGATGCCAACACGTTGGAAAACAGGTTTTACCTAAAAGCAGAGGAAGAGTGAGTCAGTGCCTTCCTGCAGAGCCCCAGACCCATTCTGACTCCTCTCTAAACAGTCTCCACCCTGTAGTCACACTCCCCAACCACAGGACCTTTGAACGTGCTGCTGTCTGGAAGGCGAGCTCCATTCCTCCAGGGAAGTCCTTCCACCTCTTCCCTCAGATTCCAGCTCGGCTTCCTTTCTTAAGGGGTCCCCACACGGACCCCCTAGCCCACAATCTCTTTTCTCTTTGTATCCCTCCTCCCCAGTACTTCCATAGCTGTTTATGCCAGAGCTCAGCGAAAGATATAAATGCTGGTTTCTCTCTCTCTCTCTCTTTTTTTTTTACGGATCTAGATTCTTAGGCAGCACTATAAACTGCATGGGTATATAGGCAAGGACTAAATAAGTCAGACTCACTTAGTAGTAAATTTCATTGCCTCACAGACTTCCTGTTGGCATAGGCTCGCTCACTCCTATGGTTTTAAGATGTGTGATACCGTAGCTGAGAACTGCCCCCCAAGTGCCCATATTGCTTTTCAAACAAAATTGCCCCGGAAGGTAGGGGAGGGTGGGCGTAAGGGGGACACACATGGGCCTAACCAATGGACACAGACAACAGGGGGGTGAGGGCATGAGTGGGCAGGGGGGCCTGAGGGGGTTAATGGGGGGATGAGGACACGTATGTAATAATCAATAAAGAAATTTAAAAATAAGATACATTTAATGGGGGAAAAATCGCCCCGTGAGATGCCCACCTTTAACACACACGCTCAGCCTTCTGCAAGGAGCAGGGCTGGCCGAGCTTTACTCCCAACTGGTTTGGGGTTGCCCCTGAGCTGCTGCAGGCCCAGGTCGCATGCCCCAGCATCTGCGGGGAGTCTCCGGCTCCCTCCGGGCCTCAGCAGCTTCCGGTATCCATCGCCTCTGCAGTCCACGTACCAATGTCCTGAAGAGTTTCGTCCCCATCCTCACAAAACGAGGTGGGCACGAGGGCCTTCGAGCCCAACCACGCAGGAAGTCCCTGCCCTGCGTGGGCTTTGCCACTGCACCCCGGGCCTCAGTCAAGGAATAAGCAACTGACGGTCCTAGCACCCAGTTTTCTCCTACTCCCAGCCTAGTCTCCAGGGTCCCCTTGCCGCCGACAGCCACCAAATGCCCTTTGTTCCAAAGACCAGATGCCAGGCATGGCCTCCAGTGATGCAACGGAAACCTTATCAGTTTCTAATTAGATTCCCACACGCAGCTCTATCCACAGGAGATGGGAGGCGGGCAATTATAGAATACACACCTGCACCCCCCCAGGCCACAGTTTTTGCAAACCTAAGGCGCAAAGGAGCAGGGGCCTCCCTCCTGGGGGAGGCAGGGCTGGCAGGAGCAGTGTGTTCTCTAGGCACCGTACATGTTGGGGAGCCCTTGTCCCCCAGCCGACGCCACCGACCAAACAAGCGGAGGAACAGCGGCCTCGGCCTTGCCTAAGGGAGCGCCCAGAGGGTGTCACAAAAGTCCCCTGTGATAAGTCAGGGATGCAGATAGACCCAGATAGATCTATTTTTATTGATGTCAGAGAGGAAGGGAGAAGGAGAGAGAGAGAAAAACATCCATGATGAGAGAGAATCATGGGTCGGCTGCCTCCTGCACGCCCCCTACTGGGGATCAAGCCCACAACCCAGGCATGTGCCCTGACCGGGAATCAAACCCTGACCTCCTGGTTCATAGGCTGACGCTCAACCGCTGAGCCACACCAACTGGGCTTAATTAGCCTTTTTAAGTATAGAGTTGGAATCTCATTTTTACAGGTCCCCCCACCACCAGCAGCACTCTGGCCCTACACTTTGGAGGTCTTATCTCATGGATTATAACATCCCAGGTATGGGAGCCTCGCCTGCCTGCCTTCATTCCATTTCCAGCCTGGCTGAGGCTGCCCGAGCTAAGTCGCGAGATATCATCAGGACTACACACGTGTAAATAGCAAGAGCCAGGTCCCGCCTGACGGCCCTGGCACCCAAAACATGACTTTCCTCTTGGAATTCACTCAGAAAATCACCCCAGGTTACAATCCAGCCCCATCCGATGTACATGTACTACTTCCCGGAGAAAAAGACAGAGAGCTGTGAACAGATGATCACGGGTAGACAAGGATGTTCTCGAAAACACGACACTGCACATAACACGGCCCCCGAAATGCGTGTTCTTTCCAAACGCATTGACCTGAAGAGTTGTTCGTGCGGTGCCTGCTGTTCAGACGGAAGAGGCTCCAAAGCAGCATGTGCTACGTGGCCCTATTTCTGTAGCAAAGAAAACGCCACGTCAGTACTCACACACACTCTAGTGGTGGTTGTGGAGCAGTGAGATTACAGGTAACTTTATTTCCCCTTTTTCTTATCTGGAATCGGCTCTACCATAGACAACCCGTGATAAGAAAAGCCTCTAAGCCGTCTCTCCAAAGGGTCAGCTGTCTTTGCGCCTGAGCACGAGCGCGGTCTTGTGTCTACGTGGTTCACTTCAAGGTCACTGACATCTGGATAGTGCTCCAACCATGAACAGCACAAACTGCTGATGTGAACCACTTGAAGCCTACTTCTTCCCAACACACACGGTAGTGCCCAGCCGTGATAAGCGAAGCCTGTGGGAGGCAGCTGAAGTAGATAAAGTTACAGAATAAACATTCCAGGCTGAGAATGAATGACTAAATATGCAACAGAAGCTAGGGAAAAGAACAGAGCACACCCAAAGAAAGCTTAAGGAAGAGAAGCAGAAATCAATTGAAAATGGCAAGATATTAATGAGAACCAAGGAAGCTGAAGTTTGTTCTTTGTATAGAGCAGTGGTCAGCAAACTCATTAGTCAAACAGAGCCAAATATCAACAATACAACGACTGAAATTTCTTTTGAGAGCCAAAAACCGACTTCTGCGCATGGGCCACGAAGTTTCAATCGCACTGTACGTGCGCGCCTGCATGTGGTATTTTGTGGAAAAGCCACACTCAAGAGGCCAAAGAGCTGCATGTGGCTCGCGAGCCGCAGTTTGCCGACCACTGGTCTAGATGAATAAAATTAAACTTCCAGCAACCTGGATCAAGAAAAAGGAGAAAAGGCAATTGTAATCAATGTTAAGGATAAAAAGGGACCATGACCACACGTTACAAAGAATAAAAAGATGAGAATAAGAAAATGTTGTGTGCCCAGCTGGTACTGCTCAGTGGTTGAACGTCAACCCACACACCAAGAGGTCACTAGTTCCATTCCCAGCCAGGGCACATGCCAGGGTTGTGGGCTCAATTCCTAGTAGGGATGTGCAGGAGACAGCAGATGGATGTTTCTCTCTCATCGATGTTTCTATCTCTCTCTCCCTCTCCTTCCTCTCTCTCTAAAAATCAATTAAAAAAAAACTTATTTTTTAAAAAAGAAAGAAAACATTGTGAACAACTTTAGGACAATACATTTGAAAACTTAGATGAAAGAACAAAATCCAACCCATCAAACTGACCCAAGAAAAAATAAAGACTAGATAGTCCTATAACTGTTCAAAGAACTGAACATCAACAGTTGTTGTTTTTTTTAAATCTTTGCATAAAGAATGTATCAGGCTATTCCCGGCAAAGGTAACCAAATAGCGTGGCAGTTTTTATTTATTTCAGAGAGAGGAGAGGGAGAGAAACATCAATGATGAGAGAGAAGCACTGATCAGCTGTCTCCTGCATGTGCCCTACAGGGGATTGAGCCCACAACCCAAGCATGTGCCCTGACCGGAATCTAACCATGACCTCCTGGTTCATGGGTCAATGCTCAACCACTGAGCCACACCAGCCAGGCCAGACTACCAGCCTTTAGACGACAATACTACTTGTATCCATGTACTCAAGAAAGGGCCCCCTTTTCCAACTTACACTCAAGAAAGAGCCTGCATGTAGAATGTCTGGACAGACTGATTACTGTATTTCTTTGTCGAGGATTTTTTTCTTAGTGAGATCTGAGGCTACCACAAAAATGGCTCAGCGTTATCACAGCGCCCACGAAGTGATTTTGGTCACCAAATATGGATGAAATTATTTTATTCAGTGGCTCAGAATCAAAACAGCACATTGGCCCACTTAAACCATCAAGTACTCTTATTGTACCAGACCCTTTTTATTGTGACTAATGAGGAGGACACAGCTTTCTTCACATTATGTGTTATTTCTGGGCATTGAATGTGAGGCAGATAAAATGGCTTAGCAATAAAATCAGTACAATCACTAACTTTCTTATGTGTATATTATTTTGCAGTATAAATATTACTTATTCTTCTCAAAGGGTGCTGCTCTTCACCAAAAATGTAAGTTCTAGCTAATGATTTGTTCCCCACTCTGCTATCTATAACCAATCTGTGCTTTGTTTCTGTCTCCTGGGTGGGATTCATTGACAAACTATTTCCAGTATCAGTATGTATGTAAGTTTGGTAATACAGTCATTTTTTTTAGACATAGAGTACAAGAAAATAGTATTTTTAAAGCAGATACATCTCAAAATATAAAATACCTGAGAATGTCGAATAAAAATTTATAATACATTTATGGATAAATTTTTGCAAGTACTGAAAGACATTTTTTGAAAATATCTAAAAAAAAAAAAAAAGGAAAGTCATTTCATGTTCATGAACTGGAAAAGTAGACATAAAAGGGCTGATTTTCCCTAAACTGAGCAATCGAGTCCATACAGCTCTAACCAAAATCCCAAACACGGTTTTGCTGACTCAGAAGGGCCAAGGGCCAAGTAGCGCCAGGGAGAAGTCGGGGAGGTGTGGGAGACTCCCCTGGCCGGTGTGGAAAAGCGGTGTGTGATGGTCAATGTCACGTGTCGACGTGACTAGGTGACACGGTGCCCAGATACCTGCTCACACAGCTTTGCGCGCAAGCTCTGGATGAGATGAACAGCTCCATCCACAGCCCGAGGAAGGCAGACGGTCCTCCCCGCTGCGGGCAGGCCTCGCCTACTCCGCCGGGGGCCTGAACAGAGCAAGAGGCTGAATAGGAGAACCCGCTCTCTCTACCTGACTGCTTTTGCGGTGGGACATTGGTCTTGTCCCGCCCTGGGACTGGAACTTACACTTTGGGCTCTCCTGGTTCTTGGGCCTCCATAATAAACCTCTTTCTGTATATAGATATAAAATTACTGTCTCTGTTTCTCTGGAGAGCCCTGGGGTCCAGTCTGGATTTGTGTCTCACCTTTGCCACTGATAACTGAGACCTAGGGCAAGCAACATCCCCAATCCCCTCTCTAGACCCCTGAGCCCTCACCTCTAAACTACATTCACCCCCAGCTCCCACTCTGAGAATCCGACATAGCCGGAGTCTATCTCCAAAGGATCCGAAAACCACACTGTACCCACCCCTGAAGTCACCACATCATTCCGACTTTGCTACAGGCCGCCTGGAGGAAGCGTACCTGGCTTGGGAGCTCATCAGTGAAGTCCACCCAAGGAGTAGCCCCCATTCCCACCCCATGCTCTCGGGAATCCATTTAAGAGGCTGAGAAATCTCCATTTGTGTTCACGGTGACTGGCAGGTGGGGCTGCTCAAACCAAGTCCCTCACAGCAAGCACGTGGCCAACTTCCCGTCTGAAATCCAGTCCTCCCTCTCCTCCTGTAAAGCTGACTTTTCCGTGCTCACATTTGGGGAAAGTGAGGAATAACCATTTATCTGTAAGTATTCCCCGTTGCTTTCTGGGTGCCGTGCAGGGATCAGAGCAGCTCCCCCCATACGCAGCCCATCCCACGGTCAAACACTTGAACAGGGAACAAGCACACACGCCCGGGAGCCCAGGGCAGCCGCTGTCCCCACCCGCACCTGTATTTGATGTCAAATACTGTGGAGTCTTCATCCTCATCATCCTCTTGGTTCAGCGGGGCCATTTCCACGCGCTCAGCCGGGGTGGTGATGATGTCATACTTGCGGGTCTTCTTCAACCTCTTTGCGGACCTGGAAGAGAGGCGCATTCCTGAGGACTCCACCATCCCCTGAGGCAAACCACGCACTGTCCCCAGCCTGGGTCCCCGGACCTGGCGGATACCCCGGCTCCTGCACTTTCAGCCATGGGACCTCCCTGGGGCACGTTCCTGACCGCGGTAACCCTTGTGGTCCTCACCCACAAAACAGAGATGATGACAGCTGCCCTGAGCACTGGAAAACCCAGGAACCAAGAGGAATAATAGGAAATCCATGATGCACAAAAGACCAAAATGTTCAGTGAGGGCAGGACCCAGCTCTGCACTTGCACGGGCATGATGCACCCCGTCCCCTCCCCCCTCGTCCCTTCCCCCCTCGTCTCCTGCCCGGCCCCGTGGCATTGGATGGTCACTGCTCCAAGCACAGGGGGCACAAGCTGGCATTAAGAGGACTGCCCTATGGGCCATCCGGTGGGATCTGGGTCAGAGCCTGGCCACTTTCTACCCGTGCGGTCATGGGCCAGTGAGTTCATCTCCCTAAGCCTCCCTCTCCTCACAAATAAAACGGGAGAAGGATGGTATGTGTCCCTCACAGGCGAGGGGGATGAAATGAGATGATGCATGTAACAGGCCTACACACAGGAGGCTCTTTGCAAAATGACTGTTAGTAAGTAAAACAAGCAAACAGAAGTGCTGCAGCCTCTCTGGTATGGCCAGGACTTGTAAAATGAGTCAATATGGGCTCCATCAGGAGGATTTATGAGGCTGCTGAGTTACAGCACTAAGCGTTTGCCTCTGGAATCACAGAGGACCACTGCAGGCCACAGGGAAAGTGCTGAGACCAGGCCTGCGTCCTCCAGCGTCCGTCTCTCCGCGTGAAGGAGGCAGCTTTTATCGGGGAATGGCTGAGCGCTCACGATGCCACTGGGAACGCTGCTGCTGTTATGGCTGCTGATGCCCTTGGCATTCATTTCTCCACTATCTGGACTCTTTCCCAAATGCCTTGCCTTCTCTGGTGTCTTTCTTTTTTTTTTCCTTTCTTTTTTTTTTTTTTTTTAAATATGTTTTTATTGATTTCAGAGAGGAAGGGAGAGGGAGGGAGAAATAGAAACACCAATGATGCGAGAGAATCATGGATCGGCTGTCTCCTGCGCGCCCCCTACTGGGGGTCGAGCCCACAACCCGTGCATGTGCCCTTGTCCAGAATCGAACCCGGGACCCTTCAGTCCACAGGCCGACGCTCTATCCACCGAGCCACACCGGCTAGGGCCTGCCTTTTCCAGTATAGTCAATATGACCCCTTGCCACAGTTCTCCGCCCCTGGAACCAGGCTTCATTACCCCAGGAGGCCTCAACCAAGTGATGGCATTGGGCGGTTTTCAGTAAGTGTCCTCGCTGCCTTCCCAGGAACAGGCCAGGCCAGCAATGTTCTGGAAGAGACAAAGGGTCCCTCCACTGGAGCCAAAACACACATTTCTAACAGGTCAGGGGAGCAGCTCCACATTCTTTTATTCTGAAATGCAATCCTAAAGCCAGAGGGTTGTTTACTCAAAGGCCCGCTCAACAGCTGGTCAGCAGCAGGTTCCCAGGGAACGCTGGCAGGCACCGTCCACACAGACAGAGGCGGAGGGAGCGGCGCTCGGCTGACCAACCGGAGGGAGGCCTTCCTTCCTCGCCCTCCACCACAGAGAGAAACAAACCCGAACAAGCCCGTTAGGGTTGTGACTGGAAGTTCGGTTTGGGGGCGTGGCGGTCAGATCCGCAGACGGCACGTCTAGAGATCGGGGTTCAGGTCTCAGCTCTGCAATCCCTTTGTCTCGGTTCCTCTGAGCAAGTCACTCACCCCGACCTCGACCCAACACGGCTCCGTGAACACCGGTGTCTGTGACCTTCCAGGGGGCCCCAGCAGCGTCACCACCCCTCCCCCTGCCCTGGAGCTGCCCCTCCGCACCACGCTGGGGCCCCTCTGCGCCAACACCAGCACCCGGTCAAGCGAAACGACTCCCACAAACCCCAGAGCCCCATTAAGCGCAGCAACCAGTGAAGCGGGCCCGGTGTGGCATAAACGTTCGCACAAACACGGTGACGCTGGCCATCTGGCAGCCGACGCACCGTCCTGGAGGCCAGGAGGTACGAAGGGTGGTGCTCACAAGCCCGGCTTCCGCACCTGACCGTCACCTGGCCTCTGCCCCACCTTTCCAGATATTTCCACTTGTCCAGAAAAGCAGGAGACGCCCCGTTTCCCCGTGTTCTCAGCTACCTTGTTAAAATCACTGTGCAGATCAAAACGAAAACCGTAAAAACGTATCTGGGGGCCATCAGTTTGCAGCCTCAGACGCGGTTTCCTGGCCATGGTGTACTGGCCATGCGTGCCAAGCATGAGTGACATTGAATAATTCAGCCAACACCATGAGGGCAGAGAGATGGGCTCATCATACACAAGTTCAGCCAAGGTCCCCGCCACTGTGTATACACCCCAGGTGCTTCCCTCGTGTCTTGGGCGCCGTCTGTCCCCTCGGGATTAATAAAGGGCTACCTCGCTGATGGACCCCAACCCCTGCGTCTAGCACACGACACACAGTGTGCCCAGTAGGGCTCGTGCTTCATGTATGATCACACACAAAGCTCAATGACCATGCGTAGGGCTTTCCTCCATAACACGGCAGCCCCCACCTGCTCCCACCCTTGTTCCTCTTTCCCTCTCTCAGCGCCTGAGGGCCAGACCACCTCTCATTCTTCTAAGATGAAATGACCACACCCGGGTTTGACCCGTTTGAGGAGCCCCATGGGATGTGGCAACAGCAGTGCCCCGAGACCTGTTCCTCCAGCTCTCCAGCGTGTTTGCCAAGGGCCGGTCCACTCCGCTCTACGTGGGCTGCCGGCTGAGGAAAGCGAGGCTCCGAGCGAGGAAGGCAGCCTCCAGGGGCTGCGGCAAGATGACCAAGGGCCTCTTTGGTGGACCCAGGGGATCGGACGCGGCCTGGAAGCTGCGGTGTCACTGTGCTTTGGGACACACGGCCTAAGTGACCCGTTTGGCAGCTACTTGTCCCTGGCACAGCTCAGGTCTTGCCACCTCTACCCCCGCTTCAGGGCTGGTTACTTCTCAGAAGAAGCTCCCAAATGGTCCGCCTCAAGCCCAGATGGCCAGCTAGCTTTTCCCCCAGTTCAAACCTCAGTCAAACAACAAAAAAGGACCTCCTTAAAAAAATGGCCTCCTGATGTCAAACCAACTGCACGGTCCCTCTCCAGGTCAGAGAAAGGGACTTCCAACCACAGCTCTGCCCAAAGCTCCAATTGATTAAAATAATACTAATATGCTGCAGGGGGGAGGGGGGGTGACGAGAAACACTTCAGAACGGTAACTTTCCCCAAATCCTAACAGCATTAAGCTTTTCTATTTTCTCTTGACTTTTACTATTTGTTTTCATTATCTTCTGTTGAAAGTATTGCAGATGTCGCTTTTTCTTCCCCAATTGACTCTCTGCACCCCACACCTGCTCCACCCCCAGGCCTTCACCACACTATTGTCTGTGTCCAGGGGCTATGAATATATGCATATATTAACCCTTATTCTTATTACAAATGTCAGTACACGGACAACTTGGGGGAAATTTGGGGATTCCGGGCTACGCAGGACAGTTTTCGTTCCTTTGCGAAGACCTGGCCCAGTGAAAGGACGAGGCCTCCGCGCGTCCGACATCTGCAGGGCACGGCGGCCTGCATCTTTGCCCCCGATGCATGTGCGACAGCTGGCCCGTGTCAGCTCCGCGAGAATCTGTGTTCCTCTCCGTTCGCCAGGAAGCACCAAAACAAGCCCTCCTCTCGGATCAGAGATTTGACAGAGCCTTTGAAATAAGGGGTGGCTGGGCAGGGAGCCAACCGAGATCTGGGAGAAACGTGGCGGGAGCAGGAGAGCTGGGAAGCTCGCCAAGACGGTGTCTTTGTAAGCCACCGGAAAATCAAGTTCCATCCCAGCAGATCTCAAAGGGTAAAGTCAGGCCTAAGGGGCCGAAGGCGCTGAGAACAGCGGCCACTGGCGTATGTGCTGCTCCTGGAACCACGCTACCCCAGCAGATGCCCTGACTTAAAAAACTGGAGGGATCGGCCCTGGCCAGTGTTGCTCAGTAGTTAGAACGTTGGCCCAGGCACTGAAGGGTCTCGGGTTCGATTCCTGGTCAATGGCACGTCCCTGGGTTCCAGGTTTGATCCCCGGCTCCAGTAGGGGATCGTGCGGAAGGCAGTCAATTGATGTGTCTCTCTCACATCGATGTTTCTCTCACTCTTTCTCCTCTCTCTCTCTCTCCCTCTCTCCTTTCCACTCTCTCTGAAAATCATCGGGAAAAACCTCCTCGGGGGAGGATTAACAGCAACAACAAAATGGGGGGATGGAAGTTTTCTCCTCGCTAGACACAGCCTCTTAGCTGCTTCCCTTCCAGCTCTCAGAAGCACGTCAAGGAACGAGACGAGGGGTGGGGGGAGCGGCGTCACTGTGAACTGAGCAGAACTGCACGTACAGAACGCATATGTACACACGCGTACTCTGGCCAGAAGGGCACTCTGCCGTCACACGGCTGTCTGTCCCTCCCTCCCATTTTGTCTCGTCTTAAAGTCGTTTTCCTTAATGATTAAAACACATGGAAAAGGTATCAATGACTCTGCAGATGGATTAATACGTCTGGGGAGAGATGAGACAGCTACTCAACCTCAACAGAGACTGGGGAGACGCAAACCAAAGCAACGAGATACCCCATCACACTCATTTTGTTGGAGAGCCTTAGCAAGTCTGATGATACTACCGCGTGGGACATGATGGGAGAACGGGAGAACCCACCCACAGGCACTGCAGATGGCAGGGGAAAACAGTGTAGACTCAAGCGCATCAAGTATGTGTTCCCCGGGGCCTGGAAATCCCACTCCTAGGTGAACACGCCAATGTTCTTATACAGGACCTCAGGGGGACACGTCCAGGGATGCTGCCGCGGGGAGCTGAGTGTACAGACGGGGAGAGATAACGAATAGATGTCCATTTGAAGGAAATTCAGGAAATGTAGACATGTGTCATGAATAATAAAGATGTCAGAGACAATCGACACATTCACATGTACCATGCATACACGTAGATTTCTCTGCACATTCACATACATCATTTATTTAAACGAACTCATCCTAGACATGTGGTTTATAACCTGTTCCGTTCAACAATATATAGTCTTGTAGCCACACCATCCTTTTTAACAGCCATATAGTATTCCAGTGTAAGGGTTCCCATAATTTCTTTAACCAATGCCCAATTGCTGCAAACTCAGGTCTATTTAAACCTTTTGCCATCAAACACAACTGCTCTGAATTCCATTGCCCATGTATCCCTGCTTCCGCTCCTAATTAATAAACTTAGAAGCCAAGACTCTGTATCATAATGAAAAATGTGTGTGCCTTAGGAATGGAATTGCTTGGTTAACGATTTTTTTTCCCCACTGCAATGCACATTCTTTGCTTCTAATTTTAACAGTTTCCTTGGATCCACATTTTTTTCTGTTGTCTGGCAAAGTGACTCCTTCAGGGAAAACAGACCAATAGGCCAGGACTGCCACTTTATAAACAAAAATACTACACCCTTCCTCCTTTATCTACATCGTTAAGAAAAGGAAGGGCCCCCATTCAAACTGATTCCTACCTCACAGGTTTCCGGCATCATCCACGCCTCTAGTTAGAGAGGACATTCTGAGAAGCATCAGCAAATGTAAACCACTTAGAAGTTCAGCATTCATTTGCTAAAAATATCTTGATTAGATGGCAGCTTGTGTCTGGAGCCACAGTAGGTGTTAGAGAGACGTACGATGAAGGCCCAGCCCTGCCCTTGGGAGCCCTCAGCCTCCTGTGGCAAAGGGACATGTCAGTGACACTCCTGACTCCGTAGGCAATTCAGATCTCCAGCGTGCCAGCGTGCTCTGGGAGCACTGGCGGGCCCTGGCAGGGCAGGGTTCTCACAGGAAGCAACGCGGGAGGGCAAACAGCAAGGAGCTGGCGACGGGGACTCCAGGCAGAGGGTCAGAGTGGGGCAGGACAGGCAGGCCCGAGGCCACTGGCCGCCTCTGGAGAACCCCTAGCAGTCCAGAAGGGCTGGAACAACGGGCAGAACCAAGAAGGGACTCAAGAGGGAGGCAAGGCCCTGGTCATGAAGAGCCACGCAGGTGGAGAAGTTTCCGAGGGTGGAAGGGCTGTGGGCACAGGTGAGACTGCCTCAGGGTGACGGGGCGGAATGGCCAGGAATGGTAACTGCCTGCTAAGAAGCTGGGGCAGGGGGCAGGTGAGAGGGATGCCCAGCCAGTGCGGCAGGCCTTCTGGAACCTGTGGACTGAGCCTGTAGCGGACCAAAAGGGCAAAGGTCACCGTCTGGACTACGGAGCAGTGTGATGGGACACAGCGCTGCCTTAGCCACAGGCGTGTAGAGTGTTCTAGAATCGCACAGGTGACTCACGCCCTACCCGGAGATACAACTTTCTCTCTGCCAAGGAGCCCACGGGGACTGTGTAGCATCCAGGCCCTTCCCAGCTGCAAATGCCATGAGTTCCTGCCTCCATCTGAAACCAGTTCCTGTCTACAGCCTGGTAGCTCACCCCAAGACTACCTGCTCAGGAAAAGGAGGCAGATCACGTCCATCACTGGCTTCTCTGTGGAGCCAGAACCTTCTCCCAACACTCCGCACCCAAGCCAATGAGGACCCATCCCTGCCAGGCCGGAGTGCTGCTCTCTCCCCCAAACTGCCGCTCCGGGCCCCTCACATCTGGCCGCATGCTGCTTGCTTTTCTCTCCCACTCCTGGGTAATAAGTGCAGACTGGCAAAATAGTTCACATGCCTTCTTGAAAAGTCCACCGCCTTCTGGGCTCAGTGGCCTGTTTTCAGCGAAACGATTCCAACCTCCAGGCTCAGAGCTGCTCTAGGCATCCACATTCGCTCCACCTGAGCCATCAGGGAATCAGGTGAATGGAGCGTCACTGGACGCCAGGCCAGGAGGGCTATGGAGACACGGGGCTGTCTCTAAGTATGGGGGCCGGACACTATACCCAGCCTCCCAGCACTGCAGGGAGGACTGGGGGAGGCCAGAAGAGGAAGCCAGGGCCTCACGAGGATACCCAGGAACACTGGGAAGAACCATGGGGCTGGGCCGCGTTGGCTGCGTGCAGTCTGGGCAGGTGTGAAGCAGAAATTGCCCGCCCAGGAGTGGAAACCCACAAGCCAGCACCGTGGAGTGTAGGAAAAGGAGCAAATGACAAGAGAGGAGGCTCGGGAAGGGCTGATGGCCTCAAGGCGCGCTGGCTTCAGTTTGTTAAAGGGCCCCGCGTGCAGTGCCCAGGTGATGGCTGCAGGGAGGTTTGTCAGGAGAGGCATGGGCAATGGGAAGGCCAGGCGGGGTCCAGAGGGGGACACTCCAATTCCCACATGAGGGGACCAGCACAGTGAGGAACAAGGCCAAAGCCAGGGCACAAGATGGTGGGGTGGACCGGGGGGTGGGGGGGGGCCTACAGTTCCCCCTTCTCCATTTTCTTAGATCACTGCCACATAAGGAAACACCCTGACTCAAAGTCACACCACAACTGCGAACCTATAGTAACCGCCCCCTTCCTCCCCCCCCCCCTCCGCCCGCCCCCACCCCCCCCACCCCCCTACCCCCCACTTCTGGTTTCTGCTCCTGCCGCTGAAAATGCTCCCATGGGGAGAACAAGCCCCTGGTTTGCCCCACCAAACCTCCACCAGCTGATCAAACACCCAGCACACTGTGTACACTGGAAGGGGGGGACTGGCCGTGAGTAATGATACACACACACACACCCACATCACCCAGCAGCCTGCCCCAGTAACAGGACACACTTGCTTCCTTTCCTCCAAAGACAGGGTTTCCCAGGCACTGGGGGGAAATATGCCCCTGGCCTCCACTGTGGCCTTCTCCATCTCCCTCCTCCCGGCGCCTGGACATCCTTCCCAACTTCCCAGATACTTTCTCCTTGAACTTGAGCAACCTACAAAAGCCTCTCCCAGATCCCTTATACCCATGGAATCTGAACCAACTCAGTCAGGTAGGAAGCACAGTCGAGGTGTCCATATCCCCCACGAACAGAAAGTACTGAGGCCACCAGGAGTCCACCCAGCATCCTTGGGGCGCAAAGCGCACCCCCAACAGGCCTCCTGCAGACATCCCCATATGCTAGATACTGCTTCCTTTTAGTGACACAAGGAAGGAAAAGAAAACAGGCAGGTTGGGGCTGAGGGAGCCTCAGAGGAAGGAAAGGACGGAAGATCGAAGTCAGACAGACCTGGTTGCAAGAATTTATCCTCGTCTGTGAAACAGGTAGAAAAATAAATTCCGTGTAAGGTTATCAGAAATCGGAGCGCTGTTGTTAGCGCTCTGCATTCACAGAGAGCTCAAGGGAATTCAATATTTATGTGATATGTATATGGTTAAGAGAGGAGAAATTTCCTAAAATGTTACCAGGGAAACGAGGCGAGCGCACCACCGCGGGGCGGCGTAGGGAGCGGGGTAGGAGCACGCCGGGCGCCTCGGTGGAGACGAGCCCGCATTCGGAGCATCTGTGCGCGCAGGGGGCGCGCGGTCACAGCCGGTAGGCGGTGCAGGGGGACCCGCGGGGCAAGGAAAGGGGCGGCGGGACCCACCTGAAGACGCGCAGCACCAGGCAGGCGATGAGGAAGGCGGTGAAGGCGCACGCCACGATCACGGCCGCCTTCAGGGTGGGCAGGTCGCGGAGCAGGCTGGAGATGCGGGTCACCAGGGCGTCGCCGCTGCTGTTGGAGCTGCCGCCGCCGCCGCCTGTAACCGCCGCCTCCCCAGACCCGGTCCGGGTGGTGTTCACAGGCCGGGAGCCGGGCGGCGGGTGCTCGGGCTGCGGCACCGCGACCACCTGGGCACGGCTCGCGCGGGCAGCGGGCGCGGCCAGGAGCGCGAGCAGCAGCGGCAGCAGCGGCGCGGCGCGCATGGTGCAGGCGGGCGGGGCAGGGCGCGCAGCTGAGCCCGAGTCCCGCACCGGCGCCGAGGCCTGCGCCCGAGACTCCCGCTGCAGAGGCGGCTGCGCGGTGTTTGGCAGGAAACTGCGGCGCCCGGAAGAGCCCGCGCCGCCGCCGCCACTAACACGTTGCACGGAGCCATTCGACGGGCCGCGGCCCCACGTGGGCGGGGCAGGCCACCAGCCGGGGTGCGGGCTGCGCTCCGCTCGCTCACGCGCGGCCCCAATCACGCCGAGGACCTAGAATCCCTGGAAGAAGTAATGACGGCCAGGCTAACATTTAATCCCACAGCCCCTTTAGGAGACAAGCATTTCTATTGTTCTCATGTAATAGGTGATTTAGGACCCAGAGAGCCGGACTAAGAATCCAAGACTATGTGATCTGGAGGGAAGCCCCCACTCCACAGAAGGGGTGGACTCCGACGCCTGTAGTAAAGTGGGGGGCGTCACGCCCTAGGCATTGCATACATTTCGGTATCTCCCCGTTTTCCCTCTTTCCGCCAAAACTTCTTTATCTCACGGCTTCAGGCATTTGGCACCTCTGCTGGTGAACTGGGCTGGGATGTGCGTTTCGGCATTCCTCACTTCGCTGTGGACAGCAGCTGGGGCGATTGCTAGTCGCCCGCCCAGGCTCAATTTCAGACCCCAGGGAGTAACTGCTTGGCTGACTCGTGTGCAAGCTAAATGGTAGGTGAAGGTTCCAGTGTGAGGCCCACAGGCGGGATGTGATGGCGAGCGGAGTGCTTTTCTATGTACACTGAGGGCCGCAGGTTCCACCTTTCCCCCTAGGGATGGATTCTAATGGGACCCTCCAGTGGTGGAGTGGGTAAGCAGATAAACATACAAGGACTCACTGACCTTAAAACAGCTCACTGCTGGACCTGCTTTATTATCTGAAAAAGGCAGATAATAAAGATAGTAGAGTGTATGGGTTAGCTACAACACCTAACAAATTACCCCAAAACTTCACAGCCTAAAACAGCACACATACATTATCTCACAGTTGGTGGGGGGTCGGGAACCTGATCATAGCTTAGCTGGGCCCTCTGCTTCAGGGACTCTCACAAGGGTGCAATCAAGGTGCCAGCTGGGGCTGGGGTCTCACCTGAATACTCGAATGGGGAAGGGCCTGCTTCCACGCCCAATCAGGGGCTGATGGCCAGACTCAGCTATTGGCCATAGGTCCTTGCCATGTGTGTTTTTCTGACATGGCAGCTGGCCTCATCAAAAGGGGCAAGGGGCAAATCTATAAGGCAAAAGAGAGTTTGCTAGCAAGAAAGAAGTCATTATCTTATGAAACCCAATCACAGACATGACATCCTAACACCTTTGCTATATATAGGGTGTCCCCCAAAAAATGTATACACACTTTTAACCGCTGATAGCTCAATTGGTGTTTCTTTCTTTTCAGATTTAATCCATTGAAGTTAATAATTATTCAAAGTGTGTATACATTTTTGGGGACACTCTGGATATTCTCTTGGTTAGAGATAAGTCACAGATCTTGTCCACACTCAGGAGAGGGATTTACCAAAGCTGTGAATATCAGGAAGAGGGGCTTCTTCCAGCATCTAAGTAGGTGGTGACCTCCATAGGTACTACATTTTTATTTCATGAAATGAACAATAATCAGGTTATCAGAAGTCATCACCCAGGAAGTGCTACCTAAAATACACATTGCTTCTTTGAGCAAGCTCTGGTGGTGAGAAATTTGGACAAGTCACATGATTCAAGTCTCTTCCAACTCGAAAATACCACTTCCTGGCCTGTCAAAAATGTTGCTTTGGTACAGAGCCAGCTTTATCTGTCATCATGATATAATTTACAAAACAAATTCCTAATGAACCATCTCCGACATCCACGATTTTGCAGCACTGGCCTCTAAGGCATAGACCTCCCATCACAGGTCCGTGTGTCTGTCCTTATCAGAAATTCTTATTGGTAGAGCAAAGAGGTACTGAGTTTGAGAGCCTCTCGGTCAAGATGAGAGAGATGAGCACTGACTGAGTGAGTGGCCTTGGCCAAGGACTTAACCACCAAATTCAAGTTGTGTTTTTTTGATGACTAAAATTAGGAGAGTCACACTTAGCTCAAAAAAGTCACTGGAAGCGGCCATAAGAACAGAGGAAATATGAGTTAGCATTCCAACCCTTCTTCTGCCACCATTCAAGGATCAGCACAGATTTGTCTGACTATATAACAATGACTTAACACCACGAATACAGAAAGCATAAAGGTTGGATTTTTTAGAAAAGTGAAATTTTAGAACCTTTCACCCTAGCCGGTTTGGCTCAGTAGATAGAGCATCAGCCCTCAGACTGAAGGGTTGCGGGTTCGATTCTGATATAGGGCACGTACCTCAGCTGCAGGCTGATCCCCCGCCCTAGTCTGAGCCCATGAAGGAAGCAACAATTGATGTCTCTGTGTCTCTCCGCCCTCCCTTCCACTCTCTCTAAAAATCAATGGGAAAATATCCTTGGATGAGTATTTTTTTATATTTTTTTATTTTTTACAGAGAGGAAGAGAGAGAGATAGAGAGCTAGAAACATCGATGAGAGAGAAACATCGATCAGCTGCCTCCTGCATGCCCCCTATCAGGGATGTGCCCGCAACCCAGGTACATGCCCTTGACCGGAATCGAACCTGGGACCTTTCAGTCCGCAGGCCAACGCTCTATCCACTGAGCCAAACCGGTTTTCGGCAGACGAGTATTTTTTAAAAATACAAATAGAATCTTTCATTCTTCCTGATTATCCGATCTTCAAATGATCACAACAAAGGACTTACAAAATGCCCTTAAATTAGCGTTCCTTAGACGTTTTGATTCAACCAGCCATAAACATGACCTTTTTAAACATGGAACAGTGACGACAAGCAACAGAAACCCCCTCTGGCTGATTTCAGAAAAAGGAAATTTATTGAAGCATGTTGGGCTGCTCCTAAAATCAGCTGTCTGTTCTAAAAATGTGGGCTGTGAACTCCAGAAGTGCCTGAGCCACTTTCCGGAAACCTGCTCACTCAAAACTAATTCCGTAATAACACTAAGATGTTATTTGGCATTTTCACTGATTTAACATTTGCACGGATGGTGCAAACGCCATGGTGATCAAACCTGATGGTACCCTAGCATAAATCAAGATAAGCTATACTCACAGTAATTGGGTTCTTCACAGCCATGGGCTATAGGGAAAAAGCAAGCCAGATTCCGTTTAGAATGTCACTGATCGATCCATGACATGATTTAAGTCTTGACCCTGGAGAACAGATCATGTTAATATTTCATGTGATGAAATGGTAAGTATGGATGCTGCGCACCAAAACACGATGACTGTCTCAAGAAAAAGCACCTGGGAAACGTGAACTTCCCACGGTTTTCAGGAACACCGTTTTTAATCGGAAGTTTTTGAACTTCAGACCTGGCCTTTCCTCAAAAGTGAACGAGGTGAGCCTGTCGCTTCAAAAATAACAGCTACCAGTATTGTAGCCAATGATAATACTCCAAACCTGCAAGTGAAATTTTGAATTTTTAGACAACTTGTCCCTTTAGATGCTTTCTGCCATGAGCTGCACTGCTACTCATACTTCAAGCCTTCTCTGATGAGCGTGGTGGTGATACTAAAAAGTGCAGGGTTTGGATATTGTGGAATGCATTTGGAAGAGCTACCCACATCAGCACACCGATGTCCCCACATGTCCAGGGCACAATGTTACAAAATCTTGTGTGGGTAAAGGATCCGTTCAAAATGCAAGAAAAACCAGTGGATTTCGATGGAACAGAATACAAAAGTTCATGGGTATGGTTCCAGATTTCACACTGCAACTAATGGTTAAGAAATGACTACTTTAGCCAAGCTGGCGTGGCTCAGTGATGGAGGCAGGGAGGGAGGATAAGAGAGTGATGGAAGAGAGAAGGAAGGAGGGAAGATAAGAGAGTCAGAGGACATGAGTGAGAGGGGAAACTGAGCATCCTCTGAGGAGAACATCCTGCATCTTAGCATCAGCCCCTTCCAAAGGATGCAGCCCCTTCCTCAGCTGCTCCCATCGGCTCTCCTGGGGAGCTGACACAGTACCAGCTGCAGCTCATTTTAGTCCCCGCTAGAAATGAGGGCATTATCATATGATATTCATGCCTATTTTTTATAAATAAATCATCTTTCTTTACACAGAAGTAAAATTGCCTGAAGCTAGAACATTTAAAAGGAACGTTGGTGTTGATTCATAAAATAATGATGTGCCGGTTTGCCAGGCAATTTGTGAAAGCCCCAGAGCTAAAATACACCGAGTTCTAGGTCTATTTTTAGCCTGGAAAGGCCTCCCGGTGTTGTTCTCAGTTCACACTTGATAAAGGGCCGCTTATGCTTTCTCTGAAACTGGGCTTTCCCCAGTCAGTTCCATTCACACAGGGAACCCTAAAAGATGACCTGGCAAAGTAAGCGTATTTACAAAGTCCAAGCCCCCGGTACACAAATGCGTATCTAAACTCTACAGAAATAAATTATAAACCAAAGGATAATGGGGCCTGATCAGCCGCTGTGGGAAACAGGGCCACAGTGTTGACGTTTATGTGACTTCCCCAAGCGTGACAGGCAGATTTCTTGGACAGGAGGACAGCCATTCCGGAGCTGGGAGGGCTTAAAAACAATTGTTAAACCATAAGATTGGGGCCTCGCTGTTATCATGGGTCCCCAGTCCCCCCAATATCATGTGCTATTTTTTTTCTTTTCTGAAATCCGCATTTCATCACCTGTGATGATTTCTAAGATAGTCTGATTGCTCTTGTCAGTTTATCTGCAAAAGGATGCACAGCAGACTCGTAATTTTGGTTCCATATAACACAGGGGCAACAACCATCTGCCAGGGACTAAGGTTCTTCCCAGGACATGGGAAGTTCACTGCTAAACCAGAAAGTCCCAGGAAAACCGGGCCCCACTGGTCATCACACCTATGGGGAGGCACTCTAGGATGGGGCAGGGGCACAAGATAATGACTCTACCCTTTCACATATTTGGAATTTATCAAAAATGTTGTGTTATTAATTTTTAAGACAGGAAGGGAGAGGGATAGAGAGATGGAAACAGCAAGGAGAGAGAAACATGGATCAGCTGCCTCCGGCACGCCCCCTACTGGGGATCAAGCTCGCAACCTGGGCATGTGCCCTGACTGGGAATCAAACCTGGGACCTCTCGGTTCATGGGTCAATGCTCAACCACTGAGCCACACCGGCCGGGCTTTATTTGGAATGCTGAACCATGCGAGTTGATTACCTTTCCGAAAAATTAGGTTAAAAATGTTCTGCCAATCTGAGATGGGGGAAGACTATTGACATTAGTGGATCTCTAAGGATGGCAAACAGTAGTTTATTCGACCCGAGCAAAAATAACATCATTACATTTAAGTGTTGCTTTGTTTATTACTTCATTCGTTTCTGAAATATATCCTCCAAAAGACTTGACAATTAATCACCGAAAGAACTAAAAAAGTTGCCAAGTTCTTTCACACTCATTCTCCCAACACCGGAAGGTAACTGGGGCCCAGAATTTTGTTCCAGATCAACAATGAGGGGGGAAAAAGAGTCCTCGTGAGGTTATCTGACCTGCGCAGGGTTGGACGTGAGTGTGTGACGTGCCTTCTCTCCCCGGGACGGGCCTCTCCTTTGCTGGCCTCCTTCACATCTGGTTAACATTGTCCAACCATGGAAACAGCAGGCTGTTGCCAAAGAGAAATATTTCTATCCAAGTTTCTCAAGTGTCCCCTAGGAGAGCCCGCCAACCAGGGATGACATAATAGTGGCTGAGGGAACCCTCCCAGCCAATCACACTGCAGCAAAGGGTGCCACCCACAGAGCAAGTTTTATGGGCTTTTAATGGGACACAAAGTCCTCAAGTGCATCATGGGAGGAGGGCCCCAACCTCCGAGCGAAGGGTGGCCCATCTGTTTAGCTCCTCTTTGTCTAATACACATCAAAGTCACATTCATTCTTCCTCTTCTCGAAATGAAGATTTTTGAGAGGCAAAGACCAGCGGGGCAGAACTAAAGGGGTACAGACTTCTTTCTCCGGCCAGGCTGAGGGTGAGGATGGGGGCAGCTCACCCTCCCCGGGGCTGTCTGTACAATGAATGAATAGCCACCGGGAGGCCCACGCCAGCCTGCCGGATGAGAGCACACCCGCTGTCGTCTCCCTGAGTGTTTCCATCGGGGCCTGCAGGTGCAAGAGGAGTCACCCCGTGCGCAGAGGCATCCCCTCCATGCCCGTCCCGCTGTGATTCCCACAGTGGGTGCCACCCGCCTCTCAGAGAAAGGCCTGCGTTAGGTTTTGCATTTGCACAAATTCCTGTTGGAATTCCCAGGCAGAGCTCTTTGTCTTTTTTTTTTTTTAATATATTTTTATTGATTTCTGAGAGGAAGGGAGAGGGAGGGAGAGAGAGAGAAACAGCAATGATGAGAATCAGCGATGGGCTGCCTCCCGTATGCCCGCCCCGCCCCATCCCCACAGGGATCCGGCCCACAACCGTGACCTCTTGGTGCCTGGGCTGACTCTCAAGCGCTGAGCCGCACGTGGCTGGCCCAGGCAGAGCGTTTTGAAGGGCAGAGACACAGAGGAAGTTTTGAGATGGCCCCAGGGGGCACCTTCTCTCCGGCCCGGCCCGCAGTGGGAGTTCCAAGCCTGCGCGCCTCTGTGGCTGCCTCCTAGCCTAGCCCCTCCCCAGACACTCAGGTCTCCACACCGCTCCCTAGCCCTCGTCCTCTTTCCTGGCTCCGCTTCTGGCCCAGGGACGTTCCTCCCCCTCGAGACCATCCCCCGCTCCTCCCTCTGGATCGGCTCCTCTGTCTCCTCTAAGGCTTTGCCCCAGAAATCGCCTCCGCCTTCTCCTGTACCTCCAGTCCTCTACTGGATACTTCCCATTCTGGTCTCTCATCGCTTAACCAAATCCCCTCGACTGTGTACCGTGTACGTCGCCGAGAACTGAAGAGTTGCCCAGGATGAGGGAGGACACTGACGCCTAAAACCACAGAGGCCAGGGCACCACGGGCCTTGGGTCACCTGAGGGCATTGCTCACGTTTGGAATTAACTGTCTTTCCATCCAGAAGAAATTTTGCCTCGCTCATGTTCACAGTTTCCCAACATCTAACCCAATGTCAGGGGCATAGATGGCCCATTTTCAAAAATATTTCCTAACTGTGTTCATTGGGATAGCAATTCATTGGGGCCGCCAAAGAGCTAAAGGCCACAGTTCAAATCCTGTTCCCCTTCCTGCATGATCTTGGGCAAGTGGTTACTTTCATTTACATATTTATTTGTTTGTCCCTGAATGGTTTCAGGCAAATTTCTTGGCCTCCAAGAGCCTCTATTTACTCATTTGTAAAATGGAGATGATAATATCCACTTCAGCCAAAACCGGTGTGGCTCAGTGGCTAGAGCGTGGGCCTGCGGACTGAAGGGTCCCGGGTTCGATTCCAATCAAGGGCATGTACCTGAGTTGCAGGCACTTCCCCAGTGGGGGGCGTGCAGGAAGCAGCTGATCGGTGTTTCTCTCTCATCGATGTTTCTATCTTCCTCTCTGTAAAAAAAGATCAATAAAATATATTTTAAAAAAATAATATCCACTTCATAGAGAAAATTAAATGAGTGTGAAGTAGCTAACACAACGCCTGGCATGTAATAAGCTGTCAATAACTGTTAGCTGCTAATACCATTTGTTATGACTGAAGAGTCAGCACAGTGCATTCAATAGGGATTGCGTCCCTTCCCCCAGGAAATGAATTAATACAGGTGGCCTTACACCAGAGAGAAAGCTTCCCTAAAACAGCGGCTACACATTAGAATCCCCAAGGGGACTTTTACGAAGACTGATACCCAATCCCGGACCCATTCATCCAAACCTCCAGAGATGGGTCCTGCATCAGCTCCTTCAAGGGCTCCCCTGGGGATTCTAATGGGCACCTGGGGGTGAGAACCTCTGCCTCGGGGCCCTGGGCTAGCTGCTCTTCAGCTCTTAATTGCTGCACTGGGTCTTTCCCAACATTCCTCACTCAGCTCTTGTCAACATCAATTCCCTTTGTCCCCCTCCCTCCCTGTGTCTTCAGGGAAACAACTAGAGAACTCCAACCATCCATCCCAAAGCGCTTACACAGGCCCCTGCTGCTCCCTTCCCTTCAGGATCTTCACAGCCTGATATTCTCTCGGGAATCTGAAGAAATGAAAAAGAGGCCGCCTCATCTGCGTCTTCCCTAAAGGGACAGATGGCTTTCTCTTCCAGCCAGTGTTTCTCAAACTGGGCTCCACAGACACCTCCCTGGAGGTCCAGGCGTTCTGCAGGAGAATCATTTTGTTAGTGCTTTCCGTGTCCTGGTCATCTAAAGTATGCCCAGTGTACATTACCTGGCCACGCCTTTATAAGAGACCGACTGCAAGATTGGAATGCCCAGGTTTGTGTTTCATGACATAAAGGCAGTGCACATACACGGATTGTTGAAGTCCAAATAGAGGGACCACGGCGGGAAACGGAGTCCTCCCGTGGCACAAGGCAGTAGAAGCAAGAACACTCCAAGTGACCAGCAAACAGCCACCAGAGGTCAATTAACGACAGAAATAGATGCAGTTGGTGGGTCCTGTCTTAGCACAGTTGGCAACAGTTTTTTTAGCAGTAAATTGTAAGAGGAATGACATGAAGATACAAATTATTTTCAACTACAAACAACACGTAAGGTTTAATTTTTCTCACGTAAAGAAGTATTCGGAGGTGGGTGATAGCTGGAGAGCTGACACTGGTTCAGCCGCTCAGGGTGTTAGGGACTGAGGACTCCGGGCGTGTGGCTCAGTGGTTGAGCATCAACCTATGAACCAGGAGGTCACGGTTCGATTCCCAGGCAGGGCACGTGCCCGGGTTGTGGGCTCCATCCCCAGTAGGTGGTGTATAGGAGTCAGCCAATCAATGATTCTCTCTCATTGATGTTCCTCTCTCTCGCTACCTCTCCCTTCCTCTCTGAAATCAATAAAAATATGTTTTACAAAAAACAGAAATAAAAGTGATCTAAGTTAATTCACTCTAAGATCCTAAGAACTGATCACTTTATCCTCCTGTCTCCCCAGAAGAGACTATCCAGAGAGGGCAATTCTTAAGAAATGAATCTCTACTGAGTGAAATGTCTGAATTCTGGGAGAAATTTTTATTGCCTTAGCACAGAGCCCTAAAGCACTGGGGCCAACAGAGTACATGGCAAGGCTGATTTCTGGAGGGCTCGGATCTGCCCACCAGCCCACACTGCTTCAAGGGGGCATTGTGAGTTTGCTTCCATCTCCCTTCTTCTGAACTGAACATATCGCCCTGGCCAGTTCGCCTCAGTGGATAGAGTGTCCGCCTGAGGACTGAAAGGTCCCGGGTTCGATTCTGGTCAAGGGTACATACCTGGTTTGCTGGCTCAAGCCCCAGCAGGGGACGTGGAGGAGGCAGCCAATCGATGATTCTCTCTCATCTCTTTCTCCCTCTCCCTTCTTCTCTGAAATCAATAAAAATATATTTTAAAAAAATTTAAAAAATGAATTGAACATATCAACATTAAAATGCATACCACCTGCTAGCTCACCCCCACGATTAAGAGAGCTTCTTGCAGCCTACCTTAGATGAGCAGCGAAGTGAAATATCTATGTTCTGAGCTTTGCTCTGCCACCCAGCTGGAAAGAGTTCCATTCCGTGCCCCACCACTACCGCCACGGGCAGAAGCCAACCTCTACCGCTGCCCCCTCTCTGCCTCTATGGCCACAACTGCCAGGATCTTTCCAAGCAATACCTGAACTTTTGATTCAAAATCCCGTTCTGGGTGACTGGCTCCCTGGGAAACATTCAGACGTTGCCAAGGACTCACCCAATAAATTTGAGGCCCAGCAATTGACTTGAAGTCAGTGGCGCCTGACAGCTGCTCGGTCGTTGGAGGTGAAAAGCAGCCAAATTCACCGTTGGTTGTAACAGCTGAGTGCTCTTGGTCCATCTCATCTGAGCTGTTGGAGTGAAAAGCAGTCAGTTAGCAGCATTCCTGGCTGCAGCCTGGCTCCAACAGGTCGAACTGAAGGTCAGCTGTGAGCAGAGGGAAGGACGTCTCATCATCTGAATATAAAAGAGCCCAGCCAGCCCTAGCCCGTTTAGCCCGGTGGATAGAGCGCCAGCCTGTGGACTGAGGGGTCCAGCTTTGATTCTGGTCAACGGCATGAACCTAGGTTCCAGGACTGGGGCGCGTGCGGGAGGCATAGGTTACAGGACTGGGGCGTGTGCGGGAGGCAATCAATTGATGTGTCTCTCTCACCTCGATGTTTCTCTCTCTGTCTCTCCCCTTCCCTTCCTCTCTCTCAAAATAAATAAAAAAAGCCCAGCAGATCATGTACACAGCTTTATTTTCTTTTTTTATTGCTTAAAGTATTACATAAGTATAACATATATCTCCTTTTTCATGTACACAGCTTTATCCAGCATATTCTAACATGCTGGAAGACAGTAAGAGTCACTACAAGACTTCGGCCTTAAAGAAAAGAAAAACAGACTTCTGCCTTCAAAATTTTTAATAATCTTGTGAGTAATATAGAAAATTACACAGAACAACAGGAGACAGTACAACTAAGTAGCCATATACCTAGCTGGCATGCATCTCTGCCTGGGAGAAAGTTTTGATAGGCCTAAATTCTACATGTGATCAAATGCCAACACCCACGAAGAATCCTTCTCTGGCGACGTATCTTGGTACTCACTTTCTGCCTGACCCTGCCAAGGCCTGACAGGGGTCTCCTGCCCTTCTGCTCTGGGACAGGAGTCAGCCCTACCCTCAACTGATCCCTCCTGCAGGAGTTGAAGATGACAGGAGTCCAGGTGGCCTCTGAGGGTGTCTCCAATAGGGTGGGAAGCTGAGTCAAGTCCTCTCTCCAGCTCCTAGCTTCTTGAATCCAGTGTCATTTTGAGCAGGTGCCCTGTGTGCATCATCAGGAGCAAGGACCTAACAAAATCATCCAGGATCAAAGGCAAGCAGCTTTGCCTGGTGTCGCCAAACCCAGACTACATCCGAAGTCTTTCATCCCCACTCCAGAAGGTTAGGATCAGACTGCTCCAGCTGACCGCTCAGCCTCCCTTCTCTTGCTGGGAACAATGTCGAACTCTTGCAGCTCAGAGGTCTAGCAACTGCCACAGACTGTTCCTGGACTCATTCTTCTCTCCCCTCGTTCCAAGCCTTCTGAGCAAGCAAATGAGGGCTTCCAGCCATAGGAGCCGATTCCGTACGTGATTGAGTTACCTAGCCGAACTGGCCAGAAAAGGGTGGACGCAAACAAAATCAAAGCTAAAATTTGAATTTAGCCAAAGGAATTGTACATCAGGGAGTGCACAGTTTTTTCCACCGAAGAAAGCCAAAGGTAGATGTTAAGAAAATTAACTTAGGCATTTTTTCATGCATCATGGGCTCTATGTTAGCTAAAAGAGGGGTGGCATTGCCCAGCCAGCGTGGCTCAGTGGTTGAGAAGCTCTCTCTCTTTTCCTTCCTCTCTGAAATCAATAAAAATATTTTTTTTAGAAAAAGGAGGGTGGCATTGTCTTTAGAGACAGTGAATGCTGAGAGAAGTCAGAACAGTCTGATGAATGACAACGACCATGAATCCAGCTGCCTCCATGTTCAGCCACCTTGCCTTTGAACACCATGCTGAAACTCAGCCCAAGGATAACAATTTGATATAAAAAAAAAAAAAAACCATTACTAAGCATAACCACTGTACCAGTTAAGGCACTTGGTGCAAGCAACCGAAACTACCTCTCTCAAGCAAAATGGGAATCTGTTGGAAGGATACAGGATGGCTCGCAGGATGGAATGTAGACTTGGACCACTGCTCCTAGGAAGGTAAAAACCAGACCCGCTCTAGGAGTCTGGGAAGCTGGGCTGGCGAACACAGGATTCAGAAGAGCACATCCCTTGAGAGGCAAACACCAGCTGCCAACCGAAGCGCCTTCCAGAGGCCCTGCCCTTCGGTGCCATCTGTGGTCCCTCTAAGAACTAGGGGAGAGGGGGAGGATGTGGCTGTGGCCTGCTAGTGCCCAGGGCACCTGGGAACCAGTATAGCACGTGGGCTGGTATTCCTGGCCCTCTCGGGAGCTTCCCGTCACAAGGCAGCTACCACCAAGTTACTGCCTGCCGCGGCTTTTGATTCAACACCCCCATCCCCACTCTCCCCCAACCCCATGGTCCTCCGTCCAACCGTGACCATGGCCTTCTCCTGGTCAGCTCCACCATTATCACCTTGAGGGCGCAGTGCAGCCACAGGAAGGGAAGTCAGCCGTAGGGTCAACGGGGGGACGAAAACACAGTACCAGCGGAAGAGGCTGTCATGGGCACCTGTGCATGCAGGACCGGGAACACCGTCACTGTCCTTTCTGTTTAGAGTCCTGTATAGGCACATATGTATGGTTCATATAATTGTTTACGTACATACTTACGTCTAGTCACATACGTTAACTGTACAGAAATCCTTAGTGCTGCTTATGGGGTTCATTGCTGGATGGAGAAAAGTTGCCAGGAGGACGAAAGAAGGCTGACCAGGAGAAGTAAATCATACTTTCTCTCTGGTCTTCCCAATTCTCTCCTTCCCCCTCTCCTCCTCCCCTCTTCCTCTCCTCTCCCCTCCTCCTCCCCTTTTCCTGCCTCCTTCCCCCTCCCCTCCGCCCCTCCTCCTCTCCGCTCCTCCTCCTCTCCTCCTTCCTCTCTCTCTCTATCTCTCTATCTCTATCTTCCAATCTCACTAGCCTGCCTCTGCCTCCCCACCCCCTGCCTCTATTTCTTTAGAGATCCCAAGTCATCTTATGACTTTTCCTCTACAGTTACCTACACAGGCCTTTATACACACAAGCAATCTATCACCATGTCACCATTGTTATCAACTCCATTAGCATCGTTCTTTAGGTTGCCAGTTGAAAATCTTTATATAAAACAAATGTTTGTAAATTCTCACGTGTTCTCATTGACTTCCGCTGCCACCCCAGAGCTATGATCCAACAGAGGGAAAAACTGCCATATGCAGTAAAAACCACAGTTGGAAACTTCTACATCCTTAAAAGAATATGCTCCCTTTGACTATGATTTATGAGGATACAATTCTCCCACGGAGCATCTGCAAGAAATGTTGGTCCAACAGGCAATCAATTAGAAAGAGTGCTTCATGTTAAAGTGTATTTATGTTTTATTAACCACCGTTTTTGATTGATTGGCTTCTGTTTTATCGGGTTTTCTCAGTGACCCAGTGTAAATCGACTGCGTAATCATTCACACTTGTAATCATTTGTCCAGATATTCAGTGCAGACCGTCTGGAAGCCCTCTGGGCAGTGCCTGCTGAGAAACTCTCACTTCTCAACACCCTCCCCTTGTTCGTGGTCACGTGTGATGACTTGTCCTCCGCTCCTCCACCCCTTAACAACTCCCTTGAGCCATGATACAGCCCTCCGAGGACTGGCCTTGTCCCCCTTCTCGGCCGCTAGGTCACATTTACTCCTTGAGTTGTATCTGCTTCTGCCCTCTTCCTGCCCCAGGTTTCTGCCAGGCACAGGCTCTGCCCCCGTTTGCCCTGCGGTCCATGCATTTATTCGTCAGATGCTCAGAGCAGAGTACTCAATGTTACTCCTTCTTCAAGATCATGTTAGCATTGTGCTGGTAGCGAGTAGCTGCGGATTTTTTTGGTTCTGGCCTTTCTAGGCAAGGATGCCCAGTCTTTCTGTTTGTGTTTGTTTGTTTTTAGTCCAATATTGTAGGCACTTGGCGTGCTTGTCATCTGTGAGGTGCTTTCCTGCCCTAGACTATCAGATGTGCAAGAGCAACACAGCCCAGCAATCTGTCCCTGAAATAACCTCCTCAAAACTCAGGTCAAAGAGCACCTGCTGAGGCTTCACAACATCCAACATCTACATGGAGTGGCCAGATGATGATGATCTCTGAACGCATAATAATCTGAGCACTCAGTGTACATCCTATATAATAAAAGGCTAATATGCAAATTATCTCCTCTACCAGGAGTTCAACCAGCAGGCAGGCCGGCCAACCGCCCATGTCCCCTCCCCCTGGCCAAGCTGGCCGGACCCCACCCATGCACGAATTCATGCTGCATCAGGCCCCTAAAATATATATATATATATTTAGTTCTGAGATCATAATAATGTGTTCAGAGATCATAATAATCTGGCCACTCAGTGTATATCTTAAGGGATATGACCTGTTCCCAACCAACAAAAACCAGAGCCTGGAAAACCATATTAGCAGCACACTTACATAGAATTAATCTTTATATGAGGTGTGCTCTGATATGATCTATTCTATTTCATTTGTAAAAACTGGTTGCCCCCATTAAATTGATTCCACTACTGGGCTGCATCCCACAATTTTTAAAAATACTGCTTCCATCAGTCCTGGCCGAGGAGTTAAACTAGATAATGCCCCCATTTGACAGGTGGGAAACTGGGTGGGAAAACACTGAAGACCTGGGCCTGAGTCCCTGCTCTTTGACTGCCCGGCTGACCAGTACAGGACAAATCCCTTAGCCTCACTGGGACTCACTTTGCATTTTAATTCAAGGTGCTGACTGCTCTATCCTATACCAGGTATACCGGTTCATAATGCATACTCAGTGTACCGGTTCATAATGCACACCGGGTGTACCGGTTAACAATGCACACAGGGTGTACCGGTTAGTAATGCACACCGGGTGTACCGGTTAGTAATGCACACCGGGTGTACCGGTTCATAATGCACACTGGGTGTACCGGTTCACAATGCACATTGGGTGTACCGGTTCACAATGCACACCGGGTGTACCGGTTAACAATGCACACCGGGTGTACCGGTTAGTAATGCACACCGGGTGTACCGGTTAGTAATGCACACCGGGTGTACCGGTTCATAATGCACACTGGGTGTACCGGTTCACAATGCACACTGGGTGTACCGGTTCATAATGCACACCGGGTGTACCGGTTAGTAATGCACACCGGGTGTACCGGTTCATAATGCACACTGGGTGTACCGGTTCACAATGCACACCGGGTGTACCGGTTCACAATGCACACCGGGTGTACCGGTTAACAATGCACACTGGGTGTACGGGTTTATAATGCACACCGGGTGTACCGGTTAGTAATGCACACCGGGTGTACCGGTTCACAATGCACACCGGGTGTACCGGTTCACAATGCACACCGGGTGTACCGGTTAGTAATGCACACCGGGTGTACCGGTTCACAATGCACACCGGGTGTACCGGTTCACAATGCACACCGGGTGTACCGGTTAGTAATGCACACCGGGTGTACCGGTTCACAATGCACACCGGGTGTACCGGTTCACAATGCACACCGGGTGTACCGGTTCACAATGCACAATGGGTGTACCGGTTCACAATGCACACTGGGTGTACCGGTTCACAATGCACACTGGGTGTACCGGTTCACAATGCACAATGGGTGTACCGGTTCACAATGCACACTTGTTGTACCGGTTCATAATGCACACTTGTTGTACCGGTTCATAATGCACACTTGTTGTACCGGTTCACAATGCACACTGGGTGTACCGGTTCACAATGCACACCGGGTGTACAGGTTTATAATGCACACCGGGTGTACCGGTTCACAATGCACACCGGGTGTACCGGTTCACAATGCACACCGGGTGTACCGGTTCACAATGCACACCGGGTGTACCGGTTCACAATGCACACCGGGTGTACCGGTTCACAATGCACACCGGGTGTACCGGTTCACAATGCACACCGGGTGTACCGGTTCACAATGCACACCGGGTGTACCGGTTCACAATGCACACCGGGTGTACCGGTTCACAATGCACACCGGGTGTACCGGTTCACAATGCACACCGGGTGTACCGGTTCACAATGCACACCGGGTGTACCGGTTCACAATGCACACCGGGTGTACCGGTTCACAATGCACACCGGGTGTACCGGTTCACAATGCACACCGGGTGTACCGGTTCACAATGCACACCGGGTGTACCGGTTAGTAATGCACACCAGGTGTACCGGTTCACAATGCACACCGGGTATACCGGTTCACAATGCACACCGGGTATACCGGTTCACAATGCACACTGGGTGTACCGGTTCACAATGCACACTGGGTGTACCGGTTCATAATGCACACCTGGTGTACCGGTTCACAATGCACACTTGTTGTACCGGTTCACAATGCACACCGGGTGTACCGGTTCACATTGCACACTTGTTGTACCGGTTCATAATGCACACTTGTTGTACCGGTTCACAATGCACACCGGGTATACCGGTTCACAATGCACACCGGGTGTACCGGTTCACAATGCACACCGGGTGTACCGGTTCACAATGCACACCGGGTGTACCGGTTAGTAATGCACACCAGGTGTACCGGTTAGTAATGCACACCGGGTGTACCAGTTCATAATGCACACTGGGTGTACCGGTTCACAATGCACACTGGGTGTACCGGTTCATAATGCACACCGGGTGTACCGGTTAACAATGCACACCGGGTGTACCGGTTCATAATGCACACTGGGTGTACCGGTTCACAATGCACACCGGGTGTACCGGTTAGTAATGCACACCGGGTGTACCAGTTCATAATGCACACTGGGTGTACCGGTTCACAATGCACACTGGGTGTACCGGTTCACAATGCACACCGGGTGTACCGGTTAACAATGCACACCGGGTGTACGGGTTTATAATGCACACCGGGTGTACCGGTTAGTAATGCACACCGGGTGTACCAGTTCATAATGCACACTGGGTGTACCGGTTCACAATGCACACTGGGTGTACCGGTTCACAATGCACACCGGGTGTACCGGTTCACAATGCACACTGGGTGTACCGGTTCACAATGCACACTGGGTGTACCGGTTCATAATGCACACCTGGTGTACCGGTTCACAATGCACACTTGTTGTACCGGTTCACAATGCACACCGGGTGTACCGGTTCACATTGCACACTTGTTGTACCGGTTCATAATGCACACTTGTTGTACCGGTTCACAATGCACACCGGGTGTACTGGTTCACAATGCACACCGGGTGTACCGGTTCACAATGCACACCGGGTGTACCGGTTCACAATGCACACCGGGTGTACCGGTTAGTAATGCACACCGGGTGTACCGGTTAGTAATGCACACCGGGTGTACCAGTTCATAATGCACACTGGGTGTACCGGTTCACAATGCACACCGGGTATACCGGTTCACAATGCACACTTGTTGTACCGGTTCACAATGCACACCGGGTGTACCGGTTCACAATGCACACCGGGTGTACGGGTTCACAATGCACACCGGGTGTACCGGTTCACAATGCATACTGGGTGTACCGGTTCACAATGCACATTTGGTACACAGGTCTCTCAGGGGGATCTAATGAAATGAAAACTGTAAGAGCACTTTAAAAATATTCAAGTACCATTCACGTGTAAGAAGGTAGGGTGTCAGTCATTGAGAAGAAGTGACAGCATAAGCTGCTCGTTTCCACATGCTGTTTCCCTACTACTCAGCTTAGCTGCTTGTGGAAGACAGCCAGGACCTGCGTCTTCCAAGAACAGGAAGGAAATGAGAAAGCCTGACAAAGAGATACAACAGAGCACATCCTGAGATAAGCACCGTTTTATTGGCCAGCAATTCACAACCTGGAGCCAGTGGCTCAGTGCTTTACATTCCAAGAGTCATCAAAAAATCCATATAATACTATATATATGTGTGTGTATATATATATATCCTATATATATGTGTGTATATATATACACACACATACATACAGACTATATATATGCTGACATACATATATAGTATTACATGCAATACATGACATACATATAGCTTATATACTAGAACATACTAGATAATATATAGTATATGGTTTAATATTATATATGTGCTAGTATATAGTGTATGCTAGTATATACTACTCATATACTAGTATAATATATTACATATGCTAGCATATAGTGTATGCTAGTATATACTATTAATATGTAGTATATAGCATAATATATATGCTAGTACATATACATTACAAACACTGTGTATGCTATTAATATGTAGTATATAGTATATATTAAACATATGCTACTATGTAGTACATATACATTACAAACACTGTGTATGCTATTAATATGTAGTATATAGTATATATTAAACATATGCTACTATGTAGTACATATACATCACAAACACTGTGTATGTTATTAATATGTAGTATATAGTATAATATTAAACATACGCTACTATGTAGTACATATACATCACAAACACTGTGTATGCTATTAATATGTAGTATATAGTATAATATTAAACATACGCTACTATGTAGTACATATACATCACAAACACTGTGTATGCTATTAATATGTAGTATATAGTATAATATTAAACATACGCTACTATGTAGTACATATACATCACAAACACTGTGTATGCTATTAATATGTAGTATATAGTATAATATTAAACATACGCTACTATGTAGTACATATACATTACAAACACTGTGTATGCTATTAATATGTAGTATATAGTATATATTAAACATACGCTACTATGTAGTACATATACATCACAAACACTATATATGTAATATACATTCTAGTTCTCAGAGGCTTTGTGGCCAAGTGTCCTCACAGTGCTACTGATGCTAAGCTGATAGATCCCTTTCCTCATGATTCCAGAGCTCTCCAGAGGCCATCACTTTGTCTGGGTGAGTGGCCCAGCATAAACAGGAGGGGACTTGGCACATGCTCCATAATATTTGATCTGACTCCTGACATTAATCAAAGAACACCTGCACTGGGCCAGAGGATTCAGAATCTATAAGCCATTAGCCACCACTGACATAAGCCTCTGAGAAGCAATTCCTATGCCAACAAGACTTCCAGCTGAATTTCCCTTCACTCTGGAGATTTCAACTCAAAAGCCTGCAGGAGCCCGCTATATCCCACAAATGGGGAGAGAGGCGCACGCTCCTCACTGCGCACACCACCCATCTAAAAGGACCAGATCTCCTAGTGTTCCTAAAGGAGTGAAAAATCTGGATTTTTACATGAAATTGCCTGATTCCTCAATGGTTGCTCAATTTAAAAGAAAAAGACAAATAGATCTAAGAAAACTGCAAATTCTGCCTGCGAACATCCAATTAATGGCCACTACTTTTTTTCAAAAAAGCGTAATAAGCCCTAGCTGGTTTGGCCCAGTGGATAGAGCGTCGGCCTACAGACTGAAGGGTCCCAGGTTCAATTCCAGTCAAGGGCACATGCCCGGGTTGTGAACTCGATCTCCAGTGTGGGGTGTGCAGGAGGCAGCCGATCCATGGTTCTCTCTCATCATTGATGAAGTTTCTCTCTCTCTCTCCCTCTCCCTTCCTCTCTGAAATCAATAAAGTATATACTTTTAAAAAGCATAATGGTTTTCTATTACAATATCTCATTAAGAGGTAAAAATGCAAGTGAAAAGTCAAATTCATCTGGTGTTCTGCTCTAGACTTTCATGCTGTCTTTGCCCAGGTCCTCTAAAGGACACAGCCTGAGGCGAGGATTAAGGGGGCACAGTGTATTGGGGGGACGCTGTCCCTGGGTGAAGAAAAAGAAGGGACTGGGGAAAGGAGGGAAGCCGTACGAAGTTCACAACAAGCCACCAAGAGACACACAGGTCAACAGCCAGGTGGATTCGCCCCACACCAGGGGCGGAACTGGCTCTCAGAGCGCAGTCCATGGGAGCAGGAAAGAGGGGAGCTTAAGCTTCCAACCCCAGGGCGGAGGAAGGGTGAGAAAAGTGAGGTGGCTGGAGTACAAGTGGGACCTGAGGGGGTGACTTCTTGCTTTGGGCCATCCGTGCCCCCCTCCCCTCACCTTAGTCCCGGCCCTGGTCAGCTCACCCCCGCTCCTGTTTCCCATTAGTCAGTGTTCGCCCCACAGGGTGAACCTCACCTGAACTTGCGGTTGCCAGATCCCATAACCACAGAGGTGCTTCTGTGTGTTCAGGAGAACCAGAAACTCCAGGCATGTGGCCGGGCTGCACGCCAGGGGGGAAGGAGGGCACAGCACTCTCTGAGCAGTGACTGGCTGGCCCACTGGTTTCTGCAATATGGTCCAGGATGTGGTTGGTGCCTTTAAAAAAAAAAGAGGCCACTGAGGAATCTAGGCTGGTACAGATAGTCTGTGTGGTTGCAGGGACATATCCAAAGAACAGCTATATTAAGAACCGTTGCGTTAGATGAAACATTACAAAAGAAAGGAGGCACAAATTCCAGCATCAAAAATGAGGGAGGGACATGACTGCAGATCCTGCAGACAGTGCAAGGTATTTTATGAGCAATTCTTTGCCAAAAAGCACAACTTAGATGAAACAGGCAAATTCCCTGAACAAACCACTGTCACAACGATCCCCTCTGTAAGGTGTAAATGTCTAACCACTATGTTGTACACCTAAAACTAACGTAATATTGTGTCAACGCCAGTCAAAACATAAACTTTTAAAATATTACTCAGCTGACACGGCCCAAGGCTATAGAACGGATCTGAAGCTCCCATTACAAACTGAGGGAAAATGCCATAGTTTACACATCTACACACTTCCTCACTTTCTCAATACCCTTCGAGTCAGAACATTCATAAATTTACAAAGCCTCGTAATTTAAAGTCAAATAGCAGAGCTCTTTAAGCCGGGGTCTTGGCAAAAGGACTCAAATGGAAGCTTAGCCTCCAGGCTTAATATAAATACAGAAAGAGGGTTATAAAACCAGTCAGAGGAGTTGGGAGGGGCAGGAGGGGCAAATCTGGAGAGGAATCTGAAAATAGTAGAACCGTACCCCACTGCTCCAGAAAGCTTAATCCAGAAAAACACTGCAACGACAGATGGCTGCCAGCTATTTTACATCAGGCGGCAGACTCGGGCGCCTCCAGGGGTCAGAGACCCACTCAGACATCAGGCAGCGAGAGGCTAAGGGCTGACGAGCCCCTTGCAACTTCTGGGCTCCATCTGGTTTTGCAACAGCGTATGTGCTCAGCATCTCCAGATTTTCTGGATGACTCTTTGAAATCTCCCATTGTTTCACTGTTGGCTCAAGTTTAAGGGGGGGGAAAAATGCTGTGTGAGCCAAACAAAACACAACAGCAAGCCAGAGACAGCCTGCAAGCCACCAATTTGTGGCCTTGACTTTGTGTTGTGGTCTTAGGAGGTGGGGTGCAGAGAGAGGAGGCTGTGAGGTGTGTGTGTTTGTATGTTTGTTTGTTTGTTTGTTTGTTTGCTTTGGCTTTTTCCTGTTTTTGAAAGATCAAGCTCTCGTTTCTTTTTCATGACCTCCGGGTGTTGGGGACTTCAAAACAAAGAGCAACAGTCACCGTCAGACATTCCGGCTCTTTCTCCATCCTGCTCCCAGGATCCAGCAGATAAGATGCTAAATCCTAAGATTTGAAGAGGTTGGGTTTCTTCTCTCCCCTTCAGGCTCCTGCCAACTCGCTGTCCTGCCTTCAGTTTTTGAAACACTCTGGTGATTTTGTTTACTGCTGTTTCCATGTGGCTGCGCTGCATGGGGCGCGGGGAGGGCGAGGGGACACCGAGGTTTCATATTACTGTGAGAAGATGTTATTCGGTGTCAGGAAACAAGATGAAAAGCAAACATGCCTAGAGATTCCTGGAAAGAAAGCAGATTCGTTGCAGCCTCTGAGCCCAGGCAGCGGTGTGCGGAGCTCCTGGGCTTGTCTGCCATGGCCACCTGGTCAGGTCCAGTGAGCCAACCCAAGGCAGCTGCGCCTTCTCAAGGACACACTTCAAAGGCGCACAGCATGCTGCGCAGGATGCCTGGCACTAATGAGCCAGCTCCCACCAGCACCCAGCTCCCAGCGGCAGGAGAATTTCCCAGCATCACCCTTAAGCATGGTGACGGCAATGCAATCCTTGAGATGAAGCACTCAGGAGGGCGGGCCAGCAGGCAGTGGCTGCATCCCCCGAACTGCAGAGATGGGCGAGCACTCAGAAACGCAAGGGGCTAAGAACATGACAGAATGCAGAAGGATGCTGACAAATGTCCTTACAGCCTCTCTCCAATGCACTTGGATCAGCTCGGCCAAGATCCCCAGGGACCCAGCCCCACTTCCTAAGGAGCTGTCTATCTCCTTTGTGGGTCCCCATCAAGGCCACTCAAGCCACAATTTCCAGCAACTGCCACTTCACAGTGGCTCACACAGAAAGCAGAGGGTTTCCAAGGCGTCCGGCTGCACTCCTGGGACTCCCGGGCCGGCTTCCTCTCCCCCAGGTCCACGGAGGGAGAGGCTGAACAGGTGCCAGGGCTTTAACAAACCCCAACCACGCTGCACCCTGGGAGAAAGGAGAAGGGCACGGCTCCCCAGGAAAGGAAAGCAGGGAGTTGAGGGATTTCTTTCAAGGACTTGGGGACGTCAAGAAAGGAAAGAAAAATAGATCTCCGTCTACAACGCCTGCCCAATCACCTGGGAGCCAACTGTCCTCAAAATTAGGAAGCCTTTATTCCTGAGATGATGTTCTCTTGAAAAGTAAGATAGGCCAAAACCGGTTTGGCTCAGTGGATAGAGCGTCAGCCTGCGGACTGAAGGGTCCCAGGTTCGATTCCGGTCAAGGGCATGTACCTGGGTTGCGGGCACATCCCCAGTAGGGGGCGTGCAGGAGGCAGCTGATCGATGTTTCTAACTCTCTTATCTCTCTCCTTTCCTCTCTGTAAAAAATCAATAAAATATATATATATAAAAAAAAGAAAAGTAAGATAGACTCTTCAGGGCCTCCTTAATGTTCCAGGGAAGGAAGAAGTCAAAGAGGAAACAAGCAGAGACGTATTTCTACTCTTCTAAAGGTCTTCCCAAATTCTGAAAGAAGTTCTGCCTGAGATCAGTGTTTGTCATGGGAAAAGTCTCAAAGTCAAGGCAAGTAATCGTACCTCACATTGACAGTGTCTGGTCATGTTCTAAGACGTAGGCGCTCTTCGTATCCCTGCAGCAATCCTATGTGGTAGGTCCTTCCACAGCTCCCAATTTGCTAATGAGGAAACTGGAGCACAGAGAGGTTCAATGACTTGCCCACAGTCACACAGCTAAGAAGCGGCAGAGCTGAGATTTGAACTTAGACCATCCAAGTCGATATGCACCGCTGCCTTTTGCAATTTGATGCTCTAAGTCCATGGTCGGCAAACTGCGGCTCGTTAGCCACCTGCGGCTCCTTGGCCCCTGGAGTGTGGCTCTTTCACAAAACACCACGGCCTTGGCGAGTCTATTTTGAAGAAGTAGCGTTAGAAGACGTTTAAGTTTAAAAAATTTGGCTCTCAAAAGAAATTTCGATTGTTGTACTGTTGATATTTGGCTCTGTTGACTAATGAGTTTGCTGACCACTGCTATAAGTAATAATAACAAAGACACAAAGAACATGTTCTAATTAACAAAGTATTCTCAGTTTTTTATTTATCCCAAAAAAATATTTTTGTTTAACACTCACCAAATGCAGGTCCCAGAGGTAGAGGGCTGAGCGAGTGATTCCCAGGACCTGACCTCACAGTTCTCGTCTCCAGCAGCAGACAGACCAAGTCAGGGCTCCTAAAATTAAACCGATAACGGTAGCGGTAAGTGCCATAAACAAACGCACACACACAGGGGTCATCACTCTCTGAAATAAATATCATTTTCCTCCTTTTACAAATAAGGAAACTCAGATTTCAGGGTGAAATGCAATACGGCAAAAAGAACCCACAGAATTTCTAATTGTATTTATTTTTGAGTAGCTATTCAATACAGCCATATCATTTGACATGCAAAAGATACTAAAGGGTATAGGCAAAAAGCCTCTTTTATCCCCCTCACCCCCAGCCTCCCAGCTCCCCTCAGCAAGGCAATCGATGCTGAGTCTCCCATTTCCTGGGTCTCCTGCCGGAGACACTCATTAGTCATCCAATACACATGCATTGTCTTTCTCTACACAAGTTACGGCACAATGGACACACTGTTCTGTTCCTGGGGTTTTTGTCTCTAACAGATCAATACACACTGAGCTTCCTCATTTTCTCAAGCCTGCATGGCATCTCATGGCACGGATGTGTAACTCTGTCTAACTCCTGTTTCGGCCCGTCTCCTACTGATGGTCATTTAGGCGAGTTCCAAACTAGCACAGTGATGCAGGGACCCACGAAATGGACAAGCCGTTTTTCGCACACATGAATGTGTCTGCGAGATAACCTCCTAGAAGTGGGATTACAGGGTGCATGGCCTTGCACATTTGGAATTTTGATGGATAATAACGGTATTGTCCACCACTGGGATGTCCCCGGTTTGCACTCACCCAGCAGCGGGTGGGCATGCCTGTTTGACCAAACCCCAAACACAGTGGAAACACTCTGCTTGGAGAATCAAAGGACCCAGAGGCCCCCTGCAACCCTCAACCATTATGGCCCAACTGCTGGCCTCTCAACCTCTGAGCACCACGGACCTCAGGGGAAAACTGGGCTGAGTAGTGCTCCCCCACGTGTGTCCCTGAGGCATCCGACCCACAGCCCTTTGGAGTCGAGGTGGGAGGCACTGGAGCTCCCCAGGAGAGCAGCTCACGAGAGATGTCCCCAAGGCCAACACAACCTGCACAGAGCCAGGGCCACACAGGACACCTCAAAGCAGACTCCAGGAAAACGGCTCAGGCTCTGCAGCCAGACAAGCTGTGTGACCTTGGGCAAGCTGCTGACCCTCTCCCAGGGAACGCTGAAAAGTCCCATACTTAAAGCATCAATGCAATGCGCTCCCAGGTTGCATCCTGGTGGGCAGACGGAATGTGCAAGATCCACCGTGTTGCATTCTAGCGCATTTCTGCAAGAAACTTAAAAAACACCCAACGTCACAGCCAGGGTGTGGTGGCACTTGAGACAAATTAAGGAAGATACAGAATCTCGGTTGAGAGCTGGTGGCTGGAAATGCGTCAGGTCTGAAAGACAAACTCTAACCCCGAGGCAGGATGTGAGACAGAAGTGAGAGGGCAAGAATAACGCTAATGATGTGGAGGCCACTATCTATGCCTCGCCCATACCTGTGGCCCGCGCTCTGGATGACTGCCAACCGCCACTGTCATCTGTGCCTGGGGGCGCTCTCAAAGCTGCAGATCTGCAGGCACTGGGGGAATCGGTGCCCACCAGCCTCAACCAGCCACTAGCACCTGTAAATACCCCAGCGCCCTCACCCTTCAGGTGGGATCATTCTCTGTCCCAGCCCACATCTCCCACAGGATCGAGCCCCAGCTGCCCAGGGTGGGAGCTGGCCTCGCCACACAGCTGCCTGGCTGCCTGCGCGTTTTCCCCCCAGCTCCTCACTGTGTCTCAGGATTTGCTCCTGGGGGAACCTCTGTGTGCCAGGCACCGAGCTAGAGGCTTCACACACAGGGTGCAGATCTGGCATAGCATCCATCAAGTAAGGCCTACCCACGCACCCAGGGAACGGCCAGGCCTGCGTCAGCACAAAGGCCCACGGCGACAAAGGGAGAGTGAGCCAACTCTGAGGCCGAGCCAGGTGAACAGTGTGACTGAGCAGGTCTTTTTCAGGTCACGCTTTCTCCGACACAGAAACAAGGCCAACGCAGGGAGAACCGGGCCTCTCAGCCTGGAAGTGCAGGCCCATTGTCTGGGGCTACGCGCCCTTAAGAGGACACAGTCCCTGGGGAAATCATGTGACCGTAGTAGATGGGGTTTAGTCGGCTCCACTTTTTTATTTTTACCTTTATTGTTGAAAGTATTACATATGACCCCCTTCTTCCCCCACTGATTCCTTCTAGCCGGTCCCCGCCCCCCACCCCAGGCCTTGAGTCTGCTCCACTTTTGCAAATCTACCCCCTGTTCCAGGCTTGGCCTGAATTCACCCCACAGGTTCCGGAGTCCTCTTCACCCCTCTCGGGAAAGGCAGAAGTGAGCCCTAGGTGCGTGTGGGAGCTGGATCGTTGGCGTCTCGAGCACAGAGAAGGCACGGAAAATCACTGCCTGAGCCATGAGCTCTGATTGCTGCTTGTCCTTCTGGGCAGGAGGACAACAGGCCATGCGCTGTGGCTTCTTGCAACAACAAAAAAACCCATTTCTTAATGAGGTTTATTTAATTTAGGGCAGTGGGGAGCTTTCGGGTTATTAGGCCGAAAATGAAGGCTTCATTTAACTGCCCACTTAACGAAAGACACTTTGCTTTTGTAAATTAAGGAATTATTTTCAAGTGTTCGAGGCCACTGGATGACCTCGAGTAAAGCCTCCAACGTGCTCAGGTTTGGGTGCCCACTCTGTCAATTTAACAGATTTGAGCAAACAACACCAAAGCCTTTATCTGGCTTAGCAATCTACAGCTTTGTTCACCTCGCTCCCTTCTTTCCACAGAGGTTCCTTCAAATCCCATCTCCCAGGAGTATGAAGTGGGAAAAAGCAAGATATGAAGCAGTATGATAAAATATTATCTTTAGTTTTAAAAACAAGGTGGGCCTAAGAATGTGTCTCCGGATTTTCTGTGCATGAGAAACTGTGCAAGTGGGTATAGGAAGTACTTACCTGGGGGAGGAGGAGACAGGTATTAGGAGTTGGGGTAACTTTTTGTTGCCTATTTGTCCATACAGTGACTGTGTTAGCCATTCAAATAATTAAACCAAAAGAAAATGAAACAAATCCACATCTTAATTTTATCGTTCTCTCCAACCTTCAGGGTCTTCGGGGACTGTTGGGGACCACACATCTCCTGTCTATTCCGGATCACGCCCCCCCGAAGTTCCCCAGAGAGGGTCCCATCTACAAACAAGGAAGTTCAAAAAAGACAGCAAAATCCGTCCCTGTGCATCCATGAAAAAATAATCACCTCTACCCGTTCCGTAGGTTAAGGCGCCGTGCGTGCATCATCCAAGGTCTTCTGGCCGAGTTAACACCAATCATCACTTCGCCAGGCAGCTCGTGGGGACCGCAGAGGGGCAGCCGGGCATCATGAAGGCTTTACAGCTCATGCTCGTAAAACGTGATAGGAAAATTCATCTTTGAGGTTTACGGCCCACAAAATCCTCGATGTCTCTTTTATGGATGCTTTTCAAGTTCTCTGCTGAGTGGTGAGTGGTTGACCTGCGCAAAAGTGGGGCTGAGCATCTTCCTGAATGGAAAGTAGAGGGGACGCGGCCTCCCCAGAAGGGGTCTCCCAGGCCCCACTCCTCAGCCCCTGTGAATGGCTGAGGGACCTTCTACAGCAGCTCTCATCCCCCGGGAAGAATTTCTTAGCAGCATCACATCTGGCAGCCCCTGGTACCGTCTGAGATAACATCCTCAGCCCTGGTCTCTGCCCTTCCTTCTGGGCCAGCCTGTCCCTTCCTCTCTGCGCTCCTGCCCCATCAGCCGGCCCTCCCCAGCTCAAGCCTCCTCAGTGAGCCGGCCTGTTTCTGCTGCTCTCCGACTGCCCTGCGCAGATACTATCTCTTCCTTTAGGGACTGTTCCTGCACAGTAAACAAATCTCGTGGCAAAGATCCAAAAGCAAGCATCCTGCAAAGTTACCACCAGCTCCTTGAAAGGAAAAGGCCCCGTGTCCTGCCCTGACCTCTCTCTCCTCCCAAACTTCCTGGCTTCTCCGTGAACCTAGAGCACTATTTCAAAATACTTCTTGCTCTTTCAAATTGCAAAGGATGAACACATTTACTTTTTGATTTATTTTTATTTTATTTATTGTTGACAGTATTACAGATGCCCCTTATTCCCCCCCGCTTCTTTGCCTCCCTCCACCCAGCCCCGAGGAACACATTTAATGAAGTTCAAGATGACCCATTTCCTCCAAGCATCGCTCCATGTTTCCAGTAACAATGACACTTTGCCTCTTTATGAAGCTCATGACTTCTATGTTTCAAAGAGAAAGTTGAGCCCTGACTGGGTAGCTCGCTGGTTAGAGCACTGTTCTGATGCACCAAGGTTGCGGGTTTGATGCCTGGTCAGGAGACATACAAGAATCAGCCCGATCCGGTGTGGCTCAGTGGATAGAGCGTCTGCCTGCGGACTGAAGGGTCCCGGGTTCGATTCCGATCAAGGGCACATGCCCAGATTGAGGGCCCAATCCTCAGAAGGGGGAGTGCAGGAGGCAGCCAATCCATGATTCTCTCTCATCATTGATGTTTCAATCTCTCTCTCCCTCTCCCTTCCTCTCTCTGAAATCAGTAAGAACAAAAAGAATCAACCAATGAGTGCATAAATGGGTGGAAACAACAAATCAACCTCTCTCTCTAAAAATCAATAAATAACATTTAAAAAATAAAAATTAAGAAAAAGAAGCTGAGCTGGGCAGGTGGGACAGTGTGAGTGTCATCCATGTTCCCTAACAGGCAGGAACCCTGGCATGGCTGTCATCCTCTGAAAGAATGAATGTGGGCCAAGAGCCTTGAATGGCTTTCCAAGGACCCAAGGTGATGCTGATGACACTGTTGCAACTGAACTGGGGGACTTAATCGGCTTAGTGAACCCCTGTGACAGTCTTAGCCTCCAGCACTGAGAGGGACCCTAGAAACCACTTAGGGAAGGCTCAAAGCGGCTCCTCTGCACTACAGATGTGGGGACAGGCTGCCATCTGGGCAAAAGAGGGTGTTGAGGAAGGGGACTGAATCCCTCTGTGGCCACATCAGCTTAAGAGCCTCCCTGGTTAACTGCTCTAAGCAATGGGCTTCTCTTTACGTGGCCACCGTTTTTTGAGCACTTTGCATGCCAGCAACTGTGCTGAGAGCTTCACAGGTCTGTCTACCTTGTGGATTCCTCCCACCAACCTGTTTCCCCAACAGGAAGAGAACTGGCTCAGGGTGGCTGTGAGTCACTATGGCTAGAAGATGAGGGTGCTGGGAGTCTCCCTCAGGCTGCACACGCTGGACCGCTAGCCCCTCACCACCAGGCCATGCAGCACAAGCTGTCAACACAATACTCCGTGACTTAAAAAATAAGTAAAAACCAATCGCTCAAGGAAACACACATAAAAACCACAGCAAGAAATCACTTAGCTATTTTTTAAGAAGAAAAGAAAGTGTTGTGACGATGTGGAGAAATTGGGACCCTCCTGCACCGCTTCAGAGAGTGTAAAAGGCCACCCACCCCTTTCCACTCAGATCTTTCTCCTGCCTAGAAGCAATCCATCTCTACTTTGGCTCTCTGGCGCCATCTCGTGTTATTTTTTAAGCAGCCACAAAGTTGTTTTTTTTGGAGGGGGGGGGATGTTGTTTATTTCCTAACATTTTTTTTAAGAACTGTGTTTTTTTTTAGAGAGTGAGGGGAAGGGAGACGGAGAGAGCGTGTTCGAGAGAACATCGACTTGCTGTTCCACTCATTCATGCATTAACTGGTCGATTCTCGTATGTGCCCTGACCAGGTATCGAACCTGCAACCCGGGTGCATTGGGATGACACTCCAACCAACTGAGCTACTTGGCCAGGCCTGATAACATCATTTTTTAAAGGACAAAGCAGTTTTCAAAGTTTTACTGTAGAAGAATTTCTACGAAATTCTATAATGATATATTATTAGGTTAATAATAATATTCTTGGAGAAAAGCAACTTAACCCATTGTTCTAGTAGCGAGGGACCTAGGCTTTTTCCTAAACATATTCATAAATATTTCAAAAATAATCTTAAGTGCAAAAGTTGGTTTTTTTCACCTTGCCTTTAGCACTGCCTTTGACAGCGAAACTATCTGTGAGATAAAAAGAAAACTACTTTTTGTGTTTAAAGTTTTATCAGACCTAGAAGAGAAGCAGTGTAAGTAAAATACATTATAAACCAGTCTTTACTCGCTGTCTTAACACGCAGCAAGTGGGTCCAACACGAACAGCTGCAAGTAGAATTGTCTTGTTAATAGAAATGAAAATGTAGCCCAGCAACACCACGTTGCTAATGACGGAATCTATGCCTAGGTATCTACTAGTGGTCTACGGGGCGGGTTACGCTGCTAAAGCCCAAACTGTTATCTCAGAGGAGAAGACGAGGGAATAAAGTACATGTAACTTCGAAGAGCAATCAATCACTTGGTTTATCTGGTGAATCTAGTATCAGGATTTTAAGCACCAGCACTTCAGAAGTTTCCATCAAACCTTTCTTTCTTTCCAAACCTTTCTTGCTCGTGTGGAATCACAAATCTTTCTTCACTCCACACAAAAATAAAGAAATGGAAGTTGCTTCTGGGAAATTATGGCTCAGGTTATGCATGGATTGAAAGGGCTTTGAAGTAGCTGCTCTACTCACAGGAGGCCTTGAGCTTCATAGACGCATTGTTCTGGAAATCTAGTCCCTTTTCCACTGACCGACTCCACACAGAGCCTGCGGGAGTACCAACAAGACGGAAGTAACAGGATCCTGGGAGAGGAAAGGAAACTGGGGCCTTTCACATCTGTAGCCAATCTCTCCGCCAAAGGATTCATTTATAAAACCCAGTCCCTACAACTTGAAGTCAAGAAAGTTTCAGAAGGAAAACATAACACTTCCCTAACGAGAAGCAAAGCAAGGTGGAGGCCTCATTTTTAAAAAATATATATTATTTTCTTTAAATACGTATCACATTTCCCCAAAATACGCGTGGTGTCATTTCTGAAGTAAAGGTCAGAGAGCCCAGTTTAAAGCCCCCGTGTCGCTGCTTGTGTGATCTGTGCAGCTTCAGCAGCAGCCCCGGGTCCTGGGTCCTCACGGAGGTTACTAATACCTGCCTCAGGGGATTGAAATGAGGACACGTGATGCACCCTAGGACAGCCTGGCCCAATCAGGTGGTCAGTAAATGGCGGGTGCCATCTTCATGATGATGATGACAATGACAACCCTACTGTTACACTCCTCCTAAACCACTATCCCCCTCTTCCAACTGGCAGTCACATTCACTAATAACAACAGCTAACATCCAATGAGCACTTACTATGTGCCACATATGTACATTAAATTATCTTACTTAAGTCACTTTACACCAGTGGTTCTCAGCCTTTCTAATGCCGCGGCCCTTTAATACAGTTCCTCACGTTGTGGTGACCCCCGACCATAAAATCATTTTCTTTTCTTTTTTTTAAAATATATTTTATTGATTTTTTACAGAGAGGAAGGGAGAGAGAGATAGAGAGTTAGAAACATCGATCAGCTGCCTCCTGCACGCCCCCTACCGGGGATGTGCCCTCAACCCAGGTACATGCCCTTGACCGGAATCGAACCTGGGACCTTTCAGTCCGCAGGCCGACGCTCTATCCACTGAGCCAAACCGGTTTCGGCCATAAAATCATTTTCATTGCTAATTCATAACTGTAATTTTGCTACTGTTAATGAGTCGTAATGTAAATATCTGTGTTTCCCGACGGTCTTAGGCGACCCTGCTAGCGGTTCTCAAACTGTGTATTTACATTACGATTCATTAACAGCAGTGAAATTACAGTTATCAAGTAGCAACGAAAATAATGTTATGGTTGGGGGTCACCACAACATGAGGAAACTGTATTAAAGGGCCGCGGCATTAGAAAGGCTGAGAACCACTGCTTTACACTGTGAATTAAGTAAGGTAATTTCCGTACCTTTACAGGTAAGGAAACAGGTTCAAAGAGATTGGGTAATGTACTAGTCAAGGTTAAGTTAACTGCAATCACAAACAACACTAAAACCTCAGTGACTCAACGTGGTACAGGCCTACCTGTCTCCCACGTCCTTGCTGGCAGAGGGCAGGAGAGAAAGGCCTCAGTCCAGCAATCACTCAGGGACCCAGGCTCCTTCTGTATTGTGTCTCCACCACTTCCTATGCCAGAGTCCACTGGACCCTCTGCAGCTGGCTAGCAGGTGAGGAGAGGGTGAAAACAGCCTAGACTCTTACCTCCTTCAATTTAAGGAGACGCGCGGCGCTTCTGCTCATACTCGGCTAGCTAAAACTAGTCTCTTGGCTCGGAATGCAAGGGGCTGGGAACTATTGGTGTTCCCAGGAACGAGGTGGATATTGGCAAGCAGCAACGGTTTTTACCACCATGAACTCGCCTAAGGTCACCTAGCCAGTAAGCATGGCAGTCTGACTCCAGCCCCTGACTTAATCAATGTTATCTAAGGAGGGAACTGGGAAGGTTTTAAAACGGAGCCAAAACACTTTTATCATTCTTCCAATCAGGAGGCGAGGGCAAAGGTTGAATCTAGGCTTTGTCAGTCCTTGACACAGACTACAGAAGAAATGACGCTATGACTATATCCAGGCTCTTAAAGACACTAGCAGCTCTTACTTCCTATTTCTTGAGATACTCACTTTGGAATCCAGCTTCCATGCATCAGAAAGCCCAAGCATGTCTACATGGAGAGACCACATGGCACAGCCATTGTTAGCGAGGTCCCAGTCATCAGCTAGTGTCACCCGCCAGACACGGAGTGAAGATGCTTCCAGACGATTCCAGCCCCTGCAGTCGAGTCATCCCGTTTTTGGTCTTCCCAGCTGATGGCCAGACAACAGGGAGCAGAGACATTGTCACGACTGTGCCCAGTCTGAACTTCTGACCCCACCATCTGTGAACTGAAGAAAATGGTTTGTTTATGCCACAAGTGTTTGGGTGGCTTGTTATGCAGCAGTAGCAACCACAACAAGGAACTTACTTAAGAATCCCATGTCACTTAGATCCTGTTACTTTGGGGGGGGGGGGGGGCGGGGATTTCCAACAACTCTTTATACCATTCTTCTTATTTTCTACTTGATATTTACCAAATTTCCCACGATAAAAATGCAAATTTTAAGTGATTCATCCTCTGCTGGTCACTAAACCTCACTGACCTCTGTGTGACCTTGTCCCTTGACTGTATTGGGAAAATGAGACTCCTAAGTTCATAGGGTGAAGCTGATGGCCCTGCAGATCTCAAAGGGGTTTTTTGTTTGTTTTAAAATATATTTTTATTGACTTCAGAGAGGAAGGAAGAGGGGGAGAGAGATAGAAACATCAATGATGAGAGAGAACCATTGATCGGCTGCCTCCTGCACGTCCCACACTGGGCATAACCCGGGCATGTGCCCCAACCGGGAATCGAACCGTGACCTCCTGGTTCATAGGTTACTGCTCAGCCACTGAGCCGCGCCGGCCCGGCGATCCCAGAGGTTTTTGATGCTTGTTCCAGGAAGGAGCAAGCCCGGGACACTGGCCACCTCCCCTAACTGTCCTCTCTGAAGCAAAGCCAGCTTCTGAAGTAGGAGAGGATGAGCAGGGACCTGGGTCTCTTACAGCGTTCCAGGATTGGCTCAGCCCTTCCTACACACACAGCAACATCACTGGGAAGGGGGCAGGAATTATGGGGGAAACAGGCCCTCGGTGCCCTTCCCAGACACTGCACTTTAACAAAGAAAGTTAAATGCTAGATGAAGTTTTACTCTGAACGAAAAATATATAATCTTGAACCACCTGAAATTGCCAACGTCCAGTCATGTCTGACCAACAGCACAACAAAAAACGGCAAATTCTTATGGTTCAGCCCAAGCACAGAAAGACATTTTTCAAGCTCTTTCTAAGTGTTGGGGACGGTGCTAGACATATATTATGAACGTAATTAATCCTCCAGACCTCCTAAGAAGGGTATTTCCATGCCCACTTCACAGATGAGGAACATACTGGAAGAGGTTAGGCGGTGCATTGGATGAGAACTTGAAGATCAGTCATCTGGCCATAAATCCACAAATGCGGAAATGACCGAAGAGCTCAGGAGACCCTCTCCCCTTACACACAAGATGACCATGGCCTGCACAGGTCTGACTCACTGGCGATGGGAATGACAGTGCATCGGGCAGTGACATCCAAGAGTTCTCAACAGACCGCTGAGTGGTCTGCATGTCTCTCCCTATGTCAGTGAAGGGGTCAGGGGGACACTACTAGCCACAGCACAGAACATGAGAACTGCCCTAACCGGTGTGGCTCAGGGGCTAGAGCGTCAGCCTGCGGACTGAAAGGTCCCAGGTTCGATTCCGGTCAAGGGCATGTACCTTGGTTGCGGGCACATCCCCAGTGGGAGGAGTGTAGGAGGCAACTGATCAATGTTTCTCTATCATCGATGTTTCTAATTCTCTATCCCTCTCCCTTCCTCTCTGTAAAAATTCAATAAAATATATTTTTTTAAAAAAAGAACATGAGAACTACTTTCAAGGATGCCTCCACCAGGTCTCCCTGCAGTAGAATCAAAGACCCAGTGATTATCAGCAATACATTCAGTATTGCAAATGAGTTCCCAAGCCCGGCTGTTTGACTATGAGTGTATGAAACCCAGAGTGTATAAAATAAACATGGTTTCCTGTTGTATATTTTTTAATGAAAACATATAGATGTTCAATTCAATTTCACCATAGGTTAGTTATCTGGGGCTAGCCCAAGTATTGATATGTTTTATCTGAGGAAATACGGCCCAAATCCTAAAATCTGATGGCAAAAATGAACAATCACTTTCTTAGATTTCATATGCCTACACTCTAATAAATATAGCTTGTGAACCTTTATTTTTGAAGCACTCAAATAACTATATTATCAAGGAAGAGGTTAGCAATATCCCAAATTGAAGAAAATATGTAACAGTGTAGCTTCTGTGGCTGAAGGTGATGAGGCCAGAGACCAGCCTATTCAGCGTCCTCCTCCCTCCTTTCAGGTTTCCTGGGATTCTCAGGGGACTCTGGGGCTCCAACGCCAAGTTCAAAATTAATCTACAGTTTCAAGATCCAACACTAGAGGGCCCAAGGCTGAGCCTTGGCTGAATGCTAATTTCATTTTTCTTTTTGTGCCCAGCATGACAAAGATTCCTGATGCAAACTATTTTTTTAAAGAGCCCATTTTCAGATCAAATGTTTAACTCTTTTGAAAATGTAGGCCTCCATTGAAGCAGAAGTTGTAATGTGTCCTGGAAAATTAAACAATTTAGAAACACCATACTTCAGTCAGATCAGTCTTCTGCAAACCTCACACCAGAAAACAGCTAAATAAACAGTTGATAAGAAGGCCATACATTTGGGCCTTAATAAGACACAAAGCATAAGTAAGCTTAGAAAGCAATAAGAAACGTAATAATTATATTACATCTTTAAACATAATGAAACCATCTCATTAAGCCTAAATTAATTTAAAGGTCAACAATGCATAATTTACATAGGCTCACAAAACTGCATTATGTAAATAATAATTAAATCAATAGCCCCTTCTTTTTCTTTTAAATCAAAAAAATTTTTTAATTTAATAAATCTTTATTGTTCAGATTATTACAATTGTTTCTTTTTCCCCCCATAGCTCCCCTCCACCTGGTTCCCACCCCACCCTCTGCCCTTACCTCCCCCCCACTGTCCTCATCCATAGGTGTACGATTTTTGTCCAGTCTCTTCCTGCACCTCCCACACCCCTTTCCCCCTGAGAATTATCAGTCCACTCCCTTTCTATGCCCCTGATTCTATTATATTCACCAGTTTATTCTGTTCCTCAGGTTTTTAATTCGCTTGATTTTTAGGTTCACTTGTTGATAGATATGTATTTGTTATTCATAATTTTTACCTTTACCTTTTTCTTCTTCTTCCTCTTAAAGAATACCTTTCAGCATTTCATGTAATACTGGTTTGGTGGTGATGAACTCCTTTAGCTTTTTCTTATCTGTGAAGCTCTTTATCTGACCTTCCATTCTGAATGATAGCTTTGCTGGGTAGAGTAATCTTGGTTGTAGGTTCTTGCTATTCATCACTTTGAATATTTCTTGCCGCTCCCGTCTGGCCTGCATAGTTTCTGTTGAGAAATCAGTTGACAATTGTATGGGTGCTCCCTTGTAGGTAATTAACTGTTTTTCTCTTGCTGCTTTTAATATTCTCTGTCTTTTGTTCTTGGCATTTTAATTATGATGTGTCTTGGTGTGGTCCTCTTTGGATTCCTTTTGTTTGGGGTTCTGTGCGCTTCCTGAACTTGTAAGTCTATTTCTTTCACCAGGTAGGGGAAGTTTTCGGTCATTATTTCTTCAAATAGGTTTTCAGTATCTTGCTCTCTCTCTTCTTCTGGCACCCCCATAATTCTGATGTTGGTATGCTTGAAGTTGTTCCAGAGGCAGACTATCTTCAACTTTTTGGATTCTTTTTTCTTTTTGCTTTTCCAGTTTAGTGTTTTTTTGCTTCTTTGTATTTCAAATCTTTGACTTGATTCTTGCGTTCCTCTAGTCTGCTGTTGGGTCTCTGTATAATATTTTTTATTTCGGTTAGTGTATGTTTAATTTCTAGTTGGTCCATTTTCATATCGAGGGTCTCACTAAATTTATCAGCCTTTTCTAGGAAATTCTTGAAAAACCTTATAACCATGGTTTTGAATTCTATATCCAGTCGTTTGTTTTCCTCCATTTCTTTCATTTGTGATCTGTTTCTTTGTCTCCACATTTTCGCTGCTTCCCTGAGTTGGTAGGGTAGCTTTGTGTGGTAGGTGTCCTATAGGGCCCAGTGGGTCGGCCTCCCCAGTTAACCTGAGGTGGACACTCTTGGTGCACCCCTTTTTGGACTGTGTGTACAGCCTTGTTGTAGTTAAGTCTTGTTGTTGGTATCACTGGGAGGAATTGACCTCCAGGCCAGTTGGCTGTGAGGATCAGCTGTGTCTACGCTGGGAGAAGTTCAGTGCTGGAGACAGCCTTATAGGATTAGACTTGCCAAATTGCAAAAGCCTCTGTGCTCAGCTGGGATGGGGTGGAGTCTCAGGGCGGAGCAGACAGTCTTGGCTTCCCGTCAGCTCTGCCCTTGTGCACGCGTCTCCAGACCTCTGCCTTCCTGGGCTCCCCTGAGTTTCCTCCTGACAGTCCAGATTCCCCCACGTAAGAGCGTGGGTCCCCAGGGGCTCGCCTGGAACTGGTGATCAGTGCAATCAGAACTGGGGTTCAGTGCAGTCAGGAGCTTCCAACTCCCTTCGCTAGGGAAAGGCTGCAGCAACCTCTGCAGTCAGTCTTCTCTGTGCACACTCACGTGTGCACCTCCAGACCCCTGCCCACTGTGGCTCCCCCGAGTCTCCAAGTCTCCGTGTGCCTTTCTCTCTGAGAGTCCAGTCTCCCCCTGTAAGAGCCTGGGTCCATGGGGCTTCGCCCGGAACTGGGGTTCATTGCAGTCGGAACTGGGGTTCAGTGCAGTTGGGGGCTTCCTTCCCCCTCCCGCCGGAGAAAGCCAGCTAGGCACTCAGCCGCCCTTCCTCTCTGCATGCGTGTCTCCGTACTTCAGCCCTTTGCAACTCCTCTGATTCTCCATGAGCTTTCCTCTTTCCTTCTAGTTGTAGAATTTCCACTCAGCCAGCTTTCCTGTGGTTCTGGATGGTGTCCGTTCTGTCTTTTAGTTGTAGTTTTGAAATGGTTGTGCGAGGCAGCAGTTTAGGTGCTTACCTATGCTGCCATCTTGGTTTCTCCCCTTCTTTTTCTTTTTATCTCTACCTATTAACTCTGTAAACACTAGAACACTGGTGTATTTTATGGGATACTATCAAGTTGAAACGAGACCATGTTCTCCTGAGGCTGTATCTCTGATAAAATAACTCAAACCCCACAGACACCTAAGTCGCCAACGTTTTTTCAAACTCCACAGTGTTGTCTTCCAGGAAATCAGCACTGCAGGGGAGGAACGATGGAAAAGACTCTACAGGAGTGACAAGAAAGAGCCCAAGAGAAACACACCAGTTTCTGAGTATGGCTGGGAACTGCCCTGGACATATACACTGAGTGACCAGATTATTATAATCTCTGAACGCATAATAATCTGGCCACTCAGTATGTGTGTGTGTGCATATATAAATACTGGTGCACGAAATTTGTGCGTTCAGAGATTATAATAATCTGGCCACTCAGTGTATATGTCCAGGGCAGTTCCCAGTCATACTCAGAAACTGGTGTGTTTCTCTTGGGACATGGGCAGTTGGCCAGCCTGCCTGCTGGTCGAACTCCAGGTCGAGGGGACAATCTGCATGTTAGCCTTTTATTATATAGGATATACACTGAGTGGCCAGATTATTATGTGTTCAGAGATCATAATAATCTGGCCAGTCAGTGTATTTTCAGTACTAGGAAGCTGAGCTACATGAGTCCCTAAGGAGAAAGAGACCCTGATTCATTAAGCATCATCTATTCCAGATCCTGATTCATTAAGCCTTATCTATATTTGTTGGAATATAGATGTGAACAAAACACATAAAGATGCCTGTCTTCGCCCTAGCTGGTTTGGCTCAGTGGATAGAGTGTCAGCCTGCAGACTCAAGAGTCCTGGGTTCGATTCCAGTCAAGGGCACATGCCCGGGTTGCAGGCTTGGTCCCCAGTAGGGGGTGTGCAGGAGGCAGCTAATCAATGATTCGCTCTCATCATTGATGTTTCTCTCTCTCCCTTCCTCTCTGAAATCAATAAAAATATTTTTTTTAAATGTGTGTCTTCAAGGAACTTACTTTTGAGTACATAAAATAAACATTGTTTTCTGTTGTATATTTTTTAATAAAAATATATAGATGTTCAATGCAATTTCACCATAGGTTAGTTATTTGGGGCTAGCCCAAGTATTGATACGTTTTATATGAGGAAATACTGCCAAAATCCTAAAATCTGATGGCATAAATGAACAATCACTTTCTTAGGTTTCATATGCTTACACTCTAGTGCGAGGGAAGACAGGCAATTAACAAGTTGGCTGTGAGCAGGAAGGAGATCAAGTGTATCAGCAGAGATGGAAAAAGACTGTAAGAGGAGGTAGGGGTGTAAGAATTCGTGATTTTTAATAGGCTGGGGAAGCCTACTCCAGGCAGAGAGAATAGAAAGGTGAAAGGCCCTGAGACAAATGCAAAGAATAGGAAGAGGGTCAGTGCGGCAAGAACACGGTGATTAAAATGGAACATAACTGGACACCGAGCCAGAGGGAAAAGACAGAGTAGGGGTGGGCACATTGCTGGGCAACAGAGCGGACTGCAAGGATCTGGGTTTTCATTCTGAGGGAGATGGGCTGCCAGTGGCTTGTAAGGAAAGGAAAAGCATCATCAGACTTAATATTCTAATAGGATTACTCCAGCTAAGAAAAAGGCCAACAACCCAGTTGAAAAATAGGCAAAGCATATGAATAGCTACTTCACTAAAATTAAATACGTACAAGAAAAATGCAGTTTGAACCCCACTGAGATGCCATTTCTCACCTACCAGATTGGCAAAAACCCAAAAGTTTGACAGAACACTCTTTGTTTGTGGGGAAATGGCCGCACATACATTGCTGAGGGGAATGGGAATCAATAGGAGATCTTTGAGTGGCAATTGAAAAAGACAGATCCATATACCCAGCAATTCTACATCTACAAATTATCCTACAGATAACTCACATGTGCAAAATGGCATTAATGTAAGGCTAGTCAACACCACTTTTGTGACAGAAAAGTCCTGAAAACAACTCTGAAGGCCATCAATAGGGAATGGTTGAACACACTGGCACATCCATAAAATGGAATACCTTGCACTTTGAAAAGACTGAGGAAGTGTTTTATGGGTTGATATAAGACAATTTCAAGATATAGTAAGGACAAGGGAAAGGTGCATAACAACGTGTATGATGTGTTTTTTTGTGTGTACATCATATATTCTTTTGTGTAAAAAAAAATAAAAGGAATCCTGGCCGGTGTGGCTCACTGGTTAGAGTGTCAGCCTGTGGACCGAAGAGTCTCTGGTTTGCTTCCCGGTCAAGGGCATGTATCTGGGTTGCAGGTTCATTTCCTGGCCCCCAACCAGGATGAGAGAGGGGGGTGGGGAGGGAGGGAGAGAGAGAAATAGGTGGGGGGTGGGGGCAAGGATAGGAAGGAGAACTTCCTCATAGAGCTTTTGTATTTTTCAGGCTTGAACCATATAGTTCTATTACTTATTTTTAAATTTTAACAAATCATTTTTTAAAAGGAAGGCCTTTAGAGGAAGGGTTGTTTTAGGACTCTCTGGCTCCAAGATGACAACTGTAATGAGATAGGCTCTTCATGAACCCATCAGGGCTAAAAAAAAAAAAAAAAAAGGGAATGTCAGAGATTCCCATGGGCACTAGGAGATTCTTTCATTCAGACCCACTCACACAGGTCCCACTGCCTCTCCCCATTATGCTCCAGAGGCTCATTCAGAGCTCAGACTCAAGCGCCAGGGACATCTGGCAACATAGGTAACCGTGGGCAACCGGGCTTCTCCCATGGTTGTCATAGCAACCGTGATGTGCCTACAGTTGGGTTTTCACCCTGAAGTGATGATCAGGCCTTGTGGTGGGCTCCTCCACATTTGCCGTTACTTACATCAGTGACAATTATGAATGAGCCTAAATTAGATGTAATTGTGACTGAACCCTTCAAGAGAGGCTGTGCATTGAGTCAGATTTACATATCCTTCCATCAAGACTGGCAAATCTTTTAAGCTGTATGCCTGGTGCAGTTCAGGGACGGGGTGACACCTGCACTGCAGCCATCAAAAGCCACTGGCCAGCCAACGGCCCGCCGTGTTTCAACCCAAGATGGGCAGTCCCCTCGCCTCCCACCTTACATCCCGCTCCGACTACAAGGAGTAGGGGCAGACCCCAAAGGCTCTCGGTTTCAACCAGGAGGTCCTTGATAAGGTCATTTCATTCAACATCATTTCATTATATCCTTGATGAGACGCTGTAAGAACTTAACTCTTGTTTATAGCAATTAGCCTATGGGAATATTGATTTTGCTATTGTACATGATTTTGCTTGAAGCTGAAGAAGCTGTAGACAGTGTTAACTGAGGAACTACTGTATACAGAGCAAAACTTTCTGGTTTATCAGCCCTTGTAAAACCCACAGTCCTATACAACTGAGTCCCACTTTACCCTGGAGAAACCTCACGCTGCGGAGAGTCCCCGCACTGGAAAGTGATGGCACCGGGATTCATAACCACCTCTCAGAGCTGCTTCCACTTCCACCACCTCAGTCAGGGGCAAAAGATGAACATTTTTTGTTTTTGGCAAGTGACACTGAGTTTCGTGAAATCCTTATGCTTTACCACCAGGACATTAGGGCATCTCGGTGCCAGGACATCAAAAAGGACTTATGGGATTTGGGCTTGTGTTGGGCGCTCGTAGGGAGAAGGCAAGGAAGTAGGGCTTTGCTCTGGATTCCATGCTGTCAGGAAGCCGGCCCTTGAACAGCCTCTGAGAAGAACTGGGGATAAAGTCCAGGCTTTGTCCTTAAACTCGTGTGAGTGGGGCTTTTTCAGGTCACGCTCTGTGTACTGCATCCATCTGATAACTATACTGTGGGTAAGGTTCGGTTATTTTTAAAAATCCCTGGGGTGGTCAAAGAATCAGACCGTTGGTTAATGTTTACTGAGAGTCAAGAGAATTAACCAACTGCATTTAATTTAGTTTAATTTAACTTAATTTAATTTAACTTAATTTAATTTAGGTCTTCCTGACTTGTGTGTTGATTCCCTTCTGTGCCAGGAGTACAGTGAGAGATCTCACTAAGGACCCTCACTGAGAATGGGCCCAAGGGTATAACAGCACGTCACCACCAGATGGCGACAACGCTGCTAAGTAATTGGTTATTAAGAAGGGTCCTGAGAACTGAGCACTGTTACTCAGTATTTACCCAGGCCTTCATTCAACAAATACTTCTTCAATGCCTGCTGCGTGCCTGGCACCACAGTTAGGATACAAGGATCAGCAAAGGAAGAGACGGTCCCTTTCCGCGGACCTTAGGGTCTAGGTGCTGAAATGGACCAAGAACCATGCCAATAAAATACCACGCCTTCGTGTAAGTTCTGTGGGAGCGCAAAAAATGAAGGAGCCAAGCCCCCAAAATGAACAGGAGTTGGGAGGTGGGTGGGAAAGGAGGGCTCAGGCAAAGGGAAGAGCCTGTTGAAGGCTCCCAGGCGAGTAGGAGGCGAGGGTCTGAAGCTCTAGAGTGGGGACCAGTAGCCTCAGGAGCCAGGCTCACTGGCGACTTGGGCTGGACCTCAAGCGCCAGCAGGAGGTCGCCGAGGGCTTCTAACCCCTCCAGGAGAGCGAGCTGGTGGCTAGATTTGACTGGCATTTGATAAGGTCAGCTTTGCATTTTGACAGGTTGCCAAGTGGAGGCAGGGAGATCAGTGAGCGAGCTACCGCTGGAATCAACGGAGGGAGACTGTGTCTTGGGTCAGGGTCGGGGCAATGGGGATGAAGGGGAAAGACTGAGCAGCAAGGGGAAGTACCAGAACTCATGGGCTAGCGGTGGCCCAGGAAAGGGGAGTGCCCGAGCTGGCCCCCAAGTGTCTGCTCCGACAGCACAGCAGATGGGAGGGAAACTGAAGGGGCACAGGGACCTAAAATGGTGAGTGGGCCCTAACCAGTTTGGCTCAGTGGGTAGAGCTACGGCCTGCAGACTGAAGGGTCCCAGGTTCGATTCCGGTCAAGGGCATGGACCTTGGTTGCCGGCACATCCCCAGCCAGGGGGGTGCGCAGGAGGCAGCTGATCGATGTTTCTCTCTCATCCATGTTTCTCTCTATCCCTCTCCCTTCCTCTCTGTAAAAAATCAATAAATTATATTTATAAATAAATAAAATGGTGCGTGGGTAGCTGAGCCAGTCAAGCTCACTTGGAAGGGTTTTGAGATAATCCAGGTGGAAATGCCCAGAAGGTAAAAAAAAAAATCTTTTGAGTCTACAGTTCAAACGTAGAAGCACATCTGTCAGCTGGGCAGAAAGGAGACCACCGGCCAATGAGAAAGCAGCAAGGCCCCCTTTGGAGAAGACCAAACGCTGGGCCCTGGGACCAGCAACAGATCACCTAGGGATACGCCAAAGGGGGGCACTCCGCGTACTCTAACCGGGGACAGAGCTCAGGGGGGAGACTAGGGAAGGTTTCAAGAAAATCAAAGCACACAAAAACAAACAAACAAACCTGGAATATAATAGGATTCAAAGAAGCAGATGATTCCGTTCCCTTCCTGGCAAATTGCTCCCACTTTTCCCAGAGCTCCCTCTCATGGCCCCCAACCCTTCCGGGGCTCCGGAGACACTCCGGCCCCAAAAACCTGAGTGCTGGCATTCCCAGCACCTATCACACAATAGCCTTTGGCTTCGGTATTTTGTAAAGAGAGGAACTTAGCCTGGTAGGTCAGCTGCTCTGAAGGAGGATTTTTTGACATTTCACACATTTCCCTTGTCCTTTCTTGTTTCAGTTTAGGCAAGCTCGACTATTCTTTTTACCCCCCCCCCCCACACCTCTTTCTTTTAATAGAGATACACAGACCAACGTCCTGGGTTCAAAGCCCAGCTCCCTCCTTTATAAACTGAGAGCCCTGGGCAATTATTTACCTCTCTAAACTCTGACTTTTAAATAGGGCTGCTCTGCAACTGATACGGAGAAAAATGATAAAAGCAAACGTGGCCAAATGTTAACAAGGGGTGCATCTAAGCTAAGGCGTGGTGCGGGCCCGGGATTTGCATTTCCGAGGAGCCTCCTGATGGATGCTGCAGATGTGCAGGGCCCTTTGAGAGCCTCCAGGCCTGGTGGGAACTTAGATGCCCGAGATTCAATGCAAGTTCTGCCACGGGTGCAAACGGCTCCCTCTGGGTTTAAGTTTTCTAATAAACGCAAAGCAACAACTTCCGTCTCAAAGTCTGTTGCGCTGGCTGAATAGGATAAAGCTTCCTAAGCCGTGTGCATGGGGCTTTGTCACATGTGAGGACACGTGGGTGGGAGGGGAGAGGACGGCGGAGGGCCCTGGGCCGCGTCCCCAGCCCCGCCCGGGACGGCGGCGTCGGAACGCGCTGGGGGGCAGGGGCAGACGGCCAAGGCGGGGGGCTCCTGGTAGAGGCACCCGAGACTCCTGTCACACGTACCAAAACCCCCTCCATGCACGTGGGAGGCGGTTAACGTTTACATCGCCCGTCCAGACTCCCGGTGAACACAACAGGAAACGTGGGCGCGCAGGCCAGGGCGGGCCCCACGGCGCAGACGTGCTGCAGGGCGCTGACGTGCGGCAGCCGGGGGTGGCAATGGCGGCAGGGCGGGCGGGGCCGGAAGTGACCGGCCGCTAGGGGGCAGCTGCGCGTCTGCAGGCAGGGACCGGCTGGAACCGGTCTGGCCGGAAGTTGGGGTGGGGAGGGAGCCTGGGCTTCCGCAGAGACGCGTCACGTGGCCCGACAGGAAGAAAACAACAAGATGGCGGCGGCGAAGGGTGCGGTTCGCCCTGCGCCCCTGGGGTCAGGGGTCCCTTCAAGGGCGGCTCTCGGGGGACAGGGCGGAAGGCGCGCTGGAGACTTGCTAGGCTGTCATCTTTGTGCAACCTTGGGGGCCACCCGGCGGCTCCTGGGCCGAGGAGCGAGCAGACACCGCCCGTGCCAGGCGGATCGGGCCCTGGGTATCCCCGAGGGTCCCCGCGTCGCGTTCCCAGAAGCCGCCGGCCTGATTCTCGGTGCCCGTTTTACGTTTGCTGCGCCTTGCTAACCAGAACCAGGACGGCAGGAACGCCTTTCTCTGGGCCGTTTCCTTTTAAGGGACAGATAAGGAGCAGCAGAGTTTGCCCGGCGAGTCCTAGTGTGATTGAAATGCTTTTTTTTTCTTTTTTTTCTTTTTTTTTTTTTTTTTTTGCAGCAGTTTGGCTTACCATTTCCTGCCTTTGTTCAGAGGGTTAGAATCTGGAGGCAGCCTCCCTCCAGATTGGGGGGATGGGGACACACACCCTGCATTACGTAGGCCTTAAAGCAGCTCCCCCCTCCCCCCCCCGCCCCAGTATGGCTGGAATTGGTTTGACTTAGACACAGGAGCTGCTGGGACAAAGGTGTGACAAAGTCCGACGTTCTGTTATTTTATATCACCACCTTAGTTGTTTGCAGAAAGGAAAATGTAGGTGATTGTGTAATGCTGGAAACAAGAAAGAATTGTGTTCTTTTTTTATGTTCCAAAGATCCAGCACGAGATTAAACACACACAGACACTTTTTAAAAAAGAATGAATGGGCAATGTCTCCTATCAGTCTTGCCCACCACTGCCTGATGCTATTCTGGTCGCCCATAGGAGAGTCCGAGCTCAGTAGAGTCATCTCTCTAATCTGGGCCCAGCCTCCTCAAAATCCTCGTATAGTTCCTGCTACACCTGACTTTTCACTGTTTGTATAGTGGTTGGTTTGTCCTATTTTGTTTGCTCGTTTAAAAACCCACAATGCCCTCACGCTCCTTGCCTTTGTATATGTACTCCCCCGCCCCCACTATTCTTTTCCTATTTCACAGCTTAGCCTTCACTCAAAGCCACTTCCTCTTTGAAGCCTTCCTGTTTTCCCCTTGCCTTACTCAGATAAACGTAACTTGATGGTCCCACGGCTCTCTGATCAAACTTGTGACCTGTCGTTTATTACAATTTTACATGTTAGTCCACCTGACAAACATGAGCACTCTTCATAGAAGGGGATTTTTACCTTCCCAGAATTTTTACTCTTCCCCAGAACGTATGCCTGGCACATAGCAGGCATTCAATAAAGAATTGTTGCATGAATGGATGAATGAACAAGTTAAGAGTAAGCACTCGTGATACTATTTTGATGGGCTGCACGTAGTGGTCATCTATTACTTATTTGGGGCAACATATTTGTGTGCTGTGTCAGCCACATTCCCATCTCAGCCTGGCACCTTGAATTGGAAGCTTTTGGTGGTGTTTGCCACTGTCATGCAGGCACAGAAACCTAATTACATATGCCCTCCTTAAGGCCTTAAAAGTACAATTATGTTTAAAGATAAAAATAGTTAAATTTCTGTTAATATTTTAGTGCAGCTATGTCCCAAATATCACTTATACTTAAAAATTACTCATTATTTATCGGAAATTCTAATTTCTCCAGGTGCCCTGTATTTTATCTGACACCCCTTCCTCAAAGGCTGAATTCCCAAACCCTGTCTTCCTGCATTGAGACCAAGGCATGCTCGGAAAATTTTATGAACTATGTATTTTTATCATGTTGACTAAATAAACGGGCAACCAAAATCTCCCAGCTCTGCTTGCTAATACTTTTACACGTATTTAAACACTTCGGTTTCTTCCAGAACTCTTATTATATTTTAGCCACCAGAGTTACGTTCTCATTTACAGTAATGTAGTCTCGTAGCCACTTAACAGTAGAGTTGGCTCAGAGGGAAAATTCAGGTGAGGTAACTCCATCTGAATTCTCTATATTGTATTCACTATTTCCTTTCCATCTCCATTCTGCAGAGATTGTCCCCAGGAACAGTAGGGCTCCTCTTGGCCACTGAAACCGCAGAGCTATGGGAAGGGCACTGCCACAGTACCCAGCGCTGGCACCTGCATTAATCTAGCTAGCAGCCATTATGCGTTGTAAACTAGGCTTTCCACAAGACTCTTACTTTTTATTAATCATCACCTGAGGATATTTTCCCACTGACTTTTATAGAGAATGGAAGGGAGGGGGAGAGACACAGAGAGAGAAACCTCCATGTGAGAGAGACACACCGATCCGTTGCTTCCTGCACAGCCCGGGACAGGGCCTGCATCCTACATGCCCTTGATGGGAATCACACCTGGAACCCTTCAGTCCATGGTCCAGTGCTCTATTCACTAAGCCAAACCGGCTAGGGCTCCACAGGACTCTTAAAAGTTGGAACCATCATCTGATCTGAAAGGGCATTTTCAGATCTCAGGTTCTTAGCTCTGGGAAATGACCTCAGAGGCCAAAACTGCAGGCACCAACTGCAAATATTTTTGTTTCAAAGGCACAGTTCTCGCGACATGAAATCTGCAGCTTCAAAGTCGATGACAACTCTGCATATCATTGTGCTTTGTTACTTGTAATTAGTTTTCCCTGTGGTTCTATAAAGTACGATGATACCACAAATGTCATCCCATCTTTGACATCCAGTCTTGAAAATTACAGGCTCAGTGCTGTCCTAGCTGTGTAGATTCCTGCAAAACATGTGCTTAGTTCTCAGATATCACAGCTCTGCGATCTGAAAAGCGGGGGACGACACCAGAAATTACTAAGTGGTGATTGGAATGTGAGAATTTACCTGGGGGAGATGTAATGTGGCTTAAATATAGCCAAGCAGCATGGTGAAAATGACTCAGTAGGAAAGTGGAAAAGCAATTTGCCTGGGCCCTGATAGGACTGAAACATCACCTCCATATTTCATGACAGTTCCGTTTTGACACCCACGGTAGTGTCTGCTCTCAGAGCCTGAGCACAGCAGGAGGGGATGGGTGTGCCTGACTGCAGTTTACAAAAAAAGGAAAAGAAACTGCCACGGCGCAAACCATCAGAGGAAGAACAGAGAGGAGGACGATCTTTTATCTTTGGAAGTGGACTGAAGAGACTTTTAATGTGTCAGGAGCTTTATTTCGGGACAACCAGTATTTTTCATCCCGCTGTTTGCAGGATGGCTTCTAGTAAACATTGCTTGGTAAGAGGAATAATTGCGGAGCCACGGAGTGAAATAGAATATAGACTAGATGTTTATGTGGCAAAAACCAGGAGAATTTTGTTATTTCTTCCTTCAGAAAAGTAAGATAGTAATAAACCACTGCTTAACTTGTAAATCTAACGTGAAGAAAAGTTCTTTGACAACTAAGAAACAGGAAAAATGCATAGATTATTCTGTATAAGCTGACCTATAAAGTAGAAGACAAATCTGATGCATGCTGAACCCATCCTGTGGCCTCTTAAACTGGTTAAAAATGCGGATTTTGTAATAAAAGAAAACACGATAATTTTAAGAGAAACATCACAAGTGCTGTATTCAAAGTAATGTCCATCGCTAGCTACACATTTCCCCCATCTTTCAGGTAATGTGTGGGTACGGTCCCAATAGAACTTTTGTTTTGAGGCAGACCATTCAGAGACCCAATTTGCCATTTCTTCGTATGTTTTGAAGTGCTGCTCAGAAAGTGCGTGTGCCATCGATCAGACGAGTGGTCATCTGAAGGAGCAATACAACAAAATAGCATACATAGCAAATCGCATATATATCAACACGTGTGTAACTCCATCTAGTGAAAAAAATCCGCATTATTAACCGGTACACCTAGTATTTGCCTAATTATAGACAAGGCCTGCCTTGGGAATTGACTTCAAAGTTAATTTTATTTCCTCTCCGATGGTAAAATGGAGACCCCAGCTTCACATTTCTGCTTAATAGGGTGACCAGAGCAGGAGCTTTGGGCGGAAAATGCGCGGGTGCCTTTAAGAGGAACCTCTGTACTTTTCCGGGACCTCCTTGCCAGCCAGGCCCAGGCGCTGGCTGAGGGCGGGGCATAGCGGAGTGGGCTTGCGCAGTGGGCTTGCGCATCTCGTTGCCTGGTTACCGCCGCCTCAGCCTCCTGCACACAGCCCTTTCGTTCCCAAGATGGCTTCCCAGTCCTGTCTTAATGCGCCAGGAACAAAGCCCTTTGAACACCCTGGAGCTTAGCAGAAAGCAGGAGTTGTGTGGCTGGCTTTGAGAGTGTCCATGTCGATATGCACTTACTTTTATAACTTTACAAAAGTCCTTTCGGTGAGGTTGCCATCAGAGAGGACTTCAGGGTGTGTAAGCCATGGTCTCTTCCTAGCCTTTCCGTGGCAGAGCCTTTGGCGACATTCACTGATTGGATAAGCATTCTGGGTTTTCCTGTTAAAATAGCTCAGAAGGAAGTCTTGCGATTTTAACTGGACTATAAACCATGTAATGATGTGGAACGCAATTAGGGAATAGCACCTGCAAGTCTCTCCCCTTTAGAAGTACCTGAATTCTCCTATTTCCCCACGTTAACCTTAAGGTATCATTATGATTATTATAAGATTGTAAACTCCTCTGGGCATAGGCACTATATTTTATTCCACTTTGTATCCCAGAAGTGTTTCTGCCTATAACAAACATTTTTTAGAATGTTACTGTATAGTACACATTTATTATTGAGGCTTTTTACACTGCCAAGCACTGTGCTATGAAGCACATACTCCACCCCCCCCCCCCATTCTATCTGCCATTTTATAGGCGGGGAAACTAAGGCACCAGGAGGTTCAGGGAGTGCCAGAAGCACAGCTAGGAGATGAAGCTGAGATTCAAACTCGGTCAGGACAGCCTGTGCCGGGCTGCCCAGGAGCGCCCCTGCGTCTATAAATAGCGCCGAGTACGCGCTGTCTTCTCACTGCAGCCCTCTCTGGGAGGGGCGTGGACCACTCCTTCCCAGAAATAGTGCCGCTTTGTTACCAAGAGACTTGCCACATTTGCATCTCTCTAGGCGCAAATTAGATGCCTACCATACCCTGAGCTGAAAACCCTCAGCCAACCTTCATGGCAGGTGTTGGGGTAATCGGATTAAGAACAAAGTCGCCTGCCAACCTAAAAGAAACTCTCCACAAAAGGGGAGAAGAAAGAAAACAGTTTTGTTATTGAGTAGGCATTAAGCCAAAATATGATGTGCAAAGATAGTCGGCCCTTATAGCCAAGCAGGCGCACCACCTTGTTACACACACGTTCTCGCGATAAATAACCCGTCCTCGGTTAAGAGGACTTGGCCAGCGCCATTTATCACCATCGTTCATTCTAAATCCACCGTGGTAATTGGTAGCTGGTTATCTGTTAGCTAACTAGTTTATCCGAAGAAAAACTAAACTGGTATTTTTCTAACGTGGAACCCAAGTTAGACTCCTATTCTCCCACAGAAACTGAGAAATAGGGATGTTACCTTCCTTGGTGATTACATTTCAAAGAGGTGGCTCCCAGGTCACAGAGAAAGAAATCCCGGGGTGGTTAAGCTGTGAAGAAGCTTCTTTAGCTTTAGAAAAGCTTTCTCAAAGGGGCAGAGAAGAAATTTACATCACAAATTTTCGAACGTAAATGCTAACAGAAAGGGATGGGGTGTGTCTCTTCCCCTTTCTGAACTGCGGGCATTTGTTTATTTATTTAGATCTGTGTTTACCGGAGGCAGGATACGCACATAATTCACGCCAGCTCTTTCATCAGAGTCTGCTTGCATTCAATGTCCACCTCACTGGCCCACCCTTTCCACAGCCAAAGAGTCCGAAGCTGGAACTGTATTGCCAAGGATGGAGGGTTCCATTTTCTCTTCTGATTCAAATTCTTACTTCGTGGTTTCTTTGAAATTACACCTAATTCCTAGCAGATGCTGAGTGACTTTTCATCCTGCACCAGACCATCAGAATGCATCTCAAACTGCCAAAGCGACGACTGGCTTTGATGGTCTTTTTAAAAATATATATATATATATTATTGATTTTTTACAGAGAGGAAGGGAGAGGGATAGAGAGTTAGAAACATCCATGAGAGAAAAGCATCAATCAGCTGCGTCCTGCACATTCCCTACTGGCTCTGGGCCTGCAACCAAGGTACATGCCCTTGACCGGAATTGAACCTGGGACCCTTGAGTCCACAGGCCGACGCTCTGTCCACTGAGCCACACTCAGTGGTCTTTTCAGTTCTGTCTTAAATCTTCTCTCCTCCCTTTTCATTGCACAGCCTTGGAGTTGCCTGACAGGGAAGACCTCTTCCCTCCACTGTCCTTTGCTTCTTTGACAAAAGGCTTGGCCTGCTGGTGGCCTCCGTGATTCAGCCTGGACCACCTTCCTCCAGTTTGTGCTTGCTTGGCTCAACTAGCAAGGCAGCTCAGCTACACTTTCCTTCTGGATCCTTCTTTCCCTGACCCTCCTCCCTGATCACTCACTTCTTTCTAATTGGGTCTCCCCTGCGCTCCCAGGCCACTTGGTCATTGCCCCTACGATGACACCCATGACTCATCATGTTTAAGGTACTAGTTCATAAATTTCGTGCGTATTCCCAGCACCTTACATCAGGGTGCCTAAGTGAGTAGATCTGAGATCTCAAAGTGGTGATCTACAGGCCTCATCCAGCTCACCAAACTATTTTGGTTGGCTCTTTTTGCAAATTTTTGTTTTAAACTTCAGGTCACATTTTAAAATCTGGATTTACATAAAAATCAGGGTCACTGACTTGTCTTAAAGAATAAGATATGCCCCCCCCCCCCCCCGTCGCAACCCGGGCCTGGTTCCACATGGCATCATGCCACTTAAATGGGACACCAGCTCTCCACTTTACCGCAGTCTCTGCCACTCCCTACTGCTTCCCCATTGAGGCTAGGTATGTATGAGGTGTCATTTATATTGAGTGTGCGCTGATATTTATCTTGGAGTAAAATAGTTCTCAATATCAAAAGAGAGAGAGCAAGACTTTGTAAAGAAGCCTCTTTGGAGAATAACAGGAGATTCCATTTCTTGGTGGGAATGAAAAATTGTGTTCACTAGGCACATAAAACGCACCTATCTCCATTTTTCTTAAATCCACTAGCTTTGCTTATTAGGCTATCTTACTGGCCCCAGGGGGAGTTGAGGTTTTGACCCTTAGGATAGATACTCAAAAGCTGTTTGAGGAAAGGAGGAAGGAAAGAAAAACAAGTTCAGCTAAAGATTAAGATTCCAGACTTTTAAATCCAGCTACTTAAAGAGACTTGGCAAATTACCACCTTTAGCCAGTCCTCAATTTTATCCTGAACATCTAACATTCGCTAAGGAAACACACTGGCAAACAGGCTGTGCGGGATGTAAAACAGGCTCATTCAGAGCACTACCACTTACTTGAGGTTAGCTGTGAGAAATCAAAGCTTCAATTATTGCCATTTCCCCACGCATGCTGCAGTAATTGTGCCCGACTAACAAACCGGAGAGATACTTAATCTTTGCAGGTTTTCAGTAGCTTCAAAAGGGCTAATGCAAATATTTTGATACCCAATTTGGTTTTAAGGATACTAACAAGCAAAGAAAGCCAGCCAGCCCTGACCAGTATGGCTCAGTGGATAGAGTATCAGCTTGCGGACTCAAGGGTCCCAGGTTCAATTCCGGTCAAGGGCATGTACCTTGGTTGCGGGCACATACCCAGTGGGGAGTGTGCAGGAGGCAGCTAATCGAAGTTTCTCTCTCATCGATGTTTCTGGCTCTCTATCCCCCTCTTCCTCTCTGTAAAAGATCACTTTTTATATTATAAAAAAGATCGTTTTTTATATTATAAAAAAGATCATTTTTTATATTATAAAAAAAAAAAGACAGTCATTCTGCTAAATGACAGCATAGGCTTGAAGGAAAGAGACATGCCCTTTGTAAGTTTCTAATTCAGACTCTGCATGAATTTCCATCCATGGGAGAGCCACCCCAGGAAACCAGCCAAAGCCACACCAGTTTCATTTTCCGGAAGAAACTGAAAGGCCGTTGAACTGATTGCTGTCCATGAAAACGAAGGCATTTACTGCCATTTTATTAAGCACCCTCCTTAAGCTCCATGTCCTGTGCGTAGTCCCTCCTCTTCCAGTATCAAGTGCCCTCATCTTTATTCCAAGTCACAGTGACTCGGAATCTATTCAGGGCTGTCAATGTGACAAGAAGAACACTCCGCTGCGTGTGCTTCATTTGAGCTCTAGCCTCCCCACCCCCACTGGAGTTAGATCCTGAATCTGCACAGGCCTTTTATCCTTTCTTCCTACGTTGATTTATTTTCCCACATCTTCCTTTAAACACCTAAACATGTAAGTACATAGGAGGCAGGCAAGGAAACCTGAGTTGAAAATGTGTTGTATGTGACACACGTGCAGACGGGGAGGGAGCCGTGTCGCCTGCCTCTCAAGCTATGTGACGGAGACATAGTTATGGAAAGCAAAAGCCCCCACAGCCCAGGCAAATCTCCCAGTCGCGTTTCCCAAGAAGTTTAAACACCGCTGAAACCAAGGAAGGGCGCCATACCACGTGCAGGAAAATTTGAGGTGTGGGAGGGGTGGTTATTATTAACACGCTGCTTTAGAAATCAGAGTGTGAAAGTCAAATACAGACTGAAATGCACACTCGTCTCCATTTAGCCATGGGAAATGATCGGTCAAAATGTCCATTTCTACAAGACGGGAGTAAAATAAAATCCAGGCTTGTACCCAGTCCGACCGCAGGTGTAGGTGCCGGCAGACCGGAGGGTTGGGCTAAGTGTCACAGGACAGGCACACAGCCGCAGGGAAAAGGCCTCTGTCTGTGTGCAGACAGTAAATGTCAATCCTTTGTCCCCACAGACCAACCCAAAGCAGTAACTGTGGCTACAGCTGCCGCAGGAGGAACGCCCTCCCCAGATTGCCAGTTCTATACTCCGTTTCCGAAAACTGGCTATGCTGAAAGCGAAGAGACCATTTTCCTTTGCCTCCGTTACTGACGCCGAGAGGCGCTCCTCAGACCGTGCAGAGGGCAAACAATGAGTCATTCATGCTGTCAGTCCAGGTGGCGCATGGATTCCAGACGGAGGCTGCCCAGTTAACCCCTGACGCCTCCTCTGCCAGCAGAGGCGCAGGCCGCCTCGCCTCCGGGGGAAGCGGGCCGCCGCAGCACAGGCCTGAGCTGGAGGGGAAGGTGAAATCGTAACCAAGGCAGGGCCTCCCAAGGCCCAGTCCCTAGGGGCCTCTGAGCTGTTTGCCGCCGTGTGATTGGCTCCAGGAGAGGGTGGAGGAGTGGAAACCCTGCCCAGGTTATATTTAGTTGAAGTGCAGCTGGGCAAGCGCTTAAACAAGGAAGCTTTTGTCCTTGGGGGCTGAAGTGTTTTTCCTAACTCCACAGGGCGAGAAACCTAAGCCACGTATGGTACGGATTTCCCCACCCCCACTCTCACACACACACACACACACACACACACCCCCCATTTCTCTTCTTGGGGGAAAGCTGAGAATTTTCTGGGATTTGTTCGATGAGAACAAAACCGAGCAACCTGGATGGAGAGTTGCCACAAAAATGTAAAGCGCACATCCTTGCAAAAGACGCCGTTAAGGAATTCAGATCCTTTCGCAACACCTTGCATTCTGATTAAGTAATTTTCTGTTGGGTCAAGCAGGAAGTGGGGTCTTTTCAAGCATCTTTAGTTGGACACATTTATGGAGTGAAAAAACATAATTAAGCTTTATACGCGGCCAGAACTCTGCTTCACTTGAGTTGATTCGCGTTTTCCGGCAATGAAAGATTTACTTCTGCTCTGATGGGCGCAGCTTCTTTGCAACGGATTACCGATGAGCCATGTAATGGCTCCTGGTCACGTAGCCTCAGGAAACCACAGAGAACTGGCACCTTGTTGCAAGGCCTTCCAGCTTCTATTATGCTCTATCTTAGGGGCACATTGTCTACTATTAGGAAGTAGTTCGGGAAAAATCTTGCATGAAAATCTCATTTGAAGTTATAAACTTCATAAAGGGCAAAAAGTCCTGGACAAGAAGTCCATGGGCTTTGGTAAGACTAGAAAACCAGGCTTACCTATATGAATCAAGGTTCTAACAAGGAAACCAACAGGATGGGTGGATGCATAGATGGATGGATAAATACAATTATTTTCAGGAGTTGGCTCATGTGCTTACGGAGGCCGTCAAGCCCCAAATCTGCCCAGTGAAATGACAGACTGTTGCATGAATTCTGAAGGTCATGTGTGGTTCTTGCTCAGGGGAGGTCAGTCTTCATACTATTCTGCCCTTCACCTGATTGGACGAGGCCCATCCACACTATGGAGGACACCCTGCTCTACTCAAAGTTCAGTGATTGAAATGTCAATCTCATTCAAAAACACCCTCACGGAAACATTCAGAAAAAGACTTGACCACCTATCTGTGCACTGCGGCCCCGCCAAGTTGCCACATAAAGTTAACCATCACGTGGGTTAACACATCCGTTTTGGAAAATTCACTTACTAAATGACAAGGTTGCCGCCTGGCTGGTGTAGCTCAGTGGCTGAGCATCAACCTATGAACCAGGAGGTCACGGTTTAATTCCCGGTCAGGGCACAGGCCCGGGTTGCAGGTTCGATCCCCAGTAGGGGGCGTGCAGGAGGCAGCCGATCCACGATTCTCTCTCATTGATGTTTCTCTCTCTCTCTCCCCCTTTCTCTTCCCCTCTGAAATCCATTACATATATTTAAAAAAAATAAATGACAAGGTTGCTTACCAGACTGAAGCTGGTGTGAGGGCATAAAAATGGGTATGATCTCTGCTTTCAGGATCTCTCTATCTCTCTCTTCCTATCTCCTCGCCCTTTCTCCCTCTCCTCTCTTGGGGGGCGTGCCCTGGGAACACAGGCACAGTATTATGAGGAAGCCCGGCCACAGGGAGAAGCCATGTGTGGGAATTCGAGGCAAAGCCTCCAGCCAACACCAACATCGTCTACTAGACCTGTGAGTGAACCAGCCCTCAGGAACTGTCACCCCAGCTTCAGCCTTCCAGCGGTGCCCAGATGAGGTAGAGCAAAACGTGCCCTGTCTCAATTTCTGACCCCTAGAAACCATGAGAGGTTAAGATTACTGCTATGTTAAGCCACTGAATTAGGGGGTAATTTGTCCCACAGCAATAGATAACTAGCACGGTTAAGATTATAGTTAACTTTATAAGAAACTACCAAACTAGTTTCCAAAGGGATCTAACCACTCTGCACTTCAGCTAGCAGTGCATGGGGGTTCCAGATGCCTCATCCCTACTCACCCTTGCTATCTGTCACCAAGTCTTTCAAATCTTAGCCCTTCAAGGGGGCGTGGAGTTGTTTCTCATTGTGGTGTTAATTTGCATTTTCCGGATAAGGCCACGCCTACTTTTGATCAGAAATATTACTATCCAACTGAGAAAACCACCTTTTTGACTGTGGTGTTTCATCGGCACATGTCACACCACCATCTTGTCCTGGCCTCTGACATTTGGGAGTTTGTGCTGACATTCCCAATTTGTTTTTCAAATAATTGCTACCAAAATGAGTCTGTAAGGTTAGTAAGTATCCACACTGGGAATGATCAAGGCAGTCTGCAAGCCCTGGAAGAACAAGGAATAAAAAAAGCCATCTCTCTGTAGATGTGGGGTCCTACTATACCATCACCTATTATTAATTGGTATTAATATTACTGTTCACTGAGAAACACTACATGCCTGGTATCTGACACGTACAAGAGCACTTACCACAGCACCACTACCGGGTACATATTATTATTCTCAACCTAGTCCCAAGGAAGAGGAGGTTTCAAGCATTGAAGAAGCCCTAACTGGTTTGGCTCAGTGGATAGAGTGTCGGCCTGCAGACTGAAGGGTCCCAGGTTCGATTCCGGTCAAGGGCATGGACCTTGGTTGCGGGCATATCCCCAGTAGGAGTGTGCAGGAGGCAGCTGATTGATGTTTCTCTCTCATCGATGTTTCTAACTCTCTATCCCTCTCCCTTCCTCTCTGTAAAAAATCAATAATATATATATATATATATATAAAAGAGTTGAAGAAACTTGGCTGTGGCCACACAACTGAATTTGAACCCAATATCATTTTCTTTGATTCCAAACAGGTTTTTGCTCACTTCTTTCTAATTTTATTACCAGAATGGAAGAAAACATTTTGGTCCAAAGTGAACAATGGAAAACATTCTAGAATGGGAGTTGGGAGACTGGGTCTTAATTCCTGAGTGTCACTAAGGAATAGTCCCCCTGGGGCAAGTCCCTTTCTGGACCACAGGTCCTTATTATTAAAAATAAAAAGTGCGGTGAAGACCTTATCCAGCTCAAAAAGTTGCTATACACCAGGTACCATTCTAAGTATATTATATGTATTAACTTATTTATCGATTATAAAAGCCCTATGATTTAGGTACTATTATTATGCCCATTTAACAGGTGAATAGACTGAGTCACAAAACTAGTGAATGGTATAGTTATGATTTACACCCAGGCAGTCTGGCTCCAGGATCCATGCTTTTACTAAGCTAGACAACGTTTATTGAAAGCTTAATTTTAGCAACAACTTTATGACATCATTAGTAGCAGTATTCTCTCCCCCACCCACCCCTTCTTTTTGAATGAAACAAAAAAACCAACAAAAAACAACTAAGGTTTAGAAAATGTCATGTCCCAAGTCTCACAGCCAGTCCATGGTGGGGCCAGGATGGGAAGCCCAGGTGGCTTGTCCTCAAAATGTAAGGTCAAGTGTCCCCAGGTGTCAGAGTCCTAGCGAGTGAGATCACAGCTTGCCAACCCTTGCCAAAGGTGCCATTGCCCTGACATGGCCACACCTTCCACTGCCAGCTGCATCCTGGCTGCATTTTCCCCTTTCTTTTCCTCCCCTCTGACTAAACCAGGAGCCTGGACACCTGCAGTTAGGGCTGTGAATGCCCAAGGGAACCTGCTGTGGGGCACTGGTGGTGGGGCCTCCCCAGCAGGTCCTCAATATCTGCTATAAGCTGGTCTCCAACCCTCAACATTCAGGCCCAATGTTAAATTAATTAATTACCTGGGATCTCATGTCAGTCGGAGAAAGCAGCTTTGGCCCTGCTGGCATGGTTCAGTAGTTGAACTTCGACCTATGAACCAGGAGGTCAGGGCTCAATCCCCGGTCAAGGCACGTGCCCAGGTTGTGGGCTCGATCCCCAGTAGGGGCGTGCAGGAGGCAGCTGATCCATGATTCTCTCTCATCAGTGATGTCTCTCTCTCTCTCCCCTTCTCCCTTCCTCTCTGAAATCAATAAACATACGTTTTTTATAAAAGAGGAGCTTGGGCAGCCTGAATACTATAGTTCTGATGCTGTTACTTTAACAGTGTGGTTTTGTTTCTACTTTTTCTAGGTAAGAGTAATTTTTTAAATAGAAAATATACACATGATAACAAGTCAACTAACACAAAAAGCGTATTTTATCTAGTGATTATGATTCTTCATCTTACCCCTGGCCCTGTCTCTGTCCCCTGACACAGCCTCTTTCTGTACACACAGCCAAAGATATTCTTGCATATATAACCACAGAGGTATATACAGGGTGTCCCGAAAAATGTACACACACTTCGAATAATTATTAATTCCAATGGGTTAAATCTGAAAAGAAACATCAACTGAGCTATCAACTCAAATGTGTATTATACCTTTTGGGGGGACATCCTTTATTTTTAACCACACGATGGGCACCACAGTGTTTTTCTACTTATCTTCATTTCTAATTAACGACGTAGCTGGGAAGTCTCTCGGCAACACCTAAAGCACGCTCGTGCTTTTCAAAGGAACTGCGTGCATTTCTGTTGTAGGGCTGTGTCACAACGTATCTCGTCAGTCCTCTGTGATGCCTGATTAGGCTGCTTCAAACCGGAAGCTCTGCCAAGCTGGCGTCATGAATCTGCATGTGTTTTTGTTGCAAAGCTCTGTAGGCCCCTCTGAGATCTCTTACGTCACGGGTATGGGGGAGGGAGCCCCCTCCCCCCCGCCCCCCGCCTTTCCCCTTTCCAGGCCAGCATAGATTACTGCTGGACTTTCCTCCATAGCATGGCTACAGTCAGAAGAGAATCCTATGGCTACGTGGAGAACAGCTATAAAAAAAAAAGGCATCCGCATGGCAGCTTGGGTAGCAGCAGCAGTAAAAACACACCCGAGCTTTTCCAAAGATGCCACTGTCAACACCTGAGCTTTTCCAAATATGTCACGGTCATCTTTTCCAGAAGGACCGGCAGTCCCAGGGGCTGGGCTGGTTCTGTGACTCATGCAGCTGGAGGCACTGCTTCTAATTCAGGGCCATGTGGACCAACAGAGGGAAAATGAATGGGAGGGGGCCCTCCGAGGCGACCGATTATGGGTGTCTCTCTTGTGAGAAGACCTGGGCCACTTAATTCGGCTCAGTTCTCATAGCCTCTGCCCCGAGATCAAAGCTCTTAGGGCAGCTAGTGGTTCCTGGTAGAAAAGCCCACAGATGGACATCCGCCTCTGTCTGCCTTTGTCTGCCAGCCCTGGCTGGGCCCCTAATGAAATCCCTCCCCAAAGAGATGCCAACACTGAGCTCCCGCTCCCCCGCCTCCCCTCACCCCAATGCACTCTGCCAGGATGCACGAGAAACCTTTTCCATATTGAGGCCATGGTCCCAGCCTTCCTCTGAACCAAAATTGGTTGAAAAGTGGCAAGTCATTGATTCCACCCCCGCCCCACACACATTTTATTGTGAAAATTCCCAAACATACAGAAAGGTTTGAAAAAACTATGTAGTGAAGAGTCACCTATATTCCACTTAGAGTCTATAATTAACATTTTCCTAGATTTCCTTTTCTTATAGTATTTCATCTCTCCCAGCCACTGATGTTTGAGGCTTCTTAAAAGCCTTGCTTACCCAGGCTCAGTGGTTGAGCATGGACCTACGAATCAGGAGGTCAGAGCACAAGCCCGGGTTGTGGGCTCGATACCCAGTGTGGGCTAGGGAGAAACAGTGATCAGAGCTGCCTCCTGCACCAGGGATCGAGCCCACAACCTGGGTATGTGCCCTGACCAGGAATTGAACCAGCAACCTTTTTGTACACAGGAAGACGCTCAACCAACTGAGCCACAATGGCCAGAAAATATATATATTTTAAACCATGAAACATTACACCTCTTTTCAGGTTTTCATTTGCAGGATAAACGAATCCAGTTGTGTGTGTGTGTGTTTTTTTAAGGCTTGTCATTATCATTATCATTATGACTGGTTGTAAATTCCGTTCCCACGTATTCAGGATTGATGTAAAGGCATTTAAAGGTCTCCATGCCCTTCATGAACTCTTTCCCAAAGGTGAAATTTAACTTAACATTACAGAGACAATTTTTCAAGAAATGCTGATTTCCCTTAACACCCTTATCCCAATAGGCCAAATCCTAGTTCACAAATGTCCTCTTGGCTGACTTGAAAGTTTTCCTATGTACCATGGAAAGGAGGGGGAATTATTATAGTCAGGTTCGAGTCCAGCGCTGTTCCTTCATCGCTGTGGGACTTGTCCCTCCTTCATCTGTAAAATGGGGATAAAATACCACTTTGGGATTGTACAGAGGAGGAGAGGAGGTGACATCTATAAATGGTAACTTCCACCTCTTCCTCTTTCCCATTCTCATTCTTTTTGTATGCTCTGAGAAATGAGAATTTCTTCTTTTGTCTTTTTCCTTGGTTTCTTTTCTCTTTCTCCTTTTTCTTCCTCTTACCTCCCCTTCTTTTCTTTCTTATTCCTCTTACTGAAGGAAACACTGCTGAAGCCCCAACAGGCTGTCCCTTTTCCCTTAATGACAAGGCATACTCTCCAGACCTTACTGGGCCACCCATTCAGGCTAGCAATCGGCAACGGGCAATTTGTCAACTGTTGTACTGGGATCTTAATCTATATTTTTTAGTTTAATAAAATCTCTAATTTTCCACCATGCATTCCAGCAGGTCTGTGGTTTCCCTTTCTTTTTTTAAAATATTTTTAGTGATTTTAGAGAGGCAGGTGAGAGAGAGAAGGAAACATCAATGATGAGAGAGAATCATTGACTGGCTGGCTGCCTTCTGCATGCCCCACACTGGGGATCGAGCCCCCAACTCGGGCAACCATGACTTCCCAGTTCATAGGTGGACACACAACCATTGAGACACGCCAGGCGGGTTGTCTGTTTCCTTTCTTTATGGTATTTTGTAGCAAAGTCCCCTTCAACCAGCTGGGAGAAGTTTGTTTTGTCTTATTTTTAAATATATTTTTATTGATTTCAGAGAGGAAGGGAGAGGGAGAGAGAGAGAGAAACATCAATGATGAGAGAGAATCATTGATTGGCTGCCTCCTGCAAGCCCCCCTCCACACCCCCCCAGCCCACTGGGGATCGAGCCCACAACCCAGGCATGTGCCCTGACCTGGAATTGAACTTGGGACCCTTCAGTCCACAGGCCAAAGATCTATCCACTGAGCCAAACTGGTGAGGGCCAGCTGGGAGAACTTTGCTCACTGAGCCTGGTCCTTTTCGGGACCTTATTTACACCTGTCTCCAAGTCTGCGTTTCACACTGGGCCAGCCTTTTCTGTTTGCCTTTTCACCAACAGCATTCAACATCCAACTAATTCCTCCGTGAATTTCAGAAGCAAAAACAGGTCCTTTGTTCAATAGTTCTTTCTCGTCCTCAAGCTTGTCCCGGCTTTGCACTTCATATGGAATGGTGTCTGTACCTTCTGGAACAGTCCTGACCTGTCTAATGTTGTGCAATGCAGAGGAATGCACTGTCTCATAATCAGAAGTTGCTGGCAAAAAGAAAGAAAGAAACAAACAAAAAAACAAGAGCTGCATTTCAGGAACTTCATTTAGTGACATATACTCCCTTTGGTAGTTTGCCAGCTGGCAATGAAAATAAATGGCTATGGGTGTGTGTGTGTGTGTGTAGTTGGTGAAGACAATCAATATACCAAATCAGGTTCCAGTTTCAACTGATGTTGTCATTCATTCATGAAACTGCAGAAAATGAAAAAATTCACTGGTGAACACAACTTATTACCATAACAACTTTGTTCCCTATTTCTCATATAGAGGAGAATAAAGCAAAATAAAACTGTGTTTCATGATAAAGGAATTGTTGTAGGTTACAGACTCCTAACATATAGGAAAACAAATCTAGTCTCTTACAAATGAACAATCCCTATGTTACAATTTTTATTTTTTGCAATGATTAAAACCTTGAGACTGGTCTATATGTTTCCTTCCTTGCTGTTGAGGTCTTTAAGTCAATTTAACTATTAAGATTACATGTGGAGCCCTAGCTGGTTTGGCTCAGTGGATAGAGCGTCGGCCTGCGGACCAAAGGGTATCAGGTTCGATTCTGGCCAAGGGCACATACCCGGGTTGCAGTCTCAGTCCCCAGTAGGGGGTGTTGCAGGATTCTCTCTCATCATTGATGTTTCTTTCTCTCTTTCTAAAAAAAGAAAAGAAAGATTACATGTGGATACACAGGAATAATTTCTCTATATAAAGTTTCACTAAAGAATGCCATCAATTATCTTGCTTTTCCCCTATTGACAGAGTAGCAAACTATGATATAAAATATACTAGTAAGTGATAATGCTTTAAAATACACCAGTCAGCATTAAAGCAGTCTCCAGAGTCACTGATTTTAACTTCCACTCTCAAGGTATTTGAGCACCAAATTACATTATTTTCTATTCACATAATTTTGAATACTTATCATGTGCCAAAATTATGCTAAGCACTATGGGAAAATACGAAGAAATATGAAACAGTCCCTTCTCTTGAAGAGCTTTCTACATTCAGGAAGATGAGACACCCATGAAATCTCCTGAAAACAACTCAAGACATGCCTATGACAAATAAGATTAGACACACACTGTGCACTATCACAATGTTAACAAAATCCATGCGCATGTTTAAACATTCAACACGGTACAAAGAGTATAGTTAGTAATTCTCCCTTCTACACCTCACCCAGCTCCTTTTCCAAAGGCAACCTCTGATATGAATTCCTTATGTAGCCTTCCAGTTGTGTTATAAACATTCATAATCTATATATATAAAAGCTTAAGTGACCTGACCCGACGGGTTACAACCAGTCGACTGGTCACTATGATGATGCACTGACCACCAGGGGGCAGATACTCAACGTAGGGGCTGCCCCCTGGTGGTCAGTGCACTCCAGCAGCCAACCTCCCGAAGCCCCTCTACCCCCAGCCCCCACCGCGGGCCACGGCCTCCCTCACCCACCCTGGCCAGCCAGCCCTGATTGGCCCCAATTGGGACAGGGTGAGATGGCCCTGATTGGCCTCAATCACCAGCCAGGCCGAGGGACCCCACCTGTGCATGAATTCATGCACTGGGTCTCCAGTCATATATAACCTTATGAATCATATCTATCTATTTATTTATACAAATTCTACCCACATTTTCACATTTTATCTTTTAAAAAATATTTTTATTGATTTCAGAGAGGAAGAAAGAGGGAGATAGAAACATTAATGATGAGAGAGAATCATCAATTGGCTGCCTCCTGCACACCCCCCACTGGGGATCAAGCCCACAACCTAGGCATGTGCCCTGACCAGAAACTGAACTGTGGCCTCCTAGTTCATAGGTCAACCACTCCTAGTTCAACCACTGAGCAATGCGGCCTGGCCACATTCCCACATTTGAAAAGAAGATACACCTAAAACAACTAGTCATTGTTTAGGAGTCTTAAGAAATGATCACATAGCAGGGACTCAGTAAGTATAGTTAGTACTTGAATAACTAAATGAATGAACCTTTGTTCAGATATTTCAGTTTCTTGTTATTTTAAATAATGCTGCGTGAAACATTGTTGTCACTCAGCCTTCCTTAGGTGGATTGCCAGAAGAGGAATTACTAAGTCAAGGCTTTAGGTATTGCCAAATTGCTTTCCAACAGGCTACTTACTCCTGTCGGCACCATCATGGGCAGCCTTATTTTTTTCTATTTTTGCCAGTTTGTTAGGTGGAAAATGCAATCTCATTGTGTTCATGTTTCAGTGTGCATTCTTTGAATTACATTGTACATTTTTTCAAATGTTTGCCAGCCAGTCATATAACCTGTTCTTGAGAATTGTCTGGTGGAGTCCTTGTGCATTTAAATTTAACTCTTTGGGGTTTTCTTACTGAAAGTTATGACCTCTTTAAATAATAAGACTATAAGTTCTACTCCATATTATTATTAAATAGTTGCCCTCATTAGTGTGTGCCTTTTGAGTTTTGATTTAATTCACTTATTTATGGCCCAGAAGATGTAAAAAGATGCACATTTTTTTTTATCTGCACAGTTTTCTCCACTGAGTCATCCGTAATTCGTTTCATTGCCTTTGAGGGTAGAATAACCTGCTTATTGCATCTTTTTAAGAACTGTGTAGATATAGAAGTCCACCTTATGCTTATAGCCTGTCAACAGGAAATTTTTCTAAGCATTTTTTATTGTTTAAAATTTTTTAAAATTGATTTCAGAGAGGAAGGGAGAGGGAGAGAGAGAGAAACATCCATGATGAGAGAGAATAACTGATCGGCCGCCTCCTGCACATCCCCTACTGGGAACTGAGCCCACAACCCAGGCATGTGCCCTGACCGGGACTCGAACCTTGAGTTCCTGGTTCACAGATCAGTGCTTAAGTACTGAGCACACTGGCTGGGCCTTAGCACTTACTTATGTAGGGAGGCTGAGAACTCATCCCATCTTTGGATTTGAGGTATGTGGATTTAGGAAAACCTCCTGGAAGGACTTTTATTGCGAACTTCCAAGTGGGAAGCAAATTATCTGAAGTTGTCAAATGCCATTGTTTTCCTCCTCTCTTTCCCTACTAGGCAGAGTGGAAAATTGCTAAAGATTTGGTTCCTAGCCTCTCAGTTAGTTCATTTCAAATCCTTTATTCACACAGTTCATTAAGCATGAGTCCAATCATATCAGTCAAGATTCTTCAGAGAAATAGGACCAATAGGAAACATTCATTCATTCATTCTTTCTATCTATCTATCTATCTATCTATCTATCTATCTATCTATCTATATCTATCGCTCACTCAGAATTCCTTCTTTTCTTAGAAACCTCCATTTTTGCTCTTAAGAGCTTCCCCTGACTTGGTGAGGCATTACTGAGAATAATCTTCTTTATTTAAAGTTAACTGTAAATGTTTACCACATCTACAAAATACCTTCACAGCAACATCTAGACTGGTGTTTGACCACAGCCGAGCCAAGTTGACACATGAAATTAACCTTCACATTGATCTTCTCATGGGCTTGCGTTTCTTTCCTATATCACATATCCAGGCGGCACCCGTCATCTTTTTATTTCAAGGTCCCGCTCAGCCCATTCTTTCATGACCCTGAAAGCTTGTCTGAGCATGGAGTCTAAGGATGCCAGTCTCAGGCTGGCTCTGTTGACTCCTATCTGCGCATGTCCTCAAGCACGGATATACAGCTTTGAAAAAAATTTAGAAGACCTACAGGAATCCATTTTGTTTCTCTTTTCTATACCATTTGCTTTGCTAAGAATTCTGAGTTAGACCAATGTGAGTCCTTGTGACTACTGTTAAGATTGCTAGATCTGTTGGGTAAATCTTTAGCAAATTGCCACATAGAGTACAAAAGGCTGGTGCTCCATCTTCCTAGATTCCCCCCTAAAGGGATTATGCCATTTTGCATTTCCACTAGCATTGCAGGAAGGCGCCTGTTTGTACGTAGCCATGCCAACGGTGTATATATTGTCAACCTTTGGGGATTTTGACAATCTGTTATGACAAAGATAGAGTTGTACTTTTCAGCTCATTTATTGAGTTACTTTGAGCATCTTTTCGTATACGTAAGGGCCATTGATATCCTTCCTCTCCCCCTGATTTAAATGCATGCCCTTTAAGGGGATAGCTGGGGGCATAACCCTTGCAACAGAAACATGACAAGGGGCATTCGAGAGAAGAACCTGGAGCACAACCTGGTTAGCACATAGTTACCCCAATGTCAGCCCTAACCTTCCCGGAATTACCAGAACAATCTTTTCCTGACCCTCCTAAGTCAGCTTACCCAACGGGAGGCCCTCTCTGCCTACTCAGGAGTTCCCACGCCCACCTCTCCCCTCTGGACTTTGTGCATCTCTAGCTGCAGATCCATAGGAAAACCTCCCTGCATGCCCCATCACAACAGTACAAGCAGGACACCCACACCCACATTCGGCTCTCAAGTTGGCTCAGGGCCAGCATCACACACTGCTCCTCTGGCGTAGATAGAAATCAGTTCTAACCTGGTTTGGTTTGGTTTTGACTCCACCCTCTTATGTGGACTTGACCTCATCTCTCTTAATTAAGCCTGAACTGCCAAAACATCACTTTCGTTCCACCTCCCACCTCTCTCATTCTCTCTCTTCCCTCCACTAATAATAATAGCTCTTTCATGGCACTTAAGACATATCAGGTACTGTCCTAAGGCTTTTTACATATTTACTCACGAATGCTCACAGCAACCCAGTGAGGCAGCCATTGTTACCTTCATTTTAAACAAGAGGCGCCCTAACTGGTTTGGCTCAGTGGATAGAGCGTCAGCCTGCGGACTGAAAGGTCCCAGGTTCGATTCTGGTCAAGGGCATGTACCTTGTTTGCGGGCACATCCCCAGTAGGTGGTGTGCAGAAGGCAGCTGATCGATGTTTCTCTCTCATTGATGTTTCTAACTCTCTATCCCTCTTCCTTCCTCTCTGTAAAAAAATCAATAAAATGTATTTTAAAATAAAGAAATAAATAAACAAGAGGCAACATACACAGAAGGTTAAGCAGCTTCTCAAGGCCGTGCAGCTGGTAAGTGACACAGCCTCAGTTCCGAGCCCTGCAGTCTGGCTCCAGACCCAGGCTCTCAAGTCCTCTATGATCCTGCGTCTCAGATAACCTGCCCTGAGCTGCACAGAGGTCACGCTGCCAAGGCCCAACACTGGGCTAATAACAAGGCTCTCCCAGGCCAGGGAAAAGCAGCCGCATGAGAATCACAGCCGGTCACCCGCTAACTGGAGCTTCTCCAACTGCAGGCATTTCCCAACCTCCTGAGCAGCCTTAGTTAATGCTCTCAATAACGACCAGATGAACCACAAAATCCCCCAGGGCTTCGTGAAGAGCACAACAATGGGAATGTACTTGTCACTGAAAATGTACATTTCAAAATGATTCCGGTGGTATCCCCGCTGGTGTGGCTCAGTGGTTGAGTGTCCACCTATGAACCAGGAGGTCACGGTTCGATTCCTGGTCAGGGCACATGCCTGGGCTGTGGGCTCCATTACCAGTAGGGGGTGGGTGTGCAGGAGGCAGCCAATCAAGGATTCTCTCTCTCATCAGTGATGTTTCTATCTCTATCTCCTTCTCCCTTTCTCTCTGAAATCAATAAAAAAAATATTTTAACGAAGGATTCAGGTGGTAGATTTTGTTATGTGTTTTTTGTTGCAATTTTTAAAAAGCAGATAGAATTTCATAGGAAGCATTTCTGGCATATATGTATTTTAGTGTGTTACAGATGTACCTCCCTCATCACCATCACCTGCATAACCTTTGGGGGGACGTGTCCTACCTTTCTTTACCCTCTATGCTGATCCTGGGAAAATTATCTATCTCAAGCATCCAGTTACCACATGAAGGATGATTCCGAAGACCAGGCCACCCTCTGTATAATTCTGGTTCAGAGGCAGCCTCAGTGCTCACAGATAGCATCACGAATGTTCAATTGCCCCAATACACGCGGGAGCCAATTTCTCCTTCATTGGAGACTTCGGAATGACCCGAGGTTCTTCCCAGCCATGGCAGCCTTTTCTCCTTGCAGCATCGGAGGGACCCCCTCGCACCCTCAGCCTTGTCGTCAGTCCCACCAGCTTGGTACCTATGCCCTTTTGACTCTTCATGACAGCCTGCTTCTTCCAAAGCTTTTTTTCTTTCTTACGCTGCTGATTTTCAGCACCACACTTTCAGTCCTACAGGGAAGCTGCTCACCTTCCCCACCCCCAACTTCTTCTATTCTACTTCCTCCTCAGGTATTTAAATTCCTCCCCTCTGCTCTCAGCAACCAACACCAAACAGGTCTTTCTTGTCTCCCAGGCTCTCTTCGACTTCCTCTTTGGAAATAAAATTGGCTGCAGATCCTGCTCATGAGTGCGGCACTCGTGGTCTGTACCTGTAGCATTTGCAACTAAATATCTGAACAAAAAGAACGGGAGAGTTCCTCAATTGTCCTACAGTGAGACTGAGGGAAAAGAAGGGTTAAGGGGCTCTTTTTAAGTAGCTTTCTTCCCAAAGTTTTATTTTATATAATAGTGGGGTAGAAAGTTAACTGTGTGCTCTGGCTGATTGCGCAGTGGTTAGAGCATAGACCAGCAGATGGAAGGGTCCTGGGTTCGATTCCTGGTCAAGGGCACATACCCTGGTTATAAGTTTGATTCCAGCCCCGACACAAGTGGGAGGCAACCAATCGATGTCTCTCTCTCACATTGATGCTTCTGTCTCTCTCCTCCTCTTCCCTCTCTTCCACTCTCTCTAAAAAGCCGATGGGAAAAATATCCTCAAGTGATGATAATAATAAAAGCAAACCTCTTTCCTATTCTTATTAATTTGAATAAACAGACTGAGCTGGATACTTCTGGCAAAGAAAGGGTTAACATGGCAGCCCTGCAGCATTTCAGAACAGCAGTAAAACCTTGCCTGCTGAGTTTAATTCTTGCCCAAGCCTCTGGCCTCTTCTCACTGAGCAACAATCTTCCTTGTAGCCCTGCCCATATTTCCTGGACTTCCCATTCTAGGCACACCGGAAATGTTAGCTCCTAGAATTCAGCCCTTCTCTTTTCTTTCCATCCTTTCAAACCAGGTCCGAAGGAGGAGCTGGCTAATGCCATCGACTGCACCCTTAAATGTGGTCATGTCACACATGCTTTCTGACCTTCAAGCCGGAGGCGATCGCTGCCGGAAAGTGATTTCCCTACTGGATCGGTTGTGTTCATTTTTCAAAATGCTATATAGCACTCAATATGAAGTACAGCGTGTCCCATCGCTTTCAAGCAAAACGGATTATCTATCATTTAGTTTGCTGGTTTTATCTTCCTGTCTCAGGCTAGCTTTACACGGATGCTCCTTCTTTTTATTCCTGTTTGAATAGCTGCTATGCCAACATATAACTTTCAAAAGTATGACTTTTCAAAAGCATGGTGTAGTGAGACTGGTAAGTAACAGCCCTGCTACTCCCCTACCTCTGCTTATCCATGTCCTCACAGCTCACGGTCCTCCAGGCAAATCCCTGACCCGCTCTGACCTTTTCCATTTCTGGACTTCACAGTCTTTATCATTGAAGCCCTGATGAGATCCTTGATCATATTCTGCTTTGCATTAGCCACGATCCTTTCATAAAGGCCGATCCTGCACCCAACTTAGAGGCAGATTCTCAAGATCAAGTTTGTTAGCGCCTATTTGGGTTGTAGTCTCGGTGCTCCCCCATGGTAGGGGCTGCCTTGGTGGCCAGAAGAGGAAAGGAGAAAGGGCTGAGGGGCGCTGGGACATCAAGGTAAAAGGACAGAACGCCTGCCCTCAACGCGTCCCGAAGTCTCATTGGGCAGACCAGCGCAACAGCATCACCTTTAGTTGTAAACTACATGAACCTGCTCTGGTTGGACCTCAGAAAAGGGACCTATGGAAAGAATATGAGGGAGCACACGTGATCAAAGAGAAGTCTCAAGGGCCAGATTCCAAAAAGACAAGAACTTGGAGGCTTGGGGAGTTGGCTGAACTATCTCCTGAGAACATTATTTCTGCAACAAATCAGTCACAGCTCTTCCCAGTCTTTTTTTTAAATAACATAGTCTTAGAAGCATCTTTTACTTATTATACTTTACATAATATAATAAGCTCCGTGTCCATACTCTTTTTTGTTTTGAATCCTGACCCAAGGATATTTTTTCTTACTTTAAAAAAAAATATATTTAATTGATTGTTTACAGAGAGGAAAGGAGAGGGATAGAGTTAGAAGCATGGATGAGAGAGAAACACCGATCAGCTGCCTCCTGCACACCCCCTACTGAGAATGTGCCCTCAACCAAGGTACATGCCCTTGACTGGAATCGAACCTGGGACCCTTTAGTTCGCAGGCCGATGTTCTATCCACTGAGCCAAACCAGTTAGGGCCCAAGGATATTTTTCCATTGATTTTTAGAGAGAGTAGAAGGGAGGGGGAGAGACACACAGAGAGAAACATGGATGTGAGAAAGACACACAGATTGGCTGCCTCCTGCACGCAACCCGACCAGGACAGGGGATGGAGCCTGCAACCAAGGTACGTGCCCTTGACTGGAATTGAACCTGGAACCCTTCAGTCTGTGGGGTGGACGCTGTATCCACTGAGCAAAACTGGCCAGGACTTCCCAGTCTTTTTAATTCTCTGCTCAAGATTCAACTGAGAGGGAGTTCCACTTCCACTATGGCTGAGTAAGTGCTAAACAGACTGGCCCCACCACCGACAACTACTAATGATACACACAACGCAAAAGACAACACACGGTGTTTGTGGAGAATGAACAAAAGCAGGCCCATTTTGAAAGGGAGTCAAAATTTGGAGAAAGAAACTAACTCAAGGTGAATTCCTTTGGCGGGGGAGGTTGGCCTGAGTAAAGGCTGTCGCCGTTGTGTGGCACAGGGCGTCTTCAAGTCTAGTAGAACGCCTGCCATCTTTTTGGTCTAAGCAACCAAGGCAACTATGGCCATCAGGAATGAAGGAGGAATCTCAGAGCAGAGAGAACCAGAAAAGGTGAGAGTCATGATTTTTTACTGTACAGGAGGTTCAGAAACTGGCTGGGATCAGATGACCAGGGAGGGCCAAGTGCAGGTTGGGACCCAAAGCTGATGGTGCCATATCTCGTGGGCTTTGGTTGTGATTGTGCTGTCTCTATCCACAGTCTTCCTAGCGTCTACACCAAGTAAGGAGACAAAACACGTAAAGGAATCATTCTCCTGCTCACTAAGATGATAAGAACTCAATTAAAATACCAAGGAGTTCTCAGGATGGAGACACTTCTGGTTGGCTGGTTAGGGACTATTGCGTAACATGCCAACATGGCAGAGACGCCATCGGAGTGCCAGGGGCAAGATCTATTTTTGACCACTAACATTCAGGGTGTGTCCTACTTTTAAACAAGCTCTAATAAACAGGAACCTGCATTTATACTAAAAGTACATTCAGTGGTGATGAGCTACTTTGGCTAAATTATATTGAAGCTCATTCCATAGCAAACTCTCCTAATCTATTCAACGGGATTTGATTTATAGTTGGAGGGGACTCTGATGGCCTGTTGGGTAGTTTAATGCAGCAAATCTTTAACCAGCTGTTATTTGAGCCTCCATAACTGTGCAGTGGGGAACAAAGTCGAAGGCCAAGTCTCTATCTCCAGTAAAGCCACATGGAGTCTACTCAGGGGCATGTGATCCATATACCAACAGACAAATATTAACTTATGATAAGAGCCAACTGAACACTGAATAGCACAGCCATTAAGTCATAGACATTCCAAGGAGGGAAAGCAATCACTTTGAAGGAGAGAAAACAACAGTTCGTATGAAATGGTTCTACCCACTTGGAGATCATAGGTACTAAGAGCCGTAAGAGGTGAGTCGTCAGTGTGAGAGAAGCAGGAGATGGATAGTCGAATATTTAGGGGAGAGCAGGTGTCCCGATGACATAGCTTTAGAAGGACTGGATCAGTCTGTCTGATAATGAACATGATTCTGCAATCTTTCAGCCAACAGATAAAATAGAAGCACACTCTAAATCCATCTTAGCCCTAGCCCGTTTGGCTCAGAGGATAGAGCATCGACCTGCGGACTAAAGGGTCTCATGTTCGATCCCAGTCAAGAGCACATGCCCTGGATTGCGGGCTTGATCCCCAGGAGGCAGCCAATCACTAATTCTCTCTCATCATTGATGTTTCTATCTCTCTCTCCCTCTTCCTTCCTCCCTCTCTGAAATTAATAAAAATATATTAAAAAATAAATAAATGCATCTTAGTAGTGTGTTTCTTGTAATAAAACCTGGGATGTCTTTGGAAGTGCACTTGGAAAACGTAGTTATATTAACTGCTTTCAGAGAGACGTGAGAGGTTTTTCACTATATTCGCTTTGAATTTTGAATCATGTTCACTATCAATTTTTTTACAATCAGAGGATAAAATGCAAGTGTGATGAACAACGTAAATGAGTTGGGAACAAATTGTTTAAGAGCCCTACCATCATCACAGGATGCTCCATCACAAAATAAGCAAACTCGTGCAATTTTTAAAGAAACCAGCTTATTAGGCATAACTGACATGCTAAGCTTTACATATTTAGAGTGTAGTGTACAATTTGATAAGTTTTGACGTACATTTGCACCTGCGAAGCCACAGAACAATAAAGATAATGGACATATTTACTACTTTTGAAGTTTCCTCATGCCCTTTGAAATCACTACCACCTCTCCCTGCCCTCTCCCCCATTCCCAGGTCACCAAACTGTTATTCATTTTTCTATTAGTTGGCATTTACTAGAATTTCATATAAATGGAATTATAAATTATGTACTCTTTTGTCTGGCTTCTTTCACCCAAGCAAAATTATTTTTGAGATTAATGATATTGAGCCTCTTTTCATGTACTTATTTGCCATCTGTATATTTTCCTTGGTCAACTGCCTCTGAAATTTTTGCCCATTAAAAAAATTGGGTTGCCGTAACTGGTTGGCTCAGTGGAAAGAGCGTCGGCCTGTGGACTGAAGGGTCCCAGGTTCGATTCCGGTCAAGGGCACGTACCTTGGTTGCGGGTACATCCCCAATGGGGGGTGTGCAGGAGGCAGCTGATCGATGTTTCTCTCTCATCGATGTTTCTAACTCTCTATCCCTCTCCCTTCCTCTCTGTAAAATATCAATACAATATTTTTAAAAATTGTGTTGTTCATTTATTATTATTGAATTTTCAGCATTCATTACATATTCTGGTACAAGGGCTGTTCCTTATACCAGTACTGGTGCCAGATGTGTGACTTACAAATACTCTGTCCCAATTTGTGGAGTTTTTCATTTTCCTAACAATTTCAAAGAAGAGACTTTTTAATATCTATGAAGTCAAGATCTTCACTTTTCCCCCTCCTATGGCTCATGTTCTCTTCCCTCTGGCCCTCTGTCTTGCTATCTCCAGCCACCTTGCCTCGTCTGGACTCCCAGTTCCAGCTCCTCAATTCAGGGAGATTGCTAGGCGTGCCCCATTTGCCCCTTTGCCCCCTCCCTGCGGAACTGAAGCTTGGAAACACAATCCAGGAAGTAAGCTGGGCAACAGCAGTGCTTAGCTCATGCTTCCTGTACTCAAGCATTATGGTCCTTCGTCTCCTGGTCTCTAATGTCTTAAAAACCCTTGTTTCTTGTACTCGGTCTGTTTTGCTTTGTTTTGTGTGGACATGTAAATCTAGTTCCTGATAGCACATCTTGGCTGGGAAGCTCACGTCCCCTTATATTTCCTTGTGAAATTTAATAAAATCAGAGTTTCTGAGTAAAAGGGAAGGAGCATTTCGAATGCAAGGTGGGCTAGTGGACAACAGCCTGGCTTCAAGAGGGAAATCTGAGTTTAGATGCTAAGGCCAAACATGAGAAAAGATGCACTCCTACCTTGAGTGGGGTCTGTGGACCTCCAAGATTATATGACGACTGTATATGTGGAATGTGCATTTTCCTGAGATGCCTAAAGGTTACATTAGAACTCAAAGGCTTTGCCTGGCCAGCATAGCTCAGTGGTTGAGCGTCGACCTATGAACCAGGAGGTCACAATTCAATTCCTGGTCAGGGCACATGCCTGGGTTGGGGGCTCATTCCCCAGTGTGGGGCCTGCAGGAGGCAGCGGGTGGTTGATTCTCTTTCATCATTGATGTTTCTCTCTCTCTCCCTGTCTCCCTTCCTCTTTAAAATGAATAAAAAAAAATTTTTTTTTAAAAAGAACTCCAAGGCTTGGATAATGCAAAAATGATTATTCACCACTACTCTAAGAAAATCAAATTTCAAATTATAGAGGGATTTAAGTTAACATTTCCTTCTGAGTTTATGACTTATAAAAAAAAAAAGAAAGAAAATCTATGTTTAGTGCAGTTTGGGAATGGAGCAAGATGAGTTGCATGCATGCCATCTGCCATCTTCTCTTGGAACTTGTGTGTAGATATACACATAGCTGCCTCCTTTGTGTCGTTCCTGCTTCTACTTACATGTCACCTCCTCAGAGAGGCCTTCCCTGCCCATTCAACTGAAATTAGGCTCCCATCATCATGATACTTGTCACTACCTGATTTTCTGATTTGTGGATTCCTGCCCCATTAGAATGTAAGCTCCAGGCAGCCAATCAATGATTTTCTCTCATCACTGATGTTTCTCGCTCTCTCCCTCTCTGAAATCAATTAAAAAATATCTATTTTTTAAAAAAGAATGTAAGCTCCATAAGAATAGGTACCCCAGTCCATGCAGTATCTCAAGTTTCTAGAACAGTACCTGGTAAATGGAAAAAGCTCCATACCTGTGCTTGGAGATAATATTTTGAGTATCAGTTGAACTTCAATCCTGTTTGCGGTGCACCCTGGGAAAAAGAAAGAAAGATTGCCACTTGTGAAGCAGCAGGGTGCAGGCAGAAATAAGGCAGTCTGTGTGTAAGTCACTCAGAGTCTGAGCAGCAAGAGAAGCTGCAAAGAGCAGGAGAGCTGCAGGAATAAAGGCCTGTATTTGAAAACTGCATCTCGGGAGGCGAGTCAAGGTCATCCCTGAGCCTCTATGATGAGCAGGGTTGACTCTCTAAAGCAGCCAACCCTCCCCCGCCCCGCCCCCCCCCCCCCCCCCCCCCCAGGCAAAGGTGGAAGGGAAACAGGGAGAAAAGAAAGGCAGACCCGCTGGGGTCTCTGCCTCTTCTTTAATTACTACCAGAGGAGAGGAGGGCAGAAAAGGGGGAACAGGCCTGGGGAGCTGCGGGGAAGCAGGGAGAATGGCAGGAAGCCTGGGTCGGCCGTGTGTGAGGCCACGTCACACTGGGAGTGGAAGCTGCTCCCTCAATTTATTTTTTGCTCCCCCATTTTATGTACCAGGAATCCTTATCATCAACCAGGGACATTTCAGGCCCCCGTTACATCCCTGGAGGTACTGAGTGTTGTGTGACTTTTATTTCCTAAAGAAAAAAAATGCAGCTGACACAGATGACTAAAAAGTGGCAGTGGGGTACGGGGTGGGGGTGGGGGGGAGGTGGGGTGGGGTGGAATTATTTTCCTTTCCAATCCTGTCAGCTTTCAGTTCAGCAGATGATTTGAGTTTACGTTTTTTCTCTTCTCTTTCATTAAAAAAGAAAAAAGGTAATATATTCACATAGTTCAATATTCAAAAGTCACAAAGGGGTAGAGAGTGAAAAGTGCTCTTAGACCCACGCTGTTCTCCACCTCCCTCTGAGGTCTCCTTGGAGATGACAAGTGTCAACAGATCCTTGAATCTGTCCAGAAATACTCTCTTGGACACAATGAAACGGGACCAGAAGTACTGAGAGCACATGCAGCGGCTTTTCCACTAAGCGAGCCAAGGCTGAGGCTCTGCTCTTCATTTTGCAGCGGGAAAGCAGCAGCAGTAATAGGAACCAGCAGGACTGGGGGAGGGCGGGATCCCCTCTCGGTTCATTGGCCAACCACTTAGCGCGGAAGAGAACTGTGGAGGGCATAGCATGTGTTTGCCAGGTGTCGGGTGCTTTTAATCTGTAGGGGCTTAATCACAAGGAACAACAACAGCCTGTAATTATTGGAATCGAGAGTCTAGGTCAGTGGTGGGCAAACTCATTAGTCAACGGAGTGGCAAACCGCGGCTCGTGAGCTGCAGTTTGCCGACCACTGATCAAGGGCAAAGCTAGTCTAGTTTTTTTTTTCCAGAGTAAACAATGATGTCGTTTATTTAAAATGTTTACTCCAAGAAATATATATATATATATATATATATATATAAAATTGTCATATATATATGACAATTACAGCACTAAACCAGGCACCTTCGACCAAATCTCCCCTCCTTAGGCTCCCCTTCACTCTCTCTTCCAAATTCTCCTTCCTGAGCTGGAAGACACGGCAACGCCCCAGGGTCAGCGCCAAGCACTCACCAAGCCACGTCCCTTCCTCCTGGAGCGCGGGGCCGCCCTCCTCCTGCTCTGTAGGGTCTCCCCGTTAGGAAGTTCATCTTAAACTCAGCCCAAAGGAGTGACTGTGGGAGAGCAGAGGGCAGCCTTCACTTGGAAGGTAGGCCCTTTCCTGCTCAGTCCCTGCAGGGGCTCTAGAATGGGCTGGCGGTGGCCTCAGCTCAGTCCGCGAAAGCTACTCTAGTTTTAAAGAGTGGTGGCTAGTCTGGCTCTTGAGCGTCGACCTAAGAACCAGGTGGTCACGGTTTGATTCCTGGTCAGGGCACATGGCCGGGTTTCGCGCTCCGCCCGCAGTGGGAGGCATGCAGGAGGCAGCCGATCAGTGATTCTCTCTCATCATTGATGTCTCTCTCTCGCTCTCCGAAATCAATGAAAATGTATATATATATTTTTAAAAGAGTTATGGCTAAAGACAGAATAGATAGGGCAAAAGAAGTCATTGCTGAGAATAAAGTTTCAATGTAGCAGATAAGGGCCTTCTCTGCAGAGGTCCTTATGCGGGGGTGTAAGCTTAGGTGAAGGAAGATGTTTTATGGAAGCCGCCCATGGTGTATGGTTCTTAAGGGGGTGTCCCTCCACAGCTGAACCGTAGAAGACGGTCCACCATCAAAGAAGGAACAAAACAAGAGAGCTAGATGGCGCTCGGTGGGCAGGCCAGGAGACTGACAATCACAGGATGGGGCCCCGGTCCGGGAATTAAGTTAGAAAGGGTCTGACCTTGCCCACTGGAGGGAGGCCCCATTCTGAAGGTGGAAGACTTCAAAGAAGCAGGCGAGGAAGGAGCTGGCAAATCAGGCAGCACCACACACCAGAAGATTCAACTGAATCCATCAGGCACGGGGGACCGTCTTCAAAAAAAGAAACTGGGCCCTAGCCGGGTTGGCTCAGTGGATAGAGCAGCAGCCTATGGACTAAAGGGTCCTGGGTTTGATTCGGGCCAAGGGCACATGCCCGAATTGCGGGCTCGATCCTCCTCTCCCAAGTAGGGGGTGTGCAGGAGGCAGCCAGTCAATGATTCTCTCTCATCATTGCTGTTTCTCTCTCCCTTCCTCTCTGAAATCAATGAAAAAAAGTATTTCAAAAACAAAAAACCAACAAAGAAAAAAAAGAATATGGTTCCTTAAATGCTGAAAAAGAAAAGAAACTGGGAGAGCAGGAGGGAATGGGTCTGGAGGCCAACTACCTGGGCTCAATCCTGGTTCTAATACTTGTCAGCAGTGTGAGCCTGGGCAAATTAAACTCCTGTGTGTCCGTGTCCTGATAGAGATAATACACAGAGATAATAATAGTCCCCCACAGGGGTGTTGCGTGCTCAACTGAGCTACTCTACCATGAGGGCTTAGAACCGTGGTCGGCAAACTGCGGCTCGTGAGCCACATGCGACTCTTTGGCCCGTTGAGTGTGGCTCTTCCACAAAATACCACGGCCTGGGCGAGTCTATTTTGAAGAAGTGGCGTTAGAAGAAGTTTAAAAAATTTGGCTCTCAGAAGAAATTGCAATCGTTGTACTGTTGATATTTGGCTCTGTTGACTAATGAGTTTGCCGACCCCTGGGCCTGGCACAGTGAACGCCAAGCCTCGCAGCCCCGACTGCCTTTCACACATGGCGGACGGATCACGAGGATTCTCGGGTTTCCCTATTCCACAGCGTCTTACACAGTCTCCTACTTTAAAAAGATATTAGCTTGTAGGAACATGTCATAAATAACTTCAAAATGCAATGGGTATTTACTTTTAAGGCGTGCCTTTAACATTTCTGTTAGGACGTTTTGTTTGTTTCGTACTCGTTCAATGGAAACGTATCCGGCCACTGGGTCAAGCTGGCAATGAAACTACTGGTCCGCAATTAAGCCAGGCCGGTCCCGGCCTGTTCTGCTGACACGGCGGTTCCTGGAGGGAAATGCGGAAAGGGCAGAATCACAGACGGACGCCAGGTAGTTGGTCGGAGCGGGCGGAGGGCGTGAAGAACAGCACAGCAAGCACACACCAGGCAGCACGAGGGAAAAAGGGCTCCGGGCGGGCTGTTTCAGGGAAAAACAGCCTCTTTGCTGGCCTACCTGCTCCCCATGGTGTCAGGCGGGGAATGACCCTAAGAAATGAAACGGTACTGGCGGGTAGGGGAGGCGGGGGGAGGTCAATGGCGGAGGGGGGGCGGGGAGGAGACATATGTACTATTATTTGTAATACTTCGAACAATAAAAAAAAGAAAAAGAAAAAAAGAGCCGAAACCGGTTTGGCTCAGTGGATAGAGTGTCGGCCTATGCACTGAAGGGTCCTGGGTTCGATTCCGCTCAAGGGCATGTACCTGGGTTGCGGGGACATCCCCAGTGGGGGGCGTGCAGGAGGCAGCTGGTCGATGTTTCTCTCTATTCTTCTCTGTAAAAAATCAATAAAAAAAGAAAAGAAAAAAAGAATTGTGTACCAATGGAAATGTCTGTGTACTGAGCCTCAAAACAGACAATCAAATCTCAATTATGTAAAAAAAAAAAAAAAAAAAGTAAGTTCCGTTTCAGCTAAAGAAACATCCTGTTGCGTGCCCAATGAGAGCACAAGGTACATTGCTAGGGAGCGTGGCCAGGGGACACGGAAGGTACCTAAGATCTGTGTCGGGAGCCTTGGGTCCCAGTCCCCGCTCTGCCCTAAGCAGCTGATGCCACATGGAGCCGAGTCAGTGCACAACGGTGTCCTTTCAAAAAGGAGGGGCCGGGCCCTGGCTGGTTTGCTCAGGGGATAGCGCCTCGGCCCGGCGCGGACTGAAGGGTCCCGGGTTCGATTCCCGGTCAAGGGCACGTGCCCAGGTTGTGGGCTCCATCTCCAGTGGGGGGAGGGGGGGGCAGGAGAGGGGCGCGGGCAGGAGGCAACCAATCCATGACACTCTCTCATCATTGATGTTTCTCTCTCTCTCTCTCTCTCCCTGCCTCTCTGAAATCCAAAAAAAAAAAAATAAAAATAAATAAATAAATAAAAAAGAATGGGCCAGAACTAGTCCCTAGGAGCATTCCACATCCTTCGATTATCACCCAGGTGTAGGGGTCTCAAGACAACTTAGGAAACCACGCACTTCGCCTCGAGACCCCGCCCCTCCAAAAAAAAAAAATCTGTCCAAACGAAGGAAGAGTCGCTGGGGGTGCCTTTCTGAAAATGCTAACAGTGGGAGGGAAGGAGGGAGGAAGAGAGGGAGAGCGCGCTCTTTTTCTTTTCCCATTCAATTCAGAGGGAAGTGTAGGTTTCCAGTTATTCCTGGTCTGCGTAGCGGCGCTCCCAGGGCCAAGTAGGAAGAAGTCATGAAAACACGCGGGAGACAGGCTTCAAGGAAACACGCTCTGGTTTGCCCGCTTCTCCGAGAGAAGACGGGGCCGACAAGACCGTGAGAATTCAGGCTTCAAACCGCCCCGTGGACAAATTGTGATGCCACCCTGGACTCTAGAGGGTGGCAGGGGGCCCAGCCAGGACGATGGGACCCTGGTTCATGAAGGGCTCAGGGCACGCCAACAGGCCGTCTCCTCCGAGTGGGCAACGGGAAGGACGCTCACCCGCCCTCAGGTCAAAGCATCTCAAGGCAGATGGGACCCTGAGGGACGGCCTGGCTGTTTCCAAGAAAAATCTCGAGTCCGATCTGTCGCTGAGGAGACATGGCTGCTTGCTTTAGGACTAGGAACCTGCGTGGTCGTGTTTGCTTGTCATCCTGTCAGTCATTTTTCCATTTCTAAAAAAAAAAAAAAAAAAAGAATGCCAAAACCTGAATTCAGAAGCACCGAATCCTGAGCTTTTTCCAGAGGCGAAGCAAATATCTCCAGGTCACTGTACCAGTAATTCTGGCCTGGACACCGCGCTAGAACCCCCCCAAGTCAGCCCTGAGGGGTCCGCACTGCGGGGCGCAAAGCAACTGTTTCCAACCGAAGGTTTCATCACCCGCCAATCGCTGGCCCCGGCCGCTTCAGAAAACCATAACCCCCTACGGGAAGTGAATGACACTAAGGCAAGCCTATCGGCGTGGAGAAAGTGGAAGGGGCGGGGTCAGAGCTAACCAATAGTATTGAAGCAGTTGTTGTTAAGGGGAAGAGAGACGCCTGCGAGCGTGCGTGAGGACGCTTGGGGGAGAAGGGAGGCGTGCCAGGAAGCGGACTGAGCCAATGGCCGCGGTGGGCGGGCGGCGGCGCGCATGCGCGCTGGGATCTGGGGCTGCGGGCGGGAGGCGGGAGGCGGGAGGGTGGAGGAGGGGAGCGGGTAGGAACGCCGCGGAGCTGCTGCCGCCGCCGCAGCCGCCGCCGCAGCGAAGAGGCCATGTTGTGTGGTGTGTGGGGCGGGGGGAGGAGGAGGAGGGAGTAAAGCCGAGAGAGGAGACGGGAGAGAGACACCACACACACACGGCACAAGATGGCCGGAGAGGCAGCAGCACCCCGAGCTGTCAGGCGTTCCGCCGCGGCCGCGGGACCCGCCGGCTGGCGGGGAGCTGCGCCCGGGCGGCCCGCAGGCCCGCGGGGGCGCAGCGACCGCGGCCGAGACGAGATCGGCCGCGCGCCGGGGTTCAGATCCCCGCGGCAGAGGCTCCCGAAACGGCCGGGCCCACAACGCCGAAAGTGCCGCTGCGGCAGCGGCCGCGCAGGCTCCCCGGGGTCCCGGCGGCTCGACCCGGCGCGGGCGACAGGCCTTGCGCGGGAATCGTGTGCGGGCGACCTCGAGGTGCCGGCGGCTGCGCTCGGACCGGGTAAGTAGCTCCCCGGCCCCCTTTATTGTCCTTTGTCCTTGGGAGGAAAAGCAAAATGTCCTTGAACGTGCGAGCAGGAGGGGGTGGCGGGCTGGGCCTCTCGGCCGGCTCTCTGCAAACCCTGCCGGCGTCGTAGGCTGGCCCCCGAGCGGGCAGCGCCGCCAGGCCCAGGGCCGGGGATGCGGGGGACCCGGCTGCAGACCCTGCGGTGGGCGGGGGGCGGCCTGGCTGCCCGGACCGGCCCCGCCGGGAAAGGGGCGGCGGCGGGTAACCGCCGGCGGGAGCCCGAAGGGGACCGCGCGAGGAGAGCCGAACCCCTTTCCGTTCTGGTGAGTTTATTTTGACGTTGAGGGTCAAAGAACCCTTTTTCAGGTTCTCCTACGGGAGAGCTTTTTCACCTCTTTCCGGTAAGGTGGGAACTCATCTTGACGACCGAGTTTAAAAGAACAATGGAACCCTGGCTACGTTTAAAAGAAAAATAAAACTTGTGTTTTTTTTTTTTTTTTTCCTTTTCCTTTTGGGTGTTGGCTCTTAACTCTTTCAAAGCCGATTTTGAAAAGGGCTGCGGTGATATCCGATGAGAAGGGACTTACCGCGTATGAAAAACCTTGATGACGTTAAGGTTGTCTTTTTAAAAATGCAAGTTGGAGGAGGAGGAGTGCGTGTGGTATTTCAAAAATGGGAAAGACAAGTTTTCTGTAATGTCAAGGCTGTTTAATGGAAATAGATTTTAATGCTGGGGCTAGGGCGATGACGTCTGGTTAATATAGTTGTATTTGCCGAGTGTATCCGGCTTTCTGATATTTGAATAATGATTAAATACACCGTTTTGGTACTTTTGAAAAGGTCATCAGGAGCCGTTATCTGGAACTTATCACACCTGAATGTTAGAACGCACTTGAGTCAGTTCCTAGACTTTTAAAAGAGTTTAAGTTCATCATTTTACGATAAAAAAAAAATAATCTGTATCATCACAAGCCGTGGTCGACAAAACTTTTACAAAGGGATATTTGGACACCAGATCTCCTTTGGAAGTTACTTTCTCGCAGTGTAAATATTAAAGTAGGATTGCTCTCTGGTAATGGACGGAGAAGAGGAGCCATATTTGTTGCATTTGTTGCATGCATGAAAATCTAGATATTCTTCAAACGGAACAGTATTTTAACATGTATCGGTTTGAGAAATTCTGCAGTCCTCTGCCTATGGATTTGGAAAAATGTTTGGGAGGGAATTTAAGTTTTTGTTTTGCACAAACCTCAAGTGCAAAAAACCTTTGTGTATTTTGGAATATATTTGTCTTCATTCTGCGGTATGTGTGTTGTAAAGTGCAGATTTTGCCTAACAATACTGTTGGTAAATTACTCAAATTTACCCAGTACTTATAAGATCAAAGATACTGCTGTGATCGACCGCATTCCGGAAGGTATTTTTGTCGGTAAAATTGTTCTATTTCCGAACAGCATTCATCTAGTGCTACATATTACATCAATTGCGCATATCTTGATTTTACAGACTGTTGTTTAGGTATCAGTTTTGTTTTTTGTTTTTTTTCAAATGAACGTTTTTGAAATTTTTGGATGCTGAAAGTGGTATTAAATGAATATTCTGAATCTGGTATTTCAGAATCCTTTTTGAATAGTGAAATGCAAAATAATTGTTGGCAGTTTCTACCTCATAAGATCTTGTTACAAGAGTAATGGGGGAAGGGAGAGAATGAAAGTGTTAAAGACCCTGGTTTGAAATGGAATAAATGTCATAGATACTACATGTTTGAAACTTGCTTAAAAGACAAAGCTAGTATCCCCCTTGGTGAGATCAAATAACTTGTAATTTAAAATTTAAAGTAACCAGTGGCCATTTTAAACTTCCCTAATTTCTCCTAGAAGAAAGTACATTTTTGATTACTTATAATTTTAAAAGGCATTCTTAGATGATAAGGAAATGTTAATATTGGAGTCTTTGAAAATGGTAAACTTTTCCTTTTTCGTTGTCGTATTGCCTGTCATCAAAAGAAGAAAGATAAAAACAAGGTCATAATCTTAAATCTGTCCAAAGATGTAAATCTTTGTATTTTTTTATTTCAATGCCTTAGTCACAAGTATTAGTCTATGCATCCAAAAGGTGAGGAAAACAAAAGACTGATAGATGTTAAGATAAGAAATAAGCACCCTAAAATGTGCAGGTAGTGTGTGGATGAGCTGTCTCTTACATTTACCCATAGATTATTGAATATTTTTTTCTCATTGTTTCATCATACTGAAACTTAGGCCAAGAAATGTTTAAAAATCAAAACATTGATATCATCTTCCTTTTTTTTTTTTTAAAGGTGACTTACAAGATTAAAATAAAATTTGGTTGATGATGGTTCTGAACAAATACAGCTCTTTTATTTGAGGTAAGACTGGGTAAATTTTTATTGCTTTGCCATAAAAATAAGCTTATTAGGTTTTGTTTTTGTTCCTTGAGAATTTACATTTCCAGCAAGTAGTGATTATGACTATAAGTAAATATCTGAAATAATTTTACAAAGCCTTTAAATCTTTTCATTGGATAGAAAGTGTATATGCCTAGCCATTGTAACTCAACGGTACTATAGTTTGGATCACTGAGAAAGGTCCTTTACGCCTTTGTTTAATTTTGGGAACAAAAAAGACAATTATATTTTGAGGAAAACCATGAACCAAAGATACACTTTTTCTTTTTAGGTCCCTAATACACTGTGCAAACAGTTTTAATCTTTTCAACATGAAAATAAATAAATTTATTGGAAAATTTGAGCTGGTTATTATTTCTACTGATAGATTTTAGGGAAGAACATTTTAAAAATCAAATTTCGTGAGCATAGATTTCAGTTTTTGTTTCTTTCACGTAATAAAAAGTTTTAAAACACTTCTCCCTACTTGCTGTTGGTTGTTAACATCAATAAATTGCTTAGAATATTTCTTTTTTCCCCCAAAAGAAACCATTTTGAAGACTGAGACCATGGAGTTTTATATCTGAGGATAAAGGAAATCTTTGCAGAAGTCTGTATTTTATATAGCAAGTAAGTAAATGTTTTTACCCACCATCTGAAATTTAGTGCCTACCACAATTTGAGTAGGAAAATATCAGTAAACTTTGTCAATGAAACAAACGGTAGACTGTTTCTTTATCTTGAAAAGATGAGAAAAAGCCCATCAAATGCCATTTGTTTACATCAAAGCTCTTTTGTGTTAACATTGAAATAGTTGACACATGTAGCTTCCATCAGAACAGGAAGACATTAAGTACTTTCCAATAAAATGGTGCTCCAGGTTAAATCAGTAGTTGAGTCATCAAAATTATCTTTACGATCCTAAGTGTACATTCCTTTTGATAATACTGATCACGTTTTAGAAATGGCCTAGAATTTTGCATTTGCAGATCTTAGGATTCTTAAAAGAACTATATTTCTAAAACTGAATAGAAAATTTCACATTCTGGTTGCTACTTAGTGGATTTTAAATAATCGCTTTACCCATTTTCATGAGTTTTCAAACAAATACAAAATGACGTAGTTTACGGAAAGCTAGAATAAAGCATCCAAAGAGACCTCCATAGCTTAATAATTATTTTTAAGTCGTAAAAGGAAGAAGTAATTTTCAATAAGCATACAATAATTTTGCATCTTAAAACTAGATATGAGTGAAAAAGAAGTGTCCACTGATAATTTTCAGAAAATATTCTTTATTCATAAGTTAATATTGAACGTGAAAATTAATGTCAAGCTGATATTAGTAAGGGTTTGACAGAGAAAATATAATAATAAATATCTTAGGGGATGCTAAGAATAGCCAAATAAGCATTATAAAGGCAATTTTACCTTTGTCCTTGAAATTTATGTGGAAAATATTTTTCTCTCTTGGTATTTGCTTATTCTATTGATTCAAATAGGTAATATAGATAATACTTTTATTACCTTTGCTTTAGCTTAATTTTTCCTTTCCAGCCCTTTGCAATTTGATCAAATTTGTGTTTATTGTATGTGAAAGAAAATGGAATGTTAACACCTTTAACTATAGTGTTTTAAAGAGGAAACACGCCACGCAAAATATTCAAAACATCTTTTACCCCAAGCTTCTTTTTTTTTAGTAACATATTTTGCTCAACAGCTTTTATTTTATTTACTTATTTTTATATATTTCAGAGAGGAAGGGAGAGGGAGAAAGAGATAGAAACATCAATGATGTGAGAAAATCATTGATGGGCTGCCTCCTGCACGCCCCCTACTGGGGATCGAGCCCGCAACCCAGGCATGTGCCCTTGACTGGAATCGAACCTGGGACCCTTCAGTCTGCAGGCCTACACTCCGTCCTCTGAGCCAAACCAGCTAGGGCTACCCCAAGCTTCTTTAACACAAATGCCGATGTTAGTTTCCTCTATGCAAATGATTGTCATTCAGATGTGGTTGGCACTTACAAAATTTGAGATTTGGGCATCTTAAGACGAATGTGTGTGAAAGTGTGATGTAAGCTTAAGTATAAATGGGCAATAAATTTATAATGGCCTACCATAGGAGTAATTTAACCCATAAAATAAATGAACGGTTTAAGGTTAGAAATGTTAAATGATTTTTATTTTTTTTAGTATTTATAGAAAAATCTAAACAATGGATGTGCTAACTTCGACTCCAGTTTAATGGAATACAATGCTCCCTTTATCACCAACAAGATAAAGGATTATAATAGATTACGTTTTAAGAAGGTTTTCCTGTACTTCAGCTGACCTTCATGATAGTGCTTATATTCATTGTTTTGTTATTTGGGGCTTGACCCAAACTTGTATAATGGGCAATAGTAAGTTTGATGGACAAAAATAATGGGCACATGAAGACAAACATAAATGTAGATATAGTATTTTAAATTACTACATTTCATTAGGAAAGTAAATTACTTAGTTAAATGCTATTTTCTGCTTAGCAGATCAAAGTAGTAAATGTTAAATATTTACTTTTAATTGAGCATTTTTAACCAATTCTTGAATCAAAAAATCACCCGATCAAGTTGGTGATTACTTTGGATTTGCGTTTGTTATCATGGTAATAGCTGTTTAAAAAATTACATGAAGTTCCACAGAAGTGAAAGAAGCCATGCTTATAGTTAATTATGAGTTTTTTTTTAAAACCATGGTATAACACTTAGAGGCTAGATTATGGGAAATAGATAATTTTGAATATGAACATTTTTTCAAGGTTAGTTTACTGTTTCTCAGTTTCTTAATTATTAACATACCGGGACTGGGACAACCAGTGAATTTACCCTTTCTCCTGTCTGTTTTAATTCTTTGTTGAGAGGCATAGCGTAAGAGGCAAAAGATAATTTGAGGACATCTGGAGTTTGTAATCTTGTAAGATACCATTTAGCTCTTAAATTCTGCTATAAAAATAATAGGAGTGTCTTTCTCTTACAAAAAGTGGAGAATAGTTTTTATAATTTTTGCATCACAAATTATGTAGTTCTATGGTGAAACTGTTTGAATAAGACCAGACCCGGGCGATCGTGTACCCGGCATTCTTAATTTTAGGAATTTACAGATATTAATAAACAGTATATATGAACACATTGGAAAACTAATCTTAATTTGTTTTTAAATAATTAAGATTTAGAATGCTGTAGTAAAAAGCATTATTTGGAGTTTTGAAAATGATTATTCGATTAAATATATTTAAACTTTAGGCCCTGTTTGGGTAGCTTAGTTGGTTAGAGCACCGTTCCAATAGCCAGTTTCAGGTTCGATCTCCAGGCAGAACACACAAAAAAGCAACCAACGAATGCATAAATAAGTGGAACAACAAATCGGTATTTCTCTCTCCTCCCTCCCTCCCTCTCTACATTAAAAAAGTTTATTTTATCTAATGAAACATTGGCAGCTGACCATTGGGATTATAAATGATAATGCCTGGCATAATTAACTTAAGAAATTTTTTCTATATTTAGATATCATTGTTTTACCAGCTACCTTCCCTTTCCAGATTGAGTGGCTTAATTCAAACTTTTGATTTCCACATTGGCTGTTTTTTCTGAGTGTCAATTAACCATTACAATTTAAATGATTGTTTTTGCATAGCACTTAAGTAGCATTTTCCCCTTTACAACAATTTGATAGTTGATGTAAACATAGTATAAAGCTAGATAGTTTTGTTTCTTGAAAAACAATCCTATGCTTTTGAAACTAAGCCATTTATATGAAATGAAATATTTCCCAAACAATAAATTATATAATGTGTACCATACAGTAATCATAATCATTTTAATTTAGATTATCATGTTAGAAATTTTGCTTAACTTGAATGGTTTGTGAGTTTGTCTTGTGGCAGTTTTGTAAGGACTATCACTACCTTATTTTTGTGGAAGATACTTCATGCTTCATAGTGTTCTCAGCTCTTATTCTTAGTTTAAATGTTAATTGTTTGAAGGGTTTTAACACAAATGGACTAATGATGATAATATACGACTTGACCAAAACTGTCTTGGCCTTTTATTATAAAAGGCCCAGGTAGCAAAATGGTTATTTACATGGCACCTATAATTTCATATTCAATGAGAATCTATAATACTGCAAAATATTAAAGATAGGTAGGAACATGAGCAAAATTATCAACTTGTATAGTCTGCTTAAGAGGACCTTGGCTGCTTCCCCTTCAAAGGAAGGTGCAAAGCACTACGTAAATTTTTGGGAAGGAGCAAGTATGATAGATTATGTTTGTGTTAGCACAAAATGAGATCCCAGTCCTTTTCTATATTTAGTGGAGGCTAAACCCGGAGGTATATACTTATATTGGTAGGCAGCTTTTTGTATAAGCACATTATCAGACCAATGCGACATTTCTTTCACCAGTGTTCTTTAAATCAGTTACACCCTTCTCTTAGGGGTTATATAAGTTTATTTTACTTGGTTGATTTAAAACTTGTCTTTATTCAGAAAATCCTATCTTCCTTATAAAGTCTTGACTAAATTGGAAGCTTAAAAATAAATAATAAATAATTCTGTTTCTTGTAAATTACTTTGTTACTCAGTGGGAGGATATTTTGGCACCTTACTTAGAGGTAATTTTGAAGCTGACTTTTGCTGTATTGATTGATTAGTCAAAATGACTAAAGGGATTTATACTTGGTAAGAAAATCAGGAACTTGCTTCATAATTGGAAAATTTGAAATTATAGCCTGGAAAAGCATTTGGGTAGCTATTTAACTTAAATCCTAAACTGTGCTTTGGCTTTCTAAAAATTTTTAAGTTGCTATACTTTAATGTTGAACTTCTAAACAGCTTTTTTTGGGGTAGGTCAACATAATGTGATTATTATAATCATACTTTGGAGCAGGAGTGACTGAAAATAGCATTTAACCTATATTCAGAAGATAAACATAGGAAACAACTCTTCCATGTTTAGTTTATGATAGCCTAACTAGTGAAAAGCATGGATATGATATATTTGTTATCAAGTATGTATTTTAGAAAGGATTTGAAAAATTGAATAGATCAGTACAATTAGTAAAAATAGTTTGAAATTGTGCCTAAGGACTCCTAACACTTTACCATAGAATAGTGTACATAATAATGTGATAAATACATGATAATTTAAAGTAATATCCTATGTAATAAAAGTGCAGTGACCAAATGGCAGAATGCCCAGAACGACCGGTCAACCGCTTGCTATGACATGCACTGACCACCAGGGGGCAGACACTCAATGCAGGAGCTGTCCCCTAGTGGTCAGTGCTGACTGGGATGAGGAGCGCTCTCACAGTGGGCTGATCCCTGCAAGCCACGCCCCTCACCAGTGCATGAATCCTATGCATGGGCCTCTAGTGACAATGCATAAAGTGAGAAAACAAGACCTTGTAGGTAGGTAATGCAAGTTTTCCTTTAGAACTTTTAAATGTAGACAAATGAAAGACCAGAAGATAAAATAATTTTGTTCTATTAAGTAATGATGTTGGCTCTCCTAAACAACTGGGTCTCAACTCTTGGGAGTCCACATTTTTGCCTTCTCTGTTGGAGTTTTTGGGGACTGAGATTTAGACATTCACGTTTTTTTATGGTAACTCATTTTACAGGTGAGCCTCCTGTACAGCCAAATTTAAGATCCTCTGCAGTTAAACCTTTTATCTTCTACTTGTTTATATACATACACGTGTCTTGGTCTTCTGGCGAGTGATCCTTACAAGATGTTTCTGAGTAAATCATGGCATATTAATACTATTACTATTTTTTTTTAAATAGTATTATTTTTTTCTACGCATAAAATTATATTCTTTTTGTTTTCTGCAGAAATGTGAATCCTGAGACTGAATCTCTAAAGGGCCTGTACAACGTAATAGATGTTGGTGGAAGCATTTAGTAAGTTTACTCAATTTACATGCTTTGCCTGTTTTTAATTTTAAATACGACATTGGAAATTTTGAGTACCTGAGTCAGAATTATAAAAATACATAGTGGATTTAGTGACGCTCAAAGCAACACAAAAAAATAAAACCAGCATGGTTAGATGTGTGTGAAGTTTATTATCTAAATTTTGCTTATTAATTTATTCTAACCTATTATTTCCTACTTTCTTCACTTAAACTGAGGCAAGATGTGCAATGCAGAGAAACCCATATTTGAACATGCTTCTAACCACCTTAGATCTGGGTGTTGGTAAACTCCCCCAATTTTTTAAAAATAAAGTTTTATTGGAACATAGCTCTGCTCTTTCATTTATACATTAATCTGTGTCTGTTTTCCCACTACAACTGCAGAGTTGAGAGTAGTTGTAAACCCACAAACCCTAAAATATTTACTCTCTTGTCCTAGACCCATCTCGATTGTCAGCTTGACCCCACGTATGTAGAAATCAGAAGCCCTTTGGTTTCTCTGATAGATTTCAGCGTAGTAATGCTAATAAATTAAGTGAGCCTGAGCTTCCCTTTTTTGAAAGCCTAATAATAATTTCTTCTGACATTGGGGCTATGCTCTGATATTAGAAGACTTGGTTACAAGTACCATGGAGCAGTTTTTCCAACTCCCGACCTGAGAAATAGTGGGAAACAAGTTAGTGGTGAGGCTGTGTAACAGAATTTGGAGGAATTCTCAAAAGGACTTATTACTGGAAAAATTTAACGTGATTACATACTAACTGTTTCTTAAATACACTTATTTTTGAATCACATTTGGAAATTAGATTCTAGATAAATTTTTAATTCTAGTTACTATTTCAACTTCCCTTGTATAAGTGGCTTTTAAGGCCTGCAAAATAAAATTCTTTTTTTTTTTTTAATTGGGAGTGGTGAGGGCAGAGATGAAAACTTTCCTAATATAGTACAATTCTTGACCTTGTCTTATCAAATATTTTGAAGAGATAAATTGCCTGGCATATAGTGGATGCTCAATAAATACTGGTTGATTTATTATTTTATGTAGTGTCTATTAAACATTTATCAACTAGTGTTTTGTGTATAATAAAAAAATAAACTGAAATTCATATTGAAACATTAGTTTTAATACTTTATTAATTTTTCCAGTGTGCATGAAAGCTAAAACCTTGGACTCAGTAACAATTAAAACTGACAAGAAACTACAACTGTCAATCTCTTAAGCACGTGTAGTCGACTATTAAACTAATAGGGGCAATGGGGAAGATTTCATCTGTTTGCAAGACCTTTAAGATGACTCAGTTATAATTAACAGTTGGCTGGTCTTTCTCAGATCATTTTGTAGTTAGTTTTTATGCCCACTTTATTAAGACCCAGACTTTTTTTTTTTTAATATATTTTTACTGATTTCAGAGTCGGGGGAGAGAGAAACATCAATGATGAGAGGATCATTGATCGGCTGCCTCCTGCACGCCCCCTACTGGGGATGGAGCCTGCAACCCTGGCATGTGCCCTTGACTGGAATCGAACCCAGGACCCTTCTGATAGATCATCAGTCCCTAGGCTGATGCTCTATCCACTGAGCCAAACCTGCTAGGGCAAGACCCAGACTTGTTAATATACTATAATCCTAAAAGGATTAGAGCTCTTACTGGGTAGTGAGACAAAATATGAATTTTCTATGAAATGTTTTCATATTAAAGACCAATACAAAGAATATTAAAATCAAGCCATAATAACCAAGAACAAAACTTTATTAATTACATGATGGGAAATAATCACTTTCTGTTCTGGATTATAATTTTATATTCATCTGTTCCTTTGGTTTTGCAATAAGTGTTCCAGTTTTAAGATGATTTGGTAATTTGTGGCATTATCAGAGTGCCCTGTTTTTAAAATTAAGCATCATTAATCACTTCTTTGTCTTTGTATTTCTTCCTGTACCCCACATTTTTGTTGAGCTTAGAAATTGGGGTTGGGAAATAGAGATAAGGAAATTACTTATTTTGGGGGAATACCTCTTAAACTCAATTCTGTAATGAACCATTTACTTGCATTTGAGTTAAAAATGCTTTATTTACAATGTCTGTGTTTTTGGAATAAATTTACTGAATCAGAATTGAAACACAAGATCTCCTTAATTTTATGTTTTTTTTTGGATGTACAGGATTTGCGAATTTTAAGAGGTAGCAATTCCTAGTTTCTTAATATAGTATCCTTCACCTTTGCTTGTGGGATTTACCTTAGAACAAGCAATTTTCCATAAAAGGAAGACATAAACTAGTGAACATCATAGTGGAAATGTCTAACTTTCCATAGTATGAGCTTGAAGCTTACCTTTTATGTGAAATAAAAGATCTGGGTCTCTTTGATGATGTTATTCTAGATCAAACCATCATCTCTCCAGTGTGTCTATAGCCATTTGCACATTACTGGAGAGACATAGAGTGGTAGGCTTTGATATCAAAACTCTACTCAGTTTTTTTGTACTGATGTTATATTAGTTAGTGCAACACTAAATTGTTTTTTTAAAGCAGAAAGTGTTTTAAGTAATTGACTCCATGATTCTATGGATTCTTCAGAGATTTCATTACCATTGGAATATAAGTTATATGAATTTAGTAAGGTTAGTTTGTAGGTCCCCAGGTACTGTGATTATCGTGGTATATCGCAGTAATAGCTAACATTTATTGAGGTCTTTCTATATGCCAGGTAATATAAATGCTATAAAGATGCTATCTCATTTAAGCCTCACTACTGCTACAGGAGGTAGGTACTGCTATAACTCTTTCACAAATGAACTGGATTTTGTTACCAAGGATATTTCTAGGCTCAGAGAACTCATGCCTGCTTTCTTTTAATTTTTCAACGTAACCGTGCTTATTAGCAATTTTAGGTTTTGTAAGAATTTGAAATTCCATGAAAATGAATGGCTTACTCCTAAACCCCTTACTTTTCTTTTAGGTGCTTTGATGCTTGACTGAGCACTTTTACTTATTAAAAAGATTCTTACTTTTGGCTTTTGATTGACTTTAAGGAGTACAGATTGATCATGGTTTTTAATGTTCTAGAAGTGTCTGCTTTCTTTTAGCATTCTTTTTTTTTTTTCCAATTCCCAGCCCCCTTTTTTTTACCATCTTAAATATATGACATTATAGGTGACAGAATGACCAATATGGTAGTTTTTTCTAGTTTATTTTTATCACACAAGGTAGTGATTTTGAGCAATTTTGGAATGGTTTTAATCTCATTAGGCTTGTTTTCTTTAAATTTAAAGAATAATGCACTTTAAAAGGAAATTTTATACGAAGTCCTGGATAAATTTACCTCTTATTCTGTGGCAGAAGAATATAGAACATTGATTTATCATTTCGTGTACTCAGTTGAATAAATTGCACCTATAGGCATCGAAATGATTGTAACTTGATATCAATGCTTTAGTTTCATTGTTCATCTTAGTAATATTTACTTCCCCAACTTCATTTAGAGCTTGATTTTGCATCAAAACAATAGAGATTGGGGGGAAATTGATTTATAATCAACTCTGCAAGAGAATGTAGTATTTTTATAGTTCTATATGGAAGTGTATATCCCTTAACATAAAGGAATGAACAATTCAGATGGAAGGTATTTTACTGATGTGGGGAATGAATGAGTTTCAGGCTGGAGAGAAATTGGCAAAATAAGGAGAAATACTTTTATTTATTACTGATTTTGTGACACTCATTTTCATTTGTTTTCTAAAATATAGATGGTAGTGTTTCTTGGTTAAGTAAAAAGTTTATTAAGTAGATTTTTTAATTGTATACTAGCGGCCTGATGCACGAAATTTGTGCAAGGGGCTCAGTTTTGTCCGGAAGGATGTCCGGTCTAATTAGCATATTATGCTTTTATTATTATAGATTATTATAGATAGTAGACAACAAATTCTAATTATAGTTTAGGATACAAGGTATTAACTATCTAATGAACAAAAATGCTATTATATTTAATAACTTCTTAGTCACCCAGACTTTATAAATTTAGTTGGAGAGCTGCATAATTTACAGAGAAGACCAGGGCTAAAACTTATATTTGCAATTATGTTGATCCTGATTCATCAGGATTATTTAATGTTTTTAAAATCACCTGGCTTCCCACTTATCCCTTTCATTCAAAGTAGTTGAGTAATATATTTGTCATTCTCTGAGAAACATTGATATTTTGGCAGTGGGAGTATTTTATTTGTATATAATTTGCAATCTGATAGCATTTAATGGCAAATATCAAGCCAAGCTGACACTTTGCCTTTTTTATCTTTTCTTACCCTAGTGGTTACACATTTCCAGCATTCTCAGATATGTAGCTAAAGATAGTGGCATTTTTATTGCCTATTTGCAATATTCTAAGCCAAGTTAACATCTATTGGACTGGAAAACTATGCTATGATTGATCCACTGTTTTGTTTTCTTTTATCCCCTAGGATTCTTTTACATAATTAGTTTTTTTTTTGTGTGTGTGTGTATTGTTTTTTGTCTTTTTTGAAGAAGATTGGAAAGTTCTTCATTGAGATTTAAAATCCATAGTAGTGTTGTAATTTAGCTTTCTGGGATTTTTGAATTTGAATTTTTGTCTTCTACAGACACTAAAGCAGTATCGCATTTAACTAGTAAAAATTTATCTCTTTACTGCTACTTTTTGAGAATATATATATTTTTATTGATTTCAGAGAGGAAGGGAGAGGGGAAGAGAGAGAGAGAAACATCAATGGTGAGAGAGGATCATTGGTTGCCTTCTGCACGTCCCCCACTGGGGATTGAAGCCGCAACCTGGGCATGTGCCCTGACCTGGAATCGAACCATGGCCTGATTCATGCTTAACCACTGAGCTATGCTGGCCAGGCTACTGCTACTTTTTTATGGTTACATGTGTATCTGTGACAGTAAAAGAACTTTGTTACTTGTGTACAGTCTTGGATTCTCTCAGTGACAAGTTGTGTGTGTAGTACATACAACTTTAAACAAGAGAGTTTCATAGTTTAAAGCTGTTACAAAATTAAAGCTTTGTGTATGGTAAGAGTGTCTTCAAGGTGGGTGGATGTTCTCTGTTTGAAGGAATAAGATTATTGGTTTTCCAACAGCGTTTTTTTCTTTTAATGTTTCATCAAGCACCCAGTCAGCTTGAAGAGTCTCAAATGGACCCTACCACTGAGAAATCAAGATGGCAGTCCACTATGGGGAATAGAGGAAAATGGATTAATTCAAGAGTGCTGTGATAATACACAACCAAGACAGGGTTCTTTTAACATGGATTTCATGAAATGAATGAAGACAATAGGTTTCTTACCAACACAGATGGACAGTGGATTTGACTTGCTAAAGACTTTTTGTATCATTAAACAAGTCCATTTTTGACATTTGGAGATGAAAGATGGCACGTTAACAGAGATGATAGTTTGTACGTCTGGAATTTTTTTCAGTTTGATTTGTATGAATATGACCTTGTGAAATGTTAACTTTAATAAAATTTCTAACACTTAAAAATTTCTCAGTTTGGGCTTTTTTTTTTAAAGCTGAAGAGTCATTACATTAAGTGTTCAGTTATCGCCGTAAATAACAATTTGGCCTTTACAGTTGTCCAGCAGTGAAGTGTATTGAATAAAGCTGGTAAAATGGCAATGGTGTGCTAGAAAATAGTTTACTTCGTTGATTAAGACTTATTTCCACAAGTTGTGGAAATTTATTTGTGCTTTAAGAAATAGGTGTTTGGTTAAATGCCATTTTATGCTCTCAGATATCTTGCAAAATGACCAATAGGTAATAATAGTATCTTTAACTTGCCCATATGATTTTAATGAACGTTTAAAACAAAATGCATTTTGACTCAAAATTCAGGATGAGTGATACAGTATTTTTCTCAGTTTTGTGTTGATGAAAAGGTCTTTTTAATCTGCACTTGATATTGAAAATAAAACATCTTACAATAGAATAGTCATCTGAACAAACAAATGCCTCTTACTGTCTTTAGTTAACGTTAGGGGAAGAAATGTTGGATTTATTAGGGAAGTGTCCTTTAAGATATTCATAAAAGGCCTTACAATTTTGGTGGCAATATTGTCTATAATATACTTTATATAAATATAAAATAGGAATATTCTGTATTTTTCTTATTCTCTACATTTAGGAATTTAGAATAAATCACACCATGTCACAGATGACTTATATTTGATTTCCAGGTGAATACTGGCATTTTATTGATAATCAACTGATAATAAGTTTATAAATGGGTGGTAGGCTTTATTTTGATAAACCAAATCGATTGTTGATATTTTCCCATTATACATGGAAAGTTCAGCTTGATGTGTCTTTGTGTGTGTGTGTGAGAAAATAGCTAATCCTACTGTGATTTGTGATTAATGTCAAATACTATAGCACACATATCCATTATCAGTACATGTGCAGTGTTCGAAGTGATTGGTTTATATATATCAAAAGTGGAATTTTGGATTTGGATTTTGGTATAAATTTACCTTTTGTTTCAGAAAGCGTGGAATTGAAACTGGGTTTTGATTATGGCTTTTACATTGACCTAGATGCAACTTGTTGCTTTTGTTGGGTATAAAGCGAAAGTGGATATCATCAGTGAGGAAAGGATATTGTTCTGGAAGATTATAATGTCGAGTAGAGAAAGTTAATTTGATTTCTTTTTTTGATGTGTGAATATTTTCTTGGGTGCTTTTTGAGAGAAAAAGTCTTGAACAGTTTGTTTTTGGCATTAGTATTAATTTTGTTTTCCATAGATGTTATGGTTTTGATATTTAGGAGAATTTGTCCTATGACATTCATTACTTTGATAACTTGCTGTCAGATGTGACCTATTAACTATTGTTAAAAATCTGAACATACTTAGAAATTGATTTGAGATACAAGGGGAGAGTTGGGGATATATGTGTTGTGTTGGTTTTGGAGTCCAGTTTCTTGGATTTGTTATTTGAAAGGACAATGGTAGCTCCATATTATTGAGTTTAATAACTTTGTTTTGCCCGAATCAATGTGGGAAGTAAATATATTGTGATTTTGAGATTTGGGGAGGGGGTGTAAAGTTTGCAACGTTATAGAATGGGTTAAAGAATTTTGTGAAAGAAAGAAAAATTGAGATTCTCAAAAACCAGTTGCATTAATTTTTGCCCTAATGCATCTGAACACTAGGGAGGCGCTCTTGAGCTGTCCCCCTTTCTTCCAGTTGGGATGGAAAATGCCCCCTAATTTGGTCTTTAGATAATTTTAGGCTTCCTAAAGAAGTCAAACTTGAAGTTAATTTATGAAATTGAGATTTTATTTTTCTTTAGAAACCATTTTACCCTGGGTGGGGTTAATTTTTTAAAAGACTAATATTAAGATGAGCTTAAAATTTTCTAAGAATTATCCCTTTTTCAAAATGGCTTTATAAAACACCACTTCCTGTCCAGAAAGGAAGTTATTTTAGCTCAAGGACTGAACTATTTAGCAGATCTTTAGACAAAAGGAACAAATTACATTTCTTTCTGGCTGAAAAAGGGTGCTTGAGCCAGAGGGGGTTAAGAAACCCTCCCCCCTTCCCCTGATGGGGTGGTCTGGAGGGGCAGGGAGGTGTGGGGATGTGGGGTCCTCAAGCTCCCTGGGATGGAAGATCTTTTTTCTCCTTTTTTTTTTTTTGGTGGAGATGAAGGGGTGGGTCTATGGTACATCACCTGAGTTGTGGGGTAAATGTAGAGAGTGTCAATCAAAGGCAGAGCTCTCAGAGCTGGGAAGGAGGCTCTAGATGGCGGCTGTGCCTTAGAGAGAGCGCGCGCTGCTCCCTGCCTTCGCCTCACTTTACGCAACTTTCCCCAACTTTCGGGCCGCCTCAGGGGGCCCCCGCAGCCCCCTGCCTCTCCTAGAGACTGACGGGGGTCGATTCGAACCCCTTTTAGGGGGAAAAGCAGCTTTTTGGGGCTTTCTTTTCGTGCCTTGTTGGAAAGAAGCAGCCGTACTGAGAGCCCAGGTCGTTGTTTTTTCCAGCTTAGAAGCCATGGCGCACCTCCATTTTTGTGCGCTCTCCTAATGAGGTTTTTTCCCTTCCCTACCCGTTTCGGGATTAATTGTTGCTTTATTTTTTTTGACCAGTTAACAGATTTGAGGATTGTTTTATTTATTTTCCGTTTTTTCACGGAGGATTTTGTTTTTATTTTTAATTGTTTGGGCTCTGATCTATTTCTACTACTAGATAGGACTCTTGCTTTGGACCTACTACATGGATCAGGTAAGTTCGTGATCATTAGTGATAATTGAAAAGATTTATAGGGGAAAGTTGGCTTTATTTTCTGTAAATAGGAGAAATTCCTGGATGACGCAATAAGATAAAGAGCTTGTTATTTGTATCCAGTGTGTTACTTTGAGAAACTTTCCGTATTGATAAGAGATGATTCCCCCTGTTCCGTGTGTCTTTTTTTTTTTTTTTAAAGGTAAAACTAGAAATATTTTGTTTTTCGGTGCTTACCGCTGTTGTATTATAACAATATCGTTACATGGTCAGGACTTTGTTCCTGGTAATAAAACCATCGATAGAAGCCGGGACCTTACCTTTCTTTCAACTTTTGACAGTAAATACCTGGGCACAGGACTTCAAAGCAAACACAGATTCCCCTCCCCCTTAATATTTAAGAATTAAAAGATGATGAGAAATAAGGACAAAAGCCAAGAGGAGGACAGTTCGCCACACAGCAATGCATCGAGGTATGGAGCTATCAACTTTCTTCCTTTTTTCTTTTTTTTTGGGGAAACCTCAGCTTACATTGTTCACCTTGACAGGCCAGGGTAGCTGTCTGTGTTGTTTTAAGTATTTTACTAATTTGGATTCGTTTTTTAAAGCGTGACCTTGAGATTGCTAATATGCCACACCCTAATTTTTTGGTAGCAATTTATGAAAGTTGAGTTGACTTAAGGCCTCTTACAGCAGGCTAAAGGTAAGGTACCTTTATTCAAGGGGGACTTTTCTGTAAACTGCAGTTTTTCTGTCAATAAATTTCAGGTTTTAGGTTTTCGGGCTGTAGAAAAATGACCTTGTCGGTTTAGCCATTGCTGCATTGCACCATTTTACATACAAGGCAGATTTTTTCTTTGAAGAAACTAGGATACCCAAACTTGTAACCGAAGGCCATAGAGGAGCCTTGTGGTAGTAAATTATAGTAAATAGACATTTGAGAAAGTTATATGAATGAAAAAATGTACATTTTAAAGTGAATTTGCAAAAAGGACCCTTTGACTGATGCCTCTCAGTTTATATTTTTATTTCGTTCTGTATTTCTTTTGATACCTTTGACATTTTAAGACATTTTGATAGGATTTATCAAAACCTTTAGTCGATGGTGACAGTTCCTGCATTTATGAAATTAAATCTGATCCCAGAAATCCAGGAGTACTCTCTTAATATACGCCTGCTTTGTGATTGTTGCTGAGATTAAAATCGTGTATTTTACTTGTAAAATATTTTAAGGTTTACATTTGTATGCTTATATTCAGACAATGCTCTTTCTGGTTGGTAGGGTTAGTAGTATATTATGCTGGCACTTTAGTTATAGCTGCTTTACATTTATTGATTTATTTCAACAGTGTCTCCTGGAATGCTTTATCTTCTGAAGCTTACGCATGTACTGTTCAAATCCTGATTTGTTTCACATTTTTGGAGTACCTTATTAGTGACTAAGTAATAAAGCTTCTGAGATGTTTTGTATGATCTGTATATTAATTTTAAAAGTGCATGCATGCATTTCTTGATGTGTGTTCTTACAAATTGCCATGTTACCAATTTGAAATCATGTAGTTAATAAGGATGTGATTGATTATATGATTTTTCTTTCTACTTTTGCTTTTACTTTCGTAATCTTATACAAATAATACGCTTTTTTTTATAATCAGGGTAGTGAATATGAAAGTTTCTAACGTGGTTTATTACAAATGATGAATTTTACTTGTTTTGTTAGACCTCACATATTTTGACCCTTGCTTTCACAAATACCTTTCCACATTCTTTTGCAAATTGAGTTGTCACCTAGTTTGGGCTGTGTCTTTTGAACTGAAATGCCCTTGTAACTACCTAGGTTAGATTTAGGACAGAGAACTTCTCCATTAACCACACTGATTTTTTTCTGAAAAGGAGTAGTGATGTGAAGAAACAGGAATCCCCACAAATACTTGACAAATTACTAAAGATTCAGTACCTACAATTGATAGTCCCTTGAGTATGATTTGCATAGTCTCACCTGGGGTTTGGCTTTCTTATGCAAGGTTTGTGGTTAACCTTGATCAAACTCTGCTTTCGAATTTAAAAAAGTCAAGCAGTGTTGTTATTCTTTTAATAATTTACTTCACCTGGAAATCTACTTTGAAGTTGCCCTGCATTTGCCTACTGTCAGTGGGGTGGGGGGCTTCAGAGCATGGGCTGTCCTTTTAAATGCATTTTGTCAAGTACATTTTGACACGTGTACCTGATGAATGTCCACAAATATTTGCATGACTCCTTGATGAGACCATGGAGACTTCAATTTACTTGAATTATAGATATCCTAAATTGAATGCCTTGACACATGTACATAATTATGACATCACTTCCTTTTCAAATGGTAAAGCTCCAGGATTCAGTGGCGTTTTATTGGAGTAGGTTATTTTTTGTGGGTCAATGCAAAGGAGGCTGTCCCTAACTCTCCCTTGGTTCCTTAATCCATCAGAATTTCCCCACGAGGGACCTGATTCCATGTCACAAAGTCTGCTCTTCAGGGAATGCTACAAAAAACCACGTTTGCAGGAGAGGCAGGGAGAAGTTTGCTTTGGTCTGAGAATTACTTTAGGAGCTGAAGGGATTTGAGTGCACGTTCCCTCTTTTTGGAAATAATGCAGCACTTAACCAGTCATTATGTAACTTATTCTTTCCAAGTTAATATTTAAGCATAACGTCACACTTTTGTGTAGCATGACTTTGGAAGAGTCCAAAGTTCCCTGGCAAAAATAAGATTTTAACAGTATTGGGTACCTGTAAAGTTTCTGCATATTTAAAACAAAGTTGCAGCGGTGGACCTGTATAGAAATGCACACCACAGACTTGTGTAAATAATAGACATTTTGGGGTAACGCAGTCATATCCAAGGATGGAAGCAGGAGCGAAGGGAACCAGAATGGAAGTGTGTGTGCCCAGAGTTCTGTGTTCTAGGGCTCCTCCGCCTTTGCAATTTATCTTTCACAACCGAGACCGTTTATTAAGTTTATCTCCAAACCGTCTGCCTTCGAACCAGATTTATTTTGATAAGCCGGGGCGTGGTGAAAATCATCTGCTTTCTAATCAGCTTTTAAGCAGTTAGTCTTTAAAACCCTGGGGATGTTTAGATATGGTAAATGCACTTGCTTGTGGACTGTAAAAGTGAGTTTTTTAAGTGGCAGCCATTTTATGACACTGATAATTCTTACGGATCGGGAGTTTTGAGGAGCTTGCAAATAAAGCGAATGGAAACCTGAAATCCCCAAACCTCTCTTTCTCCCCCCTCTCCTCTTCTGGTTCTCTGGCGCTAAAATAAAAGGCATCTCGGTACTTAGCGCTGACAGCAGCTCTGGGAGCCCCTGGCATCTTGGTGCAGGTCCAGCTCAGTCACAAAATGGCTGTTCCTTTGTGCCGCAGCGCTGACAGACATACTGCATTGCACTGTGTACTCGCCAAACAGCAGGAAGTTGCCGTGCCGAGTTCAAAGGCCGGCCGGCGCCGGCGCCGAGAGCTGATTGGCTGAGCGCACGCCTGGTAACAGCAGGTCAACAGCGTCGGCCCCGCCTCCTGACGTCAGGCGTGCCGCCGCCGATTTGCGTGGACGTCGTGACGTCAGCCGCGCGCGCAGCCCGGGCGCTTTCACGCCGGGCGCGTGGAGGGCGGGAGGGGAAAGGGAAGGGAGCGGCGCTCTGGCTGGGACTTTCCGGTGGGCGGCCACTTCCCTGAACGACCTCGCTGCGGGCGGTTTTCCGCCCTCCTCCCGCGGCCCACACCCTGCAGCTGGTATTCCTTTGCCCTTCCCTGCGAAAGGTTTCCCTCTTTTAGAAACAGCTTTTGCTTTGGAGAAAGTAAAAGGCCGGAGAAAGTAAAGCCCTAGTAGGAAACCTTCCGGCCGTGTTGAACATTTTCCTCCTCCTTTCCCGCTATCCCAGCGGGCCTTATTGCCCCCTGCCCCCCTTTTTCTGTTCAACGTGATTTTAGTGGGTGTAATTTGTCCAAAACCATTTCGCCGTCAGAGGAGGCATTTTTATTTCAAGTGAAACGTGTTAGCACGTGTTAGCGCTGTTTTAACACATGGCCCTTAAACAAAGGGACGCTTATTTGAACCTGCCCCCGTGCGTTTTTCCTTGGTACCGTCCACTTCCTGAATTGGCATTTGATGGAAAAAAAGCTCAGGTCAGTATGTGCAAAGTGATTTGCTTTCAAGATAACAATTAAGTAGAAAAATAGCAGGAGTTTTCACCTAACTGTAAATGGTAGATTAACTTAAGAGAGAATGCAGCATTAGGCGCCCATTATTATGCAAACAGATGTTAGAAAACCAAGTGTTAAACACGTGCTAAAGAAAAGAGACTCCCACATTTAGCTTATAGTGCAGTCGCTTGGCAAAATCTTGGAAAACGTCTCGAGGAAATTTTAATTCAGTCCCCATTCAGGGAATTTTTATACAGTCGCGATAAATGTGAAAATACTCCAGTGATCATCGTAGTCTGACTTGTTTGGAAAGATTTCTGCTTAAAAATAAATCTCAGTTCACCAACGAATGACATACAGGCACAAGTAATGAATTTATTAAGCATGAAAGGCAAGACTATATGAATGTTTCCGTTTGTATCAGACGGTAGGATTTTTCCTGTGTCATTGGGGTATTACTTTTCTTATTTTGAGCGTGACAGGAGTGCAGTTTCATGTAGTTGGCCATAGGTCAGCAATTTTTTCAGTAAAATATCTCCAAAAGAGATGGGGCCCTTCTGAGTGTGGTACAATGTTTTCCTGGGCGCATATTAAGTTTCTGAATTAAGTTTATAAAAGGTAAAATTCTTTAGGTTTTGTAGGTTCTCATCGTTGTGGCACTTAGAATTCTTTGGATATTTTATGGAAAATGTAGGTGGAGCTGGGTTTTCAGACTTGCTCATCAAAGGTCCTGTAAGTGATTTTTTAAAACTTTACGGTCAAGTCCATTATAACGCATTGAGTAGCCTTAGTGACAAATTCTGTAGAACGTGATATTAACTGCTATTTCCAACCTCTTATAAAAAGGGTGTGTGCAGCAACAAGAGCCGAGGTTTTAAAAAATGTTTATTGAGATTTGTTTTAGCATTTTCATGTTTGCTAAATTCCTTTGCGTATTTCCCTGAGTTCCTAAACTCAGGATAGAATTAAGTAGCGTTGCAGTTGCAGTAGCGAATAGTTCCGGGATCTAAACTATTCTGCTGAAGATGTTTTACCCTATAGAACAGAGGTCGTTACTGAGTGAGTTAAAATGCATCTGATAACATAGCACTTTATCTAGGAACCGTATGCATGCCTCTTGAGCCAATTAATGACCGTTGGAAAGAACCAGCGAGAATTGGGTCTGGTTATCGAACCTTCTCTGTGTTTCCCTCCCGTGTTCGCCCTGGAAAAAGTGTTGGCAAGTCTTTCCTCTCTCCCTCTTTGGACTCTTGCTTTGGAAAGACCTGCAGCTCCCTAGATTGCCATTTGGCTCTTTGGAGATGGACATCTTACTATTTGATCAGGGTTTTAGTTGTAAGTGTGTTAGCAGGCTATTGCTTGAGAGCAGGATCTGGAAGTTTAAGGTTGCATTTTACCTGACAGCAGCTGAATCTCACATTTTTAACCGTGAGTGCCGCCCTCCCTTCCCGGCGCCCCCCCCACCCCCAATACAGCAATCCCCTCACATTTGTAATTCATCTTGAGGCCACCTGAGATTTCCGAACTCCTGTCATTTCTCCCATAAAACGGAGCACCATAAACTTGTTCCTGATATAAAAATGGAGTGAGTGCCCTGGGAGACATCCAGTAAATTTTTTTTTTAATCCTTAGAATTCAATTGGCTTTCTTGAAATCGGGGGTGGGGGGCCTGGGGTTTACTTTAGCAAAGAAACTGTTGGGTTTTTTTGGTTGTTTCATCTCTTGGTTTTATCATTAACACAGACCACGCAGGTGAGTGTGTTATTTTTTTAAATACCTACGTTATTTTGCATACAAATACGAATAACTATATTGGCTTACTTTTGCTGGGTGCTTATCACTGAGCCATTTCCTCCTGCATCCCAGCCTGAGCGGGCTTTGAAGTCAGCAAAATGGACTCATCAAGTGCCAGGGTTGGAGCACATTGTTTATACGTTTGTTAGGCCCTTTCCCCCTATTCAGTCTCAACTTGAATTGGTAGGACAAGTGAAAAAGCTATGCTGTGTACCTTCGTGGTTTATGAGGTGCGGGACAGGTGCTCTATGAAATAAATCCTGGAGAATGGAGGTGTATGGAAGCCATCCATATTACATTTCTTTCTTTCTGTTTAAAGATATTTTTACTGATTTCAGAGAGGGCGAGAGGGAGAGAGAGAGAAAGAGAAACATCAATGATAAGAGAGAATTGGCTGCATGCCCCACACGGGGATCAAGCCTGCAACCTGGGCATGTGCCCGACTGGGAATCGAACCGTGACCTCCTGGTCCAAGCTCAACCACTGAGCCACGCCGGCCGGGACATGCTACATTTCTTAAACACTTCCAATGTAGCATGTTATCATTAACACGTTTGGTTACAGTGGTCGGCAAACTCATTTGTCAACAGAGCCAAATATCAACAGGACAATGATTGAAATTTCTTTTGAGAGCCAAATGTTTTACACTTAAACTTCTTCTTACGCCACTTCTTCAAAATAGACTCGCCCAGGCCGTGGTCTTTTGTGGAAGAGCCACACTCAAGGGGCCAAAGAGCCGCATGTGGCTCGCGAGCCGCAGTTTGCCGACCACGGGGTTAGGAGACACCATTTTTGGTATTTCTTCGCCATCTTCTGGACTTGATTTCATACTGAAAGGGTTGAAATTCTCTTTCCTGGAGCGTCCCCATGGTTGGGGGATGGTGTGATCCCCTGGTCTGCGTGGGTGAATGTTTTAGAAGGGCCCTGGAGGAGGCATCGTGCCAGGGATCGTCCTGATTTTATACCTCGGATCCGGTTCTCCAGAGTTGTCTCGTCATTGGTTATGTGTTGAACTGTTCCCTCGGTGCCTGGCAGGAGCTGTGTGTGCTTCAGTACTGAAACCTCTCTCCCCGATTTAGGCCAGTGACGTACTCGTTGCTGGGCTTGGAATTCGCTCTTTTCTAAAATGTGGATGATAGTCTTCCTTAGGTTATTCCGATCAAATAAGGTGCCTATGAAGTGCTGAGACAAAGAACCTGGTCCGGTCCATAGAAGGAGCTCCATGATTGCAAACGGTTAGCAATGCTGTCTTATTCCCTATGCTTCATCTTCGTTCTTAGCCTTTTGCACTTTTTTTTTTAAATCCTCCCCTGAGGATATGTTTATTTCTTTTATTTTCTAATTGATTTCAGAGAGGAAGGGAGAGGGAGGGAGAGATAGAAATCTCAGGGATGATAGAGAATCTTGGATCGGCTGCCTCCTTGCACGCCCCCCCCCCCCCCCACTGGGGATCGAGCCCACCACCCGGGCATGTGCCCTTGGCTGGAATCGAACCCAGGACCCACCCGCCCACAGGCCGACGCTCAGTCCTCTGAGCCAAACCAGCTAGGGCACCTCTTACACCTTCTAAGCACCTTTATGAGAGCCAGGCTGTCCCTGAGGGCGGTGATTGGTGTCCTGGTTTCCCACCAGCGCTTGGTTACTCGGTTAAGATGCTTTTAGGAGGCAACTCCTCTTTTAGTTAATTGAAACTTTGTGTGTGTTTTGCAGTCAGTCCTCCTAGAATTTCTTTCTTTTCTTTTCTTTTTTTTTTGAAGGGAGCTTGATTCTGTCTGGACTGGGGCAGCCTCTTGTTTGGACTCAGTCTCATTCTGAGCAAATTCCCTTCCCCCCTCTGGAGCTACTGCCCCGGCGGAGGCGCCTCATTTCCCTGCAGGCTGTGCAACGGCGAGTCACGAATGCCAAGGTGCAGTGCTATTTGAGGATAAATAACAGCAATAATATTTACTGCCCGTGTTGATGTTGGCTGCAGCTTGCTCTTAGTAACCAATCTTCCCCTGAGCACTGCCCATTTGATTTCGCATAATGCCTAAAGTCCTGTTTATTGGGTTAGAACTGTAGAGTCTCAATATTTGTGTTTTTGGATTCCTCTACTTCCTTCATTTGCTGTATGGTTAATGAGTCAGTTGTGTTCGAGAGAGAGAGACAGCAGGCCCAGTATAGAGTCACTGGTGCAAAAGCCCCACACCAGCAAACCAAGACCTAATACCTAACCAGTTACACTTTCAACTTGCCCCAGGAATGTGACTTGGCCAGCCCGCCTGGAATTTCCTGGTTAGCACAGGAGGCAGTCCTCCCACGAACCCTTCATTTCCCCCTGGGAGGAGGGGTTCCTTGTTTGAAACGACTGATTTCCGGCTGATAAATTGTTTTTCTTGTCCCCCTTTTTGCCTCTAAAAGCTTTCTATTTTATTCAGCCTTTTAGAGCTCCTCTCCACCTGCTAGATGGGAAGCTGCCTGATTCCCGAATTGTTCAGTAAAGCCAATTAGGTCTCTAATTTGTTTTGTTAATCCTTACCTGAGGATTGTTTTTCATTGATTTTTTTTTTTAAGAGAGGGGGTAGAGAGGGAGGAAAGGAACCATTGATTGGTTGCCTCCCTCGTGTGCTCTGATGGGAGGGGATCAAGCCTGCAACCTAGATAGGTGCCCTTGACCAGGAATCGAGCCCGCTACCCTTAGGTGTGTGGGACCAACACTCGCCCTGGAGCTGCACCGGCTGGGGCCAGGTGTTGAGATTTTACTTGGTTGAATTTTCATTTAACAATGGAATTATTTTTCTTTTTGGTTTTAATATCCGATCTTGAAGAGTTTGTAAAAATACCAATGGCCGGGGGGTTGAGTTAGGGTAAAAGCTCACCGTGTTTCACATTTGCATGTGTTTCCATCCTTATGCACGTATGTCCATGGGTTTGAATCTTCTGATGCAGCATTCCTTGTTCATATATTGTTTCCTAACTCGTGGCCTTTCCATTTCCATTGCTTGTCAGAGAGGAAGAGAGAGGGATGGAGAGTTAGAAACATCGATGAGAGAGAGAGACATCCATCAGCTGCCTCCTGCACACCCCCCACTGGGGATGTGCCCGGAACCCAGGCACATGCCCTTGACCGGAATCGAACCTGGGGCCCTTCAGTCCGCAAGCCGACGCTCTATCCACTGAGCCACACTGGTTAGGGCTCTCAGTTCCCTTTTTAGGGCCGTTTTCACAGCAGCTTGGGCTTGGCGGTCTGTATGGGGCTGCAGCCGTGGGTGTGGCTACATTGTGGAGCCCTTAGCGTAGTGTGTTGTGAACTAACCGGCATTAAAAAAAGGCAGGAGACTAGGATATGAAAATGAACCTCGGGGTTTTGCATCTTGTTGGGTGGCTAAGCCCGGCCGTGCCCGTAATGCCGGTAATCTTCCGTTTTGGAGGGACAGCAGCACTTGGTGAACAGTTCCTAGGGAAATACTAGAGTAGATTTACATTTTATTGAGTGCTGACTGTATCAGCCGCATTTGAAGAGATTTTTAAATGTAGATTTTGTTTAATGGGGGTTAGTGTAGCCGAGTTGCTTAGGGACCTCCTTAGGGGTGACCGGTTCGCCAAATTAACTCATGGAGCACGCTTCCTTTGCAGGCCTGTGGGTGGCCCTGCACCCCACTGAGCTCCTTTGTATACGCCCTTCAGTTGACTTGTGTACTCGACAAGAATTTGTAGCCACTTCTCACTTCTCATCTTTGTTGATTCGGCTTGTGCTTATATTCCTGCATTTCAAATAAATATCAAACCAACAGCGGAAATTGAGTGTGAGCGATGTTTCCGTGAAAACCAAGTTGATTTGCTTTGGAAAGATTCCATAATAGCTGTCATTAAAGTGCCTACTGTGGGTGAGCCTGGGACTTGAGTCCTTTATTTGTGCTCCTTAGAGTAAGCCTCACAGGTCTGTGAGGTATGATTATCATTCCTACTTTGTAGAGGAGAATACCGAGGCACAGGTAGGATAAATGGTAGAATGTAAGTCAAACACTGGCGGTTTGGCTCCACTTAAACATCTTACCGAAAGTTGTTATCAAATTAGAGGGATTAGAGGGAAGTATATAGGTCTGGAATACTCACAATTACTTTGTTTGTTGTTTTTGTTAATCCTTTCCCAAGGATATTCCCCCCTCCCTCCCCCCCCCCCCCCCCCCCCCGCAACCCCCAGCAACCCAGGTACCTGCCCTTGACCGGGAATTCTAACCGGGAACTGTTTGGTGCGTGGGCAGACACTGAGTCAGTCACTCCAGGCAGGGCTGTCCTCTGCTTATCTTAACATTGATTTTAAAGAAAGCAGAAACTCAGAATCACCTCATTGTAAGTGTGATTGATGCCAGAACACAGTGCTGCGATTTTACATCGGAAGTGGTTCCCACGGGGTGGTTTGGGAGACAGCGTGGGGGTGGTTTGGCCAGAAGCGGGTGGGCAGGAGAAGAGGGTGACCCAGGGACCTCAGAAGAACTCTGCCCTTGTGCACTGTGACTCCCCTTGGTGAAGATCGGACTTGGCTTCTGATTTTGAAACTTAGTTTGCAAATAGGCATTGCGTTAGAATCACTTAAAAAAACACACACACACAAAAAATGAGCACCTACCTGATTAGATTTTAGGGCTTTAGCAGTAGGTGTGTCCCGGTGGGTCCTTTTGCTTGCCAGCCTTGGGATTAGGTGTGTCCTTCAGGGAAATGGCTCTTGAATGTGTGGTGTGTCTCTTCCGGAAGTTAGATTTAAATAAAATAATATCTCTGGAGCAAAGATTTTTCAACTAAGGACACCCCCTGCCCTCTCGTCCCGCCCCCCCACGACTTTTGGCTGGAGATATTTTTGGTTGGGGCTGGCATGCAACTGGCATCAAGTGGGTAGAGGCTAGGGATGCTGCGGAGCATCCTACAATCAACTCCCAGGACAACCCCTCCCAGCGAAGGATTGCTGGCATCTAGCCCTTGAGACCCTGGTCCAGAGCTTGCAGCCAGGCGCTTGCCTCAGAGAGTGTCGGTTGTTATTGAGAACGTTGTCTTTCAACCTCACCTTTCCTTTTTCTTTTCCGTGGCCTGCTCCCGGGTCCCCACCTCCTTCCTGCGACACCGCGGGCGTAAGTGCTATTCGCTGCTATTGAGGTTAGCAGCCACGCCTTTTCAATCCTGCTTGGACCTCCCGAGTTGCTGTGTTAACAAAGTCTAAAGGAGATGGTGGATTGGGCCGAAAGGAATTCTTGGTCAAACTGGTGCCATCCCTCCTCAGGGTTCTAAAGGGATGGGATTAAAGGGAGAGGTTTCCCTATTGTGGGTTGCCGAGTTTCTTAAGTTGTTCGCACCTGGTAGAAAGCTTGCCTTGTGTTCTGTATGATCCTTCGTCCATGGCCGGGCCTGGATTGGGTAGGTGTTTGTGAAATGCTTGTTCCCTTGTTCCTTATCCGGGCTTCTTGCTATACTTAATTTTTCCCTATTGATAGCTACGCCTGGGCACCATGTTTGATGCCCCCCAGGTAGCATGATGAAGATAAGATGACTGCTGTCTAGCACCGGGTGGGGATTTTACGAACGTACTTCATAAAGGTAGGGTTTTCTCCCCACTGCATTTTCTTTCCCACTGGATTTCTCAAGCTGATGGCACTTGGCCTTTATCCCCTGAAACTGTAAGCAGCATTTCATGCATGTGCCTTTTTCTGGGAAGAGGATCCATCGGTAGTGTTGCCAGTGTCTGGAATAGCTTCCAGAAGAACTGTGGAATCCTAGGAAGGTCTGCTCCTGAATACCGATCACTCTGTAATGTTAAAAACAGCTCTTGCCCTAGCTGGTTGGGCTCAGCGGATAGAGCGTCCACCCGTGGACTGAAAGGTCCCGGGTTCAGTTCTGGTCAGGGGCACGTGCCTAAGTTGTGGGCTCGATCCCCAGTATTGGGAGCGTGCAGGAGGCAGCCAAGAGTTTTCTCTCTCGTCGATGTTTCTCTCTTCCTCTCTGAAATCAATAAAAATATTAAAAAAAGAAAACAAAAATCCAGCTCTTTTCTGCCTGGCTGGTGTGGTTCAGTGGTTGAGCATCAACCTGTGAATCAGGAGGTCATGGTTTGATTCCGTTAGGGCTCATGTCCTGTTGTGGGCTCGATCCCCAGTAGGGGGTGTGCAGGAGGCAGCTGCTCAATAATTCTCTCTCATCATTGATGTTTCTATCCCTCTCTCTGAAATCAATTAAAAAATATATATTCCCCCCAAAACATAATCGTTTTGAAATCGTCACTTATAGATCTAATTCACTCCTAGCCAGTCATTGTTCATGGCATAGTATGAAAATTTCACTTTTATTTTTTTGTTTTCACACATAACAAACGTTGAGTATTTTTTTTTTTTTTTTTGTCTTAGGATTTCAGAACTCTGAACAATTTTATACATCTTGCCGCTTGCCCAAGTTGGGTAATTTATCTAGATTACATACCACAGTTTCTTCCTTTTTTTTTTTTTAATCCTTGAGAGAGAGAAAGACAAAAACATCGATGTGAGAGAAACACATCGATTGGTTGCCTCCTGCATGAGCCCTGACCAGGTTCGTGCCCTTGCCCTTGACCAGAATTGAACCGGACGCTTTTGGTTCGCAGGCCGCCGCTCTGTCCCCTGGGCCAAACCAGCTAGGGCTGTACCCACAGTTTTGATGGCATGATTTTTATGGATATTTTGAGGTTTACTGGGCAATGTCAAGATGCTTTCCAAAGCTTCTAGTGATTATTGTTTCAATAATGGTATATGAATACTATTTTCCTTATTATTTAATATTATCAGGCTCTTAAAATTTCTGCAAAGCAAATGAGTGTAAAGTATTGTTGTAATATACAGATCCCAAATTACCGGGGAGGTCTAATTACCTTTTCATAAATTATTGGCCATTTCATTTCTGTAGTTGCATGCCCATTTCCTTTGCCCAGTTTTCTATTGTTTTTTTTTCTTTGGTCTGTAATTCTTAGGTGGTATGTATACATTTTTTTTGTTGTGTGTCCATTGAAATTGCTTTTCTCTGTCCTTGTCTTTTAGCCTCACTTATATGGTTTAGTCTTCAGAATCATAGGCCTTGAGTCAGAGGCGGAGGAGATAAAGATCTTGGACATAGAGGTGATTAGAAGGAATTGTTCTGCATCACCTTTGGGGCCTTAGTAATCTGTTGAACTGAAGAATGTTCGAATGACTTGGTGGGACAGCAGTACCACAGCGAGGTTGAGTGGTGTGGATTCCATACTCCAGACTGGGGGTGGGGGTGATGACTTGGGCTACGCCTCTGCTGTAAAATGGGGGTGATTATGTCTTCTTTGTTGTAAGGATTAAAGGAGAGTTTTGCATGGATCTGATACGTAAGTGCTCCAAAAATATTAGCTGCTCTACCGCCGATAGAGCTTTAGTCTGGATATAAGTTTTATGCAATCCCAGTGTAGATTGCTTTGTGCTTTCACCTGATTTTGCTTCCACCAGCAACAGAAACTAGCCCTGCCAAGCTGTTCAGCCATTTTGTTAAGTTTAGGAAAAAAACACCACACCCTCCCTGCGCCGAAATGGCAGCTCTTGGCTTGGGTGGGGATCCCACAGGCGTGAAGTGTTTCCGTGCTGCGCTCTTGTGGCCATTTGGGAAGTGGCGGCTAAAAAGTAAAAAACGGAACAATAGCTATTCATGAATGCTGGTGGTGGTCAAAGTCTGCTTGTAAGAAATACTTAATCACTCGGTTTGCCAGCTTCAAAAAGGACTTGGAAATGATACCAACTTGTTTTTATTCACAAATGAACACAGTGCTAAAGCTTTTCCATAAGCATTCATTTTTCTGTCGGAATCTAAAATCCCAGTTTTGACTTGAATCCCTTTCATTTGTTTTTGCGTTTTACTTCCCTTGTATTGATTGTTCAATAAAAAAAATTGCAAAACTTGTTTCCAACTTAGATTTTAAGTAATTCTCAGATACTTATTTTCCTTTAAAAAATATTTACTTTTCCATTACAGTTTACATTCAATATTTTGTGTAAGTTTCAGGTTCAGGCACTTATTTTTCATGAGGATTCTGTATGTATGGTAGATAATTCCTGACAATTCCATTTTTTAAGTTGCCTTATAACTATTCATGCCACGGGAAATGAGATAATTTTATTACTTTATTGTTTAGGTGAAAACTTAAAGGATTTCTCACTGGCTAACATTTTCTCCTCTAAATCAGTAATGCAAACTACAATTTAGCATTAATAGTATTTGGCATTGTAATTAGGTATTAAAAGCAAATCTGCATAATATTTCAAGAAATACCCTGTCCTTTGAGGGACTAATTAGACCTCAGTGTCTTAAATGTGGAGTATTTATAGTGTTTTAAAAAAAATGGTTTCTGTTCCAGGATGTGTTAGAAAGTGAGAACCTTGGGAGCATGGGGGATGAAGCTGAGAGTGAAATCAGGCTGCCCACAGGGGTAGTAACTTCCAGGGCGAGATGCGATGACAGAGAATTGTGGAAATCCCTGATAGACTCTGGCTTTAGGATTGGAGAGCACACAGCATGTTTTCCTAGAGGTTAATGCCTGAGGCTTCAAGAATCACAGGCACTTCGTGTTAACTAAGAAACATTCACACCGGGAAGGATTTCTGTGACTTGTTGGAGCCAAACTGTCGACAGTTGCTGGGAAGCTGAATCTCAACGGATTGAAATAATGCCCCAGATGGAGATAATGCTCCCGAGAATGGCAGGTTTTCTCCTTGTTTTATGCATTATAATCAAAAGAGGAGACCTCGTAATCCATTGGTGCTAGATGAGGGAGGCGGGACAAAGCAAAGCGGGGAAAACTGGGATTGGGTATAACAGTGAAATGACAGACACACACTTCTTGTACTTGGGTGGGTGCAGGATAGTTAACAGTGAACGATTAACTCAGTAAAACGAGGGGATTTGTGGTGTCCGCAGAGCGGTGCCTGTGCTTTGAGGGGTCTGGACAAAGGCCAGTGACTTGGACATGCCAAGGGTATGTCATCGGAGATGCAAAAAGACAAGAGGCTCAGTAAAGGTAAAGGTTGACCTCTGTCAGGGAAGATACCGGCTTCGGACATGACTACCCACCATAAACTGCTTTTAGTGAAAGTTTCAATTTCAGACCATCCTTTGTGATGCCTTTAGGTCTCTGCCTTTGCAAGGCCGTGATGCAGGCCTCCCCGGAACTAGTCAGGTTAGCACGTGCGCCTCTTTGTTCACATTAGCTTGATGCATGAGCAAAGATTGGAGGTGAGCAGCACCAGGCTTACTCTGTGGAATGGTTAAGTGATGAGCCTTGGGCAATCAGCTGGGTTTTCTAGGACGTGCTGATAGTGGGCCATGTCCCAGGTGGCTGGGAGGGGGGGGTGGGCCCCCACCAGCTTCCTAATCTTTCAGGCCTCTCCAATTACTCCGCTGTTTGGACTGTGTAAATGCAGCTTCCAGGTATAGCCCGAACACCCCTTTCAAGTAGACTGCCCTTTTACTTTTTAAATGTTTTAATTAACTTCAGAGAGGGAGAGAGAGAAACGTCAATGAGAGAGAATCATGGATCGGCTGCCTCCTGCATGCCCCCTACTGGGGATCGACCCCGAAACCCCGGGCATGTGCCCTGACTGGGAATCGAACCTTCTGGTTCATAGGTCTACGCTCCACCACTGAGCCACACCAGCCTAAATTTTTTACTTACAAGGACATTCCCGGAGCTGCCTCGGTACCTTTCTATGAGCACATGGTGGAGGCCCACCTGTTAATAAATTCTAACTAGGGCCACGAATTGTGTGGCACTGACTCACCAACGGGCACTAGCTGGGAAGGACTTGTTATTAGGAGGGGAGCCCGAGCTAGAATGTGAAATTCTAAACTGTCTGATGTGTGTGTGGTGAGGCTTCAGCATTCACGGAGTGCTGCTCTCATAGCTGTCACGGGCTGCTCTCATGACCTACACATAGAGTTGGGCACAGGTTACAAGATGGCGCAGACCCGAGATGGGCTGAGCTGAGACCCAGGCTGTGGATGCCATCCAGCCTTCCTCTTTCCTCTCGCCTGGTGCCCACCTTCTCTTTGGTCACAGGTGCTTTTACTGTGTAGAGGACCAAGGACTCGGTAGGCATAAGGAGGCCTTGGCAATGCTGAGTCGCTGTTACGGAGAAGCCTGACGGGGCATACTAGGGACATTTGCCGAGTCTCTAAGGCTTTGCGCCCCGGTTGTAAAATAGAATGTGCTCTGTAGCGCCAGACTGAGGGTGGTATCCCTGCCTCCTGGGGAATAACCAAAATCACGTCTATAAAGCACTTAGAGCAATGCCTGGTGCCCGTTAGATGACCATGCCGTTAATAAATGGCTTTTCACTTCTCCCTTTTGCAAAATAGAGGTCCCCTTCCCCCTTTATTGTCATTGCTTCCTCATCTCAGCAGAATGGCCCCTGGACTGTGTGCTGCTTACTGTGGCTCCCACGGGATTTCGTGGTCAATCCTACTTAGCCTCCCGTCTTGACTTTTTGGGGTTTCATGCTGTCTGTCTTTTGTCTCCTGCCTGCTAGCCGCGGGGAGCTGTCTGTTCACGTTTTTCTAGGTTCTGCCTCCCTTTCCCTGCTCCTCCTCTCCTAAATGAAAGATCTTTTTAAGTAACAGAGTTGAGTGACCTGTGCACCCCTGTTTCTTAGATTCTGCCACGTCTGTCCCCTTTATTTCCCTTTAGAGTGTCTTCGCTCCTCCCAGCAAGTTGCTGAATTGCCTTCTCAAGCTTTCCCACGGTAGGAATTGCCTTCCAGGCCCCAGGGCTGATGATCTCCCCACTGCCTTCCCTTCCGTTTGTGGCTTTGCCGTCCCCTGTCTTAGGTTGCCTCCCTGCGCAGTGTTTGTTTTGTTGTTGTTGGTTAATCCTCACCCGAGGATATTTTTCAGCTGTTTTTTAGGGAGAGTGGAAGAGAGAGAGACAGAGAAACATCAATGTGAGAGAAACACATCGGGTGGTTGCCTCCTGCACGGCTCCCCCCTCCCACCCCCCCAGTCAGGGCCGGGGCCCGGGAGGATCCTGCAACCCAGGTACGTGCCCTTGACTGGAATCAAACCCGGGAAATAATTACATAAGCCACTGAGCCAAACTGGGTGTGGCCCCGAGGAGTGTTCAGAATGAGGAAGGGCAGGGATGGGTGGTGGCCAGTAGCAGTCTGCATTGCATTAGGCCTTCCCCCCTTGGCATGTTCTTCGTGTTTATTTTCTTCTGGGAGGTCTCCCACGTCTGGACTCCCTGTGGGCAGTCCCCGGGCAGGACCTCTGGGGTGGGGTTAATGTGTATGTGTTCAGGGCCATGCAGTCTCATTGGCACCTGTTGTTGAGGACATTGGCTGGGAAATTACAGCCACATTGCAGTCTTCTTGGGTAACCCTGCCTGGGTTTGTTTTTTTCTGTGTTGCATTTTGCTTTGTTTTTGTCTTGAGGGAGGGATGATGATACTGAATAAGTAAAACTTAGGATTCAGATAGATTGACCTGTTTCACTTAGGAGAGTTACTTAAGTACTTCTGAGCTTCACATTTGTTTTTCATCTGAATGAAGGAGAAAATAAGATTCTCCTTTTGGGTTTTTGTCAGAGAAACGAATTTATATAAAACTAGAGGCTCGGTGCACGAAATTCATGCATGGGTAGGGTCCCTAGGCCTGACCGGCGATCAGGGCTGATTTGTGGGGCGGCTGGTGGGGCGACCAGGGCGTCCCTGCTGGCACCTGCCTTGGCCGGCCTGGTGTTGTCCGCTCACTGGCTCTGCCCTCACTGCTGGTCGCCTCCCTTTGTGGGCGACCGGTGGGGCAATCGGGGGGCTCCCGCTGGCACCTGCCTTGGCTGGCCTGGGGCCTGGGGACCTGGGGCCTGTGGGCTGGGGGCAGATCCTGCATTGACTGTCTGCTCCCTGGTGGTCAGTGTGCATCATAGCGACCAGTCATTCTGCCATTCGGTCGATTTGCATATTAGGCTTTTATTATATAGAACTAGTAGCTCATCACGCAATATCACGTGCAGTAGGCTGCCGGCCGCTTCTGCGGGAGCCAGCGGGAGCCAGCGGGAACCGCAGTGCACCGCCAGGAGCCGTGATGCTTCCACAGGAGCCGTGCGGCTTCCGTGGGAGTCGAGAGCGAGCTGCACCACTTCTGCGGGAGGCGGAGGGACCCGTGCCGATTCCGCAGGAGCTGGGAGGGAGGCGGGAGGGAGCCGCCGCCGCCGCCCGTGGGGTGAGGGGGCGGGGACCTAGAGATGCTCCATGTGCGAGCCGCCTCGGTTGTTACTGTGATACCATAACGGACAATTTGCATATCCCCCCTCCATATATATATCTATATATGAACCTATATATGTATGTAGGTGTATATATATATGTATAGATAGATAGCTGGAATATGGCATCATATAAGCACTCAGGAAATAGTAGCCAATAAGGATGTTGAGAATGATACTAATGATATTACTTGCAATATAAGAATATAGAAGTAAATTTGGAAATTTGGATTTTGCATCAATTAGCCACTATCCAGTCATTTTACTGCTAGGATTTTTTAAAACAGATTTTTGTGGCAGTTCTTAAATCTTTTTAAAATCTATATGTATTTTTTTCCTTATGAAGTAATTCAGCATCTGAAGAAGCCTCGGGTTCTGACTCAGGCAGCCAGTCGGAGAGCGAGCAGGGCAGCGACCCGGGAAGTGGACATGGCAGCGAGTCTAACAGCAGCTCTGAGTCTTCGGAGAGTCAGTCGGAATCTGAGAGTGAATCGGCAGGGTCCAAATCCCAGCCCATCCTTCCAGAAGCCAAAGAGAAGCCAGCCTCCAAGAAGGAACGGATAGCCGACGTGAAGAAGGTATCTCCTTTGCTGTACTGTACCAGTTGCCTGCAGCTGGGACCAGCTAGCAGCCCTTCCTTTCCCAAGGAAACTCCTTAGGAATCTGGATAAGGAAACCACAGCCCCCTTTTCTAATCATATGCTGCCCCGGATTTAAACGGGGACTGCTTTCTGCTCTGCTTGCTGACCATAGGCTATCCTATATAATAAAAGCCCAGCTACCATAACGGCGTAATGACCGGAACGACTGCTGGACCACCTCTTGGTCCCTTCCCCTGGCCCGCAGGCTCCAAATGCAGCATGGCAAACGGGGAACTGGGTGGGTGGCGGCAGCGTGGTACTGGGGACTGGCAAGCGGGTATAAGATGGCCATGATTGCAGGCTAGGCCTAGGGACCCTACCCGTGCACCATTTCCTGCACTGGGCCTCTAATAAAGGAAGTAATTACATAAGCCGTCAAATTATAGGGCAAAAGCACAAATTTCTATAACTTTGGTTTTTAACATTTAAAAAATGTGCTTAAGTCCCGCTGGTGTGGCTTAACCTGTGAACCCGAAGGTCACGGTTCGATTCCCAGTGAGGGGGGCACAAGCCTGGGTTTCAGGCTCGATCCCCAGTGAGGTGTGGTCAGGAGGCAGCCCATCAATGGTTCTCTCTCATCACTGATGCTTCTCTCCCGTCCTCTGTGAAATAAGTAAAAGTATGCATTTTTTAAAAGTTAAAAGGCAGTTAAAATTTTTATGTACAATCCCGCTCAGTGTAGAGTTCTTTGTTTGTGGAGGTGAAAGGACACCACAGGAACATGCGTGGCTTGTGCAGTGTGTTTAAAACTTGGCTGAAAAAGTGTTCCTGTCTAGCGTTCACCCTGTTAACTGACAAGGCTGCATATATTTACGTTCATTTAAAAAGGTGAAGGGGGGGACTCAGAGTCATCATTGCTAAGACCGACTGAATTTCTTTTTTTATTTTATTTTTTTATTGATTTTTACAGAGAGGAAGGGAGAGGGAGAGAGAGTTAGAAACATCGATGAGAGAGAAACATCCATCAGCTGCCTCCTGCACACCCCCTACTGGGGATGTGCCCGCAACCAAGGTACATGCCCTTGACCGGAATCGAACCTGGGACCCTTCAGTCTGCAGGCCGACGCTCTATCCACTGAGCCAAACCCGTCAGGGCAAGACTGACTGAATTTCAAGGCAGAAGTACTTCAGGCAGAAATATTAAAATATACTTTTAAAATTTAGGTGATCAGTTCTAAAACGTGCATAAAGGTGACACGTGGATGGACTTCACAGCCAGTTAGAAAGATTTGCATTGTGCCTGTAATGATGATTATTCTAAAAAGAGAGCTTTTAAAGAAGGCTCTTTGTTTTCTGTACACACATCCCTTTTACATGGTAGCTTTTCATTGATACTATTAGCCCTTAAAAGGACCGAGGTGATTTTAGGATGCATGCATTACAACATACATATTGTAATAAAGTCCCAGTAGTTGAACCTAAAAGCCTGTCTAATATTTTTAAGTGATAAAACTGGTTGGTATAGGGACACAAAATAGGGTAGCCTCCACCCCCGTTACTTAAAGCTTCATAAATACCCTTGTTGAAGAATTGCATGGCTCTAGCAGAGGCTCCAAAAGGGGTGGGGGTGGGGCAGGCAGACGGGACGAGAGAAAAGCTCTCCCTCCTTCCTTCCTCGGCCACACTTGCTCAGTGTCCGCCCTCCGCTGCCTCTTTGGCCCAGGGTTCCTGCCACGTGGCTGTCCTAACGCCTTCCGGTTGGACCTTTTGTCTTCTGCCTCTCAGATAATTAATTCCAAGGCTGTTATGGACTTGACCTTCGTAAGCGGAAGGCACCGGTCACAGGACTACATCGGAGTCTGGTTCTGGAATGCCCGTTCCTGGGCCATCTTCCTTGTTTTCCGCAGCTGACTCGGCGGTTTTTAAAGGCACTGTTGCTAACGCCCTCCCTTGCCTTGGTGACGCTTTTCTTTCTGGGTCGCTTTTCATCAAGTTTTTGTTTGAGGTCCACTTTACACCTACATCCCGAGGCTCGGCCCGTGGCCTTCTCCTCTCACCTCGCTTCCCAAATATTTGCTTGACATTAACTGTCACCCAGGTGTTGATGACAGAGCTAATCTGGGCTGTCCAGCACCTCTTTGGCGTGTTTATAACATTTTCCCCTTCGGCCTTGCGCAGTTCGTCCAGTTCATTCCGCCCAAGGGACTGGTGTTACTGAAAGAGCACAGGGCGCTTGGCCACAGGGACCCGTTGGATGGAGCGTGAGATGGGGCTGGACTCCAGGCACTAGAGGCTGAGGAAGGAGGGAGGGGCCTTGTGTGTTCCCTCCACGTCTGCCGGCTTGAGTCTTGGCGGAAGGCGGAGCTAAAATACGCTGTGAAAAAATGTCCTTTTGCACCTCCTTTGAGCTTTATTTTTTCATCGCTAGTGAGGATGGTTAGTAAACATAGTTCTTAATAATAGTAAAGAGTCACAAACTATTAATACCTAATAATTAGTAAAAACAGTTACTGCTAAGAGTGAAATTAGGTGTGCTAGAGAAAGGGTAGCAGTGATTCTCCTTCTGAAAATTCCTAAATATTAGAAATGCCTACTTTATATGTACTGGCGTCTTACACGTCCTGCAGGATTTAAAGCAAGATACAAATGCTCTGGTTTTGATTTAATTAGACTTTTTGGGACCCTGCTGGGTTTTTTTTTGTGGTTTCTCAGGCGGGTCAGTAACTAGTCAAAGCTGAATGGAGAACAGAGGGGCTTCGGCTTCATCAGTAAATAAATCTGTCCTTGGTGGAAGCAAGTGTTCTCTTGCCATGTTATTCAGTTGTGATGTTTCCGTGATGGGTAAGCAGGGCACCGTGTGAGTTTAATGGCCGTTAGCAATGAAGAGGCGTTGTTACGCTTGAATGTGTTTTAGGATAATGCGCCTTATTCTTTTTAAAAACGGGAGTCTATTTGTCTCATAAACAAAACTAACCAAACAACCTTTTTTTTTTAAACTTAAAAAAATTTTTTTTTTTTTTAACAGAGAGGAAGGGAGAGGGATAGAGAGTTAGAAACATCATTGAGAAAGAAACATCCATCACCTGCCTCCTGCACACCCCCTACTGGGGATATGCTTGCAACCGAGGTACATGCCCTTGACCCGAATCGAACCCGGGACCCTTCTGCTTGCGGGCCGACGCTCTATCCACTGAGCCACACCGATGAGGGCCAAACAACCCTTTTGATAGTTAGTTACTTGAATGCTCTTAAATTAAAATACAGGTTGCAGTAATGAAAATAGTAAATGGGGCGGGAGGTGTAAAAAAAAAAAGATTCACGCATGGTGTGTTAATTTTACAGATGTGGGAAGAATACCCTGATGTTTATGGGGTTAGGCGGTCGAACCGAAGCAGACAAGAACCATCGCGATTTAACATGAAGGAGGAGGTAAGAGAAAGAAACGTTGTAAGGGGATATATTGAAGCTCCGCTGGTATGTATCGCCGTGAACAAAGACTCAGCGTCAGGGGAGTTAAGTGACTGGTGGGAGCTTTCTCCACCTAGTCCAGCTAGCCCACGTGGAGCTTTAAAGAAAGAAACTTGTTTTTCCAGAAGAAACTTAAAAAAAGAAAGAACATGTAATAGTGCATGTTTCAGCAGAGGGTTAAGATTATTATACAGAACTGGCCTTAAATTAAAAAAATATATACTTTTTGACGTTTCTCATAGTGAAATTGATTGTAGTGAGATACTTACTTTTTTTAAATATCTAGGTTGTAAATCTCCTACATTTTTTGTTCACTGAGTAACTTGCCTGGTAAATACAAAGCAAGGGAACTAGTTTCAGGTTTATTTCTGAGAAAAACGTTACTTGACTTAATGTATTTTATCTAATTTCTTTACATTTGGTTTCCTAGCTCACGTTTAGTGTGCCGTATAAAATGTTTCGCACGGATTTACTCTGGTCTAATTGTGAGAGATTGGTGGTCTTCAAAATTAGTACTATTTACGGGGTTCCGTGGTCCTATAGAATCAGACTTTTCTCTGTTATTGTGATATTTTTGTGGATTCTTACCTCCGTGTCAGGTTTATAGATGACATTCTAAAGAGATACTTTTCTTGTCTCAGTGAGGTGACCCCTGTCTCTCTGCTATTGTTAACTATATATCATCCTTTGGCTGAAAGTTAAATATTGATAGCCAAAGGTTAGTGAGCTGGGGTGGATTTTAGTAAATGTGTTTTAAAAATCTAATTGTCCGTAACATTTGTGTTCCATTTTGACCTCTGAGCGGGTTTGCCTTAGCTTTCTGCCCCACAGCGTGTAGGACTGGCTTGCTAAGTTACCTCTGCCACAACCAATCACACAGCTGTGCGAACCTTTTGGACATAAGTTAACATGTTCTCTGTAGGGGTGGTTTGCCATTTTGCTTAACTTTGGTGGAAAAGAGCTGGTCAGAGACGTCTCTGACTGTGAACTTCCCTCGGCCACGTGCCGCTTGCAGAGCGCTGTTGCTGCGCGTGCTCTCGAGTCTAAAATGAAACCCATCAGTAGCCACCGCCTCTAATGACACCTGCAATGTTGTGGCGTTTTCCTGTGACATTCTAGAGCTGCAGGGTCGCCACTAGACTTGACATTTAAAATTTTTATATTCGCTGAAATTGAGTAAAATGAGGAATTCCATTCCTGAGTCCCACTAGCCCCACTTCAGGGTCCCGGTGGCCACACGTGGCTGCTGGCCGTGACATCTAGCAGGGACTGTGCAGGTGCAGAGCAGTGCCATCGTTCCAGAAACTCCCACCATCCTGCACGCTTAGCCAAGTCAAGCTGAGAAATGCCTCCCGGCGTCAGAGGCAACTCAGTAATGACACACAAATGAATCCTCAAAGCAAAAGCAGAGAGGGCGCCACCGGACAAATGCCGAGGTCTTCCCGCCTGGAAGCGCACGTCGAACCACGTTAGACCGAGTAGACTTGCTAACCAGGGGCTGGGCTGCACCCCGAGAACCGCGAACTAAAGTCTGTGCTCATTTCTCCCCTCACACACTGAAGGCCAGCAGCGGGTCTGAGAGTGGGAGCCCCAAACGAAGAGGCCAGAGACAGCTGAAAAAACAGTAAGTCTTTTCCGGGGGCGATTCCTTCCCGTGTAGATGGTCAGTGTCCGCGTGGCCGGGCCTGCCTTCGTGGTGTCTCCGGCCTACCCCAGGTCCCAGAGCCCGCTTCCGTATCTGACTCTCTTGGGTCACTGTCCAGCTTGACCTGCAGCAGCAGCAGCAGCAGCATTCAGAGCCCAAGATGCTCAGTGTTCGACTCGTCAGCAAGTGTTTCCCGCCAGGCTGCGCTCCTGGGGGGCAGACCCCGCCTTATTCCGTCTGGGTCGCCCAATTAGTCCAGTTGTTATTTTTTTTAAATGTGCACAGATACCAAATAGGTAGGCATTTGGTGTTCTGTTCTAGTCAAGCAAAGGGCAGGTTTAGATTTGCCTTCGTTCCCATTTGTTCTTTGTGTTGGCATGGCATATCACATTCTTGGAACACCCATTTTATTAGGAAATTTCCATGGTCATTTCCATATAATTTTAACATTACAGTTCATAAGCCAGAGCACTTTAAATCGTGGCCTTAATGTGAAGTTTCTTTATGACATGGATTATATGCCCATTCTTTTAACATTTATTTTAATAATTCTACTTAAGATGCAACTATATTTGCTTTCTTTTCTTTCTTTTTGAGAAATAATTAAAAAAATCTTTTTTGGGGGGAGGGGTGTGGAGCCGCAGTTTGCCGCTCTGTTGACTAAGGAGTTTGCCAACCACTGATATAACCCATCTTCTTAGAAAAATGTATAGCAGCATTTCAAAAAAAAAAAAAAAAGGGAAAAATGTAGACAGTCAAAACTTTGCATACAGATTTAGGGGTTTCTCATGGTACAAGGTTGTCCATGGCCCTTATTAAGAGCCCCAGTTATGTATTCTCCGTCCTAAAACATTAGTAGTCCTAAGTATTGGCCTAAGGCACAGTGATTTGAGTTTTTAAAATCCATTTCCTCATTTCCAAAATAGAGTATTGCTTATTCTGCCGACTTAACAGAAGTTACTAGAAAGTTTGCTAAGTCAGGTGTTCCATATAGGCCTTATCTCAGAGCACATACAACTTTCATCTGTGTTCTCGATAGCGAATTAGAGTTGGAGAAGTGATCACTGTAGGCAAGCCTGCACTTGGTGTCTTAGAAGGATTTGGTCCTACCTCAGTCCCATGGCCTGCTGGGGAGATTCTTCTCAGCCCCCCTGGTCTCAGGGGCCTTTTGGGGACCTTGGAGAAGCCCCTGATTGTTCTCGTCCCTCCACCGCCCACTACTCTGCTGGTCTCTTGACTGGGATCCAGGTGCTGCTGCTGTGCTTAAAGACCCCGACTGCCTATTTTACTTATTTATTTATCTATCTATCTATCTATCTAATATATATCTTTATTGATTTCAGAGAGGAAGGGAAGAGGGAGAGAGAGATAGAAACATCAATGATGAGACTCATTGATGGGCTGCCTCCTGCACGCCCCCTTACTGGGGATGAAGCCTGCAACCCAGGCATGTGCCCTTGGCTGGAATCGAACCTGGGACCCTTCAGTCCGCAGGCCGACGCTCTCTCCACTGAGCCACACCAGCTAGAGCCCGACTGCCTATTTTAATGGCCTCATCCCAGTGTGCAGAAGTCCGCGTTTTTCAGCCATTGTATAGCTCATCGGTCTTCCCCTATACTGACTCTCCCTCTCCTACCCTCAGAGCACTCAAGTCGGCAACTTTCAGAGGCCTTAAAGGACCCTTCCTTCCCCAGAGTAGAGCCGCTCAGTTCTGCACAGGGGGTGTCTCTGTAATGCCGTGTCCCTGCCTAGGCTCTTCCCCAGGAACTTGTGTGGCCTCACTTCCTGCTGGGCTTGGGGAGCTGGGTGTGGGGAGCACTCCTCCTGAGTGCGTGTCATGAGAAAGGCACAGAGCTGGAGGCGCCCTCCGGATCGGATCCGAGCTAGTGGGCAAGCCCAGCTTGTGGGGGACGAGCTTCAGACTGAGCGAGACTCAGAGGGAGGGGGACTTTGGATATATCAGCACAGAGAAATGCGATTCTGAAACCCTCAGATTTTAAAGGCTTTTAAAAAGGAGCTGTTTTGCCCCAGCCGGTTTGGCTCAGTGGGTGAGTGTTAGCCCGTGGACTAAAGGGTCACGGTTCGATTCCAATCAAGGGCATGAACCTTGGTTGTGGGCTGCATCCCTGGCCTAGTCTGTCTCCCCCTCCCTTCCACTCTCTCAAAGAATCAGGGGAAAAAATATCCTCAGGTGAGCATTCACAAAAAACAAAACAAAAAAGGAATATTTTAAAAAACTTTTGTTAGGAATTAATTTCAAACTTTGTGACAGTAAAAGCACAAAGACTAGGCTGCCTGTGTACTTTACCATTGGTTACCATTCTTGCCCATGTCCTTTACTGTCGTGCTCTGTTTATATACACTAGTGCACACGTGCAGTGTATTTCTGAATCGTTTAAGACGTACGTCATCGCCTTTTACTCTTAAAATACCTAAGAGTCCTAAGATTAAGGATATTCTCTTTCATAAGCACAGTACGGTTTTAACATGAATATATTTAGCATTGCTGAATTACTTGGGTCCAATTCATGTTCCTATTTTTGTCAATTGACCCAGTAATGTCTTTTCTCTGAGATGCAGTCAGTGGTTAGATATTGTATCACTTGTCAGGTTCCTTTTATCTAGAGCGTTTCACAGGCTTTCATTGCTTTGATGACACTGACATTTTGAAGACTAAGGCCTTACAAGGGACTGACTCCCCAGAGTCACGGTGGGAATTAGCATTTTGAAAGCTCAGAAGCTCCAGAGTGTAAAGTCGCCGCACAGCGCATCTACAGGGTCGGGAAGTCATCCTCTTGTAATTAACCGACCACTCTTCACCCCACATACCAAGTGACTTAATATTGTTGACCCTAACTGAACTTTTTCCCTCCCTGTTCTTGATGTAAACTCATCCATCATTCAGTGTCAGGTACACTTCCGCACAAAATCCGGTAGGCCTCCAGTTATTCGGATCTTCCCACTTAGGCCTCCGATTATCCGGATCTTCCCAGAGTGTGTAAGCCTGGCTGGACTTCTTCCTGATGTTTTGGTTTTGGGGTTGTGGTTGGGAGTTGGAGGGCTGAGGCTGTGCTGTAGCCAAACCACTTTTTTCACGGGCTTCGCTTTCCTTCTCCAGGAGGAGGCCTGTGGGCCAGTTGACTTGCTCAGTTTCTGTACGTTCTTGTATTGGCAGAGCCTAAGTCCTCCGGGTTGTCCGTACCTATAGATCTGCCCTTTACCTAGAAAACTCGCCTCAGCACCCACTGCCATTTTAGTCTTCTGAAGTGTGTAGGTAGACCCTCATTGAGCTGCTCAGCACCTGGTGGGGCGTGTAAATTACCACGCACACGTGACTGAGCATTTTTCTCATCCGATCTGCTGTCCCTTAGGTCTTCGTTATTCATGTTCTTCCAAGTGTGTTTCCTGCAAGGCCGCTTCTCTGCCGTTTGACTGGGGGCCCCTTGGGAAGCGCCAGCTGTTCTGGACTTGGCCCTGGGGGCACTGCAGCCTCACGTGCCAGTCTCCCCGTCGCTGGAGACATCTTCCTGTCTTCCTTGCTGCCATCACTTCTAATCCTTGGATGCTTTAGCAGACATCTATTTTCTAGTCTCTGGGGGAAGGGAATAAGATAGTGCCCAGAATATAGGCATAAGGAGGTCTTGGTTTTAAAGAGAGACTGAAGGGTTGGGCAGCGCTAATAGGCCTTGGTGTCTTAAATCGTGTGTTCCCTACCTGCCCGATCCATACACTGATGTGGCTCATTCTTTCTTTAATTATCCCTTTACTTAACTAAGGCATGAGTGCCGCTGTCTGCCTTTGAGCTGAGCTCTGGTACAAAGATGAGCATAAATGGCCCTGCCCACCGGGACTCAGCTATTATGGAAATAGATGCGAAACAAACAGTGTCACTGAACCTGAGTAATGGACATAAAAGGCTCCACTGCCTTTTCATGAAGGCTTGAAAAAAAAGTTTTTCCCCCTAAAGCTGACACACATTCAGGTGTAGGGTGGCTCTGGCACCTTTTTTTAAAAATATATTCTTACTGATTTCAGAGAAGAAGAGAGAAGGAGAGAGAGAGAGAGAAACATCAATGGCTGAGAGAGAGAGAATCATTGATTAGCTGCCTCCTGCACACACTGGGGATCGAGCCCACAACCCAGGCATGTGCCCTTGACCGGAATCGAACCCGGGACCCTTAAGTACGCAGGCCGATGCTCTATCCACTGAGCCAAACCGGCTAGGGTGCTCTGGCTCCTTTTAGGAAGGTTCTCAGGAATCCGCAGATCAGCCACCTTCATACAGCAAGCTTCTCCTTGGCTTTGACCTGTTCTCCCATGAGAATATCGATTTGACTTCGCAATTCTGCCACACTTGTCCTCAGCAGAACCTCATTTCCTATACAGAGACCAAGAGGCCCAGTGGTAATTGTTTTATTTGCAGAGCAAGTACTTGTACTTGCTTATACGTTTTCTTCTTCCCTCTGCCCCCCGCCCCCGACATTTCATGCCCAGGGTATTCCTTCTTCCCTGCAGGTGAGAAACGAGCTGAGTCCCTGTGGTATCTTGTTTGGTTTCCAAGTGAACTTCCAGAACTGGGGGAGTAAGATATGTATTGGGTATGGCTCTTTTCAGGACTTCTCAAGTCTCAAGGAACACCTTCCATGTCTAACAATTACACCTTTGGCTGGACAGATAATTTAGTAGGTGGTAGGTTTATCACTGAAAAATAATTTTAGGGGCTGCTTCCTCCAATAGATTCTGACGATGTTAAAATATCCAGCATGAGTTCTCAGAGAGAAGTCTCTTTAACTGTAGCAGCAGCAGCATCCGCACGAATTGATTAAAACTAAAAACTTGGGCCTCGCATTAGACCTCCTGAATCAGAAACCAGCTGGGGCCCAGAAATCTGAATTAACAAAGCCCTTTTAGTGACGCTGGTCGATGCTGAAATTTGAGAAATAGCGACTGAGTATATATTATGGCTTCACGCTGGCTAGTGATAATAGTCAAATCAAAATAGAATATGAGAGATTTAATAGCATTTTTTCCAGAACAAATAGTTTTAAAAATACACTTAGTTTAGCTTTCATTTTCATTTGTTACGAGAGATAAAACCAGGAGTAGATACTGCACGGCCAAAATTTAAATGGAGCTGGAAGAAATCTCTTCAGCGTCATAGCTAAAATACACATGGTCTGCCTTTTGGATAATTAGATCAGAATTGGTGTCAGAACCTTCAAGCTAAACAATCCGGAAGCATCTTTGAGAGAAAAATGATTCTGCTTTGCTTTTGATCACAGAGAAAAGTGGAAGCGCGAGCCCTCAGAAGATGAACAGGAGCCAGGCAGCGGTGCAGAGAGTGAGCCAGAGCAAAGCACAGGGAGAGCCCGGAGGCCTGTCCCCAGAAGGTGCAGTGTTTGCTCGGACATCTCCGCCCCTGGTGGAGCGCCATCTGCGTTAGATTGAGAGGGCGCGGTGCTAGACAGAGCGCCTTCAACGATGGGACACTGTGCGCTGCCTCTGGGCTTCCAGTGTCTGTGGTTCACTTCTTGCCAGCCTGCGTCGTTGGCCAGTGATTGCATGGTGGGGCGTTTACGTGATGCGTAGCTCAGAGTGACTCTTACTGTTTCTTACTCCATGGTGGATCAGTTTTGTGGGAAGAGTGTGTCTTCTCTTTAAAAAAGCTCCTTGTGACCCAGACGGACCGGCTCATTGGTTGAGTGTTGACCACGAGGTCACGGTTCCATTCCGTGCCTGGGTTTTGAGCTCGATCCCCAGTAGGGGGCATGCAGGAGGCAGCCCATCAATGATCCTTTCTTACCATTGATTTTTTTTATCGCTCTCCTCTCCTCTCTTCCTTTCCCTCTCAAATCAATAAAAACATTTTATAGCAATGTACCACTTTTTTACTTTTAAAAAATGGTACAGCCACTTTACTTTTATTTATTTATTTTAAATCCCCACCCGAGGATATTTTTCCATTGATTTTAGAGAGAGTGGGAGAGAGAGGGAAAGACAGAGAGAAATATCAATGTGAGAGAAACACATTGATTGGTTGCCTCCTGCACGAGCCAGGGCCAGGGCCAGGGCCAGGGCCGGGGCCGGGGCCACGGAGGATTGGCTTGCACGGGGTTCTGAGCCCCTGATTATGCATCTGGCGGGCAGAAATAATGACCTGTGTCTCGTGGAAATCTGGTCTGTGTGGGTGCAAAAATGCCCCTTTACCGTTTGTGCCCTTTACCGGAATCAAACCTGGGACCCTTTAGTCCGCAGGCCGATGCATTATCCACTGAGCCAAACTGGCTAGGGCTAAAAAAGTATTTTTAAAAAAGTTTAAAAACCTCCTTTTTGAGGAAACTAATTCTTCACTTTCAAACACTGACTGGTTGAAAGCATGCTTCATTGTTTATTACCTTGTTCATATAATCTATGTAACATTAAACAGAGAACCTAATGGACGGGAAAGGAAGTCGGTCAAGTGGCGGGAAAGTGGTACTTTTTGATCAGATGGATGGCAACATAGGATACTGGTGTGGGCGAAGGAAGGCGGGAGCAGAGAGGCCCAGGAAGACGGACGACCTTGCACTATGGTGTAGGAGGGGGTTGGCACGCGATTGCCTTGGGGCCAGATCCCACTCCCCACCTCACTGTGTATGGCCCGCCAGCTCAGTATAGCTTTGTAGGTGAACATTGGTAGTTTGACAACAGGGAACACTAAGTTTGAATTCCAGTTAACTGATATGTTACCCCTTAAAAAACATACGCTGTTCTTCTTTATTCGTAGATATGTATCACAAAAAATATACTCAATGATTATTACTTTATTTTCAGTTTTGTCACTCAAAAATACGTGACAGTTTATTTTCTCTCGCTATGTAAGTTCCAATGTAGTGGCCTCAGTTTTGTCTCTTGTCTGGGAAGACCAAAAATCTTCATACCTGCTGGCTGTTTATAGCAGAATGTTTGCCTGCCCCTGGCTTAGGACACTGTACTTGTCCCCCACCCCCACCCCACCCCACCCGCAGCGGAATTCAACTGAGATTGTCTCCTTTCATCTGAGTTCAGCTTGAGGATTGGATGGCACTCCAGTTCCATCTTCAAGATTTTATCCGTCCTTTTTTGAATCCTGGGTCTTGACTCCTCTCCGTAGCATTGGTCATGGTGGGCCGGAGAGAAAGAGGTAGATGTGGTTGCGAGCTTTCCATCCTCCATCTTCTCCTTTCACCGTTTTACCACCCACAGAGTGGTCTTTGGGCATTTCCTTGCCTTGTGTGAGCTCCCGGATTATGGCGCTCCGTCCTGGCTGTGGGTGGGAGTCGGCAGAGGGCATGTCCTCATTCTGTTCCATTGGTCTGTGCAGGTCAGTCTCCCAGGTGGCCTTCCAGTACATTCTGTGCACATATAAGAGCAGTAAATGTGTAGTTACTCCTTATCCTTTTTCCATTTATACAGATATGCATCCCATGCATCTTTATATTTTCTTTCATGATCTTGGCAATCTTTCTATATCAGTACATGGAAACCCCCTTTGACCCCCCTTTTTTAATGGCTTCATAATACCTTATTTTTTAACTAGTTCCCAGTTGATGGACACTTAGAGTGTTTATAATCTTTTGTTATTGCAAATGATACTCCGGTGAATACCTTAATATGCCTGGACCGGTGTCTCTCTGTAAGATCAATTCCCGGAGGTAAAATTGTTATATTGGTAAGTTTGGGAGATACTTCCAAATTGCCCACCAAAGAGATGCCACCAGCAATATGCTTGCTGTGTGTGTATTTTCATGTCAGGTGATGCTGAGGGTCAGTGGCAGACCATTGCTTCAGAACCCACTGTGTCTCCTGTAAATGCTTGCGGACTATTAGCATTAGCATCAAGTCCATGTGGAAAATGCAGATTTCCAGTGCATTAGAATCTCAGAGAAAAGGGGACCCAGGAGCATACGTTTCTAACATTCCCCTGGTTAATCCTACGTGTGTCCCCCTGCCCTAGGAAAAAGAATTATACACGTTTGAAGTAAACACCGAACGACAGAGTAAAAGTGCCATTTTCTTATCTTCTCATTCCAGAACAGTGCCCAAACCTCGTGTTAAAAAGCAACCCAAAGCTCAGCGTGGGAAGAAAAAAAAGCAGGAGTCTTCTGATGACGATGATGAAGACGACGAAGCTCCAAAAAGGCAGACTCGTCGCAGAGCAGCTAAAAATGTGAGGTAGGTCGTGCCCCCAAGTTTCTCGTTACGGTGAGGGCGATCGTTTGATCCGCTTGCACGAGGGTGGGGGTGATTGTGTGATTGGCTTGCACAAGGGTGAGGGTGATGGTTTGATTGGCTTGCACGAGGGTGAGGGCGATGGTGTGATTGGCTTGCAGGAGGGTGAGGGCGATCGTTTGATCGGCTTGCACGAGGGTGAGGGTGATCGTGTGATTGGCTTGCACGAGGGTGAGGGCGATTGTGTGATTGGCTCGCACGAGGGTGAGGGCGATCGTGTGATCGGCTCGCACGAGGGTGAGGGCGATCGTTTGATTGGCTCGCACGAGGGTGAGGGCCATCGTGTGATTGGCTTGCACGAGGGTGAGGGCCATCGTGTGATTGGCTTGCACGAGGGTGAGGGTGATCGTGTGATTGGCTTGCACGAGGGTGAGGGTGATCGTTTGATCGGCTTGCACGAGGGTGAGGGCGATCGTGTGATTGGCTTGCACGAGGGTGAGGGTGATCGTGTGATTGGCTTGCACGAGGGTGAGGGCCATCGTGTGATTGGCTTGCACGTGGTTCTGAGCCCCTGATTATGCGTCTGGTGGGCAGAAATAATGACCTGTGTCCCGGGGAAATCTGGGAATCTGGTCTGTGTGGGTGCAAAAAAGGGGCGTTGGCCAACGGGAGTATGGAAAAAGTAGCAATAGCTCATTTCAAGCCTTCATTCCTATCACGACAGCTGCCTCAAGTTCACGTCCTGTCGAGGTAGCTTGGTGATGTTATCTTCAGTTCATAACATCCCTTCTTAGGAGCGGTGTTTGGCTGTGTGCTAGTTCCTCACTTTCTCAGCATTGTGCCTCTGCAGCTACAAAGAGGATGACGACTTCGAGACCGACTCAGATGACCTCATTGAGATGACTGGCGAAGGAGTTGATGACCAGCAGGACAGTAGTGAAACCATTGAAAAGGTCTTAGACTCACGGCTGGGGAAGAAAGGAGGTATGTGCCTGTGGCAAGCAAATTCCTTCTGTTATCTGCTCAGTCGGACCCAAATTGTACATACTTCACTCTGACATGATGCATGGCAGCCCATGCCCATATTTGTCGTGAAACAGGGAATTTTTTTCTGACCCCCATCTTCATTATGTCAGAGCTGAGAATGGAGGGGTGGATTTCACATGTTTTTGAGATTTTAAAACGAAGCTAATAAAGATGTGTTACTATCTTAAAAAGCAGTGATGTAACATTAAGCAAATGTGCCTTTCGTTGTGTCTGAATCTCCTTGTGAAAAGTGTGAAACTGTTTAAATGCGTATTTGGATGATGATGAAGATTATTTTCAAATTTACATAGAACTCAGTTTCTTTAAAATAATCTTGCTATAAAGGAAATATCAAGGTAACATCTAATGTATTTTTTTCTGTGTTCTTTTCCCCTCCAACCTCATTTGAGGTTATGAGTTAACGGTTAACTTTGGGTAGATGGTAATTGGTGGAGATACATTTAGTTTCTTACCTTATCCATCATATTCCTGGATGGATGGATTTGTTTTCTGAGTTAGGAGGGACCAGAATAAAAGAGTGTCGCTGTTTCATTTTTATTGTGTTTGGACACAAGGATTTCTTTGATTTCACTGGCAAGTTTTGGAATACATTTTTAAAGTATAAAAACGGAGTTTGCATTTTGAAAATATTTTAAATTATTGATCTCATTTATCCTCTATTGGTTGCAAATTTCTGCTTCTTTCAAGTCCAAGGATTTTGGTGCTTCATCTGAAAATAGACTTTTTAGACCAGGGGTCCTCAAACTACAGCCCGCGGGCCACATGCAGCCCACCGAGGACATTTATCCGGCCCGCTGGGTGCTGCTGCCTGTCCTGTTTAGCAGCCGACTCGTCCCGGGCCCACAGTGCACATAGGAATTTGTTCATAGTTTTTTTTTTTTTTAAACTATAGTCCGGCCCTCCAACGGTCTGAGGGACAGTGAACTGGACCCCCGTTTGAAAAGTTTGAGGACCCCTGCTTTAGACAATTGTGTGCTTGGGAATTTTTTCAGTGCCTGGTTTCATGTACTTTATCTAAAATTTGTTAAAACTGAATCCTTTTGCAGCCACGGGAGCGTCTACTACTGTGTATGCGGTTGAAGCTAATGGAGACCCAAGCGGTGACTTTGACCCGGAGAGGGATGAAGGCGAAGTCCAGTACCTCATCAAGTGGAAGGGTTGGTCTTACATCCACAGCACGTGGGAGAGCGAAGAGTCCTTGCAGCAGCAGAAAGTGAAGGGCCTGAAAAAACTCGAGAACTTCAAGAAGAAAGAGGACGAAATCAAGCAATGGTACATTTTCCATCCTGGGTTAAAGAAATACATTTGCAGCCCGAGGGACAGGAAGGTTCAGTATACCTAGACATCATACCTGTCCTTGTAAAGTGGTCAGGTTATTTTGTGTTAGGAGTAGGGGCAGATGAGTCCTATCTTTTTTAAGAAAACATTTTTATTGATTTCAGAGAGTAAGGAAGCGGGGGCGGGGGGGGGGGGCGGGGAGAGAGAGAAACATCAGTGATGAGAGAGAATCATTGATCGGCCGCCTCCTGCACGCCCCCTACAGGGGATCGAGCCCATAATTTGGGCATGTGCCCTGACCAGGAATGTAACCAATAACCTCCTGGTTCAGAGGTCGACAACTCTGAGCCACACCTGCTGGGCCAGATGAGTTATAATTTCTGTTTAACTACAGTGCAGAATATGCTACTTCACTAAATCACATTTTTCCTTTGAGTAAAAACAATACTGTGTGTTGTTAAGATAGAAGTGGCTTATGTATTTAAAATTTAAAATTCTCAGAAGTGTGGTGAATTCTAATTTTAGGTGGCTGCTGCTGTCCTTCTAATGAGCTTCGGTGCTAAGAATAACTAGTTTTCAAAAAAGCCACATTTAATCACTCCTGAAGCCCATTACATATTAAAAAAGGCATGGCATCGCCCTCACTGGTGTGGCTCAGTGCATAAAGCTTCGGTCTGCGGACTGAAGGGTCCCGGGTTCGATTCCAGTCAAGGGCATGTACCTGGTTGCGGGCACATCCCCAGTGCGAGGTGTGAAGGAGGCAGTTGATCGATGTTTCTCTCTCATCGATGTTTCTAACTCTCTATCCCTCTCCCTTCCTCTCTGTAAAGAATTAATAAAACACATTTTTTTAAAGAAAGGCATGCCATCTTTTAAATCTGGAAGGCAGTTTTATTCTCTCAGTCTGTGTAGATATATTATTCCATGAAATTACATGAACTTGTCACAAAATAGTTGTGTTGAGGTTTCTTTGTAAATCGGCCACACAGAGGCGTCTACGGTATTGTGGTTTCTAAAAGTGTGTGTGTTTTGTAAAGTCTCCGGCCTACTTACTAGCTACTGAAGGGGCAGATGGAAGAGAAGACAGCGTCCTTCCCTCCCTCGGACTTTGCTTTGATAGATGTCTGTGGATGCCCCAGAATTAATGAGCGTGTACTTTGTCTGTCGTCTGTCCAGGCTGGGGAAAGTTTCTCCTGAAGATGTGGAATACTTCAACTGCCAACAAGAGCTGGCCTCAGAGCTGAACAAACAGTATCAGATAGTAGAAAGAGTGATAGGTAAGAGTGTATGTATGCATGTATGTATGCATGTATGTACGTGTGTATTTTTCTAGTGAGGATTATATAGTGATAATTTCTCTCTCTCACCGTCCGTTGTTTAGCTATGAAGACAAGCAAGTCTACACTGGGCCAAACCGATTTTCCAGGTAAGCAAGAGATCCCGTTTGTTAATGCGCAGCATTTATGAGCAGTTGACGTTTTGCCACATGATACGTCACTGGTTCTAAGTAACACAGAATGTCAGTCCCCTCCTGTGAGGGACAGCGGCTTACGTGTACATTTTTACTCGTGAAACAGCTCACAGTCGCAAGCCGGCACCTTCGAATGAACCCGAATATCTATGCAAGTGGATGGGCCTGCCCTACTCGGAGTGCAGCTGGGAAGACGAAGCCCTGATTGGAAAGAAATTCCAGGGCTGCATCGACAGCTTCCACAGCCGGAACAACTCCAAGACCATCCCGACGAGAGAGTGCAAGGTGTGGTGCTGGCCGGCTCTGGTGTTTTCGGGCCAGATGTGTTGACACGAAGGACTAGCCACGTAGCTGTTGGGAAGAGAAACTGTTCCCAAAATGAGGGGTCGTTTCCATTTCGGAAATGAAAGAAGATGAATTAACCTTCACGTCAGAGAAAAGTAATTCAGAGGAGAGGATGAGTTGAGGAAGGCTTTGCTGACTTCTTTACTTTTCTTATTTATAGAACCGTAATTTATAGGACTTTATAATTTATATATCTAGAGATATCGTAGAGAATACTTGAAATAAGTTTTATTGATTTTAGAGAGAAAAGAAGGGAGAGGGGGAAAGAGAGGGAAACCTTGATGGGCTGCCTCCTGCACGCCCCCCACTGGGCAGCGAGTTTGCAGCATGGGTATGTGCCCTTGACCAGGAATCGAACCACAGACCTTTTGGTGCATGGGCCAACACCCAACCACTGAGCCACACAGGCCAGGGTGAGAGAATTCGAACACTTTAAAGGGGAGTGATGGGAAGGGGAACATCTCTCAATTTTAAGTTAGATACTAAGCATATCAGCTTTCCTATTGGCTAATGGGTTGTACACGACCTTTCCCTTCGTTGGAATTCATTCTGAAGTGGTGTGCTTGGCTCTTTAGTAATAAAAGTATAGGTAAGACCTGGGCTCTGTCTCTGAGAGGTTGACATTCAGATTGTGGCACCTGGGAGCCAAGTGGTTTTGGGAATATGGACCACAGTAAAAGAAGTTGTGATGGGTTGCTGATTCAGGTGTGAAGTTTGAATTTTTATGCTTTGGTGCTGAACACGTGACTCATGGCTTGTAACATTTTAGCACAGGAATAAGGAAGAAAGTTTTTTCTGACCTGGGGCTTGGTTCCTTTTATTTTTCAGGCCCTGAAGCAGAGACCACGATTTGTGGCGTTAAAGAAACAGCCGGCATATTTAGGAGGGGAGAATCTGGAGCTCCGGGACTATCAGCTAGAAGGTCTCAACTGGCTTGCTCATTCCTGGTGCAAGTAGGTAGACGGAGATGTCCGAACTTTTCTTTACGGTTTTTGGCTTCTTTATTGCTAGAGGCAAAGAATCACTTCTTTGTACTGTGCATGGTAGAAATTTTAAAATTACGTGATTGAGAGAAGTGTGCCGTTTTAATCGGAAGTCAGGAGTACAGTCAGCCTTTCAAATCCACACATCAACCAATATTGGATCGAAGATATTCTGGGGGAAGGAGTTCGGTGAAAATTAACCCTGTTTCCTCCCAGTAGGGTGGGAAGACGAGAAATATGAGGGAAATTACTCAGGAATACTCTGTATCTGAACAGTATGTTACATAGGTGTGTCCCAGGCTTATAGAGGAATGGCCTCCTCATTCTCCCTTCCTCAACTATATTCTGCTTCGTTCTTTTGTGTATTTTCCCCTAAATTAAAATTTTAATCTCTTCTTGGTGAGTCAAGTGTCTTACTTTGTTTAATCCTCACCCAAAAGAAGATATACTTAATTTTTAAAATTTGATTTTGGGGGGAGAGAGGAGGAGCGGGGGAGAGAGAAACATTGATGTGATAGAGAAACATTCTGTTGAAATCCAGCAGCGTTTCTCAAAGTGTGGTACCAGGAACATACACCTGCATCAGAATGTGCAGAAGTGCTGTTACAGTGTCGATGCCTTAGCCCTTTCCCAGATACTGATTCAGGTGTAGAGTGGGATTCAGAAATGGCCCTAGCCAGTTTGGCTCAGTGGTTAGAGTGTCGGCCTGTGGACTGAAGGGTCCCAGGTTCGATTCCGGTCAAGGGCACATGCCTGGGTTGCGGGCTCGATCCACAGTGTGGGGCGTGCAGGAGGCAGCCTATGAGCGGTTCCCTGTCATCATTGATGTTTCTATCTCTTCTCTCTTCCTTCCTCTCTGAAATCAATGAAATATATATATTTAGAAAAAACCACAACACCTATAAAATAAAATAAAAAAAGAGAGAAGTCCATAGCTTTACCCCTGCTGTAGACGGTAGTGTCTTTAAGAGAAGCTGTATGCACAGTGGCATGCAGGTCTGGCGCGTAGTGTGGATAGCGCTGAACAACCTGGTGGCGTGCAGTGGCCTGGGTGGGTAATTTGAGCATAGGCGCATGGCTCTCAGGCTCCAGGCTCTCCAGGGGGGCCAGCCAGTCTGCCTTGTATTCTGTGTTGGAAGCCAAGGCCATGTGCTTGTGTACACCTGCTTTCTCTGTTACAAGGGATAGATGTACAAAACCAAGTGCAAGGTCATGCAAGGTCAAGAATATAGTCTGACTAGGCTCTTAGAGTAATCCAAGTCCTTTTTTTAAAAATCCTCACCTGAGGATATTTTTCCATTGATTTTTAGAGAGTGGAAGGGAGGGGGAGAGACAGAGAGAGGAGAGAACATCGATGTGAGAGACACACATCGATTGGTTGCCCTCCTGCATGCTCCCTGACCAGGGCCAGGGATTGAGCCTCCAACTGGGCTACATGCCCTTGACCGGGAATGGAACCCAGGACCCTTCAGTCCTCAGGTCGACGCCCTATCCACTGAGCCAAACCGGCTAGGCCTACTCCAAGTCTTGATCATGCTTAGATCTCTTGTAACTCTGTCTGTAGCTTCCACGTTCTTATGTAGAAGATTTAATTGCAGGTGAGAGGAAGTATAGTTGAGATTCACACTGAAGTGTTTTGCCTGGTGACATCATGAGCATTGGCATCCTTTCTCTTCGTTTCTTTGTGAACTAATGATTTTTTTCTTTCCTTCCTGCAGAAGCAACAGTGTAATCCTTGCTGATGAAATGGGCCTAGGAAAGACCATCCAGACCATATCATTCCTCTCCTACCTGTTCCACCAACACCAGCTGTATGGCCCCTTTCTTATAGTCGTCCCTTTATCCACCCTCACCTCATGGCAGAGGGAGTTTGAAATCTGGGCACCAGAGATTAACGTAGTGGTTTACATAGGTGACCTGATGAGCAGAAATACGGTGTGTAAACAAAGGAATTGGGGTAGAATCTGTTTGATAAATGTATTTTGGGAATTGACCTAAAGCCATTAGAGTTTTTGGTAAAGTTATGATTCTGTGCTGTGCCCCTGATACTGGGAGATATGTGTATCACAAAAATGCAACCCAGATATTCCGTAAAACATGCGTATATTTAAGGGGCGTACATGAAGGGGAATCTCTTAGTTGGATTGCATTATTAATTACATTTTTCTTCTCTCTGTGCTCTGGACTTCTAAGACCACCTTATTTATGAAGGATTATAGGGAGTTAATACCTTGTAGAATGTTAATATTATTTTAGCTATTTGAGCAGAGAGATATTACTGAACATAATTGAGTTCTTAGGATGTGTTTCCCAATCTTATACTATGGTGAGGTTGCAACTGTCCTTGAAAAAAATTTAAAAATTAAAAAAAAAAATTAATTGCAAATGCATGACTTATAAGAAAGGAATAAGGGGAAAGGACAATGGGCCAGTCCAAGTGAGCAGAAGTGAGCTTTGCCTGTTACCAGATTTAAGCATCAGAAACTTAAAGCCTGATGCTTACAAGCACCTGGTAGGTGCCCAGCCCTGGGCTGGGTGCTCTATGGATACAGCCTGCAGTCCTCATGATAGTCTCCACTGTAGACCACATTCTTTCCAGCCGATGAAGGGAGTGGTGACTCAGAGAGGTACACACTTGGGCCCATGCCAGCTAGAATGTGGGGTTGGGACAGATGTGTCTGGGCCCATACCGTTGCTCTTTCACCCCTGTATGGTAACTGTTTCTGGGCGATGGCTTATAATAAGAGCAAGCCATCAGGAATCTACAACCCTTTGAGAGATGTTCTATACTGTCGTGCTAATTCCAATTTATTTTTATTACATATTGTCATTGTCTAACCCAGGGGTCCTCAAACTTTTTAAACGGGGGGCCAGTCCACTGTCCCTCAGACTGTTGGAGGGCCGGACTATAGTTTAAAAAAAAATTATAAACTAATTCCTATGTGCACTGTGGGCCCAGGACGAGTCGGCTGCTAAGCAGGACAGGCAGTGGCACCCGGCGGGCCGGATAAATGTCCTCGGCGTGCCGCCTGTGGCCCGCGGGCCGTAGTTTGAGGACCCCTGGAACCGAAACCCTGGCAGATTTCATTGCCCTAATTCTGAGTTTCTAAGTAAACAGTAGTTTTTAGCTTTGTTAATTTATTTTTTTAACCATTACAAAAGAAAAAACAACTTCGGAGACTATGCAACATGGCTTTACGCACTGCAGTCCATAGTGAAGACGAGGAGAACTCTGAGAAACTGTGTCCTCTGGGAAGCTTTCTTAGTGGTCTTCACTACTCCCTTAGCTTTGTTGTCTTTCTTCCCACTGGTGCTAGTCACCTGCATGGACTCCTTGCCCTGTTGTCATGACAACCACATACCACTTGCCCTGTTGTCATGACAACCACATACTACTTGCCCTGTTGTCATGACAACCAGCTGTTGTCATGGGCATTGTGCTGCCTGGGCATCCAGTCACACCTCAGTGTGAATGTGTTAGCTTCTGTGTTTCCTCACATTGACGTATTGACGTTATTTTCGTTTTCATTCAGGTTAAATTCCATTTTCACAGTAAAGCCTCCCTTTTTCTGGGGGCCCACATCTGTCTGCTCCGTGATTCATGAAATTTCTGACCTTACTAGTGGTTGGAGTTTGTTTTACTTGCTAATAAAAGTAGTGCCCTGTCCAAGAAAATAATCAGATTTTATTTCCTTAAGAAAATTCTCATTTTGGGGGTTAAATTGCTGATGAAATGCATTTTTTTGGTCAGTTGTTTTGGGGCTGCAGGGGCGAAGGGAAATGACAGTTTATTTGAATTCTGACAGTCAACTTTTGGCTGCTCAGTGATAGATCTCTTAATTCTAACTCTTAACTGCTTTATACTTCTGTTGATTAGGTCATTTTAGAATGTATAAGGTATTTATTAAATTCTACAAGTTTTTTTATTGGGCATGTTTCTGTTGCATCTGTCATAAGACCGGCTGGTAAAAGTAGAAATTGTATCTGAATTATCCTTTTCTTTTATAGATACGGGAATATGAATGGATTCATTCTCAGACTAAAAGGCTCAAATTCAATGCACTTATAACAACATACGAGATCCTCTTAAAAGATAAGGTGTGTAATGGGTAACTAAAAGGCTAAATTTTGTAGTGTGACTTGTCCAAATGGTGGGGTGTGTACTTCCCACTTGCCATGTTATTTTCCTCTCTCTTTCTTTAAAAAAGCAAACAAATGAACAAACAAATCCACAAGGATATTAAGGTTATTAAAAAACAAAAACAGACAAACTCACAGTTGAAGGGGACCTTAGGTCTCCTAGTCCAGTGGTCGGCAAACTCACTAGTCCACAGAGCCAAATATCAACAGTACAACGATGGAAATTTCTTTTGAGAGCCAAACTTTTTAAACTTCTTCTAATGCCACTTCTTCAAAATAGACTTGCCCAGGCCGTGGTATTTTGTGGAAGAGCCACACTCAAGGGGCCAAAGAGCCGCATGTGCCTCGCGAGCCGCAGTTTGCCGACCACTGGCCTAGTCCAATGGAATTAAACAGGACAAAGGGGTATTGAGGCCCGTAGCTCCCCTGAGATTCTAGGCAGTCCTGGGAAACTGGGCCTGGGTGCCACCCTCCTGGCGCAGGCATTTCTCCCGTACAGGTGATGCGGGTGGTCTCCGAGGGGGACAGCAAAAGGAAGCTCTTTAAATGATCTTCTTTCTACAGCTTAGTAGGAAATGTAGGTGGCAGGTGATCCCATTGGTGACAGTGTAAATAAATACGTTCAGTTTGGTGGCTCGTAATGTTCTGTGCTTGAGGGTTGGGTTGGAGAACAGGGAGAGAAGAACCTTAATGAAAGAGAGCAAAATCCCCTGTTTTTTTTTTTCTTTTTTCTTTTTTCTTTTTTTTTCCCCCCAGCATGCCAATTTCTGTGTTCTTGCTTTTGGGCATGCAGCAATACTTGGCCTGCGAGAGCCCCTATAGGTTTTAGAAGGAGAATGTGCTCTTTTGAAAAGACATCAGTCTGGCAACCAGCAGAATAAACGGAAGAGTCCTCATAAGCCCTAAGTCTGAAGAACCAGTGTTTCCCTGTGTACCTTCCCGATGGCATTTTGTACCGAGATAATTAACACTTGAAAAGTACTTGTGGGTTTCCTTCTGACCTGGTGGCTCGTTCTGTTTTGTTTTTGCTTTAGACTGTGCTGGGCAGTATTAACTGGGCCTTCCTGGGAGTGGATGAAGCCCACCGGTTGAAGAATGATGACTCCCTATTGTATAAAACTCTGATTGATTTCAAGTCCAACCATAGGCTCCTGATTACGGGGACCCCTCTTCAGAATTCCCTCAAAGAGCTCTGGTCCTTGCTGCACTTTATTATGCCGGAGAAGTAAGCTCCTTCCTGTGTATTTCAAAACACGCTAGAATGTCTGAAATGCCGATGCTTTTTCATTCTTTTTAGGAGACAGACCTTAGGGAACACGGCTGGCATGTTTTGGGGAAAGCAAAGCATTAACTGAGGCAGGAACAGACGTATTAAAATGTTCCATCGTACATGAGCGAAGGCACAGAAACAGTCTGTTGAGGAGAAAGCAATTGATTACCAAACATTTGAATCGGTTACTTGCTTTGGGGAAGTAATTAGTAGATAGGAAACATCAGACCTCCTCACTGTTGTTACCAGGTAATCAATAAAATTGAAATGGCATCTACAAGGTACACAACCTGTCAAATACTAAAAATACCTTAAGTCCAAAGCTTCGCTAACAGAAAGCATCACCTTTAGGCCTTCTTCAGGTCTTTAACTTACTAAAAAATTCGTGGCATGTCTCTGTTAAAGAAGATTTTTATGGGGAAGGTGGGGTGCACATTTTGTAACAGTTAAATTTACCCGGAGGTGTTTGGTGGTACTCACAATGAAACCTAAACTCGGCCCCTTTTGGAGAACCCTTCTCAGTACCTTGAATTTACCCTGACGCATTGTGCACCGCCTTCTCCGTCACTCATTCTCCTCCAGCCGTTCCAGCCTTCTGTTTATTGCTTTAACGTGCCATGCCAGTGCCAGTCCTTTGGTCTGCGATGTTTTCCTCCTCACCGTCCATAATATCCTTGCCTCCCTTTATATGACCACTTCGTTTTAGAGGTCGTCTCAGACCACCTGACCTAGAGTGGCCTGTTAGACATGCTTAGCATCCCTACCCGAGAGTAGCCTGTTAGACATGCTTAGCATCCCTACCCGGTTTTACTTTCTATACGGCACCTCCTTTTTCCCTATTTGTTTTGTCACTCATCCCATGTCATTCAAATTCAAGAGAGGATGTGAGTGTCTACTCTGTGTCTGTCATAAACTGATCAAGCCTGTTCTGGATAGCCTAATGTCCAACATAGAAAATGGTCCCTTCCCCATTTGTTGTTAGTTTTGAAAACTACTTTTTTTTAAAAAATATATTTTATTGTTTTTTTTACAGAGAGGAAGGGAGAGGGATAGAGAGAAACATCAATGAGAGAGGAACATCGATCAGCTGCCTCCTGCACACCTCCTACTGGGGATGTGCCCGCAACCAAGGTACATGCCCTTGATTGGAATCGAACCTGGGACCCTTGAGTCCGCAGGCCGACGCTCTATCCACTGAGCCAAACTGGCTAGGGCTTTGAAAGCTTCTTGAGATACAATGTACATACCATAAAGTGTACCATTGTAAATATACAAGTATTTTTTTAGTAAATTTGTAGAGTTGTGCAACTATCACGATAATCTAATTTTAGAATATTTTTTTCACCCAAAAAAGTTCCCTCTTGCTTGTTCATACAAACTCTCTGCTTCACTAATCAGCTTTCATCGCTAATGATTAACCTTTTCTAGAAATTCCACTTGAATGGAAGCTTAATATGGTCCTTCTACTTTTGGCTCCTTTCGCTTGTCATAATAGTTTTGAGATTCACCTTTGTCCTAGTTTATCAGGAGCTATTCTCCTATTATGCATTGTCCCAATCTGTGGCTTGTCTCTTCATTTTCTTATGTTGTCTTTTGAAGAGCAAGTGTTTTTAAATTTGATGAAGTGTTTTATCATTTTTAAAGGGATTGTCATAAAATGTGACATTTGCCTAACCCAGGGGTCGGCAAACTGCGGCTCGCGAGCCACATGCGGCTCTTTGGCCCTCTGAGTGTGGCTCTTCCACAAAATACCACGGCCTGGGCGAGTCTATTTGGAAGAAGTGGCGTTAGAAGAAGTTTAAGTTTAAAAAATTTGGCTCTGCAAAGAAATTTCAATCGTTGTCCTGTTGATATTTGACTCTGTTGACTAATGAGTTTGCCAACCACTGGCCTAACCCAAGATTACAGAGACTTTTTTATTTCTTCTAGAATGTCTTACATTTAGGCCTGTTTCATTTTGAGTTACTTTTTGTTTATAGTGTTAAGTGTGAGGGCCCAAGTTCATTTATTTTTGCGGAGGGATTTTTGGAAATTGTTTTGGTGCCATTTGTCGAAAAGATTATCCTTTCTTCATTATACTGTCCTGATACAATTGCTGAAAATCAGTTGAAGCCATAAATATAATGGTCTGTTTCTGGGTTCTCAGTTCTGTTCTATTGGTACATATTTCTGGCTTTATGCCGACACACACTGCATTGATTACTAGCTTGGTAAACTTGGTAAAACGGGGAAGAATATAAATTCCAACTTTGTTCTTCTCCAGAATTATTTTGGCTATTCTAGATGGTTTGTACTTCCATGTATGCTGTAGGATCAGCTTATTAATTCCTGAAAAGAAAAAAAAAAGCTGAAATATTGACAAGCGTTGTGTTGAGCTTATTTATCAATTTAGGGAGAATTGTCATCTAAACAAGATTGAGCCTTATAAGCCATAGTTATGGCAAGTCTTCTCCATTCGTTTAGACCTGTAATTTTCCGTGCAGTGTTTAGTAGTTTCAGTGTGTAAGTCTTTTTGCTTTTGTTACATTTATTCCTCATCTTTTAATTTGGAGTGGAATTGTTTTGGTTTTTTTAATCTAAATTTCAGAGTGTACCAGAGAAGTGAGTTTTGTAGAGTGATCTTGTGTCCTGTGAACTTGTTAAGATCATTCCCACTGTTTTGTTGTTGCCGACTTCTCCGTACTCTAGTACAGGGTCTCATCTTGTCCAAGTAAAGGTAGCTAGCTGGTTATACTTCCTTTCCTCAGTGTGCATGGCTGTCTTTTTTTTTTAAAAATGTATTTCACTGACTTTTTACAGAGAGGAAGGGAGAGGGATAGAGTTAGAAACATCGATGAGAGAGAAACATCCATCAGCAGCCTCCTGCACACCTCCTGCTGGAGATGTGCCCGCAACCCAGGTACATGGCCTTGACCGGAATGGAACCTTTGTCCTACAGAATGTTTGTAGCTCCCCTTTATCAGGCTGAGGAAGTTTTCCTCTCGTTCTAGTTTTTGGGGGTTCTTAAAATGGGCGAGCATTGGATTTTGTCACCTGCTATTTGTCTGTGTATGTTGAGATGACCACGTGGTTTTTGTCCTTTATTCTGTCAGTATGTGCTACATTTGGTTAGTTACGTTTTAGATATTAAGCCAACCTTTCATTCCTGGGATTAATCTGCCTCTATCCAGGCAGAACAATTTTGGGTGGAAGTGCTTAATTCCTTAATGAAACTTCTGTGCCCAAGTTTCCGTAATATTAAATTTATATCATTTGTATTGTCCTTGTGATAGGGCTGTAGTCTTATTTATTGTTGTTATAACCATTAACTTTTTAACGTAGGAAGAGCGACAATTACTGACAGAAATTACATAACTTTTACCTTGAGCAGTGACAGCGCTAATACTGCCACTAATTATTATTTTACCCATGAACTTACTTTCCCAAGAAATTGCAGCTTATTAAAAGAATTAAGATGACGTTTTCTGCGTATTTCACACAGTAACCGACTGTGTATATACTGATTGCATGATACACTAAAGTTTTGTGAATTCTGGATGCTGTCTCAAAGTTGGAAACCTTTATGCAGTGTAGACTGATGAACTAATCCATTGGTTTTCCTCTCTTATATTCAAGAGCTAATACTGATATTTATCTGTCCTCATAGGGAAGATGATTTTCCCCCATTTTATTTTAAAAGAAATTTTTGTTGCAAAAATGCTTTTTTCTTTCTGTGTAACCGAGTAACACTGTACTGTTTCATCCCCAGGTTTGAGTTCTGGGAAGATTTCGAGGAGGACCACGGGAAAGGGCGCGAGAATGGCTACCAGAGCCTCCACAAGGTGCTGGAGCCTTTCCTCCTGCGGAGGGTCAAAAAGGACGTGGAGAAGTCCCTTCCCGCCAAAGTGGAGCAGATCCTCCGGGTGGAGATGTCGGCCCTTCAGAAACAGTATTACAAGTAGGTGACCGGCTGGGTCGGCGGAGCGGGAGTGAGGTCAGTGCCCTGAAGCCAGGAGACGGGCAGGGGACAAAACCCACTGTTTCTCTCAGCGAGGCCCCAGCACAGATTTCAGTAGCCGTTTGTTTATGGTCAGAGGAACTTTTGTTCTTGCTTTTTGAAAAATACATTTTTATTGATTTCAGAGAGGAAGGGGGTGGGGGAGGTAGAAACATCCATGATGAGAATCATGGATCCGCTGCCTCCTGCACGCCCCCTACTGGGGATCGAGCCCACAACCCCGGCTTGTGCCCTGACCGGGAATCGAACTTCAATAGTTAACGACTCGTGGCCAATCTTAGTTCAGCCAGATCTTCTTCTGTAGCCCCATTCCCACCTATGTATCATTTGAAGTATATCCCAGGTACATATCATACATGTTTCTACATGTCTAAAAGCAAAAATAAAACCCCAAAATAAAATTTTAAAAATCACCTCAAGCTCGTAGGTACAGAGAACACGTGTGTGGGGTGGGCAAAATGGACACAGGATTCAAAAGGTACAGACTTTCAGTTATAAACTAAGTACGTCATGGGGATGTAGTATACAGCATGGTGACTTATTAATAAGAGAGGCTGCTAAAAGGGGAAAATTGTAACTGTGTGGTGACGGATGTTCACTACACTTACTGTGATCATTTCACAATATACACAATACTGAATCCTAACGGATACCCTTTAAACCAATATGATGTTATGTGTCAGTTATACCGCAATTAAAAGAGTTTAGCATAACATCAATACTGTTATGCCTCACAAATGAATAATTCCTTAATATTTTTATAATGTCCAGTGAGTGTTTACATTTTCTCGGTTGTAATAAATATGCGTGCGCACACTCACTCACACACACACACTCACACACACTCACACACACACACACACTCACTCACACACACACACTCACATACACTCACTCACATACACTCACTCACATACACTCACTCACTCACACACACACACACACACTCACTCACACACACATACTCACATACACTTGGCTGTTTTGCATTGGGATCTAAGTAAGCTCCATACATTGTGCCTGGTTGGCATGTCCCTTAGGTTGGCATGTCCCTTAGGTTTATTTTAATCCATTCCCCCCGCCCCCCGCCCCGGTCCTTGTAAATTCTTTGAGTGCAGAAGTTGAGTCTGTTGTATAGATTTTCCTCACAGCCTGGATATTTGCTGATCCCAGCTCTGTGGCATCATTTAATATTTTACCCGGGACGCTTTGTTTCCTGTGCATTCACAGATGAGCGTAGAGGGTTCGGTAGACTCAGCTTCAGTGTCAGTATTTCCGAGACGACTCCAGCTCTCTGTTTGAATCCGTTAACAACACTATAATTTGCAGGTGGATCCTGACCAGGAATTACAAGGCTCTCGCCAAAGGCACAAGAGGCAGTACATCTGGCTTCCTGAATATTGTGATGGAACTGAAAAAATGCTGCAACCACTGCTACCTGATTAAGCCCCCTGAGGACAACGAAAGGGAGAACGGACAGGAGATCCTTCTGGTGCGTGCTTGCCTTGTTCGTCATGACTTTCTTGGGGACAGTTTAGTTTCTGTAGGTGCTAGCAAAAGAAGCTTTAAGCCGGGGCCAGTTTGGCTCAGTGGATAGAGGGCTGGTCCACAGACTGAAGGGTCCCAGGTTCGATTCTGATCAAGGGCACGTACTTTGGTTGCAGGCTTCATCACCTGCCCTGGTCGCGGTGTGTGTGGAAAGCAACCAATTGATGTGTCTCTCTCACACTGATGTTTCTCTCCCTCTCCCCCCTCCCTTCCACTCTCTCTAAAAATCGATGGGAAAATATCCTCGGGTGAGAATTAACAATAACAACAAAAGCTAGGAAAAATCTGAAAGTGTTATCGTAACAGATAAAGAGCATTTCAGGAATTGCTTGTCAGCCAGGTAGTAGGAAGCTTCAGAAAGCTTAACTATGATTTTAAACATTTGAACTCCGAGAGATGGAGGGCAGGTTGAAGTGTCTTGAACACTGGGATGTCTTCTCCATTTCCAGTCCCTGATCAGGAGCAGCGGGAAGCTGATCCTGTTAGATAAGCTGCTGACCCGACTGCGAGAAAGGGGGAACCGAGTCCTCATCTTCTCCCAGATGGTGCGGATGCTGGACATCCTGGCCGAGTACCTGACCATCAAGCACTATCCTTTCCAAGTAAGGATGCTCTGGGATTGGACGCTCTGCTCCCCCTCCTCCCCTGCCTTCCTCTGGGTTCTGTACTTTGTTGGCTAAGTTATCCTGAGGTAGAAAACGGGTTTTTTTTTGCTCAAAACAAGCTGAGATTAAGGTTCCAGGGTGGCGTTAATTTTTACTTTCATGCCTTCAGGCTAACCCTCCAGTGAAGATGGTCAGGTGAGGTCATTCTTTTCTGGGGACCGAGGGGTGGGGATCAGAGAAAGGAAAACGGGGCAATTGAAAAGTCTCTTGTGTATCTCAAGCGGTGATTGTGAGGGAAGAAATATGCAAACGATTTAAAAGAGTAAGTGCTTTAATTAACAGGTAGTTAACCTTCGCTTTTTATTTTCCACATACGGCTTCTCTGTGGTGACGTTTTTTGATGTAGAACTGACATCCCGCTAACAAAAGCATTGCCTCTGCTAGTGAATGCTTGAATACCCAATTCGGCTGCTTGAACTTTGCTCTGAGTGTACAGTGTAATTTTTGGAAAATCGGGGACCTATGATTAGCTTAATTTTTAACATTTATCGATGTTGTGGCAAAATGTTTTCCAAACAAAACGATGGAAATAATTGTGTGGCTTGTGTAGCACTTAATAACTGGGCAGTTTGCCCTGGCCAGTTTTGCCCAGTGGTTGGAGCATTAGCCCGAGGACTGAGGGGTCCTAGGTTCAATTCCGGTCACGGGCGCATACCTCAGTTGCAGGCTCGGTCCCCGGCCCACGTGCGGGAGGCAGCCAATCGATGGGCCTCTCTCACATTGATCTCTCTCCCCGTCCCTTCCACTCTAAGAAATCAATCTAAAAAAATCATCAGATGAAGATGAACCAAAAAAGCAAGAAGGGAAAATAACGGGGCAGCTTTAGTTATATTAGTCAAGAAGCATCATTTTTCGGCAGGAGCTGGTTATTAGGGGACCAGGGGTAGGATTTCCCCGTCTCTTCATGCCCGCAGATGTGGGAGCAGACAGAGCCTCCAAGCCCAGCTTGCGTTGCCTTTTCCTTGTAGGTCCTGGCGGCCATTCTGATCCTGGGATAAACCCAGATAGCCCTTTGATCCAGAACCTTCTGACCTTGAGTTTGTAACCGGAGAGCTTGGGGCAAGTGGAGTGTGCCGCTTAAGCACAGCCCGGCCAGCACACTGCCAGTGCATTCCAGCTATTTTTAACCGGCGGGTGTCGCGCTGATAAAGGTTGTGAGTCTGGTGTCTGTTCTGCTTGCAGCTGGTCTTCCTGCCTCATGACTTCCTTGTGGCTTGTTTTTACAGCGTCTGGATGGTTCCATCAAGGGAGAGATCCGAAAGCAGGCGCTGGACCACTTCAATGCCGATGGTTCTGAGGTACACCGGGCACGGCTTTGTTATGGGGCAGCGTGGGCTCGGTCTCCGGGGCAAAGCCTTTCTGGGTTAATACGTTCTGTTTCAGGAACAGTTGCTGGTGCAGCCCTCCTGGGAGGGCAATGAGAAGTCATTTAAGTGAAAGATGTCTTTGTGTCACATGATCACTCCAGGAGAGCATGTTTATGCCCTTTATTTCCCTGGCGTGGACTAATGACAGGCATCCTAAGGTCATCGAAGTTTTCTCTAGTGACTTGCAGATACCAAGTTTCTGGGCTCAGGAGAGCCGCCTGGCGAAGATGGGCAGGGCTGGCCAGTAGGGTAATATTGGGATACTAGAGGCACCCGATGCATGAAATTCGTGCAGGAGTAGGCCTTCCTTCCCCCGGCTGCCGGCACCCGCTTCCCTCTGGCTCCAGGGACCCGGGTTTGCCTCTGGCCACCAGCGGTCACCTGGAACCCGGGATTCCCTTGCAGCCCTGGCTTCATCTGGAAGGACGTCTGGTCTAATTAGCATATTATGCTTTTATTATTGGGATATATGTTACTATCAGAAGATTCTGATCTGTACTTTCTTGGTGACTTCCACTCTTGTAAAGTACATTTGCCATGTCTCAAATTAGTTGGACCCTGCTGCACTGTGGTTTACTGTTTTTTTTGTTTTTCTAAATATATTTTTATTGATTTCTGAGAGGAAAGGAGAGGGAGAGAGAGATAGAAACATCAATGATGAGAGAGAATCATTGATTTGCTGCCTCCTGCACACCCCCCCACTGGGGATTGAGCCCACAACCCACACAGGTGCCCTTGACCGGAATCAAACCCGGGAGCCCTCAGCCCGCAGGTCGGCGGTCTATCCACTGAGCCAAACTGGCTAGGGCTGGCTTACTGTTTTTACTTTGGCTAACAACAGCATTTAATTAAGTGTCCAGCTAGAATGTGGCATTATAGAGTATTGCTCTTTTAACACATGTGGAAGAGCCACCTAAGACAATTCATATTATGTTTGATAAAGCCTGATGTGGAAAATGGCTTAATCAGACCCCAGATTTCACATTGCAGGTTTCTCCTCCTAAAGTGTCCTCTCTCCCTTAGAGGCTTCTTTAGAGTCTGGTGTCACTTGGTATTTCGACCGAAGATCAAAGTGTGTGTGTCAGCGCATCCCCTAATCACTTCTTTATTTTAGTTGTTGAATGTGCTTGTGAGACAGCTCTCTCCATTTTCATTTCTACAGCACAATGTTGGCCAATGTGACTCTTAGTTAGAATGTGGAGGCCTTGTCATTCATCCGTGTATGTATATTGAATGTACCCATTTAGCAGAATAGAACTCAGAACTGCCAGGTGTTGCGTGCCCCTTGCGTGTTGCCAGCCTCTGCCATACATGATCAGACTCCCTGAAAACAGAAATCTGACTACTTCTTCTCTGGCTCGTGTAGATATTCTCTGCCTCCTGCTTGTGCTTTTTCTGAGCCCTCGGACACAGGCAGGCATCACGGTGGTCAGTGCTGTGGAAGCCAGAGTGTGTCAGGGCCGGGGTCTTCCCAAGTCTTCCCCACACATGCCCTCCAGCCACACCTGCTCTGGTTTTCTCGTGGAGGTCGAGGCTGCTGGGCCTCTCCAGGTCCCTCACGGGGTCTGCGTGCAGAGTTTCTTTTCCTCACCCGCCTAGCAAATGGAGAGGCACGTGCAGAACACAGTCTCCCTGTTTGTCCTGACTGCCTTGCGTGCATCATCCACCTTCCCCTGGGAAACCAGTAGCTGGGCCACGTCCCCTTGATAATGAGGTGTGCGTGGGTTTTGCTATGGCTTGTCTGCGAGGCTCAGCCAGGTGGGAGCCCGAACTCTCTTGCTGCTGTTGCTCCTTAGTTCACTGCACCGACTCTTCCCTCGTAATCGAATGAAAGTCCACTCTGCCACCAAGTCCCTGACATTCGTCAGCCTCCATGAAGTGTGTCCGTCGTGTGTCACTTTTCTTCGCACCTGCAGGGGTTTCGGGGCGTCGGGCTGGTTGGATGGGACGCTGTTTGAGACGGCCCCTGCATAAAGTCGTGTATTGCATTGTGTGCAGGACTTCTGTTTCCTGCTCTCCACAAGGGCTGGTGGCCTGGGAATCAACTTGGCTTCCGCGGACACGGTGGTCATCTTCGACTCTGACTGGAACCCCCAGAACGACTTGCAAGCCCAGGCCCGCGCCCATAGGATTGGGCAGAAGAAGCAGGTCAGTGGGAGGGGCTTCTGGGTGCGGCGTGGGGGAGCGGGATGTTTTGTAAAAGGCTTTTTCCTGTTTAGCTTCATTTCCCAAGGTGAGGTGTCTGTCTGTCAATTAGTGCAGAGAAGCCATCTTTGGGGCTGGGATGAGCTTATGATGGAACTGCTCTTTTTTCTCTGTTTAAAAAGTGCATCACCAGCGACTTTCTAGTTTACCCTAAAAATATATATGATAAAAAGACCTAAAACTGAACATTTTCTCCTTTGTTACTATGGAAAAGTTGGTGGTAAATATTCTAACATTGTTCAAGATGGTCTATTTCAACACATTGCGGACCAGTAGTTTTATTGCTAGCTTTACCCAGTGGCCAGATAAGTTTCTATTGAACGAGTACAAAAAATGTTTTATGTAAATATTAAAGGCACGCTTTAAAATTAAATACCCATTGCATTTTGAAGGTATTTATTACATGTTCTTACAAGCTAATATCTTTTTAAAGTATGGTACTTTGTAAAACACTGTGTAATAGGAAGCGAGAATTCTCGTGATCCGTCTGCGATGTGTTAATTACACATGACCAAGTTTCCCTTTGTTGGGAGACATACACACTTATTCCTTTGTATGCAAATCTCAAAGTCAGTTCTAATAGAGGGTAACTCTTTAAGTTTCCTGCTCAGCCAAAGATCCCATTTTGGTGAAATGGATTACTCCTTAGTAAGATTTTTATTATTTGAATAAGGTTGTGTAAAAAGTCCTTAAAGGCAGTTTCATTTAAGAATGCAACCTGCTACAGGTGGTAAAAATACGCCATCTGCTTAGGTCTGTGTGGATGGAGGGCTTATGGCTTATAGTCCTTTCTGGTGCGAGAGGCCAGGTATTTTTCATTCCCCTCCTGGTTTCGGACGGAGGTGACCTTCTGTGTGTGATCGGCCGTAAGCATGACATTTCCTTTTCCTATAGGTAAATATTTACCGCTTGGTTACCAAGGGGACTGTGGAGGAAGAGATCATAGAACGGGCCAAAAAGAAGATGGTACTGGACCACCTGGTGATCCAGCGCATGGACACCACTGGCCGGACGGTCCTGGAAAACAACTCGGGGCGGTCCAAGTGAGTGCCAGGCCAGCTGGTCCCCCTCCACACTCGGGGGCCTTCACTCTTCTGGGGGATTTTGCACAACAGACATTAGGCCTTTTATTCCTGGGAAATAGGCCACGCAAAGGCTGCAAGAAGATAAGAGTTTCCTTGTATTTATTTTTTTCCTACTTTTTCTTTTTTAATATATATTTTTATTGATTTCAGAGAAGAAGGGAGAGGGAGATAGAAACATCAGTGATGAGAGAGAACCATTGATTGGCTGCCTCCTGCACCCCCCCACTGGGGATTGAGCCCACAACCTGGACATGTGCCCTCGACTGGAATCAAACCTGGGACCCTTCAGTCCGCAGGCCAACGCTCTATCCACTAAGGGCTCCCCCCGCCCCCGTTCTCTCTCTTTCTCTCCTGCCCTCTCTTTTTCTTTCATTTGAAAAATGTTTATTGTTGAAAGTATTGCAGATGTGCCCCCTTTTATCCCGATCTCCTGCCCCTCTCTTGCCTATGGGTTTGGCTCTCCATGCAAATATGACACTGGGTGTCCACCCTGACACAGTGTTGCCTGAACTTTTCCCAGTGAGAATCTACCCATCTAATGGGCTGCTCTTCTCGTACTATTGGTAGAAATGTTAGCGTGCAGATTTGCAATTTTTCCTGTTGAAACAGAGGAAGGTAGTTACGTGTTGATGGGATTTATTTGGAAGCACAACTATTTGAAAGAGTGTACATTTTGACCGAATTGTCGAGTGTGTTCTGTGGCGGTCTTGTAGCTTTGTTAACAGGTGGGATCAACCGAGCTCTTCCCAAATAGGGTATTTTCAGATACCCTATTAGAGAGCAACCTGGGTAGAAGCAGTGTGGTTCTTTCCTATTGGACCACGGCGAATGGTAACTTTCTGAGTCAAAGGACAGAGAGAGAACTGTCTTCTTTCATGTTGCTAATTACCCGTCTCGCCCAACCACGTGATAGCTGAGCCAACAGGAAAAGGATTGATGTCCGAGTCTTCTGCTGGCTTCAGTTTGCCACCACAGTCCCATCCTGTGGGCAAACACATGAAATGTTTGAGAGAGCATTTTTCTTATGGCAGAATTTGCATTTTCACCAGTAATTGGGCCCCCTAATGAAGGGTAGATCTGTAGTAGAGCTTACTTGACATTCCTAAGAGATTACAACCGCGTTTTACTTTTACAGTTCAAATCCTTTTAATAAAGAAGAGCTGACAGCTATTTTGAAATTTGGAGCAGAGGATCTTTTCAAAGAACTTGAAGGCGAGGAGTCAGAGCCTCAGGTAATTAACAAGGAGGAAAAGCGTTTCTGACAAGTGTCATTTGTGAGCGACATTGCTTGGGAAGGAGATTCTGAGCCTGTTACAGGCTTCTATTAAGCAGCAGTAGGGTTACTTAAAGGACGTAGGGTTTTTTTTGGTCTTTGTTTTTTCTAATAAAGTTCAAAGCTCTTATTGAATAGGAAAGAATGAGAAAAAAGCATTTGAGGATTCTGTCTTTGGTCTTTTTTATTCCTATTCCATTTCCTGTCATTTCTGAAGTTTCACCTTATTTGTATAAGTAATAGTTTGAATCATTAAATGTAAACAGTGTAAAGTTGAGACTATAAAAGAACATTAAAAATGGCATAACAGAAAAGAGAGCTGGTCTATTTGCACCAAACATTGTCAGCGCGTGCAGACCTTACTGTTGTCTTCTTATCATACTGGTGTCGCTGTTCTTCTCCTAGGAAATGGATATAGATGAAATTTTGCGCTTGGCTGAAACCAGAGAGAATGAAGTGTCAACAAGTGCGACCGATGAGCTTCTGTCACAATTTAAGGTATAAACATCCTCGTGGGAGAAAGTTCTTCGCGTTGATTCACTCTCCAGTAATAACTAATGCCTGAGAGCACTTTCTGGGTGCCAGGCGCTCGGTTTAGCCCTTTGAGTAAATGGACTCATGGCCTCAGGGTCATTCTCTAGAGTTTTCCAAGGATGTTCTGAGTGCAGAATCTATAGTCCTTCCTGTGCAGGTAACCACGGATGTGGTCCATCCTGCCCCGAGTCAGTGGGTGGAGGAAGGAAGTCTGTGAAGTGGTCTGAGGATATGATGGGATAGGTGGGGACCCATTTGGCTCTGGGGGTGTTGGAGGGCTTGTGGGAGAGACATTAATGTAATGGAATCAGATGACAAAGGGGTCAGAGGTGTAAAAACAGAAGGTGACAGGAAGCTCTTGATGACTTGGCAGGATTTTTTTTTTAAGGGCGATTACAGGGGGGTCAGTGGTATCTGATACAAAATTAAATGAGATCAGGACTAAATGAAGGAGCTGGGCGACAGCACTGAGTTACTAAAAAGCTAGTGAGTTATTGAGAGAAGGTGCCCAGCTGGCATGGCTCAGTGGTTGAGTGTTGACCTATGAACCAGGAGGTCATGGTTCAATTCCCTGCCAGGGCACATGCCCGGGATGCAGGCTCGATCCCCAGTAGGGGGCGTGCAAGAGGCAGCTGATCGATGGTTCTCTCTCATCTTTGATGTTTCTCTCTCTCCCTCTCCCTTCCTCTCTGAAATCGGTAAAAGTATATTTTTTAAAAAGGGTAGACAGAAGGTAATTTATGTGACAAAAGGGTCTAGCAAGGCCATGTTTTTTATTAGTTTGTTTTTTCAACATGTTGCCATGTTCGGGGTTTCAGAAGGTATTTGAGAATAGGGAGCTATTGAAGGTGCAGAGGAATGAAGGAACATTTGAGGCCTCCATTGCCTCAGGGGAGACTGGAAGGGACATCACCAAAAGCACAGCTGGAGGAGCTGCCTTTGAAAGAGAGGGGAAAGTACACTTAATGACCCGGAAAATAAATGAGGTGTCTGCTGAGAAGTGGGAAAGGTTTGCTACAGCCCTGGGTGGGGCCGGGCTTGCCAGGAGGAACGTGATAGGGAGTCGAGCTGAGTTTGGAAAACACCGGCGTTGGCTTCGCTTTGGAGCCAGTCAGCAGGGTCATATGAGACTCTCCTGCAATCCGTGAGGTCAGAGAAATTGGATCAGCTGGTAATCCCACGGGGAGCCTGGCTCTCGAGCCGTAGGAGGGTCAGAGAGACAGAGGCTTCCCAGTTGCAAATGAGGCCTGACCGGTGTCGCTCAGTGGTTGAGCGTCGACCTGTGAACCAGGGGGTCACGGTTTGGTTCCCAGTCAGGGCACATGCCCGGGTTGTGGGCTTGATCTCCAGTGGGGGCGTGCAGGAGGCAGCCGATTCCCTCTCATCCTTGATGTTTCTATCTCTCTCTCCCTGCCTCTCTGGAAAATCAATCAAAAAAAAGGAGAGGACCTGGTAGAAAGGACTGACCATGGTTAGTTTGATGCAGGTTAGAGAAGCACGTTACGGCGGTGGTTAAGTGTGGTAGAGTCTACCATTAGGATGGAGGGAGAACTGGGTGAAGTGTTTGGAAGGAAGCAGGATGGAATGAGGTCAAGGTTGGCCACAGGTAGAGCTGTCTCGGTGGAAGAGCAGGGCAGGAGCTGAGGATGGTCAGAGGGCTCTCGTGTCAGATGTCACGTGTCTGAGGGTGGAGGGGAATTGTTAGGGTGCCCCCGGATTCCACTCCTGTGCCTGCTGCTCCGCTCTGAGGCAGAAGTAATCTTCATGATGCTGTCCTGCTCAGAACGTTAGGAGTATTAAGTCACATTACCGGTGACTCTGGCCTTTCGAAGGCCCTTTTTTAAAGAAATTGAATTTATTGGGGTGATGACATTGTAAGTTATGTAAGTTCCAGGTGTGCAATTCTATAATGTATCATGTATATGTATATTAACACATTGCAGACGGATCCGAGAATTCTCGCTTCATATTACACAGTGGTTTACAAAGTATCATACTTTAAAAAGATAATATAGCTTGTAAGAACATGTAATAAATAATTTCAGAATGCAATGGGTATTTAATTTTAAGCGTGCCTTTAACATTTATGTAAAACGTTTTTTGTACTCGTTCAATAGAACCTTACCTGGCCACTGGGTAAAGCTAGCGATGAAGCTATTGGTCCGCAGTGTGTCGACATATTTCAGTTAAACTTACAAGACACTTTATATCTTTATATCTGCTTCCCTACTTTTCAGTGAAATTTCTGATGAACTTGAGGATGTGGCAAATGGATTTCTGGGGGGTAATGGAGAGATTAGTAGAAAATGTTCTTTCATTATATGATATCACAGGACTCCCTTACTAGTCATGGCATCTTGCTTAGATTGAAAACACTGAGCTGAGGTTATAGTGGATGTTCTTTGGGAAGTAGAGGAATTTCAGTTGTCGGTCTGTTGGAATTTCAGGTTGCCAATTTCGCCACCATGGAAGACGAGGAAGAGCTGGAAGAGCGTCCCCACAGGGACTGGGATGAGATCATTCCCGAGGATCAAAGGAAGCGCGTGGAAGAGGAGGAGCGGCAGAAGGAGCTGGAAGAAATCTACATGCTGCCTCGCATTCGGAGTTCCACGAAGAAGGTAACCACGTGAGACGGAGGAGAGGAGCCTCCTTCTCGGGCTCTGACGCTGCAGGAGTGCCCGGTGTTCAAGGAAGGGGCCCTGCATTGCTGCCGGGCCTGCGGGCTCCCGGGCAGAGTCTCGGGAAACCCGGCAGAGGGACAGGGAAGTGCCTGGGGCTCATGGCTCACCTCTGCTCGTGGGCTGTGTGAGATGGCGGAGCAGGATTGGAGTGTGTTAGGGACTGGAGAACCGTTCTTCGCCACAGGCACTATCACATTTGACTTTTGCAGCGACGTTACTACCCAGTTTGTTGGAGATAATAGACGGGAGTTGGTCCAAGATCTTACTAAATCATACATCAGTAGCAGCTAGTAGTAGCTACTGTTTGCTGAGGACTCACAGGCATAAGCTAGGGCATTTAAACTTACTGACTCATTTAATCCTTTGAGAACCCTGATTAAAGGGGCTGTTATCCCCATTTTACAAATAGCAAACGAAGTCCAAGGAAGTGAACATAAACTTACAATTGAAACACTTGCATTCCATTTTCCTTCTTAAAATTCACACTTCTGGGGAGATGTGACTATCCCTGTCAGGTCTCCCTTCATTACCTGAGACCCGCCTCCTTATTTCCCAAAGGAAAACGGACTTGTCTGATGTGAGGGCACGTTCTGAGTCCCAAAGACTTGGGCCGGGCTGGTCTCAGTCCTCAGACCTCTTGCACCTGGCACTGGTTACAGTGTGACTTTGCCGTTTCAGGCTCAGACAAATGACAGCGACTCCGACACCGAGTCTAAGAGGCAGGCCCAGAGGTCCTCCGCCTCTGAGAGCGAGACAGATGACTCTGACGACGACAAGAAGCCGAAGCGCCGAGGGCGCCCCCGGAGCGTGCGGAAGGACCTGGTGGAGGGGTTCACGGATGCGGAGATCCGCAGGTGGGTGGGGCCCTGCTCTCACGGGGCCTTGTGCGGAAGGGATACTGTCAGTGACGACAGGGAGGGCGAGAGAGACTGAGTCATACATCCATCGGAAATGCTCCTCCATCCTGATGTTACTTTTTTATGTGTTGAGTTTTTGTGCCTTTTAAAAAAATATTTTTATTGATTTCAGAGAGTTAGGGAGAGAGGAGAGAGAGAGAAGCATCAATGATGAGAACCATTGATCATCTGCCTCCTGAACACCCCACCCTGGGGATTGAGCCCACAACCCGGGCATGTGTCCTTGACCGGAATCGAACCCGGGACCCTTCAGTCTGCAGGCTGATGCTCTATCCACTGAGCCAAACCGGGTGGAGCTGTAAAAGTTTTTTAAAAACCCACTGCAGTGCACTCTAGCTTTACTCAGGGTCCGGGACTCATGAATATCATCTCGGTTTCTTTTTTTATTGAATTCAGAGAGGAAGGGAGAGGGGGAGAGAGAGAGAGAGAGAGAAACATCAGTGATGAGATTAAGAGAGAATCATGGATTGGCTGCCTCCTGCACGCCCCCTACTGGGCATGGAGCCCACATCCCGTGCATGTGCCCTTGACCAGAATCGAACCCGGGACCCTTCAGTCTGCAGGCTGACACTCTATCCGCTGAGCCACACCAGCTAGTAAATCCCTTAATGTCTTACCGTTTCAGATGTAAACTGTCTCAGTGTGTACCAAGGAGACATGTAGAGTTGGGGAAGAATCCCAGGTTCACGTTCTCATGTAACACTCTCCTAATCCTTGTATCCAGGCGGTTCCTTTCATAGAGTTCTCAGCTGTTGTCGCGTTCATTCCCATTTTCTTCAGTCACCGTGTCCTCCATCCAGTTTTTCCTCCCACAGTATCTCTCTTTAGACTCTTACCTAAGCAGGTTATTTTAATGACTGCATGTCCCACTCAGGCCCTGGGTGTGTTGTGACATCTTGCTTTCTGTGGACAGTGCTAGTGGTTGGCGCAGGGAGGGGGAGCAGGTGACATGGATTGGCAGGCAGTGTGGTTGAGGGTGGAGACTTGTAGAAGGGTAGGTCGGATTTTTGGTTGGAGATAAGGTTGGGCGGGAGTCAACACACTTTCCAAAATGGTTTTGCCTGGGAAGCTTGAAATCATATGTTTATTTTGCTTGGTCGCATTCCCAAATGATATTTGAGGCAGTCCCAGAATTCGTATAGTTGTACTTTTGACCAGAAAATGATGAAAAACCTGGAATTGAAGGTAACAGTAGTGGATGAACAGACCAGTGAACTAACTGTTTGGGGGTTTTTATGTCCAGAGTTATTGTGGTGATGGGATCACGTGTTACATAGACTTGCACATTTAAAAACGGGTAACGTGGGAGGTACGTCGCTGTTCTCCGTTACGTCCCTAAGCAGCTTCATGAGAGTAAAGTTGGTCTTTAGTTGGAATAGATTTCTAGCACTCAGTCGGAAGTGAGGCGTTTGCAGAGGCATTCAGCATCCAAAGACCTGTTATAAGGATCCGGTCCAGTCTACTTGTGACAGTTTTCACATGGCTCATATTTAACACAGGTGTGTTTGCATTACTATAGCTGAAGTCTCTTTTTTTAACGTGTGCTATTGCCCATCTCCGTAGGTTCATCAAGGCGTATAAGAAGTTTGGTCTCCCTCTTGAACGGTAAGCTTAGCCCCTTTCATTAGGTGGCAGTTTGTTTTTTTGCTACTATTTCCATGGAAGGTCGGGCACCTTTTGCCAGCCTGACCTGTAGACATTAATGTAGTCACGTGCTCCGTATGACTTAGAACCAGGAGAACATATTGTAGAATAACTGTGCTTTGCTGCGGGGAGCATCGTGACGAGTGAAAGTAGGCTGGAGAAAGGAGAGTGGGCACTAAAGCGGACAAGGGGTGTATTTTTTTAATATGTTTTTATTGATGTCAGAGAGGAGAGAGAGAGAGAAACATCCACGATGAGAGAGAATCACTGATCGGCTGCCTCCTGCTGCACGCCCCACACTGAGGATCGAGCCCACAACCCGGGCCTGTGCCCTGACCTTGATCTTCTGGGTCATAGTTCGATGCTCAACCACAGAGCCACACCGGCTGGGCCACCGTTGTCTTTGAAATGACTTCATGGATTATGCCGAGGCACAGCTCCTTCTCATGGAAAAGGAGTAACTGGGCCCTCAGGCAGTGTTGCGGGCTCTCGTGGATGAAGGAACGCAGGGAAAAGCGACCGTGCAGGAGCGGGCCTGTCTGAGGCCAGTGGTGGTTCCCGTGACGGTAGGGAGGTGGGCGCAGGGCCCTGAAGTGTCCCCCGTTTGTCCGTCCCAGGCTGGAGTGCATAGCGCGCGACGCAGAGCTGGTGGATAAGTCGGTGGCGGATCTGAAGCGCCTGGGCGAGCTGATTCACAACAGCTGTGTGTCAGCCATGCAGGAGTATGAGGAGCAGCTCAAAGAAAACGCCAGCGAGGGTGAGTCCCCCGGCGGCCCCTGCCCACCGCACCGGGGCTCCTGCTGCTCCGGGCCGTTCTTAGACGGGGAGCCTCAGGGTTGGATGATGACTCGAGCCATCCCGCACATGTCAGGTGCTCCGCTCCGTGTCTGGCCGGCAGTGTTCACTGTCCTTAAGTAAAGAAGTGTCTGTGCTGTGGGGTTTCCTTCTCGAGGATGTTATGAAAGTAACACAATTTTAAAAACATCTCAAATAGAGTTCATATTCTCAGATGTAATTACTTTCACGTGTGTGCAAAACTTCAGTACCTTGAGTGATTGGGCAGTGATCCAAATGGGTGCTGCTGTAGCCCCCAGGATACATCTCGACGTAAAACCTTTAGCCCAGTGTTTCTCTCCACTCCCCAAAAATAAAGGGGGTTCACTGTAACTTTCTCCCCTTGTACCTGTGCGATTTCATAGGTATTTTGTATTTGTGATACGCCAGGAGTTGTTCCTGGTCTACCCAGTTTTATTTTTCCTATGTGGCGACTCTGTGTCTCAGCACCATTTATTAAAAATGGTTCCTCTCTTCTCCACTGCCCGATTTTCTTTTTTTTAGGAACTTTATAACGTGATGGATATAGTAGTGCTAGTGTCCCGTTAGTGGACATTCGCTTTCCAATCTGTAGCTCTACAGCATTGTGGTAAATAATCCTGTGTATGTACCCCATTTGGCACCATCCCGTCCGACCAGCATTGAATGAGAAGCTCTGTTCTCTCTTAGCCTCATCAACGTAATATTTTCCGTTTTTCCTTTTTTCTGACCCGATAGGGTAAGAGTGGCACACGTGTTGTGTTTAATTCGCATTTCTGTTATCACGAGTGAGGTTGAGTATTTTCCGTACGTTTAGGAGCCTTTTGAGTTTCCTTTTTTGCAAATTGTCTTGATCCAGAGAGGTTAATAGCTACACGCGAGAGGGGAGAAGGCATAGTTTGTGCAGATGTGGGAATGAGTCCCAGGTTTCTGGTTTTCGGAGCAGGGCCTTTCCCACTGACCACCTCTGTTCCAACTCGCGTCAGTGTTGTTGGGAAGAGCATTTGCAAATGAAATTCTAGTGGGTTACAGAAGAATCCTCATGCAGTTGTCTGTCATCACAGTGTCATTTCATCGACTTACACATTGAAAAAAAGTGAGACCTTTCCTAACACTCTGAGCCATCTTTCCTCCGATGAACAAGTGTCATTCTCATGGATTTATTTCAACTTTGGTTAGAGTTGGCTGGATTTTATTCTTCCAGGAGTGTTTTAATTTGAAACGAGGGATGGCACAACCTTTCCATGACATCTCTTGTTCATCTCAAATGTGTTAGGTATAAACTTGATCTTGTGTGTGTGGTTTTTTTTTTATAGACATCATCTTTAAAGCACTTAAATAACTTTGTTAATGGAATAGCTAGAAAAACCAAAAGAAAATTCTTTAGTGCTAATTCCTTCAGAATCTCCTTTTGTTAATGTTATGACTTTTGGAGCCAAAGCATAAAACAAGTAGGAAGATTAAAAGACAATTGTAGACACTAGTGTGATTGAGACAGTCTTTTTAGGTTGTATCTTTGATGAACAAACAATAAGACAGAGATTGAGGGAGTCGGCATGCAGGGTTGGACACATGTGTCCTGTGGAACTTGAGCAAATTCTTAATTTCCCTTTAGGGAAAGGACCAGGAAAAAAGAGAGGCCCAACAATCAAGATCTCAGGGGTGCAGGTGAATGTGAAATCCATTATCCAACATGAAGAGGAGTTTGAGATGCTGCATAAATCCATCCCTGTGGACCCTGAAGAAAAAAAAAAGTGAGTGTGTTATGTGCGCATGCTCGGGTGGCTGCACCATAGGAAGGTAGACTTGAAGCTAGTTGTGTGTAGTTACGTGGTGTTTTCGTTGTCTTCTCTTTCTTATTTTTATTGATTTCAGAGAGGAAGGAAGAGGCGAGAGAGAAACATCAGTGATGAGAGAGAATCATGGATGGGCTGCCTCCTGCACACCCCCTACTGGGGATGGAGCCTGCAACCCGGGCATGTGCCCTGGCCGGGAATCGAACCATGACCTCCTGGTTCATAGGTCAATGCCCAACCACTGAGCCACACTGGCCGGGCTCACTGTCCTTTCTTTATCGCAGCAGAATATTTTGCGTCCATCTTCATATGTGTTGTGTTCATTTCCAAATCCGAGAGGCCCCGCCTCTGATGTCCTCCTCATTTTGAAACCCCTGTAGGTACTGCTTGACCTGCCGTGTCAAAGCTGCACATTTCGATGTGGAGTGGGGAGTGGAGGAGGATTCTCGCCTCCTGCTGGGGATTTACGAGCACGGCTATGGGAACTGGGAGCTAATTAAAACGGACCCGGAGCTGAAGTTAACCGACAAAGTAAGTAACTCCGTAAGTAACGCTGGAGATTCCTAGCGTAATATTTTTACATTCATTATGTACTTTTAACTATTTTCCGGAGGGGTGGGGTGGGGATCAACTTGGAAATGATCACAACAGCAAATTCCTGGGATTTCTTTATCCTTGGAAACGGTACCATCTGTAGTGGACTGTGACACTGTGTCATGGACGAAGGTGATAGCCAGGTAAACTTTTTGGGGGAATTCTAAGAGAAATCTTAAAGTTCTGGTTTTTATTATAGGTCAGTCTCATTGCAACAAATACCAGGGTAAGGTTCTTAATAATAAAAGCATCACTCCGCCTTAGTTGCTGGCCCTTTGTTGCCATTGTATTGGAAACTGCCATATTTCAATTCTATATACAGAGACAGAGTGAGCCACCTGGTGTTTTTTGTGATGCAATTAAACATTGGCCGTACTTCTCCCACAAAATCGAGCCTCCCACCCTATCCGTCGCAGAGCGGGCTCCCAGGCAGTCAGGCCGTGCTCAGTTGTAAGCAGGGAGAGCTGACTGGCTCCAGTTCATTAGGATGTGCCCCATGTGGTGCTCCTGGCCGGGCCTCTCCTGGCACGTCGAACAATGCTCATCCCACACGCAGTGTCCCGAGCGGGTGACAGCACCCTGCCGTTAGCGCAGACCAAATCCACTGTGGCCTGAGAGGTCCCACCGTGGTCGCAGGGACAGCTCCTGTCCGGGCATAGCTCCGTGCTCTCCGGCAATGCTCTAAGAAGCATTTTCAATCTAAAACGAAGCTTTGACCTAGCTCCAGGGATTCCCTGCTCCTGGAAGGAGGAAATCCGCGACGGCTGGGATGTTCTAGCAGATGAAGCCAACAAGCCCCTCCTACCTGAGTTGTTCTACCCTGTTAACAGCACAGGTAGGAGCCAGTGGGAGAGCTGGATTTCTCATCCCATTTTGTAAAACGAGAACGGCTCATGAGGGATTGGCAGTGACTGGGAGCCATGGACATGAGATAGGAGCTGAGGCTGTGTCTGTATTCCGGGCGGGCGGGGAGGGAGAGGACTGCTCAGTTCTCTGTTGTGTCGTTGACCCTGATCCACTAACCGGGACGCGGGTGGTGGCGGGTGCTTCTCTCCCTTTGCTGTTGAAGATCCTGCCCATGGAGACCGATAAGAAGCCTCAGGGGAAGCAGCTGCAGACGCGAGCCGACTATCTGCTGAAGCTGCTCAGGAAGAGTCTGGAGAAGAAGGGGGCCGTGGCGGGCGGGGAAGAGGTGAGTGCGGCTGCCGCTGGGCGGCCTTCCGGGCTCTGAGGCGCCAACCCTGCAGGGTAGGGGGGACAGGTGCCCCCTGAGGCCACCGCCCAGATGGAACCTCCCTAGTCAGGGGCTGCTTTTTTCTTTTTTCACATAACGTTCGTACTGAGTTCAGACAGAGGAAAGGAGAGAGGGTAGAAACATCAGTGATGAGAATCCTGGATCAGCTGCCTCCTGCACGCCCCCTACTGGGGACTGAGCCTGCAACCAGGCATGTGCCCTGACTGGGAGTTGAACCGTGACCTCCTGGTTCCTAGGTCGACGCTCCAACACTGAGCCACGCCGGCCGGGTTCAGGTGCTGCTTTTGAGGTCCGAGTAGTGATGGTTGGTTGGTGATAGTGGAGTGTTCATTTCATTACGGACCTAAGCGTCTTGGCAGCTTCCGTACAATATGGCCTCGCGAGTCCTCGTTGCTCTCAGTGCCTCCTGGTTCTGCTGTTTTCTTTTTCCGCTGCCTGGAATTTGGAACATTCCAGTAACTCTGAATACCACCGGGTTTGCCTGTAGTTCCTCCTAATGCCGGGCTACCTGTAATAACGGGCCCGGGGATAAAATGGGTCGTTGGAATCCACAGTTAACCCAACAGTGGGACTTCAGCTAGGATTGCCTTACCTGCTCAGCAAAAAAGACCAAGTGAGTTATTAGTGACTCATCTGAGCTGTATCCCTTCATTTTCCCAACTTTTCGTGTCGATGCAGACCTAGAAAGATGGCAGGCACAGCTGGGAGGCGATCAGTTACACCCGGGACTAGCAGCCTGTGTGTGTGCGTGCGCGCGCGCGCTCCTTAAGTGCTCCTAGAGCTACGTTGTTCGTGTTAACTGCCCAGTCTTGCAAACAAAATGCATTTTAGGGGAAAAAGTGATCCTAATCCCATGCCTTGTTCTTTTTCATGTAATAGTATCACATCAGTAGTGTCATGCTCCAGGTAATACGTTGAGTGTATACTGTCAGTTACGCTCTAGAGAGAGATTAAGAACATGTTCATACTCGCATTAGATTTGATTGAGTGGATAAACACCTTTTCCTTATTTTTAGATACTGTGTGCTTCTGGGAGTTTTTTTTATTGATTTCAGAGAGGAAAGGAGAGGGAGAGAGAGAGATAGAAACATCATTGATGAGAGAGTCATTGATTGGTCACCTCCTGCATGGCCCCTACTGGGGACCGAGCCTGCAGCCGTGGCATACGCTCCCCCTGGGAATCAAACCGTGACCTCAAGGTTCATAGGTCAACGACCCTCAACCACTGAGCCATCTGACCGGGTCCTGGTTTTTTTTTAATGTTACTATTATTGTCTTTTGTGAATTATCTTTTACATAAGGTGTTTTTCCTTTGCTTGAACTGTATCTTTAGGATGAATTTCCCAGAAATGGGCTCCGTAGGTTCAGGCAAGGCTACGGGTGTTTTTCTGTGGCCTAGGAGTGTGTCAGGCCTCCAGCAGCGCCGCTTGCGCCCTTCGAGTTTCTCCTTTGCCTTATGTGGCTGCTGCTGTTTGAAAGCGTCATCGTGCGGTTTGGCCGTGCTCGTGAGGGACGTGGTCTGTAGTGTGGTCCTCCTCTCTCTCCATCTCCAGGCCAAGTTGAAGAAGCGGAAGCCTCGAGTAAAGAAGGAGAACAAAGCGCCCAGGCTGAAAGATGAGCGTGGGCTCGACTTCTCGTCCCCCAGACACTCGGACAACCCCTCCGAGGAGGGGGAAGTGAAGGTGAGGCCGCCTCTCAGCGCAGGGCTGGTCCTCGGCTGCACTCGCTGTGCCGGGGCGTGGCACAGAGCCATTCAGAACGTGTTCGGTGCACACACAGAGCAGATCACGTCGAGTACGTGTGTCTTTGCCTAACCTGGGAGGGAGTGTCGTCGTTCCTGTCCGTCAGCGACTGCACATTGACCGATAATGGACGTGACTGGGGAGAGCCAGGAGGTCTCAGTGCTGAGTGGCAGCTGGCACTCGGACTCACTGTTGGGGCGATAGGCAGTGGTGGGGACATAACCAGGAGCTCCAGTGAAGGGGCAGCCGCTGCGCAGCTCAGTATGCTGCTGGGCCAAAGGAAACTCACCTGTGGGTCAGGTGTGGCCCCAGGCTGCCAGTTGGTAACCTCTGGTTTAGCCAAGCGGAAAGTGAACCAGTGTCCTTGCGTGAGTGGCAGCATCTGGGATTTTATTTTGTGGCTCTTGGAAATTCTGCTTTGCAATTAGCTCCAGGGCGGTGAGCAGGGGGTCCGGGACTGGATGGCTTGGAGTCATGCAAACACGAATTCAAAGCAGAACTCGCACACATCACGAACTGACAGCTCTCTAACCTCGGGCCCTCGTTTTATCTGTCTGTGAAATGGGAATGATGGTGCCCGTGTTGAAGGGTTGCGGTGAGAATTAGAGAGACCATAGATGCGAAGCCCCTGCTGGCTCACCTGGGCATCCCCAGAGTTTAGGTTGTGTGCGTGCTTGAAGGCTGTCTGCTGGAGAACACGCGTCCGTGTAGGTGCCATGGTGAGGCACGGGGGGCAGTGCTGCCTTCTCCAGGGAGTGAGTGAGTGCATAGAAAGCATGCGGCCTTACCCCATAGCCCTGCTTGTCTTCTAGGATGACGGCTTAGAGAAAAGTCCGATGAAAAAGAAGCAGAAGAAGAAGGAGAACAAGGAGAACAAGGAGAAACAGATGAGTGCTAGGAAAGACAAAGACGGGGACAAGGAGAGGAGGAAGTCGAAAGACAAGAAGGAGAAGGTACCTGTGTCACTCTGCTTACTGAGCCACCCGTAGCCTCTGACGCTCCCATCTAGGGTTTAGGAATAGAACGGGGTTAGGGCCCTGAAATCACCATCTTTTTAAGGTCCATCCAGAAGGAAGGGGCAGGGCTGTCAGCGTGAGGCCTGCACCTCTAACTGCAGAGAGAAGGGAGCGTGAAGGTTTGGGCAGTTCTCCTACAGAAGGCCTTTGCTTGCAGCTTTCTTGCATGTTTCAGAAGGGAAATGTGAGTGAGATAGGACAGGTGAGAGAAATCTGCATTTACAGGGAACTGCTGGAGATACTTTTTCACATTCATGATAGAGAAGAGCACAATCCACAGATGAATTTGCATATTTGAAGGGTTTAGGATTCAACTCAAATACCATCAAGAGTTAAGCTTTTGGAATAGAACTGGGTGAAAAGCCCTGCCTTTATATAACCTTCCCTTTGGGGTTTATGGAACTCATTCCAAGCCACCGAGTTCTGGTACAGGGTTGCATGTATGCTTGCTGACTGCTAATGAAATCACTATGCAATTAGTCCCTAGTCATCATTAAAGCATACAAGCAGATGCTATAATTCTGCCGTGTAGTCCTAACCCTAGTAGATTTCTCGTGAGTACCTTTGGAGCTTCTGTGCATGTAAGAACAGTGATAAAATATACATCAGACCAGACTGAGCTCTTTCCCCCCACTTAGCAATATATCGCACACAACTTTCCAAGTGAATAAGTCACATTTTTAGTAGATAAGATTCTGTCTGGTTGTAACGGCTTGGAAACAGCTTACGTCTCCCCTCTCAAAATTGCTTCCCAATTTCTAATGTTGTAAACCATTCTGTGACGGATGCCTTTGTGTTTATGCTTCCCAGAGGTACCTTATTTTAAAAAGTGAAATATTTCAAAAATAAAAGAATGAAGGACGATTTAAAAAACATCCATATATCCACTACCCAGATATTGTAGCTTCTTTGGCTGCATATTATATAATCACAAACAAAGCATAGTATTGTTTAATGTTTTTAAGTGTCCACACATGCCATTTTCTGTGTGTTTATATATCTCTCCACCCTTCGGCAGCCTTTCATGGACAGATGAGATCGATCCATTTGGATTTGTGCAAACTCAATCATTTACAGTATTTTCACTAATAAAAATATCTAGATCTAAGTGTATATTCATTTATAAGCTGTTAATAAGAGTTGTTACATGTTACTGTACCAGATCTCTGCCAAGTTACACTCTTAGCCCCTTAATGACATTTTTGTGCATTTTATGGATGAGGGAACAGAAGCCAAAATAGCACTGATGAATCTGAAGTTAAAATTGGGCACATTGGAGATAGAAAAGGGGATAATAAGTGATGAAGCTATTAATCATGATTTCCCAGAGGACTTTATTTTACTTTTTTTTTTTAAAAAGTATGTTTTTATTGATTTCAAATAGGAAGGGAGAGAGAGCATTAATGATAAGAGAATCATTGATCGGCTGCCTCCGGCATGCCCCACACTGGATTGAGCCCGCAACCCAGGCATGTGCCCTGACCGGGAATCGAACCGTGACCTCCTGGTTCCTAGGTCGACGCTCCACTACTGCGCCATGCCAGCCGGGCTACTGTATTTTTTTATAGACTGAGTCCATCCCAGCTCCCTGCTGTAGTGCTGAGACATAAGTAGGCAGTCCAAACTGCAAGGCACGAGTGCACACGTGACAATGACTCCTTGTAACTCTTCCTTCAAAGCCTAAAAGTGGTGATGCCAAATCTTCGAATAAAGCCAAGCGATCTCAGGGTCCTGTGCACATCACGGCAGGAAGTGAGCCTGTCCCCATTGGCGAGGACGAGGACGATGATCTGGACCAGGAGACGTTCAGCATTGTAAGTCCTGACACGGATCCGGTGCCACGAAGCTCTGTCTCATCCGCAGGGTTTATTTTTATTTATTTTTTTCAACATCTTCGTTTTGATTTCAGAGAGGAAGGGAGAGGGAGTTAGAAACATCAGTGATGAGAGAGAATCATCGAGCGGCTGCCTCCTGCCCAACCCCCACGGGGGAGCGAGCCCACAACCCGGACATGTGCCCTGACCAGTAATGGAACTGTGAACTCCTGGTTCATAGGTTGACACTCAACCACTGAGCCACACCGTCTGGGCGGATCTGCAGGTTTTAAAGCTCAGAACATAAAATTGAAGGCCCTGCTGTCCCTCACCCCAAACCCATGCCTTTCCTTTGGTCCCTTCCCAGAAGTGACCACGATCCTAGATTGGGTGATCATCCTCACGGGGAATTTACACTTGTACTACGTATGTCTCTAAAGACAGGAATAGTTCCCATAAGCAGCCAGGCGTTCTCTGTATGCTTTCTGTGTATTTTTACCACAGTAATTATATGACGTAGGCAGTTACCTCCATTTTACATGTTAAAGAAAAAGGTGGGGCGAGTTAAGGGGCTGTCCGGGGTCACAGAGCTACGATGTGGAGCAGAGATTTGACCCAGGCGGTTTGGCGCCAGAGCCTGGGTCCTGGCCCATCCTCCCACACAGCCTGCACGTGTCCATGACGGCATGTAAGATGACTCCCCACATTGGGAAGTGTTATGGAGGTGCCACACTGCGTGCATTCTGTAACTGCTGCTTCTCCCTTTACCCTGTTACATTTTCCACAGTTTCAGTTTTTCTCCTGTTGGCGAACATTGGGGTTTTCACAAATGCTTACCACTACACATAGGCTGCGGTGAAATTGTAAATATTTTCTTGTGCCCATGTAAGAGCTTCTCTAGAGTGCACGGCTTGAGCAGGAGCTGGGAGTGGCATTGGGCACGCGTGCCCGGCACTCGGTTAGATGTCATAGAATTACTCTTTGAGGCCATTGTAGACGTTTGCATTCCTGGCAGGAGTGTGAGTTCAGATCGCTTTCCCAGTCTCAGAAACACTTGGTAATTTCTGACTTCTTTTTTAAAAAAAATATATTTTGATGTTTTACAGAGAGGAAGAGAGAGGGATAGAGAGTTAGAAACATCGATGAGAGAGAAACATCGATCAGCTGCCTCCTGCACACCTCCCACCGGAGATGTGCCTGCAACCAAGGTGCATGCCCTTGACCGGAATCGAACCTGGGACCCCTCAGTCCGCAGACCGACGCTCTATCCACTGAGCCAAACTGGTCAGGGCAATTTCTGACTTCTTAATTTTTGCTACCCTTCGAAGGGTATGAAATAGTGCCTGGTGTTGTAATTGACTTATCTTCCTATTTATTGGGAATTTGTGTGTTTCCTGTTTGGGTAATTTTTCTTTCCTTGCCTTTTCTGTAGGAATTCTTGGTACATTCATGATACTAATCTTTTATCAGTCAGTCCTTACAAGTATCTTCCAGCTTTTGGTATATTTTAAATGCTGTTCCTTTTTGTAAGTTGAAGTACAACACTGAAAAATAGAGAGGTTGTAAGTGTATATATGGCTGTGGGAATTGCCACAAAGTGACGGAAGGTGAACAAGTAGGACTCTCATTGTTCTGGAGGGTCATGATCCTGTCACCTGCCTTACTGGTTCATTGTACCAGAGACTCAGGGGCTGACAAGCATGTCTTCAGGTTTTGTGATCATTTCCTCCTAAGTTCCTGGTTTTGTCTTTATGATGCTCCTTGGTTTTGGATATTGGACTCTGGAAGTGGTCCCTAAGGTTATCTTTGATGGCTGGGTAAGCCTCAGCTGTCTATCCTCTTTAATTGGTTTTCTGTTGTTCCTGTGAGACACTTCCTCAGATGCTCTGCAGCCCTAGTTGTCAGCTCACATTTAAGAGTGGAGACTAACCCTCTGATTGGGTGGAAACTAACCTCCGATTGGGGGTGCTGAGCATGTGGGCGGCGCTTGATGGACTCTGAGCGTGTTCATTGGTGGGTGATGTGGCTGGGCTGCTTCCTGGGAAACTTCAGTGGGTGTCAGCATCCTTTGGTTCTTCCTCGTGGGTGGTCAGCTTTTATGGAGAAAAACCTCTCCGTCTCCTGACTGGAGGGTGAAGGCCTGGCTTTCTTCCTTCTGGAATGTGAGAGGCAGAGGCCTGGGCCGGGCTGTCCAGCTGCAGATGCTCAGGTCATTCTGCTCTCTGAGTAACCTTGCCCCTCAGCTCCGCTTGCAGGACTCAGGTCAGAGACTGGCTTTCACTCTCAGAGCATAGACTTCCCTCTGTGTTGCTGGGTGGTGGTGGAGACCTGGGCGTCTGTCCTTGTCTGGCTATCTCTTTGTTGTTGTTAATCCTCACCCGCAGATACTTTCCCATTGATTTTTAGAGAGAGCGGAAAGTTGGGGAAGAGACCGAGAGAGAAACATTGATGGGTTGCCTCCCGCACAACCCCTGATTCGGGGGGGCGAGGGGGGTGGCACACAGATTGAACCCTGCAATCCAGGTATGTGCCCTGGACCGGAATGGAACCCGGCATCTTCAGTCCTCGGGCCAACGCTCTATCCACAGAGGCAAACTGGCTAGGGCAGTCTGGGTATCTCGTACTCTTAGGCAGCCTTTGAAGAACCAGTTTTAATTTTAGCCCTCGCCCCTACCTACGTCTAGACACAGAGCTGGCCTTCGGGCATTTTGGGATGTAAACGTTGGGTCGGTCCTCAGCTCTCTCCGGGGCGTATGAAATACTGACTGGTGTTGTAATTGATAATTTATTTTCCTGCTTATTGGGCATTCATGTTTCCAGTGAGTTCCCTGTTCCTGTTCTTTGCCTGTTTGGGGTAGTTTTGTCTTTCACTATTTTGTTGCTATTTACACTCTCATTCTCCCTGTCTTTGTGGGCTTATCTCTTTTGTAAGGCAATCTCTTTACTGTCATTTTAGCAGATGTGGGGATGGGGAGAAAAAGACTCCTGTGTTCAGTTCCACCGTCTTTATCTGGAAGAAACAACTTCCCTTAATTTCTTTTTTTAAAAAAATATATTTTATTGATTTTTTTTACAGAGAGGAAGGGAGAGGGAGAGTTAGAAACATTGATGAGAGAGAAACATCCATCAGCTGCCTCCTGCACGCCCCCTACTTGGGGATGTCCCTGCAACCAAGGTCCATGCCCTTGACCGGAATCGAACCCGGGACCCTTCAGTCTGCAGGCCGAAGCTCTATCCACTGAGCCAAACCGGTTAGGGACTTCCCTTAATTTCTTAAAAAGCCTAAAGTTCTTCTGGATATTTTACCCTGCACTTCCAGCTAGTTTGCGATAGGTGGCTTTCAGGCTGGACCTGTAATTTTCCTTCTCATTTGATCTTCATAAAGGCCTCATGGGATTCTCAGGCCCCTCTGGCAGATGAGGAAATAGCAGCATTTTCAGAGACCAAGTAAGGAGTCGGAGTCCTGGCTCCAGGCCACGCATGTCAAACTCGCAGCCGGTGGGCTGCATGCCGCCTATAATAAACGGCGGGCCGCGAGCCTGACATACTGCTCTAGGCGGTGGTGCTGGGATGTGCACCTCAGGTGTTTCCGACCCTGGCAGTGTCCCCCCTGGCCTTACCCTCCTCTCTCGTAATCACGGTGCACGGGGTGGGCTGTGCGTGCTCTGGGAACTCGGGAGCACAGAAAGCCGGGGGGACACGTCCCGGCGGCGGGGTCTCATGTCCCGCCCTCCTGACTGTTGCAGTGTAAGGAGAGGATGAGGCCCGTGAAGAAGGCACTGAAGCAGCTGGACAAACCAGACAAGGGGCTCAGTGTGCAGGAGCAGCTGGAGCACACCCGGAGCTGCCTGCTGAAAATCGGAGACCGCATCGCCGAGTGCCTTAAAGCCTACTCCGACCAGGAGCACACCAAGCTGTGGAGGAGGTAGCCCTGGGTCTCCAGTTGCCCGGTTCGATTTGATAGAATGTGTGTGTGTGTGTGTGTGTGTGTGTGTATGCGCGCGCACGTGCATTGCTTTGTTTTTGTCTTGTAAGGTGACATATCCACCCAAAGAAATTTTTTTCCCAACAAAAGCTCTCTTTCGGCAACATGCCTATAGGCTTCAGTTTTACTTTTCTGAAATAGTCCATTCCGCTGGGACCCGTCTTTTGAATCAGTTGGATGACATCATTAATTAATTTTTAAAAATAGATTTTTTCCCCACATTTTTATTCATTTCAGAGAGGGAGAGAGAGAGAGAAACATTAACGATGAGACAGAATCATTTATTGGCTGGCTGCCTCCTACAGGCCCCCTACTGGGGATCGAGCCTGCGACCCAGGTGTGTGCCACGCACGGATACCCGACTGCATGTGGGTCCTGAGCTGGACGAGGCGGGGGTCCAGAGTGCGGAAGGTGGAAGAAGACGGGACCCGAGGGCTGGGTGCCAGTGCGATACTTAGAACCCTGGCTCCAGACTCGGATGCCACTGACAGTGGCGTGTAAAGCTGTAGTATTGAGGCCAAGACCTGAGGAATTGCTCTCTGCCCCTTGATTTCCACACGTGGGCAGTATTCCCCAGCAGCGTTCAGCAGCTTGCCGTCAGTCAGAGGAGGAGAAGAAGTTGTTCTGTAAATTCTGTAATTTACCACAACTCCTGTTGTTGTTTTAGGAACCTATGGATTTTCGTTTCCAAGTTTACAGAATTTGATGCTCGCAAGTTACATAAGTTGTACAAGATGGCTCACAAGAAAAGGTCGCAAGAAGAGGAGGTAAAAGACACACATAATCCCAGTTCCTTCAAACACCGGTTCCACAGGGAAAGTCCTTCCTCCCTGGCTCTTTTCCCCGGGGAGGGCACCGTAGGACCAGGGTTGTTGGTGTTAAAGGGCCGCTGGGTCCCTGCCCTCGCTGTGCGGAGGGAGGTGCAGGTCAGGATGGGTCAGGAGCCGCTCGGCCATCCTGCCTTGTCTTGTGGCCCCTTTCTCCTGGGCGCGGTGCAGTTTCTCAGCACGCTCCGCTAGGATCCGCCTAAAGCCCCGGTGAGGCAATGCCAGGACCTGTGTTGGCTTTTTCATACAGTGCCGAGTTCTTCTGTCCTGGGCTCATGTATTCACCAGGCTCGCTTGCTCGCTTTCTTTCTTTTTAAAAAAATATGTTTTTATTATGTCAGAGAGGAAGGGGGGGCGGTGAGAGAGAGAAACGTCAGTGAAGAGAGAAAAATCACTCATCAGCTGCCCTCCTGCACACCCCCCACTGGGGATGGAGCCCGCGACCCAGGCATGTGCCCTGACCAGGAATCGAACTGTGACTTCCTGGTTCATAGGTTGACGCTCAGCCGACACTGAGCCACTGTGGCCGGTTGGGCCTTTTCTTTCATGTGCACTTGTCTGGTTGTAGCTTACAAATAGGGGTGACGGGATTGTGGGCAGGGACGCCTTTTCTGTGCTTTTCTGGGCCATGTGCACTTGGTGTCCTTCCAGCTTTTGTACGTGGTGTCCCAGCAGCTCACGTACAGAGCAAACACGAGAAGGAGCCCAGAAGTCGCCCCCCTTGGGTGAGGGGGTGGGCACAGCAGTGACTTAGTCCAGGTGCAGGGCGGTGTCCGTGTGCAGACATGTCCACGGGTGGGTCTGCTCAGGGGGCACGCGGGCCAGCCTGGGAGGTCACTGCCTCCTCTGCTAACACGCCAGCCCTGGAAGGTTCCGCGTCTCTTATCCTCTGCCGTGACCTCGGCACCCGGTCAAGGCCGGCACAGGGCGGGTGCTCAGCGGTGCTGGTTGCTTGCGCCTGTCCTCCGCCCAGCACTGCGTGGAGCTGAGGCGCAGCACCCCAAAGTAGCTGCTAATTTAATTGTCGTGGAAGAAGGTGACGTGTGATGTGGCAGCAAACACGGCAGCGGCGCACTGACGTTGCTCAGCGCTAGTGTGCATGTTCGCAGTGTAGGAAGTCTCTGGCAGAAAGGGCAGGAGGAATGGAATCGCTGGGAAAGAGCGGAAGTCGGGTCGAGCGTTGGAAGCTGGACACGGGATGTGGGTGTCGGAAGGGAGTGTACGTTGAGGAACAGAAGCAGTGACCCTGGGAGCGGGATAACCATTGCCACAGCCTTTCTGTGAGACTCATTAAGATTTACCAAAGACTGAAACACGCAGGTTTCCTGGTCAGAATTCAGTTTACGGCGATAATGAAGGATGTAAGCATGTTTGTGGTGGATGACTTCAATGCGCAACAGTGAGAAATAAATCACGGTACAGCCACATTGGGGAGTATTTTTCAGCCATAATCATAACATGGTGGAAGTATTCATGTGAGATTTTCACAATATAATAAGTGAAAAATAATACCAAACAATATTTTGTTTGATATACATATATATATATATTATAAATGATATTTTTATTGATTTCGGAGAGAAAAGGAGAGGAAGAGAGAGAGAAACATCAATGATGAGAGAGAATCATTGATCAGCTTCCTCCTGCACGCCCCCCACTGGGGATCAAGGGCATGTGCCCTTGACTGGAATTGAACCTGGGACTCTTCAGTCTGCAGGCCGATGTTCTATCCACTGAGCTAAACCAGCCAGAGCTACATATATATTAAAATCACAAAGTGGCTTAGAAAGACATGGAGCAAATTATTTACGTAATTTTTTTGTTGGTGAGACTTGAAGTCACTTCACATTTCTTTCTTCCTTTCTTACTGCATTTTCTGATGTTTGATGGCAAAGATTTTGCTCGTGTGGTGAAGTGGTGTTCTGCAGACAGTGAGATGTCTAGCTTGATGCCTTTGGAAGAGGAGCTAGTTTGCCCGGGACTGGTTGGGGCTGATGCTTAGTTAGCCAAGGAAATCAGTGGTTTCACACGCAGGAGGAGGGTCTGAGGACGCTGACAGCCCAGGCACCCGTCCATGGCCCGTGCAGTGACAGGTAGCAGCCCACACACGTGTTCTTGCAGCTTCTTGTCAGTGCAGTTGGCCTGGACCAGGGGTGGGGAATGTCTGGCCCGCGGGCTGTATGTGGCCCATAAAATCATTTGGTCTGGCCCTGCCAAGGCTTCAGGGGAGAGTGAATGCAATGTTTGCTCAAACAGAACAGGCTGATTTTTAAGTGGGTAATTTTGTACGACCCGAGAGTGATGTTACAAATATCCAAATGGCCCTCAGCAGGGAAAAAGGTTCCCCACCCCTGGCCTAGTCGGCCAGAGCAGCCGGTGAGCTCGGAGCTGTCCCTGTGGAAGCTCAGTGGAATGGGTGAGCTAGCTGTGGGAAGAAGGTAGTAGATGGAAGGTCAGAAGCCAGCAGGGGCCAGAGGGGACCCTGAAAGTGGTGACCTTGACGCCGTTCTTGGGCAGCCAGCCTGGGACTGAGTCTCTGGTGTCCTTTTTTTTCTCCAGGAGCAAAAGAAGAAAGATGACGTGATGGGTGGTAAGAAGCCATTTCGACCAGAGGCCTCGGGCTCAAGCCGGGACTCTCTGCTGTCCCAGCCCCACACCCCGCACAGCCTTCACCCTCAGAAGTCTCACTTGCCCTCCTCCCACGGCCCGCAGACGCACGGGCACCCAAGAGACAGCTACAACCACCCCAACAAGAGACACTTTAGTAACGCAGGTAGGTCATGAGCGGGACCTGTTAGCAGAGGCGACAAGAGAACAGTCATTTATGTTCCAGAGACGGCAGATAGGCTTTTGTGCTGTATTTTTAAAAAATGTTCTTACTGATTTTTAGAGAGAGAAGAAGGGAGAGGGAGAGAGAGAGAAACATGAACGATGAGCGAGAACTATCGATCAGCTGCCTCCTGCACGCTCCCCTACCGGGTTTCGAGCCCACAGCCCAGAAATGTGCCCTTGATCGGGAATCTAACTGTGACCTCCCGGTTTCTGGGTCGACATTCAGCCACTGAGTCACAGTGGCTGGGCTGGGCTGTAGCCTTGACCATCATTGTATTGTCCTCTCTTTTTTTTCCCGAATGAGATCATGAACTAAAGATCCGAGAGGATGTTCTTTCTGTTTTAATTTGTGTGCGTGGGGCCTGACTACATGCAATAAAAAGGTGGTTCTTTCAACTTTGACAAAAACGTAGTCCCCAGAGTAAGAAAAGGACAAATGATAGACTGAGAGAAATAGTTTACGTTACACATGACAGTTACATGATTGAAAACCGGTCGCTATTGAAGGAGCCCTAGTAAATGGATAAAAAGGGATGACCTGATCGAAAAACGGGACACTGTTCCTTTTTTTCAGTGCTTAGTAGTGATAGGTATTAATGCATCAGTGGGAACACATGTCCGGTGTAATATAAATTGAGGATGTTCTCCAGCTGTGCATGAATGCTGGCAACCGAGCCGGTTTTGACCGCTTAAATCTGGAATGTTAAGCTTAGGTTTAAAGGGTAAAGCTGGATTGATCTTTGTTATTTGCTTTAAAAAAGAAAAGAAGAAGAAAAATGGGCCCAGAGTAGGAAGACGGAATTCCTACGGAAGAGGAAATGCAAATGGCCCATAGGGCAAGAGGACCTACATTGCTACCAGGGAATGTAAAGTAAAGCAACAGTAAGCTAACTGATTCTCTTCACCCAGATCAGCAGACATTAAAATGTGATAGATACACAAACTGCTGTGTGTAAATTGCTACAGTCTTTCCAGAAAATAATCTGAAGTACTTGAATCTGTTTCTGGGAGTCTGTCCTGTGGTAATAGAAGCACACATGTACGAGTTCCAGCCTTCGAGTGGCAAAAATCTGGAAATAACGTGAATGTCCATTAACAGGAGAAAGGTTAGATGAGTAATAGGACGTCTCTACTCCGTTATTACCAGTTAAAAAGGAATGAATTGGCTCTACAGAATCAAAACATGAGGGGAAAAGTAGCAACACATAAGACATGAATGTCACCATTTTAAATGACCAATTTAGTGGCATTTAGTGCATTCATCATATTGTGCAACCAGTACTTTTATCTAGTTCCAAAACATTCCCAGGATCCCCAAGTGGAAATCCCATACCTATTAAGTTTCTCCCATCTCCCCTCCTCTCAGCCCCGTTAGACACCAATCTGTCTTCTGTCTCCCAGGATTTATGTATTCTGGACCATTCTATGTGGGAACATGCAACATGTGTCTGAATTCTCTCACTGGGCAAAATGTTTTCAAGGTTCATCCATGTTGTAACGTGTCAATATTGGATTCCTCTTAGTGGCTGAACACTGTTCCGTTGTGTGGATGCACAATTTGTGTATCAGTTGGGCACTTGGTTTTGTTTTTCGTTTTGGCTGTTTGTGGAAAACACTGCTGTGGAAATGTGTGTGCCGGTATGTGAATGCCTGTTTTCAGTTCTTTAGGTGCACGTCAGGGAGTGGAATTGCTGGGCCGTGCGGGAATTCCGTGTTAAACGTCCTAAGGAACCTGCCTCCTCTGTTTTCCGTGGGCAGTTTTGAGTACTGTGCTTGTGCAAGCATGGAGTGAGATGTGGAAGCTTACACACCACGGCCGCTGCTCTGCGGCGTGCGTTTCTCCAGCCACGTTCTTAGCCTGAGCTCAGGGTCTGAGGGCTCCCCAGTGGCTGCAGAAGTCAGCCCTTCTCTCTGTGAGGTTTTCTGCTCCTTTGGAATCTTATTCCTTCTAGTCCTGATCACTGCTTTGGCGGCTCTTTGATGTCTTTAAACAAGTTCTTCTTTTTGTTTATCTGGCCTTTTTTTTTAATAGTATATTTTTACTGATTTTGGAGAAGAATGGAGAGGGGGAGAGAAATAGAAACATCCATGATGGGAGAGAATCATGGATCGCCTGCCTCCTGCACGCCCCCAGCTGGGGATCAAGCCCACAACCCGGGCATGTGCCCTGACCGGGAATCGAACTGTGACCTCCTGGTTCCTAGGCCGATGCTCAACCACTCAGCCACGCCAGCTGGGCTCATGTTTTGCTTTTTGAGTGACATCTCATTTTAATGCTCCGCCCCAGATCGGAAGGTGAGTAGGTGGCCAATAAGAAGCCATAGCTCTTAAGGTTCCAGGAGGGTGTCTGTCTAACGGAAATGAGACTCGGTCGTCCCTCGCAGTCAGGAGACCACGCTTGCTTTTCCTGCAGACCGAGGGGACTGGCAGCGGGAACGGAAGTTCAGCTACGGCGGCAACAGCAGCTCGCCCTGGGGGAGTGACAGGCACCACCAGTACGAGCAGCACTGGTACAAGGACCACCACTATGGGGACCGGCGGCACATGGACAGCCATCGCTCCGGCTACCGACCCAACAACCTGTCCAGAAAGAGGCCCTACGACCAGTACAGCGACCGAGACCATCGGGGACACAGAGACTATTATGACAGGTGTGCAGGGGGCCTGGGACACCGAGCTGGCTTCTGCCAGGAGCCTCACGGTTTATAAGGGGGAGAGGCCGGCGACACATACACGCGTGTGTTTATCTTATCATGCGCCCACACGTGGTCCCAAGATTGAGCAAATGTCTGTGCCATCGTGCATCTTCGCGGTCTTGGGAGGAATCACGATGTAGGCAGCAGACGCCGTGCTGGCTGGACGGTTAATAGATAGGAGAGACTTCTGAGTTTTTCTTGAGGCCGAGGAAGAGGTGGGTGGGGCTGGTGATGCTTGATTTGGGCCCTGAATAGTCAGCTAAGCAGAGCGATGGCTGAGGCATCACGGGCCCGGGCCCAGGATGGGCACCCAGACGAACAGAGTGGGTAGTTGGGAGGCCTCCCGTGCCAGGTGACAGGTTTACGTTTCATTCTCTGGCTCGTAAGGAGCCCTGTGGTCCCCTAGTTGTCTCACGTCTGCACTCTGAATGGTGTGCACCGAGCACTCGAGGGAGGCCCCCGCAGAGCCCTGAGCTCCTGTGTGCAGAGCTCTGGTTTGCCTCCACCCTGCGAGCTCCAGCTGCCACGGTTCTGCTCGCACCCAGGCTCTCGGCTCAGGATGTCTGCTGGGCTTCAGTCTCCCGTTCCCTGTGTGAGGCCTGGGAACGGCTGCAGCAGTGAGCCGGGCGGTGACAGGTTCATCGCATGAGCTCCCTTTCCTCAGGAACCACCAGTGTTTGCTGCCTCACATCTGACATGGTGTCTTGAAGACCTGTGTTGTATACGTTTTGTCTCTTTCTGGTTGTTTCCGGCAGGAGGGTCAGTCTAGCCCCCAGCCTTCCACCTTGACGGGAGCCTGAAGTCACCATCCACCTCTTTATCTTCTTCTCTTCTTACAGAGGTGAAATTCACATAGCCTAAATTAACTATTGCATTTTATTTATTTTAAACACATTTTTGTCAATTTCAGAGAGAGAAAAGGAGAGGGAAATATAGAAACATCGATGATGAGAGAGAATCATTCATCGGCTGCCTCCTGCTCACCTCACACTGGGGATCGAGTCTGCAACCCGGGCCTGTGCCCTGACTGGGAATCCAACTGTGACCTCCTGGTTCATAGGTCCACGCTCAACCACTGAGCCCCACTGGCCAGACTAAATTACCTATTTTAAAATGAACAGTTCAGTGACATTTGTACAACCACTACCTCTATCAAGTTCCAAAGCACTGTCATCACCCCAGAGAAAACCCCATAACCACTAAGCAGTCAGTCACCATTCTGCCTTCTCCTGGCTCCTGGCAGCTACCAGCGTATATTCATTCTTCGGAACTTATTCTGGATATTTTGCATAAATGGAATCAGGCAAAATGTGGCCTCCTGTGACTGCCTTTTCTGAACACTTAGCGTGTAGAGGCTCATCCACATATATCTACATACTAGTGGCCCAGTGCATGAAATTCATGCACGGAGAGGGCGTGTCCCTCAGCCCGGCCTGCACCCTCTTCAATCTGGGTCCCCTTGGGGGATGTCTGACGGCCGGTTTAGGTGGGATAGGGCCTAAACTGGCAGTCAGACATCCCTCTCGCAATCCGGGACCGCTGGCTCCTAACTGCTCGCAATCCGGGACTGCTGGCTCCTAACTGATCATCATCAGGCGATCCTTCCTGCCTGATCGCCCCTAACGACTCTGCCTGCTGGCCTGATCGCCCCCAACTTCCCTCCCCCCGACCCCGCCGGCCTGATCACCCTCCCCTCCTGGCCTGATCGCCCCTAACCGCCTCTGTCTCAGACCAGCCACCATAGCTTTGTCTGGAAGGATGTCCGGAAGGTCTCCCGGTCTAATTAGCATATTACTCTTTTATTAGTATAGATATCAGACTTCATTCCATTTTATGCTGAACAACATTCCATTGCACTTAGGTGCCGCCTTTTGTTCATCCATTCGCCCGTTGGGGGGCAGTGGGTTGTCCATCCATTCGCCCGTTGGGGGGCAGTGGGTTGTCCATTCACCCATTGGGGGGCAGTGGGTTGTCCATTTGCCCATTGGGGGGCATTGGGTTGTCCATTTGCCCGTTGGGGGGCAGTGGGTTGTTCATCCATTCGCCCGTTGGGGGGCAGTGGGTTGTCCATTCGCCCGTTGGGGGGCGTTGGGCTGTTTCTGCCTTTCAGCTGCTGTGAAGAGGCTGCTGTGAATCTGGCAGTGGACCTGTGGTCAGGCGGTGCTTCCATGCTTACCTTTTTAGGAGCCACCTAACTCCTTTCCACAGAGACCGAGCCAAGTTGCATTCCTACCGGCCGTGTCTGAGAGTTCTAACCCCCTTCCCTCCCCCACTTCGCCAGCACGTTTTCTGGGTTTTGGAAAAGGCAGCCATCCTAGTGGGTGTGAGCAGTATCTCACTGTGGTTTTGATTTGCGTTTCTCTGATGACTCACATTCGTTAAGGACGTTGAGCATCATCTCTTCGTGTGCTTTAGAGAGATGTTTACCAGAGTCTTTCACCCATGTTTTAATTGTATTGTCTTTTTGTTGTTGATTTATAACCAGTCTCTTTTACTAGGATAACAAGCAGTTTACCGTGGTCCTATGTAAAAAATTTACTATTTTTTGCATTGAGCCCATTTAAAAAATATATTTTTATTGATTTTTTTAGAGAGAGAGCAAGGGAGAGGGAGAGAGAAAGAGAAACATCGATCTGAGAGCAGAACGTCGATTGGCTGCTTCCCACTCTCCTTATGGGGGATCAAGCCCGTCACCCGGGCATGTATCCTGACTAGAAATTGAACCGGCAGCCTATTGGTGCTTGATGCTTAACCACCGAGCCACACAGATGAGGGCCCAATTTGTAAAATAACCCTTCACCTGTAGTTGAATATTGTGCCACGCCAGCACAGCCAAGCGTTCGGCGAGCCTGAGGGAGGGCCGGTGTAGGATGAAGAAAAGACAGACAAAGAGAATAAGCTGGGTCTAGGTCAGTGGTCGGCAAACTCATCTGTCAACAGAGCCAAATATCAACAGAACGACGATTGAAATTTCTTTTGAGAGCCGAAAACTTACTTCTGCGCATGGGCCACGAAGTTTCAATCGCGCTGTATGTGTGCGCCCGCACGTGGTATTTTGTGGAAGAGCCACACTCAATGGGCCAAAGAGCTGCATGTGGCTCACAAGCCGCAGTTTGCCGACCACTGGTCTAGGTCATCTGTGCGTGACTGAGACCACAGAACAGATCCAGACAGCAAGCTGAGCCTTTATTTTATAGTCAGATGTAAACAAGGTAATTTACAATGTTCTTGTGAGTTCCACTTATTTTGGTAGACTTGCTGCACCTCCCACAGCCCATTAGCTACCCAGGAAGGATCAAGGGAGCAGTCACAAGATCAAGCTTAATTATGAGGCTTAACCCTATAACCGCTCCCTACATCTCACCCTTCTTTTAATTTTAAGCTACTAATGAAGTAAAACTTAAACATCAAGAACAAAGTATTAAAATATTAACAAAACAATGCCAGTGCAACACTACGGTAATAGAGAAATCAAACTACAGTAACATTTTTCTACTAAATGAAAGTTTCTTTTGCTGATTTACTTGTGAGTCCTCGGACTCAGCTGTGCAAGAGTTTGCAGAAGACTGCCAGCTAACCAATGCTAGCGTGGCCAGAAACATGGTTGAGGGAGTAGCTTCCACGTCTTGCTTCTCTGCCGTCTGCTGGGCCTCAGTTGTTAGCTTCTTCAGCGGACCCCACGTTGGCACCTCGGTCTCTTGCGTAGCCTTCGTCGTCTTCCTTTTCCGCTTTGCTGTCATCAGGGCAACTCTCAGTCTTTGAGCGATGGGACAAGGAGCTTCTCTGGGTCCATGGGGTGACGCACATAACGCTCTGGCACCCAAATTGGCTGCACTGCTCCTTCTGGAAAGATACACAACCTCTTCCCCACATCATTACTGGGTCTGGTCCAAACCATTGTCCAGTTGTGCATCCTTCCATCGGGCTAAGCCCGCGGAGGCTATGGTACAGGAGGCCCGATGCCTTTCGGCTGCTGTACGACCCTCTGCATCGCAATTCAAAAATTTAAAGATAAAGGACATGACTGAGTTTGTTTTGAGGTGACACATAACATCCGTCTCCCCCTTTCTGTTGTTTTAGTAATTACATTTGAAGAGTACGATTTGTTCTTTCCACTATTGCTTGACCTTGAGGGTTGTAAGGGATGCCAATTTTATGACAAATTTGATATTGCTGACAAAAATGTTGAAAAGCACAACTAGTGTATGCGGGTCCATTGTCTGTCTTTAGCTCTAAGGGAGGACCTAGTACCGCAAAGGCAGCTAGGCTATGATTAATTACATGCTTGTCACTCTCTCCCGTTTGGGGAGTCACAAAGATAAAGCGGGAGCAGGTATCTACAGTAACACGTACCATCTATGCTTACCAAACTCCGATATGTGGTGACATCCATCTGCCAGATTTGATTAGGTTTGAGACCCCTAGGACTAACCCCCAACCATTGTACAGGGCAATGAATTACACACTGAGAGCACTGCTTAACAATTTGACAAGCTTGCTCCCTAGAAATACGGAATTGTTTGCGTTAAGGCAGCAGCATTTTGATGATGCAAAGCACGGGAGGACTGGGCAAGAGAAAGTGGGGTAGCCTCTTGCATTACAGCAAGGAGGCGATTAATAGCATCGTTGCCTATAGCTAATGGACCAGGGAGACCTGAGTGAGATCGGATATGACCAATAAAGCAGGGAAATTGTCATTCTCTGATGACTTTTTGAAGGTTGAAAAATAAATGAAAGTTCCTCTGAATTAGTGTGTCCTATAGTAGCCATTTCAATTAGTTTGGCCATACTCACCACATTGGCACTATCACTATATAGGTTAATGGGCTCCGTAGCAAAATCTGTCCAGGCATAGATAAGCGCTCGTATTTCTACCAGTGTGCTGAAATGTAAGGCGTTCGAGGGACCTTTGCATCTCTGCCAGAACTGGATCCATCTGTAAAAATGGTTAGTGCGTGAGGTATAGATTGTGACTTCACTATCTTTGGGAAGGTAAAGGTAGTAACTGAGAGAAATTATAAAACTTTGTTTGCTGGATAATGGTTACCAACCTGTCTGAAGAAATTAGCAAGTGCAACGTGCCAATTTGTTGATCATTGCCAGAGCCAGTCTTGCCGTATAGCTGTAAATGGCACTACAGTAAGGTCAGGGTCTCGGCCTGCTAACTGGCCTGTGCGAAGGCGGGCTCGAGCTATTAGCTGGGAAACCGAATCATGGAAAGGAGTTAATACCCTAGTTGGGGAATGAGCCAAACATAGCCATTCAACAGCTCCAGGAGCTTGCCAAACGACCCCACTGGGTGTATATGTCGTAGGGAACATTAAAACCTGCAAGGGAGGGGAGTAATCAATTCTAGTAAGTTGTGCTGAACTTAAGGCATCCTCAGCTTTATGTAAGGCTGTCTGGGCTTCCTCCGTCAAGCAGCGTGGGGGTGACGGAGATGAATCTCCCCTCGGTATATGAAATAAAGGGCTTACGTCAGCAGTGGTTAATTTTAAAGCAGGTCGAACCCAGTTAATATCTCCTAATAATTTTTGGAAGTCATTTAATGTAAGTAAAGTGTCCGTCCGAATTTGAATTTTCTGAGGTTTTGTTGTTTTTCCCTCAATATTGCTGTCAAGATAAGAAAAAGGAAATGTCCTTTGAACTTTGTTGGGTGCTCTGCATAATCCAGCACAATGCAGGGAGTCCTGCAAATCTATATAGATACTATTTAGATGCGTTTCATTTTTACGAGCTAAGAGAGTGTCATCCATATAATGAGTAACATAAGCCTCGGGGTATTTTTTCCTTAGAGGATGTATGGCTGCAGCCACAAAATGCGGACATCAGGTGGGACTCGTGGCCATGCCCTGAGGCAGTGTGTTAGCATATCTCCACCCCTGTCATCCCAAGCGGAGGCACCCATGGGGGAGTCGGAGCCTCTGGCGGCCTTCCCCCATCTGCCTTGCTTCCCCTGCCACATTCCTCCACTCCCTTTCTGGAGCGGGCTCTAGGCAGTCCCGAATCAGGGACCACAGACTGAAAATAGAGGCAGGCATTTCCTCTGGACCTGCAGCTATACAATGATCGCGAAGTTGTTTTCCTACCTTCTCCCATGCCTCTCCATTTACCTTTTCTTCCTCAGAAAACCGCGGGCAGGTTTTACTCACAAAATCCAAAAAATGGAAAAGCTGTTCCTACCTCACAGAACAGCCCCTTGCTTGGAGCATAGCCTTAAGCACGGAAACACATAGTTCTTTCCCTGCGATCCTGAGTTTCCCATGTTGTACACCCAGCTAGCACTACACCCCTGCCTGCCTTACTGCGTGCGCACGCCTTGGGGCCTCCTTTCACCTGACAGCTGCAGTTCCCTCACACTCAGCCCCGCGTTGGGCGCCACTTGTGCTGCGCCCGCACAGCCAAGGGTTCGGCGAGCCTGAGGGTGGGCCGGCGAAGGACGAAGAAAAGACAGACAAAGAGAATAAGCTGGGTCTAGGTGGATCTTCTGTGCGTGGCTGAGGCCACAGAACAGATCCAGACTGCAGGCTGATGCTTTATTTATAGTCAGAGGTAAACAGGTAATTTACAGTGTTCTTGTGCTTGCTGCAGCTCCCACAGCCCATTAGCTACCCAGGAAGGATCTAGGGAGCAGTCACAAGGTCAAGCTTAATTACGCTAAGAGGGCTGTGCCCTCCAGGCTGGGACTTGTTTGCGGCTTTGCCGGCAGGTCAGCCCGAGGCCTAACCCTATACCCGCCCCCCAGAGAATATTTAGGCTGATGGTAGTGTTTGCTGTTGCTCAGAAGTTCCAGAATCGTTTCTGTGGCTCTTTTTCTCCTGGGCTGGGCCACGGAATATGGAAATGCATGGAGATGGTGCCAGTTTTCCGCGGGGAGTCGGCATGTCCAGAGCCCTCAGTGGTTACAGTGCTGCTTGTTTCATGGCCACCTTATGAGGCCTGTGTCGTTCCAGAGGGTGTGTTTTGCCAATAGGAATAAAATAGCCCTTTGTGGTTACTTTTCATATATATATATATATATATATATATATATATATATATATATATATTATTGCTTTCAGAGAGGAAAGGAGAGGGGAGAGAGAGAGAAATATCAATGATGGGTGATGATCATTGATCGGCTGCCTCCTGCTGGGAAGCGAGCCGTGACCTCCTGGTTCATAGGTCTTCGCTCAACCCCTGAGCCAGGCTGGCCAGGCGGTTACTTGTATTTTTGACTCCCGGTGATGGGAGCACTTGCTGTGAGTTCTTTGGAAGGGAGCGCCCGAGGAAGCGCCCTGGGCAAGGAAGGGGGGTGGGGGGCACCTGGCCGCGCCTCCAGCTGATCCTGCGTCTCTGTTTCAGGCACCACCATGACTCCAAGCGGAGGCGGTCTGATGAGTTCAGGCCTCAGAACTACCACCAGCAGGATTTCCGGCGGATGTCTGATCACCGCCCCCCGATGGGCTACCACGGCCAGGGACCCTCAGACCACTACCGCTCTTTCCACACAGACAAACTGGGGGACTACAAGCAGCCCCTGCCCCCACTGCACCCCGCCGTCTCCGACCCGCGCTCACCCCCTTCTCAGAAATCGCCTCACGACTCCAAGTCCCCCCTGGATCACAGGTCTCCCTTGGAGAGATCCCTAGAACAGAAAAACAACCCAGATTATAACTGGAATGTTCGGAAAACATAGAGGACAGCCCGGAAGGAAGGGAGAGCAAGCGTCATCCCGCACCTGGATGATTGTGGTCTGATCCAGCGGGAGCCAGTTACCTAGACCAGTAAGTGGAGATTCTGGACACGCTGCTGCCGCCAGCTTGCCGGCTGAGGGGCGCCTCCGGAAGTGGGGGCTCGGTCTGGTCGCCCCTCCTGCTCGAGGCACCCCACCCGTTCCAGCCTGCTCTGGCCTCCCACTGAGGGGTGCTCGGAGGAAGAGTGACTTTTGTTTGCCAGCCTCGTGGCTGTGTTTCCCCAGGGAGGGAGGAAGGGATCTTAGGCGTGAATGTTTCATTGTCAGGGTCACTGCCCAGACCCTGGGCACGGGGTCAGCGGAGGAAGGTGTGTGTGAGGCTGCCAGGCCTGCTGGACCGTGCGTGGTGCGGGTCATGGTGGCAGACAATGCTGCTGATGGGAGTGGGGCCGGGAGCCGAGCGGGTGGGTCTCGCATCATAGGACTTGAAGGGGGGAGCAGGTGTACCCCTTGAATGTGTTCTGGGGACAGGTGATAACCCTGGGCCTCCTTATGTGACACCTACACACGTGGCAGGGGGTGGGGGGACAGAGGGGAGCAGCTCACCGTGGCCCCCTCCCCACAAACACTAATTTTCCCATGCTGTCTGTACATTTCAAAGCTGGGGCCTCCCGGGCCGGCTGGGCCGGGGCGCGCGGTCGGTGCGGCTGCCTTGAGCGCTGAGTCTGGAGAAGGCGTGGGTCTCGCTGGGCGGGGAGTGGGCAGGGTGGGGGCGTGTGGCTGGAAATGAGTCCCTGTGATATCTGATTCCTGGGGCAGGAAGTAAGACTCCAGGGCCGGGTGGTGGGGGTGGGGGAGCAGAGGCAGGCCTGCTGGTGGGGGAGGGGTGCCCGGGCAGGTGGGAGCAGGTCCCCGGGCGGGGGAGCAGTGCCAGCGAGTCGGGGAGCGTTCAGTGTTGTGCTAGGTCAGCATTTGCTGACTGCGTTTTGGTTGCCTTGGCACAGCTGAGAAGCCACGACCGTCACAGCTCCCGATCCCGTCGGGGAGGGGCAGACAAGTGGGCTGTTACCTGTGTTCCCCCTGGAACGGAATCGGTTTCTGTAGAGTGAGAGCAGCCAGGTATAGGCCAGGTGATTTCTTCCCGTGACGGGCGTCCAAGGACAGGGACTGAGCTGCGGGCGGCGCGCGAGGAGGCAGCTGTCGGTGTCAGCTAAGCAGGCTCCTGTCCTGTTCCCGAGCCGGGCCTCCTGTCCCCTTCCCTTTCAGCGGCTGCCAGTGTTAGCGTAGCCAAGGCCTTCCTGGATGGACACGGAGGCCGCCGGGACCGTGAACCCCTCCGTGGGCATGTGCAGTGGCCGCTCCCGGAACCGGCTCGTGGGCGCTTCCTAAAGTCACTCCCCCTTACTTGCCTGGTCCCCGGGCAGCACCACGGATGCCTTTGCTAACGACCCGAGTTGCGTCCCGCCTAGGGAAGCAGGCGTGGCTTGGGTGGCCACGTGGCTTTGGTGGCCATGGCTCCCTGCTGCACAGAGCACCCCAGTCCTGGCCAGGGGGTTTCCAGAGGAGAGTCCGGGTCCTCGCAGCTGGTGCTGGGAGTCAGGGGGCCCACCACCTCCTCTTTACCGCGTCCTGGTACTTAGTTGGGGTTCTTCACACCAGGCGTGTGCCATGTATCCCTGAGGCGGAGCCCGAGGACGGCCCGGGAGGCCCTGGCTGCAGCCATCCTCCGGGAGGCGCTGTGACCGCTTAGTTGGGGGAGGTGGACAGGTAGGGTCCTGCTCTCGCCACCACCCTCAGCTCCTTGCTGATGGTACCCCTGCCCCATGTGTGGGTTGCCCCAGACAAAGAGGAAGGTGCGGTTGGCCTGCCAGTGCCTCGAGTGATGGGGGTGGGTGGGCAGGGGATGAGCCTAAGCGCCTTCCCCTGCGGGATGTGGCGTCACGTCACATCCTCGGGAGGCACGATGCTCCCTTTTACTACGAAGAGGCCAGTCGGAGGCCCTGCAGGTCAGTCAGGGACTTTGGTTGTCGATGGGAGATGTGAGTTATTCCCGATGTCGCATCATGAGGACAGAGGAACCCCCTTTTGTTGGCATTGAGGACTCTGAGTGCCATATGATGTAGCAAAAGGCAGTATCGGCCAGATCAGTGTTAACTCGATTACCGGATTGCAGTACCCCCACGCGGCACCTGCTTCAGGTGTTGCCGTGTGTCTGCAGGGCGTGCCCCTCCTCAGGGACCCGCGTCAGTGTGAAGGCCGTGCAGTCAGGGTAAACCCGAGATTGGCGCCGGGGGACTTCTCTCCCTGTGGGTGGGAGAGGCTGCCCGGGAACCTGTGAGGATGGTTTCCATGGCGCCCGGCTTTCACAGATTTCAGAATTGGGAAGAAAGAGCAGGATCGAGGAGGAGGGAGTTAGCCTCCCCTGAGACCCGAACTTAAGGATTAGCACGGTCTCCTGTCACCCTGGAAACGGACCCACGAGCCCCAAGTCACCTGGAGAGACACAGCCAGGCTCCGCGGGGCCCTCCTGATGGCCCAGCTCCCCTCCTCCCGTCACTCCCTGAGCCCCTCCTGGAAGCCAGGCCCTCCACATCGCGCTGCAGCCGTGCCCGCCTGGTGTCGGGTCACGGCATCGGGACGTGCGGTGCAGACACGGTAATTCTCACGGCGACGCTGAAATCCCGCAGACCAAAACCCAGGCCCCGGCTTGTCTGGGGGCCGCCTCGGGCGAGGAGCGCCAGGCGCAGTCCAGGCTGCTTAGTCCATCTGCGCCCCCCCGTTTGGGGACAGGTGGTTTTTTTTTTTCTTTCTTGTAAAATTGTGGACTTTTCAAACCTGTTGACTAAACAGTAATTAATTTATATTTGTGAGAAATGCCACAGTCCTGGTGATTTCTGATGTAAATAATGTTGTTTATAGAGTATGTATTAAATTTTCCTACATTGTCAAACTGCTGCGCTTTTGATTCTTGGATGTTACAAGGGTTCCCTGGATTTTTAGAGTCGGGCGAACGTGATGCGCTGGGTGTGCTGGGTGCGCTGGGGCGGGCCGTGCGGGTTGTGGGACTGCGTGACACGGAGCCTTTTCCGTGTGTTTTCCCTGCGGTTGGGTCGGAGACCTCACACCATGGGTTTCTGAGGTCTCCCCGAGTGGCCGTGGCTGAGGTCCGTCTCTGAGTAGCTCTAGAGCAGCCGTTCTCAACCTTCCTGACGCCGCGACCCTTTAACACAGTGGGTCTTAGGCTCTACGGCGGCGGTTCTCGACCTGTGGGTCGCCTAAGACCATCGGAAAACACAGATCTTTACATGACGATTCATAACAGCAGCAAAATTACCGTTAGGAAGTAGCAACGAAAATAACGTCATGGTTGGGGGTCACCACCACACGAGGAGCTGTATTCCAGGGCCGCGGCGTCAGGGAGGCCGAGAACCACTGCCCTAGACGGTCGCCTACATCCCGCCCTTGGTGCGACGACCTGGGGGAGCCGCCGGTGGCCAGGGGTGCCTTTGACGACCCGTGTCGGTCCGCACGCACGTCCCGGCCTCCCCATAGGAAACAAAAACACCCGTCGGCCAGCCCGCAGCCCGGCCCCGAGGCCGTTGAACAGTTGGGTTATATATTCTTGAAGGGGGAGAGCGCGTTTTACAATGGAAACACTGACACCAACGTTCGCTCTAGCAATTTGGCACGGGGCAAGCCCAGCGCCTGCCTGAGGCCCAGACAGAGGAAGGGAGGCCCGGGCGGGCGGGCGGGTCCCGGCCGAGTAGGGCCTAGAAGCCTGCCAGACCCGGGGGGGTGTTTCTGATACTTCAGTGACCTGGACACCAAACCCCTAATCTCTGCGGCGCTCTTCCTTCTCGGTACGTCCAGGAGACCGGGCCGCGGGGCCTCGCTCGGCGTGGCTGGGGGCTCGGAGGAGAGCCGGGGGTTTACCGCATGTAGTTTTTCAGTGACAGACTCGAAGAGGCCCCGGCCGGTGTGGCTCAATGGATAGAGCACCGGCCTGCGGACCAGCGGGACCCGGGTTCGATTCTGGTCAAGGCCATGTGCCTGGGTTGCAGGCTCCTCCCCGGCCCGGGTCCCGGTCGGGGCGCGTGCAGGAGGCAACCCATGGATGTGTGCCTTTCACACACACATCGATGTTTCTCTCTGTCTTTCCCTCTCTCTTACCCGCTCTCTAAAAATCAATGGGAAAATATCCTCAGGTGAGGATTGGAAAAAAAGAGAAAAAAAGACTCAGGAGAGTTGGGGCCCTTCTTGCCGGTAACCTCCAGGCCGTGTTGCATGGGGAGACTTTAAGAACCAGAGCTGCAATCGTCGGCTCATTATGATTTGCAATAGCAACGGAGCTTCCCAGCTTCTCCGCGGACTCCTGCCAATGCCTGCCTTTTACTGGAAGAAGCAGGCTCCCCCCCGCCCCCCCAACTCTGGGCCAGGCCTCGCACGTCTGGCATGGACGCAAGCCCTCAACGAGTGCCAACAGAAAGGTCACCGAATGCAACGCGAGGCCCTGCAGCGTGCCAGGCCAGCCTGCGCTGCGATTGCAACCTGCGCCTCTTAAAGGAGTAGGGCCCGGCGGGTCCTAGGGCCCTGGGCCAGCCCCCTCCCCCGCAGACATCTGGGCCCGGGCGGCCCCTGCCCTCGGCGCAGCTCCGTGGCCGCGCGGCTGGCTTTGTGTGGGCCGGTGGACCAGCCCGTGGCCTGGGCTTCTCACCTCCGAGACAGAAGAACCATCGGCTACTCAGGGCCAGTGGCCCATGGAGAGTTCACACATGGTCTCTTTTTGTTTGTTTGTAACCATTTAAAAAAAAATGTTCCTTGTTGGAAATACTACAGAGGTCCTCCCCGCCCCCCCTTTTTGTTTCTTTCGTGAATGAAGAGTGCACGGTCGCTAATGAAGCTCGGCTCTTGCTGACCACATGCGCCCTGGTGGCCTGCGGGGCTGGGGTGGTGTGAGGGGCCAAGCAGGAGAGTCCGGTTGCCCCATTGGGTCCTTCCCTGTGCGTGGCTGGGCAGATGGGCCTTGTCATCATTTGCAAACGGAGGAGGCAGCTTCTAGGGTTCATGAGGTTTCTTGTTTCTTAATTTTAAAAAATTCTTTATTGTTAAAAATATTACAGAAGTCTCCTTTTCCCCCCATTGACCTCTCCCCAGCTGCTCCCCGCCTCCCCCGCCCTCGCCCCCTGTCTGTGTCCATTGGTCATGCTCATCAGCTTGCATACAAGTCCTCTGGTTGATCTCTTACCCCCTCACCCCCCGCCTTCCCTCACAGGTTGGACAGTCTGTGCGATGCCTCTATGACTCCGGTTCTGTGGTTCATGAGGTTTCTAAGGGAGAGCTGAAGCGTACAAGGAGCAGGTTTCTACACCCCGAGGCCCACCAGGAGGGTGACAGTCCTGGCTGAGAGAGGGGGTCAAGGAGGGGAGGTCTGGGAAGGGGGTCCGGGACTTGCTGGCCTGGAGGGCGGGCTCACCTGGCATTGCGCCCACCAGCCTTCACCCCAGAGCCATCACACAAAGCCCAGCTCCCCGAGGACCAGGGCAGAGGCCTGCTCTAGGGGGGCACGAAGCCCCAGGTCCATCCTGAACCTTCAGGGAGCTCAGGATGGGGGCCGTACAGCTGGCCCCAAACAGAAGGCATTTCCCCTGGCCCGGGTCTTGCGCCTCTCCTGTGGGCCCGGCCGCCTTCTCAGAGGAGCGGAGGTCACAGGCCGAAGGAACCAGGGGGAGGCCTGCCCTCCGAGCAGAGGATTGTGGAGGCAGACCCAAGACGCAAGGGCAAATGTCAGGTGAGAAAAGGTCCAGGGAAGAGAGACGGGGGAGGTGGGCGGAGGGCCAGGGTGCGGGTCGCTGCGGGCGGACTGTGGGCGGGGCTGGCCTGGGAGGTGGCAGACTGGGTGTGAGCCAGCCGCGCGTTCTGTCCGTCCAGAGTTACAGTGGAGGCAGCCCTGGTGGTCTGGAGACGGGCTCCATCCCCTGAGCGTGGTTCAGAACAGCGCCAGCAGAGGGCGGCAGGCTCCCGCGGACGGCCTGCCTGGCCACCAGGCTCGGCCCCCATCCCCTTGCCCGGCGGGCGCTCCCCTGGGCTGCAGAGCCTGTGGAGAAAGCGTGTCTCTGCAGAAACGGCACAGGGCAGGGCAGGGACGAGGAGAGGGGCAGAGGCTGCCAGGAGAGGCCAGGGCACAGTGCTGACAGCCGTGTCCCAGCCCCCTCGGGCTCAGCCACCCAGCAGCAGGCCTCTGTGCCCCCCAGGACTGAAGGGCCTCACCCTCACCTCCAGCCAGGGGTGCACAGGCCTCTCCCCGCTCCCACGTGTGAGGCAGCCTCAGGACCGTCCGGTGCCTGCTGCCCCGCCACGACCCTCGCCTGAACTCGTTAAGATTCCTGCCAAAGGGCTCCTTCGACCTCCGCCCCAGCCACTGCCCTCTCCTCCCTCCCGTCACCTGTGATGCATCTGCTGAGTCTCGTTCGTGGTCACGATTCGGTTCAAGCTTAGTCCCCTCGGAGCCGTCACTCTGGGACCCTGCTGCTCTGGTCCCCGTTCTTGTCTGTTCCTTCCCTGGGGCCATCGGAGTCCCTGGGACTCTGGTACCGCCGCCCCGCCCCCCCGCACGCCCCCTCCCCCCCTTGTCACAGCTGTCTCCCCAGGAGGCCGGGGTGCCCTCTGTTGTCTTTTTTTTAAATTGATTTCAGAGAGGAAGGGAGAGGGAGAGACAGAAACATCCATGATGAGAAAGAATCATCGATCGGCTGCCTCCTGCACGCCCCACACTGGGGATGGAGCCAGCAACCCAGGCCTGTGCCCTGACTGGGAACCAAACCGTGTGACCTCCTGGTTCCCAGGTCGACGCTCAGCCACGGAGCTACACCGGCCGGGCTCCCTCCCAACCTCTGACCCACTTCCTTTGTCACGACCGGGCATTCGGTGACACGGTCACGCGTTTACGGACTTGTCTCCGCAGAGAGAACTCGAGGTAGCCGGCTCCGCTCCCCCAGCGCGAGTGGTCCGAGAGGGTTGTTGACTGAATACAGGCTCACACACAGGAGGGGGGCGGGGGGGGGGACCGCCGTTTCGGGGGGCCTCCCTGCGCTGCACCAGCGCCCGGGTGCCAGGTGGGTTATGAGCATGAGCTCACTCGATTTCTAGAATGACCTTGGGAGGTAGGTCCTCATCATTCCATTTTACAAAGGAGGCATCTAAGCCTCCAAGAATCCAAGGCAGACCACACAGCAGGCGGCGGGCAGAGCCAGTTGGAGCGCCAAGCCCTCCTGCCGCCCGAGACCACCCCCTGCTCCCCGCCGCTCCCCGCCTGGCACCCCAACCCCCCCTCACCCCCCCCCCCCGCCGCCGTGTTCTAATTCTTTTCACCCCAGGGTTGGCCCCCTTTCTTATACATGCCCCTCGTTGGTTTCTAACAGCGTTTTCTCCTGTCTTCTCCCACGTCCCGGTGCGCCAAGGGCTCCAAGGCCCTGCCGCACACCAGCGGGTGGGGATGGCGAGGGGCCCGGGCCTCCGGCTGCAAATGCGTTCACCACGGGCCGACTGGCCGCGGATGGGCTGGCACGGGGACCCGGCTCCCGCCCAGCCCAGCCTGCCACGCACGCCACCGCCGAGGCCGACCACGTAGCTCCCAACTGTGTCCCCCACGCATGGGACACGCACGTTCCCGTGTTCATGTGGGCCTAAATGGAGGGTCCTGACCAAGTGCCAGACCGAGACTATTCCAGGGGACAGAGCGTTTTCATGTGATGGGGAACGAGGTTTTTTGTTTGTTTTTTTTTTGAAAAAACGATCCCACGTGCCCGGCTTGTCAATGACCTGTTCTTCTGTGCCGGCCCAGTGCCCAGGGATCTGCCCGCTCTGTGGCGTCTGCCCCGTTACTTCATCCTGGTTACCGCTGGGGCGGGGAGGGCCGTGGGTACCGACCGTTTGGGCAGCTGGGCAGGGCGCGTGGGTCTGTGCTGGCCCTGCTTTGTCCATTCCAAAGCCCAGACCAAGCTTTCTATGGACATAGGAGAGAGGGGTTCTGGAAAGTTCCCCCTACTTTTAGCCTTTCTCTCACGGTTGGGACTGGTGTGCACGCTCATTCCGGATTCCTCCTCTGGCTGGCCGTGCGGTTCACGTCCCTCCCGAGCACCCAGTGCCTGTGCGGCCCTCGCCCTTCTCCTCCCACCCACGGCCTGTCTCACTCCACCACTCCTGCCCCGGAAAGGAACACGGCCAGCTCGGACACTTGCCGTGTGCGGGGCCAGCCCGAGGGGACGGGCACTTCTCACTTCACAGGTGGCCTGGCTTCACTGGCTGCTCCTCAGACGTGGCGTTTAGTGTGAGAGCAGGAACGGACCGAGCTGTCTGCCTTGGCCCCGCCCTTGCTAAGGAATCTTGGGCAAGTCCACTCACAGCGAGCCTCCATGGCTCCATCTGTGAAATGGGCGCGAATGTGTCTCTGGCTCAGCCAGCAGGGAACCTGGCCCGGAGCAAGCCTGGGCCCTCCTCACACTGGTGGGTGGTGCCCCCTGTGGGGTCCTCACTCTCCCCCTAGGCCGCATGTGACGGGGGCCCCGGGGGTGGTGGCAGTGACAGGCCCAGGGCCAGGGGACCGGACCCTCCCGCCCCCAAGCAGCTCGTCGTAAGGATCAAGAGCAATTTCAGAGGAGCAGGGCTTTGGTGGTGACGCTGCTCCGTCCTCTGCACACATTTACAACACAGGCACACGCACGCACGCACATGCACGCACACACACACCAGCTGCCCCCAAACACACTGCCAGGGCGCTGTCGGGACACGCACCACCAAAGTGAACTCCACCCCGCACAGGCACCAGCCGTCCAGAAAACAAACTCCAACACGCAAGTCCAAAGGAAAATAACAAAACAAAACCCAAACTTTACTTGCATGTAGCCGTTAATAAATAATTTACAGTATGTACAGGCGGGGACCCTCCACACAGGTCGCAGACATGAGGACGCAGCGAGGGGAGGTCCCCACTTCCAAGCAGAACGCGAGAGCAAACACAACCAAAATAAAGTGCTTCACTTTCTCCTTCCAACGCAGGGGCTGTCTGAAGGCCTCCCATGCGCCCGCCCGCCCGCCAGGGGGTTTGGCAGAGAGGGGACCTCTTGGAGGGGGAGGCGGGACAGGTCCGCAGCCTCCTGGGCCAGTGTATGAGAGGTCCCGGGGACAGCAGGGGCGGGTGGGGCCGGTGGCCCGGCAGTGAGGGCTGCGGGCTTGGCAGCACCTTCCCGACAAGAGCCCAGCTGGTGGGGGTCCCTGGAGCAGCAGCAGAGGCGGGACTGGTCTGGGCTCCTTGGAGTGGCAGCCGGGGCTCCCAGCGGGAGGTCTCCCCGGCTGTGTGGCCGGGGGCTCATGGGAAGGGACCCGACGATGGGGGAGACCCTGCCAAGGCTGCTAAAGCCTGCTCCCCTCCCGGACACAGACCTGGGTGGACGGGAGGAGCCGGGTTGGGGAGCGAGCAGAGGATCAGGGCAGGCCAGCTGGCCCCATCCACCAGGCCCCTCGCCCTGCGGCCCCAGCCCCTGCCCGGGCGCTTGCCACCTGCTGGACAGGAAGGATCATAAGTCAAAGGTTAGTTCTCTGTGTAGACATTTAGAAACTCGACTTCCTAAGCACAGTGGGGCGGGGAGGTGGAGGGGGCAGTGGGAGAAGGGGCCAGAGAAGGGCATCCAAGCCCATGAGTGGCGTCGCTCAGAGCACGTGCCAACACGCACTGTCCCGGGCAGGGGCCTGGGGTGCCCTGAGACCCCGGGGAAAGGAGGCCCTGCCGGGGGCCCAGCTGCGAGGGTGCCGGGCCCCGCGGCTCAGTGTGTGCGAGTGTGCTCGTGTAAGTGTGCGCGTACGGCGGGCGTGCAGCAGTCGCCGGGCGTTCAGTGCATGGCGGGGCGGGAGGCGCTGGCGTGACCTTCCCAGTGTCTGTGGCGGGGCGGGGCTCCCGCCTGGGGGCTCGGATGTGCACATTCACAGGGCGGGGCAGGGCGGGCGGAGGCGGGGGGCAGCTCTCCCGTCACCCAGCTGCACTGTCACAGCTGGCACAGCACCAGTGGGTCACACAGCCCGTCGGGGCCCTCGGGAGGGCGAGGGGCCGCCCCCGCCCCAGCCCTGGCAGCAGCAGCCCGAGTCAGCGCCGAGGGAACCGCCCCAAGCTCACCAGCCAGCGCTGCCTCGCTCCTGGCCCCTCCGAGTCCGGGGCCGCCGGGAAGCCCAGCCCTTCTGCGGTAGCCTCGCTCTCCATCCTATGCAGCAAGGGCCTCTGGGAACACGGAGAGCAGGGCGAGGAGCAGGAGGCTGCCCAGGAGGAGCCGGGGGGCCGGGGCCAGCCCCGCAGCGGCTGCCCGGCCGGGGGGCTCCCGCGTCCTCTCGTACAGGTGCAGCTTGTCCTTGTCCGAGTGGAGCATTTTGACGTCCTCCAGGGCGTAGTAGGCAGCCAGCGTGAAGTTCACGTCGCCCGTGGTGAGCAGGTCGAAGACGCAGGCCTGGTAGTACAGGTCCTCCACGGGCAGCCGCTCCTTGCACTTGGCCACGGCCGTCTCGTAGGGGAAGGTGTCGGGGGCCGCGGGGGCCGGGCTGGCCGCCTGGGGCGCGTGGGCGCCGGGGCCCTCGGGGGCCCGGAAGGCCTGGAAGTCGATCTGCTGGCTGAGGGGGCAGCCCCGCAGGCAGAGGTACAGGCCCTGGCCGTCCCGGTCCTCCACGGCGTGCACCACCTCCTCCGGCATGCGCACGGCGAACGTCAGGTAGCGGCCCACCTGGCGCACCACGATGGTGGTGCCGATGTACTGGGCCTGGATCTCCACGTGCTGGCCCGACACTTTCTCCGTGATCCTCAGGCTGTTGGCCCCGTGCTTGTCCCCGCCGTTCTTGGAGCCGTCGGCAAAGGCGGCCGGGAGCTCGTCCATTTCCGCCTGGTACACCTTCTGGTCCACGCACTCCTGGAAGTTCTTGAAGATGATGGTGAGCTGCAGGGAAGCAGGCAGAGAGCGGGGGTGAGGTGGGGCGGGGACTGCGGGGCGAAGGCCCAGCCCATGCTCGCGACGCTCACACATGGGACGCAAGGAGCCCCTGGGACGCCTCAGAGTGTCCCTTCCGCATTTGGCCCGCGTCCAGCACCACCTGCACTATTGATACTTTTCTCTAAGCCAACTGGCTCTTTTTACTTTAAAAAATGGTCTCAGGCGCTAGCTGGTTCGGCTCAGTGGACAGAGCGTCAGCTTGAGGACGGAGGGTCCCGCCCGGGTTTGATTCCGATCAAGGGCACACGCCCAGGTTTCGGGCTCGATCCCCAGTGGGGGGGCGTGCAGGAGGCAGCCGATCCATGATTCTCATCATTCATGTTTCTCTCTCTCTCTCTCTCTCCCTCTCCCTTCTTCTCTGAAACCAATAATATACATATATATATGTAAAATTGACTTAGAATAGGAACTTTAGATTTTGACTCTAGGAAAACCCCCAGCTCATTAACTATATAGAAAGATGAACCATAAAAAGAAAAGCACGGCTAATTAGACACAAAAGGTCATTATCTGCTGTAATTGATGGAATGAATGGCGCCCAAGATATCAGCCTCCTCCCTACAGCCTGTGAATGTGACCTTTTATGGCAAAGTGCGTTGCAGAGGGATTAGGTTAAGGATTCCGAGATGGTCTCAGTGGTCGACAGACTCCTTAGTCAACAGAGCCGAACATCACTACAACGGTGGAAATTTCTTTTGAGAGCCAAAAACCGACTTCTGCGCATGGGCCACGAAGTTTCAATCGCACTGTATGTGCGTGTCTGCACGTGGTGTTTTGTGGAAGAGTCACACTCAAGGGGCCAAAGAGCCGCATGTGGCTCACGAGCCGCGGTTTGCCGACCACTGCCCTAGGTGAGCCCTAAATGCAATCCCAAGCATTCCCGTAAGGTGGAATCAGAGGAGATTTGACAACAGAAAGGCTGCGTTTCCACGGAGGCAGAGGCTGGAGCGATGTGGCCACAAGCCGAGGGATGCTGGCGGCCACCGAGGCTGGGAGAGACAACGAATGAATTGTCCCCTGGAGCCTCCAGAAAGACCGCCCTGCTGACACCTCGACGTCAGCCCTCTGAGATGCGTCCCAGACTTCTCGACTTGGAACCATAAGAGAACAAAGGCCTGTCTGTTAGAACCACTCATGTCGTGGTGTTTGTTATAGCAGCAAGAGCAAACTGATGCGGTCCACAGTCGTCTCACACCCTCTCTCCCGCGGCCGGGGGACCTCCAGCGGAATTCCCGAGAAAGCTCTGCCAGCCACGGGCCGCACGTAACAGCAGGGGCCTAGAAGGCACTGCTGCTGAAGAAAGGACGAGGGGTGACGTCCACCACGGCAGGAGGATGCCAGCAGAGGCCACGTGGGCTGCCTGGAGGAGTCCCTCAGCCAGGCCTTGGAGGGGCAGGAGGCAGAGGGGGAGGAGGAAGCGGCAGGTGTGCAGAAACAAGAGTGGTCTCCAGGCTGAAGGTGAAGCCCTGGCCAGGGCTGTAGCCAGGAGGCCCGTTTCCACCTGAGCCTGCATCGGGGGGCAGAGCTGGGCCGAGCCCCCAATGGGCTGTGTCAGTCACCGTCCTCCTGAGAACCAGGGACACAGGAACCCTCGCTGCATCGGTGTCCCGGGCACCACGTCTATCACGTCTAGTCCCGGGTGGCACTGCAGGGGAGGGTGACATGACCTCCCATTTACAGACCAGGCAACGTGGGCTCAGAGAGGTAAAGTGACTTGCCCAAGGTCACACAGCCAGCAAGCAGCCCAGCTGGGACTGGACTCTCAGTTTCCAGTCCCTGTGCTTCTTGGGCCGCAAGCCCACGGGGTGGGAGGCCTGGGAGGAGGATGGGAGCCAAACAGCCTGAGGAGTGAGTATGGGTCCCTCCCCCTGCCTCCATCCTGGCAGCGAAGTCTGGCTGCTCTTCACTCTACACTCCTAACCAGGAGGACTGGGTGGGCTGGAGACACAGCTGCTCTCCATCCTGCGCCCAGCGTCAGCTGGTGCCTCCAAGCCGCTGCCCCCCGACCCAGGGCACCTGGGCCGCTGCCGCCTCCCGGGCATACGAGGCCGGGCTGGGGCTCTGTGGGTGCTGTGGGACGATAAAGGGGCCCCCAGCCTCTCCATCCTGCTTCGAGCCCTCCTCATCGGACCGTGCGAAGCTGCTGCTGCTCTCCATCCCTGGCCTATAAATCGGCGACTTCACAGGGTCCCTCCTGCAGCTTCCTTCTCTCCGTCCATGTGAGGCCGCCTGCCGGGGGCCCCGAGGTGGGCCAGCCAGGGTGGTCTGGGCAGTGGGTGGTCCTGCCATTGGAGGATGGGGCTCGCGTGAGGGACTCTGGGGTCCCTGCCTCGTGTGCAGGGCCACACAGACACTGGGGGGCGGGGCCGCCTTCCCAGTGCCACCGTCTCCCTGAACAGGAAAGGCTGGTTCTGCTCTAACCGCCATCCGCGGAGACCATCTCCTGGAAGGCTGACAGGCCGCCTGACTCTTCTTGGCACCAGTGCCAGGCCTCAACCACAAGTAACAGCATGAAGGGGGCCTGTTGAAAGCCGGGCGGCGCGCCGCCAGCAGGGCCGGGGCGGGGCTGCCGCTCCTGCCTTTGCTGCCCCCCCTTCCCAGAGGGGCCTGGGCCCTCCCCACCGGGCTTCGCCCACAACTGTTTATGTAGCGCCAACGACATGCCAGGCCTGGCACCTGGGCCGTGTCCACACAGGGTGTGAGACAGACCAAGGCCTGCCCTCATGGAGGTCACATTTTGGCGGGGGGATGGGAGGGTGGGGTCACAGACGAGGCAGACGAATTATGCAGTGAGACAGAATGGTAAGTGCGACAGGGAACCAGCGATGGGGGGAGGGGATGGGAGGCAGAGACCCAAGATCCTCTGCTCCGTAAGCCTCAGTTTGCTCACCTGTAAAATGGGTGCTGCTAGCACTGCTGGAGAGAGAGGCGTGGGAGGCACTCCCATGGGGAGGGAGTTGGCTAAAATAGCCCAGATTCTGATTATTCACGAGAACAGAAGGATGGCCCGGCGGGATCACGCCATCATCATGGGAACCAGCAAGAGCCCCTGGACCATGACGCGGAGGGCAGGCAGGAGGGGCGTGGGGTCACGTGAACAGGTGAGTCAGGTGGGGGGCTCCTGCCGGCCTGGAAAGCCCCCTGGCTCCGCTTCCTCCCTGGAAGTGCCGGGCCGCACCCGCCTCTGCGGCTGCCCTCTCCCGTCCTGGGGGGCGCGCTCTGGGCACGGACTCGCAGGCCCTCCCCGGTGCCCTGCTCAGAGCCCTCAGCATCCTGCTACCCCAGCTCCGTCTCTGTCAGCAGCCTGGACGCTGGGGGAGGCAGGCCACCTCCAGCACAGAGGCGGACCCCAAAAATGCTGGGTAGACGTTTGCTGAGTCAGTGGGAAAACCCACACACATCTGAGCAATGGGCGGCCTCTGAGAAGAGGCAGGGGCAGGCCCCAGGCGCTGGACCCAGCCACGATGCCCCTACCTGTGACCACAGGCCCCGTCTGCCTGACACCTGGGACAGTGTGGCACCAAAGCTGACGCGGTCATGCTGCGCCTCCGGCAGGGCCTGTGTGCCTCCTGCTCACCGGGACACAGCGAAAGCCTCGGAATGCTCAGCCGGCTGCCAAGATCAAGGTGGCCCTCTGTCACCGCAGAGAGGGGCTGGGCGGGCCAGCTCTGCGTCAGGGCCCGGTTCCTTCTGGAACCTGCTACGGGAAGGGAGGCACGCCCAGCCTGTGCCCCGCAGGAAGGAGCCTGCACCAGGGCTGCCATTGGGAAAAGGCAGCCACGTGACGGGGGGGGCCAAGGAGGAATGATGGACTGTGTGGGGTTGGGACAGCAGCGCTGGGCTCAGGGCCCCGGAGTCAGCGGAGAGCTGAGGGCGGTGTCCGGGGCGCAGGCCCATCTCCCCGCCTGCAGACTCCTGCTGTATGTGGCCTAACAGCTCCTGTCCCACCGTGTCACCCCCGTCACAGCTGCCGTTCCTCCCTGGCTCTGGGGTCACATTTGGTGCTTCTCCCCAGAGGCAGGGCCCCTCCCGGAGTGGGTTTGCTGCTGGATTTAGAAGCTGCAGCCACAGGCTCCCAGCATGCCCTCATCTTGGCTCTAGGGTGGGAGGTGTGTAGGTAAAGGGGCTGCTTGGAGAAGGCGGGGGGGGGGGGTCCTTGACGTGGGCCCCTTTCAGTCCGTGGAGGGCTGGGAGGGGGGCAGGGCAGAGCGCGCGCCGGCCACAACTCTGCGGCCACTTCAAGGCCGGGCGCCAAGGGCCTGTGAGGGCCTTCGTGGGGCGGCTGGTCTCAGAAAGAGGCCCCTGAGGGCATGCGAGGGCCGTTGGCACAGAGGGAAGTGGCAGGAATTTTCCTGGCTGCCGGTCACCTCGCTGTCCTCCGGGACACAGAGGGACAGGAAGGAACGGGGGGCAGGGGCAGCCTGGCGCCCTTCCTCAGAAAGCAGACCCACTGCCAACCTGGGAATCCTGAGGAGGCAGGCGCGTCCCCATCACCTGGACCACGTCCGCCGGCCACGGGACACCCTCCAGAGGTGAGTGCGGGAGGTGAAGCTGCGGTGGATGGGCTGTCCCACGGCCTGGGCCACGGGTGTGCACACGTGAGCCTGCATACACATGCTGGTGCACACATGCACACTACAGAAACCAGGTCCCCTCCCACATTTACCCTTACCACGGACAGTGCAGTATGTACGCCAGGTTATGCCCAGGGAATCAAACCATATACACAGATTCACGCTTGGTGGCTTCTGACCCCAGAAAGCGGATTTCCCAAACGCCCAGTGGTGGTGGCCAGCTTTTTGAGAAACCCCCACACTCTAGGCAACATTAAGAATCTCTAGAACATTCCTTTTCAGTAATCTGCTCATATACTAAAAATAACGAGAACACGGTGGGTGCAGGAGGCGTCTGGGTGGGCAGGGGGCTGAGTCTGGGCGCCCCTGACAGCAGGGCCTGGGCGATGGGGCCCCGCAGGCCGCCCCAGCCTTACCTTGCTGGTGGCCGTGGCAGCCGAGCCGGGCAGCACAGGCGTGTTGGTGACCTGGACGTTCAGGTAATTATTGTCGATGAGCGGCCAGGCCCCCTGCACCTTGCAGGTCTGGAAGCGGTCTGTGAAAGTCCTGAGGTGCGGGTCCCCGAAGAGGCCGCAGTGCGTGTAGTTGGGGGCGGCTGCGTGTTTGTGGAAGCTGCGCTCGTAGTGGCAGGTCTCGGGGCTGTCGGAGCGCTCCTGGCTGTCCCCGGGGGGCGGCAGCGTGCGCAGGCGCGGCTGCGACGTGGGGCCATCCTTGGAGCAGTTGTGCTGGCTCATGAGGTCCTCTATGCCATGGACCGCCGAGTGGTAGGCCAGGTCGCCCCGGCAGGTGCGGGCCGTGCGCCGCGTGCACAGGGCGTAGGTGCGCAGGGCCGCGCAGAACTCGGGCGCGTCGTCCGAGGCCGGGGAGTGGCCGCCCGCCGTGGCGCTCCAGAACTCAGAGTTGCACTTGAGGATCTTGCACGGGGAGGCGGCTGCGGGGAAGCAAGGGACACGCCGTCAGGGTGGGCGCACGCACGCACTGGGACGCCCCATCGGAGCCGGCCACCCCCACCCCCCACCCTGCAAACGTGCACCCACCCAGATGGTGAAAAAAACCACCCGCAAGTAGCAGTCAAGTGCAGGGCCAGCGCTTCTCGCTTCTGGCCCCAATCCTTCCGCGCGGCTCGAAATAACCCCAAGCGGCCAGGCACGCAGACCCACCAGCTGCGAGGCCGGTGGCAGCCCCTCCCTCAGCCCCCGCCCTGGGGAGGAATGAATGGTAAGTGTTTCTGGGCAGCGGGACTGTAGGCACAGGCGGCCACCCCTAGGCCTCTGGCATCTGTTGACATCTTCACAGCCATCTCTCACGAACCTGGCAAAAGCGGCGGACATTTGGCAGGGAAGTGAGCCCCAATGTTCAATACATGCCCCAGGCTTAGCCGCTGTGTGACCTCCTGCAAATTACTGAACCTCTCTGTGCCTCATTAGACTCATCTGGGAAGGGGAAACAGTATCTAGCCCGTGAGGCTGCTGAAAGTGTGAAAGGACTTAGGAAGGCACCAGCATTTAGCCGAAGGCCAGTGGGTGTTGGCTAGGCAGCCCTGGTCACCTGGGGGGTGGAGCGCCATGCCTGGACTAGGAAGCAACTGGGAGGGATAACTGGATACGCCTCCATGTGGGGTGTGTCTGCTTAAGTCACTAACAAGCTTTGCTAGCCACAAGCGGCCGTGCCTTAGAGCCAGGGCTTTCACACACCCGACACCCCGGGTGTCCCCAGCTGCGTAAAGCCTTCGGCTCTTGCCCACCTTCCTGGGAGTTGAAGAGGAAGCCCCAGAACCTTTCCAGATGGAAAAGCTGTAGATCGGGGGTGGGGTGGAGGTGGGGGAGGTTAGGGAGATGGCTTGCAAGAGGCCACGGAGAGTGAATCAGGGACTGGCCTTGAGGGCTCCCGTGGCCCTCTGCCACCTCTTCAGGCCCGTCTGCCTAGAGTGGACATGCACGGGGCTGTCACTTCCTGGGGGCCTGGGGGAAGGGCGTCAGGGATGTCAGGGCTGGACAGTCCCCGTGGCGGTGAGAGAAGGGCCCCCCCCCCGTCCCCCAGGGGGTCACACCGCCCTGGTGCCCAGTGACAGCAGGCGGCCAGCTGTCTCGCTCCTGCCTGGCTCCTGCAGGCGGCAGAGGGGCCCGTGCTGGCCTTTCTGCCGTCTCGCAACGGACCCGAGACAGCCAAGAGGGGAAGGGCCAGGAAGGAAAGAACGGATGGAAAATAAGACGCTTTCCTGAGCTTCATTTCTTTATTTTCTTCTAAAAAAAAAATAATTGTATTGATTTCAGAGAGGAAGGGAGAGGGAGAGAAGCATCCATGATGAGAGAGAATCATGGATCAGCTCCTCCTGCACGCCCCACCCGGGCCTGTGTCCTAACCAGGAATCGAACCGTGACCTCCTGGTTCGTAGGTCGGCGCTCAATCACTGAGCCACGCGGGCCGGCCATTTCTTTCTACCTATTTATCTTTACTGATGAAAGTATTACAGATGTTCCCCCTTCTTCGTCCCCCCTGCCCCGACCCCTCTGCCATCTTGGCCACTGTGTCCTGGGCCAGGGACGTTCTTGGAGCCTCTGCTCACCCTTATCCCCAGGTCTGCACCCCAGACGCCCGGAAAATGCGCAGTCACCGCCCAGAAACGTACGCTCCTTTGGAGCCCGTGATGCATGATGACCCAACCCCCTGAGACAGGACTTTCAGGATTAGCGACAGGGGGACCAACAGAGGAGAATCCAGAGGCTGCAACGACCACGGTGGGGCGCAGGCAGTGCCTGTGCGCAGGGCTCCCAGACTTGCTGGGGGTGGAGGGGACCCTGGCAAGCGTCAGACCCGTCTGCCCTTGACGTGTGCAGTGAAGGCCACAGCTCCCTCCTCTGTGCAATCGGCTTCAGCACGAGCCTGAAGGATCGCTCTGGGGCCAACCTCCGCGGGCTTCTCGAGATGCGCCCAGAGGGCCGCCAGGGGTCACCGCTTTCCACCCGCAGACAGCCTTCCCGGGCAGGAACCCTCCCCGCGGCACCCCTGCCTGGCGCACATCTGACCTCCGCCGCACTGAACGGGGCCGGCGCGGGGCCAACCCTCCTGCCGCGGCATCTCCAGCCGTGGACCCACATCTGCCTCCCACGGACTTCCGGGGGGCCTCCATCCTTCTGCAGAGCCGCCCAGAGAAGGCTCAGACGTTGCATCCTATGTACACTGAAGACAGCCCTCAGTGTCGCTGGCCACCCTCCTGGCCCCGCCCCCTCGCCGCTCTGTGGGCCTGGGTGAGCTGTCTCATCCACCACACCCCGGCTCGGGGGGCCACCTCCCGCCCTGAGTCCCCTCATTTTTGTCCTGGAACCCTTGGCTCCCACACGCCTCCCTCCACGGCAGCCACATATGGAACATTTCTCAGCCGGGGGAGGTGGGCTCCAGCAGAGAGAGAACTCGCAGCCACACAGCTTGCCCGGCTTCATTCCTGTCCTTTAAATAGCAACCCAGCGCCTCTCCAACAGAAAGAGGGAGGCAGGGAGCTGGGGGACCAGCTGCACGGCCCGGCCCGGCGGGATGAAAATATTTACGCGCCCGAACGGCATTAGCTGCTTTCAGAGACCTCCTTTGAACTGTTAATCAAGCCCAATCTTGGGGAAGAATAGCCTGATTATTACCGCCTTGTTTGCATGACAAAGAGGCCCAATAAAACTTATTTTGCTGCGCGCAGAGGGGGTGTGAGGGACGGGCCCTGAGAAAGGAGTCTTAGGAATGCGGTAAGCCACTCCGCAGCCTGAACCCAGGAATAAAGACAATGCAATTTGCCACCAAGAAAAGCCCAATAGACCAATAAATTACCCGCGTGCAAAGGGATTAGATCAGGTTTCAGATGCCGAGTGGGAGGGGCGGGGTGAGCCAGGGAACAGAAAGACCTGCCTCTTCTTAAAGGGGTAAAGCCCTGTTTGAATGCAAGCCCTGTGGCCAAGCGGGCGGCGTCCAACTCTGGGGCGTGCATGGTAACGTGCACGACTTGCTGAAGGTTCTGGAAGCAGCTCTGCGCCAGGCACTGTGCTTCATGCTGTTCCTGGAACAAGCCACAGTGAGCGCCTGTGCTCAGGTAGAGTAAGCCACGGAAGCTTCCAGAATGCAGAGCAAACATGTCTTATCTGAGTACTAAAATGCAACAAAGATGGAAGCATGGAGGCTTGAGAGGGCATCGGGGAAGCAGCATTCCCATGAGGTCTGGAAGGGCAGCGGGATTTGACGGGTCCCAGGAACACAAGGGGCCAGTCACAGCTGCGGTTGGCCAGACGCTAATTGCTGGTTGGTGAGCGTGCAGCCAGGAGTCTGGGGCCAGACACAAGGGCCTTGAGTGCCAGCTGTGCCCCTGATAAAGTGGGGCCAGACACAAGGGCCTTGAGTGCCAGCTGTGCCCCTGATAAAGCGAAGGTCGGGCAGCTTCCCTCTGCTGCGTGGGGCTGGGGATCTGCAAGCCCTTTTCTCTGGGCACCCGGCTCCCTGTTGGATTCCACCACTAGGGGGCACTAGACGGAAGCGGGAAGGCTGGAGGCGCACACTGGTGTACCTCCTGTCCCCAGGCTGTTTCTCTTTTTTATTTTACATATATTTTGATTTGATTTCAGAGAGGAAGGGGGGGGGAGAGAGAGAGAGAGAAATATCGATGATGAGAGAGAATCATTGATGGGCTGCCTCCTGCACGCCCCACATTGGGGATCAAGCCACAACCTGGGCATGTGCCCTGACCCAGAATTGAACTGTGACCTCCTGGCTCATAGGGCGACACTCAACCACTGAGCCATGCTGGATGGGCCCCAGGCTGTTTCTGTTACCACCACTGGACAGTGGCCCTTGTCTCCCCTCCCCCATCACCCCCCCCCCCTCCGCCCGCCAAGCATCACTGGTGCCGCTCAGAAGCACCGAGACCAGCCAGGCACGGGGCCCTCCTCAGAGACCGGGGCCCCCAAACCGCTTCCCTTTGTCCCCCAGCCCCAGGGGTGGGAACCACTTCCTGCAACCGTGTGCCTCCGTGACCCCTCTTGCCTTTTCACTCCCCACACCCTTCTGCCATCCTCTATGTCAAGATCCCTCTGTGGACAGAGCCGGTGGTTTTCGTTCTCCTGCCTGGACCCTGAGGCACCAGCCTGAGGACTTCCCACTAGATCCAGTTGATCGCGGCTCCCCCCCGCGCACCCCATAGTTGCCAGTAAGGACAGGGCACACTCGGGACACTATTTAGGGAGGGACACGGTGTAACTTAAGAGGCCATGCTCCAATTGGGATGGAAGCTGGCGGAGCTCAGAGGAGAGCTCACTGCTCAGCCTCTGGGACTGCCGTGCTCAAGTGGCCGTCCTATGCCATGCCCTGTCTTCACTGCCCACCCCTGGGGCGGCCCCTCTCTCCAGCAACAGGCCGGTGCGGGTCCTGAGGGTGGTGGCCCTGGGAACGGAGCACCAGCCAGGAGGGCCACCCTGCCTGCCGCGGCGTGACACCCAGCCGCAGCCAGGAGCCACGGCCATTCTGCACCCTCTCCTGTCCCTTAGCTCTGGATCTGGGAGGGGACGGCCACCCGCACTATAGGGTCAACATTTGGTCAACTCTGCCCTGGGCAGTGTTCCCGAGGCTCCTGGCTGGACAGATGCCCGAGGCTGCCTGTCTGTGTCCCCCTTGTAGGAACCTCACTCTATCGCCCTGACGTAACGTGCAGGTGTTTGGCATCAGACACCGAGAGGAACACGCCCAGGTGACGGCTTGGCTTTTTCGCGGCGACAGCAGACGCTACCTTACCTAACCTGCAAGCAGACAGAACGGGGCACCTTTCGAAAGGCAGTTCTCCCCAGCCCAGCCTAAGATGGTCCCGGGGAATGACCGAGCCTGAGACTCCACCCTGGAAGGTACTGGGGACCTTCTGGGGCTCCTGCAGGCACTGGCCTAACGGAGAAAGAGCGAAAGAGCGAGGCCAGAGGAATGTTCTCGGCGAGGGGGGTGGTGGGAGGGGGGTTGGGGAGCTGGGGGTTAACTCCCTCCACACATGCCAAGTGTGGGCAGGGGTGGCTGCATGCCACACAGCGAGCTGAGGCCGTAGGCACTGCCCCCCGGCTGCACCCAGCCCCCACACATGCCAAGTTGTTGCAAGAAACCACGCCACCTGCCAAGGAAGAGGGCACACCTCAGCTTACCGAGTGGACACCCTCCCCCCAGCTCCCACTGCAGCCACTTGGAGCCAGAGCCACGGCTAACAGGACTGCCAGCCAGGCAGCTGAGGGCTTCTCCGGGCAGGAGGGACCCGAGGTGGGCCAGGGCCAGGGCACAATATTCCATCCCACGCCATCCTGGCTTAGGGCGGAGAGCAAAGCCAAGCTACCGGGTTCCACAGGAGGGTGGTTAGGGGCAAAGAAAGACGTCCCTTTTCAGGTCTAATTGAAGCTTGCAGGTGAGCAATTTGGTATTTTCTGCTTTGAGGCGAGGCAGACCCCCCCCCCCCCCCCCCCCCGTGAGTCTAGGGCTAGCCCTAGGGATGCGAATTTTCCATCCTGGCTCTGCCTCCAGCAGCCCTGGACTCATCTGCTTGGCCGCTCCAGGTCAACATTCATTTGAAGTGGCTTTTCTCCCTCACCACCATCGGCGGGCAGGCCTTCCTCCTCCACCTTCCTCCTGCAGTGGGAGGGCAAACGCAGGCCAGCTGGGCACGTGCCCAGGGCGCGCGCACACCCACACCCACACCCACACACACACACCCGGGTGTGAGCCTGGGAGCCTGGGACATTCCGTAGCAGGGGCAGCAATAATGGGCTCCTTTCTGCAGGGACCTGGGCGCAGAGGGATGGATGGCTTTCCCAGGCGTCTGGGTATTCTGACTGCTCAGGTGAAATGGCGCGTGAAATGAATACATAAGCAAAACCCAAAGGACATAATCTGACTCAGAAAATGTGCACGGTGACAGCCTTGTCAACTGGCTTTCCCGGCCTGTGGCTGGGTGGCATCTTCTGTGGAATGCCGAGCCAGGGGTGGAGAGGGAGCAGAGAGGAGCCTGGGAGGAGGCAGGAAGGCCAGATGCCTGGGAAATGTGCTCTGAGAGAGAGATTCTCATCTCTCTGACCACATGGACACCTTTGCACGCTGCAGAGGGCTTGGGCTCCCAAGCCTTAGTTTCCCCACCGAGGACTAACATTTTTAAAAAATATATTTTTATTGATTTCAGAGAGGAAGGGAGCGGGGGAGAGAGAAACATCAATGACGAGAGAGAATCACGCATCTGCTGCCTCCTGCATGCCCAACCCCTCCTCCCCGACTGGGGATGGAGCCTGTAACCCGGGCCTGTGCCCTGACCGGGAATGGAACTGTGACCTCCTGGTTCACGGGTGGGTGCTCAACCACTGAGCCACACGGGCCGGGCGAGGACTAACATTTTAAAAGCAGCTGCCGTCGAAGAGTGACGGGGAGCATCCTTAGAGCAGCAATCTCCTTGCGCATCACAACGGCCTGGAGGGCCCGTTCAAGCAGAGACCACGGGTCCCACCCGGAGCGCCCGCCCAGGACGTGGATTTCTCAGAAGTGCCCAGGGGAGACTGACGGGGCTGGTCCGGGGACCACACTTTGAGAACCGCCATGCTGCAGTACAGCGTCCATATGTCGCCGTAGGAAACACCCCAGCAGATCGACAACATGTGCCTTGGAGGGGTCTCTCTTAGGAATCTGGTTTAAGAAGTCCCAATGGCTTCAGTTTTAACCGCATTTATTAATTGTGCTCTGAAGAGGATGCTATTTGGGGAAGACTGTTCTAAGCAGTCTTTTCTGCCCCTGCCCCCCCCCACCCCAGCTGGACGAGGCTCCTCTGCCGTCCGCTAAAGGCACAGCATCAGCCAAGCAGACACCCTCACGGCCCATGGGACACACAGATCCCTTTCCCTTTACCTGACGGCAGATGCCAGCCTTGCTCAGAGGAGGGCCCCCCCCACGTCACTCAAGCCAGGGGCGCAGTGGGTGTGCCATCAACGCGGACGAGTACATGTAAACAGTCTGCAGTGACACCAGCCCTCTCAGTATAGCAGCAGCCAAGGCACCTTTCCCCCCACAACTCGGTCCAATTTAGTTTGCACTCCCCTGGGGCCACTCCTGGCGGCCGTTCAAGCTGACGCATCGAGCACACCTCGGCTTTCAGTCCAGCCCACCTGTTGGCCGCGGGGGCGGCCGTGGCACCCGGGGTCCCTGCATGTCCCCGTGCCTCACCCTTTGCTGGAGCTTTCTTTGGGCCTCTGACCTCCACCCTGCTCTCCTTCAGACCTGCAGCCCCTCTGCCAACACATGAAAGCCCGGGACAGCCCACCTCTGCCGTGGACGCGGACGGGGCTCATTCCGTCCCTTCCTGAAGAAACTGTCTTTTGACCCAGGTCTCGGGAGCACACAACTTTTCGGATTCCTACCCCTCCCACACCCCTCCCCCCATTGAGCTTGGGGCTCTTGAAAGCTCCGGTTTCAGTAAGGTGGGCAATTTTGCCTAAATGCAGCTGTTAAGGCCTCAAATTAGAAGCAACATTAGCCAGTTGGCGTGACAGTGCGGCGGCTATCTGTTCCATCGGCCAGGTTTGAGTTACGGGCCTGGAAGCCAGAAAGAAATGGGCTTCTTGGAAAGGAGAGTGATGGAATTCGGGGGCGGTGAATTACATAACCAACCCACCAGCTTTCCCCAGACCACGGGGGGCACTTTAGAGCCTGGAACAAGGAGAGATGAAGTGAAAAACCAACAAAACCACCGCCAGTAGCCCCCGCGGCTCCCTGCTGCCTCGGAGTTCCCCTGTCAGCCGGTCCCTTCTCCCTCCCTGGCCCGAGAAGTGAAGGAGCGCGGCCACTTTAAGAGCAGGAAGGTGTTGTTTTAAGGGCCTCTAAGCCCCCCTTCTCAATTTCAGCTTGGAGCTGAGATCACATCCCCCCACGGCAGGGCAGGCAGGGACAAAAGCCATTTATCAACCCATCTGATAAAACGCCCGATGGGCTGGATCTTTATCTCCACCGAGCTGAGATGCACACGCTGCAAACTCCACCGCGCCAAAAGGGGGACTTCGTTTTCAAGGAGAGGGTCATTTTCTATTTAATTTTTTTTTCTTTCATTTCTTGGGAAGGAACCAAATCAGCCTGTCAGCCAGACCGCTTTGTAGATGGAGAAACTGCCTTTTAAAAAAGGGGGTGGGGGTGGGGGTGGGGGACTAGGACTCCCTGCTGTGTGACCCGCTTCGGGGGGGGGGGGTTGTCTCCCCAGGGCGGGCCAGGGGGCAGGAGGTCCAAAGCTCTTTGGGGCACTGACACCCCGCCCCCCTTGTCCTGGGCCTGGGCCTCCCCAATGGAATCCAGGGCTGGGAGCAGGTTAGGGCTCTCCGGGGCACCCTCGGGGATGCAGCTGCTGAGCGTGAACTGAGCGCGCTGCACCCGGAGGCCGCCGGGGCCACCCGAGGCAGGGCCAGGGCGGGGAGGTAAACTGATCCCGGGCCCCTTCCGCCGCCGGTGCTGCCTGCCGGCATGGTCCCCCCGCCGGAGCGGCAACTTGCAGCCTGGACGGCCCAGTTCTGCCAGTTCCTGAAACCCAGTTGGCTGAGGAGCAAAACACAACAACGCAACCCCGGTCTCACTCAAGTTCTTTCTTGCAAAGCTCCGCGGTGCGCGGGGGCTGCGAACCCGCGTTGGGCTGCGGAGCGAAACACACTCGCATTTTCGCCAGAAGGCGCCTCGGAGCCTCCCCGCACCATGGCACCAGCCGGGAGATTCCGCCTCGCCCCAGGGGGCCCTTGGGCCCCAACACGGGGGCTTACGTGTATTTCTCAGCGGGAAGAGTAAAGTGGGTATAAAGGGTTTAACTGGCGTTTCCCAGCTGTGAGCAGCATATGGCGAAAACGAAGGCAAGTTTTATGAAACATTATAAAGAAAACAGAGCAGGGATTTAAGTTTCGGGCCTTCCCCTCCCCCCCGAAAGGAGGGAAAAAAAAAAAAAGTCAAGAAACTGGAGCGTTTGGGAACGAACAAATGCTTCTCTGTGGAGTTGGTCTCCCTTCCCCCAACAAAAACAAGAGGTCCGGGCTCGGAGGAATTTGAAAGCAGCGATCTGCCAAAAACATTGTGAAAAACTATGGGGGATTCATTGGAAACAGATGGGCTTTTTCAGCTTTAATTCTGAAATTCTCTCGCTTTCTGACACAATAAAAACAAACAGGGCGACGCGGGATGTTATCAAACAGGAATACGGGCTGCGAGGAGCCCAGTCCTAGGGCTCGCGGCGTGGCCGGGACCTCAGGGGCGCCCCCGGGGCCACCCCTGGACACCGGGCAGGTTTGCAAAGCGGTGGGTGAGGAGCCGGGGAAGGTGCCCCCGCTCCGCGGCCGTGCCTCCCCTGCGCCCCTCCCTTCAGGGCCTCCAAGGGGCGCGTCCCTGGTCCCCCCTTTCTGGGAAGTTAGGAGGCACCTTCGGCCCAAGAGACCTTTCCGTCCGGCTTCTTTTCAATGCAGCCCGAGTAGGGTCCCCCCGGGTTTCCCAGGGCACCATCGCGTCTTCCGCGGGGAGCGGGAGAAACAAAGACCAGTGGAAAGGGGAGGCCAGATCCCCCAGGGGGGCGCCACCGACCCGCTCCGAGGCGTGGGGGGCTGCGAGGAGGCCCGGCCGCCGGCGGTGCCCGCGCCCGGGGCCAGCAATGCCTTACCTGCGGGGAAGCTGCAGAGAAGGAAGGCGAGGGTCGGCCAGAATCCCAGGGCTGATCGTCCTGCCCCTCTCCCCATACCCATCCATCCAGCTCGGCCTGTTACCACTAGCCTCTCCCTGGAAGAAGAGTTTAGAAGAAAAGCAGAAAATCAATCACGCTGCGCGGAAAAGGCAGCCTCGCTCCGCCGGCGGGAGCAGGAGCCGGGCGGCTCGGTCCCCCTCGGCCGCGGGCGCCCGGCGCGCCCCCTCCCCGCGTGCCCCGCCCTCGCCATCCATCACCGGGTCCCCTCCAATGTCGGCCCGGCCCCGCCGCCCCCGCCGCCGCGCCTCCCGCCCCCTCGCGCTCGGGTTTCAGCGCCGCCCGCGAAGGGTGGGGGAGCGGGGCGGGGACCGAGGCGCCCGGCTGTGGCGCTGGCCGCAGGGACCTCGGGGACCCCAGGACACGGGGTGCGCCGCGGCTCCCCACGCTGAAAGGGCCCAGTCCCCGGGCCGGCTAGCCCTGCAGAGTGCTAGGGCGGCGGCGCGCTCCCAAATTTCCCCCTTAAATCTCCAGCCCAAGTAGAAACTGTGTTTGGAGACAAACCCCGGGTCCCCTTTCCAACTAGACTGCCGTCCCAAAGCCGCTCATGTCTCGCTCAGAGGGGTTTCCCGGTGCAAGCGGCTGCAGATCCGCTTCCCAAATTGTCCAGGGTTAGGCGGGGTGGCCCTTGGGACCTCAGCCAGGAGCACACCTGGAGGCCCGCCCGCCGTGGCCGTGGCCCTGGCCACCCACCCCGCCTGGGCTGGGCTGCCTCCAGCACCCCCTCCAAGCGCCGCGCTGCCTCCCCTAGCACTTGCCCTGGCTGCGCTCCGGAGCTGGGGGCCTGCGGGCCTGTCAGAGGCAGGAGGGCTGCCACCCCAGAGGCGGCATGGAGACAGCGGTCCCCGCGCTGCTCAGGGCCCTGCCACCAAGGCGGCTCTCCGGAGGGCATCGGGGGTGACGACTCCCTTCACGCGGTCGCCTGTTTTTCTAGGAGAAAAGTGCCTCCTCCCCAGGGTTCCTGAGCCCCGCGGCTCTCCTGCCCCAGCTCCTGGCCTATTTAAGAGACTGGCAGCTCCCCCTGAGCATCCTTTGGACGGAGTACAAATACGCCAGAGCAAGTGTTTTCAGTCAAACCAATTCCTCCCTTGGCCCCCTCACCTCACTTCCAAGCCTACTCATCTGGTTCTTTGGAAGAGAATTCCGAGTTTTCATCCAATTTCGATGTTGCTCTTAAGCACTATCACAGTCCTCGCTCGCTGGAGGCCACACAGGCTGCAGGGCGCTCTGCCTGCCAGGAGGGGAGTCTAGCTCTGGGAGGAACCAGCTCTGGGCCTGGGTGAGAGAAGCAAGCCGTGGGGCTGCAGGCACACCACAATGCAGGCCCTTGACTCTGGCTCCAAAGCAGGCACGACAGGGCATAAGGCCGCAGCCAGCTGCTGGTCCCTTAGGACCACGAGGGCCTCTGCTCGCCTGCCTTTACAGCTGGGTGCCATCTTTCCCTTGAATAGTTAGCTCTCAGTCTAGCAGGTCCTGTCTAATTATCTTCCCCCTATGCTGAGTGTCACCGGACACCCTGGTTTGCAGACCGCTACAGGTGTGCCCACTGAAATCCAGGTCTCACGGGGCATTCCTCTCAAGGCTGGCCCAGCCTTGGGCCAAACCCACCAATGTATTCTTCAGAAGCCCAGGACAGCCCTGGCACACTGAGGCGGGCACAGAGCCAGGCCTGCACAGGGGCTTCTTCCAGGGCCACCCGTTCGCACCATCTGGATTCGGCCTTTCCCAAGTCAGCCCGAGCCTCCTGCTAATGAGAGAGAGGGGACCCATTCGTATTCCCACCGGCAAGTGCAGCACCACCACCACCACCTCTGCAGCACCTCCAGGCCGGACTGGACTGGCGTGGCTCAGTGGTTGAGCACTGACTGATGAACCAGGAGGTCACGGTTTGATTCCCGGTCAGGGCACATGCCCGGGTTGCAGGCTCGATCCTCAGGGTGGGGTGTGCAAGAGCAGCCAATCAATGATTCTCTCTCATCATGGATGTTTCTCTCTCACTCCCTCTTCCTCTCTGAAAAAAACAACAGACACAAAACCCTCCAAGCAGCCCCTTCCAGCCCTGCCCTGGCCGAGACTGAACCTCTGACAACAAGACTTCTGGTCACTACACCCCAGTTTCCTCATCTGTAAGGCGCTGGCTGATTATACAATTCGGGAGGGGCACGGCGCCACGGGCCCATTGGCATGTGGCAGCATTTCTGCTCAGGGATTGATTGGTATTCACCTGGACGGCAGGAACAATTCTTATGGCAGAAGCAAATCATCTGGGAAAGGTAATGCCAAGGGCTTTGTTTTTTTTCTTCTTACGAGAAAAAACGTGTGAGGTTGAATCTGGACATCACGGAAGTGGAGATTTGGCCTTTGCACGGTGTAGACCATCAGGAGCACTCCGGCCCCATCAGAGCAGCCCAGGGTTGTGGTGACCTAGAGGAACCTGTCTCTCCTGGCCAAACGGCCCAGCTTGTTGACAACTCCCCAACTCTTTGCAAGAGAGTAAGAAATTCTTGAAACGTTGGGTTTTGGAACTCAGCACTTCATTTGCCAGAGAAACTCAAAGTGTAGTTGACTTGAGACAAGCGGCTCCTGTTAAGAGTCTGACCACTTACGCATTCTCCCCAGGCCGTAGCCTGGGCCTCCTGGGAGGCACTTTCTGAACACTTGGTCCTGCGTGGCCTTTGGCAAGCAAACATTTTGCAAAGATCCCCTCCAGGATCCATTTTTCTTGTGAATTGGGTTATGTTCTCCTAAATGCATTAACGGAGACTGGTCCCTGCACACGCTTAGTATGCATTTGCTTGCTACCGCCTCGGCCCGGCCCGCGGTGAGTCACCATTTGTTTGCCATCCGTTCCATCTGCAGGCCTGGAACTAGCTGAGCATTCTCTGCTTCAGATGAAATAGGAACATTTAAACGAAGTCTGGGAGCACCAGTGGTCCCCGGGGATCTCCGCTGTTTATAATTCCTCAGCCAGAGAAGTACCTGTTTATCCTAATTTCTTTTTCTTTCCTGTCTCGAAGGGCAATTCCGATCCGTGGCGATTTCCCCCGCGCTCTGGAGCAACTTGCTGTCATAAGTCACCCCAGGGTGGAACTCTGTCAGGAGGAATTTTGGAAGTCTAAACAGAATTCGTCCGTGGGTTTCTCCCGCATCTCCGGGCCTGTCTCTACCTTCTCAGAGAAGATGGGTCTGGTTTCATTGTCTCTTCTCACAAAGTGCACTTGGCTTTGTCCAGTTAATGGGGACTTTACTTTTTAGTATACACTGAGTGGCCAGATTATGATGATCTCTGAACGCATAATAATCTGGCCACTCTGTGTGTGTGTGTATGTGTATGTGTGTGTGTGTGTGTGTGTGTGTGTGTGTGTGTGTATTAGAGGCCTGGTGCATGAATTCGTGCATGGGTGGGGTCCCAGCTTGGCCAGGGGGAGAGGACATGGGCGGTTGGCCGGCCTGCCTGCTGGTCGAACTCCTGGTCAAGGGGACAATTTGCATATTAGCCTTTTATTCTATAGGATAGACACTGAGTGGCCAGATTAGTATGCATTTAGAGATCATCATCATCTTGCCACTCAGTGTATATTCCACCAAAGCGACTATTAAAAATGGCTCTTCCTAGATGGCCGGGCGCCCATTGTGGGCAGGGGGCCCAGTGTGTCCGTCCTTGGGTGCAGGCCTGGTATGGAAGGACAGTTGCTCATTTTGGCCATTAAGCACCACTGCCATGTTTAAGGACCACTGGCCCCTTCCCTCCAGGTAGTCCCAGGGTAGATAAAAACACATATAAAGCCAATCAGTCAATCAATCAAGCTATCTAGCTATCCACCATTTTACCCAAAACCAGGGGGTCCTCAAACTACGGCCCACGGGCCACATGCGGCCCACTGAGGACATTTATCCAGCCCACTAGGTGCCGCTGCCTGTCCTGCTTAGCAGCAGACTCGTCCGGGGCCCGCAGTGCGCATAGGAATTTGTTCATATATATTTTTTTTAAACTATAGTCTGGCCCTCCAACGGTCTGAGGGACAGTGAACTGGCCCCCTGTTTAAAAAGTTTGAGGACCCCTGCCCAAAACTGTTAGCAACCTGCTGTCTGCTCCCTCCCCAGTGAGCACTTCCTGCTTTGTTTTCCTTCTCAGTTGGACGGTCTGATGCCCCCTTCCATCGTGGCAGGAGCGAAGCAGTCAGGGAAGAGGCGAGCTCAGCCAAAGGGGACGCACAGATGCTAGTACAGACAGGGTGACACATCAAACGGTCCACACGAGGAATGCCAAGTGTCTACCAGCTGCGTCCTCTTTGGGACTTCAGTTCCCATGGAAAGACGCTCATGTCGCTTCTCACTCGGAAGTCACAGAACGTGCACTTGTCTCAAATCCCACTGCAGAAGGCAAGTAGCCCGCCAGAAGTCATCCCGCTGACTTCCAGTGACCCGGCTGTCACACCACCTCCGAGGAGCTCACCAACTCCTCCCCCCGCACCGGAGTATCTGGGTAAAATTCTCTCCTGTAGTAACCCTATTCCATCCATGCGCTTATTAGCCTTTTGCTCCGAACAGAAGTGAGGACTCCCCGGGCCTCAGCCCAGCTGGGAGGAGCCCGCTGGTGGCCTGTGACAGTTTCTAGGGTTGCATTTCCCTGATCTTTGGGTTTAAGCCTCTCACCTCCACCTTTTCACAACCTCTCCTTGACCTGGGAGTTTCTCAGTAAGCTCCTGGGGCAGTCACATTCTCTCTCTCTCTCTTTCTCTTTTTTTAAAGATATATTTTTAACTGATTTCAGAGAGGAAGGGAGGGAGGGAGGGAGGGAGGGAGAGAGAGAGAGAGAGAGAGAGAGAGAGAGAGAGAGAGAGAGAGAGAGGCGCATCAATGATGAGAGAGAATCACTGGTCGGCTGCCTGCTGCACACCCCCCACTGGGGATGGAGCCCACAACCCGGGCCTGGGCCCTGACGGGGAATCGAACCGTGACCTCCCGGTGCAGAGGTTAACACTCAGCCACTGAGCACGCCAAGAGGGCCCATTTTCTCCTTTGGTCCTTCTGGCATTTCTCCCTCCCGGGGTTGTAAACTCCTGTTTAACTGCAGTTTCGTATTTCAAAAAAAGTCTCCCCTTCTTACTTTCCTCTTGAGCCTCTTGCCTGAGACTCCAGAGCGCACCTACTATCTGGTCATCAGCGTTGAGATGGAGACTTCTAGACATTGCAGTGGATATGGACAAAGAGACATGGGGTATGGAATGACTCCACCCCTGGCTCAGCAGCTCCTGGGTGCCCTGTCCTATTGCGACACCCTCAGCTTCTCTATTTAAAAAAATTTAAAAATATATATTATTTTATTGATTTCAGAGAGGCATGGAGAGGGAGAGAGAGATAGAGAGGATCATCGATTGGCTGCCTCCTGCACGCCCCCTACTTGGGACGGAGCCTGCAACCCGGGCATGTGCCCTGACCGGAAATCGAACCGTGACCTCCTGGTGCCTCGGTCGATGCTTAACCACTGAGCCACACCGGCTGGGCTATACCCTCAGCTTCTCAACCTGCGGAATCATGGCCTGCCTGCCTCGGGGTGATCTTCTGGCTCCAGGGACTCCCTAACTCTAGGGAGCCAGTGAACTGGTGTTGGCTGGGTACCTAACTGGCCTGCCCAGCCATGACCAAGTGAACATGGTGCTGAACAAGCAGGAAGCGTCATTTGAAGAGTGACATTTTGTGCTTTCGTGTCAGCCTGAAATTCTTTAGTAATAGGCCCCAGCAACCCTCTACATACCTGAAACCACACCTTGAGAAAACACTTAGTAGCCTCTTGTTCTAAAGCAGCTTTTGGGTCCCGGTGTCAAGACGCACCAGGTTCCCGTCACGGAGAACAGACAGCCCAGTGTTTACCTCTCCCCATTCCAGTATGTTCTTGGGAGAAGAACCAGCTTGGAACCACTTACGCACCAAAAGGCAAGCGTTTGAACGGACAGTGAGCCTGTGTGTCTCTCTCAACCAGCAGAAGGCTGGAGTTTTTGGATTAATGAACCGTTTGGTGCCAAGCACAAACAGCACAGACACTTAGCAATGGGGAACAGATAACCAAGTTATTCATCAAGGTCAAAATTGTTTAGAGTGGCTTATGCAAAGCTGAAGAAAAGAAGCTCCCAGCTGATGGGAGGTGGGGAAGGGTGCCAATCCAGAAAGAACAAACGTGTCAAGTGTATGTGACTGTCCCCTCCACCTCCATGGCTTTCTTTTTAAAATTGGTTGGAACCCCGAAGTCGCCAAGAATAGAAATGGCAGAGAGGCTCAAACCTAGGCCTTGTGATGCCAAGCCCAGTGGTTTTCCCGCCAAACCACAGCTGCTCCTTATCATTAGCCAGAGCTTTTTACTGTTGTTGCTAGTCAAGTAATACGCCTTGTGCGTATTACGATGGATCATGAATTAGAAATGGGAGTATGTTTAGGGATCTACTGTTTCCAGAAACAAATACAAGCCTACTAACATTTTAAGAAAAGTTTCCCTAAACTATCTCCCTCATCCCCCTAAAACCCTACTTAGTAAATGGAAATAATTATAGAATTCCTTTTCTTTCTTTTGGATGCTAAATGGTATTTTTAGGCCAAGTTTTATTTTATTTTTTTAAAAAATATTTTTATTGGTTTCAGAGAGGAAGGGAGAGGGAGAGAGAAACACATCCATGATGAGAATCACGGATTGGCTGCCTTCTGCACACTCCCTCCCGGGGATCGAGCCCGCAACCTGGGCATGTGCCCTGACCGGGAATCGCACTGTGACCTCCTGGTTCATAGGTCAACGCTCAACCACTGAGCCAGAGGTGAGTACTGCACACCAAGAAGTTTGGGTAAACCTGTCCATAGTATCAATTCATGGCAGTTCCTTCATACCACAAGCCATTCAGAGCACGCCTCAAATTCAAAGCTAGGCGGGCTTCTGCCCCTAGAGACTGGACCTTGACCTTGAAAGGAAGGGCTGGGCAGCACCTTGGCTTGGGTTTGCTCTGTCCTCACTACCTCTTGCTTCGGGCTCAGAATGGCAATATATTCCCTATGAGGTCCGAAGTTGGTAGATTCCAATAGCATCCATATATTCGTGAAAAATCAGACACTTGGAGTTTAGGGATCGCCTTTCTCAAAATGCTCTCAACAGGGAAATGTAAAAACCCTGCAGCATGGGAAAGACTGGCATCTGGCTTTTTCTGACCATGTGATCTTGAGATGGCCAAGATACAACGCCAGGTGCGCTTCAGGATAATCAGGGAAGCATGTGGAAATCAGAATGTTGAGAATTAAGTATCAGACGATTTGAGCTGTGCTGGCTGATGTGAAAACAACATGAACGCCCATGAGTCCCGTTTCAGGGCAAAATGACCCGCCAAAGTCAGCAACAAGGGGATGAGGAGCAGGTCCGGACCTGTGAGGGGATGCCCCGAGGAGCCTCATCACGTCTACAGGTGAGTCTGACCTCGTATGCACCCCTGGGTGAGGCAGTCCTTTTTTTTCCAGTGCCCTGTTCACGCTGCTCCTCCATAGCACAGTAGCTAAGGGAAGGGAGGGCCAAATAAATAAATAAGTAAATGCCTGTCATTTGAATGGGGCTGGATACCAGACAGATGGGGAAACCTGGACCTCCCTTCCTCAGGTTCAAGTTCTGAGCAGTTTGTTGAGTGAATAAACAATGATGTTTGAAAAGCAAGGCCTTTGCCTAAGGAGCCTCAGGCACACGGCAGCCACGTTTGCTATCTGACCTTCCCTGTGGGGTTGTAAGTCAAGTTCTCGGACGGGGCTCTTTAAGGGGGATTGCCTTTTCAGCGCACAGACAGAGCAGGTGCCAACGAGCCCGCGCTGGTCACTGATGAGACGTTGGTTGACGCTCAGTTTAGCTTGGGACTATCCCTTCCCTTCCCGTGGCGGGCAGACTGCTGGAGAGGTGGGTGATCACACCTCCGAAGGCGTGGCCAGCTTTGGGGGTGTGATAAAAGCCAGCGCTTGAGTTTAATGCATTGGGTAGCGAGGCTGCAGGGGGAAAAGCACTTTAGATCTGCAGACCCCGGGGCTGTGCCCCTACACCTCTCTGGCCTGTTTCTTCTTCTGAGAAATGGAATACCAGCACATGCGGGGACACTGGGAGTGTGGCTCAAAAAACTCCGTCCCACCGTTGGGAATGCTCAGTACGTCTTCAGTTTATTTTGCAGCTCCTCATCTAAGAATGCCTGCGCTGGACCCCACGCTGGGTGGCTGGAGAGCCGTATGAAAGGGTCGTACTAACAGGAGCTACTCACGCCTCCATTCTGTATTACTACGCACACTGGGGAGGCAGCGAGTTGTGTGCCTAGGGAGGCTTGGAAGAGGAGGAAGCAGACAGAGGTTTCTCAGCGAGGGCCAGAGAAACCCTCCTTGAGGAAGTGCCACGTTCCTGCAAGACCCCTTTTTTTGGGTCACAAATGCGGTTATTGAGTAAATACCTGCAAATGGAGAGACAGTTTGAGGCAGCTTGGGGGGTGGGGAGGCATGCCATCCACCTTTCTCCATGTCCATTCAGAGAGGAGGCATCTGCCCGCCATCTGGGAAGGAATGATGGGAGCAGGGCTGGTGAGAAAAGGAGACGGGGGCCTCCCTTCCCAGCATCCCTGCACAGAGGGTCTCACCACCAGCGGGCGCAGGACACTAACCTGCAAGGAACCAACGTCCCTGTCAGAGCAGGGGCACCCCGCTCATTGCTAACAGCAACACCCAACCCCAGAGAATGTGGAGCCTTCCTCCGCTCTGCTCCAAACCCAGCAAAGCCTGCCCCATTGTTCCTGGAGACCAAGTCCCTTATAAAGGGGGCTTGCCTATCGCCTGCTGTGGCGGGTGGAGCGGCAGGAAACCTCTTCTTTGTAGATGTACAGATGGCACAGTTTGGCAAGAGACCTTTCCAAGTGCCCTTCCGACACAGCCAACCTGCTTTCCAGGGATCGTGGCTCGATTCCCCGGAAAACCACTCGGGAGAAGAGCAAGGTCCGTGCATGGATTTCCCAGCTTTCTGCCCTAGGGGCCTGCAGATCGGGCACCCTCTTACCAGCAGGTACCATTTTCTGTTTCTGCTGGAGGATCCTAAAGCCAGATGGACAAGGGGTGGATCTCCTTGGGGTGGCCGCCTGCCACTCAGCACGACCTGCAATTCTGTCCCTTGAACTCGGAAGCGCGGGGCTGTAGACACGCAGGGGATTACTCTTCCTTGGAGGCCAGTCCCTGCCTCCCCACCTGCCACAGGAGATAACCTTTTGTAGAGAGCACGCAACTTTGCAGCCTCAGGAGCGGGAAGCTCAGTTTCCTCTAGATGGCGCGATTTCCCCTAATTCGTCCGCAAGACACCCTGTTTATAAAATACACAACCCAACGCCTTCGGAAACCACACGGCATAATAACAGCTCCAAGGCCCCATTAAAAATCACCATTTGGGGGAACTGATTCTACCTCCGAGCAAATGCAATGTAAATACATTAACAGGATGCATCCCCACTTCGACCCTCCCCCTAAATACAACTGTCCCCCTGTCCGCCAGGGCAGGAGCCGGGCGCGGAGTCACCGCCCTGCATGGCCCCAACCACCACTTAGGGATGCAGGGACACTTGGGAATCCTATCCCTTAGCGCTCAAGCCGAGTCCCGCGTTTTCCGGCGCACCTGCGCTCTCAGCAAAGGACCGCGGGGACCGGAGCCCAGACCAAGACCCGCCCCAATGCCTCGAGCACAGGCGCTCCGGCTCTGCAGCCGGCCTAGGAAGTCTGGCGCGGGGCAGGAGGAGGGAGCCCGGCGGCCCGCTTCGTCCTAGGCTCCCAGGAGGAGATGGTGCAGCGGGAGAAAGGGAGGTCCCAGCCCGCACACAGTGGAGACGTTGCTGGGCTGTCCAAGCACGCGTGCTGCCGGCTGCCTGGGGAGAGTCTTTTAGGAAAAAAAGAGCGAATACCAAACCACAAAAACTTTGCTGCCAAGAGCGAAAGCCATTGAGGCGCAGCGAAGCTCCAAATCTGGGCAAGATGAGATGTGGGGTTGGGAGGGACCCAACCAGTGCGGTGGCCCCTGCAAGTGTCCGAGGCGCCTGGGGGAGCCGGAGCCAACCGGGGCCACTTCGCTCCCGGCCCGCGCTTACCTTGGCGGCTGCATGGGCGAAGAGTGGGTGCCGGGGCGCCGCTCGTCCGCCCCGGGGCGAGGAGGGAGGGGCGCGGCAGGCGCAGGTCCCCGCCGCCCCGGCCGGCTCAGCAGCGGACCGGGGTGCGCCGCCTGCTCCCGGGCTGCATGCTGGCGAGCGCCTGGAAGAGCGGGCCCGGGAGCGAACGGCTAGTGGGTCCTCAGCCCAGCGGCTCGGGCGGCGCAGCCCGCGCTCGGAAGACAACTGCAGAGTCGGATGGCTCGGGCCACCCCCTCCCTCGCCCGGCCCCCGCCTGCCGCCTCCAGCGCGGTGTGGCGAGGTTCCTTTGCGCGCAGAGGGGAGGGGGCGGGCCAGCGCCCCGGGCGCGGGCGGGGGGCGAGCGCCAGCGGAGGAGGAGATGGGGTGCGGGTTCGGATTGCCCCGCCCCGCCGCACCCTCCCGCAGGAGCAGGGGTTGGGTGGCTGCGTGGGGGGTGCGCACGGGTTGGGGGTGCGTGGGCCAGTGCAGCGATCCCCGAGACACCCCCAACTTTCCAAATCTCCCGCTGGGGTGTCGTGGAGAGCACGTTTTGCCCCCGCAATTCCACGATGATGGGGGGTTACTGTGAGGTCTCAGCCCTAAGAAGGGCTGCTGCTCTGCGGAGACGCACCTTTGTTCTAATTGAGATGTTTGTTTTTTAAGATTCTGATTTTTAAAAATGTATGTAATATGTATGGAAATATGTAACACACGCTGCATTCTTTCTTACGGTTTCACCTAACTACACAACTCCGTCTTATCTAGAGTAAAAAGGAGACCGCACCACGTCCCTCCCCACTGCAGCCGCGCCCTAGAGGTAACCCTGGGTCAGGGTGTGCCCCGTTGCGGTTCCTCCCAGCCCTGGCTCTGCACTTTTGCACGCACACGCACCGATTGCAAGGGGATTCACACGGGCTTTTCCAAAGGATGTTTTAGCATGCAGCGCATGCACACACCCACCCGCGAGAACACAGCCTCGTTACTTCAGCAGCGGTACGTCCCCAGACGCTTCCAGAGTCCCGGGAAAGACCCTCCCTGGGAAACAGCTAAGAACCACCCCAACCCCATGTGCAAATGGAAGAAACCCCGCCTGGGCGTGAAGTGAGCCTGAACGCACAGCTCACGCCCCAAGGACCATCGCGTCGCAGGGGTAGAGAGATCTGCTAGTGCATTTCAGACAGGATTGTGACCTTCCGTTCTTACAGAAAGCGAACTGCCTTGGATTTTGATGCGATGGGGGAATCTTTGGGTTTGCAAAATGAAAAGACAGCATCCGCTTTAAAGCACGATCGTTATCGATGCTTGTGGTCTGGAGGGATGTGCTTTGAGCACAACAGCCTGCATCTTATGGGCCAAGTGTACTGAGAGAATCTGTAGCTGGGATAGAAATCAAATGTAGCTGGGATTTAGCAGGAAGGGGCCGGGTCCTGGGATGGCTGGTTTCTATAATTAGTTCTGACCTTGGGCAAGATAGTGGGCAAACTGGGACACTGGAGGAGTTGTACTGGATGTTGGGTGAGCGTGCGTGCGTGCGTGCGTGCGTGTGTGTGTGTGTGTGTGTGTGTGTGTGTTCCAGCCCTAATATCCGGTGAAGAGCTGCTTTTTCACCTTTCAGCTAAGCTTTATTGTCAGTGCCTTTCTTGTTTTGTTAAATCCTCACCCGAGGATATTTTTCCATTGATTTTTAGAGAGAGTAGAAGGGAGGGGGAGAGACAGAGAGAAACATCAATGTGAGAGAGACACATCGACTGGCTGCCTCCTGTACACTCCCTGAACAGACCTGGGGATCGAGCCTGCAACTGAGGAACCTGCCTTTGACAGGAATCGAACCTGGGACGCTTCAGTCCCCGGGCCAACGCTCTATCCACTGAGCCACGCCAGCCAGGGCTCAACTAAGCTTTATTATCTCCTTGGGAAATGGCTCTCCCAACACCTCAAGCTTTGCTTCCTAACACTGATCTTGCTTTGCAGTTATCCACTCATGAGGGTGACCCCTCCCAGGTAGGAGGGCAGGACCAGGACTGCGTGGGATCCTCCGTGTATCCCCGGCACTTAGTACAGTGCCTGCTGGCACATAACAGGCACGCTGCAACATTCTGGGATGCCTAGCACCCAGGTAATAGATTTCTTAGTGCTCTTCCAATGTTGCTGGGCATTTTCTGAAAGATCTGTAAGTGGAAACATCTCATTTTGAAACGAAGCCTTTGCGAAGTGCCCAGGAGGGTTTCCCCGTCGTGGGGGACAAGTAGCCGGCTGTCTAGATGAGAACAGGCACTTCTCAGCTCAGTCACAGGCTGCACAGGCGGCAGGCCGGCAGCTATTTACCTTGATGAGCGTGCGCTCCTGTGGAGAAGACAATGAATATTAATGCTGCTCATTAAGTCCTTGATTAAGTTGGAACCAGGCATCCGCCATAATACACAGATGAGCACTCAGAGTTGAATGAGGCCGTGGGGTGTGTTTAGGGTGCAAATTAACCAATGTATGGGCTTTCCACTGACAGTCTAGAAACAACCCTAATAGAAAGTGCCAGTGAAGAACGCACGCCTCCTTTACTGCAAAGGGCCGGGATTCCTGAGAAATGTGGACCGGAAATAGGCTAACCTGGGCTGAAGGGTTAAAAAAGTAAGGTCATCAAGACACAAGTGGTGAGGAGTGGATGAGCTCAGTGCAAGAGCAATGTCTCTAGTTGTTTTTCTCTTGTCCAATGAGTATTTGCTGCTAAGGGAGAGGTTACAACCTGGCTCAGTGGTTAGAGTGTGTAGGCCCTCCCTCTGAAGGGTCTCGGGTTCGATTCCCAGTCAAAGGCGCGTACTTGGGTTGCAGGTTCAATCCCCTGCCCCATCGCCCTCCCTTCCACTCTGAAAATCAATGGCAAAAAGAAAATACCCTCAGGTGATACGATTAAGATCTACAGCCAGGCGACTTTACCTGAAGTAGATCATCTCCTGCAATGTGGTGGGCCGCATCTAATCAGTCAAAGGCCTTAAGAGCAAAGACTGATGTTTTTGAAGATGAAGGAATGTTGCCTCAATATTGAAACACAGAAACCCTGTCTGACTTTCCAGACGGCTGTCCTGCTCAACCATTTTTTTTCTTTTTGTCAGCCCCTACAAGCCCCTTTCTTAAATCTCTCTCCATATGCATACTGCTTCTGGCTCTCTGGAGAACCCTGGCTAATACACCATTCAAACAGGCCCGCTCGAGCTGTATGAGAAGTACGCATCCGTTCATTCACTCCTTCATCTAGTCGGTAATAACTTCATTGAGATAAACACAAATATAGCATCGTGGAGGCACTGTAAAATATCACAGGAAGTGTGACGGACTCAAAGTGTGTTTCCCTGAAAATGCCTAGGAGATCCTATGAAGCAACCAGGTAGCAAGCATCAGTGCAGCTCAGAGCTAAGGGGTCATTTGTCTAACACAGTGGTCCTCAGCCTTTCTAAAGCCGCGACCCTTTAATACAGTTCCTCATGTGGTCGTGACCCCCAACCATAACATTATTTTCGTTGCTACTTCATAACTGTAATTTTGCTACTGTTATGGATCGTAATGTAAATATCTGTGTTTTCCGATGGTCGCGACCCACAGGGCGAGAACCGCTGCTGTAGAGCCTAAGACCCACTGTATTAAAGGGTCGCGGCGTTAGAAAGGTTGAGAACCACTGGTCTAACTGTAGGTTTGGTTAGACAGTGGCCCCTTTTCTGGGAATTCCAGAGTCTTAAACGCTAATGCCTAGGAGATGAGAAGTTTAGCAGAGTGTGTCATAACAACGAGAACCTTCTTTTTCTCCTGGCTCCTTTTTCTCCGGGGCACCAATCTTCAAATGCTGTGATGTTAAATCTTTTTAATCTGAGCAATGTTTTAATGGGGCAAAATGACCTTGGGTTGCTCTGGAGATGGAAGGTGGGGAAGGAGGCGGGAGAAAGCCAAGAGCGAGGAGCAGAGGACACGCACTGCCAGGTCAGAAGGGTCTGGTTTTAAACCCTGGCTCTGGCACACAACATCGTTAACTCTCGTTTTCATGTTTCTAAAGTGGAAAGACCTTTCCTTGAAGGGCTGGTGGGGACTCACAAAGTTCAATCATATAAAATACCAAGAACGGGAGCTTGAATTGGCCAGTGGGGATGCAGCAAAAGGCAGCCAGCCTTTCCAGGTCTCCGTTCATCTTCTCTGCATCCAAGACGGCAAGAAGCTGACCTCCTGTCTTAAAGCCAAACACAAGCCGTACTCACTGTTTCCAAGCTGTGGGTGACACCTTTCCAGAAACGAAGAAACAGGTACCACCAACAGGTGCCGCATCTCACACTCCTGCGGCAGCTGCAGAGCTTCTTGGCATTGATGTCACCCCGTGTCACCCAGGAGAGCCGCCACAGGCTTGGGGGGGGGGGAGGTGGGGAGTCAGCGCAGTACAGCCCACCAGCCAGGTCACCAGGTCTTTGGGGTCAGGAATGAGCTTGAGTCCGGGTGCTTGCGCTGTGTCTCGGTCTCAGCTGCCCTGCTGTAAACAGGAAAGTCAGGCGGTGTTCAGACAGCCGGAGCTGACATTTACAAAGCGAGAGCTGTTTCTCCTGCCATCACCAGGGATTACAAAGGAACGCATCTGATCACAAAGGAACCCACAAGAGGACTCCCTGGGATTAGCACAGTTTGTTCAGGCACCTTGTTTCTTGCTTCTCAAACTTGGTCCGGCTTTAGAAGGAGCTGGGGCTCTTGTTAAAAGTACAAGTTCCCGCCCTAACTGGTTTGGCTCCGTGGACAGAACGTCGGCCTGCGGACTGAAAGGTCCCAGGTTCGATTCCGGTCAAGGGCATGTGCCTTGATTGCGGGCACATCCCCAGTAGGAGGTGTGCAGGAGGCAGCGGATCGATGTTTCTCTCTCATTGATGTTTCTAACTATTCCTCTCCCTTCCTCTCTGTAATAAAATATATTAAAAAAAAGAAGTGCAAGTTCCCAGCACTCACTCCAGGGTTAGTGAAATAAAAACCTCACAAATTAAGGCGTGGGCATATGTATTTTTTTTTTTAAAAAGCTACATGGTTTGAACACATATTTGCACACCCACGTTCACAGCGGCATTATTCACAACAGCCAAAAGGGGGAAGTAACCCAGCTGTTCATGGGTGGGCGAATGGAAAAGCAGAATTGTGGTACATACATATAATGGAATATTATTCAGCCTTGAAAAGGAAGGAAATTCCTACATGTGCTACAGCACAGATGGACCTTGAGGACATTCTGCTAAGTGAAATAAGCAGATACATACTGTATGATTCCACTTATACGAGGTACCTAGAGGAGTCAAGTTCACAGAGGCAAAAAGAGTGGTGGTTGCCAGTGGCTGGGCGGGGGGAGGAGGCGGGGGAAGAATGGGGCCTTGACGTCTAATGGGAACAGACGTTCAGTTCTGGATGACAAAGTAGTTCTAGAGATAGATGATGGTTGTGCAAAGGTGTGAATGCATTTAATGCCACCGAACTGTACACTTTAACATGACAAAAAGTGGTACATCGATGTGTATTTTACCACACACACACATCTCACCGGCTTTACTAGCACAGCGAGTGTGGGAACTGAAACTTGAGACTACTTCGCCATTCCAAATGCTTATTTTCTGTTCTTTCACTTAATCCTGCACCCTTTTCACCATCTCAAGGCGTCCATTTACACAGGGATGTGGCTAACGTGCCCTGACAGACAAGGTAGCAGGACGGGGAGGTGGAAGGGTTTCCTCCCAAGACATAAGACCCCTCTCTCCTGCCTTCCCATCCGCTGCACCTGTCAGTGTCACCTTGGAGTGTAAGGACAGTACTGGGGGAGGTGACCCCATTAGTGATGTGGCCCAGCCTTCTCTCCATCTCAAGAGCTGCCACCTCTGACATTAAGCTGCCTGGACAAACAGCCTCCTGGGCACCTCAATTCTCATGAGTTTGGAGCATGAGGGGAAACTGGGACCCGCAGCCTTCCTCCTGGAGAGAAGGGTGGGGGTGGGGGGCAAAGTATAGTGACTGGAGAGTTCAAAGGTCAAGACAGAAAGGAGGACAGATTCCCACGGACCCGGTGCTCTTGCACAGCCATCTGCTGTTGCCTGGGGTCAGAGGCACATTCCCCCACCTTTCTCCCTTCTCCAGATGAGAAATGTCACCCTTGAATTAAGGCAGTGGTTAAATACCTCTAAATAATTCATCATTTCTTTACATTGCGGGCCCTCTGCCTGCGGATGCCTTTCTCGTTGCTTTTGCTTGTCTTTTTCTCTTTTTAATTCAAAAGCGGTATTAACAATTTATGAGCACCCACGCGGACACAAATACCCGTGCTCACTCGCCTAGGGAGAGGTAGCGCCCTCCCCCCCCTCCCCTCCCCCCGCCCTTCACCCTTCAAGTCAAAATCAATACCAGGGAAGTCAGAGGCTCGGACATCAGCCTGTCTCTTTGCTGCTCCTTTCCGAACAGAAACGAGGGCCAAAGCTGTGCATAGAGGTTCGGCCCGAACGAAGCTCAAGAGCTTTTTATTCCCTTCAACAACTTTGACAGGCGTGGGGTCCCAGCAGATTTCAAATAGGGCAAGAATACATTTTGTGACAAAGAGCGCCCGCCGAGGGGAGAGAAAGTAGGAAACGGAAAATGCAATGCGACTTTCATTCTGCCTTGACTTCCAAAGACGGGAGGAACAGGAGGAGGAGCTGGTGTGGAAGGGAAAGCCCTGGAATATTTGGAGTCCTTCTTAGAAAAATAGCTGACCCTGGAAAAGCGGGCAGGCAGGCAGCGCCAAGGGGACCACGGGTGAATGTTTGAGGTGGGCAGATAATAGGCATTCTAAAGAAAATAAGACATACCTATATCATACATGTGTTACTATTCATCCTCACCTGAGGATATATATATATATTTTTTTAGAGAGGGGAGGGGAGAGAGAAACATGGATGTGAGACACGTCCATTGGTTGCCTCTCCCACAGCGGGGGCTGGAGATGGAGTCTGCAACTAAGGTACATGCCCTTGACCTGGAGGTGACCCTTCCGTCTGAGGGCTGATGCTTTAACCGCTGAGCCAAACCGGCCAGGGCTGACTGCGTGTATAGAATGCAACTGTTGCAGAAAGTGCAAGGCGGGGAAAACGATCAGTGGGATTATCCTAAGAGGAACAGGGAGGAAGGACAGGTTAGGTGGGAAAAATTCATTGTTTTCTGAGTCTGTTTCAGAATCTTAAAAAATTTCTGCCATTTGCACGTTTTACTTTTTCAGAAAAAAGAAACCGGTAAACAAATAAATACATGGGTACACAAAGTGGGGACTGATTTTAAAAAGTTTTTCTTTTTCTTTTTTAAAAAATCGATTTCAGAGAGGAAGGGAGACAGAGCGAGATGGAAACATCCATGATGAAAATCATTGATTGGCTGCCTCCTGCACGCCCCACGCTGGGGATGGAGCCCGCAACCCCCGCATGTGCCCTGGAATTGGGCATCGAACTGTGACCTCCTGGTTCGTAGGTGGACACAGCCACTGACCCACACGGGCTGGGCAAGTGGGGGCAGCTTTAAAGAGGTTTAATTTGTGGTGGCCGAAAAGAAACCGGAAATGCACTGATTATTGGTAAGAGGACGTGTGTGTATTCCTGCTTCGTAAATATTTTTAAATCTTACACGCATGTAAAAACCCGGTTCAATTACGCTGAGCCATACAAAATGACTTTACTTGTAGGTCAAAAAAAACAAGGTAGAATCTGGACTATTTTATGTTACATGGTTTAACCGAGAGTTTTTCACTGGGGCACCACAGTGGTTCCTTATTCTGGGAGATCCGTTCCAAGACCCCCAGAGGATGCCTGACACCCCAGATAGTATTGAACCCTATACACCGTGCATCTTCTATCCATACCTTTTCACTAAAGGAAGCATGTGTGGCTTCCCCTGGGCTTTTCCGAATGGCCAGCGGCACCCCTTCGGCCCTCCGAGGCCATTAGGAAGTAAAACAGCGTTCAAGGGAACACAAGCACCCAGAGCCCGCCACGGTCACGTGACCACCCAGCCGCTACTGCGCGATGAATGTGGGAAACGCGGGAAACGTCCGCCAGGCGCAGCTGCGTGAAGGGAGCGTCAAGTCCCAGCGGACAGAACCAATCACGCGGGAGGAAGCAGATCGCGCGGGACGGAGCAGGTCACGCGAGACTTCGCCACGCTTCTCAACGTGGCGCAGCGTAAAACGTATGCATTGCTTATTTGTGGAATTTTCCATTTAGTATCTTCAGACCGCGGCTGTCAGCGGGTAAGTGAAACTGTGGATGGGGTTGCGGGGAGTGGGGGGCACCATGTACCGACGTTTTGATAATTATGTTGTCTTGCGGGACTGTCCTGTGAGTTGTAGGCTATTGAACAGCAAACCAGGCCTCTATGAAGCCAAAACCCGAGCGGCACCTCCCCAGTTGTCACAACCTTTCATGTTTCCTTCTTTTTTTTTTTTTTAAATATTTTTTATTGATTTTTTTACAAAGAGGAAGGGAGAGGGATAGATTTAGAAACATCGACCAGCTGCCTCCTGCACACCCCCTCCTGGGGATGTGCCAGCAACCAAGGTACATGCCCTTGACCGGAATCAAACCTGGGACCCTTCAGTTCGCAGGCCGAGACTCTATCCACTGAGCTACACCGGTCAGGGCCCAACCTTTCATGTTTCCTATGTCTCTGGCACATCTGCCAATATAATTTGTGGGGCCCAGTGCAAAATAAAAAGGGGGAGGCTTGCACAAAAATGGTTAAGACTTTCAAGACAGTGATGCAGGAGGATTAAATCAGGCGTGGGGCTGGGGCCCTTCTAAGTGTGGCTCCCATCCCACCGTGCACCTTACACACCTATGAAGCGGACCGTGGTCTCCAGACACTGCCAAATGGGAGCACCACTGGTTTAATTGAATGTATGCAGGGCTGCATATAAACACGCTCAGAGGCCTAAAGCCCATCTTTTTAATTTTTTTAATTTTTTAAGAGTAAAGTTGCACAAAGTCTTAACAAATGAGACGGTAGATCCTCACGGCCTGCCACCTGCTGTTGTAAATGGCGTTTCATTGGAAAACAGCCATGCTCACTTTTGTTGATACATTTTTGGTGGCTGCTTCCCATTGTGGCCCCAGGATTAGGAAGGGGCGACAGAGACTGTATGGCCTGCGGAGCCTCACACGTTTATTATTCGGTGTCTTCCAGAAAACGTTTGCTGACCTTGTTGTAGAGGATCACGCCTTCAACCTGCCGTGCTGGAGGAACGGATAGAATGAGCTAGTGTCTCGGGTGTAATCCTTTAGTCCTTATTATCCGCACAACCTAGAACAGTTGTGGTTTTTGTTGGGAGGCAATAGACACCTACTCTGGCTTGTTTAAGCAGAGGAGAATTTATAGATAGCATATTGGGGTGCTCAGAATCAATGGGTGGCTTAACTTGTTCAGTGTGTGTGGAACGGACAAGAAATAATACATTGTCGTCTTTTGGGGGCTTGGGAGCCCTGTTGGTACTCAGAGAAAATTATCTGAGATATAATTTGCCAGGATGCAAGCTATTGGAGTGTTAAAAAGAATCGCAGGCTAAACGAAGGTAGTGTCTAGGTGAGTCGTTTTTATCCAAACATGTCCCTTTTGATTTCTAACATCCTTTTACATTTGTTACTTTCTTTTTCTTCATTTTAAAAAGATGACATTTTGGGGGTGAAGTGTTTGGTGAAAGCAGTTGAAAGGAAGGAGGTCTGATGGAAACTCAAGTAGCTTTGCATGAGTAATAATAATTATTATGATGATAGGTTTTTTTGCCTAAGCCTTCTGGGTGGGTAGCATTTGCAAATTAAACACACTATAAAATATTCAACCCCTTGCCACATCTCGGTTGCTTTGCTTAATCCCCCTGCACAGGCTCTTGGGCAAGCTGTTCCCTAATTAATTATTAAATTCCCATTTGCACAGTGTGCACAGGATAATGAAATTCCAGCAGGCCCCGAGAAAAGCTAAGCGTCGCCTTCTGGGGAAAGCTCCTGGCTTTCCCGGGCTTGGGTCCTTCTTCTAGCCACGGGTCCCTTCCCCTGTGTCTCCCTCAAGGACTCATTGAGGATTTGGCCAGTGACAGAGGCTGTTCTGACCTTCTGTAACCCAGGATTCCACGATTCTGGTCTCAGCCCCATCCCACCCACAGCTCGGCCACTGAGGAACTATATGGCTTTATAAGGAAGTTCTCAAACCCATCCTAGGCTTACTTTACGGACGGCCCCTAAGGTTCATTGTTATTCCCCTATTACTTCATTTTTGGGTGCGTTTTTTCCATGGAGCAAAAGATCAGTTTTCCACCAGTCGTTCAGCAAGGTGTTGTTTGAAAGCCATGCCGTCCTCCCTGTAGCTCTGAAAAACAGACCCAGAGCACACGGAGAAGGGAAGGTGGGCATCTTGGGTGAAGGGGCAGAGTTGCTGTGGCAGACGACACTGATGGCTGGGTATGGGGGCGAGCTGATGACCCTGGTGTAATTTGGGGCTCCCCAAAGTGGACTCACTAATGTGCAGACTGAGGTTTTTGAGACATTTCATTGTGGTCTCCTCAGGCTGTTCTCGCTGGGAGCTGTGTCTTTGGGTGGAGTTTTTGTATTTAAAAACCAGCACTTAACCCGGTCAGTGTAGCTCAGTGACTGAGTGTCAACTTATGAACCAGAAGGTCATGGTCTGATTTCCCGTCAGGGCACATGTCCAGGTTGCGGGCTCTATCCCCAGTAGGGGGTGTGCAGGAGGCAGCCGATCAATGACTCTCTCTCATTGTTGATATTTCTATCTTTCTCTCCCTCCCTCTCTGAAATCAGTAAAAATATATTAAAACAACAACACCCAAAACCAGCACTCACTGGCCAATGTTTTCTTGAGATACACAGAAGAGAATTATTTGTAAAAAGGCTGCTAGTTGAGATTTCTTGGGGTCATGTCAGAGCATCTCAAAGTTTTCTGTCCATACAAAGCATCTGGTGGTTTTGTTAACATGCAGATTCTGACTCAGGGAGCCTGAGATCCCACATTCCTGGGGAAACTCCCAGATGTTGCTGATGCTGCTGATCCATGGACCACACATTGAGTAATGAGAGGTTGGGAGACAAGAGCAAACTTGTAAATAGAGGAGAAATCAGACTTACAAATGAAGGGGAAGATCCAACATGCGAAGCTCATGTGTACTTTTGTTTTTTTAATTAAAGGCATGATTAGCAGAGACTAGCACAAAGCCAGTGATAAACTTCTTTCTTAAGCATATTATTATCACTTTTACATTTCAACTAAATGTTACAATTTAGAAGTGGATTTAGAGCTGCGTCTGTTGTTGACCTGATGTAATTGTGAATCTGCTTTTATAGCAGCTGGGTGAGACTTTTAGGATATTTTACAATCTCTCTGACCTCTTTCTCCATCTGTCCAATGGGGATTTTACTAGGACCCCTGGAGGTTGTATAGCTGGTATCACTGGGTGTGGGCCTTGGAATTACTTTGATTTGGGTTCATATCTTAGCTTTGCTACTTGAGTGTTGTTTTTGTTTTGTTTTGTTTTTTGTTTTAATGCTTCCCTGGGCCTCGTCCTCCTCATCTGTAGTACAGGATCCCACTAGACCTGTCTTAGAGGATTGTGTGAGGAATCAGTGGGGCCTGGTGCGTGGCGGGTGCTCACCGTGGTAGGAACGGCGGAGGTCTGTCAGCCGGTGGATACCCCGCCTTTCAGCCGGTCTAAGATGAAAATGCCTGCAAAGGGGCCCGGAAGAGAAGGCGGGTTGAAGGTTTGGAGTCCATTGTTCTTCGCTTTCACATTTGTGGAATGTTCACTGTGGTACAACTATCATGTGAGGCTCTGTGGGGCACTTGGATAGCAATCTGAAAGGGAGCCTATAAGAAGGTAGTTGAAAGCCTGTTGGAAACAAAATAAATATCAAATCAGACATACGTTTAAAAAAATAGTCTCTGTGAGGCTGACTGATCCGAATGGCCCATTGGTTAACCAAAATCATGAGGTTATTTGACTGTGAGTTGTGAAAATAAAGGTCTCATGGAGGAGCAAAGAGTTAAGTCGCAGCGGCAGCCTTATTGCTGACGGCCACCATTTCTGTGTTGGGATCCTCAGAAACTCCAGTTCTCCAACTGAAGTAGCAATCAAAGCAGCGCATGCAGTGCACCAGGAAATGTGATACACCCCCCCCCCCCCCATTTTCTACATGGCAAGACAGTGCCATGAAGAGTGGGCAGGGGTGGGAGCTGAGTTAGAGGGATTTGCATGGGTTGCTTGGATGTTCGGGAGTGGGCCTGCACCCCAGTTGCAAACGGGCGGCCTGCAGGCCACGTTCAGCTTGCAGATGTATTTGTTTGCCCGTAAGCATTTTTTTTATACTTTGGATTAGCCACCAACATTAAAAATATTGGACATTTTAGCACTGGCTGGTTTGGCTCCGTAGATAAAGCATGCCTATGGACTGAAGGGTCCTGGGTTTGATTTTGGTCAAGGGCCCGGTCAAGGGCTCGGTTGCAGGCTCAGTCTGCAGTCCTGGTCGAGGCACGTGTGGGAGGCAACCAATTGATGTGTCTCTCTCACGTCGATGTTTCTCTCTCTGTCTCTCCTTCTCCCTTTCTCTCTCTAAAAAATCAATGGAAAAATATCCTCCGGAGAGGGTTAACAAAAAGAAATTTGGAGATTTTATATGCAAGTCTAGATTACCAACTACAAAAATGAAGTGAGTAATTCTGGGCTGTGTTCTTGTGTGGTAGCAATCTGTTGGCTCTGAATGAAAGATGGGCCCATGAGGTAAACAGACCCGAGGTAGGTCAGAGTCTCCGCCCGGATTGCTTCCCCATTCGCAGTCTCTGCTTAGCCTCTGTAGGCATTTTAACCTGTGACTGTGTTGTATTTTTTGCCAACTCTTTAATTTATCCTCTAACGTCTGCTTGAGGGCAGATAAGCTGTGTTCTGGATTTTTGCCCTTCCAATATCTCCATTCCCTTAAAGGAGCCCTAGCCAGTGAAAGGAACACCAGACTGTGGAAATCAGAACAGCTGGGTGTAGGTCTAGGTGTTGGCCGTCTTTTGAAATCTCAGCTCCTTTATTTACAAGATGGCAACTCATAACAATTAAGTGGGCAGTCAGTGGGAAGTCCTTTTGAACTCTGAAGGGTAGTAGAGACATAGAGAATCTCGGGAGGGAGAATGGAAATGTTTTGCCTCCAGACTGGTGAGGGAGATAGAGTTGATGTAGACAACTACACAAAATCATATATTCTAGAAAGATGTTCGGGGACGGGGGCAGGTGCTTGATTCTGTCTCAAGGTGGGAGGCAATCCAACAGGCTTCATGGAGGAGGTGACCAGCTGAGTTTTGAGGGAATATTTGGCTAAATAATCTAATGCTTCCAATAATTAAAATGTACAGGCTTCTGGGTAGCTTATGGTAGGAATTATTCTAGAGCAGTGGTCGGCAAACCGCAGTTCGCGAGCCACATGCGGTTCTTTGGCCCCTTGAGTGTGGCTCTTCCACAAAATACCACGGCCTGGGCGAGTCTATTTGGAAGAAGTGGCGTTAGAAGAAGTTTAAGTTTAAAAAATTTGGCTCTCAAAAGAAATTTCAATCGTCGTCCTGTTGATATTCAGCTCTGTTCATTGAGTTTGCCCACCACTGTTCTAGAGCCATAGATTGTCCACTGGCTGTGGGGAAGAGGGCCCTGGCCAGCCCTCAAGTGTCCAAGTGTCCCGCTGAAGCTGGCTTGGGAAGTTCAAAGTGACAGACTGACATTTCCCCCACCAAGCCTCCTCAGTTGTTGGTGAGAGAAGAAAATGAACATTTGGGAAAGAGGACCTTTATGAGAAACTTGAAGTAGCCAGTTTGTGTGAGAGTCAGGACAGAGTTAAAAGCAGGATTTTGGCCCTTTCCGTCTGGAACCATCACTGTGCATTGATGCCTGGAGAAAATAATGTAATCTGATTGTTCCGTGGGGTCATTTCTGGGAATATGAAGACATTTCCCCAAACTGGAAATTGTGCACCAGGGGAGCATTGCAGTTCTTTGTCCTGCATCCTTCATTGGCTTCCCCTCCCTGGCCCCCTGCTCTATTCACAGCAGACACCGGTTCCCCCTGAAACTCGGCTTGCTTAGATGTGACCCACTTTTTCCCCCTTAGAGCTATATTAAGGTTGAAGATGCATTTGGCTGTTCAAGGCAACCCAGCCTGCTTCTCCTCTCTGCATTGCATTTGGCAAATGTCTTCTGCTGAAAGAATGCTGAGAATTTCCCTTTTCATCATGTCAGATCATCTGGCTTGGGCTGGCCCTTCCCCAGCAGCCCAGTGGATGCAGCTGGAGCAGGGTGGGGCCCAGGCAGATTGCTGAACTAGGAGCTATGGCCTTCCCTTGGCCTGAAGGTCACAGTGGAGTAGGGCTGACCAAGACCAGCGTGTCCTATGGGGTGGAGGAGACGCCCAGCTGATGCACAATTGGAAAGGGAGAGGGCACAGAGAGCTCTTCCCCAAATCTTCACTGGGGAGCCTTGGCAGGTGGGAGAGGGTGATGTGAGGCCGGAAGGGCTTGGCGCCCATAGGGACATTCATGGGAAGTTGTACATCTGGGGAAAGTTGGGGTGATCCGTCCAAAGTCAGCAGACAAGGCCAACCAAAATGCCAGCTGCAGAGTGGCAGGCTACAATTCAGAGAGGTTCGATTCTTTATTTGCTATATTTTGCACAATCTTTTAGAGGTTGAAAGTTACCATTTCAGAGCCTGACAGATCTGGATTTAAACATAGGCCAAATTGCCTCTTTTTGCCCCAGTGGCCGTACCATTTCTTCAGTTGAAGATACTGACTTCTAGAAGCAGACAGTTTACAACCCCTAAATCTGTCCCTTCCCAGTTTTGAGCCTCAGATGATACATGTTTTTGAAAAGTTATGATAATCAAAATAACTGATACATGTAAAGTTTTATAATTTTAGACGTAATTCTTCAGGAATGAGATTATGTGGACACGAATCAGTTAATACATACCACTTCCAGGCGTGATCTAATAGACATAGAAGAACCCCATAGACAGAGACAGTGCATGCTTTCCAGGCCCACATGGGACATTCCATAAACTGACCACAGTCTAGGTCTCAAAGTCTCAGGCCCTAAGGACTCCATTCTTCACAACTTCCCTGTATTCATGGGATGAGCCCAGCTCCATCGCTGAGCTCAGTTATTGCTCTGCACTCTCAATGCCCATAGTTCTTGGAAACTTAATGTCAAATGAGAACATTAAGCTGCATAATCTGAATGTATTGTAATACCAATTATGTAAAATTTACAATATTATTTTTTTTATGGATAAGTACTTGGATTAGTAAAAGCACAGAGACAGGGAAGGAAGGACTTACCCAACTAGGGATGAGTATTTCAGAAGTTACTTAAATGATATCAGAAATGTTGTGATACAAATACTTCTGAAACAAAGGTATTGTTTAAAAAATAAAAGATCTGAAATAAATGTGGGAAGTCTATATGTTAAATCTAGCCTGTGTATATTTAGAGGACTGTACAATCCTTTCATATTCCTTTATGTTTGAGATTATTACGACAAAAAAAAATGCAGTGTTCAGATGTCGTTGGTGTTCAGCAAATGTTAAGTTTTGTCCAGACAAGTTTTTAGTAGAGCATGCAGTGAGCTAAGGTGGGTGAGGTTTCCTTGGGCAGTACCCAGGATGGGGTCACATCCTCCTTCCCTGTCTGTGTTCTGTAAGGTATACTACAGGGCCAGGCTCACTTTGGGGGTTGGGACGGCAGCAGCACAGTGTCCTATGGTCTGCTCTCCCACGATCTGGGAGGCCCCAGGAGTACTGGAATCATCAGAGGCTGGGGGAACATAGCTGAGCCTCATTTCCCTCCATCCAGGACAGCCAGACTCCCTACTGCCCAGCCCTGCATGTCACACCTGTCTGGCCGGTCAGGGAGCGATGGATACTCCTAGCTGCCCCATTTCTCCATTTTTTTCTGCTGTATTATTCGTTAATACTCTGCCCTGATCTCCCCTTAGGCTGTGGACTTCCTTACCTTTTCAGTATAATTAGCAAACGTATTATACAATAAAAACATGGCTTGGTTTCCATGGTGATTTGCATGTTCTGTCTCATGATGCTTTCTAAGGAGCCTATCTTAATCTTCATCAGCCCTACCGCAGCTAGTCTCCACCATATCTCATTACAGGGAAAGTTTCCTTAAGAAAATATTGTATTTCCTAATGCTGCTTTCACCAGGGCAAAAATCCCAATGTATAGCATGGTGACTATAGTTAACAATATTGTGTTGTATACTTGAAATTTGCAAAGAGAGTAGACCTTGAATGTTCTCAAACACGCATGCACAGAGTATTAACTACTAGTATGTGAAGTGATGGATGTGTTGAATGATGTTATTGTAATCTTTTCACAATACATACATATATCAAGTCATCACGTTGTGCACTTCAAATATATAATATTATTCATCAATTATATCTCTGTAAAGCTGGGGGAAATTTGCATTTTTGGAAACAAAGGCTTCTTGGGTTCAAATTCATTAATTTGCCTGTAATGCAGCCTGTAATTGAGAGGAACTTGTTTCTAATCACGAATTTTATCATCAGCAGCAGATATTAAGCACTTAGCATGGGTGCCGTTCAGAAGCTTCAAGACACCTGGGATGTGTGTCTGTGTGGCCACTCCACGGTTATGTGCGGCGAAACCTGGAGGCATGCATTTGGAGACCTGTACAAGATGCACGTGGCATTTCAGCGTCCTCATGCACAGTTTGCAGATGGCAAGCGTTGAGAAATGGCCGGTTGGTTGGAACAAATCATTTTGAGTCCTACCCAGTGGGAGACAGGCAGCGTGGACACCTCTTAGTGAATATAGACTGGCACCATCCAGCTGCGTCTATGTCTGTGGCAGTAATTTAAGGGAATTTGTCATGGAGGAACTTGACTGATTGCAGTCAGTAAGCAAGAAGCTGAGAAGCCAGTCTGAGCTGCATGAGGGTCTCATGATTGACTTCTCTCCATTAACCCTCCCTGCCCCGGAACATCTCAAGAACAGTCTTAAGAAATGCCTGCCAAAGAGGCCTGTGATCCGATCCAGCACTGGAACGCATCTGGCAGGTTCCCTTCACTGTTGCTGCTCAAAGTGTGGTCCACAGAATGTCTGCTTGGGTCTCAGCATCAGCAGCATCTGGCCCTTGTTAGGAATAGAAATTCTCAGCCCCATCCCAGACAGACTGCATCAGAAACTGGCCCAGTAAGCTGTGTTCTCATCAGCCCTCCTGAGAATTCGGGTGCACACACAAGTTTGAGGACCACTGGACTCGGGCGAGACCATAACAGAATGTAAGTAGAGGCCAGTTTTCATATCTATCACGCTTTATTGTGGTCCGCGAGAATTAGGAATTGCGAGTGATGTGTCTTCTCAGTTCCCGTGCCCAGCCCCCTCCCCCCACTTCATTCCTCTCAGCATCTTCTCTGCCTTAGCATGCCACATCCCTCTGGCTTCACACCACAGCTCCTCCAAGCATAGCTCTCACTTCACACCCTACGAGGAGAGTTCTGTTTCTGCACATATTGCAACTGCCAGAATTGACAGAAGTGACATTTATTATAAAACATGTATTTCATTTTATCACATCTTCCAGCAACCAATATGACATTTCTTCCAACCCCAAACGAATCTAGGAATAGAAGGAGTTCAGCAAGTAGTGTTCGAGGGCGACATTTCTTGATTACTCCACTCTCTCGTGACAGAGGAGTGGCTCTGACTTTGACAATTGAATTAATAGTCAGCATTTCATCTATTAACATTTAGAACTAATCAGTATTTATAACCATCTCTCCCCAATACAACAAGTAGAAGAGCCTTGGTGCACTTAAAAATCCTATTTACATCAGCTTTTGTGAGATAGAATTCACATACAGTACAGTTGACCCCCATTTAAAGTATACAAGTCAAAGATTTTTTTTGTATATTCACAATGAATTTTAGTACATTTTTATCACCCCCAAAACAAACCCTGGATCCTTTAGTCATCACCCCCTAGTACCTCTTTCCCCTAGATAATTATGAATCCATTTTCTGTCTCTGAATTTATCTATTCATTTCAGTTATTTCCAGTAAATGGGCTCACACAATATGTGGTCATCTGTAACTGGCTTAGCGTAGTGTTCATCCATGTTGTACCATGAATCAATACTTCATTCCTTCTCATGGCCAGATCTTTGCATTTTACTTCCCTACACCTTTATCATCACCTTGCCACTTAAGTTGGATTTTAGTTGTAGACAGTGCATACTTTCTTTTTTATAACAATCAATAGTTATTTACAGTTAGTTTCAGCAGCATTATTTTCTCCCCTTCACCTTGCTCACCCAACGCGGTTTGCTGCTCCCTCCCTGTCCTCTCCTGGTAACCTGGGCATGCCTCTCTCTCAGCTCTGATGACACTTCGTTGTCATTGTCTGCCTCTATCTAGGCTGTGAGCCCCTGGGAGCAGAACCTCTGTCTTCTCAGCTCCCATCCCCAGTGCATGCTTGGCACACAGCGGGCTCAGCAAGCCTGGCTGACTCACTGAATAAAGCAGCTGCATTGAAGATGTGTTCCCCTTTTCATCCAGGCTGCAGTGTTCTGAAGCCACAGTGACAGGGCTTGGTGGCGCTTGTAACCCTGATGGCTCGCTCACTCTGCCTTTCGTAACTCTCTAAAGCGAGCTCTCTGCCCCACAAATCAATCAAGGCTCACGTGATTGTTGTGCACTTCGGTTAATTGCAAACCCTATCAGTTCCCATAAAAAGCTGGCATTTTACATAAAGTTGAAGCAGGCCACTGGCTTTGAAAGTGCACGTGATGCGGTTTCCTGATGGGTAAGGAACTTAGGGGAATATTTATGACGCTCACGGATGACATCCCAGCTATTGTCCATGTTCCTTTTTATGGCGTCATAAAGATTGCTTTTTACGGTCAGGCTGGCTGACATCTTCATCAAATCCCCTCATGCGCACATGCCCCGAAGGAGCATTTGTGCAATGAGCAACATTTCAGCAACATTCAACAAAGCTTTATTGAGTGCCTGCTATGAGCTGGGCACTGAGTAACGGGGTTTGTCTCCAGAGCTTTCAAATCTGCTAAAAATATTCTCAATTTCACAAGCAGGGCAAAACAAAAAAATTGTTTGCTCTAGTCTCCCCTGTGGGGCCCACTGGGTGAAAATGCACCTAGAGCTGGCCAGGGAAATGAAACCTCTCTTCACGGACCTTCCAGAGCTCTTGAAAGGCCCGGTCTCCAGCTGGCTCTGGAGGACTTGCTCATTAGATTCTGCACACAAGCTCTGTTTCCTAGCAGCTGAGCCTCCGGGCACCCTGAAATCCCTCAGACCTGAGAACTTGCCTCGCCTAGCCCCAGAGCTTGGGGGAAGCACAGATGACCACCATCCCCTTCTCTTCCTACCTCAAATTAATTCAAAGGGATCCCGGCTGGCGCGGCTCAGTGGTTGACTGTCTACCTATGAACCATGAGGTCACGCTCCATTCCCGGTCAGGGCACAGTTCAATCCCAGTGGGGGGCATGCAGGAGGCAGCCAATAAATGATTCTCTCTCATCATTGATGTTTCTATCTCTCCCTTCCTCTCTGAAATCTGTAAAATATGTGTGTGTGTATATAATTCAAAGGCACCTTCAAAGCAGGGGGAATAATACCATTAGTTATCCCCTTTTCTTCTTCTGCAAATGGGAATAGTGCTGCCTTACCTCCCAATCCCTCACTGCCATCCGACCCCAGGCTACCATGCAGAAGTGGCTTGAAGAGATGGAGAAAGGGGACCGCCAGGGGAGGAGCATGTCAGGAGACTCAGCCAGCCTCAGTGAGGGGCCAGGCATGGAGGGGAAGGAAGACAAAGTTGGCATTCGTTCCAGAGCTTCTAGCCCAGTGGCCATGTGGATGGCAACTCCATGGACCACAGCAGGAGTTGCTTTGAGAGCTCTTGGCTCTGACTTTGCTGTAACTTCTGTGTCACCTCACACCCCTTCTTCACTCACCAAAGCCTGCTCCTCCTTAAGCCACAGTGTTTCTTCCTCCAGGAAGCCTTCCTGGCCATTAGAGGGGGAATAATTTCTCTCTCCTTAGTGTGTGTTTCTCACATCACTCCATAATCACTGATATTGATCCCTTTTCACTAGGTAAAAATGATGTGCCGAGGTGCCTGGGACATGCAGGCAGAAGACAGATGGGGCTGAAAAAATCTAGGTGGTCTGTCTGGAGGCCGAGGTCTGGGCTGGGGAGCTGATCCTAAAGGCATCAGGGCACGATGACTAGGCAGCAGGACGAAGACATGGAGGGGATAATCTAGGGAAAGTATAGGCAGGAAGGAGAGGGGGTGCCATAAGTATCCTATCTAACAAAGAGGGAATATGCTAATTGACCCTCACGCTGTTGGAAAGATGGCGGTGCCCACAGCCAATAAGGAGGGAATATGCTAATTGACTGCCCTGCCCTCAAAGATGGCGGCGCCCACAGCCACAAGATGGCAGCGCCCAGTCCCATCAGTCCCGCCAGGGCGGCAGGTGTGTGGCAAGGCCTCTGGAGTCCCCCAGCCGCCCAGGGCTGGCCTGAGGCACAGGCAAGCCTCAGATGTTGGCTGCCCAGCTGCCCAGGGCCGGCTGAGGCTTGTGCTGCAGGCAGTGGCAGCAGCAGAGGTATGATGGGGGTGTCGCCTTCCCCTGATCGCTGGGTTGCCTCCTGCCCCTGAGGGCTCCTGGACTGTGAGAGGGGCCAGGCTGGGCTGAGGGACCCCCCTCCAGTGCATGAATTTTCATGCACTGGGCCTCTAGTTGAGCATAATGTAGAATATATGTTGGACAACTGGCAATCCTTACCCAGGCAGTTTTAGTGCTCCTGGGCAAATGCCTATTGGGCCATCCTCTGACCTTTCATCCTCCAGGGGTCATTGTCACAGGTAGCTGAAGCCTCCCTCTTCCCACCTCCCCTTGCAATCAATGCCACCTCTTCCTCGAGCGCTGCACTCAGTACTATCTGCCTTTAATGACTGAATGGAACATGAAACACTCCACTCAAACAGCAACATTCTTTAAACGTGTTTCTTTCAGTGCCTGGTGCACAGCCCTGTTTGTAGGCTACCCCTGTCGTTACTGAGTAAAAGCATCTGAGGCAGAGCTGATGGGGACTTTTAAACTGGTGAGAAAAGCTATTGATTGTTGACATGCTGCTGGCTCCTTAGGTTTCAGATATCGATAGCTCATCCATGCCTCCTCCTGAGTGTTTAACAACTTGCCCTCTCTCTACTGGGGCATAACAAGTGCAGCTCCCGCCTTGGGAAGGAAAGAAGAGCTCCCCCACGGCACAGGGAGCACAGCTTCTTTGTTCCAAATAATCTGGGCTCCCCTGGCCCAATATTTATTAGGTATTCTTTTTCACCTTCAAACACCCCTTATGAGCTGTGGCACTCCCCATGGCACTGTTTCCAGATGTAGAAGACAAAGTTCTTTTCACCCCCTCAGTCAACTCTCCTACAAACTCAGGTCTGTCCTCTTGCCGGGGGAATGGGGGGTAAGGTGCGGGGTGTTGCTTGCTCAGTGGCCTGCCCTCTTGAGGCGGGTACCAGTGACCCTTGCAGGTGTCATTCAGCCCCAAGAAGCGCATGCGTTCTTGCTGCGCAGATGGCAGGAGTGTGCGCAGTCTACCGTGCCACCCAGAAGCTGTCATATCCTTTTGCTGCACTTACTGTTGAGTTCAGTGTGCTAATGTTTAGTCAGGATTTAACTTTGTATCTTTATTTATTATGAAATTAATGTAGTCACTTTCATATCATGTCCTTTTTTAGGTTTTGGTCTTAGTGCTCTGCTAGGTTTATAAAATAAATTGGATTGTAGTCCATCTTTTTCTGCACTTGGGAACAGTTTACATAATGTGAGAATTATCTGTTCTATGAACATTTTTGAAAGAACATGCTGACAGCAGTCTGACCCCAAAGCCTTTTTTTAGGGAGGCCGTTATTGGAGTCTGGTTTGCTTTCTTCCATGCTTGTTGGTCACTGCAATTTTTTTTTTTTGTTTACTTCTCTTTGAGACGAATTTACTAATTTGTCTTTTCTCAGAAAATGATTTGTTTCACTGAGACTTTCAAATATTTTAATATTAGGTTGTACCTCCATAATATTCTACAGTTAAAACACACACACACACACACACACACACACACACACACACACACACACACACACACACTCCCCTCTGTATCTGTTCTTATGTGTCAACTGAGCTAGGCTGCAGGCTCCAACAATTCAATTATGAAGCTAGGTGTTGCTGTGAAGGTAACCTGGAGATGTGATTCAAGTCTGCAGTCAGTTTACTTTAAATGATTATCCAAGGTCAGTGGTCGGCAAACTCATTAGTCAACAGAGCCAAATATCAACAGTACAACGATGGAAATTTCTTTGGAGAGCCAAATTTTTTAAGCTTAAACTTCTTCTAACATCACTTCTTCCAAATAGACTCGCCCAGGCCGTGGTCTTTTGTGGAAGAGCCACACTCAAGGGGCCAAAGAGCCGCATGTGGCTTGTGAGCCACGGTTTGCCGACCACTGTCCTAGGCCATTTGGGTGGGCCTGGCTTGATCAGTTAAAGGCCTTAAGACAGAGCTGAGGCCTCCCTGAAGGAGAGGAAATTGCGCCTGTGGACGGCAGCTTCAGCTGAGGGGTCAGCTGGAAGGTCAGCCCGACGCTCCTGACCGCCTGGCCTGTAGGTTTCAGACTTGCCTGGGCTGCCCCCATCATCACATAAGCCAACTCCTCACCGTAAATCTCTCACCTTCAATTAACACAAACGGTGCTCACTCCTGACTTCTGTTTATAATGAACTTCTGTTCTGTACAATCAATGCTGGTCCAGCCCACAAAATCGATTTTATATCCTATTGAAGGATCATAAGTTAGAGTTTGAAAAACTATACAATATTAGTGAAGTTTCCCACCTCCCCCCCTCCCTGGGAAAAAGACACTTTTCTAAAAGGAATTCTTGAGGGAAAATGCACCCAGCCTGTAACTGATGGCCCTGCCCACAAAGCAAGAGCAGGGCACTGCAGAGCAGCCTTGGGAGAAATGTGGGTGCCACCCCCAGGGGAGGGGCCAGGGCCAGAGTTGGTGACCCTGGGGTCAGCTGAGAGACAGAGGAGAGGTACCACAGCATGGAGGGATCAGGCTGTTCCTTCTCAGGAATAGAGAACAAGCCAGGAAAACCCTGGCAGGAACCCAGGTGGGAACAGCCTGCCAGAGCCGTGGACGAAGGTTTTGGCAGTGGGGACACTGTGGCTTTTGGTGGCAGGCTTCCCATAGAGACAGTAACTCAGAAGGACCTCACCTGCTGGTACTAAGTTAACTGCACATACCCAGAATGGAGGGTGGGGGTCTGAAGAACATAAATGGGAAAGAAAGTCTGAGGGTGTTAGCTTACCATGAGCGCCATCTGAACCAATTGTGTTTTTTAAAAAATATATTTCTATTTCAGAGAGGGAGAGGGAGAGAGAGATGGAAACATCAATGATGGGAATTATGGATCGGCTGCCTCCTGCACACCCCACACTAGGGATCGAGCCCGCAACCTGGGCAAGTGCCCTGACTGGGAATCGAACCATGACCTCCTGGTTCATAGGTCCATGCTCAACCACCGAGTCACACCATCGGGCAAGCCAATTGTGTTTTGATAAACACAGAGAGCTTGTAGGCGATGAAGGGTATTGCTTCTCCTTCTGCCATCTCTCCTCCATATCAGCTCTCCTGAGTTATATAAAGTAACAGGCTACTCACAATTCTCAAGCTGAAATACTTGTAAGGAAGGAATGTATGATATCCCAAATAAACCAGGAAGTCCGAAATTGTTAATCCTACCTAATAAAAGAGTAAATGCAAATTAACCCAACCAAGATGGCTGCCACCACAGAGCAAGCAGGAGGCTTGGGTTTCCCCAGCAATTGAGGAAGCCAAGCTTCTGCACACCGTGGCCGGCCCAGGCCTCCACTCAAGGCTACAAAGTTTCAATTATAGAAGATAAATAAATCCCAGATACAAGGGCCTCCGCTTGGGTCGCCAGGGGGTGTGGCTGGTCCGCAAACCACCACAGGCCCCTCGCCCAGGTCGCCCCACACCCCAAGGGAAACCCCACCCTGATCTGGTACACCCTTCAGGGCAAACCAGCTGGCCCCCACCTGTGCATCAGGCCTCTATCCTATCTAATAAAAGAGTAATATGCAGATTGACCATCACTCCAACACACAAGATGGCTGCCCCCATATGGTCAAAGATGGCTGCCCCCATGTGGACACAAGATGGCCACCACAAGATGGACAGCAGGGGAGGGCAGTTGGGAGGGACCAGGCCTGCAAGGGAGGGCAGTTGGGGGTGATCAAGCCTGCGGGGAGGGCAGTTAGGGGTGACCAGCTGGCAGAGGAGGGAAGTTGGGGGCGACGGGGCCTGCAGGGAAGGGCAGTTGGGGGGAGACCCAGGCCTGCAGGGGAGGGCAGTTGGAGGGGACCAGGCCTGTAGGGGAGGGCAGTTGGGGGTGACCGGGCCTGCAGGGGAGGGCAGTTAGGGGTGATCAGGCCTGCAGGGGAGGGCAGTTAGGGGCAAACAGGCTGGCAGGGGAGCAGTTAGGCATCAATCAGGCTGGCAGGGGAGTGGTTAGGGGGTGATCAGGCTGGCAGGCAGAAGCGGTTAGGGACAATCAGGAAGGCAGGCAGGTGAGCAGTTGGGAGACAGCAGTCCTGGATTGTGAGAGGGATGTCCGACTGCCCATTTAGGCCTGATCCCCATAGGATAGGGCCTAGATGGGCAGTCAGACATCCCTTGAGGGGTCCCAGATTGGAAAGGGTGCAGGCTGGGCTGAGGAACCCCCCCCCCCGTGCACGAATTTCGTGCACCGGTCCTCTAGTGTATAATAATAGGAGATAGTCATAAGTATGAGCTTTTTAAAATTGTGTCTTCCTTAGGGAGCAGTTTATTTGTTCTACAAGCATTGGTGAGCCAGGCAGCATGTAAGGCACTGGGGCCATGAAACTGACCAAGATGAGCCTATAAACGGCCCCGGAGGAGACAGGTCAGGAAACAACACAGTGACATGAAGGGCCGAGGAGGACGCTCATGCTGCGGCACAGAGGCTGGCCAGGCCCGGCGGAGAAGGTAGGAAGTGGTGAGCACCTTCCATGCACCAGGCACTGTAGGAGGCGTGGGGCAGTCAGCTGCCAGCAGGACAGAGGTGGAGCTTAGGGTCCAGGTGGGGAGGCTGATGTTAACCAGTCAATCCAACAAGCAGAAACGGTCCTTGCCATGGGCACGCCTGGCCATGAAGTCATGCTTTGTGGTTAGCGTGTGCCACAGTGCCAAGTTCAGGTGTCCCGTGGAATTCCTGTTCTGGAGGGGCCAACGAGTGCCGCCTTCTCCTCCTCTCCCTAGCCACTAACCCAGATCAGATATGCGAGGAAGTGGCATTCCCCAAGTAGTGTCCCTGGGTTAGAGACATCCCTCAGGTTCTCCTTGACAGTCAGTGAATGAAGTTGGTGGGAAGTGTTCTGCTTGCTTTTAGAAGCACAGCACAGCTCTCTTCCTTTGTCCCTCCAAAGAGCTTTCTTGGCCCACAGCATCCTAATCCTTGTTAGAGTTTGCTTCCCGACCCCCACCCTCCCTCGCTGTCCTATTTATAACTTTCAGCTGTTGGCAGGTCTGCAGTGCAGGCCTTTGGGGAGACATACGCACATCAGAATGCCTGTGAGTTGTCTGAGAACACGGACGGGCGATGCAGACACTCGGGCCAGGCTTTGCCCTCGGAATTTATGGTGAACACTTGGATTTGAGAGGTGGGGGTTTGTGATGGACAACGGTCCTGCGTCTGTAGCACAGGGAGGGAGGTGGGGAAGGCACATTCCACTCAGGCCGGAACTGGCTGAAGCCAGCTATTTGACTCAAATCAGTCAATAATTTTCTAGCAAAAATTAGAAATCATGGTTTCAGTTACAAGTTGCCTTAGCTAAAGTAACTTAAAACACACACATACACACACACAGTGGGATAGTTGGGAAAACGGGTTTTGGGCCGGTTTTGGGCCCTGCTGGTGTACTCAGTGATTGAGCATTGACCCATGAACTAGGAGTTCACGGTTCAATTCCCAGTAAAGGCACATGTCAAGGTTGCAGGCCTAATCCCCAGAAGGCGTATGGGGGCAGCTGATCAATGATTCTCATCAATGATGTTTCTCTTTTCCTCTTTATGAAATCAATCCTATCTAATAAAAGAGCAATATGCAAATTAACCATCACTCCGCTACACCCACCAGCCACGCCCACCAGCCAATCAGGAGCAAATATGCAAATTAACCCAACCAAGATGGCTGTGGCCATGGAGAGAGCAGGAGGAAGGCTTGGGTTTCCCTGGCGATGGAGGAAGCCAAGCTTTCTGCACACCCTGGCTGGCCCACTGCAGGCTACAAAGTTTCAATTATAGAAGGTAAATAAATCCCAACAAAAATGGCCGCAGCCACGGAGCTGGAGAGAGCAGGAGGCTAGGGTTGCCCCCAGCAATGGAAGAAGCTAAGTTTCCACAGCCCTGGCCTGCTTTGGCCGCCGCTTAAGGCTACAAAGTTTCAATTGTAGAAGATAAATAAATCCCAGATACCAGGGCCTCCACTTGGGTCGCTTGAGGCGTACAGCAAACTACCACAGGCCCCTCACCCAGGCCGCCCCACGCCCCAAGGAAACCCCCACCCTGATCCGGGACACCTTCAGGGCAAACCAGCTGGCCCCAACCCGTATACCAGGCCTCTACCCTATCTAATAAAAGAGTAATATGCAGATTGACCATCACCAACACACAAGATGGCTGCCCCATGTGGACACAAGATGGCCACCACAGATGGCCAGCAGGGGAGGGCAGTTAGGAGTGACCAGGCCAGCAGAGGAGGGAAGTTGGGGGTGACAGGGCCTGCAGGGAAGGGCAGTTAGGGTGGACCTAGGCCTGCAGGGGAGAGCACTCAGGGGGGACCAGGCCAGCAGGGGAGAGCAGTTGGGGGGGAACAGGCCAGCAGGGGAGGGTAGATAGGGTTGACCAGGCCTACAGGGGAGGGTAGTTAGGGGTAAGCAGGCCGGCAGGGGAGCAGTTAGGCATCAATCAGGTTGGTAGGCAGAAGCGGTTAGGGGCAATCAGGAAGGCAGGCAGGCGAGCAGTTGGGAGCCAGCAGTCCTGGATTGTGAGAGGGATGTCCGACTGCCCGTTTAGGCCTGAATGGGCAGTCGGACATCCCTCAAGGGATCCCAGATTGGAGAGGGTGCAGGCTGGGCTGAGGGACACCCTCATCTCCCCCGCCCCCGTGCATGAATTTTGTGCACCGGGCCTCTATTAAAAATATATTTAAAAATAAATAAGGGTTTTGAGCAGCTGGACAGAAGATACAGCTGAAGTTGGGTCATTAAATGTGTCTGGTGAGGAATGTACCCAGAGGTTAGTGAAGGTGGAGACTGATGGATGTGTTGGGCTGGCTTAGGTTTAAATCATCCATGCTAGGCCCACCCTGATAAGTGTAAATAATTCCAACTTGACCTCCACATTGTTCCCAGGCCTTCAGAGAGCTACGCATCCCAAATGCTTTTCCTGCTCATTGTCAAGGCCTGAAATAAACCCCATTTGAGAAATTGCCTCCAAAAGTCTGATTTCCCTCATCGAAAAAGCTGCTGGTGAAGTCTTTTCTTTTAATGACTTCCTTCGCTGTTCTATCAGTTCAGTTTGGCTCATGATTCTCTTTGGCCCATGAATGCAAAGATCCTGCTGTGGCTCCATCATCCAATTCAATTTTTTCTCTTCATGGAGGCCCAGATTAAAAAATGTGTCTCTGGTGCTCAGTATCTTGGCCTGGGATGAGCCTGCAGGGAGGCCCTCCTCCCCTAAATTTGTCTCAGACGTTAGCATGTCAAAGCTGGTTTTAGTCAAAGACAGCAGAGCCCCAAACCTTCAGTCTGGGGGAGTGGGTGGGGAGTGTTGAATCATTGGCCCAAGGAGCTTGCGTACAGAGCGATCTGGTCCATGGACGGACGTAGGCAAAGTGCCTGGAAGTCAAAACATTGTATCCAAAGCCATGTTGAAATGTATCTGTGTTTACTGGAAGGGGAGAAGTGGTAAATTTTGTCCGCAATCTTGTGGAATCCCTGATGTGAACTAGACAAGCATCGATTGCTCCCTCTTCATTGCTCTTTGTTCAAGTGGTTAGTTAAGTTTTCAACCCAGAGAGTCACCATTAGTTGTGCATGTGTCTCTCTCTGCGGCTTGTCTTGGCGTCAGAGGGCAGGGTCCGTTTTAGGTCAGTGCCATCTTCAGGCTGAGGAGTGAGGCATACGGTTATTGAGTGTGTGTATAATGGTTAATTTCATTAACTCAGCCAGGCTAAGAGATGCCCAGATAGCTGGTAAATCTTTATTTCTGGACGTGTCTGTGATGGTGCTTCCAGAAAAGACTAGTATAAGAATTGGTAGACTGGGTAAAGAGCACCCTCACCAATGCAGTGGCATCATCCGGTCATTTGAGGGTCTGAGTAGAAAGGTGGAGAGAGGGTGAATTTGCTCTCTCTGCCTGGGCTGGGCCATCCATCTTCGGCCTATACTGGTAGACATTGGCCCTCCTGGTTCTCCGGTGTTCAGACTTGGACCAGGACTTATCGGTACACGATTGGCCCCTGATTCTTGTACCTTTGGACCCTGACTGAATTAGCCCACTGACCTTCCTGGTTCTCCAGCTTGCAGACAGCTGCTCATGGGACTTCTCAGCCTCTAGAATGGTGTAAGCCAGCGATTTTCGACCTGTGTACCGCAAGAATGTTTAAAACGTGCAGTACCCGACTAGTTAGTCTGGGGCACAGACCTCTGTTCCCTCAGATTGTCAAATAAAAAATGCCAACAGCCAGTGCAACCACAGCTGTCTAGGGTGAATGACTCAAATTATATCTATTTTTTGATGTGTCACAGAATTTTAGTAATTTATGTGTGGTAAGAGATGAAAAAGGTTGAAAATAGTGTGAGCCAATTCCTATAGTATGTGTGTATCTAAGTATCCACCTATGAACCTGCCTATGTATTCATGTATTTTAACCCATCATTCACCCACAGCTTTCTCTCTTCTAAAAATAGCAGTTTTATTGAGAAATAACTCATATAAATTTACTATAAAAGTATCCTTTTATACCATTACATTTTCCCCTTTACCGTGTGCGATCCAGTGATTTTTATTATGTCAACATTCTTTCTTGATTTTTTTTTTAAGGAACAGATAGGTTCAATTTGATTCTGGAAACAGAAGCATTCAGTTTAAGAAAGATTTTTTTTTTTTATTGTGGTAAAATACATACAAAACATCATTTTAGCCTTTTTTGTTTTTTTGTTTTTGTTAATCCTGCCCAAGGATATTTTTCCATTGATTTTTTTTCAGGGAGAGTGGGAAGGAGGGAGGGAGGGGAAGAGAGAGAAAGAGAAAAACATTGATGTGAGAGAGATACATTGATTGGTTGCCTGCCGCACGCGCCCTGAATCGGTCTGGGGGGAAGCAACACTCTCACCACTGACCCACACCAGCCTGGGCCATTTTAGCCATTTTTAAATGCACGTAAAGAAGATTTTAAAAGGTCTTGTTATGTACCCCAAAGTGTGCAGGCAGACTGGGGAAACAAATGAGGTGAGAGATACACAGCCATAAAGCAATGCTTCCCAAAACGTCTGGGCTGAGAGACTAATTTTTACATTGTCAATACTTGGCAGACAGATATGTGGTCCAGGTACACATGACTAGTCGCAGCCCGGGCCACATGCACCTCTGCACGTGAGCTCAGTAGTGCCCAGACCGGCCTACATACACCCTGGTCGACCAGCTGGACCTGTTGATCTCATGTTTGGATGTCGTGGTAACTCCACATTGCACCACAAGTTCTTAAATGCTCCCTCTCAACTTGTGGACCAGCTGAGACCGGCACTGGTCCATGAATCACACTTTAAGCAGCACTTCACGAGAGGAAACTTCTAGAGGCCTCGTAGTTTTCTTCTTAGTTCTCTTTGTTACACACAGATTCTTTTCTCCCAGAGGGGTCCCAGTGCCTGAGTCACGTCCTGGGCTCAGCTGTGGCCTCCGAGTTTCCCAGCAAAGCCATGCTGCCTTTGGTCGGTACGTCCCGAATCCTGCTGACAGGTGGTTTAGGGCTGGAGCTGGCATGTAGCCATGAGCCTGCTCCTTGTCTACAGGGCTAGGCCCTCTCACACAGCCACACATGGTCTCTGTGGATGCTCATGGCTTCTCAGACACTCAGCAGACTTGGGGCCGGGGGGGGAGTGGGGGAGGTGGTAGAGCGGGAGCTCCCCGGCTCCCAGGCATTTGTTCCAGAGGGGGCAGTGGCCAGGTGAGGACAGTTACAGACACAAACTCGCAATAATAGCCAAGGACTGGAAAACCTTTATTGAGATGTAGCAGTCAAACCACAGAGTTGTTAAACAACCATAACGATGTCTTAAATAATCAGTTCAGCTGGTCTCTATTTAACATAATGGCTGCCTATTAAACCTAAATTAAGTACAGAGTTAAATGTCTGTAGGACACAAAAACCCCAAAATGACTGCCAAACCCAGAACGAAACCTCTCGCTGGCAGGAGCTGGGAACCGGGTCTGCCTGGCCTGGGTGCGCTCCGGCCTGGGTGAAGCAGGCGTGCATCCCGCTGCCCAGCTGTCTGTGCTCCACGAACAGTGTTTCCCAGGCTTGGGAGGGTGGGTGCAGGACAGGCTTTGTAACGCAGCTCAGTCCTGATGACGCCTCAGAAATGTTTTAGTTTCATAGACGTTCTCAAATATCCAGAAATATGGAAATGCCCCCCTGTGGCCTCGAATATGCCAGAATGATTGTTAGGTCTGTGTGCCTCTCCGTTCTTCCTCCCTTGCTATCGACAGGTCCTTGTCCCGTGCTGGGGCCATAGCTAGAGCCTTCCAGCCCCTGCAGCCTCCTTCCAAACCGTGCTCTCCCCTTCCACTGTCCACCTATTTACCTATTCATTCATTCATTCATCACGTAGTCATTCATTCACTCGAAAAATACTTCCTCTGCACCTATTTTGTGCTAAACACTTGAGTAGCAACACGGGGGAAGCAAGCAGAGACCCTGGGGCTTATGATTTGGTGGGAGCGGCAGCCATTGGTCAAAGTGCTCCTTCTAAGAAGCAATTCAACCCCTGACTCTTTGGATTGTTTCTCCCCGATCTCTTAGCGCCAAGAATAAGAGGTCCTATTTCTGTCTCCCTTCACTTCCTGCATCTGCCTCCTTCCTGCCTAGAGGCCAGCCAAGTCTGCCCAGTTAGTTTTGTTTTTCAGGGCACCTTCTTAGGACCACCTACTTAGAAATTGCCTGGCATGGTAGTGAGACACACATATTCCTCCGCACCTCCCAGATCTAGTGGAGGAGATTGGCAAAGTCAAGTATTCCCAAAAATTCAGGACAGAGAAGGAATATTATCTCTTTCCTCTAAGGATAGTTTCATTGCATATGGGAAGATATGGCCTGCCAGTCTCTTCTTCCTTCCTTTCTTGGGGGATGGCTTGGACCACTGGCATTAAAGTCTTGGTTATTCTGTATCTCTTGTGAATGTATTTATTTAGCTCTTATTTAAAAATGTCATCTAGAAAGAATAAACCTGGATAACACATCAAAACTAGATAGAAGCATCTGATTTGTTTATTAGGTCTTTTAAGTATGTTTGTGCGTAAACATTTGCATATTGAAATTTATAAATTATTTCATTTCTCATTTAGGACATTAGACTTATTTTTAAAATTATACACTTTGGGAGGTGATACATCTATACTTTCATTTAAGGATAGCAAAGGGGATATTGCAAAACATTTGCTGCAAAAATGGGATGTTGGGTCGACTAGATACTTTTGAGTTGTCATGTTTTAGGAAAATGCAATGACAGCAAATAAAACCAAAAGGCCAGCCAGAACTCCTAACCAAAGAGATGACATGTGCCCTTCATAGTGGCAGGCTCCCCGCTCGCCTCAAACAAATGCCAATTACACAGCCCTCCATGTCTTCATCTCCACTGGGACTGGAGTCCACCCTCCTCATCTTCCATGGCAACTGTTGCTAGGAAGATGCTCCTTCTCCAGCTGACCTTCCAAAGACTTGAGACCACAGCCGGCTGTTTTCCCGCGGAAGGGGATATCAAATATGCCCAGTAGAGTGATGGGAAAGCACGCGCAGAGAGCACAACTAGCCACAGCGTGCATAGGAAGCCCGGGATGGTATGTATAAGATATGGTGATCAGGAGGTGTTTGGTAATTGGCTGCCATTCCTGGAGGCTGGGGAGATAGAAAAGGACCGTTACACATCTATCCATGCACTTTCTTGTTAGCACAGTGAGGGAAGCTCTGCGAGGGAACCTGCTAATTCCCCCCTTTCATTAAGTCTGTCGGCAGCGTGCACATTTCACTGCTTCATTCTTTTGATACAGCCGAATAGTGATAATGACTGTGATAATCACAGCCACCATTCATCGATTCTTGCTTTGTTCCTGGCTTTGTCCTAAGTGCTTTTCCTGAATTACCTCATTTAATCCCCACAGCAACCCTGGGAGGGAGATCTCACAGGGTCCCCTGCTGTACGAAGGAAGACACTCAGCAGTGAGAGATGAAATCGCTTGTCCAGTTCATGTAGCCAGTGGGCACGGCCCTGCACTTGGACCTACTTGATGTTTGCTGCTTTCTTCACTGAATTTGATCATTTGCTTTTAGTCTGACACATACAGGTGACAGTGCATGCAGTGAGATTCACTCATTCATGCATTCATTCATTCTTCACCAGATGTGACCCAGGCCAGAGGCCAAGCTCACTGGGAACATGGGTGAATGCTACCCACACCCTTCCCCAGAAAGCTGGGATTCGGTTCTATGCAGAACTGAGCTTTCACTGCAGACTCTTCGGTGATTCTGGCCTCCCAGCCTCTTTGAACCCGTCTTTTAACATTTGCCGCTGGATTCTCGGTGCTTTGGTTGAAAATCTGATTTGGTCTGGTGGCGATGAGGCTCACCTTGGGTTTCAGACTTGTCCTCTAAATAATGAGGGATTTTCTCACGGTAACTTTGGAGCAAGGCAGAAGGAAGTTCTTGGTCTGTATTCAGGAGAAAAGTCTGTATTTTTGTTGTTCACTTTTGATTCCCATAGAGCGAGGTCGTCAGTGCAACGAGAGCCAAGAAACCAGCTCTCCAGAGCAGAAAGGGAGCTGGGAGGAAAGCGGGGAAGCTGGAAGGGAAGCCACGCCGTGTGTGGGAAGCTAAGCACTAAGAGGCTGGCAGTGGGAAGGACTGGAATGCAAGGAAGGTGGGAACGCCTGTGTCTGTTCACGGTGGCGCTCTCGGGCCCTCCCGGAACCTGGCTCAGTGTTTACCCGGAGGAGGGGACTCCTGCTCAGGTCCTGTGGGAAATAGACAAGGCAAGGTGGTTTGGAAAGTTGCACTGTGGGCACGAGGCACATGGTGGGGCTGGCTTTATTACAACTGGTCTGAGAGTCTTCTTGTGGCTGTGACCAGGCCTGCCAGTCTCTTCTTCCTTTCTTTTTCTGATTTCCTTTCACACATTCTGGATCATATGGCTTTTCAGGTCAGACAAATAAAAATGTTTTATGTCCCCTCTTTGCTGAGCTTGGGATGTCACTGTTTGCATACAGTCTGGAAACAGATGGAGTCTGATAGAAATCCCAGATGATAACTCAGACTCAAGAGCTCTGAAAACACCCACGCAGCATAAACACCTCTGAGCATATGAGAGACGGGGAGAGAGAATGAGAGAAATAGAGACAGAGAGGAACAGAAACACACAGAGAGAAAGAGAAATAGAAAGAGACAGGTAGAGAGAGACACATACAGAAGGAAAGAGAGAGAGGGAGAAAGAGAGAGAAATAGAGACAGAGAGGGACAGAGACATACAGAGAGAAAGACAGAGATAAATAGATACAGAGACAGAGAGACACACAGAGATAGAGAAAGATGGAGGAAGAGACAGTGAGACTGTGAGAGAAATAGACACATGCAGAGAGAAAGAGACAGATACAGAGATAGAGACACAGAGACAGACACAAGGAAACAGGAAGAGATAGAAATAGAGACAGAAACAGAGACACACAGACAGAGACACACAGAGACAGAGAGAAAGATGGAGAAAGAGAGACAGAGTGAGACTGAAAGAGAGAGAAATAGACACATAAAGAGACAGAGATAAAGAGACAGAGCATCAACTGATACCATCACAGTTTACACTTGGGTCAAGTTGTGCCAGGTCCACCCCGTGGCTTTCAGTCCCCGAGACAATCAGTTCTCAATCGTCTCAGTTCCTTGCAGCTGAAAGAATATGATGAAAACATGTAAAGCACTTAGCGGAGGGTCTGGCATCCCCTGAGTGCTCAGGGGTGGCTATTCTTTCCACGGACAAGAGCCTCTCTCCTAGCCGCCGCTTCTTGTAATTCCTCACTTGGATTTATAAATCTGTCTGAATTTCTTGTTCAAAAGAGGATCTTAGTGTTCAGTACAAAATGCAACAATGTGGTTTTGTTAAGAAACGGGAATCTAGGACATAGAGGAGGAGGTGGAATGACTCCTAGGCGCTGGGAGGGGCAGGTCACGTGAGCATGAGGGAAGGGGTCCCTGGTGCCTTGCCTTGTGGTGGTTCCGCCCTGAGGGCTGGGGTGGGAAGGCAGCGGGCATCAGGGAGTGCCCACCAGGCATGGGACCTTTCCACTGGCTCTACTGCCTCATCCTAACAAGAGCCCAAGTGGGCTTGGCTGGTGTGGCTCAGTGGTTGAGCATCGACCTATGTATGAGCTAGGAGGTCAGGGTTCGATTCCGGGTCAGGGCACATGCCCAGGTTGTGGGCTCAATTCCTGTTGTGGGGCGTGCAGGAGGCAACTGATCCATGATTCTCTCTCATCATTGATGTTTCTCTCTCACTCTCCTTTCCTCTCTGAAATCAATAAAAAAAAAAGCTGTCCTGTCCTCACTTCCGTTGCGTACAGTCTAAGTGTAGCTAAGAAATGACGGCACAGGATTCGAACCCAGGACTAGCTGGGCTCAAAATCACTTGATGGTTTCACACCACCTCGTTTCCCTCAGAGGCGCAGGAGCCCCCGACAGGAGAGAGTTTTTCCAAAGTAAAAATAGTGAGAAATGAGGAGAGAGCTGCCACCCAAACACACAGCCACGAAGACGCACAGAGGTGCCTTTGACCACACTCCAGGCCGCATGTCTCTGCCGCTGGGACAGGCACCACAGGCATCTGCCTTTGACTGGGACGGACCACGGCCCGGCAGAGACAGGACGCATACCTGTGGTCCGGGGCCTCCCTCCCAGCCCGAGAAATGCCATTTACAGATGGGATGACGGGGCAAAAGTGAGAAGACAGGAAGGAGAACAGTCAACAGACACACGGTAGGCATCCTGGGAGGTAGGGTCACAGCCTGGGGAGGGAAAATAGGCCTCAGCCACGGGTCAGGGCGTAAACACAGGCCCGGGGCCTGGTTTGCTGGAAGGACCGCGCTGGACTGGGCGGGATTGGCCGTGTGTGCTGTGGCTTCAGAGGGAGCGGCTGCTGGGGGTGGAGGGGGGTGCTGGGCTGAGAGAGAACAGGAGAGTGGACCTTCTCGGGGCCAGGCCCCATCTCTTCCTGCTCAGCCCTCCCGCTGGGCCAGACAGGCCTCAGCATGGGGCCAGCAGAGGCCTGTCACATTGTCGGGGAAGGACATTCTGGCCGGGAATGACCCAAGGAAGAGATTCACGGGGTCCTGGCAAGCACCTTCTCCTGCTGCTTCCTGCCTTGCATCCTCCTTTTCCTTTCTGCCTTTTCTAGTTAAAAACGATGCTGATGCTTAGAGTTGCTTGTCTGGGCATGGAGATGGCTTCCAACAGCCCTTCCTACCTATAGTCTTGGGACTGGCTAATGGTCCACCAAGCAGCAGTGCCTGCACTGTTTAAGAAAGCAATGGGAGAGGAAAGCCAGGCCCCTCAATTAGCCTGGTGCGTAGGGGCAGGTCTTCACCGTCTCTGCAGATCCTCTGTGGCCCGTGAAAACCCTCCTCTGGGATTCATCTGCCCTTTTATACCAGGCTGAGGGACCAGGCTTATCACAGCCTCTGCTTTGTAATTGTCACTTGATTGGCCCGATCAATACCAGCTCACTCACTCACTCATTCATCCTATAGATATATGTTAAAAATATATTTTTTTATTGATTTCAGAGAGGAAGGGAGAGGGAGAGAGAAACAGAAACCTCAGTGATGAGAATCATTGACCAGCTTCCTCCTGCACAACCCACACTGGGGATCCAGCCCTCACTCCAGACAGGTGCCCTGACCGGGAATCAAACTACGACCTCCTGGTTCATAGGTTGACGCTCAACTCCTGAGCCATGCCAGCTGGGCTGCCTCAGTGGTTGTAAACCACAGGGGATTTTGCTCTCCCCGCCCCCCCCCCCCCCCGCCCCGGGACATTGGCAATGTCTGGAGATACTTTAGGTTGTCACAGCTGGTGACATCTAGTGGGTAGTGCCCAAGGATGCTGCCAAACAGTCTAAGTGCACAGGACAGCCCTCCCCCCCCCCCCCCAAGAGCTGCCTGATCACAAATGTCAGTAGTGCTGCAGTTGAGAAACTGCTGCCTGAACGGGAAGCAGTCTTTAAAGTGGAAAAGATAGGAGGCTCTGAGACCTGGGGTGGGGCTGGGGGTGTGAGGGGCCACAGGGGTGCTGGGAGGGCAGGGTTGCCTTCTGTCTCTGTGTGTGTTCGTGTCGGGGCCCGGAAGGAGTTCCCAGCGCCTGCAGACACTGCATTACCCGTGTGAAGGCCTGGAGATGAATAAAGCCTATTTTGAAGGGTAGCTGGAAGTTATTTGAGCTGATGCTCACAAAATGCCAAACACAGTGCCCAGCACGAGGTAAATACTCAAGAAATATTAATTCTTCATTCCTGCTTTCAATGGGAAACAATTTTTCATTCTCCCTTCAGCCCTCTCCATCAGCAGGAGGATTCCTGGTGTGTGTAACCTGCCACTGCTGGTCTCATTTTTCAATTCTCTAATCATTTTCATGGTGTGCTGAATTCTGTTCAGTGTTCTCAGTCCTTCTGGTGTGGAACTGGACCCAGACTCCCCAGGGCCAAGGAGTGGGAGAACGATTGCAGAATTCCTGCACTGACACTCCCCTTTCTACACACAAGTGTGTGCCTTCTGAATGGCAACCTTATCCTGCTGACACGTAGCCGGCCAGCCCCGTGGGCCTGCCATCTGCCTCCTCAGATATGTGTGCCTTCTTTCTAGTTGTACAAGTCCTCTGTCTCCCCGGTTTTTATAAGGAAGAATTATCAGTAGTAATTGATAAGGAGGTATAATTTTTTTAAAGTTCAGGAGATAAATATAAAGAGGCATGAGAAAGCTATAGTTTAAAAAAATATATAGGTGGCGGGGGTGGGGGCAGGGGGGCCTGGGAAGAGATCAAAGAACTTGTATGCATATATGCATAACCCATGGACACAGACAATAGCGTGGTGAGGGCCTGGGCTGGGCGGTGGCGGTGGGCTGGAGGGGGTCAGTGGAGGAAAAGGGGATTTGTAATACTTTCAACAATAAAGATTTAATTAAAAAAATACCTAGGGAGGCTTTTGGTAGGAAAGAGAAGGTAACTAAATGAAGAAAGAATTGTGTCCTAAGTTGAAGGGCAACTTTGGGTGTTGCTAACCAGCCTTGACGGTGCACTGAGCAGGGGTGGAAGGGAGAAGCAAGAATGCCAGTCTGCCTTTTGGACTTGTGGCTGGTCGGCCCTTGGGAGTCCACGGTGTGGAGCCCTGAGGCCTAGCTCCCTGGCAGGAAGCAGCAGGAGAAGGTAGTCATCAGAGCCTGGGCTCTGGAATCATACAGACTTTGCTTTGATCCTGGCTTCACCACTTAGTGCATTGAGTGACCACGGGAAAATTATCTCCCTTGGTGTGGCTCAGTGTTGACCGTTGACCTATGAACCAGGCGGTCACAGTTCCATTCCCAGTCAGGGCACAGGCTTGGATTGCGGGCTCGATCCCCAGTAGGAGGCGTGCAGGAGGCAGCCAATCAGTGATTCTCTCTCATCATTGATGTTTCTTTCTCTCCCCCTCCCTTCCTCTCTGAAATCAATAAAAAAAATATATATTTTAAAAGAATCTAATTTGGCAAGAGTAAAATTGTCAAATTGGCAGTAATGATACCTCTTCCTAGTATGTGTTGTAACCCAGTGCATATAAAACATTGAATGCAGGTCTGGACACCTTGTAAATGCTCAATAACTGTTACTGATGAAAAAGAAGAAGATAATGACATGATTGTCCACTTAGAATGATCTGCTATGGTTGTCTGGTCTGGTTATATATGCATACATACAGGACTGCATGTCCATGAAAAGCTAATGCATACATATACTTGGTTATACACACATACATGTATATGAATGCTAACATACATTCTAACTTTCCATGCACTGCAATTATGTCCTGGAGCTGGCTTATGTGCATCTCTTCCCACCTCTGGGCTCAGGGACAGCATGCTGGTACTTGGCCATCAGGGGAATATTTTATAGTGTGGAAACTGGCAAAAAAAAAACCCCAAGTTTTTTCTTTTTCCCTCAGAGAGCCAGTTTACCGGCACATCACCCTGTATACGTACCTTGCACCTCCAATTAGACTCAGAGTTCCTTTAGGCTCAGGATGTGGGTATCCCCCTTTGATCCCCACAGGCCTGCATGTGTCTTTTGTACAGCAGGCTTCAAAGGTCAGCGTGAGTCCGCAGGACGGAGCGTGAGGGGATGAAAGCAAAGGAGAGGAGGCAGCAGGACCAGACTTAACAAAAGCAAAAGAAAACTTGTTTCAGAAAAACGGGTCGATGAGTAGCCAGGCAGGGGCTGAAGGATCAAGAGAGGGAATGCTTGGATGGATGAATGGCTTGGTGACAGGAAAGAAGGGCTCTACAAATAAATTCCAGAGAGAAAATGAAATTTAGGACAGCAGTGTATTCCGCATGATTTCAGACCACTGTGGGTCATGTATTTTTTGAGTTCCATTCTCTCAGGTGAATGGCATTTGTTCAAAATGTTGAGAGAATTAAGGGGTTGCGTATAAGAGCAAAAAATTGGAATCTGTCTGATGTCCAGGAGTTGTAAAGTAAATCGGATACATTTATTTTATAGGACATTTAGAAGTCGTAGAAAGTGATGGAAAGCGCCAATAAAGTGCAGGCAGAGCGATGATGGCAAGCATGCAAACAAGGATGACGTTACTCACAAATGTTAAGGGCGGGGGGCAAAGGGCAGGCTCCAAATAGTATTCTAGTCGCGTTTTTTATAAGTGCGTCTGCATGGAGGAATGTCTGGCAGAGGAGACCTTAGGACGCATGGCAGTGACTTCTGGCGGGGTAATGTTTTCTCCCCTTCTTGCTTATTAGCATTTTCTATTTTTATAATACTTTTTTAATTAAAAAACGGAAACATTTAAAATGTTTCCCTCCTCTCCCCGTAAATGTATATATATTTGTATATATACACACATATATGATGCATCCAGGGTGGGAAAAAGGTAGGTTTATGGTTGTATGTAAAACACAGTTTATTCTTGTACAATTTTTTTTATTAATTATTGTATTATTTTCCATACAGGCAACTGTAAATTTACTTTTGCCCCGTCCTGTATTTTTTATACACACGTGTTTATATATATTTCACATATATATTTGCCTTTCCTGACTTTTAAGATCGTCAGCAAACTAAGCAGAGATCTGGGCCGTCAAAGGATTTTCTCTGCTGTGAGTTTATCTCTATAAAACATCTTACATTGATGAACAAAGCACCGCTGTAACTCTTAGACACTGGCACATTGCAGTTGATTGACGTTGCTTTGATTGAGACAGAGTCAGCCTCGTGACATTGGGATTACAGAGTCTGCACCGGTCCTGGGGAGCGGGCTTGGTGCGTTGCTGAATGGTGGTGACTCCCCAGAGCAGCTGGAAAAGCTGGAAGGTCCCATCAGAAAAACAAGACAATTCCAAACATACCAGCCTCCCAGAAATGCAGCGCTGGCAACGCGATGCCCCCAGCTCCGCGGGCGGCTCCTCTGGATTCGGTGCCTAATGAACGGCAGGTGTCAGGATGTGGCAATCCTGACTCACAGATGGACATGCCCTCAGGGAGCTGGGTTCGCGGGAGGGAGACCTGTGAGCGGAGATTTCCAATAAAGGGTGAGCAGGGCCGTGAGTGAGCAGACAGGAGAGAGCTCAGCCCATCTTCTAGGACAGCACTGGAGGTTGGGAAGTTTCCTCAGATTGCTTTCCTGAGAGGCAGAATGGCGTAGTGGCAAAGAGCCTGGACTGTGCTAGAGGGAAAAGGCTTATGTTCTGGCACTGTGTGCACATTGGGTAGGTTACTTAACTATTCTGCACCTCAGTTTACCAGTCTGTGAAATGGACACAGTCCGAGTCCCTGATTGGAGGGTTACTGTGAGGATTAAATGAGGTAAATACTCCTAAGGCATGTAGAGCAGGGTCTGGCTCCTGGGAGGCTGTGGAAATGTTTGGTGTATGATTCTCCCTCAGCTGCTCCGTCCTTTCCTCTCCTGCCCTCCCTACCCCCTTCTTCCGTCTTTTTCTCTCCCCCTTTCTATTCCTCTCTGCTTCTCTCATCCTTCCCACTAATTAGATTCCATAGTCAAAGGGTTAATCCCTGCATTCTGGAAGAAAATGGAGTCTTTCTCTGAGACTTTCCCCCCTTTGTCTCTTCCTCTTTCTTCTCCTCTACTCCAGGGACAGAAGCGAGGAGCAGGCTGTTGAATCTCAGAGGGAAGGCAGGGCTGGGTGGGTGGGTGGGAAGAGATCAACTGAAGAACTTGTATGCATATATGCATATCCCATGGAAACGCCATCTTGGTATTAAATTATTAACTCAGTAAGGAAGAAGAGTATGTGCGCCCACAGGTGGTGGGTGGGCTCGGGCAGCTCCTTTTAGTAACCCTCAAATAGTTGCTTCATTTACAGCGTGGGGAAATGGAGGTTCCAAGCTCAGGTTTGCCATGGGATTAGCATATATACGACATCTGTGTTCATGCCTTGCTCTGAAAGAGATCGGTATTTTTGTTATTGTGTCATTTTCTTTGTTGTACTATGTAGGCTGTTTTAATCTACATGTTCATGCCTTTCTTCCAGGGAGCATTTTTTCACTGTTGGTTTTCCGATTTTTCCCTTTCCCCATTTTCTCCTCCCCGTGAACAGAAATTGGGTTTCTTGGAGATTCTTCAAACATCTTAACTTTTCTCTCATATTTAAAAGTCTTCCCGTTTATGTGCTAGGAGATTTTATTTTGATCCTCATTCTTCACACGATTGCTTTTCCTTAAGTATCCAGGGATCTCATTTGTTTCCTGTATTCCAGAATTTCTTGCCGTTTCTGGTCTATGGATGGCATGCCTTCTTGTTTTCTAGACATGTTCTGAATTCCAAAAACAACGAAACTCTTCTTTATCATCTTAAGATATATGGGCCAGGGCGTAAGCAGTTACTCTTTTAAATCATCCCTTTGGTCCCATTTATTGATTCCCTCCCCAAAGACCTTTTTGAGATAACTTCTGCATTTTTTGGTAGATTCCAAAATTCATATTTTCTGTAGAACTTTTGGAAGGTTAGAAGAAATGCAAGTAAGGAATAAACATTACCATTAATCCTGCCATCGTTCCAGAGATAATAACATTTTCTTATTTATACTTACAGTTTTCTTATGCATATATGAAAAAGTGAAATCCTACTATACAGTTGTTTTTTAACATGTTATACTTGTTTTACACATATTGTAAACATATAACATATTATTAATATTCTAAACATTTCTTGGTAAATGTACGATATTACAGGTACATACCAACATTTATTGACTCAATCCCCTCATTGTTGAACATTTCTGGTTTTTTTAAGTGCAGAAATGTGAATCCTTTTAGATAAATATTTGCACAAGCCTTTGGTTATTATTTTTTTAGAATGCATGCGTGAAAGGTCTTGCAGAGACTCTTCTCCTCCTATAATCCCACAAGGATGTCCAGAAAGAGTCCTATGAAATTAGGATCCTACCAGCAACCAGGGCTGTGAGTAATGTAAGAATTCCTTAACTTTGCTGGCGAATTTGAAGGAGAGACACAATTTAAATTCAATACAATGCCTTCCAAAGCTGGCTGGTCATCAGAATCATCTGGGGTGCGTATGTATGTATGTATGTGTTTAAATTTCTTTGGGGTAGGTGCATATTTAGATAACAGATTCTTGTCCCTGCTCCTGGAAACTTTGATTCACTAGGTCCAGTGCTGGGCCATGGAATCTGTTTTTAACAACTTCAGAGGCTCCTAATGATTAACTGGGTTGAAGAAACAATCTAGCATCTGACGAGTCGGGGGATGGTTGGGGGGATGCCAGGGTGCCAGGTGTTTCCCAGGAGGGCAGGCAGTGATGGCGAGAACGGGAAAGGACCATTTTTCTCTCCATATGAAGAGCGAAAGTACAAGCTCTTGATGAGGACTGAGGATTTCGAGCACGTGAGACTTGGGCGGCTCCCTTTGCAGCTCTGGTCCCCAGTGTTTGTGTCAACTGAAATGGTCGAACCCATCGAGGACTCTTCAGACTGTGGGAGCCCAAAGCCACCATGGTGAAGGGGGTGGCGGAGTATGCCAAAGTCCAGGCTTTGCCCAGCCCACCATCCCTCAGCGCCCCCAACTCTATCTACTTTATCTGGGGTCCTACTTAAGATTTTGTCTGGAGAAATATTTGCTGCTGCCAACCAGTTTGAAAATCTCCAGACTAGATGCCCTTGTTCTAAATGCCAAAAATGTTTGTAAATAAAGGCGAGGAGGAAGAAGACCAGCCCACAACATGGGAATGGATGGAAGAGTAAGCCAGAATGGGCATTTTATTTATTTACTTATGTTTAAAATATATCTTTATTGATTTGAGAGAGGGAGAGAGAGATAGAAACATCAATGAGAGAGAATCATTGATCGGCTGCCTCCTGCAGTCCCCACACTGGGGATTGAACCCACAGCCCCGGCATATGCCCTGACAAGGAATCGAACCATGACCTCCTGGTTCAGAGGTCAACGTTCAACCACTGAGCCACGCCAGTGGGGCCCGAACGGACATTTTAGACCTCATTTTAATTTGGGGCTGACCCTTTGGGTTTGTGGTAGTAGCTTCCAGTTTCCACCTTGCTATCAGTGTATTCCTGAGTCACCTCAGTGTGACCCCATGGAAAATTCTGTCTGCCTTCCCATCAGATTCTTACATTATTACATTTGCTGCGGGAAGTCCCTTACTCCACAGGACCTGAGGCCCAGAGAAGTCATGGAGGGTCCTCTGCTCATGCTTCGGTCATGTCTTGCTGGTTTAAAGGTTTTCCACAATAGAGTATGTTTGACCTCCCTTCAGCCTCCTTTCAAGCTGAGAGTTGAAGGTGTTCTGCTGAATGCTGAGCAAACAAAGCTTTGGCTAACTTGCTGCTTTGATCTCAGAGAATTCATAGGAGCAAGAAGGGAGATGAGCCAGGGGCCCTGGAGGGATTATCTGTGAAAACCTGGCCAGGCTTTGTTGGACGGGGACGCTAGGGTGGGGTGTCGGGTGTCTGGGGAACAGATGTGAACCTGACTTGATCTTCTGCAGCTGCAGGCAGAGGTTTGCCAGAGGTGAACACAGTTCCCGCAGAGGCCAGAAGCCTGCTCGGGGTGGCCCGCCAGTGGTCTTTCCTCCCCCCGGAGCTGGCCTCGGTGCAGGGACTTTGCAATCCGATTCCAGTGACTGTGTAACAGGTTGGATGAAGAAAGGGTTTCTTTTGAGAAACCAGTTGGTGGATTTTATCTCTGTGCTATTATATTCATTTCTCAACATCCCAGAGAGGTGATGGAGGGACATCACCAGCCTCCCTGAGTGACCTTTCACTGCTTTGTGATCTCAGATAGAATGATGGGCTGGGCAAGGTGGGGCTGGGCCAGAAAATGGGCTGTTTCCTCCAGAGCAGCACGTCCCTGAGTTTGTTCCAGGGAATATCAGTCCCAAGAGATGTTCCAGAAGGTTCGTGATCATCTGGGGGGCGAGTCTCAGTGGCTGAGCATCGACCTCTGAACTGGGAGGTCATGGTTCAATTCCCGTTCGGGGCACATGTCCTGTTGCAGGTTCCATCCCTACAAAGGGACGTGCAGGACGCAGCTGATCCATGATTCTCTCTCATTGATGTTTCTCTCTCTCTCTCTCTCTCCCCCTTCCTCCCTCCCTCCCTCCCTCCCTCCCTCCCTCTCCCTTCCTCTCTGAAACCAGTAAAAAATAAAAAGCAAACAAAAGGTTCACGATTCAATAGGTTTGGGAAATTCTGCATGCTGTGTTTTCCTCTGGAGACTCCTAGCGCACATTGGAATTCTAAAGGCTCTGACATGTCCTCTAGTTAAAAATATTCTTTGACTTTATTGAGCCCCAAACTTCTCAAACTTAATCAGCCAGGAAATCATGATCTTTTTGGTGAATGAGTTTCTTGTTTGACTCATCCATTACTAAGTGAATCACACTTCAAGAAGGCTGGTCTGTGGGTTGGGGAAACAGAGGGTTCCACTTGGCACTCCCAGGGTGGGGGTTCCTGAAGCCTCTCGCACCAACCACCTGCGAGTTCTTTCTTAGGAACCCGCTCCCCGGCACTGTTCTAGGTACAGTGGCTCCGCTTTCAGTTTCATTTGGAGAAAAAAATTGAAAAGCTGAAACACGGGTGAGTCAAATTTCTACATAGAGGAAGACATTTTACAACTTAGAATGAAGGCCAGGCTGGTGTGGCTCAATGGTTGGGCGTTGACCTATGAACCAGAGGTCATGGTTTGATTCCCGATCAGAGCATATGCCCGGGTTGCGGGTTTGGTCCCCAGGAAGGGGGTGTGCAGGGGGCAGCCAATCGATTCTGTCTCATCACTGATGTTTCTATTTCTCTTTCCCTCCCCCTTCCTCTCTCTGAAATCAATAAAAACACATTTTAAAGAAAGACTTAGAATGAGGCTCTTTCTAATTTCTAGTTCCATATTTCTCCCCACAGAAGGAGCTAGAAGTGGCCAGAATGTGGCATCCTGTTGGTCCCAGTAAATGTCTCAGGAATGGGTAGTGGACCCATAAGCCAGTCAGGTGCCAATAGAGTTCACCTCAGGCCTTTTGGTTGAGTGACATAAATGAGTATTGTTTTCCCGCTGCACTTAGAGCTGTGAGAATGCGAGCCCGAGGCTTGCAACTTGAACTCAGGACCCAGAGCTGATACCCTCGACCATGCCGAGAGCCTCCAGGACCTGAATTCCCGTCATCTGTACCAAAAGCCATGTTTGAAAGCTGCATTCGACCCAGTTCAGCTTGTCTGGAAATTTCTGAGAAGGCCCTTTGAGTTTGAAAAACTGCATTTTTCATTAATGATGGCTCCAGAAGGTTTAATCCAGACCCGGGTTCCCTGTGGACGCTCAGTGAGAACCTGCTGATGGATGTGTTATGACACCCATCACATTGCATTTTGAGTTTTGAAACAGCTTTGTTCGAGATGTCCAGAACCCCGTTCGTGGACTTTATTTTTATTGGAGTCCAGGAATCAGACAATGACGCTGTTTGGTCCCCAGCAGCCTAGAAAGGCAGCTCCCTGAGCAGTTCGTACAGGCTGCACTCGAAGTGAGCCCAAGGCAAACAGAACAGTGAGGAGGCCCACCCCCTTTTCATACACGTTTCCCCGGGGCCTCGTCACCACCAGGCTCTTGGCCAAGGTGTGTGCTTTCAGAGGTGTAGAGGAGAGCTGTTTGCTGAGCTTCAGAGACTCAACTGCAGGGCTGGGCAGAACTAGAGTCTGCTCAGACGAGAGGCTTGGAGTTAAGTAGGAGCCACGTACAACTGTCTGATATATGTCTATAATGCATTCTCTGATCACCTTTCCCATGACAGTCATTTTCAATATTCTATAGAGGAAATAGCAAATATGATTAATCTTCTAGCATGGTTGCAGGGCTGATGGTTTAAAATTATTTTTACTTCGCTGTTCATTGTTAGAAAGGTCTCCTTTTCTAACATACGTACTAAATGCTGTACATTTCCTCTAAGCATTGCTTTTGCTGCATTCCACGAGCTTTGATAAGCTGTATTTTTATTTGATGGCTGCTCTTAATAGGTCCTCTTTTTCTTTTGGTTTTCTGCCATTTTGTCATGTTTTGGGAAGGCTATCCTGCTTGAGATTTGTTGCAATTTCTTGGTCTGAAGCTTAATGGCTTTGAACAAATCTGGAAAATTCCAACTCATTATTTTCTCATGAAATATTAACTTTTCCCCATTTTCTCGGACATTTCTTTCTAGTATTATGATTTAAATATTTGTTAAACTTCTTACTCTGTCTGCCATGTCTCTTAATGTTAGGTTCACGTTTTTCAAACACGTTTCTCACTGTTGCATTGTGGATAATTTATTTGTATCTTTCCATTCACTAATTTTCCATTTGGCTGTGTCTCGTTCTCTGTTGAGGTTTGAATTTCAATTGCCATGGTTTTCATTTCTAGAAGTTCTGTTTGGCTCTTTTTCACTTATGCTTACTCATGTTAAGTCTTTTATTTATTGTTTGTATTTCAATTTCTCTTTTATTTCTTTAAGTCTAAACTTATATTCTGGGCCTGATAATGCCAATGTCTAAAATATTAGTGAGTCTGATTCAGCTGTTGTGGTGTCTGCTGATACTCACATGATGCTTAGTTTCTATGTGTCTTTTGTTATGTTTGGCTGCAAATTGCTCATTTTCCTTGGAACGTACACATGTAATTTAAAATTTTCTAGTAGCCATGTGAAAAAAAAGTAAAAAGGAACAAGTGAGTTTAATCTTGATACTATATTTTATTTAACCCAATATATCAAAAATATTATTTTAGCATGTAGTCAATATAAAAGTTATTAATGAGATATTTACATTATTTTTTCATGAAGCCTGTGAAATCCAGTATGCATTTTACACTTCCAGTATGTCTTAGTTTAGACATTAACTTTACCAGAAATACTTGATCTGTTTCCAAGCCCGGCCGGTGTGGCGCAGCGGTTGAGCATTGACCTATGAATCAGGAGGTCACGATTTGATTCCCAGTCAGGGCACATGTCTGATTTGTGACTGGATACCCAGTAGGAGTATGCAGGAGGCAGCCAATCAGTGATTCTCCCTCATCATTGATGTTTCTCTTTCTCTCTCTCTCTCTCTCTCTCTCGCCCCCTTCCTCTCTGAAATCAATAAAAAAAAAATGAGTTCACAAAATTTACTGTTGAGAGACTAGTAGATTCATATACCCAAGCTGTTTCAAACCTACTTAAACGTTTTCCAGTTATTAAATTGTGTATCAGTCTTTACATTTAAATTCAATAAGATGAAGTAAAATTTTAGTTCCTCGGTATCACTGACTGTATTTCAGGTGCTTACATGCTACACATGGCTACGGGCTACTGGACAGGACAGTGCAGCCTCAGAGTGATGAGAATTTGCTTTGACATCTCAGTGTAGACATGCTCTTAGGACCTTGGCTTTGACCTATATGGAAGTACAGTGGTACAGATTAGAGCTGCAGTTCTCAGACCTGTGGCTCCACTAAAAATTCCAGGTCTGGGTCCTTATGGATTAATGGAAATGAATTTCTGCAGGTGGGATCTGAGCATGGCTATTTTTTCAAATTTCCTAAATGATTCTAATAAAATTGCCCAACTGGATGGTCTGGAAGATGAATTTGGAGCTAACTCATTGCAATATGATGCTTCCTATTGGCCGAGCAACCTATGGAAACAGGAACAGGAATACACTGGGAGAGAAGGCTCGTGGTACTTATTTTTTTTTTAAACTACTCTTTCAGAACTATATATTTTTAAAACATAAATTTTGTTAGTATTCTTAGTAAGCATGGGAAATACATCCATAAGTTTTCATTTGCTTTATAATTTTAGAAATACAAAATATTTCGCTTTTTAGTTAGTATTAAATTGATGTGTTGTTATGGTTCTTCCCAGGAACATGCTGTTGCCATTTTATTAAAAATTTTTTAGAGCCCTAAGTGTTTTGGCTCAGCGGATAGTATTGGCCCGCAGGCTAAAGGGTCCCGGGTTCAATTCTGATCCAGGGCATGTACCTGGGTTGCAGGCTCTATGCCCTGGCCCTGGCTGGGGTGCATCTCTCACATTGATGTTTCTCTCTCTGTCTCTCCCCGTCCCTTCTACTCTCTAAAAATCAGTGGAAAAATATCCTCGTGTGAGGATTAACAGCAACAACAAAATGTTTAGAGAAGCTTTCAGTACTGTGTTCATGTGTTTAACCTATATTTATTCATGAATGATATGATCCTCTTAAAGATCTTGCATGCCAAATTAGCGTAGCTGCTTCTTGCCAGCCTATACTAATAAAAGCCTAGGTGGTCGTCACGTCCTCATGCCATCACAATCCATCACCAGGGTGGGCGGGGCTTGATGCTGGGTGCACAGCACGGGGGCAGGTCCTGGTGGCTGCTTCGCACGGCTTCCGCCAGGGGTCCCCGTGGCCCGGCGCATGCCATGGAGGAGGGACCCCCCGGCTCTGGCCTACCACTTTGGGGCAATCCATTGAGAAGCCCTGGATGGGTGGGCGGGGCCTACCTCTTTGGGGCTCCTACACTGTGAGAGGGCACAGGCAGGCTGGGGGACCCCCAACCCCCTCAGTGCACAAATTTTGTGCACTGCGCCACTAATATTGACATAATGGTCATCGCTCTATCATGACTCACCACAGTTGATCAGCCTAATTGGTTTTAGCAACATGTCTGACCTAACGTCAGTGACATCATTGTGGCTGAGCTAGTTTGGGTGACTTTCATGAAGACCTTTTGGTTCCATGCTTGAATTTTCCAGTTGGTTGTTTATATACCTGTCCTAGCTTTCAGAGTTTGGCATTTGTCTTGCTTTATTACTTATTCTGCTTCTTTCCAGAAACCTGATAATATTTTTTCATTTCACCTAATCAATCAACAGAAGTTTACATGGTGTAGCTATCCGACACCAGGCACTGTGTTAACTTTGGCAATTAGGCTTCATCTTGTGCGTCAAACCAATAAGCAAGCAACCATATGAACAAACAAATGTATAAGCAAACAAACACTGCTGTATCTGTTGCCCTTTAAGTGTTATTATAATTAAAAATAAAATTTGTAAATATTACGTAATAAGGATAATAATGATAAAAGCTGCTTACAGCAGACTTCCAATATGGCAGATGCTGTGCTAAACCATTTCGTACCTTATTTGCTTGAGTCCGGCACTGTCTCCGTGGAGTGGGTAATACACGACCACTCTCAGATGACACTGGGTCATCTAAGACCCAGTGTCATCTGAGAGTGGTCTGTTAGCTTGAAGACAGTCTAATACGGGCAATGGGTGGGAATTGGCCTTCGATTTCCATCCCTTTTCTGTGGCAACTGTGGGTTGTTTGGTGTTGTCTTCCAGTTGTTGACAAGCGTCTCCTTTTAACATCTCCAGGGAAAAGCTGGGTTGCTGGATCTCTCAGGAAGAACTCTCGGTGATGACTTGACTTTGAATCTCTTTGTGGAATTTATGCCTCATGTTCAGTTGAGCACAATGTATTGGTTTAATGAGGCCTGTTCCATTTGCATACAGACAACCCTTCTCTGACTCTGGCCAGGAAGAGGCAAATGTCAGCTGCTTTGCTTGTGGGTTGGCTCAGTGCCACCAGGCGCCATTCCTTGTGGGTATGTGCACAAGTATAAGCTTTATCTTTATTGGAACCAGTTAGTTTTCCCTTTCTGTGCTCTGGGCCCCTAGCATGATGGAAGGCTCAAAGGACTATACTGACATGAGCTCATTCTAGCCCAGCAGAGCCTCCCTGTGACACAGCTGCATGTAGGCATGTTCCTGTGTGTCCTTGTGCATAACTGTTTCAGGTTCCCAGAGGGGCAAAGGATGATGGGTGGTGGATCTCGGGCTGCCACGGTGAGCTGGAAGCCTCTACCTCCCAATCCAGTTCATATTCCCCTGGTTCTGATATGGATCAGAACCAATATATCTATCCTCACCTGAAGATATGTTTTATTGCTTTCAGAGAGAGAGGGGGCGGGGAGGAAGGGAGGGAGAGAGAAACATTGATGTGAGAGAAACATCGATCAGTTGCTCCTGCATGTACCCCGACCAGGGACCGAACCTGAAACCTCAGTATGTGCCCTGACCATGAATCTAACCTGCAACCTTTCTGGTGTATGGGACGACGCTCCAGCCAGCTGATCCACCCAGCTGGGGCTTTTGGATCTGATATTTTTAATTTAGTCTCTTGTTTTATGGTTTCCTTGTCGCCACTTTAGTTTCTATGTGGAAAGGGCTGGCACAACCTGATAAATACCCCAAACAAACCAACAAACCAACATAAAAATGCTGACAATGGTTCTTTGGTCTGAAAACTGCCTGCCACACACACCAGTGCTCCTTTTCCAGAGGGGAGGGCAGGAAGTGAAGGGAAATTCTTCGCTAACCCTGATGACAGCAGTAAGTTACAGTCTCAGTGTGAATAAGAACCAGGGAGATAAGATAAAAAACAAGATGGAGCAACTGAGCTGGCCTATGGCATCCCCCTTGGATTGCCTCCTGTCTTGCTGTCTTCCTGGTGTGTGAACAGAGCCCTTGGTGACAGTGGCTTTAGCTGGTTCACCATGTTATCTTTGAATTACATTTTGTCTGGGCTCTAGGGGCTACTGACTTAACAAGCCCAGAGTAATCGATGGTCGTTCTCTGCAAATCATCCCACGTGACTTCGTCATCAGCCTCTTCCCGCACCCGGGACCCATCCCAGACCCTGAACACTTGGCTTCGGCTGTGCCACCCACCACATGGCTGTCTGGGTTTTGCCATCTGTATGAGCCTCCTTGGACAAGCTTTCACCTGCTCTGACTGACCCCTTCTCAAAACTGTTTATAAACGGACCGCCTCGAGGTGGGCCCTGGGCAGTGGCTTGGCAGGAGAAGACAGAGACGGGTCAAGAAAGGGTCTAGAGAGAAGAGAGGGGCACAGAGCAGACATCCAAAAGCAAGCTCTCTGAAGTGTTGGCTGAACAAAGGGAAGGAATGCAGCCTTCTCTCATAACCCCCAAATGTGTCAGCAGCCATAAAAAAAGACCCTTTCTGGGTGACTGTGAGGGTTTCTTTCCCAAGAAGTAGGAGAGAGCCTCCAAAATGAAAAAAATAATTTAATGTTAAATTGTTTATGTATCTACTGATCTTTTTCTTTCTTTTAAAAAATATATTTGATTGATTTCAGAGAGGAAGGGAGAGGGAGAGAGAGAAAAACATCAATGGTGAGAGAGGATCATTGATCGGCTGCCTCCTGCACACCTCCTACTGGGGACTGAGCCCACAACCTAGGCCTGTGCCCGGAAAACTAGGTATGTGTCCTGACCAGAAATTGAACCCGCAGCCTTTTGGTGTATAGGACGATGCTCCAACCAACTGAGCCACCCAGCCAGAACGGGTTATTCTCTCTCAACGAAGCAGAGGAAAATCTCATTTTCCAAGGTGGCATTTGGCAAAAGCCATTTCGGCATCTGGAGATATTCCTGGTTCTGGAATGCCAGAGTGACATTACACTTCAAGATGCCTTTGCAAGGTTGCTAGACTGATTAGGTTTGCCTTTCTGATCTTGCCTGTGTCCTCACTTCCTGTCCATCTCTTGCCTCAACTGGTATTCCTCCAACGCACTCCGACTTCTGCTGGGCTGCCATGGCTCCCTCTCTCCACTTAGCTCGGTTTCCACTGGGCACTGAGAGCAGCTGGGAAAATGTGCTCTGCATTTAAGGCTCATGTGGTTGTGACTGGACACAGGGTGGTGTCCCGGGGAGGAGGCGGCTTCTGCCGACGGGGGCCAGCTGTGGCAGCACACTGGACGTGGCTGAAGGATTCCGTCATTCCCATTGGCCACGGCTCATTAAAATGTGTGGGCTTGCTGGGGACGGTATTTCCAAATCCGTGCTGCTCGTGAGACCATGGAAACAGATTATGGTGGGTCCGTTCCAAGAGGTCTGCTTTCACCGGAGTCCAGGAGCTGGAAAGGGAGAGGCGGGTGTGGTGCGTGAGGCTGAGAGATGCTTCCCAGAAGTTTGTACCTGGATCTTCCTTCTGAGAACGTATACTCTCCTACCTCCTCTCATCCTGTAGGAATTAAAAGAAGAAAAGAAACATTTTGTCATTTGTACCTGTTACAAAAATTGAATTTAAGAATTTTAAAATACTTTTTCTCCCTAGTAAGCGATGCATACTGTTTGATTTACTTTATTATTTTAAGTAATATATATTTTTTATTGATTTCAGAGAGGAAGGGAGATGGAGATAGAAATATCAATGATGAAAGACGATCATTGATTGGCTGCCTCCCCCCACACTGGAGATCAGGCCTGCAACCAGGCATGTGCCCTGACTGGTTCATAGGTCGATGCTTAAGCACTGATCTACACCAGCCAGGCTGGTTTATTTTAAATTAATTATGTTAGAAAGACATGATTTATCAACAAGTGCATTCACAAATTACGTAGTTTATCATATTTGGTTGAGAGACCAAATTTAAAATGCAGATGGAAATTTAATTATGTATTAATTAGCATTGGAAATAGGCAACACTGCTTTTGTGACCTCAGGTTTGGAATTCCTGCATTTTGATTAAAAAATTAACTGGTTAATTGGTGTGAATTGTGAATTTCTAAGTGTTGACATAAAAGAGGAAAATAGGCCACTTGCCATTATTTCTCCGAAGTATGCCGTGGCGAAGTGGACAGCTTTATTCCTAGTGAAGGAAGAAGCAAATTGGATATAATTCCCATTACCGCTTTCTCCCTTTAACATTCGCTTCTGGAATCTTGAAGGCAACTTGAAGAACTAGTAAGGCTTTTGACTAGATACATGAAGTTTAGAGGTTAGGCTCAGAAAAATCTAGGAGTGATTTGGCAAAATTGTGGTGGGAAGCAGCTTCTAAGATGGTTCCTTCCCCTTGAGTGAGGGCTGACCTAGTGATTTCTAATGAAGAAAGCGGTGAGATGTCGCTTCCAAGATGAGGCGTGACTCCCCTTTTGTTGGCTCTCTCACTCCCTTTCTCTTCTCACTTGCTCACTCTGATGAAGCTACTACCACCATGTTGTGAGGAAGCCTTCACTCCCTCCCTACCAGGTGGCTGCAGCCAATAGCTGGTGTGGAGCAGAGTGGGGCCCTCAGTCCAGCAGCCTGTGAAAAGCTGGATCCTGTCAATAACCACAGAGCGGGCTTGAAAGTGGATTCCTCCCTAGTGGAGCCTCAAAATGACTGCAGCCCCTGTCAGCAGCTTCACTGGAGACCGAGACATCATGAGCCAGAGGGCTCAGCTAAGCAGTGCCCAGGTTCTTGACTCAGAAATCATGTGAGACAATAAGTGGTTTTGTTTCAGTCCACAAAGGCTTGGCGCAATTTGTTATGCTGCGATAGATAATTAATACACCTGCTTGCTTCCTTGTGGAGTTGGAACACCTCTGTGCATTATGCTTCCTCTTGGTATGCGTTGAGATGTATCTGGGTACAAATGGTATACTAGTAGTATCAGAAACATAACTTTATTCAGAGGCAGGCTGGCCGCTAGCCTGGGCAACTGAGGCTCTGAATCATGAATGTGTTCGTGTGCTCTCTCCATCACACAGAAAACACACACACAGGCTTTCACATAGCTTCGTTTGTTTTAAAGAGAAAACGTGTTTATTTCCTGGGTTGATTTACAAAAAGATGCCCTTGCCAGTTTTCAGAATGTGAACCCAGGTGATGACTGAGGGAGGAAAAAGCATCCAGCTGGTGCTCAGGAAAAGAAAGGGTGTTGGAGGGTAATGTGGGAGGTTCTGATAGACCAGGACTGGAGGTGGATATCCCCTCTGCTCACATTTGATTGGCCAGAATCAGTCACATGGCCACAGCACACTGCAAGGCAAGCTGGGAAATATAGTCCAATGTTGTGCCCAGAAAGTGGAGGAGACAGATTTTGATAACACATAATCAGTATCTGCCAAAATGATTACCTCTTGATTTCTTAAGAAGTTTTATTGAGCACCTCTGATGCGCAGACACCATACTAAGCTTTACAGATACAAATGAGGTAGAACAGTATAATTCTTGTCCTCAAAGATGTCAGTCTAGTGCTTGGAGTCTGTTGATGAAAGGTGGTTTGGAAAGAAAGTCCTGTGCCAGCTCCCACCACCTCCATGTGAAAAACAGGTAGTGGCTATAGAGTGTTCTGTTTGTGGGCTGAACAGATCAACTTAGTCCTGGGGAGGTTTTATCCCTAAAGCCAGGGACCCGAAAAACCACCCATCTCAAGACTCTCTTTGTTAGAAATTATGTGTGGGACACACCCCGCCCCTCCCCGGCGGAATGTTTGTGACTGTGAGCTTCCAGGTGGCATGTGTGGGATCCTATCTGGCCAGTGTTCTTAAACCCAGCACCCTCTACTGCAGCAAAAACATTCTCCAAGGTAGCTTTCAGTGTTTTTGCCAGCAACTGGGAAATCAGAGTGTAAACCGGAGCAGGCTCTTGGGAAAAATAACTGGGGACTGTCAACGAAAGTCGAAACTGCCTAACCTGTGGCCCAGCAGTGTTCTCCCAGCAGTGTGCCTTGGAAGGACTTCTGCTCATGTGCACTGGCAGAGAATACTCATGGCAGTGCTGTCTGTAGTAGCAGCAAAGCTGGCACCGGCACGGATGTCCAGCAGTGGTAGAATAAATGATGGGATAGCCGTGCAATAGAATATCACATGGCAGTGGACATGAGTAAATTATAGTCTCACGCATCAACAGGGAGTGAATCTAAAAAATGCAACGTTGAGTATAAAATGCACGTCATATCGGAATATATGTTTTTTTAGATATATTTTATTGATTTTTTTCAGAGGGGAAGGGAGAGGGATAGAGAGCTAGAAATATGATGAGAGAGAAACATTGATCAGCTGCCTCCTGCACACTCCCCACCGGAGATGTGCCCGCAACCAAGGTACATGCCCTTGACAGGAATCAAACCTGGGACCCTTCAGTCTGCAGGCCGCTGCTCTATCCACTGAGCCAAACCTGTCAGGGCAGGAATATATGTTTTTATATAAAGTTTAAAAACATACCCAACTAAACGATAGATTGCTTGGAGATATGTGGGTAGACCTAGTGATTTATGCTAGTACTGCCTTAGGCTTTGGGGCAGGAAGAGGCACGGAGAGATGGGCTTCCATTACTCTGTTTCTGACCTTCTACCTTCAGAAAATGCATTGTCTTGGCCATAGTGCTCCTCCTGCCCCTTATGCTAACTCCTGCATTCTAGTACAGTCCCAGACAAACACAGGAGGGAAAGAGTGAGGGAGGGAGGGTAGGAGGAAGGGAGTAAGAGAGAGGTGTGGAGGGTGATATGGTTTGAGAATGGAAGAGACATCCAGGTTTTTTGGCCCTACTGACATGTTTAAAAATGCGTATGTGGACCAGACTTTTATTGAGCAATTACTCTGTCCCTCTTACTGTGCCGAGCAGCTCTTCATATTTGGTCTCATTTTATCCTCACAGCAGTCCTGCAAGTGCATGTAGCTGTTCTCATTTTACAAATTAGGGTTGCAGAGCGCAGGGAGGTCACTGTGGTGGGGAAGGGATGCAGAGCGCAGGGAGGTCACTGTGGTGGGAATGGATGCAGAGCGCAGGGAGGTCACTGTGGTGGGGAATGGATGCAGAGCGCAGGGAGGTCACTGTGGTGGGGAATGGATGCAGAGCGCAGGGAGGTCACTGTGGTGGGGAATGGATGCAGAGCGCAGGGAGGTCACTGTGGTGGGGAATGGATGCAGAGCGCAGGGAGGTCACTGTGGTGGGGAATGGATGCAGAGCGCAGGGAGGTCACTGTGGTGGGGAATGGATGCAGAGCGCAGGGAGGTCACTGTGGTGGGGAATGGATGCAGAGCGCAGGGAGGTCACTGTCACTGTGGTGGGGAATGGATGCAGAGCGCAGGGAGGTCACTGTGGTGGGAATGGATGCAGAGCGCAGGGAGGTCACTGTGGTGGGAATGGATGCAGAGCGCAGGGAGGTCACTGTGGTGGGGAAGGGATGCAGAGCGCAGGGAGGTCACTGTGGTGGGAATGGATGCAGAGCGCAGGGAGGTCACTGTGGTGGGAATGGATGCAGAGCGCAGGGAGGTCACTGTGGTGGGAATGGATGCAGAGCGCAGGGAGGTCACTGTGGTGGGGAAGGGATGCAGAGCGCAGGGAGGTCACTGTCACTGTGGTGGGGAATGGATGCAGAGCGCAGGGAGGTCACTGTGGTGGGAATGGATGCAGAGCGCAGGGAGGTCACTGTGGTGGGAATGGATGCAGAGCGCAGGGAGGTCACTGTGGTGGGAATGGATGCAGAGCGCAGGGAGGTCACTGTGGTGGGAATGGATGCAGAGCGCAGGGAGGTCACTGTGGTGGGAATGGATGCAGAGCGCAGGGAGGTCACTGTGGTGGGGAATGGATGCAGAGCGCAGGGAGGTCACTGTGGTGGGGAAGGGATGCAGAGCGCAGGGAGGTCACTGTCACTGTGGTGGGGAATGGATGCAGAGCGCAGGGAGGTCACTGTGGTGGGGAATGGATGCAGAGCGCAGGGAGGTCACTGTGGTGGGGAATGGATGCAGAGCGCAGGGAGGTCACTGTGGTGGGGAAGGGATGCAGAGCGCAGGGAGGTCACTGTGGTGGGAAGGGATGCAGAGCGCAGGGAGGTCACTGTGGTGGAGAAGGGATGCAGAGCGCAGGGAGGTCACTGTGGTGGGAATGGATGCACAGCGCAGGGAGGTCACTGTGGTGGGGAATGGATGCAGAGCGCAGGGAGGTCACTGTGGTGGGGAAGGGATGCATAGTGCAGGGAGGTCACTGTGGTGGGGAAGGGATGCATAGTGCAGGGAGGTCACTGTCACTATGGTGGGGAAGGGATGCATAGTGCAGGAAGGTCACTGTGGTGGGGAATGGACTTTGGTGTTCAGCCTCAGAAACGTATGGGTGCAGGAGTCCAGGGAACATGCTTGCAAAACTCTGGTGGGAAGCAGCTTCACTGAAACTATCACCATATCAGCCAGGCAAACCCCTTCCCCGTTTTAATTTAATGTTTTGCCCCAGGGTGCATCAGTCGCAGGGCAAATAAAGCCAATAGCCATGTTCTTCCTGAATTGGCTCTGGAGGCCACTCCTCCGAGCAGGTGCTTACAGCTGGGGTGGAGCTTGAACATCTGGCAAGCATTAGCTGGTGGGCAGGGCATGCAATTACACAGCCCTAATGCAGCTTGGGCCTGCCGCGTTTTAATAAACCATCCAAGGAAGCAAGATTCCTGGCATTTTGTTGGCAGCAAGGGCCTGGAAGAAGTAGAGAAATTTCTATCATCATGATGGATTAGGTTATTTTCATCTTGTACAGAGTTACTCACAGCTGAAAGGTTGGACAAGATAGCTCTTGATTAAATGGAAATTGCTCTGACTAGTCCATGAATTATGTGTGCACAGCAGAATCGGAGGTGCTTTTATTAGCTCCGTCCCTGTAACAGTTACCTCTGCTGGAGAAGCTTTGCTACCTCGCAGGTGTGTTGATAGCTCCATGGTTACGCATTTCGCTGATGGTGGGAGATTGCGTTTGGCAGTGGGCATTTGCTTCTTTGGTTATTGCCATGTTCATCCCTGCAGGTTGTACTGCTTTGTTTTCCTGCTTATCAGTCCATCAGTCCTGTCTACAACTCACCCACACCCAAGGGTGCTCTTTACATATCTTACGGTTTATTTCTCTAGCCCGTGACCCTTGAACAGCCTTGCTCATCCTCATCCATCCTCCCCATGTTCCCAGACATACAGGAAGTGTACAGTTTCCTCTCCTCCCCAGCCCACAGCCAGCTGATCGAGGTGGGAGGACAGCATGGGCAGATGGGGATTTGAGTTTAGGGTGGAATGGCGGGAAATAATGCTTTTCAAAAAGTAGTCCTAGTTCTCCTTCTGAACACGTGGTGGGCTTGCACCTCTGGGCTCCATTGTGGTTGGCTAGAGCTTTTGAATACTTCTGAGTAGGGAATTCTGAGCAGGAGTGACTTCGCTTATTCCAAGGACCCACCAGACATCCAGAAATTTTTTTCTCCCTGACAGGGCCCCATAAGAGCTATGCCGAGCAGAGCCCGTGCCAGCACGCCATGGACTGTGAAATAAGTGAGAAGGCAAGCGTTGTGGTTTTAAAACCACTGAGATGCCGTTGTGTGTTACCGCAGCAAAGTGTGGTTATCCTGACTGATACACAGGGAGACAGACAAATACAGGTAAGCAAGAAAAGAAGGAGGGACTGAAGAGAGTTCCTTTTTTATGGGGAAACATGCAAAGAGGATCTCTTGCCATAATAATGCGTGCAAGTCATGTGTGAGATGCCATTTCCCAGGGAAAACGCCATTTTGTTTTCCAGGCACTTCTTGTTGAAGACCAGGGAGGAGATGGAAGATGTGAGGGGCTGAGAGGCACCCTTCAAGGGTGGAAGTAGGGATGATGTCTTCTCAGCTGTGGCCCCTTTGCAGCCGGTGAGATGATGCTGGGACCTGGTAAGGGAGGAGGGAGAGGAACGGAGAGAGGAGAGCAACGGAGAGAGCAGAGGAGACGGGATGGTGGGGCCAGCAGGTGCCTGACAGAGGCTGACTTTGATGTTCTAGGTTCCGAGTGAAAAGCAAAACAGAACAGCGGAGCATTTTGCGTTGTCACCAGCTTCTGAACATCCTTGTGAGTGGCCAGCAGGTGACCTTCCTAACCACCCAGCGTACCATGAAGCGGAGTGAGTTTTTCAGGTGTATAAACCTTTCTAGTTTTCCCCTAATCTTATTGAATGCTTTTGAGGGGGCGGGGTGAAGTGGAGACATGTTGGACCTATGTCAGGCTGCTCTCAGCTTCTGAATTTCACCGGAAAATCTCAGTCTGTTTTTTTTGAGCCCATAAGTCGAGGCGCAGAAAGACCCTGCCATGCCCGCAGCCTGGGCGCTGCTCCTGAGACTGTGAACGGTGTAACAGAACGTGACCCTCAGTTACAGTGGCTGTTTGGGGGATCCGGCTGTTTCCTCTCCTCGGGGCTGCGATTTGAAATAGGGTAGTATTCCGTGTTAGCCCTTTAGTTGTCTTTGATGATTTGAGTCATTTGTGGAATGTCCTGTTGGATCCAGTGTTGGTCCCAAGTTTCCGTCTCCTGCCTTCCTCCCAGGATCTTGCTGCCATTGCTTAGAAGTTGTGCTGTTGCTCTTGACCTCCCCTTGCTCTGTGCCCTCCACCCTTTCTCTGCCTGCATGCCATTAACGTGACTTACACATATCCATGTAGAAAGTCACATGGTGCTTGAAGACAAGGGAGAGAAAAGCCTTCCCTTCCTCCATTCAGTGCTTCTTATTGTGGAAACAGTTGTGCTGAGAGCTGCCAAGAAACAAAGATGGGGGGGAGGGGCGGGGAGAGGGCGGGCGATGGGGAGTGGCCACATCCCACAAACAAGGTAGGAAGATGGTCAGCAGCGGGATAAGGAAAGGGATAAAAAATTCTTAGGGTTGGGTAGCAGGCGGGGACCAACCTAGATGTGGTTGGCTGGGATAAACCTTAGGGAAGCAGGAGTGGGATGGAGGGAATTTTCCATATTTAACAACAGTCCCGCTTGTGAGGGGCGAAGTTGGCATTAGCTGCTCTGGTGCCAGCACTCTGGACTTGGCAGTGGTCGGCAAGAAAAAGGAAAGACGGGTGATAGAATTCAAGTGCACAGGGCTTAGTCTTGGTTGAACATTAGAATTACTTGGGGAAATTTTAAAAAATTCCCGAGTTCTACCCTAGCCCAGTGGTCGGCAAACTCATTAGTCAACAGAGCCAAATATCAACAGGACAACGATTGAAATTTCTTTGGAGAGCCACATTTTTTATACTTAAACTTCTTCTAACGCCACTTCTCCTAATAGACTCGCCCAGGCCGTGGTCTTTTGTGGAAGAGCCACACTCAAGGGTCCAAAGAGCCGCATGTGGCTCGCGAGCCACGGTTTGCCAACCACGGTCTTACACCAGTGCTTCTTGAACGCAACTGTGCATTAGAATTATGTGGGAATCTTGTTGAAATGCAGATTGTGCTGAATTAGATCCCAGGTGGGATCTGAAATTCTGTCTGTCTTACAAGCTCTCCAGTGAGGCTGTAGCTGCTGGCTGAGGGTCTAGGCACAATTAAATCGCAATATCTTGGGTGTGAATCCCAGCCATGGATGTTTTAAAAAAACATATCTTGGGGGTTAAGACCCATCGCCTTAGAGCCTCATAAAGATGGATTGCAGACTCTTGGGGGGCCACCATGATGAAAGCTCTCCCCACTGCAAGGAGGTAACAGATGCTTTGATAGGCGTCACCCCCTGTGAGGAAGTCAATGGATCTCCAAGCTTGGGGAGTCTCAGGTGGTTCAGCACAGCAGGTGGCATCAGCCTTTGTGGGGGGAGAAGTGCACTGTGTGGGTCCAGGGTCCGCTCTGCTAAGTCTGTGCCGAGGACTTCAGAAGCCAACACCTCTCAGTGGCGGGAGTCCAAGCCACAGAGCTCCCCACACTCTGGGCCCTCCCAGTTGCTCTGGGTCCTGTTAGAGATGACCCCAGGGGATTTTGGGGGGACTTCAAAGACTTTTCTCTTATCCTTAAAATGGCTTAGTCATGTCTTGGTCAAATGTGTTGAATGGTTTTAACCTGATGGAAGAAGAAATCGTATATAGAACTGGCCACCTAGAACTCAGACTCAGAGCAAAATTAAAATGAAAACACATTGAGAGGAGAAAGAAGTAAACACAACACAGAAAACAAGACCAATGTGGCCACTGGGGGTCAGTTTGTAGCCCATCTGGTGTCCCCCTCACTTCTTTGGTGCATCATCCATTTCATAATAATAAATTGCTACATAATTAGGGTTATTGTAGCAATTTAAGCAATTGTCTTGAATATGACTCCTTTAACTTGCTGCATGGGCCTACTGCTGCTCCTCCGGAAGCCAGAGTTTACCCATCTCTCCAGCATGTCCTCGGGCCCTATAACTCATTCTGATTTTGATTGCTCTGTCATTCTGTGACTTTGGATAATAGACCATTATTCTAGGAATTACCATTATATTTTATTAATAAGAGCCAGGAGAATTTATAGCAGTGAAATGCTGAAAGATCTGTCAGCGGAGCCCTCATATCTCTTGTAAAACGTGACCCCATTGGCTAGCGGGCATGATGGATGAAGACAGCACATGTTTCCTCCTGTCTCTCTCCGTCAGCAGCCGGGTGAGCACCATCCAGACCATGGCTCTGGGGACCATCGGCTAATCCTGGCTCAGGGCCTCCCTGAAGGGACATGCGCAGGGAGTGTGACATGGAGGTATAAGGGTCACTCACACCTGCAGGTAGGGTCATGGTCAAAACTCCAAGCATGGGCAATGCATGTTTGTCACAATATTTTTCATTTTCCTCCCTGATGCCTAAAATACCTGCTGATCACAATAGACACATCTGGGAAGTACCAAAAAGTGAAGAGTTAAAGAAATGTACATTTAGAGGCAACCACAAAGCTCACATTCTTACACAGTTCCCTCTCATTTTATATTCTTATGCAGTTTTTCTTTATATAGCTAAGTCCTTTCCATCTACATACTTCTATATACTATTTGCTTCCAGTGGCACTGCACTGTTAAACTCCTCTTAAATATCATTTAGGTGGTTGCATTCGTGTATCATCATATGGTTAAAGCATGATTTATTGACCCCTCTGCATATTCCCCACTTATCAGGAGGGACCCACTCCCCGTGGTGGACACCCCCAAAGCACTGTGCTTGGGGGAGACCCGATCAGACACTTGGGTCATACATACTTCAGCTCCACCCTTTGCTTAGATCTGTGGTCAAAGCCCCCGTATGGTCATGGGGTGAAAAGGGAGCCACAATAATTAGCAGTGCAGAGCTGCTGTGTCATTGAGAGAAGATCATTGCTGTAAAGCAGCCAGCACATAGCAAGTGCTCCTTAAATCAGCTGCACCAGAATTCCGAGTGTCTTTGCATTTAGTGTTCCTCTATTTGGGATACTTTTCCCCTAGAAATCTATATAGAAATCTGCTTTGTTTCTTTACTAGAAAAGCTGCTCGCAACACCCATTAAAGGGAAGTAACACCCCCCGTTCTCCTCTCTCTACTTCATTCCTTGTATAGCCCTCATCACTGGTTGGCACATTGTCTGGAGACTCATCTGCTTATGGCCTGTCTCCGCACTCACTGCGAGGGTTTGAGTGCTTTGCTTACTGCTGTATCCCCACCATTTAGAACCTCCACCGGACACGTAGTAGTTGCTCAATACACAGATTAACGAATGAATAGGGTGTTTGGACACTGGGGATGAAAACACACAATCTGGGCCTAATCTCAGGGAATGTGATTCTGGAATCTGTTTTTAAGAGTCTCCTCTGGAGCTTTTATGCCCTCTGAAATTTGAACTGTAGTTCTTTCCCCGTTTCTTGTATTAAGACAGTGTTCGCATAATCTGACTTCATTTTCCTGTTCTCCTTTCAAAACCTACTCTAAGAGTAAGGAGCAATTTAAGTAACAATAATATCACTCATTACAGCAGGTTGGACACCTTGACATATTTCCTGCTCAGCTAATTTGCTGAAAGATCACACTGACAAGGAAGCGAGGTTTTTTTTGGCGGTGGTTTTGGTGGTGAACGAGACACATAAGGCTTGTTCGGGCTGTTATTCTGTGTCCACATTGCTCTGACTACACAACAGAGAGAAAATGAAGCAATCCTTTGTGTATTTTGTGCCAAGTGCTCCTCTTTCCTCCACTTCCCTCTTATTCCCTGTCCAGCCCCTCCCTCTTCTCACACTTGATAACCACGCCACTTCCCGAGTCCCTTTCTTCAGCTGTCAGAAGGGCTCAGACCCAGGCCCCTGGGGGTGGACCAAGCTGGGCTTGAAGGGGAGGCATCGTGCCACAGTGGAGGGCTCTGGCTTGGAGCCGGAGACACCAGGGTCTCTTGCCCCCATGCTTCTCAGCACCATTGCCTTTGCCTGCGTTTGCAGAATGGGTCCTCGGAGAGCATGTTGCTCAGAAGTTGTCCTGAGGCCTGAGTAAGATAAAGCAATCAGAAGCCTGAACTCAGTGTTTGCTCATCTGAACCGTGCAGTGACAGAGAGTTCTGATTAAAAAACTGGTGACACTAATTCCCCCCCTTTCACCTTCTGGAACAATCCATCATGCAGGTCGTGCTATTTCTGTGACTCCTTTGTTCAGCAGACACGTGTTGGGGTCTTTTTTGTGATAAGTATTGTGCTGGCTGGTAGGGTACAATGATGATACAAAACCTCAACCCTGGTCTTGGGGCGTCTCAGCAATTTTAATACAATGCATAATGAAGCTATAGTTCTGTGGTTATAGGTTTTTGGCTAACTGGGGAAGGGCCAATCTGAATGATGGCATATTTCAGAATAATCGGTCTCATTACTTGGAAACTCGATAAATGCAGATTTGAATTAAATGGAACTTAATCTTCCTTAAATACACATTGTAGTTGGAACTAGGTTAACAAGTGTTATCTAATAAAGAGATCCTGGGTGAGAACCAGTTAAGAATGACTATAATTAGTGATTGTTTATCATTGTCACTTTAAATCCTTGAGTATTCCTAAAGTACTTAGAGGTGTTCAAAATGTGTTTGCCCTCTTAAGAGGCTTTAAAAACATTTTCTCTACAATCTTGTTGACACGGTTAATTAACAGGCAGAACAATAGGTACAAATGCCTTCTCCCCCAGTTGTGTTGGGGTAAACCTCAGTCACAGTACAATTATTTCCCGAATTGCAGTGTGTGAAATGCAGGCGAGTAAGTGTTTGTCTGTGGTCTTAACTCTGGCTAATAATGAGCTAAAAAGAACTTACCCCTCTACCCAGTGGTTTTTGTTCGAAACGTTTCGGATTTCTCAATTTCTCTCAAGGAACTGCTTTGACTCACAATATCTCTGACATGGCAGTTTCCATCCTGAAATGAGCCATGAACCAAGGGGCTAGGATATTGTGTGTATGTGTGTGTGCGCGCGCGTGTGCGTGTGTGCGCGTGTGTATGTGTGTGTATGTGTGTGCGTGTGTGTATGTGTGTGCGCGCGTGTGTGTGTGTGTGCGTGTGTGTGTGCGCGTGCGTGTGTGTGTGTGTGTGTGTGTGTGCGCGCGTGAGTGTGCGCGCGCGCGCGGCCACTGTTCCTGACAAGGAAGTCAGTGTGAGCATCACATCTGTGGATTGGAACTTCAAAATACAAACAAATCTTCAGGCTGGAAGTATTCATGATCTGGTGGAACCAACAGTAAATGATGCGAAATCTGTACTTTCGTTTTCACCCCCCCCCCCCCCAATGTGCATTAAAGGTATGCATAGGTTTGCTCATGCCCGTTTGTTGAATTGCACTGAAGAAGAAAGAGTAGAAAAGGGGGCATTTTAAATGGACTTTGGGTTGTCTGAAAGGGTGGCTCTGGGAATCTTCTGGAAATCTCCAGGGCTTCAGGAGTAGCAGAGATGGGGGTGGGGTGCGGCCGGGGGAGAGCTGCGGCTGGCCCAGTTCTCTCCAGGCAGAATTTCATGCTTGTCTCTTTGCTGGACGTGAGTCAGGTGTGTTGGGATTGGAGTGGGCCTGCCAGACCCCTTCGCCACTTGGCTGCCAATCTGTTTGCAACCTTTGCCAGCCCCCTGGGGAGACGGAGCTTTGCCACAGCTGGACTTGCTGTCCGCAGGGAGGTGGGAAGGAAGGAGCCCAGGACAAACACCAGATTCTAGCCATATTAATATAACTCTTGTATAAAGCTTTTAAAAGAAGATATGGTCTTAAGAGAGGAGGGGAGAGGGACACAGAGAGAGAATCCTGGATTGGCTGCCTCTTGCACGCCCCACACTGGGGATCGAGCTTGAAACCCGGACATGTGCCCTGACTGGGAATGGAACCATGACCTCCTAGGTCATAGGTCGATGCTCAACCACTGAGCCACGCCGACCTGGCAGTCTCAGATTTTTAAATAGAAAGGTATAGCTCCATGGATACAGCTGGGTTGAAGCTCTTTCTCATAAGTATATTGGGGTGCTGTACGCAAGGGGGTGACCCAAGAAGTTCCGTACTTGGAAAAGATCACTCTGGTGGCTGGGTAGGAAATGTGTTGGGGAGGAGGGTTGTGGACATTGGACAGAGATAAAGACAGATATGAGGTAACTGACCCCCCTCAGCACAGAGGATGGGGAGGTGGGGAATTCATGGCCTTGACTTCTAACTTGCAGACGTGCAAAGAATGGCAGAGAGCCAGGTGTGGGAGAAAGCCCGAGTTTGGCTCTGGATGTACTGAGTTTCCCGTGAGTAGCAGAAAAGTGCAATAAACAATGGGGTTGTGTGTCCTGTGTAGCAAGAAGTGGAGCTGGTGGGTCCTGGGCTGGAACAGTGCCTCCAAAATGCCTTTAAAAATTTAAACCCTTTATGCCTCTTCGCTCTGCCGCCTTTTCTGCTCATGTTTGTGGGTTTTTGGTCGTAGGTGGTCACTGCTCACCCCATCCCCCTAGCTTCCCATCCCCATTTAGAAAGAAGGAAGAAGGGGAAAGTGTGTGTGTGTGTGTGTGTGTGTGTGTGTGTGTGTGTGTGTAGGAATCGGAAAACTGGTATATAAGAAAAATACCCTTTGACCCAAGACCCTCCACTTGTGTTCATAGGCACATACGCTGGATGGACAATGTGGGAAGCACACTGCACCCCAGACGAAATCAAGGTTCCATAGCCCAGGGGCGGGTGAGGAATAAAGCGTTTCATGGTTGTGATTATAGGAATAGGTTTCGGATCTTTGCAGCCAAGTCAGACCCTCCAACTCTTGAGGTTCTAACTCCCTGGCCCGCCCCCTCTTACCTGGAATCTGTCTGCTTGGTAAGGAATGCAACTCTCGGGCCACCCTTCTGCCCCAGTTTCTTTGCCAGGGCCCTGGTAATTCTCTGCTGTCCCACCATGTAGGGGGGAGCCCGCTTTCACTACAGATGCCTCCCCAGGCCCGCGCACTGGCATCTGGTGGCTGATGCCTCCTGTAGGTGAGACAGTGCAGTATGGTGGCAGATTTGACCCTATGGCTGTGGACCCTGTGGGGTCAAGCCCCTAGGAGCCCCTTTTGTGCAGCCACTGGAATCCCCTTGGTTGGCCCCGCCTCCTGAGGGGCCTTGTCTGCAGGTTTTTGATGAGCAGCCCTTTCCCATCATTAGGGAAGACATTAAATTAGGCTGGCTGATGGCCAAGGAGATGCTGGCCCTTCCCGACCAGAGAGGACAGGGCTGCTCTCTCTTCAACTTGTCAATCTTGTCTTTTTCTTGGAGCACAGAACCAGCTTCAAAAATGAGAACAAAACACAGACAAAAACAGCTAACACGCTGAGCCGGCTTGCGATGCCCAGAAGAGGGGGCCGGGCTCATAAATAGTGCTTTTGTCCATCGGGGGCTCTTAGCACTTGAGGTTTGAACAGAAAAAAAAGAGTTTGCTTTCTGAGCATCAGACTCTAAATGGGCCTTGAACGTTATAGAGGAATGCTCTGCCTGTCACGGTGCTGTCCCCAGATTCGCAGGCTTACCCCTGAAGAGTTTCAGGCTGATGTGTCAGCACATCTTGGGCTCGGGACAAAGCGAGGGCTCGGGAGTTCATGAGGACCCTGCTCTCACGAGCAGGTGGGCGCCCAACTTGGGGCTGGTTCTCTGGAGCCGGAGGTCAGCGTGCGAGCATATGTCCTGGGCTCCCCTGATAGCTGGCCCCGTCCTACACAATGGACCCTCTGTCTGCAGGTTTAGGCCTTTGCCCTGGTTCCTACTTTCTCCCTTGCTCGGTGATGGCGCTGACAAGTAGCCTGGATTTGATTTGTCCCTTATTGGAGGGCTAGACCCTATTCCTCCTGCCCCCTATCTGATGGTTGGGCTGCTTCTCAAGCTAGATGGGCTTTCCAGACCTCAGGCACTGCTGCCTCCCGACACCTGGGCCCCAAAATGCGCCACCCTGCACCCTGTAGGCCAGTGTTCTCATCCTGGCTGCTGGGCGACTCAGGTGGGAGAATCTCAAGGAAGGCGGGGGAGGGCGGGTGGGTGGGAGGAGAGCAGCCAAAGAACTGGTGTGCATATGTGCACACCCCATGGACACAGACAGTAGGTGGTGAAGGCCTGCGTTGGGGCCGGGGAGGCGGGGACAGGGGGGCTATAAGGGGTCAGTGGGGTGCCTCCGGACACCCCTTCCATTCTTGGCTTCCTAAATGCCTCCTGGCAAGTGCCTTTCTCCTCAGTCCGTTGTTAATGGGCATGAGGAACCCACTCCCTTCCTCCCCCTCCTCAGTCCCCAGTCTCAGTCATACTCTTGGAGGTGTGTGTGGGGGGGTCTCAGGACCCCTTCTCTATATTTCGTGTTTTAGTCTTTATTCCAGGTGAGTTGTTTTCAATATAGGTAGAAATACCACAAGTCGGGATGATTGTAAAATCTGACCTTGCAAGAATACCTCAGCTAGGCCCAGACAGAGGTTGGAAGTCTTAGATGGGAGGTGATAAATAACGTGTATTCTCAGATGGGTAAATAGAGGCACAGGAAGGGGGGCTGTGTGACCCAAGACCCCACAGCCAGTGTGTCATAGACCCTGCGGCTCATTCTCTCCCCCACAAGCCAAGAGTCTACCATTGGTCATACCAGTTCATCTCCTCACAACAACCTCTACAGTTGACCTTGAACTCGATTTTGAACTGTGTGGCTCAATTGAAAAAAAAACACAAAAACTGCCCATAAAGTGGACCAGCGCAGTTCAAACCCGCGTGTTCAAGGGTCAGGTGCATACACGCACTGGACTAACCACTCCCCAGCATTTGTAGTAAGTGCATGACATTGGCCATGGCCCCATCAGAGCGGCTAGTGGCCTGATCCTGGATGGACAGCTAAGAGCTGATGTGGTTGAGCATATACTGGGGCCTCTTCTGTGCCTGGGCATATAAGGAGCTCAGTTACTCCTCCTGACTCCCGGCGAGGAAGGCGTCTCTGTTAGCTTGTTTTAGCCCCAGTCTGGCTCTGGCAAGATGTTCTGAACTTCTGTGCGATGCCGCCCGAGTCAGGCCAGCTGGAGTTCCAGAACCTGGTCCTGGGACAGTGCACGGACAGGAAAAACCACGTGCAACTCACTCACTTTTCCGATGACGTTACACCACATGCAGCCGCACTGTGTGCCGTGCAAAGTAATCGTTTCTGTCAGACAGGGCCTAGTTAGCTGATAGAGGAAACCACCTTCTCTGCTCAATTCTCCCTGCAGGAGGCTTGGCCTTTTAATCCTGCCCTACCCAGTAATTTAGAAGAATAGCAGTAATGATGACAACCAAAGCCAGTTGGATCTGCAGGGAGAGTCCTAGGAGGCAAACTGTAATTATCTAAATTAGACTCTGAGAGGGATTTGAGTTTTACAGCCTGGTGCTCTCTGCCGCAGAAAGGAGTGTTGCTAATGTCTCCTTTTGCTCAGGGAGGGGCCTGCAGCGAAGGGCCTCCTGGCTGATATCCAGCTGGTTCCTGAAGCTGTGCTCTGGGCCAAAAGCGACTGACGGACTTCGCTGTGTCTCAGAATGGGGACTTGAGAGGGCTTCTTCTAGAAACTTCTGAGATTTCCTTCCCAGGGCTGCAAAGGAAATGTTTAGGCTTTCTCCCAAGTTACATTCCCATCATGAAGCAAATAGGTCTTGCATATTCTTATACCTTAAACTTACCATTCGTTCAACTTTGCCATGAGGTTTTTTTAATTTGTCTCACATGGTAGCAGATTTCTACAAAGGGATTTTTAAAAATGGTTCTTACGTTCCTTCACAAGACTTCCTGCTATCTCGGGGCCAGAGGTCGGAGACCCAATCACAACCCCGAGGGCAGCTGGGCAGCCTCCCCAGGTTTATAAATGCCTCCCATGGCTCATTCCAAATAAGCACCTCAGTGACAGTACATATACCAACCGAAAACGGGTTGAACTTGCACTTGATGGTCAGGCAGGCTGGTATTTAAATCTAGCCATACACTAGTTACCGAACCACCAGAAGGCGTGAATTGTGAGCCCCGTTCAAAGACTTGCCTGAACACTGTGTTTCCACCTGCACCAGGCTATGTCCCTAGAAGTGACCTCAGCCCCCGTGCTGAGATTTTGCTCAAGAAAGCACACTGATAGCAAATCTAAAAATGGGCATTGTCTCAGCTCACTTGGCCACACCATTTGCAGCAATTCTCCCCTCACTCCCCTTCGGCAATTTCCCATTTCCGCATAGTCTCCTTAGTCTCCTTATTGTTTTTTAAACGCTTTTTAGTGATTTCAGAGAGAGGAAGGGAGAGGGGGAAAGAGACAGAAACATTAACGATGAGAGAGAATCATTGATCGGCTGCCCCCTGCATGCTCCATACTGGGGATCGAGCCTGCAACCCAGGCATGTGCCCTGATGCGGAATAGAACCTGGTTCTTGGGTCAACTCTCAACCACTGAGCCACACCAGCTGGGCTAGTCTCCTTTACCCTCTTTTCACTTTCCCATAGAGTTTTGTTTGTTTGCTTCCTCTCCATTCTCCCTTGAGACCTCAGTTACCTTTGTCTTAACTGGAGTGAATCTCAGTTTATACTAGAATCTCTCTCCTCTCTGGCAATAGTCTGAATAAAATCTGCCTTCAACACGTATCTGGCACTGTTTTTCTTTGACAAAGGTGTAGCTTTCCCACCTGTGTGACTGTTCTTCTCCTACCTACTACTCTATGACTAGGACTGTGCTGACAGTAACATGTCATGGGCCATTAGGATTGTCTCCTGACGTGAAACCACGTTGGTTACATGTGCAAATATCAGTGGTGCGCTGAGTAGGAGAAAAACCCCAACTACAAAAGGGCAAAAGCCACAGTTGAAAGAGTCTTCACGTTTACCTGCAGACCACAGCACAGCAAAGAGAAGAATTTGGTCACATAAAAATGGAGGCTCTCTGGTAAAGTCACCAGATGACAGAACAGGAGAACATGTACGTAGGCTATGCAAGAAAACCCTCAAAAGAACAGGAGAAAGAGAGCAACTCCTAACTAAATGGAAAAGGATGCGCTCATGCATTTTTAGAAAAAGAATCCTCCCCCACACCTGAAGTAAACACCCATAGAGAGGTGCTTACTGTCCTTAGTCATCAGTTATGTGACAATTAAGCCGCCATGAGGTGTCCCTGTGTCTGGATCTTTGTCTCTGTTAGAAAGCGCTATAAGCCACACGTGGTGGGGACGCGAGGAGGCTGGGCTGGGGAGCCAGCACACTGAGTGTGGCATGCCACGGGAGCCAGGGTCTGAACAGAGATGCTCAGCGCAGTGTTCCTGCCAGTGGCAGGGAGTCCTCCACGCTTGAAGGTCAGGCTGGCAAAGTACCCTGGATGCACACGAGGTGCAGTGCCACAAGGAAAGGAAATGGACCAGGTGTACAAGGCCCGCGGAGCTCCAGGAGAACTCTGAGGAGCAAAATGAAACAAACAACGCGCACATAGCACAGCTCTTAAGGGACACGTACAGAAGGCTCCATATTAACCAGGATAAAACAGTTGCCTGTAGGCAGGGAGGAGGCACATGGGAGTGGAGAATGGAGCAAAAAGGAATGAATAAATAGTGGGTGGAAGCTTGCTTGGGCCAGTGTGATCACATTTCATGTTCTCAGTATACCTGAGGGTAGAATAAACAAAAAAGGCCATTCTTTTGAGGAAAAGGATTACCTTTTGTTTGTTAGGTGATTTAGTGGGGCCTGGTAGGATGCCACACATGCTTAAATAAGACTTTTAGGAAGAGATTAACTAAAGAACTTGTATGCATACATGCACAACCCATGGACACAGACAATAATGTGGTGAAGGCCTGGGGCGGAGAGTGGGTGCAGGCTAGAAGGGATCAATGGGGGGAAAAGGGAGACATCTGTAATACTTTTTTTTTTTTAAAGTATTTTTCTTTTAAAAAAAATATATTTTATTGATTTTTTACAGAAAAGAAGAGAGAAGGATAGAGAGTTAGAAACATCGATAAGAGAGAAACATCAGTCAGCTGCCTCCTGCACACCTTCTACTGGGGATGTGCCCGCAACCAAGGTACATGCCCTTGACTGGAATTGAACCTGGGACCCTTCATTCCGCAGGCCGACGCTCTATCCACTGAGCCAAACTGGTCAGGGCTATAATACTTTCAGTAATAAAGAGGAGAAATAATTTTAATAATCCCTTACAATGTTTATGGTGTTTCAGAGCTCTTCTTGCCCATAGGTAGGCCAATGTGGGTGTTATGACAACTAAATAAATATAGCTGGACAGTGGAGATATTTTTAGAAAATAAGGAGACTGAGGCTCAAATGAGGAAAGTGACTCGCCTGGAGTCACACATCTGGGAAGTGACTACGTTGTGAGTCAGACCTGGGAATCTTGACCCTAATCCAGTGTCTCGGTCCCCAAGGAGTATCACTGATCCAAATGGGAAATCTTTGCTTCTGGGAGGAAATAAGGATGTAAAATGTCACTTGGCTGGGATTCCTTTTTTCACATGCTCTTCTCTGTTTCCACTGCTTTGGTTTTATTGAGATTTTCATTTCTTTCCTTGTTGTTGAGGGAGAAATTTCCTTATTCATTAGATACCCTAAATCAAAGGTTGTTAGCTCACCAAACGGTGTAGTAGCCTTCACAGGACCACTCGGGGATACTTTTAATTTAGAAAAATCTTTATTATATTTTTCCCCAAAATAAATTATGCTCCAGTAACCCTCTGAATCCTCCCATTCAGAGATTACCATTGTTAAGAGTCTGACCTAGATTCTCCTGGATCGTTTTCCCCAAGAAGTTGAAAGGCTCCCCCCGCCCCCTCCCCCACAGGGAGGAAAGGAAGTAATTCTGTAACTGGGTTAGAGTCTGGGGTTGGTCATTCTGAGGGGATGGGCCAGTGCTGCCATGTTGGCCGGCAGCCTCCTGAGGCTGGAGATGCAGAAGGAGTTGACTGCCTTCACAAAGGAACTTGACATTCTTAGACGCAGGTGGGCTCTATGGACCGGAAGTTGGGTTCCCTGGAGGGGAGGGCCCTAGTATCATAGACACATGTTAAGTCAGAACAGTTGAGGGTGTGTGTGCTGAGTGTTTGCCCGAAAGAGAATCCCAGTCTCCTGACTTGTTATACATTTAGCTGAGCTTCTAAGAACCATTCCCATCGAAGAGAGATTTCTGGTTGCTGTAGAATCGGGTTCCCAGTGGGGTTTCTGGTGTGTAACGAGGCGCAGTTGTTTCTAGACACGGGGAGAACGGACTTGTTTAAGATCTCCCCTGTTTTGATGATGTGATGACGGGTTGCGTTTGCTCTAGGAAGACAGGAAAGTGGAAGACTAGCATAGGAATAAAGGAAAGCAACATTGCTTCAGTTCCTTATATGTGCTACACCCTGTGCTAAACACTTTAAAGACTTCTTTCTTTTCTGGTTTTTAACTTCCTAACAACAAAACCTTTCTCTGAGTCTTTTTGTTAATCCTCAAACACGGATATTTTTCCCATTGATTTTTAGAGAGAGTGAAAGAGGGAGGGAAAGACAGAGAGAGACATCGATGTGAGAGAGACACATTGATTGGTTGCCTCCTGCACACGCCCCAACCCGGGCCGGACTGACATACGTGCCCTTGATCGGAATCAAAGCCTGCACCCTTCAGTCCAAGGGCCAGTGATCTAACCACCAAGCCAAATGGGCTAGGGCCTCTAAGCCATGTATCCCATAAGTTACAGAGGCATTTCTGAGACTCAGCGAGTCATTCACGCCTGTTTGATTTTAAAATCCCGGCTGTCACATGGCCTCTCAGTGGTAATAATGTCACTGGGCCCCAAACCCTGCTTGAGCCTCCGATGGGGTTCTTCTTTTGCTGTGCAGAAGGCACAGCCTGCAGGGGAACACCAGTCCTCCCCTTGGGAGCTCAGGGTCCTGCTGCCTTATGGACCAAGTGCTGATTATCACTCATTTTGCAGATGAAGTAACTCACTCAGCGAGTGAAAGACCTTTCTCAGTGCCATGGAATCAGGATGGGCTGGGGGTGGGGTGAAGTATTCAACCCTGGGCGTGCTGAGTCCTCACTATTCAAAGTGGGGTCTGTGCTTCAGCAGCTTAGGCATCCATTGGGGGGCTTGTTAGAAATGCAGAATCTCAGCACCCTAACTCTGCATTAGAATGAGACTCCTCATCTCTAGCAGCCCTGAGAATTCAGAGCATTGAACTCGCCAGGGTGTCCTGCAGGTGGGACCACTCGCATGCTGTGTGCCCAGCTGGGCCAGGCTCGCCCCCCCACCTCCACCCCAAAACTGGCCTGCATTATGCAAAAGACAAAAAAAGTCTGGTCCTGAGCCTGATGTTAACTGATCGAGGGGCCAGCACAGCCTGGGCAGCTGGCCCCTCTCCTTGGGGCTGGGCTGAGCACACCTTTATCTGCTGCCGCCGGGCTCACCCAGCCCACCTCGGGCCTGTCCTCACCACCTGGGCCCAGCTGGAGGGCCAGCTGCCTTCTCACCAGCTTCCCACAGCAGCTCAGCTCTGCGGATTCCTTGCTAAGCTGCTCCGGGAATAAAGGGCTGCACAAGGTCCACAGTGCTCTTTGGGGGGAGGGATAAAAGCGAGAGCCACATCTGCCCCGAGAAACGTGGGAACGGCTCTTTGCCAGGAGAGCTGGGAAATGCTCCGTCACGGGCTGGCTTGGAGGCTCCATGGCTGGAGTGCTTTTCACGACTGTTGGGTCAGTAGCTGCTGTTCCTGGAAGGCTGCTTGTCTGAGCATCGCACTTTGAGAAGTGAGGGGAAGGGTGGAGCACACACCTGTGTGGCCCTGACGTTCCTTACCTTTCTGGAGCTTTGTTTTCTTGCTGTGAACTCTCTTCTGGGTGGAGAGAACAGCCATGCAAAGGCTCAGAGGCATGAAACCACGGCTGCTGGGGGAGATTGAGGGTTCGCTGTCTAAAAGACAAACCAAATAAGTGGCTTAAACTAAATGAAGGCTTACTTCTCTCTCATAAAGAAGTCCAGAGCCCAGCCAGCATAGCCCAGTGGTTGAGTGTCGACCTATAAACCAGGAGGTCACGATTCAATTCCCGGTCGGGGCACAAGCCTGGGTTGCGGGCTTCATCCCTAGTGTGGGGCATCTAATCAGTGATTGTCTCTCATCCTTGATATTTCTATCCCTCCCTTTCTCTTCCTCTCCGAAATCAATAAAATACACATACATACTGTCTATGTAAAAGGAGTCCAAAAGCAGACAATTCTGCGCTGGTACACAGGCAACTTCTCGCTCTCTGCTTTGGCTATCCCCGGTGTCTGACCTCTACCCTCAAGGTCACAAGATGGCTGCTGGAGCTCTAGCCAGGGTGTCTGTGTCCCAAGCAGAGAAAAGAGAGAGGAGAATGAGGCAAAAGGTTATGCCCTCAACGGCATCAGCTCCCTAGAAAGAGACTTCTCAGTCTCTGCCTGGATTCAAGGGAGGCAGTAAAATACAGCCTTTTAGCTGTTATTAAGAAAGAAGCAGAGAATGGATACTGGGTCGGCTGCCATGTTTTCTTGGAGGCACGTCAAGTCCTTGGTATTGCCAGAACCTAAGGTGCCAGAGGGCACGTGGTAGGAGAAGCATGGTGCTAACTTGCCAGGCAGCTGCGGTCAGGGCATGGGAAGGCACGGGGCGATGGTCATGCTGGGAGTGGGAAGGGGAGGTTCAGGGCCGGGGTAGTGCCTGCACTGAGCCTTGGTGTGAACCTGCCTGCCCTCCGGGGTGTCCTGCGTCCTTCTCCCTTTCCTCCTTTCCCTCTCCCATTCTCCACGTCACTCTCCCTTCTCCCGTCTCATGCTGTCTCTCCCTGGCAGTCCACAGCATTTCGACTCAAAGGAGCAGAGGTCTTAGAAACTCAAGTGTCTGGAGGCCTCTCTGTCCGCGTGGCAAGGAGAACAGTGAAAGGAGAAGCTACACCTATAAATGCTTTTCCAAAGTGGGGTGTTCAGTGCCCTAACCCCAGGGATTCTGCTTCAAAAAGGGTTCCCCAGCCCTGACCGGTTTGGCTCAGTGGATAGAGCATCGGCCTGCGGACTGACGGGTCCCAGGTTCGATTCCGGTCAAGGGCCTGTACCTTGGTGGCGGGCACATCCCCAGTAGGAGGTGTGCAGGAGGCAGCTGATGGATGTTTCTCTCTCATCGATGTTTCTCACTCTCTATCCCTCTCCCTTCTTCTCTGTAAAAAAGAAAAAAAAAAAAAAAGAAAGGTTTCCCCAGTGGGCCAGCTTTGGGAAATGCAGCCTTCCGCTGCCTCTGTGGGCATTCAGAGTGAGGGCCCTGAGGAGGCTTGCAGTGAGGACACCCGTGAACCAACACTTTTTCTCAAATAGATTTGACACTGGACCCTCTGTCTGCCACACAGCACCTGTGGCATCCCAGGCAGCACCCCTTCTGGGGCAATACCCCTTCTGGGGCAACACTGAGCTAAGATGGTCTTGAAGTCTCCCCGAGCAAGCAAAGATACCTTGAGAGGTCCCGCTTGGGATGGTGCGTCCTGTGTGTGGCTCCCCTCGCGTCTGACTGTACCTGGGGCCTCTGGTTTCCCAGCAGCAGGGGGCAAGGCCTGAGATGCACACGTGTGCAGGCTGCACGGAATTGGTGCTGATATCGGGTGAGTCATGAGAGCCCGCATTTGGGACCTGACTACCAGACGTGAGTCATGGCCATATGGAAACCTTATGCACATCTACCTTCCTTTGGTCCCTAATCCTTTGTAATGCCCTGGTTTCATGATGTAACTTCAGGGGAATTAAGCTCGGACAGCAAAATGATGTAATTAATCTGACTCGGCTTCAAGTCAAGTCTTCTGCTAGTGTACATCTGACCATGTCAGTTTCACGGGGCGGTGGTGGCAGGTGGCTGGGCAAGTCCGGACGTTTGTGCAGCATTCGGGGAGGGAATTTGCTAGATGGGTTTCATTCGGGTTGTATTCCGGTCCTTGGTGTGGAACGTCTAGGGCTTCCTTGAAGACACACTTTCCCACCGTTTCCTGGCTCAGCTATGAACTCAGGACCGGGATGGTGACTTAGGCACCCAGGCGAGGCTGCTTTCTGGTCTTTTGCATTCCACACGGGTCCTTTCTGCCTGTAGCTACTCTATTTATTTAGTTATTTAAAAAATATTTTATTGATTTTTCACAGAGAGGAAGGGAGAGAGTTAGGAACATCGATGAGAGAGAAACATCGGTCAGCTGCCTCCTGCACACGCCCTGCTGGGAACGTGCCCGCAACCAAGGTACATGCCCTTGACCAGAATCGAACCTGGGACCCTTGTGTCCGCAGGCCAACGCTCTATCCACTGAGCCACACCGATTAGGGCTGTAGCTACTCTCTTTAAAAAGAAATCTGTTTGGCCCTGGCCAGTTTGGGTCAGTGGATAGAGCATTGGCCTGTGGACCGGGAGGCAACCAGTCGATATCTCTCTCTCTCACATCGATGTTTCTCTCTCTCTCTCCCCTCCCGCTTTCTCTGAAAATCAATGGAAAAATGCACTCTGGTGAGGATTAACAAAATAATAATGCATTTTAAAAAATAAATTCAAAACTAATAAGTTGCTTTGATGGGCAGGTGTTGGTCACTATGTCACCTCCAAGGCCATATTAAAGGGTTTGGGGGGTGATACTTTGCTCCAAAGAAGTGATGTAAATAGTGGGGATTTAGCTTCTATAATGGGGAGGTCGTGACAACAGAGCACGCAAACTTGTTGGTAAAAATGAGCTATTTCTATGACTTCTGGGGCCAGCAGGTCCAGACTACTACTACTGCTACTGCTGCTGCTGCTGCTGCTGCTTCTTCCTCCCCTCCTCTCCTCCCCCCTTCCCCTCTCCCCTCCCCCTCCCTCTCCACTTTCCCCCCTCATCCTCCCCCCTCCCCCTACTTCTCCCCCCTCCCCCTCCATGTAATTAAGAAGCTTGTGGAATAGGTGAGCTGTCCTTAGCCCACATCTCTGCTCTCTGGGCCAAGCTGATTCCCCTTCCGCACCCTGGGCCTCCTTCTGGGGTTTTAGCCATCCTACCTTGTGTGGTTCCTGTCTGCAGTCAGAGAGCTGGACAGCTCGGGCAGCCTGCACAGAGCCAGAGGCCGCACTGTGGAGGCTGAGCCGTGTGTGTGTGTGTGTGTGTGTGTGTGTGTGTGTGTGTGTGGTGTGTGTGGTGTGTGTGGTGTGTGGTGTGTGTGTGGTGTGTGTGTGTGGTGTGTGTGGTGTGTGTGTGTGTAGTGTGTGTGTGTGTGGTGTGTGTGTGTGTGGTGTGTGTGTGTGTGTGTGTGGTGTGTGGTGTGTGTGTGTGTGTGTGGTGTGTGTGTGGTGTGTGTGTGTGTGTGTGTGGTGTGTGGTGTGTGGGGTGTGTGTGTGGGGTGTGTGTGTGTGTGTGGTATGTGTGGTGTGTGTGGGGTGTGTGTGTGTGGTGTGTGTGTGTGTGTGTGTGTGTGGTGTGTGTGTGGTGTGTGTGGTGTGTGTGTGTGGTGTGTGTGTGGTGTGTGTGTGTGTGTGGTGTGTGTGGTGTGTGTGTGTGTGGTGTGTGTGTGGTGTGTGGTGTGTGGTGTGTGTGTGGTTGTGCGTGTGTGTGGTGTGTGTGTGGTGTGTGTGGTGTGTGTGTGGTGTGTGTGGTGTGTGGTGTGTGTGTGGTGTGTGTGTGGTGTGTGTGGTGTGTGTGTGTGGTGTGTGTGTGTGTGTGTGGTGTGTGGTGTGTGTGGTGTGTGGTGTGTGTGTGTGTGTGTGTGTGTGTGTGTGTGTGTGTGTGTGGTGTGTGGTGTGTGTGTGTGTGTGTGTGGTGTGTGTGGTGTGGTGTGTGGTGTGTGTGTGGTGTGTGTGTGGTGTGTGGTGTGTGTGTGGTGTGTGTGTGTGTGTGTGTGGTGTGTGTGGTGTGTGTGTGGTGTGTGTGGTGTGTGTGGTGTGTGGTGTGTGTGTGTGTGGTGTGTGTGTGTGGTGTGTGTGTGTGGTGTGTGTGGTGTGTGTGTGGTGTGTGTGTGTGTGTGGTGTGTGTGTGGTGTGTGTGTGTGTGTGTGTGGTGTGTGGTGTGTGTGTGGTGTGTGTGTGTGTAGGCCCTGCTGACCCTCTGCTGCCTTTGGGCCTTCGGGGAGTAGGAGTGACTAGAGCAGCATCAACTCTGAACCGTGAGTCAGAGTGAGGCCCCTGGGCACAGCCTGGCCTTCCTCTGGCTCAGCGCATGTTCCAGGTTGCTCCCAGCTGGCCCCCCTGACCTGTTCTGTCCTAGACCTGCTGCTTCCCGTTCCCACTTCGCATTAGTCCCTGGAGCCTTTGTGTTCACTCTTTCAGAATTCACACGACCCATTTCTGAGCCCCCAGAGAGACCAGGGATAGCGACGCAGGGTCACTCACCCATGCTGGGCCAGGCCCGGAAGTGTCTGACGCACGCGGCCTGGTTTGGTCCTCACTTCAGCTATCCGAGGAGGAGGAGTTACCGTCTGCAGATTAAAAGCGAGACCTCTGGGCCTTCAAGAGGATAAATACCTCTCCCGAGGTTGGCTAGCTAATAAACTCACTCGCTCAGGGAAGCATTTATGGACCAGGTGCTCTGGCCTAGGCACAGAAGGCGCTTCAGGGCTGGAGATCTGAATAAGACCAGACACGGGACCTCAGTGGGAGAACAAGACAAGAGAATCAAGATTACATAAAGCATGATGCCACTGTGTGGGCGCGGGGGAGGGGGATGGGCATGGCTCAGGGCCATGGTGGTCATGGGTGGGCGGTCATCTCGGCCAGACTCTGCAGCCCTGCTCTCTGCCTTCCCTCTCCCGAAGCCCTTACACTCCCGCCCTGTGTCCCCACAGCTTTGGGGACCACAATTTGAGAACTCGGATACACTCCAAGACCCAGTTCTTGAAACTGCAGGGGTAAACTAGTAATCGCAGCCCACATTGAACAGTAGTTTAAGAGAGCTACATAGTTTATCTCAGTGCTTCGCTCGTCACGAGGTGGAGCGTACGTCCACTCAAGTGCAGGCTGCCCATAGAGCCTTCTTTCCAAAGAGGCCGTGTGATGGGCAGGAAAGCAGCCGTTTCCTAGTGGACAAGCCTGACAAACACTCCCTCGGCCACGTGCTCAAGGTCACCTTTGACCGTGATGAGTCAGGTTAATGGGATGGACCCTTGGCATGATATGATAGAGGGCAGTTACCTCTGGTCTTCCTCTCAAAAGCACACAGCCCTAGCCAACTCATGAGAAAAACGGCCACTCCCAGCAGCGGGACACGTCACGGGATTCCTGATGAGAACCTCTCAAATCGGTCAAGGTCGTCAAACACGAAGCAAGTCCAGGAAACTGTCAGGCCAGGAGAGCTGTGGAGCATGACAGCTAAATGCCACGTGCAGCTCTGGGTGGGACCTCGGAACAGAAAAGGAAAGGTTACCATGTACCACATCAATGCAGGACGGTACAGGATACATGGGAACTCTGTACTATTGTAGATTTTAAAAAAAATCTGTTCTACCCCTGGTTGGTTGCTCAGTGGTTAGAGCATCAGCCTGCCGACCAAAGGGTCATGGGTTTGATTTCCAATCAACGGCACGTACCTCGGATGCAGGTTCCCCAGCCCTGGCAGGGACCCATGCAGGAAGCAACCAATCAATGTGTGTCTCTCTCTCCTCCTCCCTCCTCCCTCCCTTCCACTCTCTCTAGAAATCAATGGAAAAAAAATATCCTCGGGTGAGGATTGAAAAAAAGCATTCTTTCTAAAAAAAGTCCTATTCCATTACATAATATTTTCTACTGTAGGAAAAGAGTATTTTTAATTCGGTTCAGTTCTTTCTGGTCAGACATGGAGGCTGAAGGGCTTAAAATGCTGTGATGTAGATCTAGCCATGAACGTATAATCCATCTGTCTCACTTGACCAGCTTGGGGTACAGAATGAGGTCACAGCTCTGTGAATACACGTTGCGCGCTTCCATTCCCCTGTGGGGTGCGGGAGAACATTGTACTCCTGTGCCCTTGGCCAGGGCCGCCTGGGGCTGTCCACACTAGGGAGGTGACTGGGCCTCAGTGGGCACTGTCCCTGCCCACCTGGGCTGGCTGCGAAGAGGCCGTCCTCTCCAGGGCACCTGTGCATCTTGGCCTGGGCTCCTTCAGTGACCCACCACTTCGGGCCACGAGCACACGGCCATTTCCTCCCACGTGCCTCAGGGGTCCCGGTGGCGAGGGCAGGAAACCTCTCCAGACTCAGCCACCTGAAGTCCCCGAGGGCCTCAGAACGCAACCTTGTCCTTTCTGCTCAATTTCAAGCCTGGCCATTTCCTGCTCTAGCACCAGTGACATTCCTGCTCCTGCTCCCCCAGGGGAGCACTTATCTTGATTTTCCTGCTATTTTTGTTGTGCTGTGGGTGGACAAGGTCCCTGGGACTTAGACGGAGAGCTGTGACTCAGTCTCTTAACAGAGCCAGGAGGCCTGCTGCGAGGGTGTTTCTAGAAGAGGAAGGACTGGGGCCCGGGGCTGCTTCACTGAGCTCAGTGAAGTTAAGTAGCGTCTTTAATCTCCCTGGGCCTCCGTGTGCTCATCTGCAAACTGGGGAGAGACGGGGAATTGGAAAGGACAAGCCTGGTTGTTAAAAGTGTTCTCTGTTCCATCCAGTGGTGTTCCCCAAGGCCAAAGGCTGCAGGGCAGTGCAGGTGACCCTTGACCGACACAGGAGTTGGGGCGCTGACTCCTGCACAGTAGAAAATCCATGTATAACCATTGACTCCCCCAAAACTTAACTAATAGCATACTGTTGACCAGCAGCCATACTGATAACAAGCAGTTGATTAACACATATCTTGTATGTTATACATCTGTTACATACTGTATTCTTAAAAAAAAGTAAGCTAGAGCAAAGAAAATACTAAAATTATAAGGAGGATGCCTGGCCGGCTCAGTGGTTGAGCGTGGACCTAGGAACCAGGAGGTCACGGTTCGATTCCAGGTCAGGCCACATGCCTGGGTTGTGGACTCGATCCCCAGTGTGGAGAGTGCAGGGGGCAGCCAATCAATGATTCTCTCTCAATCATTGATGTTTCTATCTCTCTCTTTCTTCCTCTCTGAAATCAATAAAAATATATTTAAAAGTAAATAAAATTATAAGGAGGAGAGAATAAATCTACAGTAGTTACTGAAAACAATATATGGATAAGTGGACCTGTGCAGTTCAGATCCATGTTGTTCAAAGGTCAACTGTATTGCCTGGAGAGGGAGTGGGTACTGACTCAGCCTTGGGAATGGGTCGGAGAGGACTGGCTCTGACCCCACCTTAACCCCAAGCCCCATTCCGGGGTCCTGTCCTCTTGCCTGAGGTCAGCTTCGGGAGAATCCTGTTCCCTACAGCTCCGAGAGCCTTTCCAAGGAATAAGCACTTCCCGCCCCTGCCCCAAAGCACATTCTCTAGGTAGGGTTAGACTTGACTTTTTTTATGTGCAAAAACCCAAGTCCTTTCACTTTCCCCTCCAAAGCTATGAGAAGGAATCCGGCTGCCAGGACCAGTCCCAGGGAAGATGAAAGCAGCTTTCCCGAGGTTCAATTCTTTCCAGAAACAATCTTCCTCTCCCTCCCACCCTCACCCCTCCCCAGCTTTCAATGCACCCAAGTGTATATTGTTTTTAAATGTCAAAGGAAAAAGGAAAAAGAAAGAGAGTGAGAGGAAACCCTTTTGCTCCCGAATGTCACATTCTGGTGAGGGAAAAGGGAGAACAAGTGGCGGAATTAAAGAGATGCAGATTGTTTTGTCTCCTGTGCCTATTCAGGTCCCCGCGCAGCCCCTTGGCTGCCCCTCTCCCTCCCCCACCCCTCCCCGTCGCATTGAAATGTCAAAGGCAGCAGTTTGCAGCTGAACGGGGTCCCTGGTGGGAACGGACTGCCCTTCTAACCTGCAGGTCCAAGCTGTTCCCGTCTGGCCCTTGCATTTGCTTTTCGCTTCTTGAGCTTTCACCAGCAGATGTTGTTTGGGATGAAGGAGGCTGGGGTGGGGGGCAGTGAAAGGCTTTCCACCTGGGAGTGTGAAGGCGGGGAGCTGGGACACCCACCGCCCCTTCTTCTCCTCAGATTCCTCTCCCCTCACACAAAAAAGATAGTTCCCTGGGGCCTTTTTATTTCCTGCCCTGAAAGAGAGAAGAGGCCAGAGAGATGCTGGTGCCCAGAGCGCCTGGCTGTGTTGGGGCCTTCCCTCCCCTCCCCCAGGGCTGCTGTCCAAGCACTTTGGAGGTCAGCACACATCAGAACTGCGATGTTTTATTGAAAATGCGTAAATGAAGGCTGAATCATTGTACGATACCCAGACTTGGTGAGGGTGTGGGAAATGGGTGTTTTCCTGGCGCACAGCGGGTGGGGGTGGGCTGGGAGTTGACCCAGCTGTTCCAGATGGCTTTTTGGAGTATGGATCCAGCAGCCTGAGAGAAAGTGCAAATGATTGATCCAGCAAGTTCACTCCTAGGGATTCCCAAAAAAATACTTAGGCTAGTGAGCAAAGAGCTCGACATAAGGATGTTTGTCCCAGAAGTAGTTTTGATAAAGTATGATGGGAACATCCTAACTTGTCTCACTAGAGGAGGAAGTAAAACTGGCACACCACCTAGCAGAATAGTACAGAGTCATTACAAGTGATCACATACATTTATGTTTGCTGAGGTGGGAAGACAGTCACGCAAAAACCTAACAAAAGAACAGGTCATAAGATGCTATGACTAGTGTGTGTTCTGTCTCTCTCTCTCTCCCCCCACCCCCTCCCCCCCCCCATTATATATATAGAAAGGCATCTGGAAGAATGGCACCCCGGAGGCTGGCTGCTCTTGGGTCATGCTGAGCCTGAGTGGGTCACAGCCTCCGGCATCCTTGCAAGAGGGAAGAGGGCTCCTTGGTTAATCTTCCCATTCCGCAGGCCTTGGGGGACATCCCGGAGAGGAAAACGCAGATGCAGCTCCCTGTGGGGAGCGCGGAGCCGAGGGGAGGCTTGTGCTGCTGCCCCCCTGGCGAGGGACCCTGTGGGGAAATACAGGACAGCACGTAGGAAACCGCGAGGCGCATCCATGGGTGGCTTCATTCATTAGCCCTGACCATGCTGAGCAGCAGCTGGAAGGAGGCGTGGGCAGCCGGATCTGGCCAGACGACATTTTGTTGTTTTGTGAATAAAAAAGGGACCCTCGCTCCAGGATTGAGGTATATTCTGTCTTTAGTTAGGGCTTGCAGTTGTCTTCTCTGACCCTTTTTGGTCCTTGGGTCTTTACAATGCTGCAGTAGGTCTTAGAAATCTCCCCTCTAGTGACTGTAAAACACACAGTCTTGGCTCCTCGCACTTCACTGTTCTTTAAAATTTTTCTTCATTTTTGATACGGGGCTGTAAACCTGCCTCAGGGGGGCACGGAGCCCTGATGCTGGTTTAATTGACGTGGTCCTGCGTGACCTTTCCAGCTCTGTGCCACTTTTTCCACTATCTCAAGCCACAGGGGGTCCTTGCTCTTCCCTGTGTCGGTCAGCACCCTCCTCCACACCTTTCTTTCTGCCTGTGCGCCTTCCTCTGTCTGCAGTACGCTTCCCAGCCTTCCCCCTCCCCCCCCCCCAGTTGGTCCTTCTGTGACACCCTTTACGCCTCTGTTCACCCTGCTGGAGCTCATCGTACTCTCTGTATTTTGGAAAGCGTTCTTAAAAGTTATCCCTCTCACCCTGACCGATTTGGCTCAGTGGATAGAGCGTCGGCCTGCGGACTCAAGGGTCACAGGTTCGATTCTGGTCAAGGGCATGTACCTTGGTTGCGGGCACTTCCCCAGTAGGAGGTGTGCAGGAGGCAGCTGATGGATGTTTCTCTCTCATCGAGGTTTCTAACTCTCTATCCCTCTCCCTTCCTCTCTGTAAAAAAAAAAAGTCATCCATCTCCCCCACTAGATTCAGGGCTTCTTGAGCACGTGGGGTATCCGTTGCTGAATGAATAAACGAAGTATTTAAGTGCTGGATGAATGGTAGCTACGGTTATATTTTTCTGCTTTTCTGTAAGTAGCCCCTATTCTAAAGAGTCCTTAATCCCAGGTGAACTTAAAGAACTTGATCCCATTCTTGTAAAATAATTGTGTCAGGAGTAGGTGCTCTGACTCCCTGTCTCCCACTTTCAAACAGGCCCCTAGGTCTGAGGTCAGCTGATGAGTGGTTCAAGAACATTTGGGATTTGCTGTGTTCTTTAAGGGACACTATGAAATATTAACACAATCTTAGTCATATGAACTAAAAAATAACTTGCTATTGGCATATATGATTAATGTAAGCAATATAAGATTGCAACCAAGGGCATGTCCATAAAAAACACACACAAAACACACAAAACAACCACAACCCAAAATCCAAATCCTCACACAAATCATAATTGTATTCCTCCAAGTTTTTTAGTAATGTTCACTTGCTGCCTATTCATTCATTTGCTCTAGGAGTCTGTCACCATTTTAACAGACACCGCTCTAACAGAAAGAACTGGCATCGCCCCACTTTTCAGAGGCTGCATCCTTTGCTGTGGGGATGCAGACTTGTGTTGAGGACTGGGGGATAGTTCCCAAGAAGATGGAATTGAGAAGAGACATTTCGACCCCCTCTGTGCTCCGTGGACTCTGCTTGAAGCAGCCGCAAAGTGGGCCAGCCCTTGGCTAATGCCAGTTCTCACATACAGAGTAGGACCTGGGTTTTGGAATGGCAGTGTGGCTGCCGTACCAGGGCAGAGTGATTCTCTCAAGAGAATTCTTAAAACGCCACCGAATTGATGGCATCTCATTGGCTACAACCTGTTACCCCTAACAAATGAAGTAGTGTTTTCCAGCGCCATGGTGACACCCCAGGACTGACACCTGTGAACCTGCCCACGGTGACTTCCTTCAGGGTCTCGAGCATGGCGCCTGGACCCCCTTTATCGGAATGGCCCGGATGCTTGTATAAAATGCAGTTCTGATTTGGCTCAGTGGATAGAGCATCAGCCTGTGGACCGAAGGGTCCCGGGTTCAATTCCGGTCAAGGGCACGAACCTTAGTTGCAGGCTCCTCCCCGCCCTGGCCTTGGTTGGGGTGTGTGCAGGAGGCAACCAATCGATGCCTTTCTCTCACATCGATGTTTCTCTCTGTCTTCCCCTCTCTCTTCCACTCTCTAAAAATCAATGGGAAAATATCCTCTGGTGAGGATTAAAAAAATAAAACAAAATAAAATACAGTTCTGTCATCAGCACTTGAGGCTTAATGAATCAAACTCAACAGGGAGAGGGCTGAGAATGTATATTCCCAAGATCCATCCTAGGGCATTTTAGGGGCCCCACAGATGTAAATGCTTGGGCTCTGGATTCAGACAGGCCTGAATGTGCACACTGGCCACACTGTGTGATGTTGGGCAAGTGAATTCAGCTCGTGCAGACCTGCTTCCCTCATTTGAAAAATGGAGATAATTATAGTTGTGAGGAGTGAATGAGATAATCCATGGGAAGTATTTGGCACCGGGCCTGACACCGGCTATGTTCCCAGTAAGTGTCAGCTATTAATGTATTTCATTGATTCTAGAAGCTCATGTTTTTTGCATATTAACATCTCTTAAATCAGTCTGCTGCTTAAAATTGATGGCATGTCATAGTCTCTACAACAATGGTGCATCTTATAATAGATGGTGCCTTCGGCGTGGTGAAGTAGGGTTTATATGAGGGTTCCTGGGGTGCAGTGTTGGTGATGATAAGGTCTCTGGGAGGGGGGGCTGGAATTTGGGGATTCCTCAGGTCTGCCTAAGCTGTGTCCATCTCCCAGGGACCCGTGCGCACACAGAAGTAAGTCAGAGGAAGCTGAAAGAACAAGGTGGCAGGCTTGCCACTCTATGGAGGGGTCTTCCAGGATTTGGGGTGCACTTGCTCAGTCTCCCTTTTTTGGGGAGAGTGCTCATGGTTCCTGCTGGGAGACTTCAAGTCGGGGCAACTTGAACTGGGGCAGGGTGGGGGAGGGGGGATGTGCTCTCCTTGTAAGATTTCTCCTGGCCACTTGGCGTCAACGAAGTGCATTTCCGCCCCCTTTGGGTCTCTTTTCAGGCAAGGGTTTTGAGACCTGAACCCAATGGCAATTCAGGAGGAAAGTCACCCCCTCCTCCTAATGACCCCCACTTTGCTCACGGCTCCCATCTGCCCAGCTGTGCTGTCAGAACGGGGTTTGGAAGCAAGGCAGTGGTGGCGGAAGGTTGGCCTCTTGTTGTTTTGAAGGTGATCTTATGCGTAATGAGAGGTTTGCTTCCTTTGGAAAAGCACCATCTGGGTTTAGATTTCATATTTACTATTTTCAACCCTTTCAATTAGACCCCTGGGGTTTCCCAGGCCTGCCTGGGGGAGCCGCTCTCCAAGCTTCGCTTCCTTTCTTTCCCAGCCCTGGGACAAATGTTTGTTTTTCTCACATATTCATCACAGCCCAGGCCTTCAGAGAAGACGGAGGAGCCCGCACTGACATGGGAACCTGGTGTCTGCTTGGGGCGTGTGTCGCTGAGAACAGAGCTTGGCAGGCTTACTTCCTGCCCCATTCAGGCATTCACCATGGAAAGCCAGGGGGTTGGTGGGAATGCTTGGCACATTTGCCAAGCCTACTGGAAGCCCTCAATTTTGAGAAGGAAAGGGACTTTCTCATGGGTTTCCCGCTCCAGAGTATCAATCAGCCTCAGAGGAACGCTAGAGAGGCACCAAGCGGTTTCCTAGCAGGACCAGTGACTACAAAGGGCCCTCCTGGCTTGCTGCCTTTTGTTCCTGCTGGCGCCTGGGTTAGGATTTTGGGGCTGCCCAAATGCCGCCTTTGCTTGCCTGGGTCTGTCTGTTGATCCTGGAAGTCAGGGAGGAGAGAGGAAGGAATAAGGCGCCCAGAGAAGCAGAGATCCCCCCGGTTCTGGAATCTTCTCTGTGGCCCCTCTTCCTCTTTCTGTTGCATGATGAATGGCTTTTTGCAAATCTCAGACCTGTCAACTGGGACTGATCAGACCAATCTGGTGGGTTGTGACATTTAAGTAGGGGTGGCGATCTTCTGGCACTTAGCTGGAGCTCTTTACATATTGTTCCCGCCTGCACTTCCCCTCCCCTCCTTCTCTGGAGGGCAGAATCCATATTTAATGCCAGTTAAATATGAGGTTTGAAATGATAGTTGAAGCAGGGAAATGAGGGAAGAGAACAAGGAGGGAAAGAGTAATCTCACCCCCCCCCCATTCACCTGTCCCTGCCCCAACTCATTTACACTTTGCATACATTATTGGGTTATTGCACTTCCTTGCCCGAAGCCAGCCTCTGATCCTCCCCTGCCCCCTCCCCCCACTGCCCTCCCAGTCTGTTGTTTTGCTCAGCTGAACTGTGGGAGTGGGCTTCAAGGACCCTCCCCAAAGTGCAGAGTTTTATCTGGCTGCCTGACGGCTGAGAGAAACCCTGATTGGCGGGGGCAGGGTCTAAGCAGGGAGCTGGGAGGTGCACACAATGTGAGGAAGCCCATAGCGGTGGGGGGGCGGGGGGGGGGGAGGCAGCTCTGAGAGGCAGCTCTGAGAGGCCTATTGGTTTTCAGATAGATTTCATTCTGTATCGCAAAGGAGTGCTTCTTTAATATGGGATCGAAAAGTATCCAAGGCTGTACTGAAGGGCGGTCGCTCCAGGGCAGAGAGCAATCTGTTTAAAAATGACAAGCCATCAGCCTGATGGAATGCACGGGACTTATGCTAACGAGAGTAATTGAATTTATAGCAATAGCTGTGCGCTGTGAATGGCTCTTGGAAACCAGCAGCTTTTTATATCATCTAAGGTGCAAAGGGTTTCTAATATGCAAATGAATCTGGGTATTAGGATAAAAAAATCACATGAATCTCATTCATCATTTTATTAGCAGGTGGGTTTCTAGACTGATGTTGAGATTTCATGAGGGTGCAAATCAATTAAACTGTTAAGGTGATGCAGAAGCAGGCACAGGCATCTTTGGTCTTCTTTGATGAGGAGCACACTGCTCTGGGTCTAATTGTCAGGATAATTATTTCCTTTCCTGAAAATTATTGGCCGTGGATTCAGTGAAGTGCATTGATGTGCTTCTTAAAAAATTTTATTGGATTTATTGGGGTGACATTGGTCTCTTAATTATCCGCAAGATCTGAGTTTTGGGACTACATGAGCTACGTTTGTATTAAATATCTAGGTTTGTATATGTATAAAATATCTATTAATCTTTCCCAAAAGGATTCATTGATTTCAAATAAACACGGTGTTTGAGTATAGGTTTGAGACTTGGGAAGCTGCAGTGAGGGACATTGACCTTCGTGGTATGTGGGTTTCATTCCACCTTTTCTCAAACTGCACTTGACACCTGTGAGCCAGGTTTTTGTGGGTATTGTTATAATTATAAGAATCTTCAAAATATAGGTGAAGGCCCAAATCAGCAGTAGAAGAAAATTCATCTATTCTGCAGCAATCAGAAACATTTGGGCTAAATATTCTAGTGGTCTGTTATAGTGAAAGCAACACAGGTAGCAAATGAAACACTAAAAAAGAATTAAAGGTAAAAAATAAAGTAAAAAAAGTCAAAGACGGAGAAATAAATACTTAACTCTTCAGGCCCGTGGAAGAACTTTGAAGGTATGAAAGAAGTGGAATAATCGTGAATGCAACTGTTCATACGTGTAATGCTTATACATTAAAAACTAATTGTCCAAAAATCAAAACCAATTTAAAATGCCATCAAGCTGGAAAAACAAACAATTGCAGTAAAATTGACAAGACCACAATAAATAAGGAAAGAAATCCAATTCACCTTTAAATATAAAATGGTCAAATTATATTAACAAATAATTTAATAGTAGAAAAAGATAAAAATGTTTAATGAATGTAAAAAAAATCTCCCTAGAAATCAAAGAAATACTTACTAAAACTACATGGAAATATTATACCTTCAGGAATATTTACAGACATGAAAAATGTTTACAACATACTAAGTGAGAATAAAAAGATGAACATAACAGATGCTCAATTTTATGATAATTAACTTTAAAATGAATGGAAAGAAATACAACAGGTATGCTATCAATGGCTATTTCTAGGGAGGTAGATTAGAGGTTATTCTGAGTTTTTTATCTGAAAAACGTATTTTTATTGATTTCAGAGAGATATAAACAATGATGAGAGAATCATGGATCAGCTGCCTCCTGCACGCCCCACACTCGGGATCAAGCCCGCAACTTGGGCACATGCCCTGACTGGGAATTTAACTGTGACCTCCTGATTCATAGGTCAACGCTCAACCACTGAGCCACGCCAGCCGGGCTGAGTTTCTTCTTTACGTGTTCTATGCAAATACGACTTTATGGAAGCTGTTGTGAACAAAGAATTTGAACATGCACAGTGCATCCCTGCCCCTGTCTCCCACAGGAAGGGCACCCCCTGCATTATGGACAGCCTTCTTAAGAACGGACTGTCAGCAGCCTTACAGAGATCTGAGCCAGTGGAGAACAAAGAAGGGTTGCCAAGCATTTAACACTGGTTTAAAGTTTAGTGCTTTCTAACGGGGCCTTCTGGAGCCCTCTCGGCTCAGTGGAGGTGGGGGGTAGGGCGGTGGGGGGTTAGTCAGGATGCAGAGGGAGCCCCAGACAGATCCCCACCTTCAGCTTTCTCCTGACATCCTGCTTCTTCCCACTTCCTCATCTCTCCGCCCTCTCTGTCCCACATCCCATCCCTAGGCTTCAGTTACTTCATCTTTAATACATAAATATCTTTCAAAATCTTTATAAAAGTTGGGTTCCTAAGTTTTTAAAGAGAGGATCTAGAGCTTAAACTTAACTGGGTATCTCCTTGGCAGGAACCTAAAATGTCCCCACTTTGTGGATGTCCACCTGGTGTTCGGCCACAAACTTCGGAAAGTGGGTCATCTCTTCTCATTCCCTCATTCTACAGCTCTGTTGGTGGAAAGTTCTTTCTTATATTTTAAGAAACATATAATAATGCACTTACTATTATTTTAAGTAGGAAGAGTTATAATGCGTTACTGGCCAGCTTCAAACGCCCAGCGGGCTCCCGAGGGCTGCTGTAGGATCAGTGGTCACTGTGGGGGTGAGCGTGGAGAGCAGGGCTGGAGAAACACGGGGTCAGTGTTGTTTCTCCTTCTTGACTAGACTTAGTGGAGAATCAGGCCGAGTGCTGCTCCAGCCCCTGTGTTCTCGGAGACTGAGCCGCTTCTGTCATGAAGGGTCTGTGTATATGGGAGATCTTAGGTGGTTCTTTCTCTTACGGCATGCCTTCCTGTGGCCTCAGACCTGGGCCTTGGGCCACCTCCCAGGCATTCACAGGTAAAGGTTTCCTTTCTCCTTGAGCAATGGACCACAACTCCGGGGGCCAGGGTGGGGAAGGCCAGTGGCTCTTCTCTCTCGTTCGCTATTACGGATCCTCCTGGATAAGGACTGCAGCTGAGAGGGGATGGGTCAGAGGAGACGAGCGTTGCCATGTTTGTCTGTTTCTGCAGTCTTGTGGGTTTAGAAATTCGACTGGTAAAGTCCTGCTATGACATTCATTCGGAAAGTCAGGAAGAGCAGGAACCTGGCCTGGCTGGCTGGCCGGGGAGCCGGCTTCCCATGGGCTTCTTAACACAGGCTAGTAAACAATGCTGGCAGGCACCTGGCCTCCCGGGGCAACCGGCCTATTGTGCAAGGCCGTGTGGGTGGTGGTGTGCTGTGAGAAGCAGCAGCTGTGGTGTGCACGCATGGTATGCTCTCCCTTGCCAGCTCTGAGTCATCGCTTGAAACCATCCAAGGCTACCCAGGGATACAAAAGGCCCAGACCATGGCGATGTCCGTTACGTCATTGCCACCAGCTGAGATGCTATGAATTGGAAAGAAGGGAGAGTCTGTGGGAGGCCCAGCGGGTGCCAGCCAGGGGGTCACCTGTCAGTTTCGGCATTAGGAGACATGTCACATTCTCGGAGCACATGCGGGCAACACTTTGGATGGAATCTAACTTGATTTGTGAGATGAAGATTGCAAGCCCAAGCTCAGACTTCAAAGCAAGACAAAGAAGCATCATTGTAGCTTTGGTTGACCCCCCACATCTGTGTGTTGTGTCTGCCCTGCTTCAGAGACTTGGCTTAGCGAGTGATGACTCCACATCTGATGTCTGGATAAAGCCCTAAGCTGCCCTCAGATGCATCCTGGACAGCCCTGCTCTCGGTGTCCCAGCCAAATTTGTAGGGAGGCTTTGCTTGGCAGTGATTTCTAACAGTTCAGGGCCTATCAGGACAGCACTGAAGCCGAAGGTCCTGAGGGCTGGTTAGGTCCAGGCACAGGGTGAACCTTTACAAGAAGGACAGATGGTGTGGTGAGGAGACAGACTGTGTGGGTTCAAATCCTGGCTCTACAGTCTAGCACTGGGTGATGGTGGGCATGTCATCTAACCTTGACGTGCTGCTGTTTCCTTGTCTGTGGTGTGTGTGTGTGTGTGTGTGTGTGTGTGTGTGTGTGTATGTGTGTGTGTGCGCAATAGGTGTAACCACCTCAGAGAGTTGTTATGAGGCTTAAATAAAGATAAACATCTGGCCCTAGCTGGTACGGCTCTGTGGTTACGAGTGTCGGCCCATGGACTGAAGGATCTCGGGTTCGAGTCCGGTCAAGGGCATGTATCTCAGTTGCAGGCTCAATCCCCGGCCTGTGCAGGAGGCAGCCAATCAATGTGTCTCTCTTACATCGATGTTTCTGTCTCTCCCTTCCACTCTCACTAAAAATCAATGGAAAAATATCCTCGGGTGAGGATTATAAAAAATAAAACAAAAAGATAAACATGTGGAATGCTCAGAAAAGCGATCACAGTGTCAGAAATAATAAATGTTCTAGTCCCTCATTCCAGCAACTATGTGAGCAAGCATCAGAGCTGTGACTCTCCTGTGAGTGCGAGGCTGAGGTGTGGGTGTGTACTCCCTGGCCCTTGGTCGGGTACTTGGTAAGTGCCTGGACCGCCATCGAAACACAGGCAGTCTGACACCGTGTGCTTGTGATCTGTGGCTTAACTGAATGGAACAGATAGAATGTCGTCCCTCTTTCCATTACGATTGATGCTTAAACACAGTGTTTTTACTATAAGCTAAGACCTTTGTCACTTACCTTGCACTGAGTGGATTAAAAGAAGAAGCCAGTTTAGAATTATTTATCTCACATTTTATTCTCTTGGAGTCGAGTGACATTTGACCTCAGCGTTTCCTACCTGTGGTACAGAGGGTTTTAATTCTCTGCCACCAGTCTTGAACACGGTCACCCTTCCCCGCTCACTGCCACCTCGCCTACCTCTCCACTGTTCATCACCTACAGAGGAGGACTGCCTGCCAGTGGCTAATCTGCGTGCTCCATACCTAGGTACCCAGGTACCCATTCCCATGAAAACGCAGCAGGGAGCATTACCGGCAGGTAGGGTTGATTTGGCTGGCTGCCTGATTTTCATCTGGTTCAACCTGATTTCTTCTGGCCTGGGGAAGAAGGCTGGTCCTTGCTTATTTTATTGTGGGTTTGGTCTTCCCTCAAGGGCTTTCCCCCTCTAATACCAAGACTCTTGGTTGTGTTTCTATGCATCCGAGCTCTTTGCATCAGACCCCAACTGTCACCCTGCGGGACTGACAGTGCGCACCTAGGCGGGCACCTCACCGTGCAGCCACAAGTTCTTGGATGCGCAAGCCTTCGTAGCTCCATTGCTGACTGCCTTTTATGTTAACATCTGGGCGTATGTTAGGATCTCCAGGGACTGCTCCAAAGCTACTTTATCTGGGAGCACAGATGAGGGCTAGTTTCCTGACACACATATGCTCTTGCAAATGTCCCCCGTTGCAACTTAGTTATAGATCCTTCCTTCTGTAGCTGGAAAATCAGTGTTTGGTTTGGGCTGCATTCACAGAGGTGCTAGGCACTCCAGAGGTTTTTTTTTTTTTTTTTAATATATTTTATTGGTTTTTTACAGACAGGAAGGGAGAGGGATAGAGAGTTAGAAACATCTATGAGAGAGAAACATTGATCAGCTGCCTCCTGCACACTGCCTACTGGGGATGTGCCCGCAACCAAGGTACATGTCCTTGATTGGAATCGAACCTGGGACTTTTGAGTCCGCAAGCCAACGCTCTATCCACTGAGCCAAACCGGTCAGGGCGGCACCCAGGAATTAATGAAATCTGCCTGTCCTGCATAGAGCCGCCTGGTCAGCAGTCAGGGGTGGAAAGTCCTGGACAACGATAGGTGAGCAGGCAGATGGGAGAAGGCAAAGCACACTGGCCTCAGAGTCCTGGGTTCTAGGTCAGTGCCAGTCAGCCTGCCAGACATGCGTTCTCGACCAAGTGCCTTCACTGTTGGGATCTTGGATGACATGATCCTTTCCAGCTGTAAGAGGAAATAAAAAGGCGTGATTCTGGGATTTGGGAAGAAGCACACTTGCTGGTTTATTCTGGAAGCAGGGTCCCTGGCTTTTGGGTCAGAACTGTGTTATCCAGCTGAGCCTCTCTCTGATCGTGGCTCTGGACTCTTGACCCTTCATCTCCCAAGTGGGGATGCTGCTGCCCCGTTTGCAGAATTGTCAGAGGAGCAGTGCCCACGGCAGGTGCCCAGTGCACCGAGGGCCCTGCCTCCAGCATGGTGCCTGCCAGCAACTCATTCGTACCTGAGATGCCCAGCAGCACAGAGGCAGAGTGGCCACGAGTGACAGAGACGAAGGCAGCTTTCGAAAGAAAAAGGAAAGATTGTTCTCAGCACCTTCCCATGGGGCTCCTTAATCGGAGTTGGCCCCTTTCTCCCACGTGTGCAGCTGTTGAGTAGTGTCCCGGGTGGAGCCAGGACCAGGGCACAGTGAGGGCCTTTGTTTCAGTCTTGTAAATTTCAACACAGGTTGGGAGGAACAAAACCCCGATTCATGTGAGAGATGCTCCAAATCTGATTCCCTGCGCCCAGCCACGGGAGAGCCTGGCTGGCAGTCCAGGGAGTGGATGGGGAGCCGGGCAGCTCGGCACTGAAAGGACCCGAGGCTGCTAAGAGATGTGGAAAGGGGAGCAGGGGGGCGGGGGGGGGGAGGGGGGGCAGTGTCAGTGTCCCAGTGATGTGCTCCATCCAGGGAAGTGCCCAGAAAGCTCGTTCTAGAATAGGCCTAAATGAAGCGTCCATTTCCTTGAACAGATCATACCATCTTAACCTTACCTTGCTGTGTGTGTGTGTGTGTGTGTGTGTGTGTGTGTGTGTGTGTGTGTGTGTGCGTGCGCGCGCTTTGTTTAAGTGAGGAGGTCTCTCTCATCTTCAAGCTCCCTTTGGCACTGGAACTCTACAGAATGAGTAAAAATGTGTCGGATTTTCAGGACAAGTGTTTTCCTTGCTCGCCCTTTCTTTTTGCATTCTCCTCTGTCACTCAGATGCTCTGAACATCTGCCCTCTGACCCTGCTTCCTCTCTGATACGCTATTTCAAGGCGGAGGGATTACCATAGCCAGAGCCTCCCAGGAAGACCACCGGACTCCCCAGGATAAGAAACACGCCGGCCAGAGGTGAAAGGTGTGTAATTGCTGGGCTTTGTGCCGACTCCTAAAGCCGCGTGTTTTAACCATCTCGTGATGGCAGGGATTTTTCTGTTTTGTTTTGTTTTGTTTTGTTTTTGTTTTGAGGGGTCGATGTAATGCTCTCATCTCGCCCCCACACGCCCCCCCTCCCCCTGCAGGAAAATATAAGAGGAATTCATTTTCTTTGGGATTAACGAAATCTTTCTTCTTCTTTTATGTTGGCAACATGAGGTCTTAGCAGATCTCGAATCATGTGCTGAATAAAAAATATAGCTTTACAATGGAGTGCGGAGACTGGGGCCTTGAACCCAATTTGGATTACGGCGCACAGCAGCAGACACTCTGTAGCCAGTGGTGGTGGGAGGGTTTGAAGTGCTGAGGGACAGCCCCTGGGACCGAGCCCCGCACCCCCATGGATTGCCCAGGAGCCCGAGCCCACAATCAGATGCTCTGAGCCGCAGGCTTGCATCAAGCTGTCAGCCAAGTGGGTGAGAGGCACCACCACGCAGAAGCCGACCTGCGGAGCTGGGAAACTTACAAAAATTGGGATGTTGCTTAAAGCATTGACCGTTTTCATGTTTCAGCGGCTCTGTCCATACCTTTGGCTCAATCATTTGTATCCCAGGGCCTCACCAGCCTAGAGGTACAGAGGGATCACGGTGACTGCCAGTGGGCTGGGGTTTTCACCAAAACTCTGAGAGAGGGACATTGATCAGGTAGAGAAGAGGGGGGAGGTCCAGGTGGGGTACAGAAGGCCTATTATCTCTTTGAGAGCCAGTATTTCTCCAACACTAGGAGCTCTCTGAGTCACAATTATTCCAGGAAATAGTGTAAGATTATTTGGGTCCTGGCTAAAACTGTGCCCATGATGGATAATAAGGCATCACATGGAGATGAAAATTACTGCCTTGTGGGGACATGTGTGAGGGTCAAAGGGCAGGGGTCAGGAACATCGAAGGTGGTGATGGTGATGCCAGCTATTCCCTAGTGTCCTCTTAGTGGCTCTACTTTTTCCACCCCCAGTTCTGCTTTATGTCTTATAATCTGAACGGAATCTTAGCATATTGCTTTGCTCACCTGCTCTGACACCTTGGTCATTCCCACCAGAATACCAAAGTCCCGTGACCTCTAACCAGGCTCTCCCGTCTTGGGCCCAAGCTGACTGTCTCTTCTATATAATCACCCTGTTGGGCAAAGCGACTTCTGACTAGCCCTTGTGCTAGCTCACATTTTCTTCTTCCCGTCTCTGTGTTTCCTCCTCTGTGTAGCCTCGTTAAATGACGATTCAGTGTGTTCATCCAGGCACCGTGCTCAGGACGATGCCTGGTTCCTGGTAACGCTCCATAGGTGTTAAAAGTGATTTCCAATATCTTTGCAAGTTTTTTAAGAGGGAAGATCTACCCCTGACTCTGCCTTCATTGGCCAGTAGGATGCAAAAGTAATTTCTCTGAATGGATGTAGATAGTGGCTGAGCAGATCTATTTTGTTCTGAAATCCTGGGGAAATACTTTGTCCATTCCGTTCATTCCACCGATGTTTATCTGGTGTCTTCTTCAGTGCTCAGTGTGCTGTGTGCATGCCCGTGTTGGTGGGCAGTTAGATGTGAATGCTCAAATGGTCTCCACACTCGCCCTTCAAGACTGAATAAAAATGTCACATCTTGCCTTGGCTGGCATAGCTCGGTTGAGTGTCGACCAATGAACCAGGAGGTCATGGTTCGATTTCTGGTCAGGGCACATGCCTGGGTTGTGGGCTTGATCCCTAGTGTGGTGTGTACAGGAGGCAGCCAATCATTGATTCTCTCATCATCGATATCTCTCTCTCCCTCTCCCTCGCCCTCTCCTTCCTTCTGAAATCAAGAAAAATATATTTTTTAAAAGTTTCCCTTCTTCCCCAATAGTTCCATCTACAACTGTGATTATGTGTGCGAGCGTGAATGTCTGTGAGTGTGAGTACATGCGAGGCAGTGGAGGGAGGAGGTGATGAGGTGGGCAGGCTACTCTCACTGTCACAGTGCCTGCGATTAGCCCCAATATGGCATACATCATCTCACTCACCACCCTCAGCTATGCTGCTCGGAGGATACTGTCATCTGCATCATTCAGATGTAGAAATAGGATTCAGAGAGACTAAGGATCTGCCCAAGGTCACTCTGTGAGTGCAAGAGCTGAGCCTTGACCCCAGGTCAGTCAACCTGGGGGACCTTCTCACCAGAGCAAGCTGCACAGCTGAGCAGGGCATGTTTCAGGGTAACAGAGCTGGGAGACAGTGTCAGAGGGGCTGCTGAGCTGTTCCTCCTGCAAAGTCCTGCAGAAGGAAGCAGGCAGGAAGCTCCCAGAGGTCTCTGGGGGTCGGAGCCTGCACAGCTGACACCTTAGGTGCCTGCCCCGTGTGAGCACTCCTGGGAAAATCACGCTGTGGGAGGAAGTTCAGGGGGAGAGAGGGCCTTCCTGCAGCGTAGATGGGACCTTTTAATGGGTGAAAATTTTCAGGAAAGGCTAGGCCTTTCCACGTGGCCTTGAGAGCTGCTCCCCCTGAGGACACTTGACTGAGCGCATCCGAGGTGGCTCCCTTCCCCAGCCTCTGGCAGTAAGACTCAGGATGGAAGGTCCCCAGCCCGAGCCAGGACACAGGCCAAGGAAGTGAAAAAGGCACCAATTGTAAAGTGTAAAGAAAACCCTTCACCCCTTTACTTCTAAAATCCCAGTATCCATGACAACTGGGCCAAGGGAGGAAAATGGCTGTCTCCTCTCCTTCTCATTGTTTAACTTGTAGTTGCTACAGCAACTGCGTCTACTGGGCCGGCCAGATCCGCCAGGCGCTTTCTTCTTTCTCAGTCCCCTTCATGGCGGGCCCTCCTCGGTGCCAACATCGCTTTGTCTTTCCTTGGAGAAGTCTGTGAGAACCGGCATGGGCACGGTGTCAGGCGCTTGGTGCTGTTGGAAGCCTTTGAGATGGGAGAAGTCGCTGGAACAAAGGGGCAGCCGAACAAAAAGCCCTGAACTGCTTCACCCCTGCCTTCACGGGTCTTTATCATCCCCAACTTAGGGATTTGGGAGTGTCTGGCTCTTCCTTTCCCAGGGCTGGTTTGGCACAGATACTGGTACTTAGTGGGTCTAGGAAACTGGCCGGACAGCAAACTCAGCAGACAGAACTGCTCAGGGAGACAAAGCTTCCTTACCTTAACTATGGCTTCTCTTCTTCTCCTTTCTCCTTTCCTTTCCTTTTTTCTTTCTCCTCCTCTTCTCTCTCTCTCCCCCCTTCTCTTTCTCTCCCACTCTCTTTCCCTTCTTTATCTCCTTCTCTTGCATATGTTTCTGGTTAATACTTTGACACTTGAAGAAATTTTGTGCAATTAGGTGGAGTTTCAGCATCTTTGGGTAATCACTTCCATTCAGTAATCTGTGCTAAGGAAGCAGTTGGGTATCAGCACAGAGAATCCTCTGCAGTTCATCCCAGTGTTGCTATCGTCCATTTTACAGATGAGGAAATTGAGCCGCGTGGAACAAGGATGGAACTCAGGCAGCCTGGGTCCCTGCATTACAACACCATGCTTGTCCCTCTCAGTAGCTGGAAGGCACACAGGTCCTGAATGGCCCCTGAGGACAGAGATGCCCAAGCTGCTAGGCCATAGGATGTGCTGCCTAGTTCCAGTCCATAGTAGATTTTAAATAAATTCTGAACCAGAATAAAGCATAATTACAGAAGCTGTTAGCCCTGTCTCCCCAGCTTACCAAAACGTTTCTTACTGCTTGGTTTCCTTCAGTGGGGTAAACCACGGAAAATCCTCTCCTGGGAAAAAAAGGTGAACCAGTTAATAGACAACTATGACGAGACATGTGAGAAGCAATCTTGCTAGAGTTTAACTCACAATCCTGGGAGGCTGCTCAGGGGTTGGGGCCGGGCGGCCATTGCTTGTCTTCAGAGCTCAGTGAAGGAGCACCTTCCTCCCTCACCCCTGTGATCCTGACCGCCCTCCGGCTGTCCCCAATGAAGTGTGCATGTTTTCAGAGGGAAGTGTAGGTCTGACTGTGACACTCTTAGCTGCCCGCAAAACACACAGATTCCTAGGGCAGACAGCCTGTTCAGAGGCTCCCCATGTGGGCTGCAGGGAAGCTTGGGAAAGTCAGGGACCAGCACGCAAATGGCTGGCCTTGCTTCCTCTCTCACTGGCTGGGGGCTTCCCCTGCCTCACTCTACGCTGGCGCTTTCGGCAGACTTAGTGCCCCGAGATGTCACAGGCGAATGTTCACGGGATGACTGAGAAGCAAAGAGATGCTTCAAAATTAGCCTATACCTGCTTGTGACAAATTGGAAAGGACTTGGTCCCTCCCCTTCCTCCCTCCCTTCCTACCTTCCACTTTTTCTCTTTATTTTCTTTCTTTCTAGACTCAATTGTTAGTGCCTGCCTTTGCTTCCTAATTGTTCTTTTGTGTTGTTGTTTGTGGCGGTAGCCAAGGTTTGGTAATTAGCTCCTGTAATTACAAACACCTTCAGGTTAGGAGGTGTTCCTCTTTCATCACTTTGGGAACTGTTGCCTGCATTCCCTTAAAAACGCCTGCACTTGGCTGGCGGGGCCGGAGGGGGCTGGGGGGGGAGGGGGGTTTGCGCAGGATGCACACGGTTCCCCGCAGAGGCGGCCCCTGCTCACAATGGCACCTTGCATCCTGCCTCCCAGACTCCGGCTCGCAGCTGCACACAGCACGGAGAGGCGTGGAGGCTGGTCTCGCAGTTAATAACTCCCAGCCCCTGCAGCCCCCGTGCACGTTTCCACGCTGGAATCTGGACAGTGTTACCCCGACAATTCAGTCCCTGCCAGAAAGCTATCGTCTCCCCAAAGCTTGTCTGTCTGCTTTTTTTCCTTTTCTGGACCAAAGGGACTTTCAGGAATTAAAAAAAAAAATACAGTTTATGTTCCAGCTGGGAACACCTGTATCTCTTATCAGAGCAAAGTTAAAAAACAAACGCAACCAAAAACCTATGAATTGTCCTCTCCAAGATTCTCCATCTGCCACCCCACCCCCCTCCAAAAACCCCCGACCCCTTCCAGATGGGAAGCACAGCCCAAATGAGAAGCTCCAACTGGAAGCAGCCCTGCCCATCCCCCCCGGGTCAGCAGGGAGGAAGTGGGACCTGGGTTTGCCATCCATTGTTACCAGAAACAGGAGGGGCTGAAGCTGTGCTTGCCAATCTGCTTTTTCTGTCTTGCCTTCTCCTCTCCCCCGGCCTCTTGAATTTGAGGGCTTTTGATTTCGGACTTAAGGGGCTGCCTTCAGGGGACCAGGCGGCGTGTGGGGGCGCTCTTCCTGGGTTGCATCTGTAACTGTAGCTCTGGGCATCACCCAGTGCCTCCCCAGCAAGGCCCACGGCAGCCCAGTGGGACTCTGAAGTCCAGATCCATGTGTGGGTTTCTTCAAGTCTCCCCAGAAGTGCTCTGAAACCCCAAACAAATAAACGTCTAATCCCCACCCCATGCACCCCCTCCCCCGTGATCTAAGGAGAGGACAGGCAGTGTTTGAGTGGCTCAATGAAAGTGACATTTATTCTAGACTCTTTTCTCTGTAGCCCATCTGGCACATGTTCAGTGACATGAGAGTCTAAGGAAAGGGGGGAGATAACTTCACATCAAGAGTAAACTGAACTAACGTGGCTTGTCTTTAAATAAGGAAGCAGAGGCGCCCTGAGTGGGTGACGGGGTGTGAGAGGCTCTCCCCTGATGCTAACCCAGGGCCATTGCCTTTCTGTTTGCAAAAGCCTCGGTCCTCTTCTGCAAAGGAAAGGGTTCGAGGGCCGTTTCCCCTCCATAACGTAACGTTTCCCCTCAGATCACTTCCCTGTGTGTGAGGACGTGTTTTCCGGGCACTACGGCGATTGAATATTGATCGATTGGGTTAGAAATGGAGCACATCTCCCTCTCTGCTTAAACATTGCAGTTCATTGTCCCTTCGGTTCTCCACATAATTTTTTTACATTTTCTGGCAGTCGATCGAATTGACAATGGCATGCACGTACATGGTTTATTGAATTTCATCTAAAGAATAAATAATAAGAAACATGGCTTGGTCCCATAACCAAGCAAATAGATTTTTGGATATTCATTTGGGGAGAAAGAAAACGAATCGCTTAACCCTCACGTGGTGAAAATACTGTGTTTTGCCAGCGCAGTGATAGGAAAGAACACATCTCTGTTGACAAGGGGAAACACTGAGAATTGCTTAATGGCACTTCCACAGTGACTGCATGAGACCGACATGTCCTGCTGGGTAGCCATGACTCTCGTAACAATTAAGTTCCAATAACAAGCCTGTTTCTGAGAATAAAAATGGACAAGCTACACAATACAAGTATATTTTCTATTAAGTAGTTAATTTGTTAATTAAAAGAGTGCTTTACCCTTCAAGTACGTTTTTTAATGGATTTTTAGAGAGAAAGGATCTGAGAGGGATAGAGAAATAGAAACATTGATGAGAGAGCAGCAGCATCAATTGGGGTTGCCTCCTGCGTGCCCCCTACTGGGGATCGAGCTGGCAACCCGGGCATGTGCCCCGGCTGCGAATTGAACCTGCAGCCTCTTGGTTCCAGGGTCAAAACGCAGCAGCTGAGCCACACTGGCCAGGCAAATAATGCTTTGTCTTTTGATCACAGAAATAAATCCCTGAAATTCTGACTCATCTGGGGGAGAGGAGGTTCTTCTTTGATCTTAAGAGAGAGCAAGGGAAAGCTGGTCTTTCTCTCCCTAGATTCAAACCACAGAGAGGGTGACAGGCAGCTCCCTTTGCGCCGTGGGGAGAACCAGCCTTAAAAAGGAGCCAGCCGTGTACATCGCAGAGGGGAGCATCCTCTGCAGGAGGACTTCTCAACGTTGGCACTGTTGATATTTAAGGCTAGGTAATTCTTTGTTGTGCCGCTCGCCCTGTGCATGATGGGATATTCAGCAGCATCCCTGGCCTCTGGGATTGACTGCTTGGGCCAGACATCTCACTGGGGAAGAAATGGATCCTTACAGTCAGTGTTGCTTACAGTCGCTGGACCAGCAGTATCAGTATCACCTGGAACAGGTCCAGGCTAGACCTACTGAACCAGGCACTCGGGGGTTTGACCCAGCAGTCGGTGCTTTAACTCTCCAAGAAAAAACCAGTTAAGGTAATAGCTGAGCGACTTCAAGTTTTCCCAAAAAGGAAGGCTGGGCAGGCATGGCTGGGCATGGGAAGCTGTGCCGCTTGGGGCTGGGTGGGCAGTGTCTGAAGGCCACATGTTTTTGTTTTGTTTTGTTTTTGCAGACAGTGCCTGGTGGGCCCAGGTATTCTAATCCATTTTGGAGCAACCTGCATTTTAAATGTTTCCGTTTCCCCATTGAGAAGGTGCAGGAAGCTTCATGTAACTGCACCACGGGGAGGTCGTGTCAAAGGAAGAAGATCTAAATGGAGAGGCCCATTTAGATCCGTGGACATTTCTCATTTGAATGGATAAGCTCATAAAACATAAAAGGCTGGCCTGTAGAAGGGTTTAGATGCACCAGGTGTAGGAGGGTGAATACAATAAGACCCTTCTGGCCTTGGGCACAGTTGAAAAGCAGGGAAAGCTGCCTTGGGGGGCTTATTTCTGATTTTCGGTTGTCCTGTCTGCTGACACGTTGTGGGATTCCTGTGAGCTTTGTACCTCCCCCCCGGCCTTGCATCACCTCTTATAGACCTTCAGCAAAACTTGTTCTTTTGTCCTAGCCGGTTGCTCAGTGGTTAGAGCGTTGGCCCACAGACTGAAGGGTCATGTGTTCGATTCTGGTTAAGGGCATGGGTTACAGGCTTGATCTTGGCCCTGGTCTGGATATACGTGGGAGGCAACCAGTGGATGTCTCTCATACTGATGTCTCCGTCCGTCCCTCCCTCCCTCCTTCCCTCCCTCCCTCTCCATCCTTCGTTCCAGACTCTCTAAACATCCATGAAAAAATACCATGGATGAGGATTTAAAAAAAAACCACCCTAAAAAAACACACAAAACAAGACAAAAAAGAAAACTTGAGTTCTTTTCTATGTGAGCCATTGAGGCCCTGTCCTGTGCCAGGTGACACTGGATTAGACATGCCACTCCTTAGTTTTGCTGTAAGTCAGGCAGGTTGTCCGAAGCTGTTCTCACGCTCGCACATGGTCCTCGCTGCTCTTCAGGAATGAGGTCACTACAGCATAGTCAGCGGTAGGAATCTCGGGCGGGCTGCAGGGCCTGGTGGACCATATTCTTCCCATCCGATTCAGTGAGAATGGAGGCTGCTAACTGGCCAGATTTCTCTTACAAGTGCCTCGTTTGCGTATCTAAGCTGAGAGAGAGAGAGAGAGAGAGAGACTGAGAGAGAGAGTTGTGTGTAGCCAGGGGTCCTGGATGGCGGGAGGCATGTAGCTGCTCTGCACAATCTAAGGAGACTGGCTGTCTTCAGGCTAGATACCTGGGGAGAAGTTGTCTGTTTCAAGTTAATGGACAGATGCTCAGATCAAGCTCTTCTCCATCATTTAACTTTATTCCCCTCCCCCCCCTCGCCCCCAGTGCATTGTGTGTTTTTAAGCGTCATTCCTTTCGAATCGATTCTGCTCCATTAAAAAGAAAGATGCCCACAGCTAGGCGGGCCCACGGCTCTTCAGTCCTGTTCTGAGTTTTCCTCCCAGCAAGCACTGGGCTTCAGGTGAGGCTGTGCAACTGTCAAGACTCGGGAGCATGGCTCAGGGCCGGAGCCAGCCCTGCCTTCATCCCAACTCCTGAATCAGCTTGAGGAAAGCTTCTTTGTGTGTCCTGTGAGGCCCTCCTCTGCCTCTGCCTCTCCCCAGGACAGAGAGAATAGAGGGGCGCCCACGATGAGCTGCTCCAAAGGGCGGATTCTAATTTCGCTCTGTGAAGGCAGCCCTGAATGCAAAGACGCGTTATTACTCCATCCAATTGAAGACCCTGTCCGCTGATGAATGGGCAAGCACCTATTTTCACCTTCGGAGGCCAACGGGGAGCTCTTTGTGTTGAAAGAAAGCAGAGGAGAAAAGAGGATCCTGCAGGATAATTGGATGGAAATCCCTTTAAGGGGCCAGAAAACGGCTCGCGTCCCAAAGGGCTGAAACCAGGTCAAAATATATTTGTTAAAAGTGTGGGGCATGAAAGCCTTCATTATTTCTTTGGAAAGCCGTGTCTTTTAAAGGCTTTAAACAAAAGCTCCAAGAAGGTGGAAGCTGCGAGAAATTGTCCGTGGCTTTAGAAAAGGTGGAGGCCGAAAGGAAAGCAATTACTGGGGAACAATGCGGTATTAATGGGGATTATTCTCCCAGATTGGGGGCACCTGTGCTGGGTTTGGGGGAGAGGTGTAGCGAACGATGGGCTGGGGGTCTTCCTGGAAGTGGGAGGGGAAGAGGGTGGTGTCAGCCTGGCTGTGGCTGGGAGGGAGCTGGGCTTGCTGACTGAGGAGGCAAAGAAATAGTCCTTCTATCCTAAGGGAAACCTCATTCCTCTTGGAGCAGAAGGTGAGCTGTTACAGAGAGAGCTCTCTGGATTTAGACAGATGTGTGTTCTTATCCCCAGTCCCTCTCTGGCATTACGGCCCTAGACACACAATTGATTTCGCCATCTTCATGTGTTAAATGGGGAGAAGATGACCCGCCGCAGTGGAAAGTGAGACCTGGCGATGCTGGGCCCTGTGCACAGTAGGTGCGCTGGCAGTGTCAGCCCTCAGCCCTCTGGTGCATGTCTCCCTCTGCTTGGTTTGGTCACTGGGCAGGCTCCCCGCAGCCTGTAGGTCCTTGCAAGGGCTGTGGCAGTGCCCTTCTGAAGGAGCAGGAGACCCCTTTGGAAAGAGGACCGAGCCTTGTTGAAGCAGGCCTGCCCTAGTGGCACACATGGCATCAGAAGTCACAGGGATGGTGGGCATGCTTACCCGTCTGGGCCTTGAAGCCGTTTGTTGTGTGTGAGGGCACAGCGGTTGCTCCTCATGTACGAAGACTGGTGACTCTGTCCCTTCTCTTCCAGGGACATTCCCAACAGGCAAAGGGCGAGGCAGGCAGAGGAGGGGCAGGGCAGGCGAGGCGGCAAGACGGGGCATGTGAAGTGGTTGCCAGGGAGGCAGAAGAAAGACTTCCATGCTGACATTGTTTTCAAATAACTGCAGTTACCAAGAAAGAAACCACAAGCAATGGCAGCAAATTATTGAGTGCCTGAGAGTCAGAAATGCATGTACTAAGCGAAGAAAGGCAGCTCGAGTCCAGCAGAGAGAGAGGGCGAATGAATGAATGAATGAATGAGGGCAGGGACATAGTTGGTATGCCACTGAAGTATCCACCTTCCCTCATCTTAGACCAAAGCACTTTGTATCTTTTGTTTGCTTTTCTCTTCTTTTGGGGAAAAACTATATAGGGCCTCCCCAAAATACTGTATGTACACACACACTTTGAATAATTAAAAAGGCAGTGTTTATTAAAATATATTTCATTTTGAAAATTGAGCTATCAGCTGTTAAAGTGTGTATACATTTTTTAGGGACACCCTGTATATTACATAATTACAAAGCAAAAAACAGTAGCTTATCCTATCTAATAAAAGAGTAATATGCAAATTGACCATCACTCCAAGACATAAGATGGCCACCCCCATGTGGACACAAGATGGTCACTAAAAGATGGCTGGCAGGGGAGGGCAGTTGTGGCTAATCAGGCCAGCAGAGGAGGGCAGTTGGGAGGGAGCAGGCCTGCAAGGGAGGACAGTTGGAGGGGACCCAGGCCTGCAGGGGAGGGCAGTTGTGGGGGACCAGGCCTACAGGGAAGGGCAGTTGAGGGCAATCAGGCATGCAGGGGATGGCAGTTGGGGGAACCTGGCCTGTAGGGGAGGGCAGTTGGGGGGAACCAGGCCAGCAGGGGAGGGCAGTTAAGGGCAATCGGGCCAGCAGGGGAGCAGTTAGGCATGGATCAAGTTGGCAGAGGAGTAGTTAAGGGGTGATCAGGCTGGCAGGCAGAGCGGTTGGGGTAATCAGGCAGGCAGGTGAGTGGTTGGGAGCCAGCAGTCCTGGATTGTGAGAGGGATGTCCGACTGCCCGTTTAGGCCTGAATGGGCAGTCAGACATCCCTCAAGGGGTCCCAGATTGGAGAGGGTGAAGGCTATGCTGAGAGATACCCCCCCCCCCGCCCCGGTGCACGAATTTCGTGCACCAGGCCTCTAATGTTTCATAATTCACACAGGTTTTGATCATTCTTTTAAAAATACATTTTATTGATTTCAGAGAGGAAGGGACAGGAAGAGAGACAGAAACATCAACAATGAGAGAGAACCATTGATCGGCTGCCTCCTGCACGCCTCCTTCTGGGGATGGAGCCTGCAACCCGGGCATGTGCCCTGACTGGAATTGAAGTTTGACCTCCTGCTTCATAGGTCACTGCTCAACCACTGAGCCACGCTGGCTGGGCTGTTTTGATCATTCTTTTACCTGCCCCAAACGTTGTGATTTTTGTGCTAATGAAAGCTGGGGGAGAGGAACACTTGCTTTTTCAGCCCTCCTCCATCTAAGCTCATAGTTCCTGGGCTGAGAGGACCAGGGTTGTTTGTCAGGGTCGAGTGGCTCAGCCTCCGAGTTATGGATTGTGCAGCCCCTGACCTGGGTGTGGTGGGACACTCAGGACCTGGCACCACCATCCCTCTCCTGGCAATCCTCTCTCTCTGCATGGCTGACTCTGACCAGGGCAGGAAGCACCTGGCGGGCACATGAGGAGGGGAGAGCCCAGCGTGGAGCAGAGAGCCCTGCACCACTTTCCCCTGGACCCGGAGCAGGCCATGAAGAGGAGGCAGACACCCATGGTTGTACCATAAAATCCTAGGAACGCTCCGCCTGCACTGCAAGCCTGGGAATCCCCAGCGTGACAGTGTCTATAAAATTTCCTGGCTTATGCTGCTAATACCCGTCTATAAAAATAACAGTCCAACTGGATGAGATCATGGGGACATCGCGCGGGGCCATATGCCATGGGCCCAGTTGGTGCTGACTGACGTGTGGAGGCTTACGTTCTGGGACTTGTTGGTTTGGGAAGGGGAAGAAATCGGAGTGGGGGTGGGGCTGGGCAGAAGGAGACAGAGAACGGGAAGGGGATGAAGGAGCTTCTCTCAGCAGAGGAAAAGCCCATCAAGTTCAGCCTGATGGGGAAGGGGTGTAGCTACCATGTATTGGGTCTCTCCCACGTGCCAGAGAACATTTCTCACACCTCCGTCCGCCTTCTGTACCGTGTGAGTTGGAAAGTGTTAAGTCCCATTTGCCGCAGGAGGGAACCGCGTCTTACCCATAGTATCTGAGACTCATAGTATCTGAGCGAAGGCCACGGGGGGAGAGGCAGGATCAGGCCCGGGACTTCCTGACCCCAAGGCCAGCCGTCACCATGGCTGTTAGGCTGCAAGGTTTTCACTGCAGGAGGAAGTCGGGGTCCTGCGAGTGAAAACCTCCAGCTGGCGTTCCGCGGGCTGTGGGGAGCCGCCGAGCTGGTCTCATTTGGGGAACTGAGCAGTTGTTCTAGGAGCCCGTGGGTGAGGACCTCCGCGCCAGTGATCAGCGATGTGGGGTGGGCCGTGTCTTCGAAGACATGGCTGCTGCTGGGCCCGGGTGCCCGGTCAGCCTCTTAGAAAACAGCCGGGCTCTTCAGGTGTGAAGTGTGTGGAGAACTGACAAACCTTGGACAGTGGCACTCTTCCGTTGGAAACAAAGACCTTCCCTCCCTTCATGGAAAGCGGCCCCATTTTTAAAAACAAAAACGTTTCATCACAGCTGCCCCGAGATGTAGTTCACATGCCGTACAGTTCTCCCACTGAAGGCGTAGAAGTCAGCGGTTTTTCCTTTATTTGCAGAGGTGATGGTCCACCGTTGTTACAATTGATGAACATTCTCTTTCCCTAACAAAATTGCATTTTAAAAGAGTTTTGAATTTAAAAAGGTTTTCAGTCACGATTTATGTTTAATATTATTTTTTATTAGTTTTAGGTGTGCGGTATAGTGATAAGAGACTCATGTTCCCCCTGGTATTTCCAGTACTCACCTGGCACCATGCAAAGTACAGCATAGGAAATATAGGCAATGATACTGTAAAAATTAAATTTTTAATCAGAGAGAAGAAATTAACATTAAACAAAATTCCAAAAAAAAAAGAAGAGGATCTCTCATGATTCTACTGCATCCGTTTAGCTTTTTATATTGTTGCCACGCTATATACTACAGATACAGAGCAACAGAGTTAGTCAGCCTGTGCGTGTTGTCTTACGTCTGCTTTCTCCTCACATGACATTTCCAGCGTTGTTACTTCATAGTTTTAATGGCCCACGATATTCTCTCATGTTGATGTGCAATGATTGTCTAACTCACCCCCTTTAGCTGAACCATTAGGGTGTTTTCTATCGTAAATAATGTTGCAGTGAACATCTTTGCACATAAAGCTTGATTTCCCTTGATAAATACATTTCTTGGGTTGTAGTCCCAAGAGTGGGATCACCAGGTCAAAGGGTAAGGACATTTTATGTTTCTCTTTCCCTTCTCCCGTGTTTATTCCCAAAGAGGTGACACTGTTTTACAAAATTAAAAAAAGGCACATATTTGTGTACACACACACACACACATTATACATAAAAAGTCATTTCATGTTACCAAGGTTTTGGGTTCATTATGTAAATCAGAGAGAGGCAAATCCGTGAGGTCAAACAGCATGCATTTCTTGAGAGCCAAGAAAGATTGCCCTTTATATATCCCACCTGGTGACTCAAATAACTTCACCATTTCCCGCAGAAAATTATTCCCATGGAAAACGATTCCTCAACCTCCTGACCTTTTATTGGCTGCTGTCAGCCTGGGGCAGCACTTTGTTCCCAGCTGTTCTTAAAGCCCCTTCTCCAGCCTTTAACCCTTGGAGGCTCACAGGCATGAATAGGGCTGGGGGAGGGCCAGGGGGACGTGGGCGGAGGGAAGCGCGGGAGACAGAACCTGTATTTCTCTAGCTCAGTGCCTTCAGGTCAGAGGAGCCGAGTACTGGCAGAAATAAAGGAGGACACCCCCAACTTGTTGTTAAACATAAAGCGTTTCTTCTTTCACGGTTCTGTGGTTCGGAAGTCCAGAATGACGGTGTTGGCAAGGCCACGCTCCCTGGGAAGAGTCCTGTCGTTTCTGGTGGCCGCCTGCAGTCCCGGTGTTTCATGGCGCATGCAGCCTAACCCGAGTGCCTTCCTCTCGCTTCACATGGCCACCTTTCTGTCTTACCGGCGTCCACTCTAAACCCAATATGACCTCATTTTCACTTGAAGACATCTTCAAAGACCCTATTAGCTGTAAACTCTTCGAGAAGTTAATTGTTAACTCAGGTGTAAACTGTTGATGGCATTAGCCTGGACCCCCTCCTGGGTTATTTGCATTTTATAATGCACTCCTAGGAGACCAGAATTCCTTGATGATCCTTAAGAAATGAAGCCTTAATGGAGGCATAAAAATGAAGATCCTTAAAGAATGAAGCCTTAATGGAGGCATAAGTGTGTGTGTGTGTGTGTGTGTGTGTGTGTGTGTGTGTGTGTGTGTGTATATATGAGAGAGAGAGGGAGAGAGGGTTTTAAGATTCCTCCAATCTTAAATGTGTGCTCTACTGAAGGATGAGGCCTTTCTGAGCCATCTGTGATGCTCAGACTTGGGTGCTCTGTAGGAACTGCTTCACATTTTACTTAGCTACAGCCATTCTGTGTGAGCCAGTGAAACATCAGGTGTCAGGTCAGCGTGATGTCATTTAATGGTTACTTGGTACTGGGGGCGGAAGGTTATCACATGGGGCTCAGCAGACTAGATGATGCTCAAGTCTCTTGGGCAGGAAAGGGTTGCACCTGTGAGCCAGGTGTGGCCTCTGTTCTCTCCCTCCCCAGTCCCTCGCCCTCCCAGGGCCCCCAGGGATGCTCCACTCCCCAAGCTGAGACTGGTCTGGCTGCCTTAGTGCTGGGAGCGTGAGTCTGGAAGACCACAGGTGCGCAATAAATTGTGGCCAGGGCTGCTGTTAGGATTTCTGTCTTGCATATAAGTCAGCAGAGACTCAGAGGAATTCGCCCAGCTAGAGAGCGGTCTGTGCACACAGCTCCCGAGTTTGTGCAAAGCCCTGGCCTCTGGTCTCCGGCCTCCCAGGCGGGCGGTCACAGGACAGGCCGAGCTTGCCCTCTGCTGCTGAGTGCGGGTCTGAATCGGCTCCACTCACCCTCCAACTCCCAGGGCTGTGGCCGCTGGCTCAGCTGCGGCACTTAGTAGCTTTTCAGGATGGAGTCTGAGGCTGAGAGCGAAGCGCCTACCTCTTGTCCCAGCACCGCCCACCTTGCTTTCTCAGAAATTAATAAAGTGAGCTAGGACATTCAAGAAAAGGACTGACTGTATGTGTTGGCAGTGGTAAAATTCAAGTGTTCAAGCAAAAATTCAAATTTTGGAAAACTTCTGTCCAAAATTATTAGGAGCTTCATACTGAGACATTCCTGATGAGACTGGTAGAGAGGTTAACAAATGGGACTTGTCTGATCCCGTATGTCAGCGTTTGGAAGATCTGCACGATTCTGTGAAGTAATAATTCCCAGATGACCAATGAATGATACACAGTCAGGCACAGACACACGATCTATTGAAAGTGGAGGAAAGCGCAGTGGCCTTTCACACAGCAGCGTGTGAAAAGCTTGTTGCTGTTTTGGATTTCACGTTGCAGATAACTTTTAAGAAACTACCACGCGTTGATATTTAATGTATTACCAGGGAAAATATATCTAAAATTATCTGCAAAGGTTCTTAAAAGATTCTGCCCTTCCCCATTCAGCATATCTTCATATACTTCAACCAAAATAAGACAACAGACATTAAAAAGTGCTGGAAAGAAAGAAAATCATTGCTTCTCTCCTCACGGAATTACTTGTCTTGAAAAATAGTTATTTCTCATAAAAATGTTATGTTTACATATGAGTTATTATTTTGAATGAGTTAAGGATTCTTTAAAAACTTTCAGTTTTATCTTCAAAAATGTTAAATATTGATAGATATAACAAATATAAACAAAAGTTCTTGGGATTCTCAATTACTTTTAAGAGTGTAAAGATTACCCCTCATCCCCTCTTTATGTTCAAACTGTGTGAACCGCTGATCTAGAATATACAAAGAATTCCTACAAATCAACAAGAATGACAGGATCCCGAAAGAAAAAAATGGGCAGAGGATGCAAACAGGTAATTTATAGGAAAAGCCAGCGGGCATATCGAGAGGTGCTTGAACGCACTCATAATCAGAGAAATGAAAACAAAAACATGACAGTGCTTTCTAGCAATGACATGCAGAAAGCCAAATCGTGACAAGTTGGTGGGGCTGTGAGGACAGGGAAACCCTCATCTGCTGCTGCTGGGCGTGAGAAAAGGACAGCCCTTCTGGGAAGTCGTAGTTATTTCTGTCCCATATGCATGGTCCGTAAGACCAGGCCAATCCTCCTCTTTTGTCACACAAGTCATTTGACATGAGTGCAGATGTGTGTGGTGGCAGGGAGCTCGCAGCTTCTGGGCACCCATCACTGAGTGGATTGGGAATGGGGATGCCGTGGGTACATCACAGAGAAAGTGCTCTTGGGAATGAGAAAGAGGCTGAAGTGACCCACAGCCCAGTAAATTAGAAATACAGTCACACGAAGCAGCTGGTGTTAGGCAGAAATGAATGGATCTCTGTTGTGTTAGTTTCTGAGGGTTGCTAGGAAGTGTCACAGATGGGGCGGCTCAGACCACAGAAATCCGTTCTCTCAGTTTCTGGAGAAGTGTGAAATCGAAGTGTCGGCGGCTGGTTTCTTTGGGAAGCTCTGAGGGGGGCGCTTTCCTGCCTCTCTCGTGCCTTGGTGGTTGCTGGCAGCCTTGCTCCTTCGCTTGCAGATGCATCACTCCAATCTCTACCTCTGTCTTCCTTCTCTGCATGTCTGTGTGTCCAAATTTCTTTTCTGATAAGGACACCAGTCATGCTAGATGTAGGGCCCACTTGAATCCAGTGTGATCTGTCATAACTTGGTAGCCTCTGCAAAGACCCTATTCTAAACAAGGTCACATTCTGGGTAGACGAGAATTTGGGGCATAAACTGTTCAATCACGTACGTGAAGGAGATGAGAAGGGTTGGCTGCATAGGGGAAGGGAGTGGGAATGTGAAATGAAGATAAATGGGCATAAACAAGCAAGAAAACAATAAATAAGCAGGAGTGGCCCTGACGCGACCAAGGACTGTGCAGGCAATCAGTCCCACAAAAATAAACTTCCCTGAACCAGCCTTGGCCCACATTCAGGAAGACAATAGTAACAACAACAAACCCAAATCAAAAATAAACACGAGGTCTCTTGAGAACTCTCAACCGCAATCTGGCCTTCACATGGTTTGGAACTACAATTCACACCCATCCTAAAGTTCCAGAGACCTCCAGCTGAGAACTAATTGAGTTTCAAGTTTGGTCGAGCCTCCTGCCACTTGGCTTAAGGAATTCCAAATCCTCTTTGGAGAAAAACCACTTTACTCAGGCCTCCAAGAACTGCCACGAAGAAAGTTTCTCAAGAATCAAGAGAGAGAAAATAATACATGTAACTTTCATACTGGAAAAGAAAACAATGGAATAAGACAAATTATAATCTATGTTAAATAAGGTGACAGGAAGAGAAAGCAAAACAAAAACAACTTGTAGAAAGCACAGAAAGAATAAAATGAATTCAAATATATCAACATTAACTAAATATATATATGATAACCATATAAATAAAATAATACTAGTGGACCAGTGCACGAAATTCATGCACGGGGGGTGGTGGGGGCGGTGTCCCTCAGATCGGCCTGCACCCTCTCCAATCTGGGACATCCCTCTCACAATCGGGGACTGCTGGCTCCTAACCGCTCACCTGCCTGCCTGCCTGATCACCCCTAACCACTCTGCCTGCCGGCCTGCTTGCCCCCAACTGCCCCCCCCGCTGGCCTGCTCGCTCCCAACTGCCCCCCCTGCCGGCCTGATTGCCCCCAACTGCCCTCCCCCTCTGGCCTCAGTCACCCCCAACTGTCTCCCCCTGCCAGCCTGCTCACCCCCAACTGCCCCCCCCCCATGCCAGCCTGCTTGCCCCAACTGCCCTCCCCTCCTGGTCTGTGATTGCCCCTAACCACCTCTGCCTCAGCTCCGCCACCATGGCTTTGTCCGGAAGGATGTCCAGAAGGTCTCCTGGTCTAATTAGCATATTACCCTTTTATTAGTATAGAAGAGCATAACATGCTAATTAGATCAGATGTTCTTCTGGACGACCTTCTGGATGAAGCGGTGGCGGCAGGCGGGGGCTGAGACAGAGGCAGCTGCCGTGTGGGTGGGGGCCAAGCCCCTTGCATGAATTTTGTGCATCAGGCTTCAAATATATGATAACCTAAACTTGCCAGTTGAGAGATTGTCAGGATGGATTATAAATAAGTAAAACCCAGTCATATGCTTTTTCCCTGACACATGAGGACACTGGAAGTTTGAAAACATATGGATAGAAACAAATTTATTAGCAAATAGTCCACGAGTGCCCATCTGTGGAGCTGTATTAATATCAGGCAAAATATGCTGTAGGGAAAGAAAGGTTTTTTACCAGGATAAAACCAGAATTTTAGATAGATTCAAACTGGACATTGATTCATGTTATTCCTTATGCTACACAGATTCAGGAAGAAAAGCATATGATCACTGTAATAGGTGTTGAAAAGTTATTCAACAAAATTTAATATTTATTCATGATAAGCATTCTTAGCAGACCAGGAGAACTCTTTAAATCTGATGAAGGCAATTCCCAAAATAATCTACAGCAAATCTCAGACTTAATGATAAACCATTAGAAACAGTTTAAAATGAGAAACAAGGTAAGGTAGGAGTGCCTGCTCTAGCTGAATCTTTAAAACTTTGTATTGAAATCCTAGAGAAAGCAACAAATTAAGTGAAAGTGAAGCACAAGGAATGCCATTATTTGGACATGAATGTCTCTGTAGAAAATCCAAAAGATCTATAGTAAATTAGTAGTTTATGTGGATATAAAATGAACACAGAAAATAAAATTGCACTTCTATGCAGCCTTTAGAATATATGATTTAAAAAAGTATTATTTAAAATAAATATAAATAAGCTACCTGGGAGATAAACCTAAAAACAGATATCCAAGACCTTTGCAGGCAAAAAGTATAGTATACATTTATATATGTAAAACTTCATTTTGGTCTTTAAGGAAGCCCTAAATAAATGAAAAGCCATACCATGTTTATGGATAGTATGATTGAGTATCATAAAGGAGTTAAGGTTTCCCCAATTGATGCATAATAGTCCCAACTGGATTTTGCTTTGGACTCTCACAGACTGGCTCTAAAGTGTCTCTAGATACGTGGCCAGTGTGACTCAGTGGTTGAGCGTTGACCTAGGAACCAGGAGGTCACGGTTTGATTCCCAGTCAGGGCACATGCCCGGGTTGCAGGCTGCATCCCCCATGTGGGGCACGCAGGAGGCAGCCTATCAATGATTCTCTCTCATCATTGATGTTTCTCTCTCTCTCTCCCTCTCCCTACCTCTCTGAAATAAAAAATGTATTTAAAAAAAAGTGTCCATGGATGACGAAGGGGCCCTGCACAGCCAAGGGATTCCTGAAGAATAGCAACCCGAGAAGATATTTCTACGTGATACAAAGATCGAAGGAGAAGCTACAGTAATTAACACATTGGAGGCCCTCCTTCTTGAAACCTTTGGCTGGCTCTTTCCTAAAACACCCCACTTACCTTTTCTGGCCATCTGTGGAAGTGAAGCTTGCTCCAGTGACTGCAGGCTCTCATTTTCCCGGACTAGATCAGAGCCCTTGAGCGTGGCCCGCTGCTGGGCCCAGGTAGAGTTACTATCAGGATTGACTACAGGGCTGGAGACAGTGCTGTGTCTTTTCTTACAGAAGATACTACTGACATTATTATTATTATTTTAATCCTCACCTGAGGATATTTTTCCCGTTGCTTTTCTGAGAGCGTAGGAGGGAGGGAGGGGGAGAGAGTGAGAAACATTGATGTGAGAGAGACACATCGATTGGTTGCCTCCCACATGCGCCCTGTCCAGGGGCAGGAAGTGAACTGGAAACCTAGATATGTGCCCTTGACCGGGAATCAAACCCTTGATCCTTCGGTGTACAGGCTGATACTCTAATCACTGAGCAACACTGGCCAGAGCAACACTGTTACTTTTTAAAGTACCATGATATAGCTGTGATCAGGGCTGCTTAGAATGACACTTAACAAAATAAAAAAGGCTAGAGTAATGATCCAAAGTTTAAACTGCAGTTCTTCTGGTCACTTCCTGGTCAGCGTAAGGAATATTGAGTTTTCTATCAAAGTGCTCATATAAGACATGAAATACCTGGGCAGTGGGAGCAATTTGCTCCTTAAATTGGAACCTTGCAAATCAATTATCGGGAACTAGAGCATGCATTTTCTCCTAAGCAAAAAACATGGTTCTTCACAATGACATTTGGCTGCTCACTGCATGTCAAACCGGGAAACCAGGTGTGAGCGAGCCTGCACAGTGGCTCAGTATTCTGGTGAAAAAGAAAAAAGAAAAGAAAAAAAAACCTCCCATGAAAAACTGTAAATCTCCAGAGATGTGTGAGCCTATACTTCCAAGACTTAGGAACGTAAGGAGCTTAAGAAAGCAGGATTTCACTCCACTTCAGTCCTTTTCTGAATCATGCAAAGTGAAAACCCCACATTCCTGTGGGTGTCACTTCAGTGCACTCTAGGCAGGTCCAGAACCTGGGGAAGAGGAGGAGTGAGCTGGCCCCAGGGGGCCATCTCCAAGTACCCTATGCGGGCTGCTCTCCTCTGCCTCCATGGGGATGTTTCATAATATAAGCATCAAAAAGGAGTTTAGCCCAGCTGGTTTAGCTCAGTGGACAGTGCGTCTGCCCAGGGACTGAAGGGTTCTGGGTTTGATTCCGATCAAGGGCACGTCCAGATTCCTCTTGATCCCCGGCTCTGGTCAGGGAGCATGCAGGAGGCAGCCAGTCAATGTGTTTCTCTGACATCGATGTTTCTCTCTGTCTCTCCCCTCCTACAAAAGGAGTTTAGTGGTTCCTTGCGTGGTGGTTCTCCATCCTACCTGCATAGTGGAATTTTCTGGAATGCTTTTAAAAACCGTGGATGCATGGGCCCTACCCCCAGAGATTCTGACTTAATTGGTCCAGGTTGGGGCTTAGCACCTGTAACAATTAAAAGATCCCCAGGCAACTCTAGCGTGCAGCCAGAGTTGGAACCCTGGGTTCTCACGGAGGAGTCGTAAGATGATGACATGAGAAAAATAAGAGATGGGACCTGGAAGTGAGGTGCTCAAACACCGTGACTTCCCTCCCCTTGCCTCTTCTGATGGCCTCCGCCTCTCCCCTCCCCCCAACACCTTCGCCTTCCTCCATCCCATCCTTCCTGTTCCTCGTCCTGCCCGGGTTCCGGATGAGGCAATGGAAGCAGACACCTCTGCAAACCCCATCTAAGTGCCCCTGCCTGTGCGCATGCCCCTGCAGGAAGGGTTTCCTACCTCCTTTGGAGGAAGGTGGTTTGGGTGGGAAGTGGGAAATCTGTGATTTCTGGCAGGGCGTAGGAGCTGGCCCTTCACCCACGAGGGTGCCATCTGGGAGCAGTCACTGTCACGGTGCCTTGGGCCTTCACTCTGCAAGTGCAGGCTGTCCTAGTCTGGGGATGGGTGGCCCCGGTGGGTGGAAAGGTGCATGCTTTAGGGCCCGGGGACTCGCCCTGAGGGTGAGGAAGGGAGGGCGTTTCCAGGCCTAAGCTCAGCCTGTGAGCTGTTGTCCAAGGACCCTCCTGTTGGGTAGAGGGCCACATATGTCCCCACCCCCATGCCACCTACAGGCCGTGGACTTCGTGGCTGCTGTGTGTGGGTATGTGGGGCGAGGAGGCCTGCACTGGAGTGCTGTTCCTTTCCTGGGCCTGGGCTCCATCTCTGAGAGGCCACAAGAGCAGCCCGCCTGAGCCAGAGTTTGAGACGGTCGTCTTCCTTTTCTTTTTAATTTTATTTTCTATCGCCATTTATTCCCCCCTACATCCTCTTCCACTTCCTGGTTTGGCAGGCAGGTCTTGTTGCATTATGACTGACCGCAGGAAGCAGAAGTGTGCAGGGCAAAGGTGGCACCTTCTTGGGCAGTTTAAAATGCTGCAGCAAACCGAATGTGGGTTATTGTCCAGGTTGTAATGAGACATCGGTGTCTAAGCCGTGCAACTGCAGGGGCCCAGAGAGGCAGGAGCCAGCCGCTCCACGCAGCTGAAGAACTTCTCTAAGTAGCCGGCTGCCCTTGGCCTGGCCCTCCCAAACCCTTCTTTTCAGGTGCCAGGTGAGGGGCTCTCCTTGGAAGTGCTAATTCCTCTTCTTTGTTCTGTGACTCTCATGCTAAACATACTTACTTGGTGAATGGCTGGTCTTTGTAGTGAAGTGGCTGTGGCCCCGCCCTTCATTTCCCTTTGAAATTGTGGAGGATTGAAAAACACACCAGGAAACCTTGGGAGTCTATTTGAAATGAGCTTCCTTTTTATTTAAGGGGAGCTGTCGCTGACCATAGAAATGAAGTTCTTAGCCAGAGGGGGATATTCGAAAGACATACATCAACTGTGTTTCCTCACTGCTGTTGGTCTTGGAATGAAACCCTTCCCAGTGAAGACCCTGGGCCGTAGGCGAAGAATCATGGGCCACTTCTGAGATGAACACCCTGGCCTGGCTAGCTTCGCATCAGTGCTTTGCCGATAGAGGCTGCTGGCCTCCGGGGTGAATCACCTGGGCTGGCGGAGTAACTTGACCTTGGAGCGACTTTAATCAATGTGCTCCTGTTAAGCGAGTATTTCCAATTTTTCAGCAGGGTTGTTTGCTGTGTAAAGTTCTTTTCTCTGCCAGGATGCTGAGCTGGCACCATTCATTTCCACAGGTGGGCCAGGGCCCAGGGCTTCCCGGCTGGCTTTTCAGCGTGTTGGGAGCTGGGAGGATAGAATTTCACGAGCCATTCCAGCTGCCCAGCACCTGGGGCAACATTTGCAGTGACTCAGGGTGACCACCCTCTACTACTAAGTGCCCCCCACGTGGTAGGGGAAGGTTCAGTTGTTTGAGGTTTACTGTGGATGCATTTTTTAATCTTCGTGGTTGACACGGACAGGAAGGGTGGGCCAGAATAAAATGTCTGAGAGTCACAGGTGTTCTGCTCAGGGGAGCTGTTGGCAGTGACCTCTCCTGTAGACGCCACTGGTGGCAATGGAGGAGACGATTGGTCTGTTCCTAAATCAATAGCTTAGGAAGCAGAATTTTAAGATTCTGTGCCCTATATTCCAAGTCATAGAAATTACTATTTTTTTTATTTTCAATATTTGTTCTAGAAAAACAAGGAAGAATTTATTGGCCGCAGCAAAAATGTACTTAGGACAGTGAAACAAGGAAGGGCACAGAAGCAGCAGCAGGAGAGCCCGGGCTGGGCTGCTTTGGCTCACTGGGAAGTCAGAGAATAGGGAGCCTTAGAGAGAGGCTCCAGGGGTTAGCCCGGGACGAGCTGCCGCCCCCATGTCTCCCCTGGTTGCAAGCCTCAGGGGGGTCCTTTAGAGGTTAGGGGGTATGTGCCTGTGGGGTAGGAACTGTAAAAAATGCTAAAGGTGAAACATTGCTTTAATGCATTTTATATCGGCTTTTAGCCCTCATTGGGCGGAGGAAAATTCCTTTCGAATCTGCCTCTCGATTTATGTTGTGAGGATGTCACCGAGTACTGATAAGAAGGAAGCAAAGGGAATTGGCCATTGTTGAGCCTTCTGGGCTGGGGAGCCCGTGCGCAGTAAAAGTCAGAATATGCAGGGGGAGGAGCTTGACCATAGACGCCTGTCAGTCTGGCCTGGGAAACAGAGGATTGGTCAGGGGTGGACCCGTCAGAAGCCCACACAAGCTTGCAAATTGATGGGTTCTTTGGAAAAAGCTCCTGGTTTCTCCCAAGCCTAAGAATACATAATCCCAGGGGAACAAAGAAGAGCTCGCCCCCCTCCCCCTGTCTGTCTGTCTGTCTGTCTGTCTTTCCCTGGCACACCCAGTGACACACTGCCCATTCATTTGAGTGCTTTCTTGCCCTGGGAACACAATAATCACGGGTTCTAGCAGCTGCTGGGCCCGCGGCAAACCTCAGCTTTAATATGAAACAGAAACTCTGGACACTGGCCTTGGAAGACAAAGGCTGGACTTTTCCCGTGGCAGGTTGGACATGGCAAACCCAGGAAGGGAACGCCTTTGACTTGGCATCACAAATAAACCTTGCCACGCCACAGTCTCGTGTGCGTGGGTCCTGAATTCCACCGTCAGCAAGGAGATGACTGAAAGCAAAGGGAAAGTTCCCCAGACTGAACAGGATTAAAAAATGCTTGTGTGCACGCATCCCCACTCCGCCCCCTTGTAGCACACCTGCACACAGCCGTGCCTGGCCCGAGAGGCAGCCTCACCAGGGGCTCTGTTTGGCCAGCTCTGGTGGCAGGAAGCGACCCCCCTCTGTTCAGCCTGCAGCTTTCCCCCCCCTTCAGTTACCCTTCTTCAAACTTGGTTTGGGGTAATGAATCCCCTGCCTCAGCTCCCCATTCACTGCGAGGCTTCTGATCACCAGATGTCCCCGGGCTCCTGCTGCTGGTTAAGATCATGTCCAACCCCAGAGGGAACTGTGGGAAACTCAGGATTGTGTGCAGTCATCCAAAAAGGAGAAGAAGAGAGCGCACACTCTTGAATTATACATAGTTACTGGTGGGTAACTACAGCGGATCACATACTGTTGTAGGTAGGGCATGGGGTAAGTAAGACTGAAGAGTCTCAGCAGGCCACAATGAAGCCAGTGTGCCCAGCGGGACATCTCCCTCCTGATCTGGTTCCTTTGTCATCTTGTGCAGTGTCTTTGAAACTTGGGGTATAATTACGTGTAGCAAAACATACAGTCTGATGTGCTCAACCCCCAAGTAGCCAGTCAAGGTATAGAACATTTCCGTTCCCCGAGATCAGGATTTCTCACCCTGTACACTATTGACATGTGGGGCCGGATGAATCTTTTTTTTAAATCCTCACCCAAAGATATTTTTTTACTAAGTTTTTGAGAGGGAGGAATGGAAAAAGAGGGAGAAAAAACCATCGACATTAGAGGTAAACATCTAACCAAGGTAAAAATCAGTTGCCTCCTGCATGTGCCCCAACCAGGGATCAAACCCGCAACCCAGGTATGTGCCCTGACCGGGAATCAAACCTGCAACATTTTTGGTGTATGGGACGATGCTTTAACCAACTGAGCCACCCAGCCAGGGCTGGACCATTCTTTATTGGGGGGCTGTACTGTGCATTGTAGGATAGCTACCAGCATCTGTGTACTAGATGCTAGAGACAGGACAATCAGAATGTCTCCAGGTGTTGCTAACTGCCCCCTGAGGGATAAAATCACCCTAATTAGGACCACTGTCACAGGTGGCTCATTTCTGGCTCTTTTCAACCAATCCCTTTCCCTCCCAGAGGAAACTGCTCGCCTTTCCGATCTCTGTAGATCAGTTTTGCCTGCGCTGAAGTGCGCGCACATGAATATGTATTGGTGTCCCTTGTTCAGATGCCATAATGCCGGGGTTCTTTTCCCAGCATTATAAAGGGTTCAGCATTCTGGAGAAAGGGGCTGCGCGTAGATGATTAAGAAGGAGTCCAAGGACGAAAGTTAATTTTGAAAGGCATTGGGGGTCAGAGGATCTTCAGCTAAAGGAGCTAAAGACTCTCCTTGTCTAGGACCCCCAATTTGTCGTAAGGCAAGGTGGAGATATACATTTCAAAGCGTAGGGTAAGAGAAGCATTGTCAGTTTGGGGAATAGCCTACAGCTGTTCAGGTGTTTGGCCAACAGGAGGCAATAAAATGCCCTGAGCTGTCTGGTTTGTCCTATTCAGGTTTGGGGGAAGTGCCGTTTAGCTGTTTTCAGCAGGTAACTACGTATGTGGATCACCCTTGTTGAGCCACCCAAACTTCACCAACCTTTTGGTTGAAACTCTTGTAATTATGACATGCTGGAATTGGTTCCCGGCAAGTATGTACCCTTTTGTGGCTGGCATCTTTTATTCAACATAATGCTCGTGAGATTCATCTTTGGCACTGTGCCTTATCAGTCCGCCCCCGCGCCCCCTTCCGCGCCCTCCCCCCGGCCCCGTGTCAATGTACCAGGAGCTCTCCATTCCATTCTCCTGCTGATGGACATTGGAGTTGTTGCCAGCTCTTGGATGTATGACTGAAACAGCTTAAGACATTCTTGTACCCGGCTCTGTGTCCACATATATTTTCATTTCTCTCAGGTGAATACCCCAGTCACCCAAGTCAGACGTTTAGGTGAATGTTTAACTAAGAGAGGCTGCCAAACAATTTTCCAAAATGGTTCTATCATTTTGTCCTCCTGCCAGCGTTGCTCTGAGGTTGCAGGCTTTCCCCATGTCCCCCAACACCTGGTGTCCTCTGTCCCTCTAATGGGAGCCACTCTAGTGGGCGGGTGCCCTCATTGTGGCTCTAATTTGCATTCCCCTAATGACCAATGACAGCGAGGCTCTTCCCATGTGATTATTTCAGATGCACACATCTGACGAAGGGATGTGTGTTTAGCATCCAGAACTCTCACAAATCAATAACCAAAAGACAGACAACCCAGTGAAAAGGGGCAAAAGGCGGGAACAGACAGTTGACACAAGATGTCGAGGTGAAGATTATATCTTTGTTTTGTATCTCTTCTGACTCAGGCTGTCATTTGTTTGTTGGACATTGCTCGTTGTTTAACGTATGTGCTTAATATGTACCAAGCATGTTTCTAAGCACTTGACAATGCTAACTCACGCCTTCCTCCGTAGTTAGCCTCTAATTCTCAAAGCAACCTTGTAAGGTGTCATTATCCCCATTTTACAGAGGAGGAGACAGACACAGGGGGGCTGGTTTACTTGCTAAAAATCATAGCCAGTGGAGGATCCGAATTCCAGCGCAGGCAGCCTGACTCCACGTTCCTACCCGATAGGTGTGCTCCTGGCTGTAAGGTGAAGGCTGCAGTCTTGCAAAATAAATTTTCAAAAATGTGTAAGCGCAGGAACATTTGGGTTCAGACACCCAGAATGTAGAGTCTAGACATTTCCTTCCATAGCTGTCTCTCTTCCTGAGTGCCGTTACGCAGATTTTCATAGGGGTGCCTGGGGAGCTGGGACTTGGATGCCCGCAGTGAATAAGAAGGTGTTTTCCAAGCCCCTTCTAACCGTGGTGCTTGTGATACAGAGAAAGGATGCATCGTCTTCTTTTAGGGAAAAGAAAAAAGAAAAAAGCGAGAGACCCTGTGGTCTGGGGGTTGCCTGGGAAAGATTTATCCACTCTGACTCCAAACATTCTCCTCCATGGCATCGCCCAGTATCCCTGAAAAAGCCTTTCCCGGGTGCTGTCTGCAGCGGCAGTGAGTGAGGTGCACGCTGTCTTTGCACAGCAGAATTCTGGCTCACCTGGGCTTTCTGCCTCCCCCTTCCGTGCCCATTACACGGGTGATGTGAGCACCATTTCACTGGAAGCTACTGGCACTTTCCTGATCCGGACAGAAAAAGATTTTATGAGTAAGACCCTTTTCATTATTCTTACTCTTTTGAATTGGCCTCATGCTAACATGGCAACATTTAAATTCGCAACTTAGGAAATTTGCACAAAGTAGCACTTATACACGTTCAGAGAATGGTATTCATTCAGTTACTCCAACAAACATTTATTGAGTACTTGCTAGGTGCCAGGCAATGAGGGGAGAGAAAAACGCAATGTAACTTCGCTCCTGCCATCACAGTTGTGCTAGCGGTGTGCAAACGGGGTCAGATGTGTTTAGGATCCATTACCACCCAGGTTTCAAACCACCTTTATGGTGTGTGTGTGTGTGTGTGTGGGGGGGGGGGGGGGGCGGGGAGAGGGTAGCAGGGAGATCTTGCAGGGCGTGTGGTGGGAGAAACCCTTGACCTCCACCTGCTCTATTCTGTGCCAACAGAGGAAGCCAACTTTGAGGGACCTGGCGGGCAGGAGCGAGGCAGCAGCGTGGGTACACGGAAGAGCACATATAAAGTCCTTGAGTGGTGCAGTTGATTTCCACAAGGCTGAGAGCTAATGAGACAACAGTGTTGACAGTGTAGGGCCCTGAGTGTCCTTACGGGGTGGAGGGCTCCATGGCAGACCCTTCCCACTGTCTCTAGACAGTTTAGGGGGTGAGGCGTCGAAAGAGGTCTTGGATCACCTTTTTACAGCCACATGGGAATACTACAAGGACTTGAGAATTCGAGGGATAATAAAAATGCAGGTTACGGTGCTTACGATGGCCAGCCTCTCCAAATAGGCTTACTCTAGTAGGATCGTCCTCAGGCACTCGCCTTGGACACTGTGTTTTGGCTCTTTGACCATTTTGGAGGAGATTTGGCATCTGAGATTTTTGTTTTGCTTTTTTTTGAATTTATCGGGGTGACATTGCTTAATAAAAACCACACAGGTTTCAAGTGTAAAAAAAAGAACATAAGCTAAGAACCATTGTACGGGGGAGGGAAAGAAGTTTTACTTTAACTAGACATTCCACACCTTGCTTGTAAAAGAAGCCACAGCAGCTGACAAGGAAAAGCCCCACTAAGAAAAAACGCAGACGGCTCTAGAGCTTCGTGCCACAGGTCATTTCCTCTCTGGTGCTTCCGATCATGTGAGGAAAGGAGAACCAGGAATTACCCGGGCCTGGACCTTGGCTGATTTTCTGATACCCGACTGGGAAACGGTGGGTGCTGAGCAGTGTTGCGTGGACCAAGTATCCAGGCCTTAACACCTGCTGTGTAAGGCATGGCATTAAATGAACAAGTCACTGTGAATGCTGCCAGTATCTTACAGTGCCCCATTTTTTTCTTAGCCACTCCAAAAATGTTTGTTGAATGAATAAATGGATGTTCAGCTGAATTCCTGTTTATCTTTTAAGGCTAATTTTAAGTCTCGCTTTCTCTAAGAAACCATTTCCATTTTCCTTGCCAACCTTGCTAGTTAGGGTGTGACCTCCACCCCGTGTTGCTTCCTGTGGGGACATTGGCAGTGCATCTGCTAGCCACGGTACCGGCTGCCTTGCACATACTATTCCAGTCCTCACAAAAGAACATGAGAAGTTCTTTAGTTGATAGGTAAAGCAACAGGCTCAGGGAGTTTAATGTAAGGCCAGTCATTGGTGAGTTCAGTGTCCCCAAGCTCTGGGGTGGGTGATTGCAGAAATCAGGAGAACCTTGGAGCTTTTGCATGGGGTTTGTAGGGACGACGTGCGCACTAGGCCGCAAGCTTCCGGAGGAAGGGGCTTTACTGCTGCCCCCACTTCCTCCACTGTGTTTGCCCAGTCCTCTGAGCAGGCCGGATGCAGAGCAAGAAGGCCTGGAGGGGGTGCGAGGCTGTCTCTTGGTGTGTGTATGTAGTTTATACGCCTGATTTGGGAAGGCCACTTTCCATTTTCGCTTTGTGTGGAAGCCACCCTTTCTGTGCCCTGACAGCCTCACATAGAGCTGAGGGGGCATGGGGTTCCAATTTGTCCCTTTGAGGAGGCTCCCCATCATGGAATTGGCCTCTCTGGCCGTTCCCCCAGAAGATAAGTGGCACCCTTGAAGGAGAAAAGATTGACCAAAATGAAGAGTTTGAAGGAGCCTTCGGAAATCCCGTCTTCTGGTCTCCTGGTGAGATCTTGACGCGAGTACGGGGGAGCCTTGCTTATGACAAAGATCGGGAGAGGCTGGCATTACCCTTACTCACTACCGCTCTCCCAATACCGCTCTGTTCAAGAGCCGCGCTCAGTTCCCAGCCTTTTCTTCTTGAAACTTCCTCCTCCCTTTCCTTCCCTGTTCCTTCTGTTCTTCTCAGCCAGCCTCCTGGCCCCTAAAAAGTGGACTTCTCCAGAATGACGGGCCCTGGCCCCCCTCATCTCCCAGGCTGGTCTCCCATGTCCATCGACTCCCCCAAATATCTTCCCAGCTGTTCACCTCTGTATCCCCCGGTGCTTTCACCTGGCTGGGTGGGTCCTTGCAGTGGGCACACCACACTCAGCGCCCCAAGTCCTCATGGTCTCCACCCCTCACACCTTTTGTCCGTGTCCTTTAGTTTTGTGAGCAGTGCCGCAGTCTACCGTTTCCCAAGCCAACGACTGGATTAAAACATGTCTCATATTTGTGAGTCATCCCTCGGGCAGCTGTCTGAAAATGCGCATGCTCCTTGCAGGGAAGCAGGAGGGCACCACCCCTGCCCTCAAGGAGCTCACAGTCTAGTGGTGGCGGCAGACACACCAGCCACGTGGACAGAGGCCTGCGTGGTGGACGGGGCACGGCCCTCAGAGGCGGGGCAAGGAGGCAGACATTGGCTCTGTCTGCATGCACTACACAGGGGCTGAGGGTATCTTAGCTGTCGGTGGAGTTGAAGGGAGCCCGGTTTTCAGCATTGGCCTAGCTCCATGGAATGGGAGGTGCACCCTGGTGGGCGGGCAGAGGTTTGCCTGCTGTGGAAGCCTGGGCTCACCAGAGAAGGAAAGAGGGGAGGCTCTCCAGAAAGGAAGAGCAGTCTCACTTGTGAATGCCCCCTCGTGACAGTCCTCTGTGGTTTCAGGAGAAGAGCTGTCCCTTGATGTAAACTACGGGACTACTAGTGTTGTGGCAGAACGCACGGGAGGACGAGCAGCCCGCACTCTGAGCGGGAGAGTAACCTTTATTTCGCAGATCCGCTAGTCCAGGGGATTCCGGATCCAAAGCCTGAACTGAACTCGTGGGGAGGCTCTGGCCGCTGTCGCTCCTCCTGGGCGGGCCCTGAGGGTCTCCACAGCTCCGCCCAAGTCAGAGTGGGGAAGTCAGACTACAGTTTTAACCAGACGCTTCACCATTTTCCTTTTCACCAGGACTGGTCAAATTGACCCCTCTGGCAACCTAATGTCACCTTTGAAATAGACATTTCTGTGTCTTATCTTTCCCGTATGTTTATGAAGTCTAGATGATGATGAGGGGGTTTGTCCTTTTAAAAAAAAAAAAATCCAGCTTTTTTTTTTTCTTCCCCCCAAGAGAGGCCTCTAGAGTGCCTGAGACCAAGCCTTCCACGTTACAGTAAGTGCACTGAGGCCCATCGCCTCCACATCTTCTACTTGCCCGTGGCCAGTGACTAGCCAAAGCCGGGACTCCGGGGGCAGCTCCCTGGCGTCTCCAGCCAGATGCCTTTTCCTGGTTGGGCAGGTTACGAAGTCCACTGAGCACCTGCTGTGCGCCTGGGCCTGGCCCACAGGCCGGGAGTGGCTGGGGCAGCTGCCCAGCGAGTCGGGAGAACACCCGAGACACTGGCCCCCGGTGGAGTGCGGCCAGGCCTGAGAGAAAATCAGCAGGGCTGGCGTGCCCCCCCCCCCGAGCGGGGAATCAAGGCTCCTCACACATGAAGCTTTTGGACGGCCCACGGCCCGCTGCTGAGCCCTTGCCATGAATCAGTGTATGTCAAACAAGGGAACTATGTAAAATAGCCTGTGCGATGCACACAGCTTTTACGTTACAGAAGAGGAGACTGAGGCACAGAGAGGGGAGGAGCAAATTCGCTCAAACTGGAAACCCGTCCCCCCCACCAGCCTCTGCCCCTGAGTCCTCTGTGGCTGTCCATCCTGTGGGCCCCTCCTTTCTCGGGGCCACCCCATGGGTGTCTGCCACACTGCCTCCACCTGCCCTGCCGTCCCAGGTGGGCAGGGCACTCGCAATTTACATGACACGGTACCCTCCATCACGTCATAGGTGAACGCCCACCTCTGAATTCTGGGACAGAGGGAGCTTCCCTGAGGGCCTGACCCCTGGCAACTTCATGCCAACTCGCTTATTCTCCAGGAAGTCCTCCCTCAGCGCCTCAAGTCATGCCGTGTTTCGTCTTCACAGGGTTTCTGCCCAGGTGGCCGGCCACTCTGTTTCCCTTTCCCTTGGTTGCCTCTGGCCACGGCATTCACAGGCCACCGAGACTTCCCTTGGGCCAAGGCTTGGAGGACTTGGCTGGGTCCCCAGGCTCCTGGATTCCTCGGTAGCTGTTCATCCTGTTAGCCCCCCTCCCCTTGCGCGAGGCCACCCCCAGGACGTCTGCTTCTGCGCTGTCCTGCCATGGGGTGGGTGGGCCACTCGCAATTTACATGACACTTTACCCTCCCCCAGGCCAGGGGAGACTCCCATCTCTGAACTCCCTTTCTGGTTTACCCTTCGGGCCACATTTCCACTCTGTGATGCTGTTCTGTCCCCACAGGATTAGACTGGGGGGGGGGGCACTTTTGGGTCCCAGGGGCAAGGAAGCTGTCAGATGAGCACCAGTTCTTGGAGAATTTGATGTGAGAAATTCGGGGCCTGTAGCTAGACACTGCTGTGCGCTGTCACATGCCAGTGAGGACAGACCCCGCCCCCGGACCCCGCAAGGTCCCCAAGGTGGTGTTAAGCAGCCAGGAGTGAATGCAGACCCTCCGCACGCACGCTCGGAAGGAGCAGGGGTTCAGGGCCAAGGGGGCTGCAGAGGTCAGCGCGCCCAGCCCGAGAGGTGGGCGGGCCCGCCGCCGCTGGTGGTTGGCAGCGTCTGTTCTCTGTTCTGTGATAGCCTCCTCGCAGTATGTAGGGAAGCGCTCTTCCTGGTGCTCGTTGGACTGTTTTCTTTCTCTCTGGCTGTGCTGCCCTCCCCCAGGGCACCGTGTGCCCTTGCATCGTGACCACCCTGCCACCGTGAACCCTCCTGATGCCGCTTTGGGGGGCGGGTGCCCATCCTGGGTCCTAAGCATGGGTAGGTGCTCAGTGGGGCTTTCGACTGGGGGGCCGCTGGGGCCTCCCTAGGGGAGGGCTCCTTGGCCTGTAGAGGCCCAGTTCCATCCAGGAAGCATCGTCAGCCAGTGGGTGCTCAGCCCTACGGGTCCATATTGCCAAGAGAAGGCAGTGGGGTCACAGACAGGGCCTCCTTGTTTCTCCTGCATTCTACAAAGATGAGGCCCATGTTCCCGACTCCTGTAGGTGGGGGTTGTTAGGAGGTCTTCTACTTGGGTGGCCAGAGAGATGCTTTCCCCAAGTTTGTGTTGCTGAGCAGGGGGAGGCCTGCGTGGGGGCCTAGCCAGGCAGAGGGGCCAGCGAGAGCTGGGTGTGCTGGCAGAGCCCAGAGCTTGGGGGAGAGAAGGGCCTGCAGGCGCTGTTTTGTGTCATTTGGAAATGAAGATCGGGAGGGAGGTGGCTGCCAGCAGCAAGCGTCTTGCATTTGTCCTAAGACCAACACGGGGCTCCGTCCCTGTCCAGGGCAACCGTTTCCTGTGGCAGCTGTAGTCTGGACTGCTGCTTGTTGAGCGAAGAGGGGAGGCCTTGAAGGCCAGGCGGTGTGCAGGCAGAGCGGAGGCCAAGCTGGTACCAGGGGCAGCAGCAAGCAGGCCTCTGGTGGTTAGGGGGTGGGCCTGAGGAGGCGGGTAGAGACAGAAAGGACCGCGGGGTGACTGAGAAAGAGTCCCGAGTGGAAAGCATCACGGGGAGGCTTAGAAATCCACGTCTGTTCCGGGGAAGAGGGCAGCGTGCCAAGGCCGGGGGGCCTCCGATGGAGCAGATTAGTGAGAAAGAGAAAGTTTGCTGGGGTGGGGCCAGGGCTTTGAACTCGGTCCATCTCTCTTCGAGGGTTCTGAATACACTCCAGTCTCAAAACACCTCCACTAGACGGATCTGAACGAGTAAGGAACCCAGCAAAAACATGGGTGGCGCCTCAGGGCTGTGATGCGTGCCCCAGAGGCACCCTTGAACATGGGCAGAAACTGCCCTTCGTGTACCAGGATCATTGGCAACTGGCATCTTAAGGATCTCATCCAGGTGAAGGGAGGCAAGCTTTTGCCCCCTTCAGGTCCCAGATTCCCCTCGTTTCATCTGTTTGCTTCCGGAGCTGTGTTTGGAGCTGAGAGGGCACATTCCTTACGCGTGTCTGCGTGAGCAGCCTCGTCCCCACTCCAACAGGGCGCGGTAATGACATGCCCCCCGAGAGCGAGCGGGCTCCGTGAGAACCGGCGGCACTCCAGCGTCCTTTTGTCCTGTCGCTGGTGCAAGAAAACCATGGCACACTGGACTACAGGAAGGGTTGAAGGCATTGGACCTGCAGCCATTCAAACACCTTCCACTCCTAAATCTCAGCTCTTACCGCTTTCCTGAAAACATTCTCATCGGCCCAGACCCGAAGACGAGCGTACATCCCTTTTTTTTTTTTTTTAACCCCAATAAATTAGGCAAAAAAGAAACCGAGCATACATCTTCATGTCACTCCTAGCAGATAGCAAAGAGATTGGCGAAAGGAGTGGTCTGTCCCCGAAACCCGCCCCGGACGTGGGCCTTGTCTCAGTCACCTGGTAATTAAAGGAGGGGGCTGCGGCTCCCTGGCGTGGGCCAGCCCCTTCCGAGGCAGCCCGGTTTCCCTCAGATCCCCCCGTTCCTGCCTCTTCACAATTAGACTGTGAACCCTTTGCGGGCGGGGGGGAGGGGGGGGTGCCGTTGGACCCACTGCCGCTCCGTGCAGCTGGCACATAATGAGTACTCAATAAATGCTGCTGGAATGAAACGCTTGGAGAATCCCACACGTTTGGGGTCTGCAGCTCCTTGGGGAGGGTTCCCGCTTCAGAGCATACCCATTTTCCCCTGCCAAGCATTAACGTGAGCAGCGGCCCGGGGCCCTAACCATGGCCCATGGCACTGACGCGCCCCGAGAAGCCCCCGGTGGAGGGAGGCCCTTCAGGCCGAGTCCCCACGGGGAAGCGCGCTCACACTTTGGGTCTTGGCTTGCGGGGGACCCCGAAGACCATGAAGAACCCAAATCAGAGGAAAAGGGACCAAGAGTTCCTCTGATTTTCTTTGTTTTTTCTTTCTCTCATACTCTGGCAAAGAACAACAACTTCCAGTACAGCCCGGAGCGCCCTTCCCCCCAACCCTCCATATTGTGCCCAGGCAGAGCCGGGCTGGAGCGCGCCTTTGCACTCAGACGTGGTTTCGTCACCTTCCTTCCTTCAACGGAGGAGACAGGCGTGGGGTCTTGGAGCATGTGACAGCAGGCATGTGACGGGGGGTGTGGGGGGGTAGTGGGGATGATTCCTTCCTTTGGCCTGATTCTAGGGGAGCCGCAGGACAGAGTCCTTTGGGGGTATCAGCATGAGTTCTCTTCTAGAAGCACCCCACTGAGGCGCCTGGCACCAGAGAACCCAGATGCGAAGGCTGGACCTCTTCCCCCGGGCTCAGGGCAGGCAGGGGCCTGGAGCTGGGCTCCGACTGTCTGCTAACAGCAGGAGATACTGGAAGGGCAGGCAGTGGAGGTGAGACATCCAACATCGGACCACAGAGAGGAGGAGAGGCTCAGGAGGAGGACCCTGCAACACTCAGCATCAAAGTGAAGTTCATAGAACAAGGCACAGAAGGCCCCACCACGCTGATGTTGGCCCTGGCAAAAGCAGGTCACAAATAGAGGGGAAGACCTTGGGGTGCAGCAGCTCGAGGGCTGGGATGCATCCTCCCAGTGTCTTATTCCTGCCCCAACTTTAACTGCCAGACGGCGTCTCTGTCAGTGACCTAGATCTCAGGGTGCCCAGGCCTCCGGGTGCCACCCCACAGCGGGGTGGCTGGAGAGCCACGACCAGCCAGGAAGAGGGAGGAGCCACGACGTTGGCATGGAAGCCAGCCATGCCTCTGGATCCCTCCGGGAGAAGAGGCTGAGCAAAGGACCAAACAGTTCCCCTTTATTCTCATCATCGCAGGGCGCTAGCAAACCATGAGCACACACTTCTGGATAGTAGATGAAAACGGCGGTGTGTTCCATTTCCTGCTGGTGGCTCTGTCCACACACAGAGACGCTCGTACACACACACACACACACACACACACACACACGTTCAAAGCATCGTGGTTTTCAAAATATAAAATGAGCATTTAGTCCATAGCACATGCTTGGACACAAGTGCTACATTTGCTAAAATTAGCCCCTAAAAGTTAAAGGTTTTAACTTCTAACGGAGTGAACATGTGACTACAGCCCTGATCCTCGCGCCTTAGTAACTGCAGGCTTTCTCCAGGGGTGTGAGGAGCGAGTGGAGGGTTCCTGGAGGCCCCTCTCTGAACTCTCTCTCCCAGCTGGGCATGGCGATCAGGCAGTGGTTGTGGATGGTAGCGGAGGGAGGAGATTTCCCTGGAGTGTCTAGGGCAGCGGTTCTCAACCTGTGAGTCGCGACCCCTTTGGGGATTGAATGACCCTTCCACAGGGGTCGCCTGAGACCATCGGAACACACACATTTCCCATGGTCTTAGACATTGCTCCTTGGTGCAGCAAAATGTAGCAATGTAGTTTACTGTTTGTTAGATTAAGACTGTTACCCACGCTACACCATGCTTCAAGACAAAATTTCATCTATTTGTCATTGAAATAAATGTTTCACGATATGTAATTACTTACTGTTTTTGTGATTAATCACTATGCTTTAATTATGTGCAATTTGTAACAATGAGAATACATCCTGCATATCAGATATTTACATTACGATTCATAACAGTAGCAAAGTTACAGTTATGAAGTAGCAACGAAAATAACTTTCTGGTTGGGGGTCACCACCACATGAGGAACTGTATTAAAGGGTTGCGGCATTAGGAAGGTTGAGGACCACTGGTCTAGGGGATTTATTTCAACTTGAGGTCTAGAGAAAAAGATATCATTTAGAGACATGAAGGGGATTATACAAGAGACTCATTACACAGCCTTCTAGGTTTGCTTCTGAAAGAAGGGAGAAGAAAGGGATGTTAGGAGCAAGGGTTGTCAGCCTTCTGGAAGGAAAGGTGGGTGCAGGGCCCTGGCCCTGGCAGGAAATATCGCGATGCTCTAGACCGGTCCCCTGCCCAATGCCGAGCCTTCCTCGGGGCCGTGTGGCCCCAGGCGGGCTGTGGAATATGCCAAGGAAAATAAGAGCAGGCGCCTGGTGAGCAGGATCAATATCATCCCTTTTAGCTCACGCATTTCATGAAGAAGTCAGAAGAAAGGGAGAGAGAAGACAGGAGAGAAGGAAGGGGTGGAGTCGTCCAAAAAGGAGCACAAAAAATGAGGACTGGAGCACACAGCCACATTGGAAGCCTTCTGGGTTGTCCTCGGGCCGGGGAGGGCATCTCAAAGGATCAGTGAGGATGCAGGGCGATGCAAACCCCCAGCCATGGGAGGGGTGGGCGACAACCTGCCCTCCCCTCGACTCAGGGTGCGGGAAGGCTATGAAAACAGTTTTCTGAGTGCAGAAAAGGGGTTGGAGTCTGAAGCGGGGGGGGGGGGGGGGTGGCGCTCTGCCCAGCAGGAGGACGGTGGGCAGAGGCTGAGCCTGCCTTGGCTGCGGTGCTCTTGTCTGGGGGAAACGTCTGATCTTCCCTTCCTTCCCCACGTGCCCACCTCTCCCCGTTCCCCCAACCAGAGCTGCCGGGCACCCCACAATTTTGTAAGCACTAGGCAGAGAGAAGACGGTGGGAAAGTTCAGGGAAGTCAGCCAAGAAGAGGGATGCGGGCGAGCCCTGCCCAGGGCCAGTCTGGCCTCTGTGAGACTTTGCTGGGAGCAGACACCCCCTACGCAGCAGAGCAGCCGCCTGTGGGGTGGCAGGCGGGACGGGGGCGGGGGAGAGCGTGGCGGGTGGCTAGGGGCCCCTGGGGTCAGTTCAGAGTCTGCATTCCTTAAAAGAAGACTGGAGGACACGGTTCACTTTCCCAAGCATCACAGCTGAGTCCAGCTCATTTTGGAGTAAGAGAGCGGGGCCACTCCCAGTTTGGGAAGAAGTCTGTGCACAAAGGGATGGAGCCCCTGCTTTTGTCTCCTTGTGGGACTGCGGGCCCTTCCGGGCTCTGACGCTCGCTTGCTCTCACTGTCTAGGACTGAGGGCCCGCCTGTGGGCCCCGAAGAGAGCCTGGGTGGGGAAGGGCCACACCCTGGCTGCTTTAGAGGGCCTCAGCGTTCGGCTGTGAAGGGACATGTGATAGGCCAAGTCTCTTTTTCTTGGGGATCTTTTTTGGGGAGGGGGGCGCGGGGGATATTTTAGCTCCGGCCGCGTGGGAACTGGAGGAAGCAAGCTGGGTGCTTGGAAGAAGAGGAGAGAGAGCAATTGGTTGGATTGCGGCAGGGTCGGGGGGGTTAATGAGGTGAGGCTGTCAGCATCTCAGAGTGACATGCATAGCCGTGGCCTTGGGGCCCGACACAGGAGCCACTGGGGGAGCTTATCCTGAGAAGCGCTGGGCAGGCAGTAGGACTTTGGGGATGCTAGGGCCCCTGGTTAAGTAGAAGTAGGCAGGATGCCCCAGGGGCAGGAGGGCAGGGACGCCCAGGGGCAGGAGGGCAGGGCTTCGTCTAGCCCCTGTGGGCTCACCCACAAGCCGTTGTGTTTGCATTTCTCAGATTCTCTTTCCCAAACCATTTGCCGTCCTCTCCCTCCCTCTTTAACCCATGTGCCCGCGGCCTGAACCGGGGTCCTGCTCTACAGCTTGCAGTGGGCAGGGCATCTGTTCCCTGGCAGATGTGCCCACACTGTCTTCCAGATGATCTTCACCCGGAATTTTTCAGGTTCCATCGCGAGTCGGTCTGAGTGTTAACGGGCGTCACACACACAGATAGTGTGAGGGTGGGTTTACATCATCATCATCATTTCCTGAGCTCTCTCCCCAATGGCGCTGCTTCCATTTTTTCCTTTTAGGACTTGGAGAATTTCTTGGCTTTGAGCAAACCCCTGTAGGTTGGAGATGAGTCCGTTATCTAGTACTTAATGTCTTTACTTGCACACGTAGAGTAGAACTGAAGTCAGTATAGTACCCAACTTTCATATGCATATAGGAATGCAGTTTTGGGGGTAAATCAATTGTCCTTCCTTTTCCAGTATCAGTTCCAAGCACAGTTCAGCCTGTGTTATTTAGGGAAAGCATGCTGGGAGATGAGCTGGGAGATCGCCTCCCAAGCTTCATCTCTCTTCTGCCTTTGTGACTTTCAGCAAGCTCTCTCGTCACTCTAAGTCTTAGGTCCTCCATCTTTAAACGAGACAGCCATCCATCTCCTCTGCCTCACTTGACACATGGGACTTGGAGGATTATGCGCACATATACACACATACACAACAAAACTGAGCCAGGGTTCCTGGGTTATTGCTGGGACCATGCTCAACCCTTGGTAGGTTTCTGTGCCTGAGGTGCCTGAGGTCCTGATGTTTTTGTCTTCATTACTGATGCCAGGGAGAAGAATGGGGGTTTCTTAACAGGACCTGCTGGGCATCCATGATACTCATTTCCCCCTATGACACGTACACGGGCACCGTCTAACCTTCTGTATTTGGCCCCTGCTCTAGTGTTGCCATTGGCTTCAACATCAAGACCAGAGCAATTCAACATGAACTCCAAAAAGAAAACTTTGTCCTGACCTCCACGAGCATGCGTGGTTTGGCCCATGCTTGCTGCCTCTCCAGCCTCATTTCTCTCGGAGCACCTGAACGCCTTCTATCTTGCTGTCCTAAATACGCCACTTTTTTCCCCTTCACTCATTGCTCCTGCAGTTTCTTCTACCTACAGCCCCATCCCCCCTTCTCCTCTTGCCCACTTCAGCTAAGCAGTTCTTACTCAGCTTTTAGATTCCCCTCCTTTGCTTTAAAGAGGCCCTACAGCTTGTTCAGGGCTTTACGCTGTCAGGGTCAGATACTTGTCTTTTATATCATCTCTTGGGAAAGTATTACAGAGCTACTTGTAATCATCTGGCAGGGGCTGTCCTCCTGCTCACTCTTAGAGTCCTAACGTCCAGCACATAGTAGGTGCTCAATAAGTATTTGTTGAATGAATGAATGCATGATGTTGTTGCCTGTAGAGAGGATACACCCAGGCTTGTCATATTCCCAGTCAGCACTCTTTGCAAAGCACCAGCTCAGCTCTGGAGACAGAGACAGCCACGCTGCCTGCCCGGTGAGGAGCCAGCCTGTCAGCTCAGCGCTTAGGGGAGAGGCTGGGTTTCCTTTTTCCAGGGCAGGGCCCCCAGCAGAGTCACAAAGTGGTCGCTTTGCTTCCTGACCCACTGGCCTATTTGGATGCTCAATCCCTCAGGTGCTCTGGACCCTCAGGTCTCCTTTCATATGTTTGCAGGCCCCTGTGCCTGCCTCCCCGCTCTTCTTCAGCCCTTTCCAGCCCTGTCTGCAGGGTCTAAAGGGGACTCCCCTTCCCGAGCTCCTCTTTGGGGTGTCTGCCCCCTGCCCTGGACTGTGAATTCTGCCTGCTCTGAGCCTTGGCACCAACTGCTGCCCTCAACTGCCAATAGAATATTCCATCCTTAAAATTCTAAGGGGTTGGTGTGCTGGCCCTGCAGCCACATGGGCCGCCAGACCCCGAGCACAGGGCCCAGGTGTTCAACCTTCTGAGCGGGCTCAGCATTCAGCACGCAGTAGCCACATAGCGGCGCACGGTGGCTCGATGTTTCGACCAGATTGTACTCGACTTCGGAGGGCAGTCCTGGCTGCCTGCCTGAGCCCTCTGCTGCAGTCTCCCCGCCTGGTTCAGTTCTGTGGTCTGAGCTGAAGGAAGTTGGGGGCCACCTAACCTGGCCCAGCCCTCAAGGCAACTCTGACTCTCCTCTGCAGCCACCTGGCCGCAGCCGCCCCAGAGCAGCTCCTGTTCCCAGACTGCACCCACTTCTGCTTCCCCACCCTCAGGGCTGGGCCAGACTTGGAGGAGGCGGCCAGGCCATGCTGGGCGCAAAGGGCGAGTGCAAAGGTGTCGCTTACCGTGGCTTCGCTGGAGTCACAGATGCCTTTAGCTCCAGGAAATAGGAACCTGTGTTCCCCAACCCCACCAAGTGCCTCCCTCAGGCTTAGCCAGTCTCCTGGGCTTCTGTCTGAGCTGGGAAAGTGGGGGCTCCTCCTTTGACTGCGCCTTTCATAAAAAGCTGGGGCCCCTCCTTTACTTGACTGTGCCTTTAATAGAGCCATGATGTTTTGTACAGGGCGCTGGAGGCCTATCTGAGCAGAGCTGGCTGTGGGCTCCAGGTTTACTCTGGCCACTCTTGGCACCTCTGGAACAGGGCCTAGTTTGTCTCTCCTTCCTTCCTTCCTTCATTCATTCATTCACCCATTCATTCATTTAATACCCATTGAACAGGCATTAGCTAGTTACTGGGGGTACAAAAAGTGTCAGGCTAACAGACTGTCACCCTCAGAGAGCTCCAGTCTAACGGAGACCTGTGTGAACAGAGCAGGTGTGTGGGGCACCAGGCTGGAAGGAGGTGTGTGAGCGCATGGCACACAACAAGGCCAGGAGAGGAAGCCACGGTGCCATGGGAACTTGCCGACCAGGCTTAGAATTTGTTTTTATCCTAGAAGCCTTGGAGAGCCATTGAAGGACTTTAAGCAGGAGAAAGAAATGATAACCTATTTCATTCTCTCTTCTTTTTAAACAAAGAGACAGTGGCTGCTGCGTGGAACACACGCTAGGAGATGGCAGGAGTGAAGACTGATCAGGAGGGCCCTGGGAAATGCCGGTTGCTAGGATTGGGGCGGCCGGGATGAATATGGGGAAGGACAGTGACAGGCTGCGCATGGGCTGAGGAACAGGGATCACTTCCTGTGGAAGCCGGCATTGGAGGAGGGACACGAGTTAGTGGCATACGCTTGCAGAATACACCCGGGTCTGGAGCTCTGGGAGAGATCTGCCCTGCAGGTAGAAATTGGTGAAGTATCTGCTTGCATGTAATTATTCCATGACCGGGAGAGAGCTTCCCCAAAAGAAAGACTAGAACATTGGGGGTACTTGAGAGGAATGGAGGCCGAGGAGAGGAAGGGCCAGAGAAGGAGGAAGACCACTAGGAACTGGTGGCATCACTACAGCCTTTGAAGAGGATCTGCTTCTCTCCACATGACTCACCCTGGGCGATGCTCTCCTTCGTTCTGAACGTGAGCTGTAGGGAGACGCATAGAAACCGTGGTGGTGTCCTGCGCAGGTCAGGGGCCCTCTCAAAGTCACGGGCAAGGCAGGCCCAGGAAGTCTCTGGCAAACTTCATTAGATTTGGAGGTGCTTCTAGAATTGGGGGCAGGCACAGGGATGCTTGTTGAAGTTCAAGGCTGGGTGCATTTTCTCTACCTACAAGTCCCTGGGCTGTGAGCTGGGGACCTTATAAAGGATATGGGGGTTAGGAAGCCTTAGTTTGGGCTTCAGCGGGAAAGCGAGGCCAGCTTCCATGGCTGCCGGGTCTCGAGGTAGGCAGCAGCTCCTTTTTCCAGGCAGAGGCATGCTTCTTGGAGAAGATAGAAGCAGCAGGCGCTGCTCAGTGTAGAAGGTAAGAGAGGAGTCAGTGGGCAGGAGAGAGAGAAGGAAACGAGTGAGGATCTGATCTGGAAGTCCCTGGAGGAAGCGTGTCCCGGATGCAGGACTCTTGTTCCATGTCCCCAAGGGTTCCGAGAAAGCACCTGCCCTCACCCAGCCCCCTCGCCCACCCAGGCTTCATAGAGCTACTCAGGGCGTCTCCAGGGTCCAGAGAGAAGGGGCGGTGGAGAGACAGGCTGCGGAAAGCTGGGCAGCGTCCGTGTGGGCCACCAGGAAAGACAACCACCGTCGGATCCCCTTAACCACGCTCTGGCCAGCAGGCCAGAGCTCCGGGTGGGCAGTCCCTGCGAGCACCGGGACCGCCTGTCATTTTGTGCCTGGGCTTCCAGACAGCCCCACCTGGAGTCCCTTGTGGTGAGACCCAGCACGTGGAGACAGAGAGGTCCTGCCAGGTGCAAGGCTTGAGGCGACGCTGCCAGAGGAGGCGGGAGCAGTAGGCATGGGTAGGGTGGGGCGGAAAGAGCACTTTCACCCCCCCTCTGGGGTGTGGCTTTCCCACACCTGTAAGACAGGACATATGTTGAGACAAAGGAATGGCTTTTTTAGGGGAAGCAGGAGGCTCAGCATGGGTACTAGAGGAGGCTGCCATGACCTTGAAGGGACAGTGTCAGTGGTTCTCCCAAAGTTGGGGAGGTGGGGAGGGGAGCAATACTGCCCTCCAGCCCTCACTGTGTCCCTGTTAGGGGATACTAGAGTAGCCCCTACTTCCTAGGGTCGCTGTGAAAGTGCGGTGAGTTAATTTTGATATGGAGTACTTAGAGCATCACACATACTGGTTAATGTTTTTGTAATTGTCCGCTTCCATGAAACCCTCGGACCACGCCTCCGATTGCCCCCTCCTACTCAAAAAAACCCCCAAAAAACAACAAAAAAAAACCCCGACGTTTCCACGTTCAAGACTGAATAGTAATGAGAACAAGATTTGGTTTTAGGATTACGTATGGGGGTCAGTTTGGAGAAAATTTTCTTAAGGATTTTTCTTCATTAGAGTGAAAGGGATACAGAATTAGAAGTCAGAAGACCACAGAGATCTGTCGAGTATCTTGCATATGCTGGGACCGGCGCTGGGGACTAGGCTTCAGTCGTCATGGAGGCAGAGGGGCTACCTGCATTGGCAGAGTTGTTGACTCTGCTGGAAAGGCAGACAAAAAAAAATCAGAAAATAATTACACATTTCGATTAATGTTATAAAAGAGAAAGAACCCAGTGGGGAAATAGGATGGAGGTCAGAAAACCTTTTCTGATAAGCTATCATGAAGCCAACCCTTGGTCCCCCAAAATCAGGGGTAGGGGCGCTTGGGAGGTGGGGAGAGCATTCCAAGGAGGAAGTGATTTTCTTTGCAAATGAGGTGGCTTTTGGGACTGCCGTGAGCACGGGTTCCTGTAGTTGTGAAATGAGTAGCCCTGTCTATCCAGCTGACCGCACAGAGCTGGTGTGAGAATGAGTGAAATGATGGGAAAACTGTTCATTTTCATCAGATAGATGCACAGAGACAAGCTTGTGAGGAAAGAGCCTCGCTGGTCATCTTCTCTCCATTCTTCTGTTTATTAAATTGGGTGCCCATGGATCACGTGACTCGCATAAATAAGGAGGTGTCCCTGGGAGGGGCAGTGAGTGGCTCACGGTCATCTTGAGAAGAAATGACCTTGGAGTCACGAGTAGCAGTGCAGGTGAGGGTGTTGAAGGAAGACAGAAGTGATTTTGGGGACAGGAGATGGCTGAGCTGAGTCTTAAACGAGAAAGGAGAAATTCCAGGTTTTGGTAAAGCTGAGAAGCTGAGGAAATTTCCGCGTGGAGCCGTCGGTACATATCTCAGTGTTCAGTACATAACACACCCTTATAGGAGCCGTCCTGGGGGAAGGTCATGGTTCATATTCCGTATTCTTCCTCCCCGAACTGTTCATTTGCAGGAACAGAGGCAGCTGTGCGTTTCGCTCAGTGCTCAGAACTGTGTGTTCCATCCAGCAGATTACCCACGAGTGTTGGATGAATTGAAAGCTACTCCAAAGTCAAGAGGCGTCCGTGTAAAGCACTGGTAGCTGCCTTGCAGTCCTTCAGCTATGAAGGGCAATGTGCGGGCAGGACCCAAACTTCCCGGGGGGGGGGGAGGGGGGTCGCAAAACGATCTTATTTCCCAAGCACCGTGAAGCAGGATAAAAACGAATGAATGCACGAATCCGTGAACGGCACCCTCTAGAGTCAAGGCCAGTCTCCCTGGGGCTGGAACTCGTGCCATGCTGTTGATTATGTCATAGGGTCCCTGCGAACTTGGGTGGCCACCAGGCAGTGCCTCCAGCTTCCGTGTGAGTGTTACTGCGTTGGCCATTTTGAGAACATTTAGGGAGAAAGACCGGCCGGTGGGTGAAGTCGCGTAGAGCAGCACCTAGCGAGGTCACATTCTCATAAAGACACTTTCTCAGCCGCACGGTCACCTTAAAAGCAAGCGTTCTGTACAGTACAGGGGCTCTCGGGTGGCTTGAAGTGAGAAGGCGGGAGAGGGACTCACTTGAAGGGAAGGGGATGGGGAGAGAGAGCATTTACATGGACCTAGTATTTGTGTTTGTGTGCACTCATGGGTGCGTGCACGTGTGCCGCCCATGTGTGGGGGTATCCCCTCCTCTCTGCTCCCCAGACCCCCAAAGTGTGCTTCGTCCCAGCACTTGCCAATTTTCTGACTCTTGTCCCTCCATCCTCAGTGCAGAGGCGCGTAGACTTTCTTCCACCACTTCTATCACTGGGATGAGGTCAAGTCAGGTAGCTCCCGGCCCACTTCCTGGTTTGGGGGCGGGCTCTTGGACAGCGACATGAGATGTCCTCTCAGATCTGTCTTCTGATTGGATGGATGGAGGGAAAGTGAGCCTCCATCATAGTTGAGTAGTCTGTGTTTCTGACTTGCCCGTGGAAGCACACACGGATCTCTTTGCACGTCACATCCTCCTGCCTCTCTCCCTCCCTGGGAGCTGGTTTCCTGGGAGTTTCAGGACCCTTATGGAGGCAGTGAGATGGACAAGGAGGACAGGGTTAGAGTCCCTCCGTGGGAGCTGCAAGGATATCAGTTCCGCCGTGGGGAGACGGCCATGCGTAGTTCAGTGTTGGTGGGTCCCCGCTCTCTGATTGGGTAGCCCTGCAGGGTTGGGGGCCACACCCTGTTCCTAGCTCCTTTAAAGGAGGTGAAGCAGCAGGATTCCTTATGGTTGAAAAAGGCAGCCGTTTTGGTTGTTCTCACCAAATTAACCTTCTAACTTGGCAGAACTTTCTAAATGCCACTCAGTTTACCAAGAGATTGCTTCCCAGTCATAGTGTGTGTGTGTGTGTGTGTGTGTGTGTGTGTGTGTTCAACTTGAACTATTTGGGAATTTGGTAGGAGAACAGGAGAGTATCCCTTTGCCATTTTAAAGAGAAGTTCTGGGGCACCTAATCCAATCCTTGTCTTGAACCATGATTCATTACTGCTTCTTGGCGGGGAGAAGCTCAAAGGGGGTGAGGGTAGGAGGGACTTTGTCTCTTTGCAGTTGACAAAGACTATGGCATCGAGGAACATTATTCCTCAGCTGCTCACAGGGAGCAGTATAACTCGAACCAGGCAAATCAGACCCTTTCATGGGGTGGCCTTTCCGAGCAGTATTTCTCATGGCGATGACCCCCAGAAATGGCAGTCTGTGCACTGAGACTGCTGTGGCTGCTCTTTCTCTCTAACATCTCACTGTCATCAGCTTTTAAGTGAAGGGTTTATGTAGAAGGGGGTTGTTTGCTTGAAAGTTAGACCTTGTATGATTTGGGATAAGCCAACTGGACCGACAGAACTTGCCCCAGCCTTTCGCTGGATCCTTGAAGTACCGGGTGTGCGTACCCGGGGGAAACAGCCCCAAGTCTCTAGGGCCTCGAACCACAGGGTAGGAAAGAATCCCAGGCTATTAAAAAAAAATGTTCCGCTCTAGAAGAATGTGTCTATAACTGTGTCCTGAGAAGGAGACTCTGATAGCCCACGGGGGCCACTCTGCGGCGGGCAGGGCCTTGGACAGAGCTGCGGTGTGAGGTGAGCCTTACTCAGAGCTTCACGTTCGCCCAGCCAGGCCACCCACGGCTGCAGGTCCCTCTTAGAGAAAGTCTTACTGAAAGGCGTTGATTTCCTCTCCCAGCCCATTGTCTGCTGGGTGATGGCAAGAGCACCAATTTGGGTCTCGCGTTCTTTACTTTTTAAGATCCCAAGTGAGCTCCATCTGGTGCCGGGAATAGTTTCCGCTGCTCTGCTGGGCCGCGATTCTACTCATGTTCTCCCAGCACCAAGGTCCCTATGAACAGAGACATGGAGTCTGAAGACCAGACATCTCTTCAGAGCTTCCCGTTGAGGCTTCAGATTTGAGTGGAGCAAACGAAATGATACAGAACTTCCAACCCTAAAACACTCTCCCAACTCTGAAGGGAGACCCTGGAACCCACAGCCTCTCCTTTAAATGCCCACCGCCCTCTCTTTCAGCCAGTGCTCACTGTGTCTCACCGCCCAGCTGCAGAGACAAAAGAGAAATGCGGTATTTGTGATCAGAATGTGGGATCTTACTGGGAAGGGACCAGAGAAGTCATTCCACCCAATATCCCATTTTTCACAGGCGAATCTGAAGTCTAGTCGCCCCCATGCCACACCACACCCGTGTCTTATAAGTAACGCTCAGATGGCCTATAGGTGAAGGAAACGTGCCTCATTGGGAAGGGCAATCGTTTCTTTCCTTCAGGGCCAGGGATATGGGGGGCTAGGATCAGAACTCTCTGTGCCTTTAAACACCATCCCATTAGAAAGAAAATGGACTGAATAAAAGCGAAAATTAAAACTGGAGTCCTTATTTTCTCTGTGAATTTTCCTGCCCGGGTCCGGAGGCAGAGTCAGCGCTGCGGCCATGTTCCTGTTAGTCTCGGGGTCCTCAGAAATGTGGTCTGTGACGGGTGAGGTCGCCCAGGCAGACGTCCAGACACCTGACATTGGCCGCGGGTGCTGTGTGTGGGAGAGGCAGCTTATCTGATGATGTGAGAGGAACGCAGCGTTGACAGGAAGGTCAGTGGGTGATGAAACCGAACAGCCATTTCCCCCAGGAGAGGCTCGTCACATGCTCACGGTTCCCTGTCAGGAGGAATGCAGGCGTTCGAGGGGGTTGCGTGGCAGTCATACAGACGTGAAGGGACGGGCAGCGGTATGTGAAAATGGAAGCCATCCCGCCCATTATAGCAATGTGCTTGAGGTTGCCCGTTGCCGCCTTGGGGACAACCCCAGTGAGTCACGGACAGCAGAACCCCTTGCTCCCTCTAAGAGAGAGGGAATGATGCTGGGCTCACCGCTGGCCAGGAACCGGAGGCTTTGCAGCCCTCAGCCCGGGCGAGAATCGGGTCCTTGGACTGTGTACGTGACGGTTCGCTTGCTTGAATCAGAATTTCCTCCTTCAGTTCACCTGTGCTGGACAGGGGCTGGGCTCTGGGTGTAAGACGCAGGCTGGGCCTGCCCGCTGTTGGCAGTCTATCAGGGAGATAGCTACGTAAGAAAAGATGATCGTGTTTGACGGCGAGGATAGAAAGGAACAGGATCACGGAGCAGGAAGACAGAGGAGGTGAACTGTCCCTGGGCCACGTGCGGGAGGCGGTCATTATGCTGCGCTGTGACGTATCAGTAGACGCGGATGGTTGAGCAAGGGCGGAATCCAATGGAGATGTGTTTGGAGGCGAAACGGACAGGAAGCGCTTAGTGACTGCTGACTGCAAGCGAAGAAGGCAGAGGGCCAGGCAATTCTGAGTTTCCAGTTTGAGATTTGGAGCAAATGAAAGAGAGGAATCCCCTCCCTCCACGCCCCCCAACCCGGCAGTGTGTGCTTTCTGTGAGGGTTAGGCACATGGTGGGATCCCAATAGACGTTAGTCCTCGGAGGTGTGAGTTCCACATTTATTATTGTTTGGAAATAAAGTGAAGACATGTGGGTTCATGAACTGGCCAGGATTTCTGCTGGGATTTGGTTGCATTGTAGCCGAGCTGCCTCTGGTCATGGGAGCAGTGACTGGGCTCTGCGAAGCCATTTGGTTTTTTAAGTGACCCCATTGGCCGGCTGACAAGTCTATCAGCCTACGGAGACTAGAGGGACATGGTAAGAAGTAGGTTCCATGGGAAGTCATAGCTTCTCTGGACTTTTGTGTACAGGTTGTGAGCAGAGTTTTGCTCTGTCCAGCAGACCCCCCCCAGCCCCACACCCCCCGTCGGGTTCCTTTGCCTATTGGTTGTTAGCATTATGGGGCTCCTTAGGTCTGTGTGAAGCTACATTTAGGGTCTCGGCTCCTCTGACAGCCCTCCCCAGCCTCATCGCCATTCTGTACTGTTGTCTGCTCAGCCTCTCGCTTCATGCAGACCCCTTGATCACTGCCCAGGTGTCTCTCGGGGACATCGAGATGGCACAGTTATGTCTTACCCTCCTCCCCGGGCACTTCTTCCCCCGCATCCCCGGGGACTAAGGAAATGGAATTGCCTACAAGTCCCTCCGACCTCGGCTCTCAGCCTGCCCAGGGCCACAGAGCCGTCTGCTCAACTGAGAGAGGCTTTTGAGTTCAGACAAGCAGGCTCTTCATGTTGGCAGGTGCTGGGGTGAGCGCCCAGCCCTTTGGCACAGACACTGCCTTGGAGAGGGAGGGGCTCCGGGGGAGAGGGAAACTCAATCACAGAGCAGGAGCGGGAGGAGGCTTTTAGTCCAAGTGCCAGTCACCGGGGGCAGCTGATACCATCGCCCACCGGTCTGGTTACATCTCCCTGCCTCCCTGGAGCGCTCATGAGAAGCCAGCAGTGGATACCAGAGAAGGTGGTCCCCAGTGAGCTGGAGGCGGGGCGGGGCGGCCCGAGGGGCGGCGGGGGCGGGAGGAGAAATTCGTGGGCTGGGTGACTCCAGCAATAGCATTTTGTAGTTTTGCCTCAGACCATTGCCTAAAGAGAGACGGTGATCGCTTTCTTCGGGAAACGGGTAGTGCCTCCCTCCGCAAAGAGCCACCTTTTTTAAAAAGAAAGTTCCGCGGCTTCCAAGACAGATGGTGCCCATGTTTGTGGCACGCACTTCTGCTCACCTGCACCAGTTGTTGCTACGGTCTGGCCTGCTGTTGCTGAAAATGTGTGGGGCCTTCTCTTCCCTTCAGTCCGCAGTGGTTCCAGGCAGGGGGGGCGGGGGGGTGATACACCCCCATTTCAAACTCTCTCCCCTTGGGGCCAAGTGAAGACGAGGGGCTGCAGAATTCTAGATGAATCAGTTTAGCTGTCTGTTGGTTTTTGTGGAACTAAAGCAAAATACCTCTTTTTTTTTAAAGTTTACTTTTTATTGTTGACATTATTGCAGATGTTGCCTGTTTTCCCTCCACTGCCCCCCTCCCCCCAGGTCTTCACCACACACACCATTGTCTGTGTCCAGGGGCTATGCATATATGCGTACAAGTTCCCCGCCCAGAGGATGCCTTCCTTGTTCTATAGCATGTTTTCCTTCAGCCTTCAGGCCTGGTGCCCATTAACTCTTTTGCGCGCATTGATCCCCACAGTAATCCTATCAGATAGGCACCCCCATCCCCCATTTTGCAGATAAGGAAACAGAGGTCTAGACAGGTTCAGTCACACACATAAGGTAATGAGTGTGGGAAAGCCTACGCTTTCTGACTCGAAAGCCTCTTGACATGACACCGAGCTGTCATCTAGTTCGCAGGGAGTATCTGTCACCACTGGGGACACGCCCCACGGCCTTGCCTTCACTCACTCATCCTACTGAAGGAGCGCTGCCGTCCACGCGTGCTGGGGACACACGTGTCAGGGGAGGCCTCTGTGCTTGAGGAGTGACGCGTCAGGCAGGGAGCGAGCCGGCACCGCCACAGGACACCCCGGGGCTGTAAGCACACCCCTGAAGGAATGCTGAGTGCCCAGGAAGAAGGTGGGTCAGGGCGGCCTCAAGGAACCTTCTGGAGAGAAGGCACAGCACAGCCCAGGCCTGGCAGGGAGATTGGGGGTCTGCGTGAGGATGAGGCTCAGGTGGGCTGCATGGAGCCAAACCAGGAAGGGCGACACTGGCCACTTGCCGGGGGTGAGCTTTGGGCTGTCCCAAGTGCTCGGTGGGGCTGCAGGCAGGGAAATGACCAAGAGCACATGGTGACTGAGAAACAGTTTGGCAGCTTACCTCCCTAGACAGGCCCTCGAGTCTCCAGATGTTTGCGGGACCGACATCTAGCCCTAGTGGGTTGCCAGGTGTGCTTGGTCTCTATGTTGGCTGGTTCCTCCAAGCAGAGAAGGCGCAGCACCTGCGAGGGGCCAGGAGGTCAGGTCACTGTCAGGCTGACTCCTGCCCGAGGGAGGGACGAGCAGGCAGATGTTCGTGAAGTTTCTGCAGGACAGTGTTTCATTTTTCTTGCAGGGAGCTTCTTTTTTTTTCTCTTTTGGCTTTTGGTTGCCATTTGAAAAACACCCCCTACACATCCAGCAAATTCACTTCAGGCTCAGGACGGACGAACTTGGGAGGAGATCTCAAGGGATCTGGCCACGTGGTTTCTGCTAGACAAACTGTTACAATTACGCACGGAAACCACTCTTCCCTCGTGCGTCCCATTACGCTGGGGAGGCCCCAAGGCCCCATTAGAACTGAAAATTATAAAAGTCATGTGTAGCGTTAACAGTTATTCTGAGCGATTTTTACTGTTCCCTCTGTGCCTCCCCGACCCTCGCAGCCTCATGGGCTCTGAGGCCAATCCAAGGCTTCTCAGCCGGGACTCTGTTCCCATGGGGGGCTGGACAGCTCTTTTTTCTGGGCTTCTGTCCTGTGTATTGTAGCGTGTTTAATAGCACCCCAGGTCTCCCCCCAGTGATACCACCCCAGCTGCGACAACCAAAAATTTCTCCAGGCGTCGTCCAAGTCCCCTGGGGGCCGGTGTCACCCCAGGCTGAGGACCCCTCTTCTCAGTTACCTTCCGAATGTGGGCTTCTTTACTTCGGAGCAGCCTGGGCTTTGGCAAGTTACCAGACCCCCACGAACCCCAGGTCACTCACTTGGAAACTGGTGATCAGCGTATCTACCTTTCAGGGTTCTCGTGACATCATGCTGGTCCAATGCTGACCCCTGCACCGAATGCTCAAAAAAATCCAGTCGCCTTTCCCCAGGACCAGCCCAGCAGCCCACGGGGAAGGAATCCTCCCACCGCTCACCTGGGTCTGACTTCCGGTGAGGCCCAGCCGCAGTGAAATTGCCAGCCTGGGCCGCAGAAAGGTACAAAGGACGGGCCCTGACTGGCAGGTATTCCGCTGGGCGCTCCTGGTCGTGGTGCATCCACAGCTGCGAGCCACATTGAGGCGGGCACCTTGTCGTGGCCCACTGGGCCCGGCAATGGCGTGGGCTATGGGAGAAGTTGATCTGAACCCTCCTGCCACATCCTCATTCTTGTCTCCTTTCCACAGATTCGGTACTGATTTTTTTTTTTCTTTTTTGGAAGCTGGCTCTCCGTGTCCTTTCCCACCCTCCCTGGCTTGCACAGAGCATAAACGGTTAAGGGCATTCGGCTTGGCCGCCTCCCCAGTCACTGTAGACTACCCGGGAAGGATTGAATGAAACTGATAGGACTAACGTTACAGTGCTCCAATCCCCAAAGAAAGAGTAGCTGGGTGGATAGGAGGAATGACCCCAGAGGAAACAGCTGTCAAGGGCAGCTATTGGTTTATCTTTCATGGAAAGAGAGACGGAATGAATTCTAAATTAAGAGGAACTAGAGGCAGCGCAGTTTATCGGCCTGGCAAGGCTGGGGCAGCCCACGCTGCCACTCTAGACGGACCGACTGCTATCTCGCTTGCGTGCGCCGAGGCCTGGGGCGGCCTGTCTGGCCTGGCCACCTTGGAGGAGGGTGTTTGTGTACATTGCAGAAGAACGCCATTTAAAGGCCCGGGAGCCTACACGATGGGCGTGCTGACACTGCCAGTTTAGGCCACACACAGGGTGGGGGGCGGGGTGCATTCTGGCCAGGCCCACATGTGGGAGCCAGTTTCACAGGCCCTGGCCCCAGAGGACCACGCAGGCTTCTCTGGCTCCTCCCATTCTCCCCGGCCGCCCCCTCGCACCCTCCCACCCCCGCCGCTACCCTGTGGATGTTTCTCCATAAGCAGGCAGCCGGGCTTATGAGGGAGGTTGTGGATCTGCGTAGAAAGAGGATTTTGCAGGGAAGCTGATCCTAATAGAAATTTGGCTCATTTACCTTTTAAACCCATGACCTTGGCAAGTTACTTCATCTCTTGGAGGTTCCGTTTCTTAATCCTTAAAATGGGGCCTGCATGACACCTGGGAGTTTTTGTAAAGAGCAGACATTTTAGAGCGATACTGAGTGGCGCCCAGTGCCTGGCTCAGCATTGTCCCCGTGGTGGAAGGCGGTGGTGTTGGTGAGAACTGAAGCTCAACGCATCGAAGAGATGTGGCTGTCAACAGTGAGCCAGGCAGCGGCAGAGCAGGACACAAGTCTGTCGGTGCTGACCCTCAGGACTGTGTTTCCTCGCAGAGGGCAGCCGGCAACCTTTAGGATGCTAGCGCACCGAGCAGATCCACCTGTTTTGGTGAGGACACGGAATCATGCCTCAGAATGAGGTTCCTGCACCCCCCCCCCCCCAATTACGTGTACGATTGCCACAGTGGCTTTCTTCACTCCCTATCCTACCACCTGGCCAGGTAGTGCCTCATCTTCCCTCAATCTCCAGGAAGCCCCCTTGGGTTGGGACCACAGTGGTGAAAGATATAAGATGACGCATCAAGGCAAATTGATTAACAGAGAAATAGTGTGGGATAATAGGTGGTGAACGCCAAGAAAGAATTACGTCTTCTATAACGCACATTATTAATTGCGTTACATTCTTGAGTCACCTTGTTCGTGAAAGGGTTAAGGAGAGTGAGTTTTGAAGTGGTGTGAAAACTATGGTTTTATTTCCCACGACTCTTCGGTGGCTTTGAGGTGCTTGGATGGGAAAAGACGCTGGGGGTCGGGGAGCACCCGGTCAGCCATTGCCAATGTCTTGCCAGGGCCCCGTGTGATGGCGTCCCTTCCATCACGACTGTGATTGGTCCAGTCTGTGCAGCCAAGGTCCATGCGATTTCCTGAGTAAAAGGGAGCGTTTGCTGATCCCTTGAAAACACACGCTCCCCATTTTAGCCACGTTCACCCACTTCCACCTTTTGTAAGTCTTTAATTCAAAACTGCAAAGATCCTTTGCTCTGAAAGATGAATTGGGCTACATACCCAATAATTAGCACACGCCACCTTCGGAGTGAAATGTGTTAAGCTGTGATTAAATGCAAATTGGTGCTTAAAAATAATTAACCGAGGTGACCTGGAAACACCCAGCGAACGCCCTCATCCAGTTACTCCCTGGCTGCACATCGAGTGCCTGATCGATCACACTTCTGTCTTCAGAAGACTGGAATCCCTCCCTCCTACGTTCCGAGATCGATGTTCGATAGGATAAAAAACAAACAGCCATCATGTGAGGATTACAAAAATAAAATCATATTAAGGCAGACGGAATGGACACAAGCTTTGGGTCCCTGTGGTCATTTCCCGGCAGCGACAAATAAGCTCAAGGGGCAAGTCAGCAGGATCATTTTTCCTGAAAATGGCATTGCGGTGAGGGCTGAGGCATCCACAGAATCCATGACCCTGCCTCCGTTGGGGCTGTCCTGACAGAACCCGCTCTGATTGGTCAGCGTGTGGCTTACCCATCAAACTAACCGCTCAGACCACCTGTCACTTATGGTCCTCTTAATATTCCTCATATGTAGCTGTTTCTGCACAGTCCTGACGCGTCAGACCCCATCTGAGATGCTTTGTATGTTTTATTGCATTCTCACAATCACTTTCTGAGAAAGGTAACGGTTATTACCATTTTGCATGTAAGGAAACTGAGGTACAGAGAGATTAAGCCCCCGGGATTACAGAGCTAATAAATGGTCCTACAAATCCATTGCATAGCATTTGTCAGAACTGTTGGGATACAGAATATGGTTGCGTCGGTATAAACTCCAAAATGACCAGGAAAACAGTTCAGTGGTTGCCTTGCTGTTGATGAGTCGGTAGCATCCTTGAAAAGGAATAGTATGTATCACAGCTTATGTGTCAATGCCTGTGTTTTGAGCAGCTGTTTCTTAAAGGGACAGTCACCCCTCTCCCTTATCCACTGGTGCTTGACCAGAAAATTGCAGGCTGGTGGGTTAAGATTATGCTTTGGGAGAGGGTGAAACACCAGTTAGGTCAGGTATTAAGTCTAGGTCTGGCATCCTGGGCTTTAGCACAAATGATACCTGGGGTTTTCTCCCTAGCATTATGAAGGTGCTTGTTTGTATTGCTTAACTCTAAAAAGTAATTAATTGCATGATAAACTGTCGTCATGACTTAACTCTTTTTGTGACGATAGCAGCTTTCCTGAGATGTGATTCATACATTCCGTAATTCATTTCAAGCGTACAGTCCGCACACTGTGCTGTTAGCACATCCATAGGGTTGTGAACACACCACTTGGGAGCATTTTCATCGCCCTAACACGAAACCCAGTACCGAGTATTTGCAGTGTGACTGACTTCTTGTATTCTGAAAAGGAATCACCGCAAATAGTTCTCTTCGATGGATGCTTGGGACAGTTTTTTTACGTGTGTGTGTGTGTATGTGCGTGCGCGCATATGTGCACGCTGATTATAAGCACGGGGAGAGAGTAGCTTGCCCAGCATTTAAAAAGTTGTCAGCTGCAGGAATAAAAGCCAACCCTCAGAGGCAGTGCCAGTGTTCGTGGCTTAAAGGGGCGATCCCTTTATTCCCATTTTCCCTAGGCTGGGGAGCTGATCTCAGGAGACCTGTTTCAAACACATGGAGCATATTCGGGCAAACATCTTGATGAAATCTTAAGGAAGTTAGGCCATATGCTGGGGCATAGTTGTAGGCAATCAGCAGTAAGCCAGCCATCTCTTGACTGACCACGGTTTAAACATATTTTAAACAATCCTTTTCTCTTCAAGAGGCATTCTGGTGACTCCACTTTGAGGTCAGTGAAACCACTGCCTATGGGTGTTAATAGCAAAATCATGAAACAAGGAACCCTTTTGCCCATAAGCAGAATGGAATGTCAGCTTGTGACCTAGGGCCTCTGGGGATAATTCACTTCCTCCCTCTGCAGAGGACACCAATTTCCTTCCCAGGAGGTCAGTGGCAGGAGGTGTAGGGTTACCATGGAGTCTAGATTCCAAGAGAAGCTTGAAGTGTAATTGCCCTGCTGGTTTTGTTTAGCCGCAAGGTTACTCTTCCACCGAGGCAATAATGAGGACATAATCACTGGCGTGGTCGCGGGTCGACCCAGACAGAGAAAGATGCACTTTTTCTTCCCCTTTCGGACGGGAGGGTGGCCATTATGACTGTCCTTTCTCCCAGATATGTTGGCCTTGGTGACCCACCGAAGGAGACGAGGATTCCTAGGTCAGTCCATTGTCCTGAATCCCCAGACATAAATCAAAGTGGGGCATCAAGCCTTCAGACTGTCTGTGACTCCAAATGGGCTTGAGAGCTTCCCCCCTGGCCCCTGGGTAGAAGGCTGCTTGTTTGCATTCAGGGATGGAATTGGGCTCCCGGTTCACCAATGCTTTGTTGACTTTGCAGCAGTAAATAATTCCAGTGAAAGGACTGCCCAAGAGCCCGAAGCCATAGATGTTTCCATAATGTAATCCCCGCCTGTAGGCCAGCTCAGAGCCGCCACACACATCGAGCGCTCAGAGAGTGCCTGTCTGGGCTGCTTTCTAGTACAGGGAGAGCGGGAACCTCCATCATCCCTTCCACTGATTCCTTCACCTGAACTTGAACCCACATGGGAAGAATCGAAAGTTTTGATAAAATCACCTTTCCCAGTCTCAAAATAGAAATGCCGATTTTTGACAGGCAGCTCCCCACCCCCCTCTTTTTATTTTCTTAAGAAAAAGCTCTTCTGGAAAATAAGCATTTTGTCAGAGTAAATGTCTCTGTTCAAGGCATCTAGAAGCGTATGCAGCACAGCGGCATTCTACCATCTCTCAGAGGTGAGACTGCGTTTAAGTCAGACCTCTGTTCATGCTTATTGGTTCAGTCTAAGCTGAACACCGGGGGCTTCTGGAAAGACCCTGTGAAATTTCTAAGTCTTCTTCACCTTGCCTGTGTGCAGGGATACCAGCTTTTACCCAAATATTCATGTTTCTTTGTCCAGTTTCTCATTCCGATGAAAAAAATTTTTTAATTAGCATCTAATGTTCCTTAATGATGGAGACACTTCAGTTTTATGCAATGTGCATGTTCTATTTGGGGATTTATTTTGATCAGGAAACAGCCCTTTTGGTGAACGAAGGCAGCTTGATAATGATAATATTAGTTCTGCTTCATTCAGATGCCGTTTTGGATAGCAAAGGATGACATGGGAAACGTGTTAGACTAGCTCTAGGCAGTTTTGCTCAGTGGGTAGAGCTCTGGCCTGTGGATGTAAGGGTCCGGGGTCTGATTCCGGTCAAGGGCAAGTGCCTCAGTTGCAGGCTCAGTCCCAGACTCTGGTTGGGGCACATGCAGGAGGCAACCAATTGCTGTGTCTCTCTCTTATTGATGTTTCTCTCTCTGTCTCTCCCTTTCACGCTCTCTAAAAAAGGCAATAGAAAAATACCCTCTGGGAAGGATGAAAAACAACAAAGAAGTGTTAGACTATAGTCAGTGTTTTCTTCAGTCTGCGACGAGCCTTTATGCTGTTAACACACTGTTAAACGCGTTCTGCTTCCCTGTTTTTAAGGCAACTTTAGAATTTTGCAAGAGTAGTCATTTGTGATGGCTTCTGAGCCTTCTGCGAGGGCTCAGCAAGAATATTTAGACCAGTGGTTCTGTCTTGTCTTTTTTTTAAACTCTTCTATTTGATATTGTGACAGCTGTGAAAGGCACACTTTCCCTCGGCGTGTGGTGATGTGTCGGTTGCCAGCACATTTTCCCCACGGGGCTGTGGCCTCTGCTAAATGCCTGGGTACCGATAAAGCAGAAGGACTCCTGAGTGACAGCCGGCTTCTGTAGAACTTCCCCAGGGAAGGGACCCTACGCCACCAGTGTTTGTGTGCAGCACCTGGGGGGTCCCAGGCCAGCCTTTCTGGTCCTTAAGCCCTTTAGCAGAGGGACCATCACAATCCCGACATGCAGGTTGGCAGAGTCCAGCTTTCTATCCCTTTGTTGTGTTCTTAGCTTCCCTCCTCCTCAGCACATTCAGCTCCTGTCCTCCACCCAGCCTGTGGGCTGCACCAGGAACGGAAGGAATAGGACAGTTGCTCAGGAAACAAGGAGCACAGCCCAGCTGGTGTGGCTCAGCGTTGAGCGTCTACCTATGAACCGGGAGGTCAAGGTTTGATTCCCGGTCACGGCATCTGCCCGGGCTCCGGGCTTGATCCCCAGTGGGGAGCCTGAAGGAGGCGGCCAATCAGTGATTCTCTCTCATCCTTGATGTTTCTCCCTCTCTCCTTCTCCCTTCCTCTCTGAAATCAATAAAAAATATTAAAAAAAAAAAAGAGAAACTGTGAGATCCTCCCTCCCCCAACTGGTGGGCGGAGTTATGACGTTACTGGCATCTGTTGCAGAGACACCCAGGGACATTGAACCAGCGCGAGCCCGAGTGCCCTGGGGCCCACCCCTTCCCGTTCCACCCTGGGCCCAACCCCTTCCTGTTCCTTCCCTTAAAAGGACTCTCCACCCACACACGTGCACTGTATTTCCCTTCTGCAGGGAGCAGTCCGGCTGGGCCCCTTCTTCTCCTCCCCCCCCAACCCCTCCACCCCGCCCCCCCTCCCCCCGTAAGGAATAAACCTCCCTTTTAACGTATCTTGGTTTCTGACTCCCATTTTCTGCGCCTCAAACCTTACAGAAACAAGGAAAGCATTTGCCAACTTTGGGTTTGTCTCTGACAAAATAATGTAGCTGAGGTTCCCGAATGACTTTGGCCATTGTCCTATGCGTTCCAGATGACCTCTCCACATCCCCTAGGTCAGCGGTCGGCACACCGTGGCTCGCGAGCCACATGCAGCTCTTTGGCCCCTTGAGTGTGGCTCTCCCACAAAATACCACGTGCGGGCGCGCACGGACAGTGCGATTGAAACTCCGTGGCCCATGCGCAGAGTTCGGTTTTCGGCCTGGGCGAGTCGAAGAAGTGGCGTTAGAACACTCAAGGGGCCAAAGAGCCGCATGTGGCTTGCAAGCCGAGGTCTGCCGACCACCGCTCTAGGTACTTAATGCTCCACCCAGTGTTCCTGGTCAGTCCCGGAATGAAGAGCATCTGTGGTCCCTCCTGGTGCTACCCTCTACTCGCTGTGCGTCTTGCTCACTAGACGGGGAGCTCTGCAGGCAGGTGTTGTCTGCCCGCGTTAGCCCCTCAGGGCCTGGCACCCAGTCCTGGCTCCGTGAAAAATGATTGGGCCCGTGAAACTGTTACGGTTCGGAGTCCCCTCCTTTGTCACTTACTTTTCGTGGTTGGCAACTGTCAGATGCAAGTGGGAAAATAGATGACTCTGTCAGCATGAGCGTGCCTCCCCGTGAACATGGCCCATTTGCTCCTAACTACTTCTCATGCCCTGTATTTCCAGCCCCCCCATTTTGACCAGCCTAGAAAGATACCTTACGGAGGAAGAAAAATAGAAAGCAGGGAACTTGTAATGTCTTTGATGCCTGGGAACCTGTCTTCCGTTTTTCAAGTCTAAGAGGAAGGCAGCAGTTCCATTTTTCTAGGAACTCAAAGAACCTTGTGTCGATCCTATTTATGACAGAACCGAATGGTGCCTTTAAGAGGACCTCAGGTATTGGCCGAAAGACACATTCTCCTGACCTTTAGAGAAGCCTGAGCTGGCACAGCTGTGTCTGGCATGGTGGAGCTAGCGGTCTCAGCGGAGGCTGAGGCCTGACTCTGATCTCGATTGGTTTGTTGGTGTCTTTCTCTGACCATTGAACTTGGCTCACCCCCCCTCAGCTTGCCTCTCGCCTCCAGCCCAGGTGTGAGGTGCTGGCTACTCTCTCCAGCTTTGGAGGGTCATCCTGCTTTTTCTCTGGCTTCCTGGGCTGTACACTCCATTCAGACCTAATTTACTGACCTTGGCCGAGAAAGCACATCCCTTTGGATCAGTTTACCCAATCATAGTCAAGCCCTGGATTTACTTCAAGACCCAACTCAGAGAAGTTGGGTCCAATCACATAGAAGCAAGGAGAAAGGGTTATTGGTCCATTCGGAGGGGCTCAGCAGGCAGACCTGGGTTGCATCAGAGGGCAGTTAGGCATTTGGGAATGTAGTTTATTTTTAAAAATATTTTATTTAAAATATTTTTATTGAGTTCAGAGAGAGGGAGAAAGGGATAAAAACATCAGTGATGAGAGGGAAAGAATCATTCCCTGGCTGCCTCATGCACACCCCACACTGGAGACTGAGCCCACAACCAGGGCACATGCCCCTACCCGGAATCGAACCGTGACCTCCTGGTTCATAGGTCGATGCTCAACCACTGAGCCATGCCGGCTGGGCTAGTTTATTTTAGTTGACCTTTGAAGCCGAAGGAGTTGCTGACCTCTACAGGGAGTTAACTTTAAGTATTATGAAGATGAAAAACACACACAGCTTCTCTACGTTCATGTAGCTTACAGTATGGCTTCTAACAGCACAGAAAGACGTTATTGGCTGAATCTTGTCCTCCCTCCAAAATATCCAGGCATCCTCCGTCCGCCTTAGTGCCCTGAAAGTAACCTTACTGGAGACAAGTTCTTTGTAAAGAAGTAATTAAGTGAAGACCTTTGCAGCATTCCTGGTGATCTCATGAAAAGGGGACATTTGAAGACTCAGACCTGTAAGGAGAAGGTGGTGTGAAGAAGCGCAGAGGGAAGGTGGCCGCCTGCAAACGAGGCGAGAGGCCTCAGAAGGGGCAACCCTGCCCACACCTTGATCTCAGATGTCCGGCCTCCAGAACAATAAGGAAATGAACTTGGGTGGTGGAAGCCCCCAGGCTGTGGCATTTTGGTCACAACAGCCCAAGAAAGGCCACACACAGACCTAGGAAAGATTTTTGATTATAGGACTTAAGGAATGTTTGTCATCCAAAACTGTGGTATCAAGTCTTTAAAAAGAAACCGGTGCCTGGATAAAAGAAGTGTGAAAACACGGATTTTTTTAAAAGTAGAAGATAACGATCTGTGAGGAAGATCAAAGAGTTAGAACCAGTCCAAGCAAAACTCGCCCCTGCAGGAAAGAGAATGACGAAGGGAGGAAGAGTGACTCCTTCACCGGGCGCCTGGGACGGGCATCTGGGCTTGCGGAGCCTGGGGCCACGTAGGCAGGTCCGCGCTCCCTTTCTCCGTGGCCGTTGCTGCCTTTTTCACAGTCACTTGGAAAACAACAGTCGCAGAGACGTTGGGAAGCACGCACCGGGGTATTGGGCCACCTTTGCTTGGCCTGAAACGCATCAAAGGGATCAGGAGTCACAAAGAAAACCATACCGCTTTCATTCTTCCCGGGACGCTTCCTGAGTGCCTGCTCTGTTCCAGGTGCTGGCTGGGCGCTGGGGCCAGTGCACGGTTGACTAAAAAAGCACACAGTCCCTGCCCACATGGCACTTGGGCCCATTGTGGAAGAAGCAAGCTTAGACCTGAGCGGCATGGGGGCGGGGTTGGGGGCGGGGGTGAGGTCGGTGGTGGAGCTCAGATTCCCAGAGGCAGAGAAGCAAAGTTATTTGAGTGGCAGGAGGCTGGGGGGAGGGAACCGTGGGGAAAGTTTGGGGAGCTGGCAAGACAAAGGGCCCCAACCCAAGTATTTGAGTCAGCTAGGGCTCTTGGGGATCCGCAGGCAGCGTGGTTAGCTCCCCCAGTAGAAACTTGCCCAGTTTCCTGTTCTCTGTGAAGTCAAAAAGAAAGGGATGCACAGGCTGCTGTGGGAGATGGTCCATCCATGTTTCTATCGCTCTCCCTTCCTCTCTCTCAAATCAATAAAAACATAGGAAGGAAGGAAGGAAGGAAGGAAAGAAGGAAGGAAGGAAGGAAGGAAGGAAGGAAAAAGGAGGAAAAGAAAGAATGAACGAGGGATGGTCTTTGAATAACAATGTGTTTTTATTGCTGATTCTTCCCTGAGCCAGAGGGGAGAAGGAGCGAACCCCAAGACTGGAGGAAAAGGGAGTGTTTCTTTGCATAGTCCCGTTCACTCATTTATTTCTCGATTGTTCTTGCTCCCCCATCTTTGAAGGAAGTTAATTTCTGAAAGTGTGTCTCCCCTCAGCGATTTTATCTCGACCAAAAAAACCAGCCCGTAAACATGTGCTGCAGTATGTACTCTTCCAGGCATGGAAACGGAGTCTTTTTAAAATACGTATGTTTTTGTTGATTTCAGAGAGGGAGGGGAGAGAGAGAGAGAGAGAGAGAGAGAGAGAGAGAGAGAGAGAGAGAGAGAGAGAGGAACATCAATGATGAGAATCATTGATTGCCTCCTGCACGCTCCCTACTGGGGATGGAGCCTGCAACCCAGGCCTTTGCCCTGACCGGGAATCAAACCGTGACCTCCTGGTTCATAGGTTGACGCTCACCCACTGAGCCAGGCCAGCCGGGCATGAAAATGGAGTCTTGAAGAATCTTGTAGATACTTGTGAGGTTCATGACATCTCGGTTCAGCGTTACTTCGTGTTTCAAGGGAGCCCCAAGGGGCCACCTCTCAATAGAGAGTGCATCATGCAGGTGGAGTATAAGCATACATCTACCCTCATTCCTCCTGCTCCCAGACGGGGCATTGACTCTTCTGGGCTTTCTAGGAGGTAGTCAGAAGCCAACAGGGGGTCCTAGAGCTCTTAGGGCCTTGGGGAAGGCGTAAAACGGGGTGGCATTTCTCCTGGGCTCTTATACCCAGTCCATTCCGTTCTCTCTCTCTCTCACTACCCCCTGCCCCCTCTCCCTTTTCCCCCTACTTTCCTATATATTTGCACATCTTGCTTGATTTAGTCCTTAAAGCTAACATTCAGACCTCCTGTTAAATAAATTAAATGAGGCCATTAAACTGACGTGGTGGCTTATATAAGCAAAACAAAAATCTCAGCCTGTAGATGCCTCAAAATTGCAGAATCAAAATGTGGAGGATAATCAGTCACAAACGGCTGATTGGTCTTAAGCTAGAGCCTAGCAAATAATTTCCTACCTTTGCTTCCGAACCTTCTCCGTATAAGTCTCCTAACCTTTTCCATTTTGGCATTGCCCGGTTGGAATTTATTTTTGCTCAAATAAAATTTTTTCTTTAAAACATGTTAATATACCTCAGTTTGTCTTTTAATGACCCTACTCTTAACTTTCTATCTGGGAGTTAGAGAATTACAGAATGTCCCAGCGGATGGGACCTCCGACAGAAGAGGAGCTATTTTTCAGTTTTAGAGCAGCTTTTCATTACCCAGTGGATAAATTAAAATGCTCTGTAAAGGTGAAGGAAACGAGGGAACTGTTAAGTCTTCCAAAGGAAACCGACTTGATTTTTCCTGTGCTTGCGAGTCACAGAGGGCTCAGCCCCGGGCGAGGCACAGAGACAAATAAGACTCTGTCCCTGTCCTGAGACCTTAACCATTTAGTGGGGAAGGGAAATGTCCAAGTGATTATAATATCACTAGAGGCCCAGTGCACAAAATTCATTCATGGGGCAGGGTGTCCATCAGCCCAGCCTGCACACTCTCTAATCTGGGACCCCTCAGGGGTTGTCCGACTGCCCGTTTAGGCCCGATCCCTGGGATCGGACATCCCTCTCACAATCCAGGACTGCTGGCTCCCAACCTCTCACCTGCCTGCCTGCCAGCCTGATTACCCCCTAACCACTCCCCTGCCAGCCTGATTAGTGCCTAACTGCTCCCCTGCTGGCCCAATTGCCCCTAACTGCCCTCCCCTGCCAGCCTGGTTGCCCCTAACTGTCCTCAGGCCTGGTCGCCCCCAATTGCCCTCCCCCTGCTGGCCATCTTGTGTCCACATGGGGGTGGCCATCTTGTGTGTTGGAGTGATGGTCAATTTGCATATTACCTCTTTATTGTATAGGATGGTACGCTGGGGTCTGTCCCAAGGTGCAGGAGGGGCCTCTGTGAGGACGGGGAGCATCCAACAGGGATTCAGGGAGAAATTGGTGTTGGGCTCAATGGCAGAAAGCCAGTAGTCATTGGCCAGTAGAGAAAGGAGTTTCAGGCAGGGCAGAGCGGAGAAAATGTTTGAAGACAGAGAGAGCATGGTCCAGCGAAGTGCAAGGTGGCGGAGGGGAGTGTGGCTGGCAGGTAAGGTATGATGGAGTTGGGACAGGAGGGAGGGTAGGAGAGGTGGGTTGGGCCCTGATCCCAAAGAACCTTGTGTGGAGTCTGCAGTTTATCCTCAGGCAGTGAGCAGCAGTGCGGGGGAGCACAGGGCCAGGTTTGTGTTTGAGAAAGAGCCTGCTGGGAGCTGAGGGGAGGTGAATTGAAACATGGAGAGCCTGGAGGCAGGAGCAAGCTGTGAAAGTCCAGTCCAGTCTCTGCAGCCCAGCTGTGAACGCTGTGACCACCACATCCGCAGGGTCTGTTACCATGATGCCAGGAGCATCTGTCCCCTAAGCTCATCCTGTCACACTAGGAACATCTGGTAGGATGTGCTCTCCTGAAGGAGTGACCAGAGCAGTTGCTTAATAAGCATTCTAGCGGCTTCCCTGTGCATCTTCACCATGACGCTCAGTCTTCCCAGCTTCCCAGCCCAGAGAAAACCGACTCGTTACTGGATCGTCTCCATCACTGGGGCCAAACAGCGAATGAAATCAACTGAAGTCGCTCTTCTGGAGCAGCTTACATTCTAGTAAACAAGTAATCGCATTGGATGCCAGGTGCAGTGAAAGCGCTGGCCACTGTACTCGCAGTTTTCAGTAGGCACCACTGCAGCTTGGATGAGGTGATAGTTTAACAAACTTGATCCCTGCAGACCTTCACTTCAAGGTCAAGTTGTCTAAAGAGAGGTCGCCTGGGACCAGTGGGATTTGCAGAGGTTCTGTGGTGCCTGGCGGTGCCAAGCGGTCTGCTCCATGCCTGCGGAGTGGGCGCCGCGCGGACCATAGAAGACTTACCTCTGGTGACCATGCTGGAAAGAGGTGCCAATAGACCCCCGCTCTGGCCCTCAGCTTGACTATGCGAAACCACTCACCACTCCCCCCTCCCCTTGCGCCCCAGTTTATTTGTTAAAGTACAGATGTTCAGCTCATCTGTAGCATCTGTTTCCCAGGGAGGCCCATGTTTCTTACTCAATTTTCCAGCTGCTTTGACTTATCAGGACACAAGCAGGTCACTTGACTGGGCCAGGGCCACACAGTGAAAAAGGGTTCAGCCAAACATAAACCCAAGCTTATTTTTTTAAATTGCAAAGTGGCTGGGAGCTCCGGGGCTGTGGCAGATGGGCTGCTAATCACATTCATCGAGAACTTGACACAGGCGCCGAGTGCCGGGCTGTGCATCCGTAAGGACTGTGTATGGACTGGTTTCCCTAGTGCAGTGGTCGGCAAACTGCGGCTCACGAGCCACATGCGGCTCTTTGGCCCCTTGAGTGTGGCTCTTCCACAAAATACCACGGCCTGGGCGAGTCCATTTTGAAGAAGTGGCGTTAGAAGAAGTTTAAGTTTAAACAATTTGGCCCTCCAAAGAAATTTCAATTGTTGTCCTGTTGATATTTGGCTCTGTGGACTAATGAGTTGGCCGACCGCTGGGCTAGTGGAGAAGACAGAGCAGGGGATGCCCCCCACTGCAAAGGCCATTTTGCACATGACTTGCAGGCCCCCAGTCAGAGGACATGATTCCGGGGCAGCAACATTTTGGATTGGGGCTTTTTCTTACTCTTTTAAAATATATTATTTCAGAGAGAAAGGGAGAGGGAGAGATAGAAACATCAATGATGAGAATCATTGATTGGCTGCCTCCGGCACGCCCCACACCAGGAATGGAGCCCGCATCCAGGACATGTGCCCTCACTGGGCATCGAATCATGACCTCTTGGTTCATAGGTCGATGCTCAACCACTGAGCCATGCCATCTGGGCTGGCATCTTCTTCAAAGATCATAATCCGGGGCCTCAGCCTTGCCCAAGTTAACGAGCTTGTCTCTTCCTGCCCCCTTCTTCTCATCCCCTTCCCCACCCCTCAGCCATTTCAGGCTCATAACCAAATGGATAGAGTGTGAGGGAATTGCTCGGTACACATGGCATGCCGTTGTGGGTGAAATCTGAGGGATAATGGCAGTGGGGCTAAGGTGGACACGGGTTTAGGAAATTGGAAAAGCACCTGCTGGGCATTCTCATCTGTGACTCTATGTTTGCATCAACCTTTGGATTAGGTTTTTCAGGCTGATGCATTCAGCTTTAATTTTCTAAACCTTTGATTTTTTTATACATATGAAGCTACAGAATCCTATTTTCAAATAAAAGTGAATGCAAAAACTTGGTGTTGCTTTCCTGCAAGTCCCATGAAATCCCTGCCCAATAGGTTTCTCCATTCTCCTCCCCACTCGTCAGCACCCCTTTGTGCCTCAGAGCCCCGTGGGACCTCTGGCAGAGGTCTTCAGCTCTCTGAGCCTCAGTGCTCCCATCTGTCATTTGGGCACAAGTGTATGTACGTCCCGGGATCCATGATGATAAGGTTCATTGAGATAATGCATTACGACATGTGTATTTTTCTAATCACCAAGCAATTCTCCCACCCCAGCTGGGTGCCATCCTTACTCCTAAAACTGTCTTCCTCGAGAGAGCAGCCTACAGGTTCAGGGCTCAGTCCCACCAGACCGCCTGGGCCCTTCAGATGCCAAATGCAAGGCCAAGTTGGCACCTGAGCTTCTGACCAGTTGCCTATAGTTCAGAGGTTCCTGTGTCCTCCTCCTCGGGTTCCATTAATTTGCTGGAGCTTCTCACAGAGCTCAGAGACGCATTGGACTTACTAGGCTACCAGATTATTATAAAAGGCAAGAGATGTAACTCAGCAAGAGATATGTAGGGCAAGGTATGGGGCAAGGATGAGGCATGTCTGTACTGGGTTCCATCACACCACTTTCCTAGCACCTTCGAGTTCACCAGCCCAGAGGCTCTCTGAAGCCTTTCCTTCTGGTTTCTTATGGAGGCTTAATTAAAAAGGCATGATTGAGCCCTGGCCGGTTTGGCTCAGTGGATAGAATGTTGGCCTGCAGACTGAAGGGCCCATGCACCACTTGTGGGCTTGGTCTCCAGTAGGGTGGATGCAGGAGACAGCTTGATGGATGATTCTCTCTCATCATTGATGTTTCTTTCTCTCCCTCCCCCTTCCTCTCTGAAATCAATAAAAGTATATTAAAAATAATAAAATTTAAAGGCATGATTGATGGAATCATTGGTCATTGATGAGTGACTCAGTCTCCGGCCATCCCTCGCTCGGCTGGGAGTGCGACTGAATAGAGACTAGGCTCAGCCATTCGAAGCAGAGAAGCCACCCAGCATCACACTGGGTCTTCTTGCATAAAATTTGGAGGCAAAAGGAGTATAAATGCATGTCAGCCTTTTGTAGGCCACATGATGTAGTGGAAGAAAGCCAGAAATTCTGGTTTGAAACCCTAGAATTTCCTGAGTAACAACCCTGGGAGAATTGCTTAACCTCCCTATGCCTTCTTTCCCTAGCTTATGAAATAAGGAGAATAGAGCTGTTAGGAGAATTACCAGGTGTACCGGTTAATAATGTGGATTTTTTCACTAGATGGAGTTACACATATGTTGATACATATGCGATTTGATATGTATGCTATTTTTTGTATTGACAACAAGCTTCAAATCTTCATATGTCAAATTTTCTGAAGGTGTTAACATCATAGATATTTTTATGCTTAAAAATGTCGAATTTCATGCCAAAAAAAGAGCATTTGCAGGAAGTTTTAATTCGTTACTTTATTCTGAAGAAAAGTGCTGCTGAAAGTTATCGTATACTTCAGGAAGCTTATGGTAAACATGCTCCATCTCAAGATCCTTATGAACACTGGTTTAAAAGCTTTAAAAGTGATGATTTCAATGTGAAAGACAAAGAACGTCTCGATCAACCAAAAAAGTTTGAAGACCAACAATTACAAGCATTATTGAATGAAGATGCATGTCAAACTCAAAAACAACTTGCAGAAAGATTACACGTTGCTCAGTAAACAATTTCTGACTGTTCACAAGCAATGGGAAAGATTTTAAAGGAAAAATGGTGCCACGTCAACTGAATGAGAGACAAATGGAAAACCGAAAAGTCATCAGTAAAAGGTTGCTTCAATGGCACGAAAGCAACCGGTTAATAATTCGGATTAATTATTAACCGGTTAAAAATGCAAATTAACTATTAACCATTTAATGTGGATTATTAACTGTTTAGTGTGGATTTTGTAATAAAACACGATAATTTCAAGAGAAACATAAAAAATGCTTTATTCAAAGTAATGTCCCTTGCTAGCTACACATTTCCCCCGTCTTTCAGGTAATGTGTGGGTACCGTCCCAATAGAACTTTTCTTGTTTTGAGGCAGACCATTTGAGACCCCATTTTCCACTTCTTCATCCGTGTTGAAGGGCTGCTCAGAAAGTGCATGTGCCATCGAGTGGAACAGGTGGTCATCTGAAGGAGCGAGGTCTGGTGAATGTGGCAGGTGGGTTCATACTTCCCAGGCAGGATCTTTTCACGTGTCTTTTAACTGGTGTTGAAGTGTGTGATGGTGCGTCATCATGAAGCAAAATTACTTTGCCGTGTCTTCTGGCCCATTGGTCATTTTATGATCAAAGCGTGGTTCAAATTGATTATTATATTAACAGTTTTACCTGGTTTTAGAAGCCCATAATACACCACACCTTCCTGATCCCACCAAACGCAGAGCATTGTCTTCTTTCCGAAGCGATTTGGCCTTGCAGTTGATGTTGGTGGTTGACCTGGATCAACCCACGATTGTGTGCATTTGGGACTCTCAAAATAAATCCACTGTTCATCGCCAGTCACAATTCGATGCAAAAAAGACTTTCTTTCTGCCGCTGAAGCAATGTTTTACTGATGACTTTTCGGTTTTCCACTTGTCTTTCGTTCAGTTGATATGGCACCCATTTTCCTTCCTTTAAAATCTTCCCCATTGCTTGTAAACAGTTGGAAATTGTTTGCTGAGCAACGTTTAATCTTCCTGCAAGTTGTTTTTAAGTTTGATATGCATCTTCATTCAATAATGCTTGTAATTGTTGGTCTTCAAACTTTTCAGTTGATCTGGGCGTTCTTTGTCTTTCACATTGAAATCACTTTTAAAGGATTTAAACCAGCGTTCACAAGGATCTTGAGATGGAGCATGTTCACCATAAGCTTCCCGAAGTATACGATACCTTTCAGCAGCACTTTTCTTCAAAAAATGCTCTTCCGCAAATGCTCTTCTTTTGGGGCACGAAATTCGACATTTTTAAGCATAAAAATATCTATGATGTTAACACCTTCAGAAAATTAGACATATGAAGTTTTGAAGCTTGTTGTCAATACAACAAAATAGCATACATATCAAATCACATATATGTCAACATATGTGTCACTCCATCTATTGAAAAAGATGCACATTATAGCCGGTGCGAAGTGCTAATCGTCTAGACTGGCCTTAAGCAGGACTCCAATAAGTGGCACTTCTGTTGTTTTGCCACACTCTTCTTCCCACGTCTGCATTTTAGGCTTCAAATGGCCCCAAGCCAGTGCACCCACTGTACTCATCAGACTTGTAGTGCTGACTCGGGGCGGTGACAGGGAATGGCGCTGGGTTTGGGGCTCACCAGGCAGTGAGCGGTTTGCTTAGGGTGGAAACTCTCCTGCTGCGAACACCGTCAGCTGCTCTCAGCAAGGTCTCCATGGGGAGAGGCTTCATTGCAGAATCAGAGTTCTTCAAAGGACACGAGAAACTGGACTCGGAGCTGACAGCTGTGCCTGCCAAGAGCAGGGCTGCACACAGCCGGCCGTCTGGTTCCGCTCGCCGCGCTCTGAACCCCTGGGGGAAAGTTTCCTGTAAGTGTGGGTGTTAAAAACGGTCTGTTTTGGTGTTGTTTTTGATACGTGCGACGCCTTCCAGAGACGAAGAAGGGGAAAGCCTGCCAGAAACGCATCGCCGGGGAATCAGTAATATCAGAGCTGCATCCTGACACCAGCAAGTCCTGATCCACACTCTGCTCCCCCAGCGCCCCTTCTCCCGTCTCCAGCCCCAAAGCTGTAGACATTTCAGCCCAGGCGCTAGGCAGCAAACCGTTCCAAAGCTGCCTTGGCTCAGCAGGGCCCGCCCATGCGCGCATGGGGAGGGTTCCAAGGTAAACAGGCTGCGTTATCACACCAGACTTTCTTGGCCCGAACAGCCCGTTTCCAGCCCCAAAACATATTTTGTGTGTGGATGACAGACAAGCAGTCACAGGGTAAACACAGGAGGAGTTTGCAGGTGTGTGTTCCTTTGTGTTCGCCAACCACATGTTCTTTTTTGGGACTTGCATTTCGGCCCCCGTGGGCGCCCCAGGCCTAACAGAAATGTCACTCTCTCTCGCCCTTTTCAGTGAAATAAGGTGAGGTTCTCATCGGAGTTGTCCCCGGATGAGCCGTAGATTCCACTTGTAAACGATTAATCTGTGTCTGTCTATTTTTTTTTTCTTTTTTCCAATCTGGATTAGACCAGTGAAAAATAAACACGTGCCCTAACCGGTTTGGCTCAGTGGATAGAGTGTCGGCCTGCGGATTGAAAGGTCCCAGGTTCAATTCCAGCATGTACCTGGGTTGTGGGCACATCCCCACTGGGAGGTGTGCAGGAGGCAGCTGATCGATGTTTCTCTCCCATCAATGTTTCTAGCTCTCTATCCCTCTCCCTTCTTCTCTGTAAAAAATCAATAAAATATATTAAAAAAAAATAAACATGTAAATCGTGGCCTTAAGGAGAGTGACTACTATGTTAGAGCTGTAAACGTAACCCCAGCCCGGCGTGGCTCAGTGGTTGGGCATCAACCTGTGAACCAGGAGGTCGTGGTTTGATTCCCGGTCAGGGCACAGGCCTGGGTTGCAGGCTCGATCCCTGCTGTGGGGCGTGCAGAAGGCAGCCAGCCGATCAGGGTGGTTCTCTCTCATCATGGATGTTTCTATCTCCCCCTCTCTCTCTGAAATCCATAAAAAAATATTTCTAAAAGAAGTCACTCCGGGGAACTTCGCTGCAAAAGTGGGGCTTGAGTCCTCTTGCTTTGGTTTGAGGAGCAGTAGAAGCCCCGCCCGCTGTGCTCCAAACCAGGGCCAGAGCGGGAAGGTGCCAGTGCTTGGCGACTGCTCCTGGTCAAGATGCCCGGCGCGCTGGGGGCCACTCGGGGTCGTGTGGACAGCATGCGCGCTCTCTGTTTGGCTGATTGTGCAGTGGGTCCATGGGTCAGTCCGGAGAAGTCTGAGTGTTTCTAGAATGTCTGACAGATTGAGGGAGGAGGTGAAGTGAATGGACTTGGGCTTAGAAACCCAGAATCCTTCAAGTGCCACGCTGAAGTTCAGTCGCATGTGTCATTAGACTAGAAAGATTCCTTCCGGTTCCTGTTGAACGAGACTTGGCCTGACTTCAGGACGAGTTTGCCATAGCAGCGGGCAGATGGCACCAACGCCTTTTGCTATTAAACCTGAGGATTCCTGCATCAGAAAGGAGCGTCTTCCTCCTCCATCCCACCTTCCCCAGTGCCAAGGAGCATCAGGCCATTGGCCCTCAAGTCACTAAGTCTTAACATCATCCAGGCTTCCCAGGATATACCCCGTGCAAGGCAACTTAGGGTCCCTCAGCCTTGTCCTCGGCCCATGACAAAATGTCCTAGAGGTTAAAGCTGCCTGCGGAACATGCACACAGCGTGGCTGGCTGCTTTCGAAGTTCAATGTCACACGTACTGCGTGCTCCTCGAAGCACTGTGGTTATGAGATCTCATTTGTGATCTTCCTTGATCCTAATTAATAACCCCTTGTGCTACCATAAGTAGTTGTGGCTTACAAAACACTCTGCCTTACTTTATTCAGGACAAATTTCTGAGGCAGGTGGAATGAGGCTCCCTTGACAGGTGAATTACCGAGTTCTCAGTGAGGTTCCGTGGTTTACCCAAAGTGCTTCTGCAGTCAGCAGCAAAACCCAAATCAAAGTTGAACCTCTTACCTCTAAATCCGGTGCTTTCCCCAGCAGCCTGGGAGTTCAGTGGGGGTAGTGCCACTGTTTACATGTAATAGATGAGAACACTGAGCAGCGATTAAACAACTTTGCCCGCAAAAAGTAATTTGTGACCGAGTCTAAGAAATAACCTACTTTTAAAAAAAGATTTTTTTTTATTCATTTCAGAGAGGAAGGGAGAGGGGGAGAGGTAGAAACATCAAAGGATGAGAGAGAATCATGGATCGGCCGCCTCCTGCACGCCCCACACTGGGGATCGAGCCCACAACCCTGGCATGTGCCCTGACCAGGAATCAAACTGTGACCTCCTGGGTCATAGGTCAGCACTCACCCACTGAGCCACACCGGCCGGGCTAACCCACTTTACTTGACTCTCAGTCGCATGCTCTTTTCAAGGCCCCAGGAGGCTGGGAGGGGGTCTGTGAAGGTGGGGGAGAGTTGGTGGTTAAAGGAAAAGATACCTAATATGTAAATACTACCTCACAGGCGATGACAAATATGTAGCATGTATATATCACCACAAGGTACACAGTAGTGGCAAAAGAAAATCTCTTCTCATCTGTTCCATTTATGGACTCTGTCGTCTGACTGTCCTGTTATATTCTTACAATGGATGTGCGTGGAATGTGTCTCCCTTGTGAAGGCTGTGATTTTGTGGCGAAGACCTGACGGATAATCATACGCAGAGTCGCACTTGCATGTCCCATCTGGCGACGGAAGTGATGGAGTCAGTCCCACCTTCTCGACGACACGCGTTTGTTGTCCCTTCCAATTCGAGTTTTAGGGACAAGGTTCCATGGTTGCTCTAGACTGACAGCCAGCTGGTGACTCTGGAATGAGTCCTGTCACATGCAGGGGGACGCGCATCCCTTGCTGTCGCTGCGCGTCCACGGCGTGGGGAGAAGCACACCCACGGGAGAGGCCGCAGATCCGAGTGATGAGACCCGCTCGGGGATGCTGGTTGTGAGGTTGGCTGTGTCTCCTCTGGGTGGGCTTGTGAGTGACATACCGCAGGGCGACGTGTCGCTAAAGCATCAGCCCCCTGCCACGGAGCCTCTCTGACACCCTGCACGTACGTTGTCTGGCCTCCCAACTCTTCTCTCAACCCCCCGTGTACCTATTTTCATCACGAATCCTCCTCTGAGGGTCTAACCTGGTGCCCGGCACCCTGCATGGGCTCTTGGGAAGCCGTTGAAGAAACACGTGGCCCTAACTGGTTTGGCTCAGTGGATAGAGCATCGGCCTGCGGACTGAAGGGTCCCAGGTTCGATTCCGGTCAAGGGCATGTACCTTGGTTGCGGGCACATCCCCAGTAGGAGGTGTGCAGGAGGCAGCTGATCGATGTTTCTCTCTCATCGATGTTTCTAACTCTCTATCCCTCTCCCTTCCTCTCTGTAAAAAAAGTCAATAAATACATTAAAAAAAAAAAGAAGAAGAAATACGTGAGCGAATGACAAGCAAACTTAAATGCAGCATCACAGCGATGCCCCGTGTGTCTCCGTTGGGTAAACGTTCCAACATCCACTCGAAATTCAGCCCCGCATGGAGGACTGCGCTGCTTAATTCTCTAAGCGAGATGAAACGGCTCTTTGCTTGTTGAGAGACTTGCTCTTGGGCCACATGGAAATGTTCTGAGCCCCGCCTGATACATGTGGGTGTAGGTGTCTGCTGAGAGCACCCCTGCTGGGGACTGAATGAAGTCTAAACTCCTTACAGAGCGGTGGCGTGCAGTCAGGTTATCTTTACAAAACACACTGTTCTCCATTGTCCTTCGGCGCCCCTGGCTGGACCCTCGGCACCTCGCGTCCCTCTGTCCCTTAGCATGTCTAGCTGTCAGTCAAGAATGCTCTTTTCTCTGCCTTTTTTTTTTTTTTTGGCCTGGAAAAGTCCACATATTTGATGACTCAGATAAAATGCTACTCCCCCGTCTTTCCCCCTCAAAGGTTTAAAATCCCTTCCCACTATTGCTGGTACATTTTATAGCATTTTGTTTATGTAACAAATACTGTATTGACCACATTGAACTGGAATTACTAGAAGTTGTTGACTGGATCTCTTTAAAGGCATGGGTTGTATTCTGTTCATTTTGGTATTCCCTGAAGGCATAGGAAAATGCCTGGTATGGGTTAAATCCGTGGTCGCAAACTGCGGCTCGCGAGCCACATGCGGCTCTTTGGCCCCTTGAGTATGGCTCTTCCACAAAAGATCACGGCCTGGGCGAGCCTATTTTGAAGAAGTGGCGTTAGGAGAAGTTTAAGTTTAAAAAATTTGGCTCTCCAAAGCAATTTCCATGGTTGTCCTGTTGATATTTGGCTCTGTTGGCTAATGAGTTTGCCGACCACTGGGTTAAATGCTTCAATCTTGGTTGGATGAGCAATTGGATGATTGGCTGAATGAGAGAGAAACAGAAGCAGAATGACTGTTATTTATTTTTTATTTATGAAAAAAAGAGGAGAAGGTTTATTCACAATTTTAGACCCATAGACATTCCTAGCATGACCACTTGGGTGGCAGGCTTCTGGAATACCAGCCTCTCAGCTCAGTTCCGGGCAAGTATGAGGAGTCCAGTAAGGTTTTGTTGACTGAATGAATGAAATGCATGAACAAATGGTCTGAGATTCTCCTACAAATATGGAGGTTGGCCTGTGGCTTAATTTATTTAATCATTTAGCTTAGTTTTGAGGCCTGCATTTCTTTTCCCCGTCCCTGGCTAATCCCTGAGCACTGGGGACACTAATACTCCTAAGATACGGTGAAAGATGATATAGGGAAGTTTAGCGACTTTGTGAAATATGGTACCGAGTAAAGGCACACTGGTTATTTTTAAATCTGACTTTCCTTCCTTGGGTTTCCAGCATCTGAGATCATTAAAAATAGATAGCATTTAGACCATTTTAAACACCTGTGTTACTTTATTTCCACCAATAATTTTGCTGCTGCTTCCTGTGGTTCTCTGAGGTTGAAGAGAGAAACCTCAAGGTCACTTTCAATGTCAGGCGGTTTCCCTGCTCGGGGCCCACATTCCTATTTGAAGGCTGCTTTATTCTCACTTTCTGTACCTTTACATGAAAAGATGGTTTGCACAGAACAATGCTAGGTGCAAAATTTAGGATTGAAAAATTAACCTCATCACTCAGGTGCTATTTGGATTTAAAATGTGTAGAGAATATTTAGCTGGATGATCTACCTAATGATGAATTCAAATTCAAACTTTTTAAAATGGACAGTAGGATTTCATCACCAAATAGATGACAGATTAACATTGTCTCATTTTAAAATATATACACATATTTATTTATTTTAGAGAGAGAGCAGAAGAGGGAGGGAGAAATAGAAACATCAGTGATGAGAGAGAATCATTGATCTGCTGCCTCCTGCACGCCCCACAACGGGGGTTGAGCCTGCAGCCGGGAATGTGCCCTGACCGGGATCCGAACCCTGACCTCCTGGTTTGTAGGTTGATGCTCAACCACTGAGCCACACCAGCCGGGCAGTAGTGTCTCGTTTGATCTTCATATTCTTTCCCATTAATAATCCATCTGGGACCGGCCTGCGAACCCTTCCTCACCCAGCATCAATGCAACTCAAACCACATCCCCTGCTTATCCTCCTTCTCATCACTTTGATTTGCTTCCTCGCAGCATTTATATTCATATCTGTTTCCCTTCTGGATTGCAGATTTCTTTGAGTCAAAGGCTTCCTTATTTATCTTCTGCTCCCCACCCCCCAGCCTGCCATCATGTGTAATAAATGTTCAGTAAACGCCGCCTTTTCCAAAAGGGTAGCAGACCCCCCAAAAGTACCAAAGACGGAGGCATCAGAGCTTGTGGACATTTCTATTCCGCATGAATCCTGTCCACACGGATGCCTGGGGGGCCTTTCATTTCTCCCTCCCTCCCACCTTTCCCATCCCCAGCTCTGAGCGCTCCACGTCCGCTTGTTAAAAGAATGAAACTGTTGACTGGCTGCGTCACTGATCAAATCTCAGGGAGTGAGGAGGCCCGGCTCTGCTCTCCGAGGCAGCAGGCACGAGGCTGTGAAAGCCGGCCGAGTGCCTGACAAGCTGCAAAGGCGCTAGCTTTCCGTTTCGCTCTGAAACAGTGTCTGAAATCAATACGCATCGCCTAGACTGTGGCGAAGATCGGGAGCGTGCAGCGCACTCTGACATTTCATGAGTATCCTGCCGTTCCCAGGGGTGGTCTGGTCTCCTTTGAGCCCAGGGTAGTGCTGGTGGGGGAGGGGCCCGAGGGGTTCTCTTCAGAAAGCCCCGGAGGCAGCTTTTGATCTGTGCAAATCAGAGGAAAGAAGACCTGACACCCCGGGCTTGTGTTTTGATCTCCCAGGGCCTGTTTTAATTCATTTAATTGATTTTTTTGGGCTGATGTCACCGAAAGAGTGATGCATTTTGCTGCTGGGCAAGAGGAATGGAGCAAAATGGGACGTTTTGGAGGAGACCCCCCCCCCCCCCCAGGGCCAACCCGTGCAATAGGTGGGTGTCTGGCCTCATCAGGGGACAAGGCCCCTGTGAGCTGCTGGCATACAGGCCTGGAGAGAGCACGTGCACCGTGGCCAGGGCAGCGCCTGGCAGAGTACTGATGCTGTCAGAACTGGGGCTCTTCTCCAACGCAGCCCCATCTCTTACTGGAACCAATGCCGGCTTATCCCCATTTTAAGCGATCATGTCCATGGACACTTAGGCGGTACGGAGCTCTCCTGCCACTCCTCATGGGGCATGTTTTAGCATCTATTTTCTTTTGTGGGGTGCCTCCTCTTCTCCCTGGTCCCTTCCTTCCTCCCAGCACCCCCAGGTGTTTATCTCTCGTGTCCTCAGGCTTATTTCCCTCCGAATTACGGCAACAGGGCTTCCTCATTGGGCCTCCTGTCCCCAGGTCCGTCAGCCTCTAATGCAGGCCCTCCTCTGCTTTCAGAGTGCTCATTCTAGCACAGCTTCATCCTCATTCCTAGAGCGCACACTCTCCAGGGCTTCTCATTATTATCTGGAGGGTATTTACAAAAGTACTGGTGCCGAAAGGTCACCGGTTCCGTTCCCGGTCACGCCGCATGCCCGGGTTGCGGGCTCGGTCCCCAGGGAGGGGCCTGCAGGAGCCGGAGATGGCTGTTTCTCTCTCATCATCGATGTTTCCATGTCTTTCTCCCTCTTCCTTCCGCTCTCTAAAATCAATAAAAACATATTTAAAAAAAAAACACATTGGAATTGGATCATTGCGTCTTTGTCTCCGTCCCCATAGCAGGCTCTGTCTCTGGCCTCTCGTTGTCCATAGACTTCGTTCGTAGGAATGCAAGACGGTTGCACCTCAGCTATCCCCGTGCTGTTAACTCCCTTGTGTGCAAGCTCCTCTCCATCCGTCAAGACTCCGCTCAAATGCTTCCGATTTCGCTACAGAGCAAGCCACAGCCTGCCCTCTAGAACATCCAGGGAAAAGTTACCACGAGGCACAGTGCCTCCACTTCTCCTCCAGAGCAGACGTGTGCCCGAGGTCAGGTCGGAGTCTGCTCCGTGTTCCTGCAGCCGGGTTCAGAGATGATCTCTCGGGATCATGTGAGCAACAGCATTTGCCTAAATATTAATTTGACGCTCTTCTGCGTTTTGCCACGATTAAAGCATTTGAAAAGATAGCTTTCTGTAGTGAAGTTAGAGGCATTTTTACTCATGGGCGGTGGGTTAGGTCAGTGATTCTCAACCAGGGTCGATTTGGCTCCCCCCTTCTCCTTCCTGCCACCAAAGGGGACATTGGACAGTGTTTGGAGACATTTTTGGTTGTGATAGCCGGGGTTTGCTACCGGCATCTATTAGGTAGAGGCCAGGGATGCTGCCGAGTACCCTACCGTGCACAGGACAGGCCCCGCCCACCCTCTCAGCAGAAGAGTATCTGGTCCAAGATGGCAATAGAGCCGAGAAACCCTGAGCTAAATCAAATGGCCTTAAAAACCTCTTGCCCACGTCTAATCTGAACTCACTTAACAACACTTGTCCCTTCCGGCACCGGCAGAGCTAAAGGAGTGAGGTGCTGACTTCTGTGGCTTGGTCTCAGCTCCCTGTCGGGGAGATGATCAATGCCTCTGATTCCTGCCTGCTGTCAGTTATCGACTTTCTCTCAGTCTCTGGTAGCCAAGCTCTTGTGCCGGAGCGGGGGCCGGAGGGGGGCGTAGGGAGGGAAGGGGGGTGCTCTCAGGATGGGTCAGGAGATGGAGATCTCGATCCATCTCCCCATCTCCCTGAAATGTGCCTTTAATTAGAGAAAAATCACCTAATAAAATCAGGTTAACACCAGGTCAAAGAAGAGATTAAGGAGACGAATAGATCTCACTGATAAGAATTAGGAATATGACTTAAATGTTTTAAGAGGAAATAATTTATGTACGTGGTGGATAGAGTCCTCTCAAGTCATTTAAAGGTATAATTGTTACATTCCTAACACGGAGAAACTCCCATTTACCTGCCAAATATGCTGGGCGTTGCCCCTGGCGTTCCATCTTCATTACACTAAGTGAAATACAGATGCTTGTGTGATTATTTTGTGTCAGATTTCAACCTGACTTCCCAACCCTTGTCTGCGTTTATACATTAATTAACAAGTTATTTTTTCCAGCCACATTTTGATGTCTCATCTGTTTCAGTCAGTCTTCTGTTAGCTCTTGAGCAATGCAGGTGTGTACAGAATGTGGCTCTTGCACTTGAAAAAACTGATGAAGTCTGGTGGAAGAGAGGGATTTTTAAGGAAATCTTTCAATTTAAGGGCATCACTGTACAGAAATGCAAGGCACTCGAGGAGCACACGCAAGACAAGTCCTGTTTAGGGAATTGAGAAAAATGTCATGTGCCAGATACTGAGTTGGGTATTGAAGAATGAATAGTTTTCCAGGCAGAGGAGTAACACACAGAGGCAAGAACGTACATGGATTAATATATGTGACAGGGATCTGATGTTACTTCAGATGGATGGCAGAGATGATGTTGGTTTTATTCTCCAAAGTATGTTGAGCTCTTTGGGAGGAAAGAGCTCCCCCCTACTCTTCCTTGTATCCCCAGGGCTAGCGACAAAACCAGGCACATGGCATCTCATTACTCTCAGCATCATCAACACCAACACCAGCAAGGGATTGTAGATTGTATACTCCCAGGTCCCTACGCAGAGAAATAAAATGACGAGGTTTGGAGGTATTGGGAGAGGTTAAATAGCCACAGAAGTAGCAAGTCTGGTCGTAAGAACACTGTGATCTGGGTAAGTTGTGACAAGATCCACGGCAGAAAGAAAGAAGGAAAGATGAGGGATTCTAGAAATATGTGTAGGGAAATGTGATGGCACTTGACAAACAAAAGAAATGGAAGAGAGATGTAAGGTGTCGTTGGAGTTGCCGCCATTCGTTGTGTATTCTGAGTATACCTAGGACAACCGCACTTTCAGAACCCCATAGTACAGTAGCACCTATAGACGCCATGGGTCATCAGAGGTCTGGTCTGAAGATCTGGCGATTTACGGGGATTGTCTCCTATGCTTTGTCTTCAGGGACCTTGGCTCCCGGCTTCTTGCTTGGCTCCGGCATCCCCTGTGACCTCCCGGCATGGAGTTGGCCTCACCATCTCCTTGCCTTGCCGGCCCACCACTCCCAACTTTAACCACAGACTCAGAACACGTGGCCCATCTCTAGATGCTGGTGACAACCTGCCCCTGTGCTCCTCTCGCCCTCAGAACACTCATCACCCACGCTCATCACACAAGGAGGAGAGGTGAGTGGACCTCTTCGTCAATTTGATGCTACGGTTGGCATTTGAAGCAGTGTACTGTGACGCCGTAGCCCTAAGGTATTTCCCTCCCTAACAAGATTAACATAGATTGGTAACATGTCTGTTTCTACCAAATTAAATTTTGAAAAACATTCTTGTGCTTCACACCGACTGGGGACATTTGGGGGGTAGGGAATTACCTTTAGCATACACAGCAAAAAAGAAAACCAAACAACAGTCCGTAGAGACTCAGAGCTGCTGTGAGAGCTACATTGCTGAGTCTCCTAATTGTTTTTACCTTTTTATGTTTGATGGCCTTCGTCGGTTTTCTTAGCATTTATTCTTAAAGGGACATACCAAGTATATTCCTTAAATGTAGGGTGATTCTGATTTTATTTGCCCAAGGGTCCTCCGTAGGCTTGACTTGGTGTCACAGAGCGCCTCTGAGGCCTGCTGCACTGCTTCAGATCTGGCACTTACACGTGGCCTATCGGCAAGCAAGCAGCATTATCTGGGAAAGGGCACAGGCCAAAGAGAGCCAAGTTTAACTGCCCAGTCTGCTGTTTTCTTGATGCAGGAAACGTACCTCCTCTCTGCCTCAGTTTATGAAAGTAGTATTGCAGCGTTGTGTGAGCATAGAGTGTGTTGAGCGTATCAGCCTGCAGCAGGTCCTTCCACAGAAGTTGGAGGTTCTGGCTTAAGGTCTGGCTCATGTTCAAGGCACACCAAACCACATAATTGCCCTCATCCCCTGTTAATGCATAAAGAATTTAAACTAGTCAGTCAGTCCAGCACAATGTGGTCATAAAGCTATATATTTTCCAATTTGAGTCTTTTTACACATGGAAATTGGGTAGACATGGAACCCAGGGACTCCGAGTTCATAATAAGCAATTTATTCCGTGGCCTACAAGGCCAAGCTGGGGCCAGATTGTGAGAAAATCCCAAGGGAAGAGTGGACAGACACAGTCTGACGTGTCCTGTCTCCTGCGAACCAGTCTGTACACAGAGTCCTGTCCTTTTACATTTGCTCCTTATAACCAAGCATATGACATGAGATATTCCTGACTTAACTTACGGATGAAGTAATACATGCTCCCAGAGGTTAAGTAACTTTCCCAGGTCACATGGCCAGTAAGGATTAATAGTGGGCATTGCTTCAGATTACATAGGTCTCCCAATGTCCCATGCTACCTCCTGGGGACTGGGAATGAGTCCCTTTGTCTATAGTAAAAATCGTGGGGGTTTTGTTATCCCTGCTCCCAGAGAGAAGGCTGTTTGCGTTGACGGTGACAATAGAAAGGAGGCTAAACTCAGCCATGGGGTCAGTCCCTGCCTGTCATCCCCAGGAGTTCTGCTCAGGCTGGATATTGTCTCCCATCAGCCCCGTCCTGCTCCAGGCTCTGACTCCTGCCACCCTTTGCCTTAACTGGCATTGATGTGGGGAGTGTCAGGATTGCACATGCATGCCCCATGGCATCTTGGAGCAGGACATGGCAGCAGCTGTCTCTACCCTGGGCTGGCAGTGCCCATGTGCATTTTGGTGGTGACCTGGTAGGAGTGAACCTCTCATCTACCCCCAGTCTGGGTACCTGGCATGTCCTGGCCCAGAGATTGCAATCCCCATTTGCCATGAGTTGAGGTGGTATAGGCTCAGAGTAAGAGGTGATACCGGCTCAGTTTCCTCACCACGGGAGGGGACATGGTGCTGGTCCAGCAGCTTGCAGGAGGGGGTTTTTGGAAGTTGGTGGACTGTGGGCCAGTCATGCACACGGGCATGTACATGGAGTCACAGGGAGGGCTGTGTGTTAGTGTACCTTGCCTTTGCTGTTTGCACAGCATGCAGCGAGTCCTGCTGAGAATTTAGAGGACAAGCCGTGTGAACTAGTTACCTGGGGCCCCTGTCACTTACTTGTGTGGCCTAACTGAACCTGCAGGCACCTGAGTCTGGGGCTGTGACGCACAGAATGCACCTTGAAATGAACTGTGAACTGTGCAGCCGGGGTGCCTGGTACCCACTCGCTGTGCGTGAAACCCTGGAAGTTAGGGAATCTTTTGTTTTTGCAGCAGTTGAGTGTCTCTGTTCCCAACGGTCGTTTTGACTCTCTGCATGACCTTTAACATGTACATGTGAGTCACAGAGCTCTGGAGCGGACGCTTCATTTTGGAATTTTCAGCTGTTAACGCTGTGGACCGCCTGGTCCTAAACGTCTCCTTTCTTGCAGAGATGAGCATCCTGGCCGCCGAATCTTCACCTGCTCATCCCTGGGTGAGTTTAAAGTCATCATTCGACTTCCCTCATGATTGACTTTTATTATTTAAGGGCGGAAACACACACACACACACACACACACACACACACACACACACACACAAACAAACCCAAAACCAAGCAGTTACTAATTGAACATGCTGTGACATATTTTTCCTCTTGCTAAGAAAGTGTGTTGGTTGTTGGCTGGGGACTTGTATTCACGGGAACCTTGAAGGAGCCTAGCAGGCTCTGTCTGGCCTTGTACCCCACGAGCTGCATGTGTTGGGAGGTGTCTTGGTTCGGTAGCACAGTAAGCTGGGTTGCTGTTTTCCATTTGTGAATTGCGGGGGGTTTTAATATTAATTAACCAGGGGAAAAAGTCAGAGAAGCCAAAAGAAAATCTTAATGACTCATTGTTATGGGGGAGAATTTTAATCTGATTTATAGAATTTCCCTCTCCCTTTTTAATGAAAATCGTTTTATTGCTTACAAAGAACATTTCTAACCAACTGCTAAAAAAAGGAAAAAAGTTGGTACTGCCAAAGAGAAGTCCTACTGGGCCTAGTTAAGGAATAAAAAGAGGTTCATTTATAATTAAAATTGTTCCTCAGAGGCAAATTAACACATATGTTCTTAACCTAATTACTCTGCACACATGTGCGTGTGTGTGTGCGCACACGTGCATGCATGCAGGTTAAACAACTACTGTATTTGCTTACTGTATTGATTGCATACAGAATTCTCTTGCCCAATAAGCAAAGGCAAAATCCACTCAGGTTTAGGAGCACAGATTCTAAAAGAGAAATGTCAGCTCATAGCGTGTGCCCCATCCATCACACCCCTCCTCCCCACCAGGGTTTTGAACCGACTGAAAAATAAGGTACAGGAATAAGGTAAGTGGAAAACAAAATATTACTTTTATTGGTGGCAAAAGCGACTGTGAAATGTGGCTGAAGAATGAGAGCCACGGGGACCTCTGCTTAGCAAACCTGTCGGGTTAGCCAGCCTCTCCATTCTAGGCGTGGGCAGAGTGGATGGGATAGGCCTGCATGATGGGAATTAGGTGGTGAGGTTATCAAGGAGAGTGAAAGCCCTGAGAGATGGCTCCTGTCGGTGGAGACACATGGGGAGTGAAGAGGAAGTGGACCGTGATGTAGCCGGTGGAGCGCAGGGTTTACAGCCAGAGGGACCTTCAGCTGTGTCGCTTACTGCTGACTGAGCTCGGCCGTGATCTCTCAGGGCATCTGTTTCCTCGTTTTAAAAAGGAATGATCTGCCCGGCCGGTGTGGCTCAGTGGGTGAGTGTGGATCTCTGAACCAGGAGGTCGTGGTTCGATTCCTGGTCAGGGCACATGCCCGGGTTGCGGGCTCGATCCCCAGTAGGGGGCGTGCAGGAGGCAGCTGATCCATGATTCTCTTTCATCATGGATGTTTCTATCTCTCTCCCTCTCACTTCCTCTCTGAAATGAATTAAAATTTTTTTATAAAAAGTAATGAGCCCTGCTGCTATGGCTCAGCAGTTGAGCATCAACCCTGGAACCAAGAGATCACTGGTTTGATTCCCGATCAGGGCACGTGCTTAGGTTTCAGGCTCGATCCCCAGTTAGAAGCGTGCGGGAGGAGGCAGCTGATCAATGATGTTCCTCTCTCATCGATGTTTCTCTCTCTCTCACTCTCTCTAACAAAAGCATATTAAAATAGTTTCTTAAAAAGGAAAAGTAATGATATAATTTGCACGATTGTTGTGAGGATCGGCCTTACATATACACGTGTCTAGTAAATGCCCGGACCAAAGAAGGCATTCAAGAAGTGTCAGTGATGGTTACAGGGTTGAAGAGTGTCATAAAAATAGATATATTACTCCAAGTGGACATGGGATGGGCAGTGTCCTGGATGTGTCCCCACCTTCCGCCTCGATTCCCCGGTGGGTCATTCTCCGGCGAGCTGGAGATAGACAGACATGGCCTCAGCAAAACGGGTTGGGCTTGCCCTGCGATTTGCTTTGTCATCCCTGGCACTCAGATGATTGTGTGTGACTGTGTGGTGTCCCTTCCATTTCACCAAAATAGACACTGTATCCCTGTGCCACTGGAGAAGACACTGCTCTTCCCCCAAGCCTTACGGCAAGGTTCCATCAAATGCCCTAGAGCAGGCGTGGGGAAGGTCCGGCCCGCAGGCCGAATAAGGCCCGAGAAATCATTTGGTCTGGCCCTGCCCAGGCATTAGGGGTGAGTTAATTAAACATCTGACCAAATAGAACAGGCTCATTTTTAAACGGATAATTTCGTACGGCCCAAGAATGATGTTGTCAATATCCAAATGGCCCTTGGCAGAAACAGGTTCCCCACGCCTCCCCTAGATGCTCTGCTCTCTGCTTCCGGTCCCATCACCGTCTGCAGCGTCTGCATTTTGGAAATAGGGGAAGGGTCACAAGTTTGCTCCCCGTTGGCCCTTGAAAGGCTGCCTGGTTCTGGCAGTTACAGTGAGAGGCTTGTCGTGACTCATCTCTGCTCTTTTGTCCCATCCAGAGCCGGGCTCCTTGGCTCTCGGCTGGCGTTCCACTTGTTCAGACCCGTTTTCCTGCCAAAGTCACTATTTCCCCCAAAGAAAATCAAAGGTGTTCTGAGTCGTGCATTGATTTCTGCAGGGGGGATGCGTGAGGAATTGCTGTGAGGAGCCCAGCAGTAACGAGGCGATGACCCAAACTGGGTGGGATGACCCCAAAGCCATCCCTCGCAGTGAACAATTAACTAGACAAAATGGGAGCCCAGGTAGATTACATGGCTGACTCCCTCAGCCCGAGCTTGCAGTCTCATTAAAAATTAGTGGGTCTGCCCTGCCTGGTTGGAGCACTGTCCTGGACCCCAAAGGCTGCATGTGAGTTTGACCTTTGGTCGGGAATGTATACTGGAGGCAACTGATCGATATTTTTCTCTCATATCAGTCTCTCTCTCTCTCTCTCTCTCTCTCTCCTTGCTCTCTAAAAAATTAGTAAAAACATATCCTCAGATGAGGATGAAAAATTAGTTGGAAGCCAATTTTTTTAGAAATGCATACCTATTTTCCATTGAAAGCATCTGCCATTTCCTTTGCTAGACAGAATTAAGATTTGGACAGTCATACCAGGTACTGATTATCAGGGTGTGACCACTGCTGGATTGTTTAGGCAAGATGCACACGTGTGCAGGGCTGTATGTCATGTTCTTTCATTTCCAGAAGCACAGAATGGATGGCCTGTGTTCAGTGCTGAGTGTGTCAGCAGCAGGGATGTGCGGGCATCCAGGGCCTCTCTCCCGCGCCCCCTTCTCCCTGCCGCCCTGTCTCTACCGTGGCAGGGCTGGTTCAGGTTTTGACATAGGAGCTCAGCCTGCTATTTCTAGTTTGGGCAGATTTGCATTTTGGACTTGCATTTCAGTTTCTTGGTTCTATCCCCCCGGCTAGTCATCCTCCTGAGTGACAGGATTAATAGCACTGCTGACGTGTCGGCTCCTGGGACTCAGCGCGGCCACGGCCTCTGCGGGTGGTGGGAGCCCCGGCAGCCTCCCTGGCTCCCCTGCCTGCACATGGGACCCCCATGGCCAAGGGCTCTGGTTACTCTTTTCAAAATCATCACACACACGCGCGCAGACACATACACAGAGACAGACACATACTCACTGTCTTTTGTGAAACTGAGTTAGGAACATACAAATTTCCTTAGGTTTTTAGAATGGTTTTGTTTTCTGTGTGTATGCATATATGGAGGTGTGTATAAGTACATATGCATATAAATATATTTACATAATGTATAAAATTATATATTTATATAATATATAAGTGTTTTACCTCTGTAGTCAAATCTCAAGAAAAGGCCCCTTTTTGGGTAGTAAAGTGACTGCATGTTTCAGATGGAACTGAGAAATTGGCAATCCCTTCCCTGCAAACTCACGTTCCAAAGTCAGAAAAAGAAAGGGACAAGGAAATCAGTAATGACAGCGACTGTTTCCATAGTCAGTCCTGCTGGGAGGACATTGGGTGCCCCCGCCCCCCCCCCCCCCGTCTCCCCCTCATCTGACTCACCGTGAGGATGGGTGAGAGCCTGCAGAAATAGAATCCTGGACCAAACTCCAGCTCCGCCAGCCTCGCAGCAGCTCGTCCAGGAGGGCCCGCCCTCCACGCACTGTGCTGGGCGCTGTGGGGACGGCTGGAAAGCCTGGAAGCCTGTCATTGGGGCCACATTCTTCTTTGGAACAGAAGCCGCAAGTCAATTACTGTGGTTGGTGAGCTTTCGTTTTGGACGTGAGTTGGGGGCCAGTTTTTCAGGAAAGGAGGGTTTCCCTCTGGCCCTGGCTCCTTGCAATCATGGACGCCCATCTGGGGTTGCCGGAAGCTGGACTCTCCAGGGAGCTCCCAGGGGAACCCGTGAGGGTATCCCTGCGACCCTGGGCATTGGAAACCGGCTCCCACAGCAGGGCCCCCCCCGCAGCTCCTCTCCAGGACTTGGGGAAGTTCTAGCCGCCTCTTTGAGCTTCAGAACTTCCTCTTTCTCGACTATGGATTCTAGAATCATAAGTCAGCCCTTACTAACCCACGGCTGTGGCTATTTCCTCATCGTTGACATCAAGGACCACTCTGGTCTGAGTTACCTTTTCTCGAGTGGATCTCTTTCTACCTACGAAGTTCTCCTCCCTCCCTGCAGAGAGAGAAGAGATCTCTTCTCTTCCCCTGTAATTGCTGATACCGTATTATGTGAAAGTGTTATGTTCACCCACCGTGTGCAGTTGGAGAACTTTTATCCTTTCTCTGATGTGATTCTCCTGAGAAACGGAGGGTGAAGGGAGTGGGGGGAGGAAAGGGGGGAGGGAGGGGAGGGGAAGGGAAGGGGGAGGAAATATTTCCAGAAGAGCAGGGTAGCTTTGGGAGAGGCTATGGGTTTGGGAGACATCTGGGGAATTCAGATCCTTTTTGCACACATAATACATACATGATGTGGACAAATGGCTTCACCTCTTTGAGCCTTGATGCCTACATCGGTAAATTAGTAATAACAACAGTGTCGTCTTGGCATTTGGGAAATTGGAAGAAATGCTTCAAAACAGCGGATGCATGCCCGACCAGCGTGGCTCAGTGGTTGAGCATCGACCTATGAATCAGGAGGTCACAGTTCCATTCCAGGGTCAGGGCACATGCCCGGGTCGTGGGCTCGATCCCCATTGGGGGTGTGTAGGAGGCACCTGATCAATGATTCTTTCTGATCATTTCTCTCTCTCTCTCTCCCCCCCTTCCTCTCTGAAATCAATTAAAAAATATATATTTAAAAAAAGTGGCTTGCACATGGCTTAACTCCTAACAGTGGATTATTGTCATTATTATCCTTTGATTATTTGCCTGATTTGGACACAAGAAGTGGAGTCTCAGGGAGTGGGAGGAACTTGCCAACGAACATGGAGATAACCCCTGGAGGAGGCAGCGCTGGATCGGTGGCCCCAGGCATCACTTGCGGCCCCTCCTCACGTGGGGACAGTGCTGGCCTCTTAGCGCTGCTGCCCCCATGGTGTTCTTTCTGCAAAACCCCGCCGTGAAGAGAGGCTTTCTCCTGTGCTATTAATTCAAATCAGTCCTTGGATTTGCGTTCCCCCCCTGGACTTCTGTGGTTTAAAGTGCACCCAACCTTTTTCAGTCTTCAGGAGGATGTGGCTTCCATGGGCGGTGAGAGAACTGTCGAAGGTGCTGCGGAAGGCAGATGCAGGTTGTCACCCTCAGGGCGGGGGTGGCTCATGGCCCCAGGCTGTCTGCACACACAGGTCGTGGGGGACGCTGGCTCATTTATACTCTCTCCACTGTGTCCTCTTCCTCACGTACTTGAGGCTCACCATGGTTTCCCTGAGATTTCACCTTGAATACCTACAAGGCGGCATTCCGAGGCACTGAGTGCACGTCTTCCCTCTCCTGAGCAGAAGCAGATAAAAACAAACACGCTTTCTGTTCAGCAACGACAAAGCAAGGGACGCCCAGCTGGAGACTTCATGGTGTGTGGCCCGGAGCTGTTTTTCTGAAGCCTGTGTTCAGTGGGGCGGCCAGGAGTTTCTAACACTAATGATACCCGTGGCGTGCTGGGGCCATTTCTGCCTGTGGTGCCTCTGCTTGAGATACTTGTGTGGGAGGCAGGAAAATGCCCCGTGTATTTGAAAATGCTAGAGTTACCACTGCTCCAGCTAAGTTTGATCTCTTTGCCTTCAGAGAGAAAAAACCCCAGGTGCAAAAACCATTGGTGAACAAAGAGTTTTATTTAAAATCTGTCTCTGTTTTTCCCCCTGCCCTATCCCTCCCCCACTCACCACACTCTCTGGCAACTTCTTTTGACTTCAAGGGGCCAACAGTCCTGAAACCTATCTTATGAAAACAATATTGAGAACCGTATCGAGAACATCATGCTGTTTCCAAAGGTGTTTTTTCAGACTGGTTTAGAAATGTCTAGAAAAAATACATGGAAGTACATTTGAGACTCTGGATCATTTCTGCTTTGTACACTGGGGAGAAAGACTTGGGGTTTCAGTTTAGTGAAAGATAAAGAACTTCAAGGTATTCCTGGCTGTAAGCACTAACTTGTATAAGCAGGGACGTTTTGAGTAATATTCAAAGTTGTTCTTATGCCAAATGATATGAAAAGGGTAGTTGAGAGGACTTTTCCTAGGATTCCTGGCCACTAACAAGCGGCGTGAATAAAATATAGTTTGCCTCTTCAGTCATGTCTTGCATATTTCCTTGAGTGATCTGAAGAATAAGGTCAAGTGCATAGTGCTTGATCAGAGTCAGTAAGAAAAAGACCAACGTCCCGACTCAGCAGACAGGAGGAGTTTTCTTACTCAGCCTTTTTGTTGTATTCAGGTCTTCACCTGATTGGGTCAGGCCCACCCACATCGGGGAGAGCAATCTGCTTTCCTGTCTCCAACCACAATGTTATTCTCAGCCAGAACCGGCCTCCCAGACACACCCAGAATCACGTTTTACAGATGGCTGGGCCCCCGTGGCCCAGTCAAGTTGACACCTGAAATTAACCATCAGAAGTAAATGCTATGGGCTGAAGGTCTGTGCCCTCCGAAAATTCCTTTGTTGAAGTCCTAGTCCCCAGTGTGATAGTATGGATTCCTAGCTCTTTTATTGAGAACACCATTAAAAACTCAGACCTTGGCACTAGGTCTGTTTGCTTTCCTGGGGTGTTGTTTCTTCAAGCCCTCTTAGTTGGCAGAACAAGGAATTATATACATGCATGTGCACATGGATATATGTAACCATCTGTATCTCTGGTAGGCTAGATATGATGATACTGATATCTGCAACTAGAACCTGTTATCTCATTGGTCACTCTAGCCTCCTCCCCTTGTTTGTCTATAACCTCTCACTCAGTAGTGAGAAGCCTGGCTCCCACCATCCATTCATTTAATTGTGATATTCCCGTATACATGTATAGCGGTATCAGAATTATCAACACCGTCCTGTGAAAAACAACTTTAACAACCAGAGTACAATGGAAAACTAGATCTCATTCATTTACTTTTCCTCCCAGTGAGCTTGTTTCATTTATATTTGCAATACAGTTAGATTCATTTGTCACAGTCTATACTCCAGCCTGGGTTCCCCTGACCTCCTAAATGATTTTTCAAGTTCATATCCTTGAAGGTTCAGTGTTTATGCTGTGAAGTTCTGTGGGTTTTGACAAATACATAGTGTCTCAGAGACAACAACCCCTGGGATATTCTTTTACAATAAATATTTAATCAATGTTTATCTTCACCTAAAGTTTGCTGTTCTGTATTCATTATTTTACTCGTGAATAATGTATTTCTTTCTTTAGCAAGCACATATATAAAGTATTTACTCATTTAATATTCTTAGCATTCCTATGAGATAGGTGCTATTATTATCCTTATATTACAGATAAGGAAACTGGGACAAAGAAAGGTTGAATAACTTACAAGGTCACACAGCTATGCTCATCACCCAAGGCAAACACGGCAAATGCGGCCTTTTGCGTAGATGTTCATATCACACAGGTGAAGCTTAGCAGATCTGCGTGCCTTCCTACATGTATGCTGTGCTTCGTGGTCGTGGGCGGCAGGTACACAGCAAGCAGGAGCCACTTGATATGCTTTGAACAGTTCCCTCCACGGTTGTGAAATTGGTGAGATAGAGTCATTTACAGTTGCTTTGCTGAATAATTCACCAATCAAGTCATTCAGAAAAGGAGCAAGGTGTGAAACAGGAAGACCAGGGAGGAATAAAACTGGATCGGGGAGGATTAATAACTAACCAGCGAGGCTGACTGCTGCCCACCAGGGCCAGCGTTGGTGAAAGGCAGCACCCCTGGCGGGTCTGCTCAGCGTGCTGCTTCCGACATTGACCGGTTGAGAGCCAGCGTCTGCTTTCAGTGCTGACTATGACCTTGTCTTTCTCTCACTTGTCTGTTTATTCGGCATGAACACGTCAAGGGTGTGGAGCAGAAATCTAGGATTTCTATCATAGATTTCCCTAGACCAGGGGTGGGGAACGTCCAGCCCGCCGTAGAAGGCCCTGGAAATCATTTGGTCTGGCCCTGCCAAGGCATCAGGGGTGAGTTAATTAAGTGTTTGGCCACATAGAGCAGGCTAATATTTAAATTGATAATTTTTATGGCCCACGAATGATGTTATAAATATCCAGATGGCACTTGCCCTAGATCCTTGTTGCTGATTGCATGGCTTCTAATAATGACCACTTGGGGAATAGTTTGCAGTTGGTAAAGGACTTTGCATGTTGTCTGTTTAATCTATACAACTTACTCTGAAGGTCAGTGTCACAGGTTACCTGTACCTCAGAGATGAGGACCAGTGCACGGGAGGGTAAACCGTCCTGCTCAGAGCATCTGCGGTTCAGCATTCTGACTCCACATCCCCCATTCCTTCCCATCTACTTCAGGTGTCTTCGTCTCATATGCCACAAGGAAAGGAAAATCAGATTTAACTCAAAGAGCTGGCCCTCGTGCTTAGCATTCCATTAATTTTAGTCATTTCTGCATTCTTTGCTCCATCTATTATCCCACATAGACATCTGTGTGCTAGCACTTGGGAATCAAAGACATTTGCCGTGTAGTATAACTTCAAGATTAAGTGACCATTTCGAACCCTCACTTTTCTAATCTTGTTTAGTGCCTGCACCACAAGCGCTTTTGCTGCACTCTGGGCTTTCGGAGTAACTTATCTTAATTAACCGAGAAGAAAGCTGAGTGACCGGGCGGAGCGCAATGATGCCAGCTTTAGAACCAGCTCAGACACACACATCAAGGGAGCAGAATGTTCTTCAGTGGTCTTGCAGAGAGCCTCCTAGCCTGACTTAGAGAATCTCCTGAGAATTATATTAAGGAAATAGTTAAGTCTAGCTTACCATTTCTCATAGTTGAGATGCCAGATGATTTAAAAAAAATGTTCTTATTGATTTCAGAGATGAAAGGGGGGTGGAGAAGAGAGAGAGAGAGAGAGAGAGAGAGAGAGATGTCAGTGATGAGAGAGAATCACTGATTAGCTGCCTCCTGTATGCCCCACACATTGAGCCTGCAACCCGGGCATGTGCCCTGGATCGGAATCAAACCGTGACCTCCTGTTTCATAGGTTAACATTCAACCACTGAGGCCATACCAGCTGGGCATGATTTTGTTATTCTGGCAGTAATCACTACTAATTTTATATTGTAATTTACAACCCCAAAAGTGCTTGAGTCAGTGTATGTTGATTGGACATCTCCAACTTCCTTCCAATCCTTAAGGTATATGCTGAGAGCTAGACTTTCCAGTGTCTTTGTCATTTCACCTAAATAAATGGGCCATTAGTTAGTGCATCAGATTTCTTTGCCCATTTAGCAATTGAATGGAATTTCCTGCCAGTTGATTTATGTGTTGTAGCAGTATTTGCCCATCAGAACATTCCCTGTCAGTGTGTTACGGCTAGTTGACTCATATTGCCATGACCAGCTAGCTTCTTGGTCTTACCTTTTCTCTTGTGGTTGGAATTATGGTTTGTTGTCTACTTTTGGTACTTGGGATGTTAAAATGTTTAATGCATATTTTGAAACTCATCTTTTTCTATAGTCATTTGAAGTTAGTCATTGTATTAGTCTCTGACCTACTGAAAAACTTCATATTTTTTATTTTATTTTATTTTTATTGATTTTTTACAGAGAGGAAGGGAGAAGGATAGAGAGTTAGAAACATCGATGAGAGAGAAACATCGATCCACTGCCTCCTGCACATTCCCGCTGGGGATGTGCCCGCAACCAAGGTATATGCGCTTGACCGGAATCAAACCTGGGACCTTTCAGTCCGCAGGCTGACGCTCTTCCACTGAGCCAAACTGGTTAGGGCTGAAAAACTTTAGAATCCCATCTCCTCCTGTTCTCTCTACCATGTCATAATCTATTATCATAGTATTTTATTCTCATTAATCAATAAAGATTATACATAACTATTGTTTAAGAATATCATTTATTTTGGAGGAATCACATCATCTTCCCTGTTATATAATTAATTTTTGATTTTTCTTCATGCATCCTTGAGTGATTCAGAGCAGGTTTGGTGTGATAAGCCATTTGCATTCTGGCATGGCCAAAATATTTTTTTCCTTTTTTGATATCCAGAGTGTCCCCAAAAATATATGCACACTTTAATAGCTGATAGCTTAAATTTGAAAATGAAATGTATTTAATAAACACTGCCTTTATAATTATTCCAAGTGTGTATACATTTTTGGGGACACCCTACCTATATACATTTTTTTTTTTTTTTTTTTTTACCCTTGACTGTATATAGAATCCCAGAGTCCAAATATCTACTCCTGAAATTTCAAACATGTTGCTTCGGATTTGTAGTAATTTTCTAGTGATGCTGGTAAAAACCAAACGTAAATTTTTAAAAGGGACGTCTGTTCATTTCTTCGAGAATTTCATGCTTTTGTTGTTATCCCTGGAATTCTAGTTTTACAAGGCTGTGTTTTATATGAGTCATTTATAAATTTTTTTCATTTATACATTTTTTAACTTGTTACTCAAGTGTGTTTTTCAGTATAAAGAGCTATGACTTTCTTCATATCAAAGACTTTTTTTCTGTAATCAATTGATTAATTTGCCCTTACTTTTCATGTCTCTATGCCATGCCTTAGAACTCTCACTAAATGGAAGTTGGGCTTTCTAAATTAATCCTTCAGCATTTCACACAGTGCCTCTAATGTACTAGGTACTTTATAAAATCACTTAAATTAAAAATCCCCTCAGCAGAGAACACAATGCCTAATTTTGATGGGCTCACATATGAAGAGTTCCGTGCACATTTAGTGTACCTTGAAGACAGAGCCAGGTTATGATCCTTGGAAACGGGATTTAATGTGAAAGCAGTGACTTGAGCTAAGGCGTGCACTGGGGAGGTTCCGATGGCAAAAATCACCTGTTAGAATAAAGGATCTGGGCCGAGGAGTAAGAAAAGACACAGCGAGAGGCTTTTGAACAGCAGATACAGAAATGTAGGTACTTCATGGACAGTGAGGAGCTGCAGGATGGAGACCATTCCTAAGATACCACAGAAAGTGGAATCGGGTTAGTTGTACGGGTGACCAATTTGGAAGAGAAAGGTTGAAGGGCGATCAGTTAGGAGTCTTGAGACATGAGAAGGGTTAGGACCAGCGTGATGCCATTAGTAAAGGAAAGGAGAGATGGACTGTAGGAAGGGAGAGAGAACTGAAATAGATAAGGATATGGCCATCAGGAAAAGTTAACACAAGGAAAATTCGAAGCTTACGAGAAACAGAGGCATCAAAAAGAGGGCTTATTTTGGTGGAAAGATGATTTCAACTTTCGATGTATTGAAGTTCTAGTTTTTGTAGGCTGGCCACCTGAGGAAATCCAACAGGCTCATACAGATGGGGTGTTAGCAAACAGGGGAAAGAAACCCTTCTTGGCCACAGTGTGAAGGGTATAGGTGCCTTCTAAGGTATGTTTTCCCCCTTAGGGGGCTTAAAATCTCTCTGTGAGGTCAAGGTAACACTTTATTGGCTAACAACAGTAAAGAGAAAGTAATTTAGGGCTAAATTGGGCAAAACACTTGATTTGTTGTAAGAATTTAGGGGAAAAGGGAATTAAAATTTCTTGGGGACATTGAGGACTTGAGCTGGCCTTCGGTGGGTAGGGAGGTCTAGCATGGGAAGGTTGGCATGGATGCTGTCTTTTAGAATTAACAGGTATCCAGATGCTATGGTCACTACGAGTAAACATCTTGACAAGTGATTAATCCTGTTGAAAGGCGGGTGCGGGATCCCCTGGCACTTCTGGGCTCTCCGCTCTGTGGCCAGCTCGATGTTGTAAGGCACTCCTTTCCTCCTGAACCTGAGGTAGGTCTGCGGCTCCTTGGGGCTGTGGCTGGTACTGGGCCGCTAGTTCAGCAGCCGATGCAAACTGTGCAAGTGCAGGAATCTGTGTCCTTGTAAGCAGGATGGTGCTTAATCCCTTGGAAAGTAATACAAGGCAGGATTTCACAGTCTGTAGGTGATTTTGTTTCCCAGGAAAATCTAATGTGCATTTGACAGCTGAGCACCCTCAGGATTGGCACCAACGGACCAAAAAAAAAGTCCTTTCTCAACAAAGACAGACTGGCATCTCGCCTCACTTTCCCCACATTATCCTCTCCCTGCTTTCCTGGAAGAGGGAGTAAAATGCATGACTTGTATGTGTGTGTGCGTGTGTGTGAGAGAGATGTGACATTTGCTCTGAGTTCTGTAGAGCAATATTGGGAAGCCGGGTTTCTCCTGGAGTTCTCAGTGATTTCGGTGGGAAGCAGTTGGCTTAACATTCCCAGTCCCTGCTCCTCTGGCGAGCCTGGAAAGGGATAATCTGGAACCGCTGATTCTGCAGATGGAGACTTGGCCCCGTCTTTTATGACTCAGCTCAAATGTCATCATTTCCAGGGAGCTCTGGCTCTCCAGCGCCTCTAGTCCCAGCCCAGGCTCTGCCAGTGCCTCTTCACTCTGTTCCTTTAGCTGAGTCTACAGCATTGACTTCGTGTCCGCTCATTGTTGGCTGAATTATCAGTTGACTATGAGCTTCTTGAATGGGTAGGGCTGGTATAGTCGTCATCTGTAGATGGACAACGCCAAGGCCCGTGTGCTTGGCCATTGCAGGCCCTTAACAAAGGCTTGCTGAATGGATGGGTGGATGAATGAATGGATGGCATTAACGATGAATGGATGGATGGGTGCGCTGAGGGATGGCATTAACGCCTAGGCTCAGCCACATGTTGTGCCCATGTTTTGTTTGTATCCACATTCGTGAATGAGCTCATTCTTGTTACTCAGCCTACATCAGTGTTTGAAACAGTTCCATTAAGGGAAGAATCCTAAGTCTGACGTTTAGATAGACTTGGGCCAGCAGCCACATGGTGGTGCGGAGCTTGGCCTCAAGGCATCGAAACTGCACTCCCTCCAGTCTGGTGGGGACTTGGGTGGATTGAGATACAAGTTCTGAGTATACTTGTCACTTCTATTCCTCATCAATTGGGAATTGTCATCTGGGCTGTCCCTCTTTGTAGGCCCTTGCCCAGGGCTGTGGTGTCCGTAGGTACCTATGCCTGAAAGAAAAGGTAGCCCTTCTCTCAGGGCATGAGACTGGCATGGCTCGATGAGGACTCCAGCTCTCGTCGCCTCACCTCCCTTTTTGGCCATCTTTGTGCAGCTCCCATGTGTTTAAGCTTCCCCAGGGGGCCTCCCAGCCTCCCACAAATCCTTGGGGCGCCGCTCAATGACCCTCCAGCCCTCTCTGCTTTCTGGGCTCGGGAACCCTCTCCCGATGGAGGGTTCACTGTAGAGCAGGGGCCCTCAAACTTTTTAAACAGGGGCCAGTTCACTGTCCCTCAGACCGTTGGAGGCCGGACTATAGTTTAAAAAAAAAAAAACTGAACAAATTCCTATGCGCACTGCGGGCCCGGGACGAGTCAGCTGCTAAAAGCAGGACAGGCAGCAGCATCCGGCGGGCTGGATCAATGTCCTCGGCGGGCCGCATGTGGCCTGTGGGCCGCAGTTTGAGGACCCCTGCTGTAGAGCCTCAGGCTTTGCTCCTCACAGGTTGTTGGGACTAGAAACCTGGTTCTTCCAATGTCCCAGTCCCCTCAGGCTCTGCCCACGTGGCATCATCTCTGTCCACCCCGGGCACTCATCCAGCCCAATGGAGGCATTTTCCTAAACAGCCGGCACAAAGTAGAAACGCCTGCAGCCAGGGTGGTAGATTCAAAGCCCTGTCCTCTTTCTGGTCAGTTTTCCTGGAGTTGTATACGGACAGCTCATTGAAGAAAACAGAGGCTCAATGGATTGAAAGAACCTTCTCAGCTACTTGTGATCCCAATTCCTACTAAAAGGTAGACCTGGAATTGGCCGTCAGGCCTGTGGGCTCCAGGTCTCATTACTTTCCCGTTTGCTGCGTTGGCCCAGTTGACAGCCTGGGATGGTGCTCGTGATACTTCTCGAGCTGAGAGTGCTGCCCTGGGCAGACGGACGCTTCAAGGGCAACCTGCTTTCTATGGGGAAACGGTGAGAACCAGCCTTCACTGAGTGCAGTCACCAGCCCCCTGTGGCACTGCTCTGTCCCGGCCTCCACTGACACCCGGGGTTTATGGTAGGAATTTCTGATTCCTACCATAATGTATGGCTGATTGAGTGTTGACCTATGAACCAGGAGGTCATGGTTCAATTTCCCGGTCAGGGCACATGCCCAGGTTGCGCGCGGGCTTGATCCCCAGTGGGGGGCATGCAGGAGGCAGCCGATCAATGATTCTCTTTCATCACTGATATTTCTATCTCTCCCTCTCCCTTCCTCTCTGAAATAAATAAAAATATATTTTTAAAAAGTATCCCTGAGTTTTTGTAGTACATAAGGAAAGGCCAGTGATACTCAGGGGAACTTCCCAGGCAGCAACAGGCCTGCAATCTTAATGGCCTAGCAGCATTTATGGCTAAACATTGTCACAAGGAAACACTCGTTTCAATAACTAACTGCGAAGAAGTGTGTCTATGGAATGTTGAGCCCTGAACACATTTGCAAAAGGAACCAGAGAAAGGAACAAAATGAAAAGCAAACACTCTTTCCAGTATTTCCAGGACTCTGATGTTTGGCACTGGTTGTCAAAGAAAAAAAATAAGATGGAAGTACTTGGGACACATAATGAAAGCTTGTGAGCCAGAATGAAATTCCAGCTGCTTTTATTAAAAGATTTTACAGGGATCCGTAGGGACACTGTTGAGACCATTTTAATTTCGGTTCTCCTCAAATGGCCTCGCATCATCCCCTGATTAGTAGGTTTCTTGGACTGTGAGGAAATTACTTCTTCTTATTGACTTGATACTTGGGGGGTGACACTCTCAAAAGGACAGGATAAGGAATGAACAGCTCCTTTTGCGAGTGACACAGGAAATCCTCCCAGAACTCACACTTAACACATGCTCTTTGATGAGGATAACTAGTTGTGATATGGGGACACAGACATTTGTCAGACCCTATCATAGTGAGAAAGTTGTTTTATGTTTTGTGTATTTACATATCTAATCTTAAAAATAGGTATTTTTATTGATTTCAGAGAGGAAGGGAGCAGGAGAGAGAGAGAGAGATATCAATTATGAGAGAGAATAACTGATCGGCTGCCTCCTGCACGGCCCCCATTGGGGATCGAGCCCACAACCCGGGCATGTGCCCTTGACCGGAAATTGAACTATGACATCCTGGCTCATGGTTTGATACTCAACCACTGAGCTACACCAGCTGGACTACATATATAATTTTTAATTCATTTCTATTCTCCTCCTAAAACTTGAATTCCCTCACCTATTTTGTAATTAATGCTAAGAGTTTTCCTTTGGGTGACCCATGAAAAAGTGGATATTATCCATAATAGAAAGGAAAAGGGTTATGTTGTGGAGTGCAGAAAGCCATGAGTTTGGGTCATCTACAATTGATCTGTTTAGTTAGTTCGCTAATTTGAATTAACTGATTAAAATAGAGAATTTGCATAAAGAGCCTTGAATACAGGTTGGCATGTAATAAACATTGAAATAGTCATGCTCTTCTCCCTTTGCTACATTGAAGTGCTCATGCTAACTATCATTGCCAATTCATTCTTCAACACAACGTTTTGAGACCATCAGAGGCAACCAGATGAGCTTTTGATGAAATTAATATATCACCTCATTTATTTATTCAGTAACATCTATTAATTCCAGACATAGTGAGCCAAAGTAAAATTCTTGCCTTGCTATAATAATTTCTTTAGTCCTGAGACTTCAGTTCTTTGGATTTTAAGTAAAAAAAATGTCTAGTTTTCTGAACATACAGGGACTATCTCTGAGAGTCAGCTGATTGAAAACATATGGGGGGGTGCGGGAAACTAACAGACGATCCTGCTGTCAGTTGACCGATACGATTTATTTCTACCTTTGGTGGACATATATTTATGTACGATGCAAGGTTCTTATCCCAGTAGGAAAGGTTTGCTGGCTTAGCTTTGAATTTACATCGATAAGAGTTAGAGTGAAGATATATTCTGTGTGTGCGTGTGTGTTTTTATTTAGGCTTGACTTTTATTTATTGACTTGATGTACTTATTAGTAAAACCTTTCTTTTTAAAAGTGTTCTGGGAGGTGCAAAAAGTGTTTGGGCGATATATTACATGGGCTTTCCTCAGGAACAGTAGTTTTGTGGCTCCTTTTGAAAGATTCTGGAAAGTACTCTTCTTCACCATTTCCTTTTCACACTCTGGGATTCCCTGTGCAGGCCTGGGGAGCAGCAGAGCCCAGCTGTCCAAAGGTGTGTTATGAATAGAAATGAATGGGCAGGTGAGGCCAGAAGGAACAGATAGTAAATGCCCACATTCGCATGGGGGCACCAGTGTTAGCAGTTCCATTGCTAACTAGTGAAAAACCGGCCTCATGAAAAAAGGACTTCCCATTTCCAACCTGTTATGAGGCTCAAATTGTGCAAAGATGGGTGAGACAAGGCGCGGAGTCATCCTTGAGGAGGCTGGGACGAGAAATAAAAGCATTTGCCTCTCCCATTCGACTGGCGCTTGTATAAAACGGCTATGTAATCATCTTAAACCAGAACGGCCTGAAAGGACTGAGGACAGGAACTCCCAAGGCTTATGTTTCCGTCACCCACAGCTGCTCATCAATAAGAAAGAAGCAACTGTTCCAGCAAGCGCTTTCTCATGACAATACAGGGCATTCAGGCATAACCGGGGAAAAAAAGAAACCGGGCCATGGATTTGTGCGCACCTGTGCCACGAATTTGGCTCAGCGCTACGCTTGATCAAAACCAGGAGTGCCAGAAGCTTATTGTTGTTAGACTCAGTTAACCCGGAGCCCAGCTCATTTCCACCCACCCGACTGTTTACCATTAAGATCTTTGGTGGTCTTAACGCCTGGCGTCTGTTCTGCCGTCTGTTGAATTTGCCATGTGCCACGTTGATAATTCAACTGGTTATCACCGGAGTCTGAGCCGCAGAAGACTTCCTGGGCAGAAGGTGTGGTCAGTTGGAGGAAACCCGGGGTGAGGAATCTGGCCACGTTATTTCCTGGTTCCCTTTGTGATCTTGGGAAACTCCCCTGGCTCCCTCAGGCCTCCCCTTTCTCACCTGTGCACACGGCTAACCTGGCTCCCAGAAGCGCTGTGATGTGAAATACCAGCGGCGCTCTCTGTCCACCCTGCACTTCCTCCCACACCCAACTCCTCCTGGACGCTCCACCTGCCGCGCTTCACAAAACTGAACAGTATTTGAAGGTGCTGCACAAATGCCATCTTGGCCCTGGGACAGTTCCTGTTCTCCCAGGCTCTTTGAAGGAAGCCATGTCTGCCTCCTCTGAGCCCATTCACACGTTCTCTCTATTCTTTCGTGATAACTTCGTGTTCCTTAGCACTTTCTCCATTTTGTTACCATTCTCAGGAGCGTGTCAGATGTTCTGTGGGCTGGCTCTGCTGCAGCTCAATTGACCTGGGTGCCAGAGGCAGAAACTGGCAAATGTTAGTGTTACTTGCTACCCTTCTGTTTTCATCAGCCCTTACCACCACCCCCCCACCTCCTCCCGCCCCCGGTGTAGTCAGGATCCTGGTTTCTAATTCCTTCATGTCCCCTTGCACCCGCTGCACCTCTCCACCCTCCTGCCACTGGCTCCTTTGTTAGGCCCTCCCAGTTCTTCATGGCTAGTGCTGTTCTGAGTTTCCATCTACAATGCATTTGGTGGTCTCTCTCAAAGATCTTTCTGGAATCTGACCAGCTTGCCTCTGCTTAAAATCGGCCAAGGACCCTTGATTTCAAGCCTTTAAGGGCAGGCTTCACAGGGGCCACCTGTGCAGAGCCCAGCACCCCATGTTTGGGTTAATGCTCTTGCAGTCCCTATCTTGGACTTCTTAACATTTTTAAACTAGGGGACCTAACATTTTATTTTAGTTTAAAAACATTTTTATTGATTTCAGAGAGGAAGGGAGAAGGAGAGAGAGAGAGAGAGAAACATCAATGATGAGAATCACTGATTGGCTGCCTCCTGCATGCCCCCTACTGGAGAGGGAGCCCGCAACCCGGGCATGTGCCTTCACCAGGAATTGAACCCGGGACCTCTTGGTCCAAAGGATGATGCTCAGTCCTCTGAGCCACACCAGCTGGACCTAAAATGTTATTTCGCGCTGGGCCCTGCAAATTGTGTGGCTGGTCCAGTCTTTGGTGTAGAATCCAAGTCCTGTAAAGAGCCTTCATGGCCAACTCCCCTGATAGAACATGCTGGCCACTGTGCGTGACCCTCAACCCTTGCTTTTCTGCTTCTCCCCTGCATGCTCCCCCCCAACTGTTTGGTCTAGTTGGTGTCATTTAAACAACAGTTCACCCCCTGACTGATGTGTGCTAGAGCCTGCAGTCGGGCACTGGGAATACACAGGTGAGGGAACTGACCCAGGCTCAGAAAATACCAGCTACACACAGATAATGACAAAACAGTGTGGGCATGCAGTGTAGGAGACATGAATACTGCATGAGCCATTACACACACACACGCACGCACACACGACTTCCGTTTGTTTGATTTTACCAAAAGAGAATTGTGTTTTACTTATTATCCTGAACTGGTACCTATCTTTTGTAATTTTCCTCTATTTATGTAAGGGTTTTCTCATTGTTCGCTTTAAAAAAATGCCACATTATATATTCTTCTTCTTACTTTTCTCGCTTAGTAATTTCTTGTGTAGATCTCTCCTAAATCAAGGATGAAAAAATGTCTGAATTATTATAATAATCCCCTTTTAATCATTTCTTTGTTTCTATCATTAGCTTAAAGTTCATTTCCATTCCGCTGCTTTGTAAAGGAATATTGAATAGTATTTGCTTTCCAACTCGAGTTACTTGCTTATTAAAAGTAGATATTCAGTTCCACCCTCAGATTTATTCTTTCAATTAGGCAAACTAGCATATTATTTGGAAATTTCGTTGTAAATGCTGGCCTTCCCTTACACTTTTGTTCTCGAAACATCTGTGTATGGAGGAAACAAGTCATAAAATAATTCCACAAATAATATTCAGATGAAAACGGCCGGCTCAGCCTAAGTGACAGCCACGTTGCACAAATTCTGTTTAATTAATCTCACTTGCGTTTTGTCTCTTTTCTCCGGCCACTTTCCTCTTCCCAGAGAAAATGGGATTTTTTTTATAGTGTTCCCTTTTCTCACTCCATGTAGCCATAGGTCACCGCTGACTCCATGCTTCTCTATGCGAGTTCACCAAGATCCCCCTCACGCAGGTGCATCCTACCTTTGCCTCGCTTCCTCAGCCCGGGGGCAGTTAGCAACTGGAGCCTGACTTTTCCCACCAGCTGTGCAAAGGTGGGCAGTTTTTCTTGAATTTGAATTCAAGGAATCACCAGTTATTTTTCCTAGTCTGGGTCGTCTGGGGTAGAACCTAATTGTGATTGGGAGCCTGGGGACATGGCAGGGAGCAGGACCAATCAGAGAGCAGAATCTCTCTGGATGTTTAACTCGCCTTCTGTGGGAAACCATTCTTCCTGTTATGTATTTAGTTATGTATTTGCTCCTTGAAGGCGGGACAAAACAGAAGGAGTCCCATCAAGACCTGCTGTGGGTCCCATAGAACCTTCTGCAATAATGTAGATGTTCTCTCTCTGCCATCCTCCATGGCTTAGCCACGTGCGTCTACTGAGCATGTGACATTGGCCAGAGTGACTGAGGCATAGAGTTTTAAATACTATTCCATTTAAATTTAAGTTGGAATAGCCCCACGTGACTACCGTATTAGACTGTCTTGACTGTGAACTAGGCTGTTGGGCGTGTGGACAGAACACCACCACCACCACGGAAGTGAGTGGGTTGAATGTGGGAATGAAGGAAAGTCAAAGTCATGGCAAGTATTAACGCATTTGTCATACTCAACATACACACCCAGCCGCCCACAAGCACGCACCTGGCGGGGTTGGCTTCAGCGTGGGAGGAGGCCTTCGGCAGCCTCCGGAATCACTGAGGTGTCTTTGCTGGCACTGAGGGAAGCCAGGTGAACAGGGCAGGCTCATCCTCAGCCTCGCTTCACCCTGGCACAGGGTCCTGCTTTCCTCTGGGCGCAGGGAAGCCATCACGAGCCCAAGGATGTTGGCGTGGTCCCCTGAGTCACCAGGAAGCAGCAGATCCTGGCTGGGCGAGTTCCCTGCCCCGGGAGGATATCCTGAACATGCCGTGACCTGAACAAGCACAGGTTTATCTTGTAGCATAAAAGCCCTCTCTGTTGGCCGCACAGCCTTGCTAATCCAGAGCTCTCCTGAAGCCTGACTCAGTAGGTGGTAAGTAAAGAAACACTTACCCTCTCCATTCCTGCAGCCCACGCTGACGGCACATGCCCGGGCTGGAGGCAGCCTTTGCGTTAACAGGGGATGGATGTTCTTAGTGGATCTGTGTCTGTCAGAGAATCCCTCACCTTGGATGACACAGGAGGTCACAACCCCTTTGGCTCAGTTCTCTATTTAGAACCGGACCAGAAAGGCCTGGCTGGGTAAGTTCCACGGCACTTTCAACAGCGTGTGAGCAGGACGGCGCTCAGGTAGAGGGTGGGCTCTCAGCACAGATGCTAGTCTCCAGGCTGCTGAGCGAGAAAGGCCTCCCGACCTTCCTCAATCCAACACCAGCATTTCAACCGCCTTACGCACATCTGCATGCCCCCTGCTGCCAGCTCACTGTTGGGACTCAGTGTGGTCCCTGGGAAATCGGCCTCGTCCATGGCGGGGCTAAGCTACTCGAGGGACCTTTATGTAGTCAGTCAGCAGGAACAGAACATTCCAGCAGATGAAGCATGTCGTATTTTTTGTTTTAATAATGTTGGCGAATAAAGTAGTTGCTTATGCAATTTTATTCCACTGAATTTCTGTACCTTTTCACAGTCTCTGGTCCCTTGCAACGGGGCCCTGAAATGAAGCCATAGGTCGGTCTATGGGGACTGGATGTACTGGGAGAATAGCATTCTGCCTAAGACAGAAAAATAATAGATCGATATAAATATATTAGGACAGATTGCTTATCCACTTGAAAAAATACCTCACATCGCACACAAATATAACATATATTGCAATACAATCTTTAAGAAAATTCACAGTTTGAGAAAAACAGTTACCTTTTGGCATGCTCAGCATCTGCTGTCATGGCATCACAGCAAGGCTAGAAAGACATTTGTGCAGTGACCGCTTCGTTCATGCCAGGCACCTTGGTCCCCATGAGATGGAGCCTTCTCCCATTCAGTGGCATGGAGGCCACTGGTTAAGCAGCAGGATCATGGGGGCATTCCACACGCAGGCGATTCTGTATACACCTGGGCCATGAAACCAGAGGAAGGAAGAGCAGGCTTGCTCTTGACCACGTATAGCCTCAGTTTAATAATTTTATACAAAACACAGGTGCTTTCACTCATGACCTCATTGTTTGGCCAGATTCCCAGGCTCCGTCCGAGGTAGAACCAGCCCTAGGTGAGGTGGCTGTGCGATTCAGCGCTGTTTCTTCCACTTGCATGCAGGTCCTCGCTTTCCCATCATTGTCAGTAGGCAAGGAGACTACTGTCTGGGCCACTGAGAAACGTGATCAAGGTCCCATTGCATTGTGGGCATGCGCCCTCCACCAGTGGTTGCCATTATGCAAATTACCCCCTGCCTCTGCAGCTTCGTCTGTTTCTTTAACCTGCACTTACGTCTACATTTTATTTCTGTTAGTGTACCTTGACACACGTACCCTTTTCAACAGATGCCCCCGCAGCCCAAGCCCGCCAACTCAATACTGGCTGTTCGCGTTGTGACTAGAACTTTTGCCTCACCTTCTGAACAAATGGCCAGACCTCGTTGAGTGGGCTGAGGAGGGCAACAGAGGAGAAGGTTCTGGGAAGCTGCCAGCTTCCGCCTTCTGCCAGGCCTGTTTCTCTCCTCACAACCCTCCCCTTCTAAGGGAGGAACTGAAAAAAGCAAGCGCAGAAATGATATCTTACTGTCAGGGTGATGTATGGGATTCCCGGATCACAGGCATCAGTGCTGGGTCCAGCTTCCACATTTTCATTTGAAGAAAGTGAGAAACGTAAGTGACCTTCCCAGTAGCATACACTCAGACCTGGAACTCAAGTGAAATCAACAAGCTCTCTTCCAGAAAATTCGAATGCGATGTACGCAGCAACCTCTGGAACACACAAGATGAGTCTCTAAACTGGAGTTTGGGATGGCGGCAGGGCATTGTGCTTCTTGGCACTACCGTTCTTTATGCCAAATATTAAAATCAATGTATGCAAAGGAAGAGCGTTATTTTAACTTTACAAGCTGACTTACAGTGAGCTAAGCATTTTGATTAAATCTTCACTTAATATTCATGACAACTTCGTGAAGTCTGAATAGTCATTCTGCTTTTGAAATTTAATTATCATAGAGTGATTGGCTTTCACACCAAAGAGCGGTGTTAACTGGTAAAAGAAGGACTCAGATATGAGTCACATCTCTCCAAGGGCCCAAACAGAAGAGGCACCTCTCATTCATACCGAAGATGCATCACCTGATGTTTCCAGAAAAATCACGTCACTGAGCACCGGCCCTCCCTCTCGGTGTGGCCCCGGTTATAAGGAGACCCCAGAGGATCATGACACAGCATGTTCTCTTCAGCAGTCAGAGCTTCGGATGTCGAAAAAGACAATAGAAGCCAAGAATGAAGTCAGACTATATTAGTAATTTTTTAAAAACCAGAGTCCCCATTTCTGGCATTTTTATTTGCAATAATTAAATTAGAACGCGGCCAAATTAGTTCAACCAAAATTATAGAATTGAAGATCCATTTGAGAAGGAAAATATAAATAAGCAGAAATTATTGCCCTAGCTGGTTTGGCTCAGTGGATAGAGCGTTGGCCTATGGACTGAAAGGTCCCGGGTTCGATTCCAGTCAAGGGCACATGCCTGGGTTTTGGGCTCTATCTCCAGTAGGGGCGTGCAGGAGGCAGCCAGTCAATGATTCTCATCACTGATGTTTCCATCTCTCCCTGAAATCAATAAAAATATATTAAAAAGCCCTGCCCAGTTTGGCTCAGTGGATAGAGCGTCGGCCTGCGAACTGAAGGGTCCCAGGTTCGATTCCAGTCAAGGGCATGTACCTTGGTTGCAGGCACATCCCCAGTAGGAGGTGTGCAGGAGGCAGCTGATCGATGTTTCTCTCTCATCGATGTTTCTAACTCTCTATCCCTCTCCCTTCCTTTCTGTAAAAAATCAATAAAATATATTTTTTAAAAAAAGCAGAAATTATTTCCCACCTAATTGTAAGCCATTGATAAGGTGTCAGGGAGTGTATTGAAGGCTCCTTACCCAGCATTCAAAGGCATCTGAGCTCCCCCTTCTTCCCCCTCTTGGGATATTCCTGTAATCTGTCTTCCCACGCTGGAGTGATTCAATTTCACACACACTTTTCCATGATGTGTCCAGGATAATGCCAACCCGCCTGTCAGAAACAGGAAGAAAGACACGCTTCTTTTGCTGGAATTTTATAGGTTGTTCCCCGCACAAGTTAAATTCCTGCAAAATTGGAAACGTAAGGGTGATTTGTTGTGGTTTACCGTTTTATGGACGCAGAGCCAGGAGAGATCCTGGGGCCCGCGGGTCGCGCAGTTTTATGGTGTAGTATGTTGTCATAGGGGATGGAATGAAGACTCCACGGGATTAACGGAGATAGCCTGGATTTTCCTGGCAATTTCCTTGAAAAACAATAATATTTAGGGGCAGAACTGAGTCTGAAACACATTAGTGCGGGTCCAGGGCACGTGCTCTTCCCGCTGTACCTCACTGCCTCCAGTTCCAGGTTTTCGTTCTCTCCTGATCTGCTGTGATCCCCAGACAAGTGCGTCTCCCTCTGCCTCTCTCTCCTGATCCAGGAATTCCGATAGGACTTCTCTTTGTCAGAATGTCCTTGAAGAGCTCTGGCCAGTGTGGCTCAGTGGAAAGAGCATCAGCCTGCGGACTGAAGGGCCCAGGGTTCAATTCCGGTCAAGGGCATGGACCTCGGTTGCAGGCTCAGTCCCTGGCCCTAGTTGGGGTGTGTGCAAAGGCGGCCAGTCGATGAGACGCGTGGATGTTTCTCTCTCTGTGTCTCTTGCTTTTCCACTCTCTCTAAAAATCAATGGCAAAATATCCTCAGAGGAGGATTAATAAAAAAAAAAAAAAGTCACTGAAGAAAAATTTTCTTCCAGAATCATACATCGTGCACCGACTTTTAAGATGGCTTTTCTGCTTTAGCTCCTTTCGCTAATCGTTATTGCTTATGGGGACCAATTGGCAGTCGCTCCTGAAGCTAATTACTGACCCATGATGAGTTTTCCCTCTCCCAGAGCACACATTAGATGACATGGGAGTTTCCTGTTTTCTGGTCTGTGTCCTTGACTTTGCTGTGTCCGCGCACGAGAACCTCACGGAGTATCTGCTCACTCTCACCACCATTGCCGGCGTCTGCATAACGCAGATCAGCTGGATAGCTTCAGCAGCCTCGTTCATTTCTGAAGAACAGCAGCAGGCATTAGCGGCTGATGGCACCCGGCTCAGAGTAAACGTGACAGTGACCATCTCCTTTAAAGGAGGTGCTATCGCTAATTTCATTATGCAGGTGCTGCGTCTGAACGTAGTTCAGTGCATCGCTAAGGTCCCAGGCTGCGTGATGGAACCAGGATTTCCTCACGGGGATCTCACTCACTGCCTCTGCCGTGAGGTCACCGAGTCCCAGGAAGAGTGAGAGAGGCCTCGGACCTGAATCTGATTCTGGGATGCGGTTCCTCCCCTCCAAGTGGCCATTTTATCTCTGAACGTCTTGGTCACACTGTACAGTCTCATGTTCAGTTTCTTTTCTATTTTTATTTTATTTTATATTTTTAATATACTTTTTATTGTTGATGGTATCACAAATATCGCCCCCTTTCTTCCCCCTCCCCCCCCCTCCTCCCAGCCTCTACCCAATCCACCCCCATGTCTTCATTACCCTATTGCCCGTGTCCACGTGCTATGCTTATAAGTATTATTTTCATGTTCTTAAAATACTTTCAGTTCCTTTTACTTTTTTGAAAGTGACTAAGCACACACGTTTTACATTCTGTGTCTGACAACTGTAACATCTCAAGTTGTTTCTTGCCCTGCTCTCTTTGTTTTTACGTACTCTTATTTACTTTGTGCTGGCGCCTTCTCCTCCAGAGAGGAATTGCACTTTGTTGTAGATACACGACACAGCAACAGCTGAGGACAGGGTGAGCGTCAGTGCTCGGCTGGAGGTGTTGAGGACACGTACGGCGTGGCTCTGCCCTCAAATTCTCGTAAAGTCTGGCTTAGGTTTACAAATCCGCAGGGAGATGCTGTGCTCCCTCTCCCCAACTCCAAGTTAGACTTGGGCAACTTTTCTGCTCTCTTGTTTGCTCTGTGACTGTCCCCTCGTTCTCCAGAACACCAAGGGCAGGCCCTTCTTAGTTGCCTGTCAACCTTGGGAAAAACCCGCGCCCCTTCTATTCTCCGTGCTGTACGAACGCTTGGAAATAAAAACCAGGCGTCATCAAGACAGATGAATCCAGGATAAGCACTGCATTCAGAGGGTGCTTGCCTTTTGGTTTCATACTTTTACTACATATTTGGTTTTTGAAGAATTTTTTCACACCTTCTTGCAAATGGATTTATTTGAAATTTAAGTGCGTTTGTGTGTGTGTGTGTGTGTTTACGTACATATACATGTGTCTTCACTTTTTGATTTTTTTTCCACAGTAGGTTTTTTTTTTTTCCAAATGTGTTTTTGTTGATTTTTAGATAGAGAGGAAGGGAGAGGTGGGGGGAGAGAGAAACATCAATGATGAGAGAGAAGCATTGATCGGCGCCTCCTGCACGCCCCACACTGGGGATCAAACTCACAACCTGGTCATGTGCCCTGACCAGGAATTGAACCCAAGACCTTTTAGTTTTGTTCCTCACTTTATTAAAGGTCATTATAAAGTTCAATCCTTTAGTTTAATTGATACCTGAAGGCTTTGATAAAAATGCATAATCAGGCTTCTTTTGAGATTTTTCTCTTTATCTCTGATTTGAAAATTTCTACCACCACATTTCTAAGTGCTTTTTTCCCCAGTGTTTAGTTTTTAGCATTTGTCTTCCTTTGTTTTGCACAGTTTTTTTTTAACTTAATAAATCTTTATTGTTCAGATTATTACAATTGTTCCTCTTTTTCCCCCCATAGCTCCCCTCCACCTGGTTCCCACCCAACCCTCTGCCCTTACCTCCCCACCACTGTCCTCATCCATAGGTGTACGCTTTTGTCCAGTCTCTTCCCACACCCCCACACCTCTTTCCTCCTGAGAATTGTCAGTCCACACCCTTTCTATGCCCCTGATTCTATTATATTCACCAGTTTATTCTGTTCATCAGATTTTTTATTCACTTGATTTTTAGATTCACTTGTTGATAGATACATATTTGTTGTTCATAATTTTTATCTTTACCTTTTCTTCTTCTTCTTCCTCTTCTTAAAGAATACCTTTCAGCATTTCATATAATACTGGATTGGTGGTGATGAACTCCTTTAGCTTTTTCTTATCTGTGAAGCTCTTTATCTGACCTTCAATTCTGAATGATAGCTTAGCTGGGTAGAGTAATCTTGGTTGTAGGTTCTTGCTATTCATCGCTTTGAATATTTCTTGCTACTCCCTCCTGTCTGGCCTGCATAGTTTCTGTTGAGAAATCAGCCGACAATCATATGGGTAATTAACTGTTTTTCTCTTGCTGCTTTTAATATTCTCTCTTTGTCTTTTGCTCTTGGCATTTTAATTATGATGTGTCTTGGTGTGGTCCTCTTTGGATTCCTTTTGTTTGGGGTTCTGTGCACTTCCTGGACTTTTAAGTCTATTTCTTTCACCAGCTGGGGAAAGTTTCGGTCATTATTTCTTCAAATAGGTTTTCAGTATCTTGCTCTCTCTCTTCTTTTGGCACCCCCATAATTCAGATGTTGGTTGTCCCAGATGCTCCTTACACTATCTTCAACTTTTTGGATTCTTTTTTCTTTTTGCTTTTCCAGTTGAGTGTTTTTTGCTTCTTTGTATTTCAAATCTTTGACTTGATTCTTGCGATCCTCTAGTCTACTGTTGGGTCTCTGTATAATATTTTTTATCTCAGTCAGTGTATGTTTAATGGGTTTGAACTCTATATCCACTCGTTTGCTTTCCTCCATTTCTTTCATTTGTGATCTGTTTCTTTGTTTCCCCATTTTCACTGCTTCCCTGAGTTGGTGGAGTAGCTTTGTGTGGTAGGTGTCCTATAGGGCCCAGTGGCTCAGCCTCCCCAGTTACCTGAGGTGGACACTCTTGGTGCACCCCTTTGTGGACTGTGTGCTCAGCCTTGTTGTAGTTAAGTCTTGATTATTGTTGGTATCACTGGGAGGAATTGACCTCCAGGCCAATTGGCTGTGAGGATCAGCTGTGTCTATGATGGGAGAACTTCTGTGCTGGAGACACCCTTATGGGACAAGACTTGCAAAATTGCAAAAGCCTCTGTGCTCAGCTTGGATGGGGCGGAGTTTCAGGGCGGAGCCGAGAGCCTTGTCTTCCTGTCAGCCCTGCCCTATGAGGCCTCTGGGTCTCAGTGTCCCTCGGTAATCGCTGTAAGCACCTCTGATAGAAAGCCGCCCTTGAGTTTCACCCACTGCCAGACAGTTCAGTTTCTCCCCGAATGAGTCTGGGTTCCCAGAAACTCGCCCGGAACTGGAGTTCGGTGCAGTCAGGAGCTTCCATCTCCCTCCCGCTTTAGAAAGCCAGCCGCACACTCAGCTGCCTGTGTATTCAGCTGCCCATCCTCTCCGCGCGCATCTCCGTACCTCAGCCTTTTGCAGCTCCTCTGAGTCTCAATGTGCTTTCCTCTTTCCTTCTAGTTGTAGTATTTCCAATCAGCCAGCTTTCCTGTGGTTCTGGATGGTGTCCATTTTGTCTTTTAGTTGTAGTTTTGAAATTGTTGTGAGAGGCAGCAGTTTAGGTGTTTATGCCGCCATCTTGGTTTCTCTTGCACAGTTTTTTGAATTTATGGCTTGATGTCTGATGTCTGTTGTGGAAATTTCTTAGCTGCTGTCTCTTCAAATACTGCCTCACTGTCCTCCATCTTTCTGGTTCTTTAATTACATGTACATCAGAACTTTTCATTGTCTCATATATTTTAACACTCCTTGCTTAATCTCCCACATCTACTTTCTCTGTGCTTCAGTCTAATTTATCTACTGCTTTATCTTCCCACTCACTAGGATTCCAAATACGAGCAAAACCAAGTTGGAAGCCCATGATGACCATGAAAATACAACTTTGAAATCCTGACCTGGCACTTTATGGACTAACAATGGCATCAGTTTGTGGGTGAGGAGCCAAGCTAGCACTACCTCTTACATCCAGATTCACTAATTTCCCCCCTTTGACTAGTGGGTCTAGCCCAGTGGTCGGCAAACTCATTAGTCTACAGAGCCAAATATCAACAGTACAACGGTTGAAATTTCTTTTGAGAGCCAACTTCTTCCAAATAGACTCGCTCAGGCCGTGGTATTTTGTGGAAGAGCCACACTCAAAGGGCCAAAGAGCTGCATGTGGCTTGCGAGCTGCAGTTTGCCGACCACTGGTCTAGAGGAAGTGCCAGTTATACACTGAGTGGCCAGATCATTATGATCTCTGAACGCATAATAATCTGGCCACTCAGTGTGCGTGCGTGTGTGTGTGTGTGTGTGTGTGTGTGTATAATATATATATATATATATATATATATATATATATATATATATATATGAGGCCCGGTGCATGAATTCGTGCATGGGTGGGGTCTGGCCAGCCTGGCCAGGGGGAGGGGACATGGGCGGTTGACCAGCCTGCCTGCAGGTCAAACTCCTGGTCGAGGGGGGATAACTTGCATATTAGCCTTTTATTATACAGGAGATACACTGAGTGGCCAGATTATTATGCGTTCAGAGAGCATAATAATCTGGCCACTCAGTGTATATGTTAGTGTTTCAGTACAGTAATATAAGTGTGCCAACTGCGTAAGGTAAAGCTTTGGGACAATTTAAGAAGTTTTCCTCTGACAGGATGTAGGATGCTCTCATTCGTGCACATTCGCACATTTCTGAGCGACTAGTGCATCTTTTGACTCTGAGTTTCCACTGAAGTTCCACCTGCATGAGGGATTAAAAGTACATTTGTGTTTGCCTTTTTGCTCATTTGTTTCTTACACGTGTTAATGGTATTGCCACAGGCGTGATCGAGGCCATCTTTCTCAGCCACAAACCGGCTGCTGTGTGTGTCCTGTAATATGAATAATTGGACTGCGGCATGCATGCCGTCTGGTCATGGTGCATTTCAGAGTCTGCCCATGGAAGACCCTCTGCCTGGGCGTGGCACTCACTTTCTTCTCATGAATTCTTAGACACTTGTTTCAGAGGAGACTAACCTTCCAGGGGTGAGGACAGACCCCCAGCCAGATGGCTGAAGAATGATGGGGAAGGTTAGATGACAGAGACCAACCTACATTCCAGGGAAAGAGCGATGGCTGGGCTGGTGTGTGAAGGTGGTGAGATACTTAGGAAATGAATTATGTCAAATCCCTGATTTTAACCAGCTGTTCCCCATCTCCAGATGGACAGAAAGAGTTCAATTCCCCCTTGTCTTCTGTGACAAACAATACATTATTATAAATTAACATTTATTCAGAAATGTGCATAACAGCTGCAGGTCGGGTGCAATAATGTGATAAGCATATGAAAAAAAAAGAAAGCCTGATGTGAATGAAGCCTTCTAACACAGAAGGAAAAGTCCAGGCAATTACTTTGGCTGTGTCTTACGAATGGCTTGGTTGTTTTGTCTCCTGTCCCTTTTCACAATACGATGCTAAATCCTCCTGTCTGTAGGGGGATTTTTGCTGTTCCTGTGAGCTTATAATCTTTCTCCTCAAGACATTTTATTCATTCTGTTTTGGAGAGCAAAGTTTGCAACAAGCCATAAGGGAGAAGCTCACAGAGTTTTTCTCTCTCTTTTTTTTTTCATGAGCTACAATCTTTTCTTTTGTTAATTCCCAAACGCCTTTGCTATTTGTTCTTGAATAACCGGTCACATGAACAAATGAGTTAAAGCAAGTTTTCTTGCTCTTGGGAAAACCAACTCATCTATTATGCTATGACTTTAATTTCTTTCGTGTTTTTTTTTCCTTTTTAAAAAAGACGATCTTCTCAGATGAGAGCTTGTTGGGAAGAAACCGAAAGTCTAATTTGTATCTGAAATTTGCATGAACCACATGAGAACGGAGTTATTTATATTTGAGATCACTGTCTTCTTGGATCTACGTGGGATAAATGGGCTTGGTTTAGAAAGCCAGGGATACTGGATCACTTGCAGATGCACTGTGTGGCTTTCCCAAGGCAATCGCCCTGGCCATACAGGACCTGTGGATTGTGTATTCCATGGGTTCTCAGTCCAAGGTCATTGTCTGCTTCCCTTTACTCTTCATTTTAATCCTAGAGAAGCTACAAGTGAGAACCCCAAGTCATATAATGGTGCTGCAAGAGGTCACCCTGCCCATTTTGTTTTTAAAATAAATAGATGTCCTCTCCTCACCCGAGGTCGAGGGAGACAATTTCTCTAGGGGAGAGATTTTTAACCTACCTGTTGAGAATCAAATGGGTATATGCAAGCTCTTCCCTCGCTCCTAAACACATCAAAAGTTTAGCAGACGATATACAGGAGTTAGAGTCACCTGAAGACATTTCGCGTACACCAGTGAAGAATTCCTGCTTTGAAGGCACGTGGCGTAAGTGCTCAAAGCCCAGGCTTTGGAGCTAGAGAGACACGATTTTGAAACTCAGTTCTGCTACTAAATAACTGTGGGAATTTAGACGAAATACTGAAAATGGTAATGCATCAGTTTCTCCATCTATAAAATGAATATTGTAGTACGCATCAAATGCATTCGTTATGGTGGATATTGAAGTGCCATATAAACCATGAGAAAGGAAAACAGAAAAATCACAGCTCGTAATCCTGTCCTGTAACTCGGAAAACAGATAAAATGTCTCACACGGTGACATGCAGCAAAATTGTCAAAACTCAAGCTGTTCCAATGCCAGCTCCTTCCGACCTGCATGTTCTGAGGTTAAACCCTGAAAACCTGTTTTCCCAGTAACTCCGGGAAGCATTCCAGCCATTCACCCAGTTTATAAGTCCTGATCAGTCCCTGCCCAGGTCTTGATTAATAAGTGTCCTCCCCCTAGCCGGTTTGGCTCAGTGGATAGAGCATCGGCCTGCGCACTGAAGGGTTCCAGGTTCCATTCCCAGTCAAGGGCACATGCCCGGGTTGTGGGTTCAATCCCCAGTAGGGGCCATGCAAGAGGCAGCTGATCAATGATTCTCTCTCATCATTGATGTTTCTCTCTCTCCTCTCCCTCTCTCTTCTGCTCTGAAATCAATAAAAAAAGGTATATGTTAAAAAGAACCAGCCTGTAACTTCCCTTCTGCATTCCCATTCGGAGACACTTCTGGAACTATTTGATCACTAGGCTTCTCTAGTTTTCTTTGTGGGCTTCAGTGACTACTAGGCACCCCTTGAGGGCAGAAATTGTTTTGTCCTTCTTTTATTTTATGCAGCATCCTTCCAAGCCCAGCTTTAATTTGGGGAGAAGAAGTGTTTCCCCAAAGTGTGCTGAGTTTGTTTACTATTCTCACGTTGTGTTCACCTCCGGATGAGAAAGAAAGAGCAAGACTGTGAGGCTGTTTAAAAGTGGGTTGTAGCCCGGCTGGCGTGTCTTAGTGGTTGGGTGTCAACCTATGAACCAAGAGGTCATGGTTAGATTCCCGGTCAGGGCGTATGCCCAAGTTGGGGGCTCTATCCCCAGTAGGGGGCGTGCAGGAGGCAGCTAATCAATGATTCTCTCTCATCATTGGTGTTTCTGTCTGCCTCCCTCTCCCTTCTTCTCTGAAACCAATAAAAATATATCTTACAAAAAATGAAAGTGGGTTACAGCAGCCCCTTTCCTTGGATGTTCATATCTTTTGCCTATTTTCCCTTGTGGTGTTAGTCTTTTTGTTTCTAGGAACTCCTTATACATTAGGGGGATTAACCCGTTTTCTCCTATGTGAGTTGCCAGTATTTATCCCCCTATTCGGCATTTGTCTTTTCACTGCACATATGCTTTTATTTATTTCCTTTGGTTTGTCTTTCAGAAGAACTTACTAAGTACCAGTAAATTGACCTCAGCCCAGTTGTCACATATATGCAAATAGACCAGTCTTTTAGTAGTTTCTGAATTTGAGTTGGGATTATAAAGACATTCCCCACCAAAAATTAAGTTTCTTTGGGGGAAAAATCAGGGAAATAAATAAACAAATAGACAAGGGAAGTTTTTAAAAAGAAGAACGAACACTAGAGGTATGAAAGCAAATGTGAAAGTGTGGTGATGGCGATAGATGGAATAGGAAAATACGGAATTAGTAGGAAACCGAAGGCAAAAACTTACAGAAAGTTACTAGTCCATAAAGGTAGCATCTCAAACCAGTAGATAAACTGTTGGCTACGGGGAATTGAAACAATTGGGTCACCATCTGGAAAAACAGAAAAGTTGGAACTTCCCTCTGAATAAATTTTAAATGGATCAGAGACTTAACTGTGAAAACTAAAGTTCGTTATAATTCTTGGAGGGAAAATCATTTTTAAAGTAAGTTTGATTCCTTTATCTGGCCTACTGGAAATTGGTTAGTTACCTTCCTCTCCAGCATGATTCCTTGTGTATTAAATGTCCAGATTTCCTCTAAACGCATTGATGCAGGAAGGACACTGGTGGCTGCCTGGCACTGGGAGTAGAGCAGGAATGAAAACTGCAGTGGGCATGAGGGATCTTGGCGGACATGGGAATGTGCTAAAGGCGGACTATAGAGATGTTACAGTGACTGAATCGTGCACAGTCAGCAGCTGTGCACCGCCGCAGGGTACCTAGGACCAAACCAGAGAGGGTCGGACCTGCATGGCCACCATGTGCCCACCATCTAGATATCATTGCTGACACGTACACATAAGGAACTGTTAGACATTGAAACAGGGGACTCAGAACTGTTGGACATTGAAATTGGGACTCAAACATTTTTTTGTTTTGTCTTGTTTTGTTATTATATGTTTATTTCCAGTCTGCAAAGGCAAAACTTTTTAAAGGAAAGAAATGGTGGGAAAAAGATACAGAGGCAAAGAAGCATTGAACAGACTGTCAAACTACATTGGGAAGACAGGGGAGGTTGGGTGAGGGGGGCTGTAAGAGACCAACCAAAGGACTTGTACGCATGCATATAAGCACAACCAATGGATACAAGACACTGGGGCCGGGGGAGGGCAGGCAGGTGAAGGCATGTACTGGGGGTAGGGGAGGTCAGGGGGAGGTCAATGGGGGAAAAAAAAGGAGACATATGTACTACTATTTGTAATACTTCAAACAATAAAAAATTAAAAAAAAAGAGAAAAAAAGAAAATGAATGAATTCTGTGATCTGCAAATTGTACTTCAGTTAAGCTGGTCAGATCAAGTATGGCTTAGTGAGACAGCTCTTCCTGGGCAGAAAGAGCCAGAGCTACCCTCTCGCCGAGGTCTGTCTCTGTCCAATGACAGTTCCTCACCAAGACTAGGATCCCCAGTGTGGGGCGTGCGGGAGGCAGCTCATCAATGATTCTCTCTCATCGTTGGTGCTTCTCTCTCTCTCTCTCCCCCTTCCTTTCTGAAGTCAATAAAAGTATATATAGTTTTAAAAAGATGGGGTGTTCAGAATAGAGGTGTTTGTGATTCCCTGAGGAATTAAAGAGGCAGAGCTGGAAGAAAGGGGAGATTCTCTTCTGAACGTCTGCTTCCCTTCCCCTGGTTACCTGCCTTCCGGCGGGTCCTGACCTCCTTCCTGCGTTGGAAATGGCTGGCGTCCACGGACAGTGACCAACACAGCCTGCCTCATGGCTGAACAATAGCCAGCATCCTTCGCTGACCTCAGGCAGTTGTTGCTTCTCTTGCTTAATTGGCTTTGCATGGAAGTGCTTCAACCGAAAGCATGTCATTTTTTTTTTCTTTACGGGACGGCGCCAGAAAACAATTAATTTCAAACACACACAGCTTTTACATCCGAGCCTGCGGTTCCTGTCGGAGGCAACATTTATTTATGTCCCTGTCGGAGGGAGATAGCACACCAGCTGAAGGAACAAGCAAATGCCAGACCCCTGGGAGTAGCCTTGTTGTTGGTGTGACTCTTCTCCTGGCATTCGCCGCCTGCAGCTGTGGCCGCCTTTGCAAAATGGTAGCAATCAAGTGTACCCAGGGACCGTGGCTCTTCTTTCTTTCTTTTTTTAAAAATTTAATTTATTAGACTAGCTTAGAATCTGGATCGGCCCCTAACAACTGTGGGACTGTTCCCATGAAATCTTACATGCAAAGGAATATTATTTGAATTCTGGGGGGATTTTCATGTCCCTTTCAACTCGGACTCTGGAAGGAGAAAAAAAAAAAAAAAGAAGGAAGAAAACCTTACTATCTATCCTGTGTGTGTCTCTCAGGAACCCACTAATATTTCATTCCCCCTGAAATGAATCTGCATCTATGTTTTATTATGCTCTGCTGGGTTCTGTTGCTGTCATTTAAACTCACGAGGCTGGCCCTGGCCGGGTGGCCCAGCTGGTTGGAGCGTTGTCTCGTACACCACAGGGTTGCAGGTTCAATCCCCGGTCAGGCCACATATGGGACACAGCCAATCAGTATTTCTCACATCGATGTTTCGCTCCCTCCCTTCCTCTCTCTCTCTCAAATCAATTAAAAAGTCATATCCTTGGGTGAGGATTTAACAAAATTTAAAAAATAAACAAACTTGCAAGGTTATCACAGAGAAGGATTGCCCAGAAGGACAGCTACACAGCAGCGTGGCGCTGGGGCACATGCGCGTTCTAGATCCCATCTGAGGGGTGTGGTAGGCAGCTCCAAGGAGACGGGCCTGCAGGACAGCGTTGTCCGTTGCTGTCTCACTCCATTGCAAATTGGAGAGCTTTACAGTCACTTCTGCTTAGACCTGAGGACTGCTGTTCCCTTGGCCCAGGTTCCCTCCCTGGTCAGCTAGCTTGCGGTTTCTCTTCTGTGCGGATGAAGCCTGCTGGCACTATTTGCGCTCTTTGGTTAAAATAAGCCATGTAGCCCGGTCGGCGTGGCTCAGTGGTTGAGTGTCAACCTATGAACCAGGAGGTCATGGTTTGATTTCCTGGTCAGGGCACATGCCCGGGTTGTGGGCTCGATCCCAGTGTGGGGCGTGCAGGAGGCAGCTGATCGATGATTCTCTGTCATCATTGATGTTTCTCTCTCTCCCTTCCTCTCTGAAATCAATACAAAAATATTTTTAAAAATAAGCCATGTAGCTTGTGTTAAAGAGTTGTTTCTATTCCTTTAAGAAGAATTTGGTGCTAAAAAAAATGGTCAAGTTTGTTCGCAAGTGACATCAAGCAGGGAAAAGGATATGTTGATCATTCTTGATTCCTTGAGTAGTCTAATCCCATTTCAACGTTTTCTCTCTTCCTGCCCTCTTCTTCCTTCCTCCTTTCCTCTCTTCATTCACTTAGACAAACGTAAAGAATAAATTTTAAAAAACCCCAAAAAACAAATCAGAAGAGCAATCCATAAGCTCACAATACAGGCAACACCGTAGACTCGCACACTGTTGTGAATGTGGAACTGAAAATCTGGCTAATGGGCAGAACAGGAAAGAATCCTCTTCAGCTGACCACACAGAGAACACATACCAGTTTCTCCAGAAAAGGAAAAGGTTCTGGCATTTGTTCTGGAAGCCACCATCTCTGATTCTACAGAGCGCAGGAGACAGGTGTCATGTGGTGTGTAAGGCAATGGCTTTGTCATAAACTCGATACAGATTTTAATAACCCTGAGTCTTGCAGCATTTCCAGGGGACACAGGTCTGATAGGAGTGTGCGGCCTAGTAACACGAGAGCCCGGGCCGTTTTGTACAAATGGATGCCGCTTTCTGATTCTCTGGCCTAAACGATAGATGAAGCATGGAATTCATTGAGAAGTGGATTATCTGGTTGATTTTCAAACCATGCAGTATAAACACCAATGATCTTGGCAAGGATTTTGATAAGAGTTGGGCAACAGTACCTGAGAGAGACGTCCGCTGTCAGATACCATCATGGGATATTTTCTCTCCTCTCTAACCTCCCACCAATTTGGCACTGAATCCACGTCATCAGCCTGAAGCCAGAGCGTGTGCTAGGGAATTCTTGACTGCTGAGGACTGAAGCGTCGTCAAAGAATCGGCTTCACCTTAGAAAAAACGGGGAGGTGGAGAGACCTCAGTATCTCCGGTGAATGCTGATGCCTCTTTTTGACAAACGACACGGCGCAGCTCTGCAGGGCTGTCCATTCGTCTTGCTGGAGAGCAATCACTGTTTGCCATCCCAGACTCCAGGGGATCCATCTGTATTCATTACGCTCCCTAGGGTGGTGAAGGGGGTGGACAAATAGTGCCTTCTAGTTTAACAAAGGTCTGGTGTCACAACGGCAATTTATCTAGAAAACCCAGGCTAATACCTGCATCCTTCTGTAACGAGTGTTCAGTGTAGGCCCGTTCCGCTTTTGTTGTTGTTGCTGAGATCTGATCATCTACCTTTCCATGAACAACTAACGTCGTCGCATGATTGAAGAAGCACACTGGACTATCACCAGGCATCTGTTTTCAGGAAGCTGGGACTTTCCAAAGGCGGTCATGATTTAAGACTATGTTCCCTTGTCTTATTATGAACCTTACTCAACAAATGGAAGGTGCTCCCCACTTTCTTCAATTCTAGTATAGATCCTCTTATCCCCAGTTCCTGAGCATGGAGTCAGTGGTGTTCGGGGTAGATTAACGAGGATCAAAACGGAGGAACCTCATCTAATGGGACTCAGCAGAGCAAGGGAGTAAGGGCACAGGGAAGGGTGTTAGAGAAAAAGGGGCACATAGTTATGAAAAATATTTACTTCTCCCCGGCCGGTGTGGTTCAGTGGTTGAGCGTTGACCTGTGAACCAGGAGGTCATGGTTCCATTCCCGGACAGAGCACATGCCCAGGTTGTGGGCTCCATCCCCGGTGTGGGGCATGCAAGAGGCAGCCGATCAATGATTCTCTCTCATTATTGATGTTTCTATTTCTCTTCCTCTCCCTTCTTCTCTGAAATCAATAAAAATATATATATTTAAAAATCTCTAAATCACCTTCTTATTCTTTTTGGTACCAGGGCGAATTAGTACAGCTCCTGCCTCTGGTGAGTTCCAGTATCCAGTTGACCTCTTGTGAGCTTTGTGGAGACTTGATCAGACCTTCTCGTCACATTTCTCTCTTATGGCTCTGGTTGAAAACACTTGGCAATGTGGGGCTTGCTTTATTTTATGATCTAACGTGTCCCCTGTTGAAAGATCCTTCTGACCTTCCTGAGTTGCCCACACCCCAAGTTCTGTAAATGGCAAGAAAACCGTTCCATGACCTATCTTTCCCGAGGCAAAGGGGCATTTCTTGCTGCCTGAACAGAATGTTTCATAAACCACCCAGGCAGGGATGCCCCCGTGGTCACCAGGAAGCCAGCTGGTATTTATGCAGAGGTGAGAAGCCATGCTTTTCCGTCCTCATCGGGTCCATGCAATTTGCATATCCCATTATCTGCTTATTAACCAGAGCATCTCGTGACAATGGCAGAGTGTGAAATATGCACACACGGCCGTTCAGCAGCAAGCTCTCAGGGTCATCCTGCGATTCCACCGCTATAATGAAGAGGCAAAAGGCGAGGGTGCGACAGTGGGATAGCCAGCAAGGGAAGGAGATCAGGATTTGATCTAATGCAACATGACGTGCTCACAGCGCAGGTAGACTATCGAATGGGCCACCTGAAACTCAATCCTTGGTGTAATCTTTCTTTGACATCCATTGTTCTTCCCGTCATCTGAATGCCATACAGAGCAGTATGTAAATTAGGCTTTCATTAACAGGCTTCCTTTTATCTTTATTCAGTTTAATTGTGACTTCTCTTTTTTAGCTTAATTTATTCTGGGTGCGTGAATACCTGGGTAGATGAGCAATATGATGGAAAAGAAAAAAAAAATGAAGCTATTCACTGACTTCTGGGTTAGGTACCCTCGGTGCCATTGAAGGTAGATATATAAAAACGATTTCTTTGAAAGCAGGTATAGTCAGAGTTCAAATAAAGGGTCTAAAATGATGCATTTTGGGGAATTTGCTATGTATTAATTTTATCCTCAGGGACCTCTCAGAAATACAATCTTTTGCACTTTATCTTCCGTTAAAACAGCAGGAGATGTATAATGTCTTTGCAAGGAGGACAGCTAACAGTGACATAGGTGCCCTGGGCCACTCCTCTGATACAACACACAGTGGCTGTTTGGCCTTCCACAGCAACCCTTGAGGAGGTAATTACCATGACTGTTTCTGTCTTCCTCAGCCAATCAGGATGCTCACAGGAGCGGATGCGGCTGCCTGTGGGCGGGGTCAAGTAAGCAAAGATCCTCCCTACTTGGAGCTGCCAGAACAAAGGAGATCCTGAGGCTCTTGAAGTTAGACCCCTCAAGTGCCATCTGAAACATTTATGCCCAGGCAGCGGGCTCTTCAGTCCTGTCAGACTAACCGTGCTGCTTAGGAAAGGGCTGCTCTCTTCCTTCCTGGCACCTGGGCTCTCCTCCCTGGCTCCGTCCTCAGCTGGGATGGCCTGGGTCCCCCTCCCGTCTTGCCACAGCCACCCCTCCCTATGATAGGGTGAGGGGATGTAGACCCCGCTGCAGGCCGCCTCACTTATTTCTCAATCCTCTCAGGGAGAACCCATTCTAAAGGTTGCATTTGTTGATTTTCCATCTGGAGTATTCTGGGTCAGGCATCTGGAAAATGGGTAAGCCTTCTCTCCTTGAAAATGCAGAAATGTTCAGTGAACACAGCACAGCCACAGGAATCCAGCCACTCTGTTCATTGTTCTGGAGAAGATATCTAATGCCAGTAAAATGAAAACCAGTGTCTGAGCCTGCTTAGAAAGAAACTTAAGCACCTTTGGAAATGAGCCTTTGAAAGAGAGAAGCTGGCTTCTCGGCTCCCCTTGCCATGGCAGTTGGCTGCATTACCAGGTCCTGGTTTAAACTTGAAGGTCAAATAGTTAACTTATGATAAATGATACCATGTTGAGGTTGGAGCCAAGGCAAAGCGTGTGGGAAAGCTTATAAGAAAGCCATTAAGGTTCCATTTCTTCTGACCTGTGCGGACTCTGGACAGAAAGAGTATAGATTCTTGCAATAAGCACTTTGTGAGGAAGCCAGAGGGGGTATTACTGGCTGAGCTGAGGTCAGAGGGAAGCAGGGTATCAGAACCCGACAATAAGCTCATTTAAGGCTGCACTTAAAACCTGTCCTCAGAAATGTCCGATTTTCCCTCTTTTTTTCATCCATTCTCTCATTGGATAGAAGATTCAGGTAATAACACGTTTGATTTAATAGAGAGAGCTGGGATAAGTGGCGTAGTGGGATGCAAGTCAGGAAGGCTTGGCACCCCGCCAGGATGGCTCAGTGGTTGAGTATCAACCTGTGAACCAGGAGGTCACAGTTCGATTCATGCACAGGCCCGGGTTGTGGGCCGGATCCCTAACGGGGTGTGCAGGAGGCAGCCAGTCAGTGATTGTCTCTCATCATTGCTGTTTCTATCTTTCTCCCTTCCTCTCCGAAATCAGTAAGAATATGGGTGTGTGTTTTTTTTTTTTAAAAAGGACTTTGCATCTGTGCTGAATACCTTGAACGCTTTCTTAAAACTAGCAAAGAACATCAAGGCAAAGGGTGTCATGATCTGATTATTTTTATTTTTTAAAATATATTTTATTGATTTTTTACAGAGAGGAAGGGAGAGGGATAGAGAGTTAGAAACATGGATGAGAGAGAAACATCAATCAGCTGCCTCCTGCACACCTCCTCCTGGGGATGTGCCTGCAACCAAGGTACATGCTCTTGACCGGAATCGAACCCGGGACCCTTCAGTCCGCAGGCCGACGCTCCATCCGCTAAGCCAAACCGGTTAGGGTGATCTGATAATTTTTAAAGACAACACTGGTGGATAGTGGAGAGCAAGAGACGCTTAATTATTGAGTTCCTGTCTGTACATGGGACCCTTCTTGTTCATCGGCAAGAACTTTTTAGGGGTTTCTAGAAGCAACTGCCCTTCAGTTGTGAGACCAGCCATACCCACCTTTGAGGAATGCAGAAGGAAGTAAAGGGGCAATTGGTCAACAGTTTGGAGGCAGTATGGCTCTTGCACACCTGTTTGCATTAATTTGAAGGTGAAATATAAAAGGTGAAGGGCATGATAGAAGCAATCATGAGATAATTGGCTAGTTTCAGCCAATACAGCGTTAGGGGGGATGTAAATTCATCCTCCTTTGCCTGTCTTCATGCTGTACTAGACACATTAATTGCAGATGCGTTTAAAAATGCCAGCATAAGAAGGCAGGACCCAGAAGCGAAGTTGCTTATCACCAATCCATATATGACATTTCCTCATTTAAGATTTGCGCTCAGGGGTTGATGGAGGTGAGGTGGGTGGGTAGGAAGACTGGCAGGTTGCTTTAGTTTAAAACATGTTGTTAAAATGGAAACAGATTTGCACGTGCTTCATTATTTATGTAACTACAGCTATTTGTATGGTTATTGGGTCTTAATTACATGTCTCCATGTACTATTGGGTTCAGTTTAGACTGTGCTATCCTAGCGAGAAGTGACTGGACCTGTTGAACTTGACTTTAGCTTAATGATGAGTAGGCTCAAAAAGGTAATGCTTAACTAAACGTTGACATTTCCCAGTTTAGTAAGGACTAATGACTAAATAGTAATTTAATTAAAGAAGAGTAAGCAGTCTCAATCATCCTGTCATAAAAATGCCGTCGTGTTCTATAGTCACTTGCTGTTTTAAAATAGTCTTACGCTCTATGGTATTGTCTGAAACCTCTGCTGTGTCAGTAGGGCGTGTATGAGCACCATAGTTAGTGTGAAGAAACGAGGGATGAGGCTTATAGAAGCTCTCTCTCAGCTCACCTTCTCCTCCCCAGGGCTCTGTGCATTTCGTTTCTCCCATCACAGCAAACCCACATTGTGGTGATTCTCCAGCGCGGACTCCAGGAGCCTTAACTCCGCAGCCCCAAAACACTGCACTTGCAAACCCATCTTTTGTGGATTTGTCCGCTCATGTACAAAATGTCATTTCAAATTTTTATGGATTCCAGGAGCAACCTGGCCAGTTGGAACCCCTTCCTCGGTGCCCTTCAACTTGGCTGACTGGCGCCAGGCAACCTTCTCCAACTGGCCTGCTGCTCATGTGCTCATATTTCCCGTCAGGCGCTCCTCTGGCCCCAAGTTCCCCATTGCCATTTCGTGAAAGTCCTATTTTTAATTACAGTTGATTTATCCCGAAGGGGAGGTGCTGTGGTCATCATATAAAATAGCTAGTTTCTGAGCTCCTGCTCATGGTTGGGGAGATGCAAGAGAAAACGGCTTCAGTCTGGAACCGATTATTTGGCATGATAGATGACAAGCGAGGACCTGAACAGATGGAAAAAGGGCTGAAAAAAGAGGATCACTCACCTGATCCTAATTACACACACCTACCCTTGGAAGTCTCTCTGCCAGACATCTTGAACAGCTCAGGGCTAGGAGGAGGAGAGGTCCCCAGGACTCAGAGTGAAAATGCAAACCTCAGTGCTGAACAAAGGGGTCACGTGAAAAGAAAAGGGGGAAATTATTGCGTGACCAAGACACCTGGGATGGAACACTGACGTTCTTACCTTTTATAATCACACATGTGATTGTATTCTACAGATCTTGGCACCTTCAAAGGGCTGAACACATTGTAGATACTACTTTATAAAGGGAAGCTTGGAATGCTTTAAACACACAGTTTCCATGATTTAAAAAGGAAATTCAGAGCGTATAATGTACATAATAATTACTTGAGCATCTAGCAAGGGTCTCGGTATCCATCCCGGCGAGGAACACAGTTGACACGTGGCCAAAGATTAAGTATCAGCCTCTGAAAGTAGAAGGGCAAAGTGTGTCCCACATCTGCTGAGTGCCAGGAGCTCGTGCTTATGATTTCTCATGTGATTTTTTGTGATCCTTTGAGGCACTTTTAAAAATATATATATATATATATTTTTTTTTATTGATTTCAGAAAGGAAGGGAGATCGAGAGAGAGACAGAGACATGAATGATGAGAGAGAATCATTGATTGGCTGCCTCCTGCACGCACCCTGCTGGGATTCGAGCCTGCACCTGGGCATGCGCCCTGACCAGGAATTGAACTGTAACCTCTAGGTCATAGGTCGGTGCTCAACCACTGAACCACACCAGCCGGGCCAGACTTTTATTTTTTAAAATATTTTTTCAATCCTAGACTCTCCTTCTGGAACTTTAATGCTATCGACATTAGATCCTTTTGCTGTTGTCCTACAGATCGCTGAAGCTGTTCATTTTCTTTTTCCAGTCTGTTTTCTCTCTGTTGCTCTGCTGATGTTTTCAGTTTTGCTGATTCTGTTAGTTTCACTCTGCTATTAGTGAATCTCTCCACCCACGTTGACATTTTGGTTATTCCATTATTGTAATTCTATCATTTCCATTTGGTTCGTCTTTATAATTTCTCTTTCTTTGCTGAGATTTGCTGCTTTTTTTTCCAGGAGAATTTGTAATTGATTGTTGAAACGTTCTTGACGGCTTATTTTAAAATCCTAAGCAGACGATTCTAACATCTGATTCATCTCAATGTTGACATTGGGTGCTTGTCTTTTCTAATTCAAATTGTGGCTTTCTTGGTTCCTTGGACAACTTAGGTCTTATTTTATTTAGACACATTGGTTATTATGTTAGGAGACCCTTGATTCTATTTAAACCTTCTATTTTAGCAAGCAGTAGCCTTGCTTAGATTTATTGCATAAATTCTGGCCAACTTTTGTGAGCTTTATTTGCAATGACACTTTAGTGCTCAGAGCTCTTACAATGCTGGTTGTTCTTTTTGTTTTTGTTGTTATTTGTTTGTTTTGTTTTTCCCCTGGTGCTGGTGGGACCCCTACTCAATCCTTGATGGTGACATCTCCCAGGGTTACCTGGTGTCACTGGGCCACCTTCTGTGTGTGGGGGGGGCTGTTGGGGGCAGAAGCCAGTGGACCTGAGTGTCCTTATGTCTGTGGATGGAGATCAGGGAGATGCAAAGCTTCCTGCTGGTACTGCTGTCCACAGCTGGGGCTGCCCACCAGGCCTGGGACAAGGGTGGGATGTGGTTGGCTTGGGGTTGGCTGCTGTGCTGCAGAGGACCGGACCACTTGCTGGTTGTGGAAAGAGAGGGAGATGGGCTTCTCTTGTCCGGTGCTTCAGCCAGAGCACGCAGGCCTTACTTATTTTTTTGTGTTTGTCTGTGGTGGTTGTGAGTTGTGAGTCTCTCCAGAACCCAGCCTGGAGTAGATGGGACATAAGACGATAACCCAGCAAACCCACCACACCCTTGTTCCTCAAGTCCCAGGATTCCTGGCTAGTCCTCCGCCTGTCAGCTTCCCAAGTTGATTTGTCATTGTCTGTTGAATAATTTCCAGGACATTTGATTCAACTTAGAACAGAAACAAATGAGGCGTTGTCATCCTTTTCCAGAATTGGATGTCCATGCAGTGTGACACTTCTAATGAGAAAAGAAATGTCCATTATGCTCTAAGTGAACTTGTAAAGTCTGAAACGGTATGCATAATATTGACCTATGTTAAAATATACAAGTGATACTTATAAGTATGCATAAAAAATGATTCAAAGAAATATACAGTTAGCATTGTTTTAGAGTGAGGAAATTAAGCCTGATTTTTATTATGTCACATATTCATCTGGATTTTACAGTTATTTTTATAGTGAACATATATTGATTTTGTAATCTAAAAATGAAGGTTAGGCCTTATCCTTTTACTGGCCTTTGAACAAAATTACACTGACTGTGGAGAATTAAATGTAATCACAGGGAATAAGGTTCTAATTTTGACAAGGAAAGCTGGGGGTGGATAATATGCTTGCGGTTTTTTTAAATCCTTAAAGAATTGTCAAGGTAAAGAGGGATTAAATTAATATCCTTCCCCCAGAGGCAAGATTCAGAATGAGGACAGAAATTACAGGGAGGGACATTCAGCTTAATTTTGTGGAGAACTTCTGTGACATCCATTTTGTGTAACAATGTCATGCTCACTTGTCAGGTGTGTTAGAGAGAGAGCCTGTGTGGTGGGAAGGTCCACCAAGGTGACAGCCCGTCGCCCGTGCATTTTAATGACCTGATTATCCACATGAGAACACCTTCCCCAGACTCGGCTGTTGATCAGAAAACAAATTTGGCACTGGCCAGTTTGGCTCAGTGGATAGAGTGCAGCCTGCGGACTGAAGGGTCCCGGGTTCGATTCCGGTCAAGGGCACATGCCCAGGTTGCAGGCTCCATCCCCAGTGGGAGGCGTGCAGGAGGCAGCCAATCAGTGGTTCTCTCTCATCATGGATGTTTCTATCTCTCTCTCCCTCTTCCTTCTTCTCTGAAATCAATAAAAGTATATTAAAAAAAGAAAAAAAAACCAAATTTGTCTTGTTGGGAGAAAGTTAGAGTCTGAAAGTGAATATTTAATATTACAGCTTTCCTACTTACCTTTCCTTTAAGAGGGACACCTACTTCTTTGATTCTCTCCTGTGCCAAGGATTCTCTCCTGGTACCATTTTGGAGGTAAAAGATAGTGGCAAACTTTTTTCACCTTCTCCCTGTTGTTAAAGAAGGAAAAAAATTCTCACTGTAACACCTGGCTTCTATCTAGTCCAACTACTTGTCATTTTGGCAACCAGGTGAGTTTTTCCCCTGAACGTTTTCCTTTGTATTTAACAGTTTTAAGCACCTTACCTCCGAAATTTGGGGTACGGACGAGAGGTGGGGCAGTGGCACTGCACACAGCCCTGAGTTCAAGTGTCCGTGCTGTAGCCCGTTTAGTGTATGATGCTGAGTCACCTGCTCAGATCTCTCCTGAGCCACGCTCCCTGGAGATACCCTGGTACCTGGGCCGTTCACTGGATGCTTGCTGGAGTTGCAAACAAGTGCCTGCATCTGTAAAATATTGGCTTTGGTCTATGCGAGGGGTTTTCAGATGGTGTATTTGGGATGAATCGACGGGTCCCGTGCATTGCTTCAAGTCCCTTCGTAAAGGGGGCGTAGGCGTTTCAGGGAGAACTGTGGATGCAGCATTAGCCTAACCCCGTGGTCGGCAAACTGCGGCTCGCAAGCCACATGCGGCTCTTTGGCCCGTTGAGTGTGGCTCTTCCACAAAATACCACGGCCTGGGCGAGTCTATTTGGAAGAAGTGGCGTTAGAAGAAGTTTTAAGTTTAAAAAATGTGGCTCCCCAAAGAAATTTCAATCGTTGTCCTGTTGCTATTTGGCTCTGCTGACTAATGAATTTGCCGACCACGGGCCTAACCCAACACACAGACCAAAGCAGAGAAGCAGCTTTGGAGAGGAACCGTGTGGTGTTGGAACTCAGCCTCCTTAGTTCTTTCCAAGTAGAGCTTTCGCGGCTCCACCTGGGGAGGTTGCTTTTTTGCCTCTGAGCAATGAAAGCATCTCCTTTAAGAGGTCGCCAAAGCCAAGGCCACATTGGGTGTCAGTGGAAAGAGCCACAGGCCTCCGTACAGAACATGAAAGGAGCTCTGAACAGATGGACGTTGCCTGCATCAAATACAAATATTGAGTTACTTCAAGAGCACATGCACCTTAACAATTCTTTGTTCTCAGGAGAGTTCAAAGCCTGCTCTCTCTGAGCGCCAGGCTCCCAGGGATGGAGCCAGCATCAGAAGCTGTGCACGGAGAGGCCTGAGGAGAAATCTGAGGGCCCGGGGGTCTTTCCAAGGCTGCCGGCCCCCTACTGGGGATCGAGCCCACAACCTGGGCATGTGCCCTTGACCAGAATCAAACCTGGGGCCCTTCAGTCCGCAGGCTGACGCTCTATCCACTGAGCCAAACAGGCTAGAGCTGGAATTGATTTTTAAAAATATATATTTTATTGATTTTTTACAGAGAGGAAGGGAGAAGGATAGAGAGTTAGAAACATCGATGAGAGAGAAACATTGATCAGCTGCCTCCTGCACATCCCTCTACTGGGGATGTGCCTGCAACCAAGGTACATGCCCTGAGCAGAATCGAACCCGGGACCCTTCAGTCCACAGGCCGACGCTCTATCCACTGAGCCAAACTGGTTAGGGCTGGAATTGATTTTTGAATCTGGTATTAGGTGGGGGGTCAAAATTTACTTTGTCCCAAATGGCTATCACCTCATCCAGTACCTTGTGTAGAAAAAAACACCCTATCCCCACAGCAAATCAAGTCACCACAGCGCGTTGTGGTGGTTTCTGGGCTCTCCTTCAGCACTGTGTTGGGTTTATTAACTTATTAATTTCCGCATCCATCCAATATACATTGAGTGAATAGTTCCAGATTCTCCTGCGTTCTCCTTTACTCCTGTAAGTCAGCATCCCTGGGGTGCGTTCTTAGCATCAGGAAATCGCAAAGGCCTAGAAACGCAGCCTGCTACCTCATCACGAGCCCCCATCTACCTGCGGATGAGCTTGAGTGAAGAGTTCCGTATGTCAAATGTAACATTTCGCTGCATGCGAAAAGCAATGTTATCTGTTGGTTTGAATAGGTGCATTTATTCTTGAATTTGTTCCCAGGACTGTAGTTATCAATTCTGAGTCATTACAATCCTAGGCTTTCACTCATTTGCAGTGTCTTCTGCTGGCTCAATAACCTTTACAGTAATTACATCAAATGTTATCAAGCGTTGCAGCCAATGGCCTTTTAAATTACCATTCTAATTCTTACACTGAATATTACTTAAAGTAAGTTTTAGCTTTAATCTGAAATAAATTACAACTTCATAAATATTTAACTTCTGGGGAACATTGTTCATGCTAAATAAGATAACATTGTAGGTTACCAAACTTACTGTGGAATCTGCATTCATTTACTATTTAGGAGGAAACAACTAAAATAAAACACATTGAAATAGCCATTGAAGTCAGAACTATTTACTGTTCCCCCGGATAACATGACATTCCTACCTCCATAACATTCCCTTGGTTTCCTATTGGTCCAGGCAGTTCCCTTCGCCTCAAAATGCTCTTTTTCTTTATCCTACTGTAGATTGCCCTTCAGAGTTGAACTTAAATGTCACTCCTTCCATAAAATTTTCTTCAGTGCTTCAACTGACATTATTCCCTCATTATATGGCTCTTCCAGTAATTTTTAAAACAGTTTTTAATTAAATAATTTTCCCTGGACAGGCACATAATAGGAAATTCATCTCGGTAAATACATCAACACATTCTTACTATAGCATTATGTGTCTCCTGGGCACCCACAATATCTGGGCATGTGTCCTTGACTGGAATCGAACCTGGGACGCTTCAGTTCGCAGGCTGACGCTCTGTCCACTGGGCCAAACCGGCTAGGGCCAAGAAATGTTTCTAAACCTGACTTGGATCGACTCGGTACCCAGAACAAAGGCGGCCACTGAACCTGTAATTACCTGGGGTTATTTATTTTCTTCTCCGGGAAGAAACACAGAACTCCAAGTGTAATCACCTCTTTGCATAGGCTTCCCCGTTACTGAACCTTCAATGTCATTAATTGGCTGGCTGTGTGATGACAAGAAAGGAGTAAACACTGTTTGCAAATCAATTGCATTCTCTTCTGAACCAGCATTTGGTTTTCAGGATGAATAAAAACAATTACCAGCCTTTCACTGGCTGGGCTTCCAGGGCCTGGCTGATAAGATTATTGAACAAACAAAAAATTTTTTTTCAGAGAACATACCTCTTGTTACAGATATGCTAATTGGGGGTTTTCTTCTCCACCGAAGACTGCCTTTGAAATCGCCTCACTGGTTTCATGTGGCTCAGGGGTGAGACCAGAAAGCCAGTATCTTAAGATCAGGGTTTTCCCAAACACCCATTTCTTTCCTTTCATATTGATTTGCCACTATGGTCTGTTGAACTCAAAATCTTCATCGCAACCAGGGTCAGTGATGAGCCATTTGGTTGGGTTACCTGCTGTCCCTGCACCCGTGGTTGAGACTCGGTGTGGTACAAATAGTGCTTCACACGGTGGGGGCCCTGGGCCAGCAGGGTCAGCATCACCTGGGAGTTTGTTAGAAATTCACATCCACAGGCATCATCTGGGAGTTCGTTAGAAATTCAGATCCACAGGCCCCTCCACAAATGACTGAGTCAGCAACTCAGGATTTATGTTTGAAAGGGCTTTCCAGGGGATTGTCCTGGTGCAAATCAGGGCTGTGTCTGCTTCAGACGAGCAGGAGGCCATTGTGCCCTGTCCTCGCCGAGGGCACCCACTCCGTGGGGGAAAGTAGAAGAGGTGACTTCACTCAACTCCCTGAGAAAATGTTGTGAGAAATAAATTGCTGTTTCTTGGCCTTAAACGCCCCTGCAGCATTGGCCTTGAGCTGCTTCTGACCTCTGCTAGTGGAGATGGCCATTTCAATTGTTAACTTCTCACATCTCTTCTAGTTTACAGAGGTACATAACCAGGGCCAGGGCGCTAGGCTCCAAGGCAGGGGTGGGGAACGTCAGGCCCGCGGGCCGTATGAGGCTCGTGAAATCACGTGGTCTGGCCCTGCCAAGGCATTAAGGGTGAGTTAATTAAAAATTTGACCAGATACAGAAAGCTAATTTGTAAGTTGATAATTTTGTGTAGTCCACGAATGGTGTTATAAATACCCAAATGGCCCTTGGCAGGAAAAAGGTTCCCCACCGCCTGCTCTAAGGGAAGAGGAAGCAGAGGGCAAGCTGCACGCGAAGGAGAGAATTGTGCCAGTTGAGAAATGGCACTCTGTTGAGGAGAGAAGGGGGCCATAGTATTGATCTGGGGTTTTGTGATACTAGGACTTCCAGGCCCATGTGAGAGCCACCATGATGCTGGGAATGACGCTTTGCTGACTCTGACTTGTGGAGCTGTTGCTTCCTGGCTGGGAGGATGAATGCTTGCATATTCTCCTTGATGTGGCCACAGAACCCTGACGGAGTCCCGGGCGCGAGCAGACAGAACCTCCAGGAGAACCATCCCTTCCTTCGAGTGGAAACTGAGGCTCTGAGTTGACCTCAGTGCTCTGAGGTCTCCCCTCCAAGCCTCTTCCCGGCCGGCCTAGCCATGTTACCATGTGCATCTTTGCCAGCATCTCAGACCCAGAGCCAGTGCTGCATTTGCAGTGGGAGAGCAGCAGTCCTTAATCAAAGGACTTACACTTCAGGCTCCAGCCGCGGAGCCCTCTTTGTGACAGGTTGATGATGGAGAAGCTGGGGCTGAGAATTAATTTCAGTATTTCTTCCTCGTAATTTACTAGGCAGCCAAAGACTGTTGGGGGTGGAGTGTTGGGCATTATGTGACAGCTTGGGGAGTAGACAAGTGATAAAACTCCAAAATGTCATTTTAGTTCCTGCCTCCTAGGACCCACCCATCCCAGCACCCAGGCTATATTCTGGCTTCCCTGGCAAAGGCACCCTTCTCTGAGACTCTGAATGGGCATTGTGTGCAGTTGGCTTCTTGGGGAGTTTTCTTGGGAAATTACCTGTAAGAGGGTGAGGAAAGTAGGATTGGGCTGCGGGGTGGAGGGGTGGGGGGGGGTTGAACTGCAATGAAGTGTAATGGTAATTCCCCGAAAGGCAACTCAGGGCGGGGGGTGTTAGCAACAAATAGGGGATTATTCCTAGGCCAAAGCAACAGATGTCCCATATACGCAGATTTCCTGGGAAGTGTGTTATTTCCTTTTTCATCTTCTTGAGAAGCATATATTATAGGGATTATAAATTATGAATGTGTATTTGCAGATAACACTTCCCTATATCTTGTAAACTTGTAGGATGGCCACATTTAGCAGCTATTGTTTGTGTGCGTGTGTGTGTGTGTGTGCGCACGCACACAAACATGCGCGCTTTTGTGCACACACATATGCACGTGTGTTTATATAAGCATCAAGCTACCCTTTGGATTTCAATAGACACAAACCCCCTTGGCTTGGAGCTTTCCTATTTACTTGTTGTGCTGGTGGGGAAAGCCGAAGTTAATTATGCCTGCCTTTCCGAGAGCATAATACTCTCTCAGTCTGGGGTAATTAGGGAGTCTAATTAACCTTTAAAAAAGAAAAGCAACACATGGATTTATAGTGGCCATATCCCTTCATTAGTTTAGTTTGGCTCGTCTTAACTGGCATAGATAGTGCTGCTGATTTGCATATCTTTTCCCATGGTACTCAGTGCCATAACTGGTAATGAAAACATATTTAAGGTGCACTAGGGATCAACTCAGTGGAATTGCCTGTGCCACCAGCAGAATCCTTCCAAGGGCTACAGATTACCTTCATATTTACGGCAAGGCACTTAACGGTGCAACTTAGAGAGGGAAAAGCTTTCTGAGCAATCATTTTTTAATAATTAGCTGAGGGATAATTTGGAAACTATCACTCGAAGCACTTTAATAATGTAAAGTGAGCTATTTCTGGAGATGGTAATGGAAAGCAAGCTCCTTGGAGACGGCAGAGAGTTCAAAGATCTGAAAGAATGGCTATTAATTATGGCCCAAAGCCCTCTTTCTGTTATTAGGCAACACAGTTATAAAGCGAGATAATGCGGCATTCGGAACTCCTTGCACCGCTTCCGGTAGACAAGGGGTAGTCTCAGCCAGCAGGAAACGCAGGCCTTGGTAAAAGCAGGCACGTCACAGTGGAGGGCGTTGTACCATCCCCCTACCGTGCTGACTTCATGAGGGGTATGCCGCAACACTTAGCATTCCATTAGCAAACACACCGTTCCAGCATTCCGGTATTAAAACAACGAACGTAACTATGCCTTTCAGGACGGGCTCGCTCTTCCGCTATATCAAAGAGAAACTCATTTCACAGTATAGTGCAGAAATGCAGAGTGGGACCTATGTGAATTTTTAAAAAATAGATTTTTATTGCCCTAGCTGGTTTGGCTCAGTGGATAGAGAGTCAGCCTTGGACTGAAGGGTCCCAGGTTCGATTCCAGTCCAGGGCACATGCCCAGGTTGTGGGCCCAATCCCCAAAGTGGGCCCGATCCCCAATGGGGCATGCAGGAGGCTGCCGATAGATGATTCTCTCTCTCATCATTGATGTTTCTATCTCTCTTTCCCTCTCCTTTCCTCTCTGAAATCAACCAATAAATATACATATATATATTTTAAATATTTTTTGTTGATTTCAGAGAAGAAAGGAGAGGGAGAGAGAGAAACATCAGTGATGAAAGAGAATCCTGCATGTCCCCTACTAGGACTTGAGCCTGCAACCTGGGCATGTGCCCTGACCAGGAATCGAACTGTGACCTTCTGGTTCATAGATCAATGCTCAACCACTGAGCACGCTGGCCGGGCTGTGTGAGTTTTTTGATGCGCACCTGCCCTTCTGTGGCAAGACTGAAGTGTTCTCAGCCTTAAACCCTTCCCTTTTCCACCTACTTCCCCTCTGGTCCCGCTCAGTCATTCTGTCCCTGCCCGGAGTTCTCAGAAGTGCATTGGGGTTCTGTTTTACTGTGCCCAGTAGGTCCCGTCTTTTCTTCCCAAGGCATGTCCTGCACACCCAGACTTGTGATAGGACATCCGCCCTCCCAAATCTGATGGTCTCACCCCGAGTTGCCCCTCCTTGTCTTTTCTTTTTTTTGCTAAGAAGCAGGAGTGTGTTCTGCTCGTCGCAGTGTGTTTCTGGCCTGGGCTCTCTGCCTCTTGGCCTTGAAATAGCATCAGAACCACAGGTGCTATCCAGCAGGGCTGTTTGATACCAGGCTTCTGTCCGACGGGGCTTGCTTGTTTCCGTGGAATGCAGTACTCAGCTAGAGGTTTCATGTTGCGGCGGAAACCGACAACATGCTTTAGTGCGGAGCCTGTAACGTCCTTAGGGTTTCCTTGAGGCTCTGAAGGCAGAAAAGAGAAAAGGTCAGGCTACAGCTCTCCATCTGTTCTGCTTAGCCACGCCTTCAGCTGCTACTAAAACAAAAGCGCCGTGTATCCTTCTCTGTGTGCACTGCTGTCTGGCATTTGCCTTCTTCAGGGGCAAGCTTTTGTAAACACAGGGCTCCTTAGGGATCAAGGACTGTTTGTTCTTCCTTCTCCTACTGCGTTGCACCAAAGCCACATATAAACTAACTAGAGGTTTGTTATTCAAGAAAAGGTACGCGTTTGCCAACAAGGGCATTGCCTGATCTCACTGCAGACCCACCAGTGACTGTACATGTGTGGAATTAAATGGATCGGCCTGATCCCTGCCCGTCTGCCTGTTTTTATCTTTAAACAACACTCCCCATCATACAGTTGCAGAAATGGCTGCTTTCAAGGGCTTCTGGTAATGTTCGAGACACTGACAGGGTCCCTTGGATCGTTCATCAAATGCTCTGTTAGTGGGGATCAGAAAGTCAGATTTAATGGCCTCCAAGATTTATCCCAAGAAAGGAAGTTTGACTGAGAAAGTACTGTAATCTTGGCTGTGAGGAAGGGATGTGTTACGGATGGACTCAGAGTTTTGCTGGGGAAGAGGCCTTGCCGTGTCATCCCAGGAGCTGTTCTGGCATCCGCTACAGAAGCCCCTATCAGCCCCTATTACAATGAAGGGTGATCCCGGGCATATACAAAAGGTGAAAAGTAAAAATGTCAGTCGCCTTCAAGAAATGGAACAATTGAGAGCCCTTCCAAACACTTTCTTTGTTGTCTTCAAATCAAATCGTGCTACTTTGGTGTTTGTTTGTTTTTTAATTATTTTTTATTGATGTCAGAGAGTAAGGGAGAGGGAGAGAAAGAATCTTTGATCGGCTGCCTTCTGCACACCCCACACTGGGGATCGAGCCCGTAACCCGGGCACGTGCCCTGACCGGGAATTGAACCGTGACCTTCCTGGTTCATAGTTTGATGCTCAACCACTGAGCCGTGCCGGCTGGGCCCTTGGTATTTTTTGAATAAAAATATAAAGCACTGTGGGGGACGGAAAAACCCTACAAATCTCAGTTGTTGAGATTGTACATGCAGAGTTACACACTCATTCACTCAGTATGCATATATTTAGCTCCTGCTGTTTGCCAGGGGCCAAATATCTCATAGAATTTCATAGAATTTAGAAAGAAAGGAAGAAACAACAAAGAACCGAACATAAAAATAAATAAATAAGATAATTAAAGTGCACAGTAGGTGTTAATTAAATAATTGTTAGCTGAGGGGTTAGAGATGATAAAATGCTATTAGGAGCACAAGACCTTGATGTGATAAAGGGAAACAGAGGAAGAAATGGGAAACAGGTGTCACTATAGTAACACGGCATCCGCAGAGCAAGGCGCTGCTCCCGAGGCGTGCTTTATTCATTTCATGTGCATTTATGGAGCCCCAGCCATAAAATGACCAACAAAAATAGGGGGAAAGCTCCTGTTACTGAGGAGTCCTTGATTAGTGGTATTTCTTGTTAAATATCAAGAACTTTCCTCTACCGGTGCCTCCATTTTGGGTCAGGGAGGATTGAAAATGGCAGGAAACCCCATGAAAAATGGGCACACGAAGTAAGTTCTGCATGTCCAAGAAGATAGGGGCCCGTCTTCCAGGAGTGAGGCCGCTCTGCAGAGGCAGGGTTGCAGATGGTGAGTGAGAGCTCCCACAGGAGATTCAGAGGAATCGGACCCTCTCAAAGCTGACGGTGTTAACCATAGCCAGTTTGGCTCAGTAGACAGAGCATCAGCCTGCGGACTGGGTTAAATTCGGGTCAAGGGCACGTACCTCGTTGCAGGCTCAATCCACAGCCATGGTCAGGATGCATGCAGGAGGCAACCCATCGATGTGTCTATCTCTCTCATCGATGTTTCTCTCTGTCTCGCCCACTGCCTTCCCCTCTCTCTAAAAGTCAATGGAAAAATATTCTCGGGTGAGGATTAACAACAACAAAAAATGCCAGCTCTGGAGCTAGGCTTTATGTGGACATGTTGTCACAACCACCTCGTAAGGAAGCCATCCCGGCTATTGGCAGAATGTTGTGAATGCTCATCGCTCCCTGCTCATGATTAAATGGTACAGATAACACAGAAGCCTGATTTGTCCTTTGCAGCCTATCAGAAACTTTTTACAACACGCCGCAGCCAATAGCGTTATGATGTGTTCATTTATTTCCTCAAAGCAGTGAAGAAGAAATGGCCCAAATTTCAGCGCTCGGATATTCCTCCGCTAGAAGAAATTGGTGGGGCGTGTTATCTGGTTTCAGTCTACATTGTTTTGCTTAAAGTCGCAGAACGTATCGGTGACATTAATTGAGGACTTACTATACCACAGCCAGCAGATGGTTAGGTGCATGCCCGCGTGGCCTTGTCTCGAGCCCTTGTCAGTGAGATCCATTGTGATTCAGCGTGTCAATCAGGAGAAGGCAGTCCATTCACAGCACAGACCCGAGGCATGAATGGAATTTTCCAAAACTCCATGCTCGGTAGCCTTCATGTGGAATGAAAAATTAATAACCCCCTGGAATCGTTCATTATAGGATTTGACCAAAGAAAAGGTAATTAAATCTCCAAGTGATGGACTTGCTGATTCGTCTGATTCAGAATGATTAAGATCAGCTGGTCAAGGGCATGGGACGGGCTCTCCCTCTCCCCCCAGAGGGGCATGCCACCCTGCATCAGTCTGTGGGCTTGCGCAGTTCAGGATGCCTTTAGGGAGATTTAAAGGGAAAGACCCCATCTGCCTGTGCACCCTCATATTTGTTCTGCTTGGAGCGCTGAGGGTGGGGTGCTTTGGGCGGGAATGTCCCTTCAGTGCACTGCCGCCTGGGCCCCCAGCCTCACAGGTGCCGCAGGTCCCCCAGAGCTTTCAATAACTCCTTCTCTCCTTTCAGTTCTCACTCACCATGTCGCCTTTGAATGCTTTTCTGTGCCTTTTTAAAGCCTAAAATATAACCAAAGCAAGTTGAGAACTGTACGACCACAGTGTCTAGGATTCTAAATACAAAAAAAAAAAAAAAAAAGAAAGAGAGAGAGAGAGAAAAGAAAGCAAGTAAGAAAAGGAAATAGCAGAATGTCAAGGGTGAGATTGTTGAAAAGAATCACCATTACATCATGATTTCCTTCTTCCAGAATCTTCCCTGTCTGTGCCAAGGGTTTTTGTAAAGACTTGAACAATCTATCTCTCTTTTATTCTATAAATCTGACAAGACGGTTCATTCTGAAGGGCGGGGCGGGCCTTTGTGTGTTGGCTTGCGGAGGAAGAGGGAAAGGCATTCTTGTGGGGAGGCTGCTGTCACTGCTGTCTGGGGCAACTCAAAGAAGAGGAAATAACCCAGAAAGGGATGGTGTGGCTCAGGACAGCTCACTTCTCCTTGGTGGTCTCCAGTGTCCTCTGTAGATGAAACCAATAATGCTTGCCTTCCCCAGGCTGTTCGGAGTCTCTGAATACTGTTAGTGAAATCTGTGCAAACCATAAAGAACTGGTACAACACTACCAGTTCACGATCAAATGTTTATATATACATTGAGTGGCCAGGTTATTATGATCTCTGAATGCATAATAATCTGGCCACTCAGTGTATATCCTATATAATAAAAGCCTAATATGCAAATTGTCCCCTCAACCAGGAGTTCGACCAGCAGGCAGGCTGGCCAACCACCCATATCCCCTCCCCCTGGCCAGGCTGGCCAGACCCTACCCATACATGAATTCATGCACCGGGCCTCTAATATAGATATAGATATATAGATATAGATATATAGATATAGATACAGATACACACACACACACACACACACACTCTCTGAGTGGCCAGATTATTATGCATTCAGAGATCATCATAATCTGGCCACTCAGTGTATATGTTATATAACATTTATATTTATAACAATATTATATGTATATATAATAACTATATATGTAAATATCCTATCTAATAAAAGAGTAATATGCAAATTGACCATCACTCCAAGACACAAGATGGCTTCCCCCATGTGGACACAAGATGGCTGCCACAAGATAGCCTGCAGGAGAAGGCAATTGTGGGCAATCCGGCCAGCAGGGGAGGGCAGTTAGGGGTGACCGGGCTGGCAGTGGAGGTCAGCTGGGAGGGACCAGGCCTGCAGGGGAGGGCAGTTGCGGGGGACCCAGGCTTGCAGGGGAGGGCAGTTGGGAGGACCAGGCCTGCAGGGGAGGGCAGTTGGGGAGAGACCAGGCCAGAAGGGGAGGGCAGTTGGGGGGAACCCAGGCCTGCAGGGGAAGACAGTCCCAGGCTTGCAGAGGAGGGAAGTTGGGGGGACCAGGCCTGCAAGAGAGAGCAGTTGAGGGTGATCAGGCCTCCAGGGGAGGGCAGTTAGGGGTGACTGGGCCAGCAGAGGAGGGCAGTTGGGGGGGACCAGGCTAGCAAGGGAGGGCAGTTAGGGGTTACTGGGCCAGCAGGGGAAGGCACTTGGGGGCGACCAGGCATGCAGGGGAGGACAGTTAGGGGCAATCGGGCCAGCAGCAGAGCAGTTAGGTGTCTATCAGGCTGTCAGGGCAGTGGTTAAGGGGTGATCAGGCTGGCAGGCAGAAGTGGTTAGGGGCAGTCAGGCAGGCAGGAAAGTGAGTGGTTGGGAGCCAGCAGTCCTGGATTGTGAGAGGGATGTCCGACTGCCCGTTTAGGCCCGAATGGGCAGTTGGACATCCCTTAAGGGGTCCCATATTGGAGAGGGTGCAGGCTGGGCTGAGGGACACACCCTCCTCCCCGTGCATGAATTTCATGCACCAGGCCTCTAGTAGTATATATAAATATATAACAACAATCACAATATGGTATGGGAAGAGGGAAAGGCTGATAGGGAAACACTGAATTATTATCCCGAGAAACTTCCAGCTTTGCAAGAAACAAGCTTTAGGAATTACAAGGGCAGAGAGATTTAATCAGGAGCCCCTACAAAAGCAATCACGATCAAATGAAGTGTAATTATGGTGATTAGTTCGTGAACTGTAATGCCATGTTCCTAATTTCAAGTATTATGAAGGCCTGCATAGTGAATCAATCTGTCATTGCAAAGGTAATAAAGTGCCCATGTCTGATGGGATATATTCTGTTGGATGGAAAATTTGTCATTCTTTTCATCAGAAGCTGCATTAGGGTCACCAGTTTTTAATTTAATTAAAATTAAATTAAGGAATTCTATAAATCTAGCCATCCATCTATCTATCTATACCTCTCTTTATTTATATATACTTGAAACAATAGATTTTACATAACTGGTTATGTGACTCCTGTTCCAATTTCTCCTTAAAGGTTATTTGCTCCAAGAAGCCCTCCCTACCCCCAAAGGAAGTCAGGTTCTCTGGTTATAAAGACCCGGATTGAGCCAGAGTCTTCCTCTACAGTGTGTCTCAATCTGTCGTTCTACTTGTATTTTTGTGACTCTCTGTTTAGTGCTTGTGCCCCACCGTCTAGACTACAAGACAGGAGGGCAGAGGGTGTGACTGTGCAAACAGATGCCGGTTAGGATAAACCCACCCACCCTCCCCGCTGTGGCCTGGGAGGTACTAGGTACTTTGGCCTCTGCTTTCCACGTCATTCTTCTTTTTGTTCCTCAAAATCCCCGGCATGTTTCCACTTGTGGCCTGTTCTACTTGTTGTTTTCTCTGCCAGGACCTCACTTCCTCTGGATTGTGCCTGGCTGTCTTTCATGCAAAATGTCATCCAAATGCCACTGCCTCAGCAAGGCTTGCTCTGATCTAACCATCAAAATTGGAATTCCCCACCCCAGGCACCCTTCATCTCCTTGCGCTCTTTCATTTCCTCTAGTGCACTTGTCACCGCATGAGCTATCTTTCCTGTGTACGTATCTACCTTCTTATGTATGCATTTGTGCATTTATGACCTGTGTTCCTTCTAAGCTGTAGGGCAAGCATGTCACACTCGTGGCCCGCAGGCCACATGCCTCGTTTATTTGGCCTGTGTTAGCCTTTGAGTTTGACATGCTTGCTGTAGGGTTATCTGAACGCAGAGCTCTGTCTTATTGATTTGTTTACTTCTTATCATCGGGGACTGAACTGATGCTTGGTGGTAGCAGGCATCCAATAAATACCTGTTATGTGAACAGATGTTCTAAGGTATATTTTGGGTGAATGGAACAATCAATAAATGAATTGTATTATAATAAGTTTATTCAGATAATTTTTTAAAAACATATATCTCTATTGATTTCAGAGAGGAAGGGAGAGGGAGAGAGAGAAACATCAATGATGAGAGAGAATCATCGATTGGATGCTTCCTATTCAGGTAATTTTTAAAAAAAATTGCAACCCAGGGTTTGGCCTGGCATAAAATTCAGGCTGTGCTAGAAACCAGTTTTCCTGTGGACGTTCACGTGTAAAAGACTTCTCAGGTACATGTGATCTCCACTCTGAGGTCGGTTAAAGGTACTGATGCCACTGGACCCAGGGGTTCACCAACTGCTTTTGGTTCCTGGCCCTGCATGAGGTTGATATGGCTCCTAACTGGGATCTGTTGTCCGAGTTGTGTCCTTGAGAAGAGTCGAAGCTAAGCCGTCATCCATAGGACTCTCCTCACCTGGTTTATGTGTGAGGAGAAATAAAAATTGAAATCAGAGCCTTTGGGGCCACATAAAACTTACAACTTCATGCAACTTGGGTTTCCTGGTCCTAGGTATTCACTAATTGACATGAGAAAACAATTGTCTCTATTTGCTACCAGTCTTAGTATCATTTGCGTTTTTAAATTGGAAGGCCTGCCAAGGGCGATCGATACTTAACCCAAAAAGTTGAGACTGCAACTAGATCCCTAAGATCCCTTCAACTCTAACCGCCCACAGTTATTAAAAGAGTGGAATGTCCAGGATGGTTGAATTTGAGCCACGGGTATATTTCTTTTCTAGGAAGAAAAATTTATCATTTTTGGAACTATGCAGTGTGATAAGCCATCTGTTTTTATCTGTAAACATGAATGCTATTGATCCTTCCAACGTAACGGGGGATTACGCTGACCTGCCCTTAGCATCACGTTGAAAACTTCTCACTGGTAGCAGATTTCTCTCTCTCTCTCTCTGATGAAACATTTGACAAATTTGTTCTTTCTAGATAGAATTTTAGTATCTTTCAGTGAAAATGAATTAGCATTTGAAAAAGAATCTTGAAAGAAAACCCATCTTTATTAATTAACTAGAGGCCAGGAGCACGAAATTCGTGCACGGGGGTAGGGAGGGTCCCCCTCCCCCCCCAGTCCAGCCTGCACCCTCTCCAATCTGGGACCCCTTGAGGGATGTCCGACTGCCCATTTAGGCCCGATCCAGGTAGGATAGGGCCTAAATGGGCAGTCGGACATCCCGCTCACAATCCAGGACTGCTGGGTCCCAACTGCTTGCCTGCCTGCCTTCCTGATTGCCCCTAACCGCTTCTGCCTGCCAGCCTGATTGATGTGTAACTGCTCTCCTGCCAGCCTGTTTGCCCCTAATTGCCCTCCCCTGCTGGCCTGGTCCCCTACAACTGCCCTCCCTTGCAGGCCTGGTCCCTCCCAACTGCCCTCCCCTGCTGGCCATCTTGTGGCAGCCATCTTGTGTCCACATGGGGGCAGCCATCTTTGACCATATGGGGGAAGCCATCTTGTGTGTTGGAGTGTCGGTCAGTTTGCATATTATTCTTTTATTGGATAGGAGGATTAGATAGGGTAGAGGCCTGGTACACGGGTGGGGGCCGGCTGGTTTGCCCTGAAGGGTGTCCCGGATTAGGGTGGGGGTTCCCTTAGGGTGTGGGGTGGCCTGGGTGAGGGGCCTGTGGTGGTTTGCAGGCCGGCCACACCCCCCGGCCACCCAAGTGGAGGCCCTGGTATCTGGGATTTATTTATCTTGTATAATTGAAACTTTGTAGCCTTGAGTGGAGCCAAGCCTCCTGCTCACTCTGTGGCTGCAGCCGTTTTTGTTGGGATTTATTTATCTTCTATAATTGAAACTTTGTAGCCTTAAGCGGAGGTCAAGGCAGGCCAGGGCAGGCGGAATGCTTGGCTTCCTCCATTGCCGGGGATAACCAAGCCTCCTGCTCTCTCTGTGGCCACAGCCATCTTTGTTCGGGTTAATTTGCATACTTGCTCCTGATTGGCTAGTGGACGTGGCTTGTGGGTGTAGCGGAAGTATGGTCAATTTGTATATTACTCTTTTATTAGATAGGATTTTGAGTTAAAGGCTGATTGTTGGCTTGATTAGTTCTTTTATATAGTCTAGAATTATTTGGGACTAATTTTCCATTTTTCCTTTTCCTGTCTGAAGATCAAAACTTTTAAGTCAAATGCAACATAATTTGCCATAGAAAGATGAAGTGATGGTGGTCATCCAAATTAGACAGCATTCTATTTTATGGGGGCCACAGAGAGTTGTTCCTGGGAACACATGTGAGCGTCCTCTGAGAATGACACTGGCAAAAAGCTGCACACAGTGAGTGCGGGGCTGTGCGGTGCGGTGAATGCGGATGTGCTGAGAGGATGTGGGAACATCTGAAGCTGAACTTAAGGCTTCCTGGGAGTTACCCCAGAGAGGCAGTGTGCGGTGGGTGTACGTGCAGTTCCGCCCTCTGAAATCTCATCCCTTGTGCTTGCTCTCCTGGGAGAAGCCCATGGAAAGCAGCTGGCTGGGTCGGGAAGCACGTCCTGAGAGGAGCAGCAGGCTGTGGGATGTACTCTGTCTGCAGCAGATGGCTGATCTAGCACCATGATCTCCTTTACCAATGCATTCCGACAAACTGCGGGGCTTCCTCAATCTCCGTACCTGAGGAGTCATTCTTGAGACCAGCGGGCATTTCTTGTTTAAATTTCCTTTCACCCAGTAACAGTGATTTTCTTCTTTTTTTATGTTAATCCTCACCTGAGGATATTTTTTCATTGATTTTTTTTTAGAGAGAGTGGAAGGGAGGAGTAGAGACAGAGAGAGACATCGATGTGAAAGAGACACATGGGTTGGTTGCCTCCTGCACTCACCCCGACTTGGGGGTGGTGGTGGGGCCTGAGCCTGCAACCGAGGTACATGCCCTTGACTGGAATAGAACCCGCCACCCTTCAGTCTGCAGACTGACAGTCTAACCACTGAGCAAACCCGGCTAGGGCACAATGGTTTTCCATTTGTTATGTTTGGCTCGTAATAAGGGGATGAGTTTGTGAGTCCCAGCTGAGACTGGCAGTGTTTCCATCTTAAATGAATGTTGGAGTTCTGTTTAAATGCAGCCTTGTTCCTGAGAGAGAGCCCCTCTGGCCATCCCAGCAAAGTCTCCCTCGTCATAGGTCCTAGGCTGTGCTGACTTCACTGCGTGTGTCCTGTCTGGGCAGCTCTCCGGCCTTCGTGAGGTGACATTTGATCTCATTTTACTCACCCGAGATGTCCATCAATTCACGGGACCCTGTTAGGAGTAATTGAGCATGGAGGCACATTTGTTTTCTGGCTTCTAATGGATCGTTTCTGTTCCCAGTTCCTCAATCTCAGGTTCTTTTCCTCACCTGACAATCATCTCATAAGCGGCTCTTGTCAAGGTGTAAATGACTGATACCATGGTCATTTAAATATGTAAATTGCACAAGCATACATTTATAAGTCAATTATGACTCAGGGTCCTGGAATTTATCACTTTTTACAAAGTTAAAACAATGCTTTCTTTATCTTTTGTTTAATTTTATATATTTTTATTCTCCTGTTCCCTCCCGGCCCTCACCACCCCATTGTCTGTATCCATGGGTTATGCATATATGCATTCATGTTCAGTAGTTGATCTCTTCCCACCCACCCTCCTCTCCCCTGCCTTCCCTTTGAGGTTCAGCAATCTACTTTCTTTCTTTAATTTCTGGACATACCTCTTTGCTTTGCATTTCTCCCAGCTCTTTGGGGCCTCGACTTTTGCTATATTAATCCCCAACCATGGCTCTGCTGAGGGCTTCCTGACTGCACAGCAGGCCGGGATGTGAATGTACATAGAAGACTCTGCTGGGCGGGTGAGGCAGCTGCAGGGCTATGTGGTTATACCCACTGGCGCGTTGAGCCATTTACTCTGCAGAGAAGGCAGTCAAGTAATGGCAGCCGATTGAGGCAGGCACCTCCCGGGATATTGACACTTCGTCATTATTCTCTGCGGGTTAAAAGAAGAGAGAAAATGTAGGAGACTCAGACACCTGAAACCATACCTTCAATTTAGTTTAATATCTATCTGTGTCTTAGTTCAGATTCCCCCAGAAGCTGACCCTGAGAGAGGATTTAAAGGGCAAATAGTTGATCTGGGCTAGGCTGAGGGTGGGGGGCAGAGACACAGGGAAGAGAAGGCAGCAAATAGAAGGCTAAGCCAGCTGCCACCAGGGGTGATTGGTATTTGATCCCAAAAGCTAAGTCTAGGGCATAGTGTAGAATACAAGACGTGGCATTAACCCAGCTGAAGAGCAAGCAGCTGGGGGATTTATACATGGACTCTTGAGTCATTGATTATGGGTGTCTCATGGGATGTAGTGTCCTGACACTGCTGGCCAGCAGCGCCTATGGACTCAGAGAGGCCAGCACTCACATTCAGAACTCATCCAGACCAAGGAATCAGTGGGCTCGATGGGCATGGGGGAAGCGTTGGCAGGGAACTTCCATTTTAATATTGGAAGAAATCATAGCGTTGTGAAGTGAGATTTGGCTGATCTAGCCAAGGAAAAGAATTTCCAAGGAGAGATTTATCGCAGTGCCCAAATTTAGGCTGTAAGGCAAGGGTGGGAAACCTCTTTTCTGCCAAGGGCCATTTGGATATTTATAACATCATTTGCGGGCTACACAAAATGATCAACTTAAAAATTAGTGTGCTGTTTGGTCAAACATTTCATTAACTCACCCCTAATGCCTTGGCAGGGCCTTGTAGGGCCCACGGGCCAGACCTTCCCCACCCCTGTAAGGGGATAGTGTGAGTGTAACTGCTGTTCTTCAGTGAGGATATTGAGGTGGTAGAGATGAACGTGGCCTGAGGTCATATCCTTGAGAAAAGAAAGGCATCACTGACAATAGGAAGAAGTCTGAAGCCACAAAGATATGAGAGGCTGACCATTACTCCCGAGCATCGTGGGGGCGTGGCACCTTCCTGGGTGTCCTACCTGCTCTGCGGAGGCAGCTCAGAGGCAGCTGGACTCCAGAGGGTGACTGGAAGGGTAGCCAGCCTGGTAATTTGCAAAGGACATTTCCTCTTTGATTAAGTTTACAACTTCATTCTAATCAGAGACATATTTTTCCCTGAAAGAGCCCCATGATTAGATCAATGTAACACCTTGACTTTGTAAACAGTGGGTTGAGAAATTTCCGAGTCCTCGCATAACTCACTTAAACACTGTCTCACCCGTTTTGGGTTCCAGACTTAATGTTAAATATTGAAAGCATGCTGGTTAGTCGTCTTGTTCCCAGACTCTGAAGGTATATTTTGTTGGGGAATTGAAGCTATCTGTGTAAGGTAGATGAATATCTTTATACTAGGAGCCCTGCACACGAATCCATGTGCCAGTAGCTCTCTGCGGGGCCTGGCCGCTCCTCGCCCGCTGCCCAGAGGCCCATCTGCAGCCAGGCGTGGAACGCTTGCCACGTCACTGCAGCGATAAAGCAAGAGTTCCACCAGGCCACTCACACTGCCTGCTCTCAGAGGCTGCCCCCCGGGACTGGGGGACTCTGGCGGGGCTGAGAGGACTGGGCACTGCCATCTTTGTGACGGAGTGATGGTTACTTTGCATATTACCCTTTTATTAGATAGGATTATCAATCCAATGGAGATGTAAATCAATTTATTTTTCTTACCTTGTGTTGGATCCAGAGAATTTAATTATCATTTATTTAGCACTCAGTTTTTTTAGGTTTTGACAGAAGGAAGAAGGTGCAAGTAAAAAAAAAAAATGGATGAGAGTCACAATTCAAACTTCAGAAAATGTTAAAGTCATTCATTTAAAAATATTTACTGTGAAAATCCTACGTCAGGTACTGGGCTACATTCTTAGGATGCCATGTGAACAAGAAGGACATGAGCCTTGAGCTGGTGGGGAATAGAAATGAGTCAGAAAGAAATTGTCCAACAGTGAGATACACATGGGAACTCCGAGTTTTCTCTCCTTGCTGTTAGCCAGCCCGCAGCTGGATTGGATGGGGATTTTAGTGTTCTCACCCTGCAAGAAAAGAAAGAAAGAAAAAAGAAAAATATTCTTCTGAAGGCTTGGGTCGGGGGTCTGGGGTGGGCCAGAAGAGGTCAATGGGGGGGTGAGAGGGGGAAGGGAAGGGGGCATATGTAATACTTTCAACAATAAAGATTTAGAAAAAATTTTAAATGTATTGAAAATAAGAAAAAGAAAAATACTCTTCAGTAGCAATAGAATGCTAACTGAACTTGTTACTGGGAACGGCATTTAAAAAGCTCAAGCTTGCGTATCAGTTCATCTTTGACACTGGATTCTGTTTGCTCAGGTGGCCAGAAGCATTCTGGGAGGCCAGGTCTCTGGGTGTGTTCCAGTGATTGCAACTCTGCATGTTCAGTGGGGCAGGATTAAGAGGGGATACCGTGGACATAGATTTTTTAAAGGTAAATACGCTAGAGGGATGTGGGGAGATTTTCCTAGTGTTTATCCTTGGATCTCTGGGGGGGTCTACATTGTCTCCCTATCTGGAGTCAGGCCGGCAGGTCTGCTGAGCTTGTAGGGCAGGTCCTTCAAGAATCTGCTTGCATGAGAGTCTCCTAGTGATCACTTCTTTCAAGGAAGGAGGGTCAGGCACAACCAGATGGCTGGAGGGGCAGGGCCTAGTGACGTTAGTGCTGAGTGATGAATATGTAACTGGATTTTCAGTAGAATCCAGCTCAGCCACCAAGGAAGGACTGTTGTCTTCATCATAAGGAGAAAAACATTTAAACTAAAAACTGGTGCCCTGACCAGTTCTCTGGTTAGCGCATCAGCCCGTGAACCAAAGGGTCTTGGGTTCAATTCCTGGTCAAGGTTATATACCTTGGTTGCAGGCTCAATCTCTGGCCTGGTGGGGCGTGTGCAGGAGGCAACCAATCTATGTGTCTCTCTCACATCAATGTTTCTCTCTCTCCCTCCCTCTCTTCCTCCCTCCACTCTCTCTAAAAAAGTCAATGGAAAAAAGTATCCTCAAGTGAGGATAAAAATAACGTAAAATAAAAACTGGCACTGCTTTTCCTTCAAACATATGTAAGTTAGGGGAAGCCCATATTGCCATATCAGAATATCAAGAGGAAAGGCAAAGATATTCCCTTGGACCACTGTCCAGCTTGGGCACCGAGCGATTCAGTGCACGGAGGAGGTGTTGGGTAGGAGGTGATGGAAGTGGCAGCCGCCTCCAGGGGAACTCCGAAACCCATGGAGGACGATGGAAGACGTTTGTTAGCACTAAACAGCTTGCAGTCGTGGCAGGGCGTGGCGAGTGCGCAGGCACACCAGTTGGTAGCGTCCAGTGGATGGCAGTAGCCGTGGTACCTGGCAGATACCATCGGCAGTGCGGGTCCCTGGATGCTGATGGAACGTTGATAGGTGCGTGGGGATCCCTTGCTGGCTGGCTTTACAGGCAATGGAGTTCCTTGTACGAGCAGGAAGAAGCAAGAGCCAGTAAAGTCTGTATTGGAAGCCAATTCCCATCTGTGCTCTCAGGGGCGGACTTACAGGAAACTCCAGGCAATTTTCCTCCTCCCACACCTCCTCTTTTGAAATTATGACTGGATTCTGGCGTTCCTATTTTTGTTACACAGGGAACTTTTGCTTGCTGCTGTAGTCCCACAGATACAGGACAGAGTTTTTCCTTTTGTCCCTGTGTGCCATTTCCAATGAGTGACGCCTATTTTGAAAGAACCCTTTGTCGCCGATAGCCCCATTTTTCGTGTGTCCCAGGGAGGTGTCACGGCTTTGACGGGTAGAAAGCGATGGTGATTGTCAAGCCCCTTCAAAGTCTTAGGTAAATTACCAGCAGATCTGCTCTTATCTCCCTGTCATGATGGGCATCGTATTCTTGGGAAGACATCTGACACCGCAGGGGAGATGTGCGGGGTCTTCCCGCGGCTGCGCTCTCCTCGCCAGGCGCTTTGGTCCTGCAGCCTCCCACCTCCTTCCTCCTCTCCAGGGCTCCCGATTAAAGTTGCTGTTTTCTGCCACCTCTTTCCCCACTATGTAGTGTTTGAGTCCCTGCCCCGACCATTGGGGGGTCCAGATAGAAGTTGCTCTTTCAACTGTGATTTGGGAAATTTCTCTTTCACCCCTTGATTGTACCTAAACCAGTTGGGAGAGATGTGACATAAATGGCGAAGCATTTTAGCCATCTCCACTAGAAAGCGAAAATGAGCACATCTGGCTGTTGAATTTTTGAGGGACAGGACGATTGTTGGCCCATAGGGGTGAGTGTAGGGAAGCGTTAAAATGGAGGCACAGCTGAATCCCCTTGGCTGGCAGCTGCTCTAAATCCTTGCAGGTAAAAGACGTACAAAATAGGAATTCTTAGGACAGCATGGGGGATTTAGAAAATTTCTAGAAAAAAAAAAAGCTCTTTCAAAAAGAGCTTTCAAAAGCACTGGGACTGAGTCTGATAATCTTTTCTTTTTAAAAATACGTTTTTACTAGAGGCCCGGTGCACGAATTCGTGCAAGGATGGGGTCCCTTGGCCTGCCAGCAATCAGGACGTTTGGGACATCTTGCCCAGTCCCGATTGGGGCAGATCGGGGCCGGCCAGGGGGAAGGGCCTTGGGAGGTCGGCTGTGGGAGCACACTGACCACCAGGGGGCAGCTCCTGCATTGAACGTCCAACCCAGGTGGTCAGTGTGCATTATAGCATCTGGTCAGCGGGCGTTCCAGTCGTTCTGGTCATAAAGGTAGCTTAGGCTTTTATATATATAGATTGATTTCAGAGAGAGGAAGTGAGAGGGGGAGAGAGAGAGAGAAACATCAATGATGAGAGAGATTCACTGATCGGCTGCCTCCTGCATGCTCCCTACTTGGGATTGAGCCTGCCCACCCTCCCCCTCCCCGCAGCATGTGCCCTGACCACGAATCAAACCATGACCTCCTGCTGAGTGGCTGATATTAGACATTCACATCGCTCTTCTCCACATTCATTATCTGGGATTTGAATAGATGCATATAATCCCAACCTGCTGTGCTCTTCACTTGCTAATCTATCCCAACACCAGTGGAATATTCATGACCGTGGAGCCATAACACTTTCCATAACCTCTGTTATTTGCTCTCTGACAAAATTAAGCACAGTCTGCATTTAATTACTCAGCACTGGACTTCAGCAGGAAAGAATTCAATTTTGTAAAATAACAAAGTTTGGGGTAATTGCATGCATAGTCAATGCATATTTTGTCCATTCAGTGGTGATCTTGAGGGCTGGTTATTATTCCTTCCCCGGCGAAAGGAATGTTACACTCTTAAGGTCAATGTCCTCACTGCCTTAATGAACAGCAAGAAAAAAATGAGTGGAACCTCAGACATTTCTGTTTTGGTTTTAGGTCCTTTTTTTTTGCATTTAGCATTGCGGCCGCAAAATTTTGAGGTCTTGGCAGGTTTTTCTCTGGATATTTTTCTTGAACCCCTTGTCCAGATGAAATTTGTATGCTGGTAAAAGGTGGCGTATTTGCTTTTGGTCAGAAACAATCATTATATAACTGTCTTACTGTCCAGGGCGGAGAACGAAAGAAAAGTCCAGATGACAAGGGAAAGTTCCTCCTCACACTAAATACACAGCTACATAATAGATAACCCTTAGCCCAGGGACAACGTGACTCCTGAGAGGCATTCATTGATAAGGAACTTGGCTTCAGGCTCTCAGATGTTGGCGTGACCCACGTGGTCCATTTTTCTTCCAAACGAAGATGTTAGTTTTAGCTGTCGCCCTCCAGGTCCAATACGCTGCCATTAATCCAAGGATCTTCTGTTCATTTTTTCACCATTCTTCCTTCCCTCTGTCTCTGCTCTTAAAAACACTATGCACAGCCTGTCTGGTGTGGCTCGGTGGTTGAGTGAAGACCTCTGAGTCAGGAGGCCCCGGTTCGATTCCTGGTCAGGGCACATGCCAGGTGGCAGGCTGCAGATCAGTGATCCTCTCTCATCATTGATGTTTCTGTCTCTCACTCCCTCTCCCTTCCTCTCTGCAATCAATAAAAATATATTTAAAAAGAACATAGTATGCTCACACAGGAAACAGGAAGTCGGGAAAGCAGACGCCCTTTCAGTGTGGCTCATGCTGGGCCTCCTTTGAAGGCAGGCCCACTCCCAGGCTTTCAGCCGAGGAATGTTATAAGACCTAAAGTGTGTGACCCCCTGGGAAGGAGGACGGAGGAGGAGCAGTAAGGGGTGCCCATGGGACTGAGGGAGAGCTGGTTCTGGCTCTCTCCTGACTTCCCAGGCTTGATATTTGGGGCAGAGGGGTCAGCAAAAATACCTAAGTCAATCCTACTGAATAGAGGAAACAGGAGGGCCAGCCTCTCCTCCCCTGTGTCTCCATCTGCCCCTCCCCCTTTAGTTCTGTGTCTTCTGTTTATATGGCTCACAGGAAGTGTTCCGTTTGAAGAAAGTGCTCTGTATCTCAAGAAGATTGGAAACTACTGGAGAGGCCTAAAGGACTTCCTTTTATAGAGTTTTAGTGGCACCTGTATGTCAGAAATGGTAGATGACATACTCGGAGTCACAGAGCTAAGAGGAAGGCAGGTCTTATATCCCTATGCCAATTGCACACTTACCCACCTACAAAAGCTATAGTCCTGCCCCTGCTGGTTTGGCGTACAGGATAGAGCATCAGCCTGCGGACTGAAGGGTCCTGGGTTCCATTCTGGTCAGGGCACATGCCCCGGTTGTGGGCTCCATCCCCAGTAGGGGGCTTGCAGGAGGCAGCTGATCAATGATTCTCATCATTGAAGTTTCTCTCTCTCCCTTTCCCTTCCTCTCTGAAATCAATAAAAAAATATATTCAAAACAAAACAAAAGCTATAGTCATTATTGACGACGGCCCAAACCAGCCATATTCACAATCAGAAGGCAGACACTTGCTTTTATGGCTTGTTACTTCTGCTTAGAGAGTATGCAGCTTGTCAAAAATTTGCCGTGGATAACATCAAACTTGGGTATCCTCAGCTGTTGGCTAGTTGTCTAGTTTCAAGGTTTATTGATTCACATTCTTGTGAAATTAGATCCAGCTTCCACCCTTGTCCACCGCCAGCCTCCTCTAACTGCTAACCCTGTTCAAGAAGGGAGGAATCTGTGCTAGCAGCTGGCTGCATTCTCCGCCTGTTCCCTCCTTCCACAGTGGGAGGCAAGACACACAACACACAGGGATGCTCAGGAATAACTCCAGCCCCTCAGAGAAGGCAATTCAGCACTGCCCCGACACAAACCCTGCCCGTCCACCTGCATGCTTTAAGCGAACCCTGGCAACACCAGCATCCTTCAGACGTGCAGCTGCAAGGCAGCTCTGACTCGCAAGCCTAAAAGGTCCTCGGGTAAGAAAATCAATTCAAACCCAAAGTGACACTTCAGTTTTATGAAGTCAGCATTGTCTGGCCTGCATTATTTAATAGGGCGTATCTCGTATCTCGTGTGACCTCCGAAGAGTTAACGCTCAGGGACAGCAGGGCGGAGTGCTCTCCGTTAGGATTTCCACTGTAACGATTGGAAGCACAGGATTCATTATTCTGCTGAAGGTAGGCTCTGAGATGGTTTTCATTTCAGCTCCTCCATCAGAAGGGAGCGTGCCTCAGAAGATTTCATTGACCTCATTTCAGCCTCGGGACCCATCTGTTTAAACATTTAGAATTAACACCCAATGGGATCAACACTCTCCTGGGGGGAGGGGGGGGTTCTGACCCACCCTCGTTTCCAGTAGAAAGGGCATCTTGAGGTATGCAAGGTGGACCTCGGCCCAGAGACGACAGGCGGAAAGCCTGGGGGAAAAAGAGATCGGCCTCAAAGACTTCCTGTTGAGACTGACACATGAAGGACCTGCAGCACACACAGGAAACAGGTGTGAGGAGCTGCCATTCCACATGCACACTCTCGGAAACTGAAGGCCACGGTAGTCACTGGAAAAATTCCAAATTCCAGGGCAGTGTTGGGGTTCAAATTGTGTCTGCCAAGTTCATGGGTTACTTTTCTTTTTTCTCTTAAAAATTAAATTTTTTTTTCTTTAATCCTCATCCGTGGATGTTTTTCCATTGATTTTCAGGGAGAGCGGAAGAGAGAGGGAAAGACAGAGAGAAACATCGATGTGAGAGAAACACATCAACTGGTTGCCTCCTGCATGCTCCCTGACCAGGGCCTGGATGGGGGAGCAGCCTGCAACCAAGGTACGTGCCCTTGGCCGGAATCGAACCAGGGACCCTTGGGTCTGTAAGCCAGCGCTCTATCCACTGCGCCAAACCAGCCAGGGCTCATGGATTACTTTTCTACTAAAAGTGTATTAAATGATTGATCGGTTTATCCAAATATGTCATTTATCCTGATGTAGGAGAAACGGTGCCATTTCCCAAACTTGTAACGGGCTTATAATAGGAAACAACACTTCTGCACAGAAATTTATAAAGCTTGAGTTGGAACGTCCAAGAACAAGTTAGGCCAGGGTTTGACAAACCGTGGTGACCTACAGACCAAATCCAGCCCGCCTCTTGTTTTTGTAAATAAAGTTTTATTGGGACACACATGCCCCATCATTTTCAGTGTTCCATCTCTGCTTTCACACTGTAGGGCCAGAGGTCAGTGGTTGCCACGGAGACCATCAGGCCTGAGGAACCCAAAAGATGTACTTTTCAGCTCTTTCCATAAAATGCCCGCTAATTCCTGATTAGACGAGAGTGTAAATAATCCGTGAGAGGCGGTCTCTGCAGAAGCCCCCTGCGAGAACAGGGTATTTATCAGGTCAGAAAATCGGAGGCAGCTGCCCTGAAATCTAACCAAGACTACACTGCCAAACACAACTATTTGACAATTCATGACTTTAGCTGAAGAATAACTACTCCAGATCACATAACAGAACTGGAACGGAACGCAGGCCTTCTGACATCTACTAGCTGATCTTACCACCAACTCCCTTGCTTCCCCAAATCGTAATTAGGCCTGGGCCAAGCACTTACAATGGAAAAAGAAAGAAAGAAAAACACCCCGCTACATCACAGCCCATTTCTCGAAAACCTGCAGGCTAATTTTATAGATTTAATTGGATTGGCATGGGCAAGATTTGTCTTCCTAAGAGAACGCGTTCATTAGGCTGTAAGGACGACCCCAGGCGAGAGGCAGCCTGTGACAAATTACAGAAATAACAAGGCCCAGCAAGCGCACCTGGCCGTGCCACCTGGGGCTGTGACTTCATTACCCCCATAAACCAAGCCAAGGTCAGGCTCAGTCAGACTTCGATTAAGAGGCCCCCAAGGAGAGCCCAGGTGCAAAAGGAACTGGGGTGGATGCAGCGAGATACGCGAGCAGGTCCCTTTCCTGTCCGGACGCGGGCCTTGTTGGGACAGCTCCATGATGAGGTTTAGGGAGCCGGCTGCAGGGACACGGGGCAGCGGGCCAGCGGCCAGAAAACCTGCCTTCCATTTGTCTCCGGCCTTGGTCAGGATGGGAGCCGGGGAGGGTTTTCATCAGCTGCCTGCGAACGTAACCCCGCACATTTGCTCAGGTGCATGCGGCGGTTCCCCTCTGAACAGGCAGAGCGAGCCTGCGCCTTGGTTTGCTGCTAAGTGGCGGCGCTCTCTGAGCTGGTGCCAGTTGCGTGAGAGTGAAGCCAGAGTTGGTGAGCCTGGAGAGCGGCCTGGGAAGCCAGGTGACCCGGCCCCGCTCCAGGTCCCCCAGTTAGATCTGCTTTGCCAAGTGGCTCTGCAGGTTCACATCGTCTTCCTCAGAGCTGACCACGCAACAGGATTGCTGCTCGCAGCACGCCGCGTGCAACACCGCTTCGCTAAATGCTCTGCGGGAGATTTGAGGCAGGGCTGCACAGAGTAGTCGGCGCCAGGCTTTGGGACTGAGCGCTGTGGAAGGTGGTCTCCAGGGTTTCTTGAGAGACAGTGGGTTCCTGCAGCCATGGCGGATGCTGCGTAAAATGTTCTGTCATCTTTAGGGTGTACGTATACGCTGGCAAAGCCCGAGTTTCCCATGGTGTCCAGAACTTACAGTGGGCGCTTGGAATGAATGGGGAAACTTCTCGACTGACAAACAGGATCCAAATACTGGATTTGAATATACCATGATCTTACTATGCCCCATAAATCATTCACAGAGCCCCCGGGTATCTAAGCTCTACATTATGTAAAATATATATATATTCTTACTGATTTCAGAGAGGAAGGAAGAGGGACAGAGAGAGAGGAACATCAATGCTGAGAGGAAGCACTGACTGGCTGCCTCCTGCACGCCCCACACTGAGGATCCAGCCCGAAACCTGTGCATGTGCCCTGACCAGGAATCAAACTGTGACCTCCTGGTTCATAGGTCGACGCTGAACCGCTGAGCCACACCAGCCGGGCAAAGCTCTACATTATTTTAAGCAGCTTGATTCACTCCATGTTATGGAGAAGTACTAAAGGCTAGAATGTGCCTTGACAGGGGCTTGATCAGGCCACATGGATACAGGAGGTGATCCCCCGGGGTTCCTGGATTGGAGGGCTCTAGGTCAGCTGGGTAGTTACTGGAAAGAGCCACAGCCTGGGACGTCTAGAGCATGTGAAAAGGCTACATCTAAGGTGCACTATGGGCCCGTGCTGGGGACACTAACTCCGGTCTTCGAGTGAACGGACCAGCTTTATGGCAGGAAATGTGGAGCCAAGTCCCAGAAGGTCTGAAACAGTGTGGACCCTACAAAGCCAGTCCTTTAAAGTGGGGGGCAGGGAAGCCATACCCGGAGTCCTGAGATGGTGTTCTTTCTGTGCTGGAGCTGGAGTTCCTGCCTTTATTTCAGTTCATTTTTTGTTTGGTTTCGTTTTGATTGGCCCTGTGGTGCGTGAATATGCCCACTTTGGACTCTTTATTAACTTCCTTGCAATCTGTTTAGATTTTGTTGTTTCTGCTAGAATTACCCCGGCAAGTGATTCCAAGGCATACCTTCAGGCTCAGTGATTGATTGATTTGGCGAGGTCCGAAGTCCGTTTTTTAAAACCTCAGTTATCTAGCTGATTTATGTCCAGATGTGCAGCTGCAGACTTTTTCCAGGCTTTTGGGTCTCATGCTGATATTATGAAAGCAAAATAAACAGATTTTTTTAAAAAAAATTAAGAAGAGCCCAGCCGGTGTGGCTCAGTGTTTGAGCATAAAACCCATGAACCAGGAGGTCAAGGTTCCATTCCTGTCTGGGTACATGCCAGGCTTTTGGGCTCCATCCCCAGTAGGGGGCGTGCAGGAGGCAGCCGATGCATGATTCTCTCTCATCATTCATGTTTCTCTCTCTCTCCTTCTCCCTAACTCTCTTTGAAATAAATAAAAACATATTTTTAAAAATTAAAAGTAAATATGATTTGCTAAAAAAAAAAAGATGAAGACAGGGTGATTGTGCCAGATATCTTTTGTGTCCATAGTTGATAACATTTAACCCCGCAGAAACCTTAATAATGATGATTATTTCCGGTGCCACCGTTGACTTAAAGGGGGAGCAGTAGGTTTAACTCTGTGGGATGAACGCGTGTCCTCCCAGGGTCGGCAAAGCAAGAGGTCAACTCTGCTGTTTCAGCATTTGCCTCCCCCCTCCATGGGAAGTCTAATGAAGAAATCTGTGAAGTGTGGTCTCCTTTCCTCCTTTCTTCTCTCTCTCTCTCTCTCTCTCTCTCTCTCTCTCTCTCTCTCTCTCTCTCTCTCTCAGCAAACTGGTCCTAACTCGACTAAGAGCCTGAGAGGAAGAGGACTTAAAGATCTCAAGTGCAACCTGCGGAATCCATTTCTCCAACAGCCTCCTAGGCCTGGCTGACCTGTGGTGCTGTAAACTAGTTTGTCGTAAACATCCCTATGTCCCGAGCATTATAGTTGTGCTGCTGAAGTTTGATTTTTGATTCATCCCAGCTGGGTTTTGGGGATACCCTGTGGCAACGAAATATCAGAAATACATTTTTTCTTTTCCTTTGATGGCTTTAGAAGTGAAATTCTCTTCCATGGATCAGTGGTCATGCTTTTGTACTTGTTCTGTGGGGCATGTTAACTCAAATAACAAAGATCTTAAAATGAAAAAGGTGGTGTGCCTGCGTGTGTTTCTTTATTTCATCCTCCCTCGTGTCCTTAATATAATTCAGATCCTTAATTCTGAACGCTCACCAGCCACGTTAATAATTTGTAATGAGTGCCTGTCTCCCACGTGCCAGGCACCATTATAGGTACTTGGGAGACACTGAGTAAAGTATCTTATTCTTTTTGTCTGTTTTTTTTATATTTATATATTCAACTTATTAAATGAAGATAGACTCAATGTTTCAGTTAAAAAGAAAAAAGTAGACTGAAACACAATTGTTTGTGGCTTCTAAGAAACACATTAAATTTAAGAGCTCAGAAAGTAAAGACATGGAAAAATACGTTATGCAAATTCTAATGAAGAGAAAGGCAGTGTAACAATATTAATAACATAATATAGATTTTAGGAAACAAATATTTTTGAAGATCAAGAGTGGTATTTCATAGGAATAAAGATTCAAGTTACTAGAAAGGCCTAAACATTCTAAATTTATATGCTCTTAATGACATAGCCTCAAAATATATTCAGCATACATATAACTAGAGATAAACATACTAACTCATCATCATTTGGGGAGATTTTAACACTGTTTTCTTAGTAATTAATAGGAAAAAAAAGCAAAAACAACCCATTAAGGTAAAGATATATAAGTAACATGAATATAATCCTATCTAATAAAAGAGTAATGTGCAAATTGACCATCACTCCAACACAAAATGGCTGCCCCCATGTGGTCAAAGATGGCTGCCCCCATGTGGACACAAGATGGCCAGCAGGGGAGGGCAGTTGGGAGGGACCAGGCCAGCAAGGGAGGGCAGTTGGGGGCAATCAAGCCTGCAGGTGAGGGCAGTTGGGGGTGACCAGGCCTGCAGGGGAGGGCAGTTAGGGGTGACCAGACTGGCAGGGGAGGGCAGTTAGGGGTGACCAGGCCAGCAGGGGAGGGCAGTAAGGGGCAATCGGGCCTGCAGGGGAGCAGTTAGGCATCAATCAGGCTGGCAGGGAATGGTTAGGGAGTGATCAGGCTGGCAGGCAGAAGCAGTTAGGGGCAATCAGGAAGGCAGGCAGACGAGCAGTTGGGAGCCAGCAGTCCTGGATTGTGAGAGAGATGTTCGACTGCCCGTTTAGGCACCCAATCCTACCTGGATTGGGCCTAAACGGGCAGTCGGACATCCCTCGAGGGGTCCCAGATTGGAGAGGGTGCAGGCTGGGCTGAGGGATACCCCCCCTCCCCTGTGCATGAATTTCATGCACCGGGCTTCTAGTTAGAATATAATTTGCATACATAAAATACTGCAACCAATAACTGCAGAATGTATAGCCTTTTCCAGAGCTGAGAGAATACTTATCAATAAAAAAACAAGTCTTAATAACCAAGAATTTAATCAGTATTTTACCTTTTTACAGAGGAAATAAACTATATGGGTCATCAATAAAAATAAAATACTAAATTTTGTAAATTAACAAATACACTCCAAATAACGCATGAATCAAAGTTGAAATAACATCAGGGCTAGAAAACACATACTTATTTGATATTTTGGATGCCACTATAAATTGTACTCTAAATTGAAAGAGCATTTTTTTTTCTAATTTATTGTTGATGACTGTAAAACAGAATTGGATTTTGTCTGTCAAAGTTATATCTAGCAAGGCTGAAAAATTCCCTTAGTAACTCTAATATTTGTAAAATAAAATGGTCATTCATATATGATAGGGTTGGAATGTGTAGAAAATCTAAAAGAAGCTAATTCTAAATATGAATATAAATATAAAAGGTGCAGAATATGTAGACACCCTCTTTTTCACCTTGAATGGTAAAAGATAAAACACAGAGTAGAAAATGGCCAATTAAACTCATTCTTTTGCCAGGCGACAAAGGAAGGGATTACGATGTTGAATACTAATAGCCTAATCAGGAGGTGGCCTGCACTTAACCTTATATCTAGACAGAAGGTCTCGGATTAATGATACATTTATGTGTGGTTCTCCCATTAAAGTCTTGTAAGTTCGTGGCATCTCGCATTAAAAGAGAGTAAAATTCGGTGATGATAAAGAAATATAGCGAATATTAAAATATATATTCTCACCTGCATTTCTCATTCTCAGTGGGCAAAGCATCGCAGACATTTCCAAGGATGTCTCCTGGTGCTGTTTTCCTAAGTACAAGGAAATGTGCATGGAGTTGCCTGTGGCTTTATCATTTCTTTCATCCCAACGTTGGTGTCTCCCCCGCCCCCTTTATTTTTTATTCACGTCTCCCCAGGCTGCAAGTAGATAATCTCATTTAGCATAACACTCCAGCTAAGTGGCACGAAGAGCCAGGAGAGTTAGCAAGTAGGCTTGCTGTGTTCTTCATTTGCTGCAGAAGAAAAAGTCACTTACTTGGTGGTTGTTGTGAGGCCCGTCATTGAGGGTTAAGAAAAGGACTAATGTCCCCTGGCTGGGGTAGCTCAGCTGGTTAGAGCATCAGCCCTATGTGCCAGGGTTGCAGGTTCGATCCCCAGTCAGGGCACATACAAGAATCAATTAATGGATAAATCAGTGGAATCTCTCTCTCTTTCTCAAGTCAATCAATAAAGAGACTTTTAAAAAGAAAGGGAAGCATCTACTGAGAGCTCAGAACCCTGGAAGCTACTTTCATCTCTATGGTTTTGAAGCAAGATGGGAAAAATGGGGAAATGTGCCAGTTAGAATCCACTGCTCCAGGAAGCTTAGGTCCCGGGTATTCTGTAGGACTGCTTTTCGTTTTGCTCTAACATAGAAGCGAAGGTGAGAAAGTTAAGCTGCTGATTACCTATGTTAAAAATTCAGAAGATTGCCCAGCCGGCATGGTTCAGTGGTTAAGCATCGACCTAGGAACCAGAAGATTAGTTTGATTCCCTGTCAGGGCACATGCCCAGGTTGCAGGCTCCATCCCCAGTAGGGGGCATGCAGGAGGCAGCCAATCCATGATTGTCTCTCATCATTAAAGTTTCTCTCCCTTCCTCTCTGAAATCAATTAAAAATATCTATAATAATAAAAGTGTAATATGCTAATTAGACTGGACAGCCGGACGACCTTCCGGACCAAGCCAGAGCTGCAAGGGCTGAGGCAAGCCACCACGGCTGTGAGGACTGGGCTCCTTGCAGAATTTCGTGCATCCGGCCTCCATTTATTTATTTATTTACTTATTTATTTATATAAATAAATAAATAAATAAATATATAAATATTTATTTATATATTTATTTTTATATATTTATATAAATATAAAATAAAGTCAAGGATTGAGGAAAATTGTCAGCAGACTTCTGTCCTCAAACATTGTCAGTTTGTCCACTTCCATAAATCAGATGTGGTTGCGAAGATGTGTTTTGCTCTGCAGTTATTAACATACAGGTGAGAGGAGCTGCTGCCATGCGTGTGCTAGCTCTGGCAGCAGCTCACTCAGGAGGGGAAATAGTTTGACAGTGACGCCTTGGAGGGTCTGGCTTGGGTTTTCCATAATTGGATACAAATACGAAGCTCTGGAAGGGAATTGCTGGGTGACTTAGCATGGGATTATTTAATCATAGATTTAGAAAAGCAGAATCCTGTGGGTGCCAAGAAACCACAAGATTTTGAAGCATAGTTGTGGTCACGGAAGTATGAGCCTACCACCTGTGTGTGTGCACCTGGTTACCGGGAGAGTAGAAACTGTTTATTTCATCATCGATCCTTTTATTTCCTCATCAGGACATCTTAGAGCACCTACTGTGTGTTCGGCAGTGTATGGGTTGAATTGTCCCCGAAGTAGATATGTTGAAGACTTAACCCCTAGTATCTGTAAATGTGACTTTATTTGGAAATACGGTCTGTGTGTAGCTGTAATTAGGATGCAAATTAAAATCAGGTCATGATGAAACGGGGTGGACATTTAATGCAACACGACTGGTGCCCTTATAAGAACAAGAAAAGAGCCTGGTGTGGCTCAGTGGTTGAGCACAGATTCATGAACCAAGAGGTCGCTGGTTTGATACTCATTTGGGGCACATGCCCGGGTTGCAGACTTGATCCCCAGTAGGGGGCAGCCAATTGGTGTTTCTCTCATCCATGTTTCTATCCATCCTTCTCTCTTCTTCTCTCTCTAAAAATCAATAAAAACATATTTTAAAAAAATAAAAGGAAAAGAGATAGAGAGACACAGATAGAGAAAAAAGTGGCAAATGAAGACACGGAAACACAGAGGGACGAGTCCCTTGTGAAGGTGGGTGCCAAGTGATGCAGCTAGCTCTGTGCCAAGAAATGCGAAGGGTGCCATCGCTCTCAGAAGCCCTGAGAGTCTCGAAAGGATTCCCTTCCTGGAGACTTCCGAGGAAACGTGGCCCTACTGACACCGTGATTTTGGACTTGTCGCTTCTGCAGTTGGGAGACCATTTATTTGTTCTTTCAAGCCACCAAGTGTGGGGTCATTTGTTACAGCAGTCCTGGAACACGAATCTATAGGCGGTATGCGTGGTGCTATGTGTACTGAGGTGGACACACTCCTGGCCACATGGCTGGGATATGAGCCATTCTAGTATCTTAATATGTAAAGAGGTAATATGCAAATGAAGCCAGGACACCATAATGGGACAACCAGACAGGAGGAGGTTGTGCATTCAGGTGAAGCCCGGAACAGAGACGGAGACAGAGACAGGGCCTGCCTGGGCCAGCGCGGCAGCTCAGGTGGCTTGGAGCGGACACAGGCAGGGGCCAGGAGGGGCCTGGGGTGGAAGTCAGGTGCGGGCAGGCCCTCTAGTCTGAAATAAGAGTTCTATGGAGAGATTAACTTGGTACTGGGGGTGGGCACACAAGAGCTTCTCAGGGACCTGCTTTTCCAGGTGCATCTCAAAAGATGGTTAGAAATTTGCCAGAGCATCACAAGCTATCACGTGGCTGCTTCCCAGGTGAAGACTACGCTGGAGAGAGGTGGTGGGGAGGGGCAAGGAATTAGAAGAGTCACTACTTCGCAGGGGATATCCTTGGGGAGCAACAAAAATGAACGTGTTTTCTCACTTATGATGATGATGATGTCAATGATGATGATAAAGATGATGATGCTTTATCACCATTTGCTGAGTTTCTATCAGGCCAACTACTCTTATATCAGACACGGTCTTATTTAGTTCTCTCAGCAAATCTCCAGAGGAACTATTACCATCTGCATTACACAAATGAGGAAACTTACTCTCAGAGAGTTTCAGTAACTCTCTTAAAGGCTCCACAACTAATAAAGAGAAGCAATTCATGATATGCCCTTTGTATTCCATGGTGTATATCTTTTTGAAATCATCAGCTCGGATTTGGAAAAAAGTCACAGTGCTCTGAGTTTGGTTTCTGTTCTCCTCGAGTTGATGGCAGATTTTACATTGCACATAAATCATCCCATCCTTTGAAATGCAGTTCTGCTCCAGGGGCCTATCCACAATCACTTCTCGGACGCTGTTTGCTCACTTACTCTCCTACATCTGACACATGTGCCCGGTACGAGGCTCCGTGCTGTGTGCCAGAGGACGCTGCCTAGGCTGTTGCCGTGGTCATATTAGGCATGTGGCCGATTTCTGTTTTCTCCAGTGGGGTGGACCCTGCCTTTGAATTCTACTTGCGACGCAGCAGTGGATGTCAGCCAGATGGCTTCCCTTACCCTAAAATTCGTCAGACAGTTGCGTGAAATAAAGGACTCTCATTCTTTTGTAAATACGCTGGCAAATACTTTTATTTTCTACTAGAGGCCTGATGTACGAAGATTTGTGCAAGAATGGGTCTTCCTTCCCCTGCCTGTCGGCACCGCCTTTTCGCTCCAGCCCGGAGCCACCTTTCCGCCTTCTCATGCTGCCCAGATGCCTGGAGCAGGTGAGGCGGTGCAGAATGCCTGCGTCCTGCCCCGCCCCTGGCCACTTGGCGCCTGTGTATGCAAATTAACCTTCCATCTTTGTTGGGTTAATTTGCATACTCAATCCTGATTGGCTGGTGGGCATCGCAAAGGTACGGTCACTTTGCATCTTACGCTTTTATTAGTGTAGATTTTGCTTAGCATTTGAATAAGTCTTGGTTAGATAGAGAGATAGATAGGTACAGATATATAGATGTATAGATATATAGATATAGATATATATGATTCAAATACCTTCCTGAGAATATCTAACCATATATAAGTTTATGAAGGGTTAGGATAAGAGCATCCCTTTATCTCTTCCAAGTTTCAAAAGATTAAAATGTAATTAGGGGAGGCCAGGGGAAGGTCACTGGAGGGGGGGGAAGGAGACATATGTACTATACTTTAAACAATAAAAGAAAAATGTAATTGACAAACTGTCTCAGCTAAGTGGAACCTAAGGAGACGATGACTAAATGTAATTGTGGATCATGGATGACATCTTAAAGGGACATTACGTCAAAGTTGAGGAAGTCTGAAGTATGGACTTGAGCTAATAATAATGTATCAATATTAATTCCTGAATTGTGTCAGAGGTACCACACTGATGTAAGATGTTAATAGGGAAAACTAGTGTAGGCTATGTGGAAACTGTCCCCTCTTGGCACTTTTTCTATAAAACTAAAACTATTCTAAAATGAAAAAGAATTGCCCAGCCAGTACGGCTCAGAGGTTAAACATCGACCTATGACCAGGAGGTCACCGTTTGATTCCCGGTCAGGGCACATGCCCGGGTTGCAGGCTCGATCCCCAGTGTGGGGCATGCAGGAAGCAGCCGATCCATGATTCTCTCTCATCATTGATGCTTCTATCTCTCTCTCCCTTTCCCTTCCTCTCTGAAATCAATAAAAATATTTTAAGATGAAGAATTACATGTGATTGACACATCACAGGAGCTCTTTAAATTTCTATCTGGATGATTCCCTCGTAGGACCGTAATTTGAATTCTTCTTAAGTTTTTCAGACATCTTTCTGTGATTTAAAAGGAGCTGTTTAGATGGCGTGGGGAAGGGTAGGTTGTAAGCAGCTGAATTCTCGGCTGGGTGGCATCCCTGTCAAATATGAGAAATTTGTAGATAGGAGCAAATGGGGGAGGGACCCGTCCAGGACTCTGGGGAAAGGTGAAAAGTATGCAGGATTCTTGCCCAGAAGCCTTGAGGAAAATTCCTTCCTGAGCTGAAATTTATTGACGAACGTAACTCAATCTATGTCAGAGATAATCTTAAAAGCTGTATCGCCTGGCATTTCTATCACCAAACCCTCAATAAGAACTTCTCAGGTGAGCTTGTCAGAGCAGAAACTTCTTTCCCCGCTGCTTTTTGTAATGCTGAACTTTGTGTCTGTTTTTCTATTTAAAAGTAACAGACTTGCCCTAGCCGGTTTGGCTCAGTGGACAGAGAGTCGGCCTGTGGACGGAAGGGTCCTGGGTTCAATTCTGGTCAAGGGCATGTACTGAGGTTGCAGGCTCAATCCCGACCCTGATCTGGGTGCATGTGGGAGGCAACCAATTGATGTGTCTCGTTCACATCCATGTTTGTGTCTCTCTGTCTCTCTGTCTCTTCCACTCTCTTTAAAGAAAAAAAATCAATGGGAAAATACCCTTGGGTGAGGATTAAGCAAAAAAAAAAAAAAGAAATCATAGATTTTTTTACGTAGAGAAAAAAAAACCACTATTAATGTTTTGGTGTATTCTTTTAAGTTTAAGTAAGTCTTGCTTTACAGAATTCTTGGTTAATTTATCAGAAAATGCAAATGCTTAAAGCTTTTCTTTTCTTTCTAAGAATGGATTATCATATCCCATCTCCAAGGATTCTATCCTTTAAGTTTGTTTCTTATTAAACTTGAAATATTTGGGGCTTTCTTTTGTACGTATGAAGGCATGTGTTTAGCTGTAGCTCATTTGGGGTATGTTGGATGTCGGTAAATCCTTTGTGCACCCTGGCCTCACCCTGACTCCTCTCTGACTCTGCTCCGCAGAAGCATCACTGAGGAGCAAGGGCTTCTGGGAAGAACTCAGAGGTGGTACCTGTGAACCATCAGAGGGGAAATGTGGGGGGGAATGCAGTGATGCATGAGATACATCTAGTGGTGAAAGTCACCTGCTTTGCCATTTAGCCTTGTGTAAATGTAACTACTTTATTGATTTTTTTCATATATATGTATGTATATATAACATATATTATATTGTATTGATTTTAAAGAGAAAGGGAAAGAGAGATAGAAACATCAGTGAGGAGAGAGAATCATTAATTGGCTGCCTCATGCTCGCCCCACTCCAGGGATTGAGCTTGCAACCCAGGCATGTGCCCTTGACCGGGAATCGAACCCTGACCTCCTAGTTCATAGGTCAATGCTCAACTGCTGAGCCACGTCGGCCGGGCTATACGCTGCTTATCTTAATGCAGTGTTACATTTCCTGGTGTCTACCCTGTCCTTAGAGCTATTCCCAGAAACAAACAACAGAAGGACATCATAGAGTAGAACTGGTTCTTTCCAGGCCTTAAGCACAGCCTTCCTGAATCTATAGCTCTCGGGTGCTGTTGCTCATGGCCCGCCGTTCTTTCCCAAAGCCCCAATGGCATGCTGGCCACACCATGAACTTGGAACCCAGCGCCTGCAGTGAAAGCTGTGCCATGCCCTGTGCCCTGGGCCGTCCACAGAGCGGGACCTACAAGCATGAAAAACATTAAAAAATCCGTTTGTGCCCAGGATTACATCATAGCACCAGACCTGGGCTGGCCAAGGGCAAGAAGCCATGAACCCTCCTTTCTTTTCAGCTGTGGTCCTCGCACCTCATAGTGTTTCCATTTCTAATAGGTGTTGAGAGCATTTGCAATGGTCTGTGGACATCTTGACCCACAGATGGAACGGCTTGAGGAGACCCTGGCCTCAGATGAATGGTCACCGTTCATGCCCTTGGACCTGTTCATCATTAGCGAAGTCTGAGTCATGTCTGCTCCTTACCACACGGAGTCTATAAATCCCGGGATGGTCAAACCATTCTTCTAGGTTATTAAATTATACAGCGGGGTTTTATCACGCACATGTTGGCCTTGGAAATTCATCACTTTGAAGACAGTGTATGACTACACGTAGCTGTAAAATTACTCCCAAATAAATACTCTCCTTGGAGAGAAATGCAATATGTGCTCTAACGGAAATCCATTCATTTCCTATTGTTTGGTCTATAACAGTGGTCTTACCTTTCACTGTGAGAATATGGTAAAAGGTATGTATCCAGGATACTCTCCCCATCTTAATATCTTTAATCACATCTGCAAAGATCCTTTTCCCAAATAAAGTAACATCTACGGATTCCAGAAGTTTGAACCTAATGTTTTAAGGGGACATTATTAAGCCTCCCACACGCTTGAGTTTCCAACTCCTGTCTTAGATCTAAGTTACATATGCTTCCATGCTTATCTATTCATTCTGTGGTTTTTATGGGTCATTTGATTTTATATTTTTCATTAGGAAACTTTATGGATGTACATACTTGTACATACATGGATTGTATACAATATGTATGGCTATTTAAATTGAGTACTTAAAATACCCAAATACATGTTTATATGAGTTTATTTTAATGACTATTATTATAGCAGCCCAATTCAAATTAGAGCTCCTATTACATGACATATTTTTGGTTGATCCGAAGGTGAATAAGGCAGCCTCTGAAGTTTTCAATGATATCATATTAAACTTTTAAATATATATAAAAGTAAACATTATGCTCAATTGGATTCATTGCAACCTTCATGGTAGCTAAGTTTTCACCAGTACACAAGCTGAAAACTCAGATATCTCGCCTTTCCCTGTCATGGGGAGCAGGTCCACAGTCTTTCCACCCCACGAGCTAGCTGCTGGGTTCTGCTGATTGTCCAGGTCAGCTGCGTTTCCTAGAGATGGAATCATCCCAGAGAAGGCAGAGCAGAGCTGGAGACATAGGGCAAAGCCCCCGTCCCCATCGTGTGAAGCAATAACATTGATGTAGATGATGTTTAGCGTTTGTTCCAACAATAAAATGAAAAGATTATGTCCAACATATTTCTAATCAACAGTATTTTTATTGCAGGAAATACAGGTGTTTGTTTTTTGAATGAGTCCATACCCCTTGCTTTTAAAAATATATATATATATTTTATTGATTTTCTTACAGAGAGGAAGGGAGAAGGATAGAGAGCTAGAAACATTGATGAGAGAGAAACATCGATCAGCTGCCTCCTGCAACACCTCCTACGGGGGATGTGCCCGCAACCAAGGTACATGCCCTTGACCGGAATCGAACCTGGGACCTTTCAGTCCGCAGGCCGACTCTCTATCCTCTGAGCCAAACCAGTTAGGGCTATATCCCTTGCTTTTAAGCCACAAATACTGTGCTGTCTTTTCCTCTCTCTTGTCTTGGGGATGCTGGCAACTGCATCACTTCCATCAGATGGGATACAGGTCATCTGATGCCATTCTGGACCCCCTCCCATGGGGATTGGGCCAATCATTACTGAATCTTACATATTGAGCTCTCATATTTAATCCCATTTTATTACCACAGCACACCTTTGAGGAAGATATTCTTACTCATTTCCATTTTAAAGAGAGTCAGTTTCAGTGTAAGTCTGACAGGCGCAGAAATGGTAGTTTAACTTGGAAGTTAGACAGCTGGATTTATCTCAAATTTCTTAGGCTCAGTAGCTGGAAGAAGAAATAATATCTGTGGAGTATTCACTCTCTATCCTATATCACACTGTGGGTGCGCTATCTTTTTGATAGTTATACAACCCATTATTAATACCACCATTTGGGGCTGATAGTGAAATATGCAAGGAGCGAGTTCCCCGAATCCAGACGACGTCAGTGGCAGAGGTAGGATTTAAACTCAGGGCTGGGTCTTTAAAAATATCAACTATCTTCTTCTACCTGTGTTACCCTTGATTTAAAAATTGTCTTAAAATAAGCCAGAGGGAGGAAAAAATCACACAGAGTGTATGATTCTACTGACATGAGGTACCTGGAGTCATCAAATTCACAGAGACAGAAAGAAGGATGGCGCTGCTGGGGTTGGGAGGGCGGGGAATGGGGAGCTATTGCTTAATAGCTCCAGGGTTTCAGGTTTGGAAGGTAACAAACATTCTGGGGGTGGAGGGTGGTATTGGTTGAACACTGTGAATGTATTCATGCCATTGAACTGTACACTTACAAATAGTTAAGCCCAGCTGGCTCAGTGGTTGAGCTTCGACCTATGAACCAGGAGGTCACAGTTCGATTCCCAGTCAGGGCACATGCCGGGTTGTGGGCTCCATCCCCAGTAGGGGGCGTGCAGGAGACAGCCGATCCATGATTCTCTGTCATCACTGATGTTTCTATCTCTCCCTCTCCCTCTCTGAAATCAGTAAAAATACATTAAAAATAGTGAAAATGGTAAATTTTATGTTGTATGCATTTTAGCACAATAAAAAAAATGCGATTTTTCTGTCCAGGCTTACTTGGTAACTGAGAACTTGTTTATGAAGGCCAAGGACACAGGCCCCAACATTTGAGAGTCAGAAAAGATTAAATAAATTGGCCTCAGCGAGAGGGCCAAATAAGGACATTTATCGTTCTCACCTCAGATCTCTGTTATCCTATTAGTTTTATTGTAAAGTCTTTCCAGAGGCAAGTTTCCCCCATGAAAGGCTGATGAGACTCCCCCTTTAACAAAAAAGAAATATTTATTCTCCAGTGACTGAAACTGAAGGTGTTGGAAAGAGAAACTGTAAATTGTTTGGAGGGGAAAATGTGCAGAACACAGCTTCTACCTTTGCTTCATGAAGTGTCCTCCATTTGAATGATCTGATGCAACCTGGAAAGGAGATGCCAAGGGGAATTCCTCACAGCACAGTTACTGCAAGAAAAAGCAGGTGTAGCGATGTGGCATGCAGGCGAGGAGAGAGAAAGCAGTGGAGACAGGAATGCGGTGAGGTGTGTATCCATTACTGTGCACCACGGAGGTAGGAGTGGTGATTAAGCAAATGGATATAAATTCTAAATATTTTTATTGATTTCAGTGAGGAAGGGAGCGGGAGAGAGCTGTAGAAACATCATTTCAGAGAGGAAGGGAGAGGGAAAGTGATATAGAAAAGATACGCAAACATCAGTGATGAGAGAGAACCCCTGATCAGCTGCTTCCCGCACATCCCTCCCTGGTGATCGAGCCCACAACCCGGGCATGTGCCGTGACTGGGAATCGAACCGCGACCTGGTTCGTAGGCCAGTGCTCAACCACTGAGCCACATCAGCCAGACAAGGAAGTAGAACATTTAGCATGAAAGTTAGTTTTCTCAGGAAAGACCCCAGGATCTCAGGACGTGGCAGCAGCCAGAGGCCTGGGGCTGAAGACTTGTGATCCATGGAGGATAATACGAGGGCCTCTAGGGAAGGAAGAGGAGGAACTGTGTGAGGAGCCGGAAATCACACACCAGGAAGGCAGGAGCCACCCTCAGGGATGCGTGAGGACCCGTTAATGCCGCCTACAAGGGGCCATGCTGGAAATTGCTGGCTGCCTCGGCTCTCTCACCAGGACTTCGCGTGCCTCTCGTTAATTCTGGATTTCCGGCCATCGGCTTTTTCCAGTTTTAGAGAAATAAATATAGAGAACTCCATTTCTAACTAATGTCTAGACTTATTAAAAAAAAATGACTCTGGCTAGACAAAACTCTGTGTTGCTCTCTCAGACATCATCCCAGACACCTCCAAGACAGGTGTTGTAATTTCTGCCTTGCCCGTGAGGGAAAAGGGTAAGGACAGTCACATGTGTGAAGGACCGAATGCATTCTTGGGCACCGTATCAGGAATTTTACATATGTTTCCCCATTGTAGTCTCATGACCATGTTGAGAGGCAGGTATTATGTGTGCTCTTGACCAGAAGTGGAAACTGAGGCTCAGAGACACCTTTTCTGAGATGGACTGGCCACCGATGGCTGTGGAGCCAAGCCAGGTGGTCTTTGCATCCTGCAAAGGTTCCGGGGGACAATTGGCTGAGTATGGGGAAATGCAAAAGGGATAAATGGTCTGTTCTTTTTTAAAAAATATATTTTTTATTGATTTCTGAGAGGAAGGGGGAGGGAGAGAGAGAGAGAGAGAAACATCAATGATGAGAGAGAATCATTGATCAACTGCCCCCTGCACACTCCCCCTATTGAGGATCGAGCCTGCAACTAGAGCATGTGCCCTGGCCCGGAATCGAACCATGACCTCCTGGTTCATAGGTTGATGCTCAACCCCTGAGTCATACAGGCCAGGCAAAGGGCCTGCTCTTGAAGAACTCTGGGGAGGCAAGAAGGAGAGAGGAGCGAAGAGGGAGGGGCATTCTCAGAGAGGGTGTGAGAAGAAGCCTGGGGCTGTCTCTCCCCAGTGCCATGTGTGGTTTCTGCACCTGTTCCCCCAGGAGGCATCACTACAGACACATTCTCATTTCCTACCAAGTGGTTCGGTTAACTCTCTCGGCAGTTCAAGGGCTCCATTCCCCCGATGTGCCAAGCGCTTGAGGCCGAGAGGCTGCCTTTTGAGCCCCAGCCTCCAGCTGTCATAATAAGTAAGCTCCGAACTGTTTCTCAGCCCTGTTAGTTCAAGTTTTGTGCCCTCCTCTCTCCTCGAAATTCCCTCCTTACTGGGGTGTCAAAACTAGCTATTTACAGGCCATTAGCAAAGAAGGGATGGTCAGGTTCTCTTCAGACCTTGTGAAAAGGGGGTTCGCCACCCACCACAGGGCTCTTCAGAGGCAGAGTGGCCTGCAGGGGCCTGCTGCTCAATGTCAGGATCTGGACAGTGTGAAGAAACAATTTCACTTTAGTGTGTGGATGAAAAAAGTTATCCTTAGCGAACCCTATTTTCTGAGCAAAAGCTAAGGCTAGGAAGCCTCTGCTCAGGTCTGTTCTTTCCAATATTTTATTTTTCTCCCCTTCCCTCTCTCACCCCCTCCCCGCTCCTCTGCAGTGACAGCACCAGGTACATTAGCCCGGAAGCTGTACACCTCGGTTTTCCTACTTAATCCGTGCCTAGAGGAACTATTGCATGCCATCTGTCCTAGCCACCCTTTCTCCCCAGTTTCCTTTAAAAAATAAGGCTTAACGTTTTCTTCCACAGTTCCAGAAGGGGCTCTTCTCTACCGGATCTTCTCTCTAAATGCATGCGTTTTCTTAGGGGTCTGTTTGGTCCCATCTAGCAGCCTGTTAGGGCCCAGTAGGGGACAATTGGCCGAGGGTGGGAAAAGCTGAAACGCACAGTCCTAATCCAAAATAACAAGATTACCTACCAGAAAAGTCCAGTTTTGAGATCCGCATTGTACAGACCATTGAGACTCCCCTGTCGCCCACTCTGCAAAGCCTCCACCCTGTGATTCATCCCGTAGAAATTTCAATAGCTGATGTGCCAATCGCATTGAATTCTTCCCAGTTTTAGAATAGTGTTCAATTTATAGAAAATGTGCCAAGAGGGGACAGTTTCCACGTAGCTTACCCACAGCTTTCCCTATTATTGACATCTTACAGTAAACTTAGTGTGATGGGCACTGGCTGGTGTGGCTCAGTGGTTGAGCAGCGACCTATGAACCAGGAGATCACGGTTCGATTCCTTGTCAGGGCCCATGCCCGGGTTGCGGGCTCAATCCCCAGTGTGGGCCGTGCAGGAGGCAGCCGATCCATGATTCTCTCTCATCATTGATGTTTCTCTCTCTCTCTCCCTCTCCCCTCCTCTCTGAAAGCAATAAAAAAAACATATTAAAAAAAAAAAACAACTAGTGTGATACTTTTGACCCAATTCATGAACTAATGTTGATACAGGTTTATCAGTTGAAGTCCATACTTAACTCAGATTTTCTCAGTTTTTACTTAGTGTCCCTCTCTGGTCTAAAATCTCATCTGTAATAATAAAAGCATAATATGCAAATGGACCGAATGGCCGAACAGCGGAATGACAGTCCAGACGAAGCCGGGGTTGTGAGGGCCGAGGTGGCTGGGGCTGCGAAGGCCTACCCCTGCACGAATTTCGTGCATCGGGCCTCTCGCGTAGGATAAGAGGGACCAGGTGGTCTCCGAGTGTCCTCCCCCTTTACAGTTCTGTGGTGGTAGAATGTGGGCTCGTTTCTGCGGTCCCTGTTGAGTTTTCAAACGGGAAGGGTTTATGACTAAGACTGCAGCGTGGAGTGTGGGCTTCCAGGTCCAGAGAAGGGACTTTCTCTCTTGGTTTGGGTGTGGCGAGGGACTTGGAATTTCCTTGGAGCCAGAAGCTGTTTTCCTGTGAGGCTTAGGCTGCCTGATGGTATGTCTAGCCCACCGGGCAGGAGAAATAGGGTTGATGATCATTTGTGGGTTGGGAGTAACTTCCCACAAGAGATGGAGGAGAAGCGAAAGGCAGAGGGAAGGACTGAGCCTTGCCTCGCCCTAGTAGACAAGCTGGTGACATTTAGAAATATATGCCTGTCTTTAGTCACCCAGGCTCTCTACCTGAACTAACAGCTATTCATGCAAGTTTCCATATTAAACCTTCAGTTCCAGTAAAGTTCACAGCAGCTTCTAAAACTGCACTTGGAGGTGACAACATAACATTCCTTTGGGTCTGAGGCATCGAGGCTTGGAGCGCGAGGGCTGAGAAGGGCTTCAGAGGGGACGGGACATAACAGCTGTGCTGCTGCCACGTGCCCTACAGGGTCACTGATTCCTGCTGGCTGCTTTACATGTGTTCATTCTCATCTTCCTGAGAATCCTGCAACACAGGTGGTGGTTTACAGGAAAGGAACTGAGGCTGAGAGCAGTGTATATAACCTACCCAAGGTCGCTCAAGCCTAAGGTACTGGTTTGGTGGTGTGTTTTTGTTTTTTTTTTTTTAAATATATTGATTGATTTCAGAGAGGAAAGGAGAGGGAGCGAGAGAGAGAGACATCAATGATGAGAGAGAATCATTGATTGACTGCTTCCTGCATGCCCCCTTACTGGGGATCGAACCTGCAACCTGGGCATGTGCCCTGACCGGGAAATGAACCATGACCTTCTGGTTCATAGGTTGACACTCAATCACTGAGCCACACCGGCCGGGCTGGTTTGAGTTTTCAACCCTCAGTGTGCGTGACTCTCCCTCCAGTGTCATTCCAAGCCAGAGAAGCCTTCTTTGATGCTCCAGAGAATGTAAATGAGTCCCTTTTCTGTAACTGCTTTATTGTGTGGATCCCATGCTATTTTATGTCTGTGTTCGCAGCCTCCCCTTACAAATCTGTGAAAGGCTGGAGAACAGGGACAGTATTTTATTGGCCTCTGAGTCCTCAGTACCTGGCAAACGGTAGACGCTCGTCCAGCCCAAGTCGCACGGTTAATTAGCCCCCGCGCCCAAACTCTGTCCAACCCTCATGCCTCCTGGTCCGGAATATTTCACCACCACATGATTACTTTTAGATTTTTAATCACATCCAATTTCCAGATTATTCTCCCCCTGAAACCTCCTACTTTCCTCATCCCAACTCCTGCACATTATTTCTTTGAGAAGAGGGAAAGTTTTTGTCACAAGTGCAAAGGTTTGCGTTTATTGAAGACTCACTGTGTGCCCCTTGCAGACTCACTATGTGTTAAGCCCTTGCGTGTTTTCTCCCGACTGTATGAAGTGAATGCTGTTATTAACCTCATTTTATCAGTGAGGACGCTGAGAAATAGAGATCGTAACTAGATCAAGTTTCTAGAGCTGGGAAGATGTCCATGAAGAGTCATTGATTGGCTGCCTCCTCCTGGGGATGGATCCCGAAACTCGGGCATGTGCCCTGACCAGGAATCAAACCGTGACCTCCTGGTTCATAGATCTTGTCGCTTGAGACAGGCATGATCTGAAGGATGGAGCTCTCTGTTGGAATAGAGAGAAAATCTCCACACTGAAAATCTAAGGTTTTATCTCTTGTTTGTGAGACACCAAATAGGATTATTTTTAGTGAAATAACTATGGTATCTTGATCCTTAAGAAACCACCTTCCAAGGTCAAGGTAACCCTTGGAATTCAAAGTTACCCCCTCTTTCGAACCCTGGTCAACTTTTACCTGGAGCTTTTGAGACAGATCACCCAGCACTTCCCAGGTTGAATCTCTGCATACTCTGGTTTCTTGCAAGGTCGCGTGAAGGATAAGATTCAGAACATTCCAGGGAGATTATGCTCAAACTGCAAAGTCCTGAAAAAGCATTGATCAAGCTTAGCTGCATTACGCTGAGCCCGGAGTGTTATGGGGTGATCGGAGCAGCAAGCCTTACTAGGTTCTGAGGCATACATCCCTTGAACGTGCCCTTTTACTACCCAGAGATTCTGAATCCTTCCTGCAGATTCAAATGTAATGATACAACGAATTGAAACCGAAAGCATAAAAAAATCACACTTTGAAGCATTTGAGGATATATGTAACCTTAGGCACAAACACAGGAGGGGATTTGGATTCAGCAAATAGCTCCAGATGCATACATATATTTATAGCATATAAATTTTAAGTATATATATGTATATATATACACATATATACGTATACATACATATACACTGAGTGGCCAGATGATGATGATCTCTGAACGCATAATAATCTGGCCATTCAGTATATGTCCTATATAATAAAAGGCTAATATGCAAATTGTCCCCTCGACCAGGAGTTTGACCAGCAGGCAGGCCGGCCAACCACCCATGTCCCCTCCCCCTGGCCAGGCTGGCCGGACCCCACCCATGCACAAATTCATGCACCAGGCCTCTAATACACACACACACACACTGAGTGGCCAGATTATTATGTGTTCAGAGAGCATAATCTGGCCACTCAGTGTGTGTGTGTGTGTGTGTGTGTGTGTGTGTGTGTGTGTATTTGTTGTTGATGTCAGAGAGGAAGGGAGAGGGAGAGAGAGAGAGAAACATCATTGGTGACAGAGAATCATTGATCGGCTGCCTCCTCTGTGCCCTCTACCGGGGATCAAGCCCACAACTTGGGTGTGTGCTTTGACCAGGAATCGAACCATGACCTGCTGGTTCATAGGCTGACGCTGAACCACTGAGCCTCGCGGGTTGGGCAAATAGAATATAAACTTTTAAATGGGAGGACTGGAGGCATCAGCTCCAGAGGGGGAGAGACTACCATTGGTGGGAACACAGGCTAGCCATAAGGGGGTGACCAAGACGGATGAGGAGGTAGGCCGGACAGCGTGTATAGCAACCTCAGCGAGTGCAGGATTATCATAAACGGTTCAAGTAGGGGCTGAGAGGCACAGTTCCATCACTGGGGACCTTCAGTAGTTCATTCGTTGTACAAATGCTGAGCATCATTCCTACCCCTGAGGTACACTCACCAAGGAAATAGGCAAAGCCCCACCAGCTCCAAGCTGCTGTCCAAACAAACAAACAAGCATCCTGGCCATAACAAGGACATATAATGAAAAAGGACTTCGTTGTGAACGGGACCCCGTGCTCACTTTCCGTTTCTCTAAAAAGACAGAACCTGAAACTCGTTTCAGATATAAAGTTGAAATCTCTGACTGTTTTGATGATTTAATAAGCCATTTGCTAATAGATAACCATTTACACTGCCTGCATTTTCAGAGGCAGTTATGAGGGGTTGTCGGCAATCGGGATTCTCGTATAGATGCATCTCAGTCAGGTTCAACGCACAGAATTTCAAGCCAGTATTCTGTGGTGCCATCTACTTGGAAAAATGTCACCTTGCAGTCTGAGTGTTGAGAACTATTTCTGAGGACTGGTGAAAGGGGAGAAGGGGGAAAGTTTTATAGCTTTGACATTCCTGGGCTGTAGCACCTGCAGGCAGATGAGCATTTCCTAGCGTATCACACCGGATGGGGTGTTACTTGTATTGTATCCCTTCAATGTTGTTCGGCCACCCGGAGGCCACCAGGCTGGGAGCGTAGAGTGAAGACACGCTCAGGCTGGCCGGCGTGGCTCAGTGGTTGAGCATCAACCTGTGAACCAGGAGGTCACGGTTTAATTCCCGGTCAGGGCACATGCCCGGGTTGTGGGCTCGATCCTCAGCAGGAGGCAGCCATCCATGATTCTCTCTTATCATGGATGTTTCTCTCTCTCTCCCCCTCTCCCTTCCTCTCTGAAGTCAATAAAAGTATATATATATTTTTAAAAAGACAGCACTCTCCTTTGTTGTAACCACTGGGAACTGGTATTGATTGAGCAGGGTGTTTGGGAGAGAGAACAGTGTGGATGACACACTGGGGTGTCAGGCCTGATTCACTTGAGAAGCAAGGAAAAGGCTGACCTGGGAGAGGGGTGCCCCTCGGGACTTGATACACGCGTGTCAGATAAACGGGGAGCGTGCTGTGTGCCGGGGAGCCGGCACATGCCGACGGGAGCATCGCGTGGTGGGTGAGCCAGCTGTGCAGAGGAGGTCCGCGTGCCACCCAGCTTGTTCATGAGCGCGGCCTTCTCGCTCAGCTCCTGGCAACAGGGATGGCCCCTTCCCCCAGAGTCAGCCTTCTCTGCCTCTCCCTTGTTTTGGCAACTTCTGAGATCGAGGTGCTAGTTCTGAGATGCAAAGGCTGTCAGCAGCAGCAGTCAATGAGAGTCCCCTTTCAGAAGATCCCTTTGTAGAAGATGCGTGGCTGCCGAGCTCACACACAGCCTCATCCGTTTTCTCTATGGAGGACAAAGACTTACACCAGGACCAGGGAAACACATGAGTACACATTTGAGTCCGCTTGACTTGGATTAAGCATGTTACAGTTTTCTTTCTCCCAACATAAAAAACATTTTGTGTAACTTATCTTTGATAAATGTATTTTTGCTTTTTTAACAAATATTTGTATTGATTTCAGAGAGGAAGGGAGAGGGGGAGAGAGAGAGAAACACCAATGAGGAGAGCGAAGCGTGGATCAGCTGCCTCCTGCACACCCCACACTGGGGATCAAGCTCGGAACCCATGCATGTGCCTTGACTGGGAATGGAGCCGTGACCTCCTGGCTCATAGGTTGATGCTCAACCACCGAGGCACACCAGCTGGACTTGCTTTTTGAAACCAGGTCTGGAGCACCATCTGGGAAAACAAACCACCAGCAGCTGTCCGGGGACCTTTTGTCCAGAGGAAGTAAATTGCAGTCATTCCGAGAGGCGCGGGGTGCGGTGAGAGAGCCAGGGTCTGTGGATGAACACAGCTCTGCTTAACCCCTGATTCTGCCACTTTTGGGCTCTGGCTAGTATGGCAACAGCAGGTTGCTACATCATCAGAGTAGCCCATTTTCCTGTGTTGTAGATTTCAAAGACATTATCACATGGCAGTGAGGCTGGATTCTCCATAGCTATCATAGCAAGGGGCCCTAGTGGCTCACTGTGACTCCACAAAGCTTTAACCCCATTTCTACACAGTGATTCCTCTTTTATGATGAAAATTGCAAATCTGCATACAATGTCTTAATCTTTGGTCTGACCCCCGTTTCTTTAATATTGTTATATTTGTCATACCATCATGATGTGGCCAAAGGCAATCTTGTTTTAAGAGGGTAACTAAAAATAATTGAGCCTGGCCAGTGTGGCTCAGTGGTTGAGCATCATCCTATAAACCAGGAAGTCGTGGTTCGATCCCTGGTCAGGGCACATGCCCAGGTTGTAGGCTCAATCCCCAGTAAGAAGGGGGGGGGGGGTGGTGGGAGGATGCTGTAAGTAGCCAATCAGTGATTGTCTCTCATCATTGATGTTTCTATCCCTCTCTTCCTTTCCCTTCCTCTCTTAAATCAATACAACTATATTAAAAAATAACTGATCTAATGAGAAAAATGGGATGCATTTAGATTAGTGCGGAATTTTTCAGACATGTTGTAAAGTGTTCTATTAAGTAACATCCCAGAATAGTTTTCTCTAACCTAAGTAGAGAAAATTCCCTTATGACGAAGGGACCCTGCATGCATACACCACCCCCCCCCCCCCCGCCTCCGCCTCGGTATCTTTGATTTTCCACTTATATGTCATAATAAATATAGATGGCACTTACAATGTTCTGAGCAGTAGGGAGTTACATTTAATAAGTTTCCCATCACATTTGTTGTTATGTTGTTACCATGGCAAAACAATTTCTTGAGATTAAGTATCATAAAACATTTGAGGCTGTGTTGCAGCTGAGCGATTGAGAAAGACAGATGCGATGAAACGAAAGAAAGGCGGGGAATAAACACACGTGTGCGCCCTTTGAGCAAACACCAGTTTCTTCAATGGAAAAAAGGGACTCAATGCAAAGCTTTTATATATTGTTTTTTCAAAAAAATTTTAATATATTTTTTATTGATTTCAGAAAGGAAAGGAGAGGGAGAGAGAGGCAGAAACATCAACGATGAGAGGGAATCATGGATTGGCTGCCTCCTGCACACCCCACACTGGAGATCGAGCCTGCAACCCAGGTATATGCCCTGACCTGGAATAGAACTGTGACCTCCGGGTTCATAGGTCGATGTTCAACCACTGAGCCATGCTGGCCTAGCCAAAGATTTTATTAGCAGTCTGTCTGACCTCTTCAGTCTATTTCCACCAAACTTGGGACTCACTAATAATTGCTTCCTAATATGATAACCATAACCAGGCAACAGTTCAGCGATTGATTGTGTTCTGAGTAAGCTGTATGAGACACCTGTAGGCTGGCCATAGTTCTTCCTTATTCATTGGCGTAAATTATTAAAGTATTTACAGACTAAAGTAACCAGTTCCTTTGGCATTACATGAATCCCATCTAATTCATTGCTACAAAAGAAAGAACAAAATACATACCATTTATTTAACACCTGCTGTGTGCTAGGCCTGGTGCAAAGCGCTTTGAAACCACTGTCTCCCTTAGTCTTCACCACAGTCCTGGGAACCAGGTATTGTCCTCCCCCTCCCTCCTCCCCCTTAATAGAGGAGGAAATAGAGACATCAAGGGACTCCCCCAAAGTCTCATGTGTAGGATTCAGACTCCAGTTCATCTGATCCCAAATGCCATGACCTTTGCCCACACTATCACTGAGCCATCAGTAAAAGTATGCCTGACCGGTGTGGCTCAATGGTTGAGCATCAATCTATGAACAAGGTGGTCATGGTTTGATTCCAGTCAGGGCACATGCCCAGGTTGTGGGCTAGATTCCCAGTGTGGGGTGTGTAGGAGCAGCCGATCAATGATTCTGTCTCATCACTGATGTTTCCATCTCTCTCTCTCTCTATTCCTCTCTGAAACCAATAAAGATATATTTTTAAAAAGGTGGATATGAGATAGAGATTTGATTTGAAATGTGGATGAAAGTACTTCTCATTTAGAAATGGTACCACACTTATACAGCATCTTCCAGTAATGAATATGGACCCTAATATTCACTTTAACTGCTTCACCTTCAGGAAGCAAGTTCTGTGTTGTCACCATGGGAATGATGTCATGACCAGGGTGCTGTCAGTGGCCACTTGGAGCCGAAAGTGAATAGACATGGAAGACTAGATACTGGCCCTTCAACTGGAAAACTGAACATGCACCTGAAAATATTTGATACTAGAGGCCCGGTGCACGGGGGGGTTGGGGAAGAAGGGGTCCCTCAGCCCGGCCTGCACCCTCTCCAATCAGGGACCCCTTGGGGGATGTTTGACTGCTGGTTTAGGCCCAATCCCATGGGCCTAAACCGGCAGTTGGACATTCCTCTCGTTATCCGGGACTGCTAGCTGCTAACCGCTCGCCTGCCTGCCTGCCTGATGGCCCCCTAACTGCCCCCCTGCCAGCCTGGTAGCCCCCTAACTCTTCAGAAGGAAGTCGGACGTCCAGAAGATGTCCGGTCTCCTGGTCTAATTAGCATATTACCCTTTTATTAGTATAGATAAGAGCAAACTGATACATATATGAGCCTCTGAAGTACAAGGTCATTGTCTGGGGGAAGGTGCATGGTTCCGAAGAGTTAAAGGTGAGATAGAATCACCACCCTCTCCCATAATCCTGAGTTTCTCTCTCATTCAGTTCAAGAGGGGACTTTGCCTCCATATCAGCGTTCAGGGCAGGGATTGCTTTGCAAAGTCATTGCGACTTCCGGCTCACCCCGCTCCTTTGCGAGGATCCCAGAACCTTGCTCAGCTGGAGATTTCCAGCAGGATGACCCCCCCCTCACCAACTTCACCCCCACCCCCACCACTGGATGGGCAGGTAATGCAACCTCATTTCACAACAACAGCCTCTTTCTCTGGGCGTGTCAGCAGGCCATTCAGGTGCAGGGAGCATGCAAAAGCAAGGGGGTAGGATTTCAGGGCTCAGCCACTGCTTGGCGGTAATCCCTCCACGTAGATATGTAATTAAGCCGAGAAAGGCAGTGTACCAGCTACGAGGCAGCATGTTCTAGCATCAACCATTTACTCTCTGGGCCATAATGTATCCCTGGCAGGGAATGAATTTCATTATGAAACAGAAGGACAGACACAAAGTGGGCCAAGGACTGACTCAGCAGGAACTTCTGATTGTAAGAAGGCTGCTTTTTGTTTTCCAAAATTCACTTAAAAAGAGCAAGTGGCTCCCATTACCGGTATCCAGTGCTGTAACTGAATCGCTAACCCTGCCCTTGAAATGTACACACCCATCCCCTTTGCTCGCCAGGCAGGTATGTGCCCCGCAAACAGGGCCACCTCGGGGAAGCCTGACCAAGGCTTGGTTCCCAGGATCCGAGTTGACGTGCATTGTGTGCGCGTGTTGAGTAATGACTGGAATCTGACTCATGCGAGGAGGAAAGGGTGCGTTTGAAGATTTATCTGTAGTAGTAAGTTCCGGAAGGCGATATTCTCACAGGAGCCTTACTCAGCATCCTGCCGGGGCAGAGCACAGCGGGGACACAGACATTCTGTGGGTGCGGGTCCTCGTGGTGTTTACCATGTAGAAAAGGAGCGCCTCCCAGGAAGTATGCGTGGAAATACTGATGTTTTCTGCATGCCCCCCCTCCCACCCCCACCCACTCCATCCGTCTCTCAGTGGGAGGCAGATCATCCGGGTTTGGATTCTGATAAGACCTGTTATTGCCAAGATCTCTTTGAGTCTCCGTTCTTTTTACCCAAAAAGATGGAGATAAGAATATTTACGAGGATGAAGTGAGCAAAGTCTTGTACAAACGCCTCACATATTGTCTACTCTAGACCATTCCAGGTGCTCACTAAATACCAGTGACCTTTCTTTCCCTTTAGATTCCAGAGCTGGTGTGTTCACATACAAGACACTCAGAGCTTACTGAGTTAATTTTCTCTCTCTCTCTCTCTCTCTCTTCGAAATTAAACATTTTTTAAAAAATACTTTTTATTGCTGTGACCAGTTTGGCTCAGTGGATAGAGAGGTGGCCTGCAGACTGGGGGGATCCCAAGTTCGATTCCGGTCAAGGGCATGTACCTTGGTTGCAGGCACATCTCCAGTAGGAGGTGTGCAGGAGGCAGCTGATCGATGTTTCTCTCTCATTGGTGTTTCTCTCTAGCCTTCTCCCTTCCTCTCTGTAAAAAATCAATAAAATATATTTAAAAAAATATATTTTTTATTGATTTCAGAGAGGAAGGGAGAGGGAGAGAGAGATAGAAACATTAATGATGAGAGACAACACTGATCGGCTGCCTACTGCATGCCCCTTACTGGGGACCGAGTCCGCAACCTGGGCATGTGCCCTGACTGGGAATTGAACCGTGACTGCCTGGTTCATAGGTCGATGCTCAACCACTGAGCCATGAGGCTGGGCAGAAATTAAACATTTGAACGGCAGGGTTCTCTCTGGATCTGGCATGTAAAGACCCCTGTGCTCCGTGTCTACTAATTAAATATTTGTTGAAAAAAAAAAAAAAAGGGAAATGAGGCTAGAAAAGCAAGGTCACTCCCAAGTGAGAGCTGATTGCATTTGTGTCTGGAAAGGAATTGAGTCTGAAACTCCCAGTTTCTCCCAGAACGGGCTCTGGACCCAAATTCTCTCCACTAATTCCAAACAGGTCTGTGTGTGTGTGTGTCTGTGTGTGTGTGTGTGTCACACACACACAGACACACACACACACACACACATTGGTTTATACTTTAATGAAGCGTCTCAATGCCTCAGGAACACGGGAGGAAGTCATCCATCAGACACATACATGCCACTCCTTTGAAACCTGTCACACACATGCCTGAAAAATTATCTGTGTGACAAAAGCAACACATGCTCTTCCCCCACAGAATATTAAGTCCCGCCAGCAAAACAAGTGCCTGGCGGCTGGCGAGGGATAGGCATCTCTCCTGACAGCCCCTGGCACAGAAAGCTCCCCTCACACAGCCTCTACAGGAGACTCCAGCAGTTGAATCGGCCCGCTAGCTCCCTCCCCATGCCTCGTGGCGCAGCGTCTGCCGGAGCCTCACATGAAACACATAACATTGAACTGACCTTTCGCTTATCATAAACGCAGAATGAGCCGCGGGGATCCCCATCTACCAAGGCGCCACCTCAGGAAAGTTTCTTTCTTCTATCCATACAAAGTAAAGCACCCCTCACAAAGGAGAGACAAAAACACCCCCTCTCTTCCCCTAATGAGATTATCATGAAAGGGATGATTTCTCCAAGCCGTCGTAGCTGGTGGCATGCTGTCCATTTTTATCACGTTTTCTTACCACACACAGCTCGTCTGGGGCTCCAGAGAGAGGGCATGCAGTGGGCCGGCCTTGCGTGTGTATGTTTCTTCTAATTTTCCTGATGGAATGATGGAGTCGGCTGTTTCTAATGCAGGTGGACCCCAATTTTACCCCATATTCAGGTTAAAAGCTAAGGGGGTGTGGAAGCAGCTTCGGAAGAGGGAGAGGATGATGCTTGAGTGTTAATGTGCATGCACACACATGCACACGTGCACATGCATGTGCTCGCATAACGCACTCATATTGGGTGCTGCTCCACACACGGCAGGTCTGCAAAAGTAGGACAGCAATCCTGCCATTGTCATAGGAAAAATACATGTCCTCTAGCTTTGGTCTTGCTCAACAGCCCTTACGTTAGTCCCCAGGACACTTGGCTCAGTTGGCCATCCCCCAGAGTGGCTGCGCTAAATGCTCTCCGGTGGCCCTTTGAAGCCAAGAACGAAACTAACGGTGGTGCAGTCAGTGTCTGCTTGGTGCCGGGAAAGATGCTAGGCGCTTCATAGAAACCCCATCTTCACAAGAGGTTGCTCTCTCTCGTTGACGATGAAGAAACGGAGGTTTGGGCAAGTGGGGAACTGGGCTGAGACCCACAGCAAAGGAGAAACAGGTGGGAGGGTTGCCTCCTCCAGGCTTAGGGGGGACGACAGTCCCTGAGGAGGCGCGATGGGAGCGGGGGCCAGCGGGACGGTGTGTAGGTACCTAAGACCAGTGGGCCATCTGGTCAGATGGTGCTTTAAGTGTGGTTGAGCTCCATCTGGGTATGAGGCTTCAGAACCTAACCTGGGTGGGTAACAACCTTACCTGGTAACCTTACCTAAACCTGGGCTATTCAGGGAACGTTTAGAAACCTTACTTGGTTTATCTTGTCGAAAGTGTAAGAGTGAACATGTCTAATGCTTTCCAACTCAATGTCATGTAAAGAGAAAGGACTGTATGAGCCTGTGTGAGCGTGTGTGTGTGTGTGTGTGTGTGTGAGCCTGTGTGTGTGTGTGTGTGTGAGCGAGCCTGTGGGTGAGCCTGTGTGTGTGTGTGTGTGTGAGCGAGCCTGTGGGTGAGCCTGTGTGTGTGTGTGTGTGTGTGAGCCTGTGTGTGTGTGTGTGTGTGTGTGTGTGAGCGAGCCTGTGGGTGAGCCTGTGTGTGTGTGTGTGAGCCTGTGTGTGTGTGTGAGCAAGCCTGTGTGTGTGTGTGTGTGTGAGAGAGAGCTTGTATGTGCGTGTGCGTGTGTGTGTGCGTGTGTGTGTGCGCGTGTGCGTGTGTGCGTGTGCGTGTGAGCGTGTGCGCTGTTTCAGAGGCTCCCTGTCCCTGCCCATAGGGAGCATGATGGACGCTGTCTTCAAAAGCAAGCATCAATATTACTGATCCTTGTAGAGAGGAAGGAGCTGAGCCAAACCTAGAAGGAAAGAATGTATTCCTTACCAAGAACGTGCCATAGAGTGAAAATAAAATGGATACAAAGTAAAAGGAAGCCCAGCCTGAGTGGCTCAGTGGTTGAGCGTGGACCTATGAACCAGGAGTCACAGTTTAATTCCTGGTCAGGGCACATGCTCGGGTTGTGGGCTTGATCCCCAGTGTGGGTCATGCAGGAGGTAGCCGATCAATGATTCTCTCCCATCACTGATGTTTCTCTCTCTCTCCCTTCCTCTCTGAAATCAATAAAAATAGATTTAAAAAATAAAAGGAAAATAATTTTTTTAAAAAGGAATACAAGTAACAATTTTTTTAAAAAATCCTGTCAAGTAGGAGCATAGATTCCTCTTTTTTAAAAAAATGCCCATTGTGTATTAAAGTGGCAGCATATTTGTGCCTGTTACCAGGTTTTATTTCTTTGCTGTTAATTAGTCAGTGTGAGGCATCTATAAGCCACATGTGATACTTTAATCTGGCTTCTCAGTGTGTCTCTGGGGTTCTTCTCACATTTCATTTTGAGACTTAATTTGCATTTTTAAGAAACCACTTAGGGGAGTTTGAGAAAAATCCAAGTGCCGGTGGTAAATGAGGACACCACACGCTTGCTCCCCACCCTGCCCCGCTTCTCGGCGAGCTGGCTAACGCACGCCAGGCCACGGCCTGGGCCACATTCATTCCCAGCGTGGAATCGGATTGACCCGCGGACCACGTGGGTGACTTCCTGACCATTGCTGTCACACTGTCATGCTTTTTATTAAAGTCATATTTTACAACACGTGTGAATGTAGCCTTACAGAAGGAAAACCAGCCAGGTCCCTGGCATTCCGTGGTGTTTGGCCTCGTGCTGGGAGGAAATTAATTGCTCCTACTAAAGCCGTGAGACACCCCATGAAGCACCCCGCATCTGGTTCCTCTTAAAGTGGGTTGTGCGTGTTGGTGTGGATGAGTGAACAGCGACCAGGCCTCACTAAAATATTACAGCTCAAGGTGCCTTTGTGTGGACCAGTTATCAACAGGTCTTTAGTACAAGAGGGGCAACCAGGAAATTGAGTTAATATTTATTACTCAATCCCATAACTCGTATGACCTTTAACACAATATGGACTCCAGCTACAAAGCCGACTCCCCAGAGAATCAAAATTCAGGGTTGAGTTGGCAGTACCATGGCTATGATTTGTGTGTTTATACATGGGCTATATACATGGCTTCATATGTGTCAGGGATAAACCTCCAGTGGCAATTGCTGTACACAGTAGGAAAGAATAACTTGCAAATTCACACATGTGGTTTTGATTAAAACTAATATGTCAAAAGATAATTGTTTCTTAAATAACAAGTCACCACAACTTAATATGCATACTAGTAGCTATAGCTTTTTGACAAAGATATTGAAATTTCTGTAGGTATGCATGAAAATACAACATCTTGAACATTATTAATTAAACAGTCAAGATATTTAAGTGCTAACACTGACAATCACTGCATGATAATTTATTTGTAATGAATTTTTATAATAGATATATAAGTAAAACCAAATGTAAATATGCTTTTTATTTTATTACAATATTGCCAAATACTAGCATTAAAAAGTCAATGCCATAATTATTTTAAACAGATTCCATAATTGGAAAAAATAAGTTACATTTCTAATACTTATGAGGTAGATAGGAGAAACAATATTTCATAAATTGTGTAAATTGGCACAACCTTTATCTTTATGCAGGACAACTTAGCGATGTGTTTCAAATGCTGAATTCTGTGAATACTATCTCAGCAATCCTATTTCTAGAAAGTTAACTTAAGCAAATAATAAAGAGTGGGAAGAAAGTTTCAGATACATGAGAATAACAGCCTAATCTGTTACACTAAATTTTGAACATAACATAAATGTCCCCCAATAAGAATTTGCTGAAAAAATATATATATTCCATATAAAGTTTCTCTCTCTATATATATATGTGTGTGTGTGTGTGTGTATGTGTGTGTGTGTGTGTGTGTGTGTGTGTGTGTGTGTGTATATATATATATATATATATATATATATATATACCCATCTATATACACATACACTGTGTATATTCTATATATCAGTGATTTTTTTTTCTGGTTTTGGTTTATATTTTTTTGAAAAAGTAATTTTGTATTCTCTAATTTAAAATGCAAATGCAGTTCACTTTATCTATTCATTTATTTTTATTTTTTAATCCTCACCCAAGGATATTTTATCCATCAATGTCTGGAGAAAGTGGGAGTGAAAAGGGAGGCTTGCATGAAATCCACTTTAAATGAGAAAAATAAAGGCTTTCCATTATAAAAATACAGTCCAATCTGGAACCGTTTTAGGGGACTGTCGTAGAGAGTGGCTTGCTGGTGGCATTTCATTTAAACCATCATTTAAGAAATACTTTCCCCGGCCAGCGTGACTGAGGGCTTAGAACATTGGCCTGTGGCCTGAGGGTCTTGGTTCAATTCCTCTTCAAGGGCATGCACCTCGGTTGCAGGTTTGTCCCACAGCCCTGGTCAGGGTGTGTGGGGGAGGCAACCAGTTGACATGTCTCTCTCCCATCGATGTCTCTCTCTCTCTCTCACTCACTCATTCACTCCCCTTCTGTCTCTTCCACTCTCTGTAAAATCAGCGGGAAAGATATCCTCCGGTGGGGCTTAACAGCAACGAAAAAGAAACGCACTTATACTGTGTATGGTCAAAGGGAGACGCAGAGACAGAAACATGTATGAAGGAAATGAGTGTAAAGCAGTCAGAATTCAGAAGGGACAGCTCAGCAAAAAGAAATGCAAAAGAAGTTAAAAGAAAAAAAAACAAACTGGTTTCCAAGTTACATTCATTTGTCCATGATCCCTTTTCCTAGTCCATTTCCTGTTATCAAGATGTTGATTTGACTGCAAAAGCGGCTTAGAAATTTTCTCATTTTGTATCATTCATTTGATATTGTGGCTTTTGAATAGTTTTTTAATATAGGAATAACGAAGTAGGATTAACACTTACATACTTTTCTTTTGTATCACTCACGAAACTAGAGACATGTGATACTAAACTTAGAAGTTAATTTTTGGCTGAAAGTTTACAGAGACCCTGAATTTGTCATTTACTTTAAATTTTTTTTCTATTTTTATTGATATTTAGAGAGGGGAAGGGAGAGGGATAGAGAGATAGTAACATTGATGAGAGAGGAATATCATCGATCGGTTGCCTCCTGCAGGCTCCCCACTGGAGAGTGAGCCAGCAACCTGGGCATGTGCCCTGACAGGGAATCAAACCAGCGACCTCTTGGTTCCTGGGTCAACGCTCAACCGCTGAGCCACACCGGCCGGGCTGTAATTTACTTTTATGTCAGAAGTCCCTTGCTGTACACATCAGCTTTATTGAGACTGGGGACCAAGAGCCTGCTCATGGACCTCTGTAGATTGCACCTGTGCACCTCTAAGCACGGGTGTTGTCTTTCTCTGTGATCTCCACGCCGGTGTGAATTGCCCTGGCCCGCCAGGAGGTGACATTCTGTACCATTGGTGAGGCCATTTCATAATCGTGGGACGAGAATCAGTCCATTTTCCCTGTGAGTACTTGGTAGACATCATTTCTACACACGAAATCTCCTTTTCACTCGTTAACAGGGAGCATGCCTGAATTATTGAAATAATGTTTGTGCTTACTTATCTGTATACATCACACTTATCCCATTATATTCTGATGGGGAAGAGGATAAATTATTAGCCATTGGACTCATGCAGACTTCATCTCACTGGAACTTCCAGGAATCGCTGTACAAGGAAGACTCCCAGTTCGAAATATTAAGGAAGTCCATTTCCAGTGTGTGTCCGTGAGTAGAGTGTTGGAAAGACTGAAATCTTCCATCACCAACTAAAAACCACAAGTATGTCATGAAAAAAAGTTAAATTCCCAAGGTTATTACATTGATATTAGTCTGTTCATAGTTGGAAAAGAACAGTTGATTTACATGATGATTGAGTCTGGGTTAATGGGAAATATCCCACAGTTTATTTCGGGGAGCAGAAACAGGGTGATTCTGTTGTTTTTGGTTTAAATCTTAGAGTTCTCAGAAGGCAAAGTATTTTTTGTTTGTTTTCTTGATCATGGCATACGAAGGATTTAGTGATATTAGAAAACAAGGCAGAGTATCATTTCTTTCCTACTGTACAAAATGATGGCCCTGCGTCCCTTCCAACAAAAATAGGATGCGTATCTCAGAGATATGGCATATAACTTTCAGCACACAATCACACGCATTTCTTCATTTGTGCTGCTGGGAACATTTTTCTGTCTCAGTCCAGCGTGCTAACTGTTATGTCCTGAAATGCACCCCATTGAAAAGCAAGACAAGTGCCTTTCCAGTTTCCTGGGGTTTACTCAGAGCTAAATGGTCAGCCCAGGTATGTGTGAGGGTTCAAGTAATTGTTTCAGTGTCTGCTCCTTTTTGAGAAAATGCACCTAATAGCAGCTCTTCCATTTTACTGCTGTTTCTTTCGATGATGTGAACCATTAAATTACGTTGTGTCACTGTAGAGAGGGGTATATGTGTGAGTGGACAGGTGGGTTCCACGGAGGGGGTGGCATCCCTGGCACAGCCCTGCTCCTAGCCTGTCACTCAGTCCAGGGCTCTCACGTGCCCTGGTCAGTTGCCCTCGTCAGTTCCACAGGTGGACCCTGATGTCCCCGGCATGGTTGTCTGTCAGCAAAGTTAAGTAATCTACACTAATAAAAGAGAAAGATGCAAATTGATCATACCTTCGCGACGCCCACCAACCAATCAGGAGTGAGTATGCAAATTAACCCAACAAAGATGGTGGGTTAATTTGCATACACAGGCGCAGAGCTACTGGGCAGGAGAGAAGACAGAAAGGCACCTCCAGCCAGAGTGAAGGCGGTGCCGGCAGCCAGGAGAAGGAAGGCCCATTCTTGCACGAATCTTCGTGCATCGGGCTTCTAGTTCAATATATTGAGACATATAGTATCCTTTTGAATTTTGGTGATTTTATCATTTGGAAGGAAACATAAACCTGTCACTTGGATACTTCCTTTTTCCACGTCATGCTTTCCCCCTAATGACACTGTCCACTTTTAGAAAAAACAAAATTCTAGGTATTTCTTCACTTGTCCTTTCCATGTTGCTTCTCTGGGGAAAATCATGGAATAGTTTTCTTGAAAACGAGTGGCCGAACCAAAGGAGACCTGGAGAGGAACGTTGTGGCTTCTCTGCCATGTTATCTTAGGCCCCCGTGTAAGTGGATATTGAAGATGACGCACCCTGGGAACCCGCCTCTGGGCCAGTCTCTGTGGTCTCCCCCAGCCCCTTCCTGCCCACAAGCCTGCTTTGTCCCGGGTTTACTAGTATCGTGGGGGTCTCAGTAACTCCGGGCCACTTTTTCTGCATCATAGCAGAACAAGCAGACCCCTGTGTTGCTGCTTCAGCACCACCAGCCCGAGAAACTCCATCAGCCTTTGGCATGTCACTGGGCACCCCATTGGAGGTCGACCTTCGTCTTCTCTGGGAGCCTGTCTCCACCCACCGGCAGCACATGCTCAGAGGAGCCAGGCCCTGGCTCCAGTTCTAAAGGGGAAGCCAGCGCATGGGGTGGGAACAACCGCCCCCTTTCTCTTTCTCTGACCTGTGTTCCTTTGAGCATCATGAAGGGTTTTCCCAGATGTGGCAGGAATCGAACATCCCATTCCTCAGATTTTATTTCTCTACTAGAGGCCCGGTGCATGAAATTCATGCACGGGGGGGTGAGGGGAGGAGTGTCCCTCAGCCCAGCCTGCACCCTCTCCAATCTGGGACCCCTCGAGGGATGTTCGACTGCCCGTTTAGGATCGGGCCTAAACGGGCAGTCGGATATCCCTCTCACAATCCAGGACTGCTGGCTCCCAACTCCTCGCCTGCCAGCCTTCCTGATTGCCCCTCACCGCTTCTGCCTGCCAGCCTGACGACCCCCTCACCACTCCCCTGCCAGCCTGATTGATGCTTAACTGCTCCCCTGCCAGCCTATTTGCCCCTAATTGCCCTCCCCTGCAGGCCTGGGTCCCCCCAACTGCCCTCTCCTGCAGGCTTGATCACCCCCAACTGCCCTCCCTTGCAGGCCTGGTCCCTCCCAACTGCCCTCCCCTGCAGGCCTGATCGCCCCCAACTGCCCTCCCTTGCAGACCTGGTCCCTCACAACTGCCTTCCCCTGCTGGCCATCTTGTGGTGGCCATCTTGTGTCCACATGGGGGCAGCCATCTTTGACCACATGGAGGAAGCCATCTTGTGTGTTGGAGTGATGGTCAATCTGCATATTACTCTTTTATTAGATAGTATAGAGGCCTTGTGCATGGGTGGGGGCCAGCTGGTTTGCCCTGAAGGGTGTCCCGGATCAGGGTGGAGGTTTCCTTTGGGGCATGGGGCAGCCTGGGGGAGGGGCCTGTGGTGGTTTGCAGGCCAGCCACGCCTCCTGGCAACCCAAGCGGAGGCCCTGGTATCTGGGATTTATTTATCTTCTGCAATTGAAACTTTGTAGCCTGGAGTGGAGCCAAGCCTCCTGCTTGCTCTGTGGCTGCAGCCATTTTTGTTGGGATTTATTTATCTTTTATAATTGAAACTTTGTAGCCTTCAGTGGAGGCCAAGACAGGCCAGGGCTGCAGAAGCTTGGCTTGCTCCATCGCCGGGGGCAACCCTAGCCTCCTGCTCTCTCCAGCTCCGTGGCTGCCACCATTTTTGTTGGGATTTATTTATCTTCTATCATTGAAACTTTGTAGCCTTGAGTGGAGGCCTGGGCCCACCAGGGTGTGTGGAAAGCTTGGCTTCCTCCATCACCGGGGAAACCCAAGCCTCCCTTCTGCTCTCTGTGGCTGCAGCCATCTTGTTTGGAGCTAATTTGCATACTCGCTCCTGATTGGCTGGTGGGCGTGGTTTATGGGTATAGTGGAGTGATGGTTAATTTGCGTATTACTCTTTTATTAGGATGAATATACAAAACCTCTTGTTTCCAGTTTTTGGTCTTGGCTCCTGATATTAAGAGATCAGTCTAACCCTAGTGGGTTTGCCTCAGTGGTTAGAGTGTCAGTCCTCAGTCTGAAAGGTCCCTGGTTTGATTCTGCTCAAGGGCACTGCCTTGGTTGCAGGCTCAATCCCCGGCCCTGGTCAGGGCATGTGCAGGAGGCACCCAATCAGTGTGTCTCTCTCACACTGATGTTTCTCTATCTCTCCCTCTCTCTTCCACTCTTTTAAAAATCAATGGAAAAAATATCATGGATTGAGGATTAAAAACAAAATCAGTCATAGAAATACTAAGAAACCCCATTTCTCCCTCAACAAAGCTAAGTATTTGCAAGTGATAAGCATGTCGATATCTGATTATCTTCTATATCTGGGCCAACTTAGTATCTTGTCAACAAAGAATTGGAAAAGATCCCTGACGGTTTAATGGAAGGAGAGATGAATGCATTTGACAGCATAAATAAAGGCCTTTGGAAGAGACTCTCAGAGGAAGATGTGAAGGTCACTGGCTTAAGGATTTATAGGAAGTAAAACTGGAGGGGCCTCCATGGGCCACTGAATTTCACACCCGGGACCAAGTACTAGTACCTCAGCCCTCAAGGCCCCGGACACCTAGATCCTCTCATAGACAGAGTGGCATTCCTGCAGAGACTAGGAAGTAGGAGAGGGTATTTCTGAAACGCCTGACTGTAGTGACTCTAACATTCACATGCCAAAGTTTTACACCTGGCAAAACTGACTACATTCTCAGTGACTGAAGATGCTTGTGTTTGGCGGGGACTCTGGCTGCAACGTGGCTTAAGATCCCCGACTCTGCGTCCTTCCTGAAGGTATAACGTTGAGTGGGCTGGTGGTCAGAAAAGCAGATGCAGAATCAGACAAAGGAATCTTCGGAGCTGCTCTTCTGCTTCCACCCTACGGGCTCATAGCATTGTTCCCCTCCCCCCACCCCACCCCCGCCATCAGTTGAGGAATTTTCAAGTAAGAAAACAATTAATTTAGCCCCAAAGCTAATTGGAATCAATAGTTAAGGTTTCTTCCTCATTTCTCCAAATGAATTGCAAAATGATGTATGTTCACTTGGATTATAGATTTCTACCTAAAACTTCCCTCTAGGGCCCCCTTTTCAACAAGAAGTCAGCTCTGTGTAGTTTGTCATGCCATCCCTCCCCCCATCCGCCTTCTTAGCTGTCTCCCCTTGAAGTTTTGTGTCCAGGGCAAAGTTAATACTGAGGCGATGAAGAGAATATGCCTCTAAGATGTACTCAAGCAGCAGGGGGTCATGGTTAAGGTGCAGGCATGCCTAACCAGTGTGGCTCAATGGTTAAGGGTCAACCTCTGAACTAGGAGGTCACGATTCCTGGTCAGAGCACATGCCCAGGTTGCGGGCTCTATCCCCAGTAGGGGATGTGTAGGAGGCAGCTGATCAGTGCTTCTCTCTCATCAGTGGTGTTTCTCTCTCTCTCTCCCTTCCTCTCCGAAATCAATAAAGGTATACTTAAAAATAAAAAGCTGTTTCCAAGGGTCAAGGTTTCTTTTTGGATAAGTATAAGGATACAAATGACAGTTTCCAGTGCTGACTGAAATAGAGCACAATAGCAATAGAGAACATTCACAAAATAGTTATCATGCCAGGCAACGCGCTAAGCATGTTCATATGCTTTTGACCCTCAGAACAACCCTAGCAGCTCTCAAGTTATAGGCAAGAAAAAAAAGCACAGATAGGGTAGGGCAGTGGTTGGCAAACTGTGGCTCGCGAGCCACATGCGGCTCTTTGGCCCCTTGAGTGTGGCTCTTCCACAAAATACCACGGCCTGGGCGAGTCTATTTGGAAGGAGTGGCGTTAGAAGAAGTTTAAAAATTTGGCTCTCAAAAGAAATTTCAATCGTTGTACTGTAGATATTTGGCTCTGTTGACTAATAAAAATAACCTTTAAAATATATTCAGAGAGGAAGGGAGAGGGAGAGAGAGGTAGAAACATCCATGATGAGAGAGAATCATGGATCGGCTGCCTTCTGCATGCCCCCTACTGGGGATCAAGCCTGCAACCCATGCATGTTCCCTGACCGGAACCGAACCATGACCTCCTGGTTCGTAGGTCAACACTCAACCACTGATCCATACCAGCCAGGCAAAAAAATAACCTTTAAAACTTCTGAAGTTTCTTCTCAGTCTTGAAAGAGGCCTTCCACAGGCGAGTAAGAGGAAACCAAAAATCCTCCCCATTGAACAAAAGAAGCATTTACTTTATAAAGGTACATTCCATTTTGGCTCTGCCGGATAAAAATCAAAGTATGAAAAGTGAACATAAGCCAAAGAACAGAGGGTCCAGACAGCAGCACACGGGGGAGCTCAGGCCGGGCCAGGGGAAGGCTGGGGAGCGGGAGTCGGACCCGGCGGCGTGGACGTCTCCAGGAATCGGCTCCGGCCTGCACATCTGGAAAACGAAGCCCCGGGATGAATTATGCAAGGATCATCTTGCACTTGCACAGGCATTTCTGTTTATTCACAGTCGAGGAGCGTGAAGAGGAAAACCTGGTTCGCACCTGGCATTTCATTTAGGAGGGATGGCTCCTCGCGCTGAAGGAAAAGCCATCTGAACTTGGCTGGGCCTGGCTCCGCTCCGGGCCCCAGCGGCCAAGCAGAGCGCACTCACCGGGAGCACCTGGCATGCGATGGATGGTGCAATGTGCTCTGAGAGGGTGCCTGTGCAGGGAATGCATGTGCACACACCCACCCCTCTGTGTGCAGGCTCCGGATGCAGCCCGAGGGGGAGGGGCCCAGGCACATCTGGCGCAATTGCTAAACTTCTCCCTTTTCCAAGGCCTCGCCATCCATGTCACCAACAGCTAAGGCACTGCACTGAGCTCCCATCCCAGCACCCCAGGGAACCCCCCCATGCATGCTTTCATGTTGGTTGAATTCATCTTACTCCCTCGGTTTTGCAAAATCTGAAAAGTTCATGGAGAAACCAGTCCATTCTGGTAGCCCCCCGAGTCACGGTTTCGTGTGGATGTCCGTGGAGTTATGTCATTGAGCCCTGTTTTGTTTTTTTAGTTTTTTTAATGAAGTTCTTCCTACCACAGAACCCTCTTCTCCTCCAGGCAAGTAAGCAAAACAGAAATGTCCCTTGGTATTTGTAGCCTACGGATATTCACATTGTTTAAAGATGCTCATTTAATCCAACCAGATGATGCTGGCTGCACCACTGCTCTTTGGGAGGGACCGGATGCTTTTATCTCGCTTGGAAAGGGAGCTTGCCGAGCAGGCAAGCTGGGAAATTATTTTAGTGATGAGGGTACTGGTTCTACCTCGCCAAAGATTTATTCAAATGCTGGTTTCATATATCCCATCTAATATTATCCTCTCAGCATCCTTATGAAGTAGGGATTGGTAATTCTTATAATTCCATTTTTTTTCCCCAAACGAGGAATAGAGGCTTAGAGAATTAAAAAAAAATTTTTTGAGGGGGGAGGGTCGGGGTTAATCCTCATTTTAGAGCAGCTGCCTGATGGGGCATGGGCTGTGCTCCCTGTCCAGTCCATCCACGCTGGACCCGCACACAACATAACCCAGGGCCTCACTCCTGAGCCAAAAGCAAAATGGAAAAAGATGTCTTTTTCTCCAGAGATACAAAATATTTGGAGACTGTGCGCCTCCGCCAGAAAGCCTGGTCTTAAGGCAGATGATGTAAAAGCAAATATATATATATATATTTTTTTTTATTTCAAGGGCCTCTATTTAAGAATGCAGCTTGTGCTGAGTTCCCAGCAGTTCATAGGGCCACAGTCCCTCTGTGCACAGAATCGGGGCTGGGGAGGCTCTCAGAGGGGAGCGGTCTGGATTCACTTAGCCTGGGCCAGCACTTGCAGACGGCTCATGTGCACACGGCTAGCCCCCCATCTTATTAAAATGTAAGCTCTCACGCGGTGGGTGTGGCTCAGAGCACAGCATTGCCTACCAGGAGTCAAGCTTTATTTTCAGGGAAAAGGACAGCATGATCTAGTTGATACAACGTTTGGTATCGTGTAATAAAAACAGAATTAGTTCCCAAAGGTCTTTTAAAAATATTCTTATTGATTTCAGAGAGGAAGGGGGAGAGAGAGAGAGAAATAGAGAAGTATCAATGATGAGAATCATTGATCTACTGCCTCCTGCACGCTCCCTGCAGGGGATTGAGCCCACAGCCCGGGCCTGTGCCCTGATTTGAATTGAACAGGGACCTCCTGGTTCATAGGTCGGCACTCAACCACTGAGCCGCACTGGCGGGGCTGTTCTCAAAGGTCTTAGTAAAAAGAGTAATTTTCAAGATGGGTTAAACTCAACAACTCGAAGGCCTACAAAGCCTCCAAGAGTTAACATTCCTCATCTGGAAACCCTGTAAAACCAATTATTTTCATGACATATCTTCTGTTTGCAGTTTAAGCTGAGAGGTTGGGAATCAATTGATTTTTATAGCGTCCCTGAGTTTTGCTGACATTGATTTAGGAAAGAGAACTTTTTAAAAAATCCCTAAACTTCAAAATTATTTCTCACCCTTCTAGCACCATATCCCAACTTGATTTAAGTTGAGGTTTGGTTCTCTTACTTAACCAAGAATTTTTCCCCATTATGCACGAGACACAAGCACATCTGGCTCAGTTGTTAAGCTCCTCCCTTTGCTAAGATAACTCCATAAATGTCACCAACAACTATGGCACCATGCTGAGCTCCTAGAAGGACAGGGACCTCAAAAATCATCTTTAAACATGTTTGCTCCCGTATAAGTTAAATATACAGGTGCTGATTACTTCATCAGACTGATGCGGGGAGCGTGTTCCGCCTTAATCTGGGGAGAATATTAACCATCGGTATGTTTCAGCAGTGACGCGGGTGATTTGCGTGTCCAGTGGTTGAAATCACTGGCCGCACCGTGTGGGTCCTTTTTACTTTTGGGCATTTGGGGAATATTTACTCTACCTGCTCCAAGCCCGGCAGGGCTAGGATTGAGAAAATGCAGAGGCTTTTGCCCTAAAGCTCTCACCTGCAGAAATTCTTGCTCTGTTGACCGAGAATTCAAACATTTCAGCTTTTGTTTCTATTGTTCGATCAGACGTGCCTCCTTTCTGTTACAGAATCTCGGGCTGTGGCTTTGCATTGAGGAATGGCTTGTGTGTGAGAGTTAAGTGCATCCACCTGTTTCACTGCGTGGCCACGGGAAACGTTTTGTGCATATGTGCTTTTGAGGGGAGGGCAGGAAAGACATTTATCTTTGCTTTCTGCTTCCTACGATGACCCAAGGCTTTCATTGTAATAAGGAATTTCTCTCTTGGCAGAGAAGGAAAACAGATGGTCTGTCTTTAAGGGCCTGATGTGTGCTTCCTCCACATGATTCTGGAGGGCACGAGTGTGGGGAAGGGAAGTGAATTCATGCTGTAAGAAGCAGTGGGCGCCTGGGCTGGCTGCCATGTGCACACAGTGGTGGCTTTTCCTGCTCCCCGCTCTGTCTCCATCCTCACCGGATCTGTAAGAGCAACTGTTGCTCAGAGAGACCGTGTTAGTCCAGCCAGTGAGTGACTAGCCTACACAACCGGGAAGGGTTTTCCAAGTACCAGCATCAATGACCAGACGTCACTAATACGCTTGTAGGTCATTCTGGCAAACTCATTAGCCAGGTTCTCGTACGGTTACCATAAGCTGCTTAAGGAGTAACCCTCACATGCTTTCTTGGGCTTACTCTAAAGCAAACATGCTGATTTGAACTCCCTTCCTGCAGACCGTGCATATGACAATTATGACCAATCTTTCCCAAAAGGTAATTGTGAATTTGGGGGGAAATGCCATATATGATTTCAACAAAGTATATATTGTGCAGGACCTATAATAATAAAAGCATAATATGCTAATTAGACTGGATGTCCTTCTGGACGAAGCCGGGGCTGCGAGGGAAGCCTGGGTCCCGGGTGCCAGAGGAAAGCCGGTGCCGGCAGCTAGGGAAAGGAAGACCTACTCTTGCACGAATTTCGTGCTATATATATATATATATATATATATACACTTTTATTGATTTCACAGAGGAAGGGAGAGGGAGAGATAGAAACATCATTGATGAGAGAGAATCACGGATCAGCTGCCTCCTGCACACCCCACCACTGGGGATCAAGCCCACAACCCAGGCATGTGCCCTGACAGGGAATGGAACCGTGACCTCCTGGTTCTTAGGTCAGTGCTCAACCACTGAGCCACATGGCCGGGCAGCAAGACCCCTTTCTGGCTCACGTGTTTGGAGACCCCGAAGCAAAGCGGGCCTGGAGGTGTACTCAGTCTAACGGTTCTGGTCCCGTTTCTCTGTGCTGCTCTGGGCTGTGTCCTCCTCCGTGTGCCGGCATCCGCCTCACGCTGAGCACACAGCTCCTGCCTTTCCAGCCCATATTTGTGCATTGGATGTCCCGAGCGCTGGAGAGCGTCACTTCTGGAAAATCTCAGACAAGTAAGGAAAAACACTCGCTGCAAACGTCTTCTCACCTCCCGCTGACTGCTGTTGCTTCGCCTTCAGACCCAGTGGAATTCCAGGAACTTTTCTTCTGTTTGCGAGTCTGAAAACCCAAGTTCAGAGTCAGCCCCTTGTCGGCGGATTAAGGGGAGATTTATGACATCTGTGCGCCGCTTTTCACAGAGGAAAAGGTGGTCCATGGGCCAGAGCAGCCTCGCCCGACTAGTCAGGCAGGCGCACAGCCTGAGGAATTCTCTCCTGACCCATCTGCTGGGCGCTCCCGTCCCACCTCCAGGAGGCCTTGCAGGGAAGAGTTATGCTGCTGATCACGGAACAGCCAGCGTTCTGGCTGTTCCCAGTTTCACTGTGTATCAGTGTCAGAGGTGTGCAGAGCCAGTGGGGGTCCCTGGCCATTGGTCCATCTGAGCTCCTGATGAGCTTGTCTCTCTCTTTCTCTTTTTTATTATGTTTCTACTGATGTGAGAGAGGAAAGGAGAGGGAGCGAGAGAGAAAAACATCAATGATGAGAGAGAATCATGGAATGGTTGCCTCCTGCACGCCCCCTACTGGGGATGGAGCCTGCAACCAGGGTACAAGCCCTGACTGGGAATGGAACCGTGACCTCCTGGTTCAGAGGTTGACACTCAACCACTGAGCCATACCACCTGGGCGATCTTGTCTCTTTAATCAGGAAGCCAGGATGTGGGGAAGTCAGCTGTCACTCAAACTTGAAGAAAAGTAGTGAAAATCTTCTACCCTTGAAGCCCCAGTTGCCATAATGAGTGGACAGGGACACCACAGGAAGTGGCCACAGTCGGTGACCAGGTGTCGACTCAGACAGCAGCCATCCCCGGGTCTGTGGTTCTGGAACTGTCATCACCAGCCTCATCATACCACCAACCTCATCACACCACCGGCCTCATCACACCACCAACCTCATCACACCATCGATCTCATCTCACCACCAACCTCATCTCACCACCAGCCTCATCTCACCACCAACCTCATCACACCACCAACCTCATCTCACCACCAACCTCATCACACCACCGGCCTCATCACACCACCGGCCTCATCACACCACCAACCTCATCACACCATCGACCTCATCACACCACCAGCCTCATCTCACCACCAACCTCATCACACCACCAGCCTCATCTCACCACCAACCTCATCACACCACCAACCTCATCTCACCACCAACCTCATCACACCACCGGCCTCATCACACCACCGGCCTCATCACACCACCAACCTCATCACACCATCGACCTCATCACACCACCAGCCTCATCTCACCACCAACCTCATCACACCACCAGCCTCATCTCACCACCAACCTCATCACACCACCAACCTCATCTCACCACCAACCTCATCACACCACCGGCCTCATCACACCATCGACCTCATCACACCACCAGCCTCATCTCACCACCAACCTCATCACACCACCAGCCTCATCTCACCACCAACCTCATCACACCACCAGCCTCATCTCACCACCAACCTCATCACACCACCAACCTCATCTCACAGGGCCACTGGGGAAGGGCAGGGGTCAGAGCTGCCATGAGGGGAGGGTGGACCAGAAGGGCTGCAAGCTGTGAGTGCGCGCGTGTGTGTGTGTTTGTGTGTGTGTGTCTGTGTGTGTTTGCGTGCATCTGATATGTATTTATAACAGTCCTTTCACAACACTACATAAGGTTCCTTAATTTAGAGGATATTGTAAATACAAGGAAAAGTTATGGATTTTTAAGATATATTTTTCCCCCTTTTTAAATTAAATTGATTGGGGTGACATTGGTCCACATGAACATACAGCTTTCAGGTGTGGGTTTCTGTTACAAGATCTGTATCTATTGCACCGTGTGCCCACCACCCAGAGTCAGATCTTCTCCTATCACCTTATATTGGGTGCCCCTTCACCCCCACCCCTTCCCTCTGGCAGCCATCACTGTGCTGTTTGTGTTCCTAAGTTCCAGTTTTATAGCCCACATGTGAGAGAAACCATATAGTTCTTAGCTTTTTCTGACTGGCTTATTTCACTTAGCGTAATGTTCTCAAGGTCTATCCATGTTGTTGGAAATGACACTATTTTTTTCATCCTTGCTTATGGCTGAGTAGTATTCCATTATGTACCACATTTAAAATTAAGGTATAATTTACTTACAGTGAAATGAACAAATATTAAGCATGCATTTTGATATATTTCTGTGCACTTGTTCTAATCAAGGCATAATTAAGATAGCAACACGGACAGATCTTAAGTACAACTTGATACATTTTGATAAACTAAACATGTGTCAATGAGCCCCCCCTACCCCCAAATACTACAAAATATATTGATCCAGAACATTTCTGTAGCTGTCCTTCCAGTCTACTCCCATGTCACAGAGGCAGGGTCTCTTCTGATTTTTGTCAACAAAAAGGGCCAACGTTTTATAAAAATGGAATCATGCAGTCAGTACCTTCTTAGGTCTGACTCCTTTCACTCAGCAAAATGGTTTTGAAATTTACTTGTATCATCACATGTACCGACACTTCATTTTTAACTGCCAAATAATACTCCATGGTATGATGGTACCAGTGTGTTTATACACTCTCCTGCCAATGGCATTTGGCTTGGCTTCAGTTTTTGGCTAGGGCACAGCTAGACTCTTAACTTTCGTGTGTCTTTCTTGCCCTGAGAAAGCCTTGTCCTCTGGAATTTGTCAAGTCTTCCTCCAGTCCTCTCTCTTCCCGAGGCCTAGAGAAAACTGGGATTATTCTTCCCTTCCTGTTTCTTGTTCCAACCTGGATGTACAGGTTGTTTGCATTCACCACATCCTAACTGGACATTGAGTTTCTCTCTAAGCATTGTTGTTTGTCCCTGGAAGGGGTGTGTGTGTGTGTGTGTTGGGTGTTGTTCCAGGAATTAGCGACAGGAACCTGTGTGGGTACAGTCGAGTGATGGGTTGTATTTTATCCAGAAATTAAGGGGGGGAAACGGAGGCATTCCTGAAGAAAGCATGGAGGGGAGTCTGTCCCCATTACAGACGTGCAAGACATAAGTCCCGAACAGGAACATTTTCCTGGAAGGTGCCGCTGGGCTGGGAGTGCTAATGCATTTATCATGGCCAGCACTCCGCGCCTTCTGTGAAAACAAGCTGAATCATTTGTCATTGGGGACACGTATTTTAGGGAATTGGCGTGCCCCACATTCCCCGATTGGGAGAATGAAATGGGTCCTAGGAAAAAACCTCTCTCTGGATAGGAGATAGAAATTTTCTAAACAGGGCAAGAAATCCCACAGTTAAAATTTGAAGAACATAGTTCTCTGCGAGAGAGGGAGACAGGGTGGATTTTATTATTTTTAAAGTAATTTTTAATTTTTTTTCAATTACAGTTGACATACAATATTAGATTAGTTTCAGGTGTACAGCATAGTGATTAGACATCTCTATACCTTACGAAGTGCTCACCCTGCTCAGTCTAGTACCCTCCTGGCACCAGACATAGGTATTACCATATTATTGACTATATTCAAGAAAGGAGAGATTTCAACAGAGATGTAATGCTCATATAGACGGTGTGTGTGTGTGTGAATGTAAGCAGGCTTCTGATACAGTGCGTAGGCATCCTCCCCCTCAATCTTCCTAGGTATCCCAATCTCACAATACATTACGTAAGCGGCATACAGTTTGGTTTAGTGGCACTTGGGAGAAAGGACCCAACTGCTTTCCAGAGAAAGATGAGTGAAGGTGAATGTGAAGGTGAGAGAAGCTACAATGTGAAGCCCGTACAGCCAAGCAGAGACCTCCCCACCCCCAGATGTACGACAGGGCAAGGCCCTCGGGACATGGAATTGTTCATTTGTGGGTGACATACCGGGTGGGGCAAAAGTAGGTTTACAGATGTTCATATGGAAAATACAATAATTAGTAAATAATACAAGAATAAACTCTCTGAGTTATATATTCATAACCTACTTTTGCCTCACCCCGTATTTTGAGAGCGTTTGTTTCCAAAACTATCAGATAGTTGATTTTTTTTTTTCCTGGATGAAATAGTGAACTCACCAGTATCACCCATAGTCTTGAACCTGTGTTTATAGGCACTTTTCATTGAATTCTCAACAGCAACAATGAAATTAGTGTTTCTAGATCTCTTGTAAAGTAAAAAAAAGTGTTGGAGCCCTAGCCAGTTTGGCTCAGTGGATGGAGTGTTGGCCCGCAGACGGAAGGTTCTTCAGTTCAGTTCCAGTCAAGGGCATGCGGGCGGAAGGCAAACAATTGATGTGTCTCTCTCACATCGATGTTTCTCTCCCCCTCCCTCCCACTCTTTCTAAAAACCAATGGAAAAATATCCTGGGGTGAGGATTAACACACACACACGCACAAAGTTGTTCAAGTCCCGAGGGGGTAAGAAAAGTCACATTGGCTACAAGGTCTAGGTTTAGACAAAAAGTGCAGAGGCTACGCCATTTATTAGTCACTGGGGTGAGGACACAGGACCACTTGAGTTCCTCTCTCTGTCTCTCTTCCTTTTCACACACTCAGCATCAGCAAGGCAGACTCTCCACTTATTCCTTCCAGTCAATTCGGCGATGCTCAGGAATACTGTGTTTCTTAGGGCAGGACAGCTTAGGGCCTCTCCCTCGTACACACATGATTGGAGTACTTCAGACTAGTTCCCAGGAAACCCAGGGACAGCCAGGCACCTGGGGTGTCCCAGGATGAAATGCAGCAGCTGAATGTCGCCTGAGTGTCGTCCCCATCACAAAATAGGAGACTGGCCCAATGTTGCTTTTCCGCTTACGGCCCACCGTGAAAGAATAATTTTATTCTATTTATTTTTATTTTTAAATGTATTTTTTTTATTGTTGATAGTATTACAGATAGCTCCCATTCCCCTCCTAAGAATAATATTTTAAATACCCTTCGAATCAGATTCAGGCTCACCTCCAAGACATTTGCAGTTACAGGGGCTAAAGTTGCTTCTCCTTTATTTGCTACATGCTTTATTATTAGACTAGAGGCCCAGTGCATGAAATTTATGCACAGGTAGGGTACCTAGGCCTGGCTGGCGATCGGGGCCGATCGGAGCCTTCCGGCTGCCAGCCAGGGCCTTCCTTCCTACTGCCATCTGGCCTCCCTTCCCTGGCTGCTGGCCAGGGCCTTCCTTCGTTCCATGCTGCCCCCTGGTGGTCAGCGCACGTCATAGCGAGCGATCAGTCTCCCAGTCAAACTCCCGCAGGCACAATTTGCATATTAGGCTTTTACATATATAGATAACAAAAACAAAAATGCTATTACGTGTGACTTCATGGAAGGTCCTAGAAATATTTTGTGGCTACCTAAGGCCTTCCTGGACTCTGAAAGCTGACAGTCTTGCACGAATCTGCACTTGGCAAACTAAATCCTTTCTTGATTTCTTTCACATGTTGGTGAGCAGCTCCATGCACACTAAGCATGCCAATGGGTGGTTAATCCCCCCCAAATGGTGACAGCATCCCCAGGGACAACGGGAGGCACGCCACAGGGAAAGTTATGGATGGGAATGGCTTGAGATGACTCGGGCCCACTTCAGAGAGGCCTCCCAGCTGCTAACAGCAGGGAGCCATTCGTTTTAAGTGTGACAGGTTGATTTTCAATCTGAGGTCCTCTTTTCGTGATGAAACTCCTGCAGACCAAGACTGCTCTATCCCATTGGCTCTGAGCTGCCTAAAAGGAATCCACGCGGACAAAACCCAGGGGTACATGGCTACTGCAAAGAAAGTGTTTCCCCAGCTAATTTGAGTGTTATTTTATCTCTTGAATGAATGGCTCTAATTTCCAACATATTGACAGACCCAAGTCCTTACCAGTTTATATGGAGGCACATGCGTTACCCCATCAAGGTTAAAAGAACTGCAGTCCAGCTTGGCCCGGCATGGCTCAGTGGTTGAGCGTTGACCTATGAACCAGAAGGTCACAGTTCAATTCCCGATCAGGGCACATGCCCGGGTTGCGGGCTCGATCCCCATGGTGGGGCGTGCAGGAGGCAGCCAATTGGTGATTCTCTCTCATCACTGATGTTCTCTCTCTCTCTCTCCTTCTCCCTTCCTCTCTGAAATCAATAAAAATATATTTTTTAAAAAAAGAAAAAGAACCATAGACCGTACAAATTAGAGTCAGCTTCAGATAAGCGTTGCCTAACGCCATTGGTCACTGCTATTGCTCCGAGCCAGTGGTTTTTATCTTGGCCGTATGTATATTGGAATCAGCGAGGGCGCGTTAAAAAAAATATGGACGCCTGGTCCTAATCCAAGAAATCCTGATTTGATTTAATTCTGGGGTGTGGCCTGTGCAGCAGGACTTTTTCAAGTCTCACGGGTGAGTATAAAATACTCAGTCGAGGCTGAGACTCACTGCTCAAAGCAGCAGCAGGTGCGCACATTGTGGGGTGTAGGTCGTAAGGGACAGGTGCTTGGCTGCCAATTGCTGCACCTGTTGCAGGTTGAAAGCCATCATCTTGGTCCTGCTTAGGGTCACCGATAACTTGTGGTTTGCCTGAGACTGGCCGGGTTCCGGCCCTGAAAGTCCCAGACCCAGTACAAACCAGGATGAAGGGGACCGGGCCTTCTGTGAGTCCCTGCCGAACAGTCAGAAGGAACTGAGCAAAGGAGAGTGGGAACCAGGGGGAACCAGTGGGAACAGAAAGGGCAGCCCTCTGCCAGGAGGAGCCCGCGGCTAACCTGATCTGGTCCAGCCAATATCCATGTCACGGGGGTCACGGCCAAGGGGAAACTGTGGCAGCAGGACTTGGCAACATGAGTGCTTACTGCTGTCACGTGTCCTGGCCTTAGATGGAGCTAGCAGTCCCGAGCTCTTCTGAGAGATGCATGAATCGCATCAGACCCATCTGTCCCCAAAGTTCATCGCTGCTGCAGGATCCTTGATCTTGGTCCTCCCATCGAATCAACGGGCATGGAGAATTCTTGCTCCCTCCTAGCCCCACCTCACTCCCTGGGGCCCGTGCTCTCGCTGTTCCTCCTGCCTCCCACTCCCCGTGTCACTCTGGGGCAGAGCCTCCCTTTTTAAAAAGAATGACCTATATTAAAGAGCAGAACTCTTCAATGGCCTGGTGGAATGAGGGGCTTTGCAGCCATAATTAAGGCCCTGACATGAGGCAGTCATCCTGGATTACCTACGTGGGCCCTCAATCCGATGGCAAGTGTCCTCCGAGGAGGAAGCCAGGCCATTTCCTCGAGGCTCAAAGTAACTGAGAGGAGGCTTCCGAGATGAGGTACACGGGACAGTGGGCATGACGCTCCGGAAGGGGTTACGCTGTCCATGAAGGGGCTGGGTCAGGGCACACAGTGACTCCTCCTCTGCTGGGAGAGCTCAGCCCGCCCTGAGGCTAAACGACACAATTAGGTGAACAGGAGAGGACTGGACCAGGGAGAGCCTGGGGGTTGAAAAGCCTGGAATCCATGGGGCAGGAACACTAGGCTGGGCATAGTTGAACTTCCTGTGCCTGCCTTCCTCAGTGCGTGGGAGAGTGAAAATCGCGCATACATTGGTGGGTGATAAGGGTCTCCCCCTTCTTCAGCTATTTAGATGGACCCTATTAAGAGTCAGTTTCTTGGGGAGTTACGGCCTAATATGTGGGATGCTGAAGGGACATGTGCTCACTGAGGTAGACTGAGCTGCCAGGAGAAATCCCCCGTCCCATCTCAAACACAGGGAAAAGCTGAGAAAAGAAACAAATGAAAATTGTTAAATGTGTATAGCAAAGTTTAAATTCCCCCCACCTAAGGCAACCCCCCCCCCCCGGGGCAAGATTTAGAGAGGGAACCCCAAGCCTCTGGTGCCCGGAAACGGAAGCGGACGGTCTCCTGGGGAAAGCAGGGAATGGCACAGGCTGCAGCGGCAGGAAGAGAGGTGGGGGGATGGAGGGAGGGGGAAGGCCCTCACTGCTGCCCAAGGTGAGACTCTTGTCCTTGGCAAAGAAACCTGAAGCCTCCCAAGGCCCAGGGTGGAAAAAGAGTCAGCCGGCCAGGACCGTAAGTAGGTGTGAATTCTGAATTCAGGCGACTAATACGGTGCAGTGACCCCAAGCCAAAAAAATGAAATAGAAGGCTCTTGCTTAATAGGGCCCAGATGGGGGCACATTCAAAGTGCCTGCTGGGCCCCACTGGCATGGCTCGATGGTTGAGCGTCGACCTATGAACCAGGAGGGTATATAGTTCGATTCCAGTCAGGGCACGTGTCCGGGATTGGCTCCATCCCCACTGGGGGACATGCAGGAGGCAGCCGATCCGTGATCCTCTCTCATCACTGATGTTTCTCTCCCTCTCTCCCTCTCCCTTCCTCTCTGACATCAGCCATATATATATTTTACATATATTTTTAAGTGCCTGCTGGGGATACTGACAATTCAGAGCCAGCAGGCTAATCGTACGTGCAAGAATTGAAGATCAATAACGCTCAACTTAGAACTGCAAAGCCTGCAACAGGAGGAGAAAAAGAATGACTTTTTTAAAACAGTGAAATATAATCATTGAAAGAAGAAAATTCAACATAGAAGAAAGGCATACGAAAAAATGGACAGATAAAATTATTAAGCCATCCTATATAATAAAAGGGTAATACGCAAATTAACCCTAAGTGCCGAATGACTGGTCGCTATGATGCACACTGACCACCAGGGGGCAGACGCTTAACGCAGGCACTGCCCCCAGATGGTCAGCGTGCTCCCACAGGGGGAGCGCTGCTCAGCCACAAGGCGGCTCAGGGCTGGCCAGCACAGTGGTGGTGGCGGGAGCCTCTCCCACCTCCGCAGCAATGCTAAGGATGTCTGACGAATGGCCTAGGCCCATTCCCTAGGCGGTTAGTCGGAATCCCCCGGGGATCCTGGGCTGCCAGAGGGATGTCTGACTGCCAGCTTAGGCAGGTCCCCCAGGGAGCGGACCTAAGCCTGCAGGTGGACATCCCCCGAGGGGTCCCAGACTGCGAGAGGGCGCAGGCCGGGCTGAGGGACCCCCCTGAGTGCATGAATTTTTGTGCACTGGGCCTCTAGTAATAATTGTAAAAGCTAACAGTGACTTCTGAGAGAAGGAAAACGGGCTCATTAAAATACTAGCGAGCAATAGCATGACAAGTGGCAAGATCTGAGTTAAATATATAATCGCTGACAAGGAACATCCTTAAAGCAAAACAATGTAGACCGTTGAAGATACAGTGGTAGGGAAGTCTGTACTAAACAAACACCAATTGAAGAAAAGCTGGTGTAGCAATAATATTAGAGAAAATGGGTTGAAGGTAAAGGGCTTTAAAAGCAGTTTCAGCTTTTCTGCATTACTTTTATCTTGTGGTAAAACTTTATCCCTCTTCCAAGTACCAGTGTCATGCACAGTATATGCTTTGCTAACAATCCTGTCACGTTAGAAATAGGTAAGACAAGGATAACTTTTCAAAAAGCCTTTGGAATAAGCACACACATATACACATATCCCAAAAGAAATACTTTAAACATTGATAAGAAAATACGAAAGTCTCTTCGATTTTGAGATAGGAGAGGATTCCTTAGACAAGACAAAATGACTCCAAGCTACAAATTAAAACATAAATACGTTTAATAACTCAAATGAAAGGTATCTCTTCAGGGGGTGGGGAGCAGAGGAAGGGAAGTAAGGCACTAATCGAACTTTAAAAATAGCTACAAATTGGGAGAATATATGTACAACTTACATAGTAGATTGAAGGTTGGTATTTACATTAAAGAACGTGGTTTTGTTTTTTTTAAAATCTTTACCTGAGGGTATATTTTCCCTTGATTTTTTAGAGAGAGTGGAGGGGAGGGAGGACATGGGGGAACAGAGAGAGAGAGAATCATCAACGTGAGAGAGACACATTGACTGCCTCCTGTACACACCCTGAAGGGGCTGGGGATCGAGCCTACAGTGGAGGTGTATGCCCTTGACTGGGAATCGAACCCGCATCCCTTCAGTCCGTGGATCGACTCTCCAACCAGTGAGCCACACCAGCCAGGGCTATAGAACGTGTACACAACAATTTAAAAGAGAAACAAATCACACTATACTATGTTGGTAGGGACATATGTATGTTAAAATATTTTAGGGAATAATTTACGATGGTTACTTGGGGAAGGAAATAGAGAAATGAGTCCAGGAGTAAGAAACTTCAATTTTATACTGAATCTCCTATTTTTTTATCCCCTATTTTTTTTAAATGTGAAACATTTTAAATCAACATTGGCAAAATGTTAATATTTGTTAATCTGGGTCCACAAGTAAATTTTACATTGTTCTCTGTGCTTTTCTGTTTTTCATTAAATAATTCAAAGATTTTAGAAATGGCATAAAACAGTGAAAAATTACCAACTGTGTGTGTGTGTATATTTCCTATTGTTAGATGGCATGCCGGTATTTTTTTTCCAGAGCAAGACTGACACATGATCCTTCCAATGAATGAAAATTCCCACTTCAATGACTCAATTAATCAAAATAAGTTATCATGCTAATATGTGGTTTAGGTACCTAATCCTTCAGCTAACGGCAATAAATCACATTGTTGTGTTTTTACAATGTGTAAGGCCCAGACATAAAAAGATCAGGAAGCGGAATGATCTTGAAGAAGAATAACAAGTTAACAAACGCAAGTGGGGACCAATTATTCAGATACAGCGGATGACATGGTGAGTGCGTTCTTTTAAGTAAAATTGTGAAGAAGTTTGCTTTGGCGTGCATGCCCACAGGGCCGTCTGGGCAGGAAGCGACAGAGAACACACCTTACCGGGGCTCCCACAACGCTGACGGGCATTATTTCACCTAACAGGAGGCAGGTGGTTGATCGGGGCTTGTAGCTATCATCAACTCTTTATGCCTCTCCGCTCTGCCAGCCGGGGTGCCAGCCTCCCCCTCGGGCTGGCAGACTCCCAGCTCTCCGGGCAGAATCGGGGTAGAGACCCGTTCCAGATCCGCCACGATCTGCTCAGGCACAGAGGTGACTCGAGCACCGTTTCCTTCTAGGCCCTCTCGGGGGTTCATTCTCTCACTCTCAGCTCGCACTTACACTCTCCCCTTGGCTTAAGACCTTGTTTCTATAAAAACTGGAAGAGCAAAATTTCATTATTATTCATTCATTCATTCATTTAAAATTTGGTCTCAGCAACCCAGAGATCTTCAGGAAATACACCAGAGGATGTCCCGCTGTAGCCACCCAGATAGAACTGAGGAGTCCCAGGGAGCGAGGTTTGAAGTCACCTGATTTTCCTCCAATTACCTTCCTCCTCTTTCATCCTCCTGGAAGTAAGGCCATTGAAGATTTGGAAGATACACTTGCCAAGGAAAAATAAGAGGTGTTGGTAACCTCAGAAAATCCAGAGAGAAGAGCTTTCATTAAAAGTTTGGAATCAGTCTGGCCGGTGTGGCCGAGTGGTTGACCCAGGAGGTCACAGTTGAGTTTCCCGGTCAGGGCACATGCCCGGTTTGTGGGCTTGATCCCCAGTAGGTTCCGTGCAGGAGGCCGCCGATCGGTGATTCTCTGTCATCATTGATGTTTCCATCTCTCTCTCCCTGTCCCTTCCTCCTTCTGAAATGAGTGAAAACATTAAAAAAAAAGGTGGGAAATCATTTGTAATATTTGTTTGAAGAAATATGTTGGACTTATATTGGTTTTCTATGGTATATTCTTCCCGAAAGGGGGACACTCTTCAAAGATTTTGTAAGGGCTTGGTTCAATTCTTTTGTCTTCTCTCTCCACCCCCACTCGCCGCCGCCCCTCTTAAGCAACATGTCAGCACCTGTCTGTGGACTTAGCACTGGATTCTACAGGCACAGCCATCCAAACGCGGAGGGATTAGGGTTCACTGCACCGTGTCTGGCTCCACTTCAACCCCAAGGACCCAAACTGGGAGAACAAATCCGAGCTCACAGGCACCGACTTGCCTGTGTGACTAATCCAGCCCTCTCTCTCCTGGAACCCGGAGACCACGAGGGGCGTGGCTGGGCGGGAGTGCCTCCCCCCAAAAAAGAGCAGTGATGGAAACTCTGACGTCAGTGAGCTGCCTTCTCTGTGCTAACAGCACCCCATTTGGCCAACGCGTGACCTTTCGTTGAGGTTTGAGACCCAGGGAGCTGGAGTGCCAGGCTGCGCAATGAGCCCGTGGGAGCTGACACAGATTTCACACTCGGCAAACTGTCCACCGTGTCACCTTTGTCGTCATTCACTGAAGAGGGGACACTTCAAGCCAGTGGTGTTACGCTTGACGTTGCCACCACTCTACCCATCTTTGAACATTCCTGCTCTTTTTTATTTTTATTTTTTAATATATTTTATTGATTTTTTACGGAGAGGAAGGGAGAGGGATAGTCAGAAACATCGATGAGAGAGAAACATCGATCAGCTGCCTCCTGCGTGCGAGCACACACACACACACACACACACACACACACCCCAACTGGGGATGTGCCCCCAACTCAGGTCCATGCCCTTGACTGGAACTGAACCTGCGGACTGAAGGGTCCCAGGTTCGATTCCGGTCAAGGGCATGGACCTGGGTTGCGGGCACATCCCCAGTGGGGGGCGTGCAGGAGGCAACTGATCCATGTTTCTCTCTCATTGATGTTTCTGATGCTCTATCTCTCTCTCTCTTCCTCTCTGTAAAAAATCAATAAAATATATTAAAAAATATTACCTACCTTACACCAGGGTTTCTCAACTTTGGCACTATTACTATTAACGTGTGTTTTTTTTTTTTTAATTATATTTTTATTGATTTCAGAGAGGAAGGGAGAGGGAGAGAGACATAAAAACATCAATAATGAGAGAGAATCATGGATCGCTGCCTCCTGCATGCCCCCTACACTAGGGATCGAACCCGCAACCTGGGCATGTGCTCTGACCGGGAATTGAACCTTGACCTCCTGGTTCATAGGCCAACGCTCAACCCCTGAGCCACGCCGGCATGGGCAGCTATTAAATATTTTGGGTAGGATATTTATTTTGTGTGGGGGGCTGCCCTGAGCATTGTATAATATTGTCAGCATCTCTGGCCTCTACCCACCACACGCCAGTAGCCTCCTCCCCACGGTGAGAGCAGAAATGTCACCCGGCGTTGCCGAATGCCCTCTGGAGAGCTGGGCAGAATTGCCCTTGGTTGAGAACCGCTGCCTTAAACATTTATCTTTGGCAGCCAGGTTGCTATTGTTTGCAACTGTAGCCTTGGAAACAAATAACAGATCCCAGCATCTGACCTGGGGGCGCATGTACACACACACATGCACACACACGCACACGTACACACGTAGCGCCCTCATTATACTGTCATTTGGGATTCCTGGGTGCCTAGCAAATTTAAAACTCTCCAGTTTTTGTTCTTATTTTGCTGCTGTGCTTTAGGGGAAAAGCAGTGTGATCTGGGTGTGCGTGAGTGAGACAGAGCGATGTATTTTCATAATAGAATTTGAATGTGGAGCAGTCACATGCAATTAAGTTAAAGGCTACCTTGTTTAACATGCACTGGGCATACCGTGGTCAGCAGGTTGCAAACTGTGGAAGATAGATTTTCATTATCAGGCCTGTACAATGTATTTCTCGCACTAAATGACCTGGATTTGCGAGTTGATGGGAGGTATGTAAATTGCTGAGTGCCGTAACTAAGGTGTAATATGGCCTACCTCAATTTTTTTTACGGCCGTTTTCTTAATTTAAGCACATCTGTTACATTGCCGTTTCTTCAGTTGCTTTTTGGTTAGTATGTTACTGTCATGGTATCTGCCATGGCTGCCGACATAGTATGAAGAATAATGTCATGCTCCTTGCCAGGCTGGAGAGAGCAGAGATGGGCAATCTGACAGTCCCTCGCCTGGGCATACCCAGTGGGATGATGGGAAAAACCGTGGAATCTGTTTTCTCACTGGCTGAAATGGAGCTCTCCCTGTTCATTTTCTAGTTCCTACCTGACCCTCTGTCTCTTTTTATAATAATTCATCACATAACCATTTTAAAGGTTCTGTGAAATTCATCTTTTTATTCTTTTGGACAACAGATTCCATCTGCCCTTTATTTTTGCCAGTAATTTGTCTGCCTCCGTTCAAATTCTAGTTTACCACTTAGACGCTGGAAATTTTACTTTTACTCAGGAGTGATCAGCAAAATACATAAAACTAGGGGCCCAATGCTCGAAACTCGTGCAAGGGGCTCAGCCCTCGCAGCCCTGGCTTCGTTTGGAAGGTCGCCCGGATGGTCTTCTGGAAGGTCGTCCGGATGGTCATTCTGCTGTTCAGTCTAATTAGCATATTAGCTCTTTATTATATGGGATTAGTGAGGCATGAACACATGGCAGCATAACCCAGCAGCAGATATTGCAGATTTGAGCCTTAACCCGGGAGCCACTGAATCATGGGAAAGGAGCGGTGGGAAGGGGTCAAGGAGGGTCAAAGAGGGGGTGACTCAGGGTAGGATCTGTATCAGCCAGAGTACAAGAGCGTGTCAGACTTGCCACTGGTATCTCTTAGCAGCAGTAGATTGGATATACCAAGCCTGATGAAGCTTCGCTTGCCTAATACAAAATGGAAATCAAAATACTGCATTGCATATTTGAAACTTCCTTCGAGAGTAAATATTAAAAACTCTCATGCCAAGTGAAAAATTGTAACTATGAGTGGTGATGGATGTTAAGTAGATTTACCATGTGGTCGTTTCACAATATATACAAATCATTAGGGTATACACCTGAAAATAATGTTATGTGTCAGCTATACAAAAAAAGGCGTATGTAGGTTGTCAAAATTCCAGTGTTATTCTCCTTTTAACATAAAGAGAGGAGGTATCTCATTGTATATGTTTCCTCTAACAACGGACACTAGACGACTATTAGGAAAATGAGGCAAGTTCATGGTCCAGACCCATTTCCACTGGACCAGATGTGTGTGGTAAGACATCGATCCGAGACTCAGCTCTGCCACCTGAAGGTAGGACCTTGACCAAACCACTTCTCTGCACCTAACACATTGCGGACGGATCACGAGAATTCTCGCGAGCCGCAATTTGCCGACCACTGGCTTATACCATAAGAACATGTAATAAATAACTTCAAAATGCAATGGGTATCTACTTTAAAGCGTGCCTTTAACATTTATGTAAAACGCTTTTTGTACTCACTCAATAGAAACTTACCTGGCCACTGGGTAAAGCTAGCAGTAAAACTACTAGTCCGCAATGTGTTAAGTCTTTACCTTGCCACCAAAATAAGGGACGTGTCCTAGACAATATTCCCTGTTGCCGCGAGATTGAGCATCTCGTGCCGCTAAGTCTTTGAGGGCTGTTGAAAAATAACCAGTGCTCAGAATGCTTGGTCACAATCTTCAGTTAAAGAAGAACACCGACACCATACTTCTCTAGGCCTGGCCCCTTCCGGGCAGGTGGAGGAGGAAACAGAAGTAGGGGTGGGATTGGGGAGGGAGGGATGCGGGCGATTTCTCCCAGCTGCTCTTATAATGAGGAAATAATGACTTAATGTCTGGGCAATTTGTAAAGCAGCTGCCAGTGGGGCAGGGAGACAGCTGTTCTTAAAAAATAAATAATTGGGCCTTTTCTGTATCCCATGGTGCACAAGTGAGCAATGCAGTTTCCAAATCAGTGATTAGTTCCCAGGAAGTGATGTGTTTGGGACCCCTTGATGAGCACGGGGTTGATGAAGTTTTAAAACTCACATTTTAGAAACCAATCTTAAAAACATGAGAATCTCCCTGGCCTGTGTGGCCAGGTGGTTGAGCGTTGACCTATGAACCAGGAGGTCATGATTCGATTCCCAGTCAGCGCACAGGCCCGGGTTGTAGGCTTGATCCCCAGTAGGGGGCATGCAGGAGGCAGCCGATCCATGATTCTCTCTCCATCTTTGATATTTCTCTCTCTCTCTCCCTCTCCCTTCCTCTCCGAAATCAATAAACATATATTAAATAAATACCTAAAATAAAAGTATGAGAATCTGATAGAAATAGAAGCTCATAGAAAAGGCCTACCAGCTCCCCTACTTGATGTTGCCGTAGTGGATAGTCATTGTTTTTACTCAAAGAAATACGATGGCAGAAGAACCCTCTCTTTTTGGGGGGGCCACTGGGTTTAGAACAAAAGAAAGTCCCATTCTCTGGGGGCTTCAGCTCAGGGCCGGAGAAGGGGATGGTGACATGAAAATTTGGTGCCTCCTCAGTAAGTATTTGTGAGCAGGTAACTGGACAAGGGGCCTTGAACACATTTTCTCGTGGGATCCTCCCTGTCATTCCGGAAGGTCTCCTGGTCTCCACTGTGCAGATGGCAAAAGCGACGTCCAGTGGCCTCACTCACTTATGGCATTGGTATCTGCAGTCATGTTGAGAATTTGTAACAGATTTCGGCTTAGCCTATTGGAACCTGGAATTGCCACTGTGTGATGTGGGACAAGTGACTGAGCCCATGGAAGGCTCATGTCCACTCAGCACAGTGCCCAGGGCACCATTAATCCTGCCTGGCTTCAAAGCCCGGGTCTGTTACCACACTTGTCTGTTCTGAAAGTAACACAGATTTGCGGGAAAATCTATATATATAAAAGCCCAGTGACCACACCGCAGAAGGACTGGAACGACCAGTCGACCAGTCACTGTGATGCTCACTGACCACCAGGGGGCAGACACTCAATGCAGGAGCTGCCCCCTGGTGATTGGTGACTCCCACAGTGGGAGCCGCCACTCAGAGGGTGGGTCCACAGCCACTCAGCTGACCAGCCATGCCCCCCACCAGTGCACACATCTGTGTACCGGGCCTCTAGTCTACACTAACAAAAGAGCAACATGCTAATTGAATGTACCTTCATGACAGCCCACCAGTCAATCAGGAGTGAGTATGCAAATTAACCCAACAAAAATGGTGGGTTAATTTGCATACACAGGCACCGAGCGGCCGGGGGGTGTTCTGCTCCACCCCAGCTGCTCCGGGCCTCTGGGCAGTGTGGGAAGGCACAAAGGCAGCTCTGGGCGGAGCGAAAAAGCGGCTCCAGCCAGAGTGAAGGTGGTGCTGGCAGCCAGGGGAAGGAAGGCCCATTCTTGCACGAATCTGCATGCATCGGTCCTCTAGTTTTAAATAAAACCAATAAATACATTCAGCTGTAAGAAATCCACTTTTCACTGATAAAGCGCATGTGTTCGTTTTCCTCACATCAAACGGCCTTCACTCACCACTCTGAGTTTTAACTTGAGTTGTCAGTGGTCCAGGCAGGACCTGTGCAGAATCATGCATCCTGAGAAGATGCAGGAGCCCATCTTGCCATCCCCTCCCCCTGGCAGGCAGGAAGGAAACAGCAACCTAATCTCATCATCTCCAGATGGAACCAGATCTGCGGGTGACCAACCTGCTTCGCGCAGGAGCAGCTCCGCGGCCGCCTTCCCCCAGCTGTCTGAATAGTTCTCAGCTCCCAACCCGTCTTTCTCCTCTTCCTCTAGGAATTCTGCCCGGGGCCTTTAGGACACTCTGACCTCTGTGCCCTGTCCAGGCTTCCAGCGTCCTTTGCATCTGTGCTGCACACTTGGGACCTTGTTTTGATTATCTTGTACGGTCTTCTGGTTCATTTTAAACCAATGTTTGTTTGCTGGCTTGGGAGACCATATTGGTGGCCGTTGTTTGGCCCCTGCAGAACTTCGCATTATAAAAGGGAGTGTTCGCCCTAGCTGGTTTGGCTCATAGACAGAGACTGAAGAATCCTGGGCTCGGTTCCGGTCAAGGGCTTGTACCTCCGTTGCAGGCTTGATCCCTGGCCCTGGTCGGGGCATGTGCAGGAGGCAACCAATTGATATGTCTCTCTCACATCGATGTTTCCCTCTTTCTGCCTCTCCTCTTTACTTCCACTCTCTCTAAAAATCAATGGAAAAATATCCTGTGCATTTTGGGATGTTCAGCAGAATACTTGACCTCTACCCACGAGATGCGTCCCCTACATCGTGACAGTCAAAAAAAGTCTGCAGACATTGCCAGATATCCCAGGGGGTGGGGGCAACATCACCCCAAGATGAGAACCATTCCTCTACTCTCTTTTAGGTGAGCTCATTCATTCTCATGCCTTGGTTTACTGCCATCACACAGATAATTTATAAGTAGCATTGCCATCTCCTGTAGGCACCAGATCCACATAACCATCCTCTCTCTTGACATGTCAGTCCTACTTCTATGATTAAACTAAACTAAACTAAACATGACTAAAACAAAATTTGTAATTCTCCTCCCATTTCCTAAAACCTAGCTTCTACTAATCAGTGTACTCTGGCTCCATGGATGGAATTACCATTCACCCAGTTATCTAGTTACTAGAGGCCCAGCGTGCGAGGAGGCGTCCCGCCTCCTGCCGTGCTAGGAGGCACCCCATGAGGGGCAGTACCCACGCCTGACTCACAGTGTCCCCCAGCTCTTGTGCCTGTGTCTGCTCTGAGGCTGCCCGAGCCACTGCACTGGCTCGGGCAGGCTCCTCTGCCTATGTCTCTGTCTCTGTCTCTGCTCAGGGCCTCACCTGCATGCACTACCCTGTCTGGTCGTGACCCGTTATGAAGTCCCTGCCTAATTTGCATATTACCTCTTTCTATATTAAGATGCAAGCTGGAAACCTAGGTTCACTCCCAGCTGCTCATGCCAGGCCTCTTGCTAGACCTACACGTGAGAATCTCTGGAGGTGGGATCCAGCATATGTAAAGGTCCATAAGTTTTTACAACGTGCATCCAAGGTTGAGAACCATTGTCAGCAGTGGCCAGAGCCAGCTCTCCTCGGCCTGAGTGTCACTGATTTCACCGCCTGCTGAGGCTGTTCCACTGGAAATTTCTCTGTCACTTTAAATTTATGCAGAAGCCACCCTTCTCTAGCTTCGAGCCCTTCCTCACACATTTGAAATCTCAACCAATATTGATTTATTTTGATTTATTCTCTGCTGTGTTGGAGATGGCCTTCAAGGAGGCATAAATATTTGCTGTCAGTTTGAATATCCTTTGTTTTCGATGGTTCTATTTTTAAAGTATTGCAGTCCTTTTGGCAAGGAGCCAGTTTCCAGATGTGAATACTATGTCAAGTACTTCCAAAATATTTAGTGCTTGAAGTAGCTAGGATCTATTGAAGGAAACGCTTCTCCCTGTGTCTTATTTTCCCCTTGTAGTCTTGTGGGGGGGGGGGGCGGTCGGAGGTTCAAGAACAGGGGTACCATCTCTCTTGACCCACCTTGGGGAGGCCCCCTGCAGTGGTACATGCAGAAGCGTGCATGGCTGGGATGAGGGATTCATGTAACCAGCTTTCCCCTGGGCCTCGCCATCGGCTGGAGTTCCTGCCAGTACTTCTCTCTCTCTCATTATTTTGTAAGTCTTGGAATGATGACACTGCTTTGGGGTCCAGAATTGTTTATAATCATGTTGCTCAGCCCAGGAAATTATTCAACGTTTTTATGATGATGAAGAATGTGTGGTGATGATGGCCATGTGAGACCTTTTACTCGGAAGTAGGGCCGGCCTTTTTTGAATAGCAGAGTCCATATCAACCCCTCTCGACACCAGCGTTATTGATTTGCTTACATATAATGAGTAGTTTTGACCCAATGGTATTTTTCTCCCTGTGCTAACATTTTTGCACTCCGTGGTGGGATGTGAAATAGGCCTTCCCCTCTCAGGTTTGCCTGAAGCTACAAAGATCAAGAGTAAAAGATCTCGTTCGACTCAAGGGAAGAAACTGAGAATTGGGCCACTTCCTCCCAGCCATGCCATACCAAGCAAGAGACGGGGCAAGGATGAGTAAAAATGCCACACGATTTCTTACCATTTTGAAATGCAACTTGTTCTTCCTTTTTCTAATCCTCACCCGAGGCCATGCTTACAGAAAGGAAGAGAGAAAGAGGAACATGGTTGTGCTTGAGAAATATCAATAGGTTGCCTTCTGTACGCTCTCCAGCTGGGGCTCAAACCTGGACCCCAGGGAATGTGCCGTGATTGGGAATCGAACTGGCAACCTTTCTGCGCACAGGCGGCACCCAACCCACTGAGCCACTCTGGCCGGGCTGCATGCAACTTTTTCCTGTTTGGGTGTGTGCATGGTTGTTACAGATTTCCGATCATTTCCAGAGCTCCATAAAGCTATTAGGTTGCTAGCTGTTTATTTGGTATTTCCTTGGGGGAATGAGTACCGGGAGATCACCACCTTGAGGATATCACAATAGTTTAGAAGTGTTCACACATTGGTGAAGGAATAACTAGGAGGAATTCCATTTTTTTTTTAAATGCCCTTTTAAAAAATATTTTTAATTGATTTTAGAGAGGAAGGGAGGGGAGCAAGATAGAAACGTCAGTGATGAGAGAACGTCAATTGATTGGCTGCCTCCTGCACGCCCCACACTGGGGATCAAGCCTGCAACCTGGGCATGTGCCCTGACCGGGAATCAAACCGTGACCTCCTGGTTCCTAGGTTGACATTCAACCACTGAGCCACGCCAGCCAGGAGTTGATGTTACAATTTTTATTCATTTTTGTGCTTAATTTTATATTTAAAATTGTGTATCCTTTTTATAAATAGTTTCTACCCCCAAACGCTAAAAATTTGGCCCTGGCTGGGGGAAGGAAAAGTTTTAAGTGTGAAACAAGTTTTAATTTTTATTTTTTAACGACATATTAATTTTTTTAAAGTCATTTTATGATCATCTTTTCTCTTTCCCCCCCCCCCACCCCCTCCCCCCCGGGCTATGAAATTGATCCGTCTATCCAGAAACACAGGGGGGAAATCTCTTCTGGGTCAGAGTAGACAGTTGAGATTGAAAGTAAACTGTGTGTGTGTGTGTGTGTATGCTATATATCTGTATTTAATTGCTAATATGTGATTATATAGAGGCCTTGTAAGAAGGGAAATGATGATTTTAATTTGAGAGTGTACTTTCCATTTGAGGGAGTGTTTATGAGCACTCGTTTTGCAGTGAGATAGGCTTAAATTTTGATCTTACATCTATTTGATTGACTTAGAGGTGCTGTTTGTTCTCTAAAAGCCTCAGTCTTGGTTTTTATCTGTGAAGTGAAGGTTATAGAACGTGTCTTAGACTTGTAGTAAGAAACAAATGAGCTCATGCAAATAGGCGTTTTAGCATAATTCCTAAGCTGTAGGAAATGCTGACATTAAAAAAGAGGCGTTATTATTACCATTCTTACTTGTTAAGATACTTGGAGAAGCAGGTAATTTGTTTCATCTACTTTATAGCTGGGCAGATCGAGGCCAAGCTTTTAAATACTCTATTCCTAATTGCTTAAGAGTGGTGGCTATGCCTATAGCTTGTAAAATGTAGAAATTATCAACATCTTCCTTCCTCTTTCCATCAGCTCATTAAGAAGTACAAATTATAAATGTTTCCAGATTCTGAGCTGAATGTGCAGGATCTGCTGGAAACATTAGGCAGGTGGGGTTGAATTTGGAACTTTTCTAAGAATTTAGTCCCTTTATTGCTCATTTTGCTGGAAAATCAATGACTTTTGCCAAACACGTTGTTTTCTTCTCTTGACAAAAAGCAGATCAGCAAGTTTTCATATTGCACTATTTTTAATGGCTGGAGCATCAGCATTTTATAACAAGAAAAAATTAAAGTTCCTTAAGATTTGGACAAGAAGGGCTTATAAAAATTTTCACATCCACGCACCATCTGGAAAAGCAAGGTTGGACAGGCTGATGAGGCTTAGGGTCCCTAAGCATCTTGGACAGTGACCTCTTATTTAAGACATTTCCTCTGCAGGACGCCACAACATTCACCTTCCTATAGCTTTCCACTACGAAGGACTCACCATGGAGGATTTAGACATATATGCATGAATGGCCAAGACTTGTTACTGGGGAATATTTTAAGGCCAAATGAACTGCAGGTTCATGAGTGAAACCCAACTCACCGGGTCTTTTTACTTCTCAGCTATCATGCACATTCATAAGTACTTATGGCCCGGCCAGTGCGGGTCAGTGGTTGAGCGTCGACCCATGAGACAAGAGGTCACTGATTCAATTCCCCGTCAGGGCACATGCCAGGGTTGCGGGCTCGAGCCCCAGTAGTGGCCGTGCAAGAGGCAGCCAGTGGATGTTTCTCTGTCATCGATGTTTGTATTTCTCTATCCCCTCTCCCCTACTCTCTCTCTAAAATCAATGAAAATAACGTTTTTTTAAAGGTACTTATGGACTGCCTCCATGAGCCCAGCACTGGGCTGAAGACACATAATTCCGGTGGGAACCTGTGCATCCTCACTCTTCTAAAATGGAAGCCTTGCTTTAGCGAAGTGCTCCCAGCAATTTCTCTACCACCTCAGAGTTCAGCCAAATGCAATGCCCCCGCTCCCCACAGTGCCTCAGGCTGGCGGCTCATGCAGCCGACGGGTCCTAGGACATGTGTTGGCATATGTGAGCAGGACAGGGTTTCCTGGATCCAGACAGACTTGAACTGAGGGAGAACACGAAGGCACACTTAAATTGAGCCGAAACTGCTTTTTTTTTTTTTTTCAAGCCAAATAGGCCTGCAGGAAATTGTGCTAGTTTCTTCTCGGTTTACAGACCTAAGTTTTGATCTCAATATGCAAATGCATGCAAATGAATACAGAGATTCTCTCCTGGTCGGCTCCCCAATTATGTGAGGTAAGCCTGGCTAGGGGAGGCCACTCCTTGGGCCCCAGCTGGTCACCTGACTGAGGGCACATGAAATGCCTGTAGGTCATTAGTGATTATGCTAAGGTTGGAGGCCTTTCTTTTCAGTGGGTACTTAAGTGAACTGCAGATGTAAATTTTGTTTTCTTCCATAATGAATGTATTTTCTATTGGCCCAAGTTTTATTACATTCTAAACACTGAAAACTTTTTTTTTTTTGATGCCATGGGGGTACAAGATGTTTTCTTGCCCAGGGTACACCTGTCCAGGTCACAGTGCAGAGCTGTGAACTGGCAAGTCCTCCGTGAAAGTTTGCTACCCAACCTCTACCCTCATCCACGCGGTTGCCTCCCTTCCTCTGGGTCTGGAAACCATGGCATTTCCTGTATCAGCTACTATTTGATGAATATCTACCCCTCAGCGAGAAGGAAAGTCAAAGAAATCTAATAGGTTCTTGTCAGTGCTGTGGAGAGTTAAGTCCACACATCAAGCAGAGAGCTAGACTTAGAAAAGTCCATCTGTGGTGTGACTGGCATTGACCAGAAGGACAGCCTCGTTGGGCGAGAGGCGGGGAGCGAAGAAAAGGTTCAGCAGCCTCTGCTGTGCATCCTCCCAGCCTTCCCGGATCAGTCCCCCTGGAGTAGGTCTCACCGTCCTTGTGTTCACCTTTCCGGCGATCCGTCCACTTTCAAGTTTGAGACGCATTGTGTAGTGAGGCCACGCCCTTTCCCTTTCGTCATGGCGCTCCCCATTGTGATGTCATACCAGAGTCAATGTAGGGTAACATTTGAGGTAGGTAACACAGACATTCAACTATTTTTATCTATTGTACAGAGTCCTTATATTAGCTACTCTCGCCCTGGTAGTTCTTAAATTGGATCCTGGAACATAATAAATGATTAATAAATGGTTGTTGAGCCCTGCTGGTGTGGCTCAGTGGTTGAGTATCAACCTATGAACCAGGAGGTCATGGTTCGATTCCCGGTCAGGGCACATGCCTGGGTTGTGAGCTCGATCCCCAGTATGGGCCGTGCAGGAAGCAGCCGATCCATGATTCTCATCACTGATGTTCCTCTCTCTCTCTCCCTCTCCCTTCCTCTCTGAAAACAATACAAATATATTTTAAAAAATAGTTGTTGAATGAGCAGGAATTGATGGAACTAGAACCGTGGCTCTGAGCACCTTGGATTCTGAGGTTCTCACAGACCATGCGAGGGGGTGAGCCCTGCAAGGGATGGACAGGAAAGCAGATTTCTCCTTGAAACCTCATGAAGTCTGTTTCATATGCCAAATATTATTTCTTCTAACATTGCCCCACTGGAACCTGAATTGCTACAATAACAATTCAGGATATTTTCCTCCCTTCAGCACTGGCCTATTCCAATGTCTTACATAACTAACGTTCGGAGTAATATTTCTCCAGGGTCACTTTGCTTGTGTAAGTCCTTTTAGAAATCCTCCACTTGGCGGGTTGGTAGCTCTGTGCTGTGCCTCCATGGCATCACGTAAATACCCCTCTACTAATCATATAAGCGTCTCTCCACAGAACCGGAGTTTTTGTTACACTAGGAGATTGTCTGGAGAAAAATAACGCATTCATTACCTTGTGAAATTGGTCTTGCATAGTCCCAGGATTTAGCAATGTCCCTGAGACTGGCTTGTAAAATGTGTCGTGTGTGTTTATTTAACACGTGAACCAAATGAGTTCCTGGCCATGGACTTGGTGCTCCTCCTATAATCCTTTGTCCCTGCCTTCCAGTCTTGCCCATTTCCTCTTCCATCGGTCTCATCTTTGGCCCAGCAAGTCCCCCTGGAGTCTACTTCTTGCTCAACCGGTTGCTCAAGTCACCATTGGGCCACACCATTCGTGTGTTGGGGAAACACATATTTTGGGTTTACAATGAAATGCATGGAAGCTAGCCGTGTCATGGAGAGCCTGGGTCACACTTCAGGGACTTTGCACTTCTTTGGGCTCTGTCTCTGGTCTAGAACTCTTGAGATCTGCGAGACTGGCTTTTTGCGCAGCCGTGCGCTTCCCTACTTACACACTTGCTCATTAGTAAGCTTCAGATGAAGATTTATTTATTCTCTGTAATAAGATGGACAGCATGCTGAGATGTCAGACAGGGACGCTTGGCTTCTAGGAAGTGAGTAGTGATCTCTACAGTAAGCACTTTAGAACTGATGTTTCTTAATTTTTTTCTTTTTTTCTGAAGGATGCGCAGCAGAGCCTTCTCCCTGCAAGGAGGGCCTGAATCTTCCTTTTAGTCTTGGCCAGCATCCCTACTCACCCCCTGGGACACTTAGGGCCAATTCTCCATAGAAGCAGTTTCAACCGATTCTTCCCCCGCAAGGATGGAGGATGCCAGTCCCCTCGGGCGAGAGCTTCTGGCAGCTTGGCAGCTTTCAAATGCCTCCCATTGAGCACACAGCCTACTTTTCTGGAAGGACGTAAAGCTCCATTATTTAAGTTGCAATTAGTGGCTTCCCACAAATTACACAGCGCTTCAGCAAGTGCCGTCTTCCGACTGCTTTGTTGACAGGCTCGCGGAGTGTACATCGTTGTTCTTTCGTGGCCAGTTTTTTCCCCTTCCCTTTTTATTCTCAGCACTTAGATCCATATCTTCCCAGGTGTCAACCCCAGGGGGCTACACCTTGGTGTTTACCAGGCCTCCGAGTAGGAAAACACAGAAGCAGTGTCACGCCTTGCCTTCCAAAGATATTTTCTTGGCAGAAATATTGTTCCATTTCATTTTTGGTATGTAGGTGTTACCTAACCTACGCGCTGGTTCATCACCTCTATTATAGCAAAGAAAAGACACAGTTACAAAGAGAACATACACTGAGTGGCCAGATGATTATGATCTCTGAACGCATAATAATCTGGCCACTCGGTGTATATCCTATATAATAAAAGGCTAATGTGCAAATTGTCCCCTCAACCAGGAGTTCGACCAGCAGGCAGGCTGGCCAACTGCCCACGTCCCCTCCCCCTGGCCAGGCTGGCTGGACCCCACCCATGCATGAATTCATGCACAGGGCCTCATATATATATATATATATATATATATATATATATATATATATATATATATATATATATTCACACACACACACACATATACACACACACACACACACACACACACACTGAGTGGCCAGATTATTATGTGTTCAGAGATCATTATAATCTGGCCACTCGGTATATTTGCAGTAGTTCCATGTGGCCAGTCCTGAGCCAAATAGCTCTTTTCACAGAAAATAAAAACAAAGTTAGTAAATATGACAGGCTGATTCTTGAGGCAGAACGCCCTTCCAATTGCAATGGACACATAAGCAGACAAAACAGTGAATCCATGCCATCGAACCAGGGGCCAGTTTTGTCAAAGGCCTTTTGCCTCTGCTTAACAGGTGTTGGGGAGACTTGAAAAGGAAGAAGTATTTGGCAAAGGCAAAGTAGGTGTGATCCTTTCAGGGAGATAGTTGGCTGGTCGAACATGAGCATTCAGGTGGAAACAGAGTATTGTGATAGGTGACCCCCAAATAGAGGCTGCCCAACTAGTGATTGTCAACCAGGAATCAAGTCAGGCCCAGTGCTAGGGTCAGGCCCGTGCTGGGGTCAGGCCCGTGCGAGGGTCGGCTATGTGTACGTCAGATTTTATGACAGGGACCTTCGCCAGAGCAGAAATTAGAAGGGCCAGTAGGAGGAGCTGTCACATGTAGGTGAGCGGCAAAAGCCCTGCAGGACGAACTCTATGGCTATACCAGCCCCGCCCCTGCACTTCCTCTGCCCTCCACAAGGAACTTCCTTCTTCTTGCTCTCGCCTCTTGCACATAGCTGGCCATGGCTGCACGTCCCGACTGCAGTCATTTCTTTTTCACTAATGAATCCTTTTTGCAGACAGAATACCTAGTTGACTTTTTGTTTATGGTCACGAGAGGTATTTAGAAGCCCTAGACCTGGTCTGCTCTAGCACTTTGGAGCTCTTCGAGACTAGAAACATCACTTGAGTGCTCTTGGCCTCTAGTTCCTTATCTTTGGAATGAAAGAATTAAACAGATAATCCATACACTCTCTGCCGGAGCGATCTTAATGTCCTATGTCTTGACAGAAGTTCAAGGTGCACAGGTTATGCGTTTTCCAAAGTCCGCAAATGTATAGTTATTTTGTGCACTTCCTTGTGTATAAATTTCACACCTAAAGAATAAACAAACATTGAACTGTCTGAATGACATGTCTGCTGCAAAACATGTCCGCAGTTCACTTGGAAATGCCTCAAAATGAGATGAGTCACGTGGATGAACTACTGAAATTGAGAGAGGTTAACCAATTGTCCAAATTTTCACTAGTAAGAATGAAGCTGGGTGGCATTTGATCCCATTTCTGTCTCACTCCATATCCTTGTTCTTCCGTTCTCTCCTGCCTGGACTGGAATGAATGGGTAGAAAATTTAACTGACTTGGTAGGAATATCTATGAAAAGAAGATTCAGGGAGGAGGTTGGGCGGGAAGAACTGTGAAAAGCTAGAATCCCAAGGATAAGCCAGATAAAAATCATATAGAGTTTCAACAATGCACTGCTGATTAGCTCTAGTGCTTAGATCCAATGTGAGGTGTCCTGAGGGTTGTGACATGCAGAGATGACTAATTAACCTGTGCAGCAAATCCATTTTATTTGCTGCCTTGACACAGCCGATCAAGACCGGCTCACCATTTGCTCATTTGAAAAATGATTAGGCTTCCCATTTAGACTTAATTACAGTGCAAAGGTTGACAATTATCTTCTCTATAGAAGCATCAGATGCTTCCAATATCTCAGTGAACATGTGCCTATAATTATGTACATAATTTGTCTAGCAGAAAATGTAACCCAGCCATTACTTGGATCTTATGCCTATAATTAGAGATCATCAAAAATACCACATGGAAAAAGAGGATTGGAGGGCTGTTAGGACCGGTATAATGGAAGCATCTGTATGGAGCTGTTAGTGGGAATGCAGCAGCAACCAGCATCTCCATTCGGAAATCTGAGAGAAAGGTGGAAATTATGGTGGAATAAAAGCACAGCACAATCACTTTGACCACAATCATTCAAAATCCCACAGGCACTCAAATTCAACAGAACAAAAACCAAACTCATTAGCCACACCTCGTCCTCCATAACTGCTACTTCTCTGGGTTTGCTGCCTTAGAGAATGGCTAGGCATTCTGGAATCATCTGTAACCATTGTTTAGCTTCTTCCTTCCAATAAAAAGAGGTGTAATCCCTAAATGTTCCTGAGGGTGTCTGTTCCTCCCTCTGACAGGATACCTTCATAGGTCTTTCTTCATCATTCTTTTTAAAAAAATATATATATTTGTATTGATTTCAGAGAGGAAGGGAGAGAGAGGTAGAAACATCAAGGATCAGAGAGAATCATTGGTTGGCTGCCTCCTGCAGGCCCCACACTGGGGATCAAGCCCACAACCCAGGCATGTGCCCTGACCGGGAATTGAACCATGACCTCCTGGTTCACAGGTTGATGCTCAACCACTGAGCCACCCCAGCTGGGCTCATCATTCTTGTATGGTCAGTGTGGGGAGAAAATCCAAGTGGTTCTGCCTTCCTCTAGCCTTTCCTCTCTGTTGCCCATCGTCCACATTTCCCCTGATACGGCCATACGTAATCACAAATCAGCGTATGTCACTGCGCCATTTGGAAGAGTTGGCAGTGCCCGCCTTTCCCTAAAGAGCTTTAATCAGGGCACACCACGAATTTTCCGCCTCCGACGATGCTCTTCTGTCCCACTCTCCTGTTTAGCAGCTGGCTTCCAAACGACTTCCTGGATGTGCTTTGCAGCATGCTCATGATATTAATGATCGTAGTGCCTTCAAGGTTAGGGAATTGAAGTTCCCCTTATCACCTCGCTCATGATTTTGTGAGTCAGGATGCAGCGCTGGCTCTGGTGACTCAGAGCTTCTGGATCTTTCTCAGGTGGCTTCTTCAGGGTTTCTCCACCTGGCCTCGCACCTTGCAGCATGGATGCTTAAAGGAAGTTTCCCCTTTCACACAGGGGCTGCATCCCAAGAGGCAGGCTCTGTTAGAGCATGGCATGTCGCACCAAGAACTAAATGAAAGGCTCTCGTTGGTGAGGCCCCGTGGATAGGGCGTCGGCCTGCAGACTGAAGGGTCACGTGTTTGATTCCGGTCAAAGGCATGTACCTGGGCTACAGGCTCGGATCCCCAGCCCAGATTGGGGTGCATTCGGGAGTCAACCAATCTGTGTGTCTCTCTTACACCGATGTTTCTCTCTCTGTGTGTCTCTCCCCCTCCCTTCCACTCTCTAAAAAGAAATGGAAAAATATCCTTAAGAACTAGATAAAAGGGAGAATGGATGTTCTTGGGGAATATCCCCATAGCTAAGCTCCCTGAGTAAATATCTCATGATTTTTAGTTCTGAATAATTGAGAGGGAGGTCCCCAAATCTGAGCACCTTTCCCCTTGGCCAGAACCACCGGAGAACTGTGCCAATGACCGCACTCCAGGTTCAAGCTTCTTTCCCCAAAGGGTTAGGAAATGAGCATTACTTTGTTCCATGTTGTACCTGAGGTCCCCTCCCTCAGAGTGAATGCTATGCTGAGAGGCAAGTCTATATTCTGTCCGGAAAAATGCGGCGAGCCTGCGCTGAGAGCCATTGGGCCCTTCCCACTCCATAAAAATGGGGGCTCTCCCTTAGAACCGAAGAGAAACATGCTTTCAAGTCCCATGTAACCTTACTCCTGAGAAGTCCCTGGGGTAGGCTGATGGATTGGACTAAGAGAGAGCCGGCTCCTCCCCCTCCACCTAACCCCACAGTCTCCAGGTAGGCGGAGAGAGGCACATACCGTACAAGCAAAAGTGTTTGGGAATGAGTCGGTAGTTGATGGATGAAAAAAGAATCATTACCTACATTCAGAATATTTGCCTTCCCGACACGTTAAAACGCCCATTAATGCAATTCGGAGAATTCAAACCGCTCCAGAGAGGCTCTCTGATGTAAGAGGGCAAAGGGGCCCGCGGTCTGTAATGCATTTCGAATTCCAAGCAAAATTTCCATCAACAACCTGCATATCCGAAAGGAAATTTCAGGGCATCCATTTGTGGACCAGGGTTCTGAAGACAAACCTTGCCGTGTCAGCAGTGACGGGAGCCAGACCCAGGGGTCTGTAAGCCCAGCAGGAAAGGAGTTCATTCTGGAACCTCTGTGAGGGGCGCTGCTGGCTTTGAGAAGGCGGAACTCGCCGGTCATCACCCATGACCTTCAGTGGCCTCAGTGTGCACAGCCGCCTTCAGACGCTGTGATTTTTGCATCCTAGTCCAAGGAGCAAATTCTCCATCCTTTCCCCGCCACCTCCTCTCTTCTGATTCCAGTGAAATGAATCAAACTGTTACTTTAATAATTTCTCCCTGAATACTCGCTAATGGTTTTACTCCTGGGTCTACCATTATGCATTGCAGACTTGGACAAAACACACTTCTTAGCTTCAATTGCGTTGTGATGAAAATAAGAATAATATCTTCCAGGCTTAACCCACTCTATTTATTGTAAAGATTAATGAATTATTGTGGGAGGCATTTAATTTTATCCCCATAGCACTTTATTGATAACACATGGAATGAGTATTACTGGTGTGCACATCTACCAGTTCATTAGAAAGAGATCTATCTCTGTGTCTATTCATTCTTTTATTAAATTATTTCATGCATTGAGCAACAACAAGAACAACAAAATTATGTCATGTGCTTGTTAACCGGCAGCTGTGTGCCAGGCATTGGGTGTTGACAGCACTGGGTTTTTTTCTGACCTCTCCCCAACTATCACACAAATTCCCCTTGGGTGATCTATTCGCTTCTCTTACATGCTCACTCAAATTTGTCTCTCCAGCCCTAGCCGGTGTGGCTCAGCGGATAGAGCCTCGGCCTGCGGACCAAAGGGGACCAGGCACAATTCCAGTCAAGGGCACGTACCTCGGTCACAGGCTCCTCCCCGGCCCCGGGCTCTGCTCGGGGCTCGTACAGAAGGCAACCAATCAATATTTCTCTCACATCGATGTTTCTCTCTGTCTTTCCCTCTCTCTCCCACTCTCCCTGAAAACCAATGGAAAACTGTCCTTGGGTAAGGATGAACCAAAAACCACACAAAAACAAATTTGTCTTTCCAACACCATTTCTCTTCTGGGCTATCATCCAGCTGCTATTCAGGCTTTTCCACTTGCTGTTCATCAGGCAACTCAGCAGTGCGCAGAGTGGCACGTTTTCAGCCCGTTTACAGATACTCCCCAAACCAAAGAGGAACCAAGATACAGCCTTGACATATCTGCCTCTAACCCAAACCTCTCAAATAAGTCCAGCTAATCACCAAGTGTCATCATTTCTAGCTCTTACATATTTCCCGAATCTCTCCCTTCGATTGATTTTTGCTCTTACCGCTTTGACGCCAGCCATTATCATTTGTCCCGGGTAGGAGACAGGTCCCTAATTGGCTTTCCCGCCGCAGGCTTTCCCCATTCTACACTCCCTTCTCCGCAGGAGCTTCCTAGTTTGAGTCACGAGAGAAGAACGGGAAGGCCTGGACTAGCCTCCTGCAGGAATTCCACCAGAGCCAGCACTTTGCAGAGCGCCTGGCACCTGGCAGGTTCTCTGTGTTTGTTTACGCACAATTTAAAAGGGCGCCCGGCCAGCGTGGCTCAGTGGTTGAGCATCGACCTATGAACCAGGAGGTCCCAGTTCGATTCCCAGTCGGGGCATATGCCCCGGGTTGCCGGCTCAATCCCCCGTGGGGGGCGTGCGGGAGGCAGCTGATCAATGATTCTCATCATTGATGTTTCTCTCTCTCTCTCTCTCTCTCTCTCTCCCTCTCCCCACCTTCCTCTGTGAAATCAATAGCAATATATTAAGATATATAGAAAGGCATTTTGAAAACAGGATTCTGCAAAACAAAGCACAGAATAACACATTTAGTTTAATATTAATGACATTTACTTCTTTTCTTCTTTCCTTATTTGTTTATGTATATTGTTCTGTTGAGAACTTTTAATATATATTTTTGGTTCTTTCTGATTACTTACTAGAAATTTTCAGAATTAGAGGTACTGAGTAATGGGTGTATGCATTTAAAAACATGTTAAAATGTACATTCTCAGATTTTCCTTGAGGGACAGTTATCAGCTTACGCTCCACTAATACTCGATGACTCTGGCCATTTTTCCTCATTTCTGCCCAAACTTGGTGTTAGCATATTTTAAGTCTACTTTATATCATTATATCAACCTCTCTTTATATTGAGGTTATACTTTCCCATTAATAAGAATTTATAGTTTGATGAAAAGTGAGCACTGCTGTTAGATAAATCTGGATTTTATGCTATAAAGACACTATACACTGAGTGGCCAGATTATTATGATAATCTGGCCACTCAGTGCGCATATATATATATATATATATATATATATATATATATTTTCTTTTTAGAGGCCCAGTGCATGAATATATATATATATATATATATATATATATATATATATATTTTTTTTTTTTTTTTTTTAGAAGCCCAGTGCATGAATTCGTGCATGGGTGGGGTCTGGCCAGCCTGGCCAGGGGAAGGGGACATGGGCAGTTGGCCGGCCTGCCTGCTGGTCGAACTCCTGGTCGAGGGGACAATTTGCATATTAGCCTTTTATTCTATAGGATAGACACTGAGTGCCAGATTATTATGCGTTCAGAGATCATCATCATCTGGCCACTCAGTGTATTTGACATAAAGTAGTAAGTTGCCTGCTGCCCGTTTAGGGTTACTTCAGATGAATTATCTCCTAAATTGGCATGCCATCACCTTGTCATACCTTCGTGTAATAATGTTCGATTTTATCCACTCTCTATTATTAGCAGTTAACTAATTACAGACAGTCTTATTTTGAAGGTTGTGATAAAGTCTTTAAAGGAAAAAAATTATTTATAAAATATTTTTATGGATTTCAGAGAGGAAGGGAGAGGGCTAGAGAGAAACATCAATGATGAGAGAGAATCATTGACCGGCTGCTTCCTGCATGCCCCCTCCTGGGGATCAAGCCCACAACTTGGGCAGGTGCCCTGACCAGCAATTGAACTGTGACCTCCTGGTTCATAGGTTGATGCTCAACCACTGAGGCACACCGGCCGGGTGAAAGGAAAAAATTCTTACTGTGCTTTAAACGTTTGCCCCTTTGAAACTTTTAAAAGTTTTTTGCTCTTCATAAATTATGATAGAAAGCTCTCTTTAAGTGACCTTCACTTCACCTACGTTCAGGATGGCACTGGTCCCTCAGAATGCTCACAGTACACTGAATGTCCATGAACTCCTCACACCAAGAAATGGCTTTTGTTTTTTTCTCCTGTCCAAGGTTACTTGTGTAGGACGTATTTGTTATTTAATTACTTGATTTAAATAGGAAGTACTCAAATGATAAAATATGAACACGAAAAGAAATTTGTTTTTCTGCAGCTAAGTTAAAAGCTTTAGAAAAGAATTTGACAAAGGCAATTCATTTAAAAATCTTATTAAATAAGAATGATTAAGGAGAAAAATTAAAAATTCAGAAGAATTCTGCACTTTACGTAGCTTTGCCTTATCTTTAAGTTCCAGACATCCTTTAAAGAAACAAAAATTGGAGATCTTAAATGATGAATCATGGATATAATTTGTACAAAAATGATGACAGAAATATTCACATAGCAGACTCCATCCATAGTAAACACACAACACACACACACACACACACACACACACACACAAATAGGCTCTATTCCCACATTGTGTTGTGCAAATGAGTACATCATATAAGTTATTAATTTAAAATACATTCTGTATGACATGCATGTCATTTTTAAAAAAATGATTTTTTCCCCTCTAATCCAATTTTAAAGTTAATCAACCGAGTATTGTCCCATTTTGATTTCAAAGAGGTTCTCTACAAAATGGAGAATAGCAAGGAGTGCAGAATTCAGTAATAGCAGATAATTTCTCAGGATTTCTGCTTGCATCCATTACTCTGTGGATGTAGGAGACTGTCACAAACACTACCACAGAAAATTACTTGCTAATTTTATCCTGCTTTTTATAACGCAAATACAGGGACTTCTTAAACTAACATTTGGAGCATTGCCTCTTTTATAAAAATGTAGAATTCCTCCTTCTAATTATTTCCCACTTTCTTTGCCCTTCACGCTCCCCGTTGCGTTGCAGTGTTTTTCCCAGAGATGAAAAATAGTTACTGAAGTCAAAGCTCACATTCATCTGCATGATGATTAACAGCAGAGGGGAATCCACGCTGTTGAAAGCTGGGGAAGTCCATTAAAAAATTAATCCTGGAGTGACAAATGTACACGCGGAACAAAGGCTATCTGTCTGAGGGGACGCTTTCTTCTCACAGAGTCTAAGGTCCTTTCAGTCCACTCTCAAGGAAGACTGGGTCCAACAGTTACAAAGTGCTCGTAGGGACGTCACACTATGCCTAGCATCTCCACATTTCTCAAGATGGCCCATTTGAAAACGTGATAAAATATCTACCAAAAGTGTTTTAAGGCCCACCGGTGGGGCTCAGTGGTTGAGTGTCGACCTATGAACCAGGAAGTCACAGTTCGATTCCCGGTCAGGGCACATGCCTGAGTTGCAGGCTCAATCCCCAGTAGGGGGTGTGCAGGAGGCAGCTGATCCATGATTCCCATCATTGATGTTTCTCTCTTTCTCTCTCATTCTCCCTTCCTCTCTGAGATCAATAAAAAATATATGTTTTTTAAAAAGTGTTTTAATTGGCCACATGTAAGTGATCAAGGATGATTCAGGCTCTCTTCATCGAAACCTATTGTCTCAGCAGTCTTAGGGTTCTTCTTAATTCTATGCTGATTTTCAGTTGTTCATCAATACTACTCATTATTAGAAACAAATTTATGGCTCCTGGGTGTGAAACATCACTTCCTTTATAACCTCCCTAGAGGTCCGATGCATGAAATTCGTGCAAGAGTGGGCCTTCCTTCCCCTGGCTGCCGGCACCAACTTCCCTCTGGCACCCAGGACCCGGGCTTCCCTCGCAGCCCCAGCTTCGTCCAGAAGGACGTACGGTCTAATTAGCATACTACGCTTTTATTATTATAGATTAGAATTTAAATGATAAACTAAATGTTAGAGAACTTTTTACTCCCTCAAGACGATCTCTGACATTCCAGTTCATCCTAATGTGATTCCCATCAACTTTCCAGCCATTTATCCTCCGCCACACCTGTGCCCACAGCACTGCTCCCTGACCCTTTTGATGGCTTGCTCTTCCTAGGCCATATCATGAGTATGTCTTTGCTCTGTGACCTTGCTCTGGCTCTCTCGCCTTGTAGGTTTATATTCGTATCCCTCGCTGGATTGCAATACGCTGCGCAGTGCTCTCTTCCAGATAGCTACATGCTTCACTCCCTCACTTCTCCCTTGTCTTGGTTTAAATTCCACTCATCCTCCAGGTCTTCCCCTCACCCTGTGGTTTCTCCATAGCCCGAGTCACTTCCTGACATTGTAGGATATCTTTGCTTTGCCCCGCTTTTATCCTCCGTATGCCCATTAAGCATGTAAGCTCTACAAAACAAGTACCATGTCCATTTTGTTCCTCGTTCTCTAACATCTGGACCCATGCCTACATTTGGTCCTTAGTAAATAGTTCTTTAGCAGAGAACCTGGGACTGAAGGGTTCCGGGTTCGATTCAGGCCAAGGGCACATGCCCAGGTTGCGGGCTCGATCCCCGTTGGGGGGCGTGTGGGGAGGTGGCTGATCGGTGATTCTCTCTCATCATTGATGTTTCTGTCTTTCTCTCCCTTTCCCTTCCTCTCTGAAATAAAAAAATATATATATATTTTAAAAGAAAATGAATGAATCAGAACAGTGTCTCCTTTAAGGCTGTATTTTCCCAATAGGTAGTGCAGGAAGTCAGTGATTATTTGTTGAATGAATGCTAACTCACTGAAATATTAGAGTGGGAGGACAGTTTCTGCCTGATAAGAGGGAATGAACGCCGAGGCTGTGCCTCAGACTCACCAGCAGAGCCGGCTGAGTCCGTCTCTGGGGCTTTCGGCATCGGGAACTGACTTGCTGGTGGTGCTGGGCAAGCATGTTGCTTTTTCGACACAGGCACCTCGATTTTTGTCCAAACTCAACCACTTGATTCACTCTCATTTAAATCGTAGGAGTTTACTTTTGCAAAGTTGGGTTTTTCTTCCTATTTTCTCCACAGCTGTCTTGGCAACATCTGTTTCCAGCCTGGGCAGGAAGCATGTGAGTCAGAGGTGGGATGAAAGTGTTTCTGGGGCCGTTCCCAGCCCTCCCGACAGGGACTGTCTTTCCTGGAGCTGCTTCTACAAATAGTTTGCAGAGAGGAGGAGGTTGCATGTAAGGAATTCGCCAAATGAGCAGTTCCCTTTCTTTCTGATTAGCACAGAGGTTTTAAAAGTGCAGGTCATGGCGTGGCTGCTGTTGTCCTGTGGTTGGGGATCAACCCAGTAACCAAGAGGTCGCTGGTTTGATTCCCAGTCAGGGCACATGCCCGGTTTGTGGGCTCGATCCCCAGTAGGGGGGCCTGCAGGAGGCAGCTGATGGATGATGCTTCTCTCTCATTAATGTTTCTCTCTCTCTTTAAAAAAAAAAAAAAAATCAAATAAAAAAAGTGAGGTTAATAGAGTTACGCAAACCTAGATTCAAATGTGAGTTTTGAGACTTGCTACCCAAGTGACTTCAGGCAAGTCATTCAGTTTCTCTAAGCCTCAGTTTCCTCGTCTCTAAACTGGAATGATCATAGTGACCCCCTCAAAGAAATATTTTCGTAATCGATGCTGATGGATCTCAAATGCTAGGTAGAACATCTAGCGCACGGTAGCTGCTCACATGCATGATCGTACATGGTACCTTTTCAATGACTTCCCATGCTCCTGATGCTGCCCTGGGAGAAGCAGCTGATCTGTGATCTGAATTTGATGAGATTTTCACAGTTTGTTGCCATCTTTATTTCTGTGAGAAAAAGCACTTGGGGCTGGTCAGTGAGGTTTGGTGGTTGAGTGTTGACCCAGGGACCAGAAGGTCAAGATTCAATTCCTGGTCGGGCCATATGCCCGGGTTGTGGGCTCCATCCCCAGTGGGGGGGCGTGCAGGAGGCAGCAGATCCATGATTCTCTCTCATCATGGATGCTTCTCTCTCTCTCCCTCTCTCTCTGAAATTATTAAAAATATATTACAGCAAAAGCACGTGGGAGGATCAAAACTTTACCTCCAGTGTCTTTTCTCTCCCTTCCTAGTGCCCTGTTTCTACAATGAGGGACTGATGGCCTTTTTGCTGCTCCATTTACGCTGACGGCATAATCTTTCTTTATTGCCTTGCTCCGCTCAATAAACCTGAGGGGTTCTGTTCACATTTCCACTACAGGGGTGTACGTGGTGCCGCGATGATGGAAAATAAGACCTGAATTATCATGTAATAAGGCTATACCCAGGGGGGACGTCTTTCATCTCTTTAAGGCTCAATTTCCTCTTAAGTTCAATGAGATCTATCCCTGCATATCTTACATCGATTATGAGCACCAACAGATCCAATGGCAGTCAAGTTCATTATATAGCTTCAACTTCTATAAAAATATAAGCTCTTCCCCCGGCCGGGTGGCTCAGTGAGTTGGAGCATTTTCCTGTGTATGAAAAGGTTGTGGGTTCGATTCCCCAGTTGGGGGGTGGGGGGGTGGTTCGGCAGGCAACCAACTGATGTTCCTCCCTTCCTCCCTCCACCCCTCCCTCTCTCCTTCTCTTCCTCTTTGTGTTTCTAAAATAAATAAAAATATAACCTCAGGTGAGGATTAAAACAACTAATCAGCTCTTTTCATTACTTTATTGCTGTGATAAGATAAGGGAGAAGCCAGAGATACAAGGGATCACCCGTCAGCTCTAATTGCTACCTCCCGCTGTAGGAAAGGACTGGGAGAACCTGTTTAGTCTGAAAGTGACACTTCCCTTCAAAAGAGCCGGAAAGTGACTGACATAACATCTGTGCCTCTATCTTGTTCAACGTTATAGGAAAGAGAAACAGTCAGAAGGCGCACAGTGATGGCTGTTGGGAATATCAGTTGTAAGACCCACATATACCAGATTTGGTGCGACTTGTGCATATTTAATTACAAAATCGGAAGAACCGGGGCCGGAGGGGGGGGCGTCCATGGAGGTGGGGATGTGTTTTATGAGACCAACCCTTCCCAGTAACCATCAGAAAAACCCCAAACAAACAGGAAATTGCATTAAAAAATAAAGCCACGTGGGACCTAGAAATATCTCACCTCCGACTCCTTCCCAACTCCCCACACTCAGTCCCGTCACCTTGCTCACCATGTGATGTTGGCTAAGATAGTCTCTCTCTTGGCCTTGTGCTGGTAAATGTTAAAAAAATATATGCATAAGTAAATGTATTATTGATGTCACTGATATAAAAGATGCGTAACAGCACCCGTTTTGTAAATAATAATAAGTATATAACGCTCTTTCTTATAAGTTTCCTATCGCCAGTTGTTTATCACAGAATATTGGCATTGATTCTTGCCAAATTCTTATACCCATTGCCTACCTGAGGTCGCAGCTGTTTAGCAAGCATAGTTCGGAAGTGAAGGTTGGGTGATAATTTAGTTTGCATTCACAAGGGAGACAAAAGTGAAACCAAACAGACATATGCGAGAAGTCACTTGCTCACCGGTGACATAAGTGCCATTTTTGCAGAATTGAATGACGGTCCTTTCGGAGTCCTGAAAGAATAGTTTATTAATTTGTGTGTTACTTATGATCTGCTGGCACCATATTCTTTTACATTTCGTTGGAATCGTTATTACTTTCTCTATAAACTTCTTGGGTCTAGACAAGCAACAAAATAATAAGTTACACTGTTGTTTATAGCAATTGCCAATTTCTCTGGTGTAAATATTTCCAGTGTGGTCTGTTTCAAGCAACAAGGTGACCCCACTATATGGGGAGGTGGGAGGAGCTACATTTTATCACACCAATCTTTACAACATACAGTTATAATAGTTATAAATAATCGTCCGAGCATAAAACGTAGTAAAATAGGAATTGATAAGTTTTGAGGATTGCCTTTTTAAAAAATTTATTTAATAGTACATGTATATTCTTTATTTTTAAAAAAGAATGGTCGTGTTTAATAGCTATTTTGCAAGTTCCTGAAAATTAAAAATCAACTGTCATGAGCTACTCTAAGGTGACTTGAACACATCTTTTTAAGATTTTGAGAATGCACATGAAGTGCGTGGTACACTGATTTTTAAAATTAATTCAGGGCTCTTTGCTCTGCTCCAGATGGCATCTTTGAAGAGGAAGCACTAGCAGGCCCTTGTGAATTTCCCTCTCTACCTTCTCACACCTCAGTGCACCAAGAGCCACGCTAAAACCTCCCCTGGTGAGACAGAATCTCAGTGCTCAGCTTCACATTAGAGTTGGATGCTGGTAGAAAATGATACATTATCACACAATTAATAAATAAACCTGCTTCTCTGGTCTCAGGAATACACATTCCTTTTCTTTTTAAAAAAATACATTTTATTGATGTTTTACAGAGAGGAAGGGAGAGGGATAGAGAGTTAGAAACATTGATGAGAGAGAAACATTGATCAGCTGCCTCCTGCACACCTCCTACTGGGGATGAGCCCACAACCAAGGTACACGCCCTTGACCGGAATCAAACCTGGGACCCTTCAGTCCGCAGGCTGATGCTCTGTCCACTGAGCCAAACCGGTTAGGGCTGGAATACACATTTCTGCAGCCATCAGAAGTGTCTCTCTTTAAAGATCAATTTCAAAAACATGCTTTTTTAAAAAAAATTTTTTTCACTTGCCTCATTTTACTTTTGCCATTAGCAGCAGGTCGAAAAAGTCCTTCAGGATGCAGTTTTCATGGTGCTCTTTTCTTTCCTAGGTCTTCATTCTCCTTACTCTAAAGCTCTCTCAGTGGAAGCTAGTTTCATACATTTAGGAAGGACACCCACATGGCCAATTCTGTTTAAACTCAATAGACTGGTGTTGTTTTTGACCCTTTTCAGGGCAGTGGGTGGGTGGGGGGGGGGGGGCGGGTAGTGGGTACACACAGAATCAGCCGACGTAAAATCTGACAAGCACATGTTTCATGATATTGCCTTGTGGGAACCCAAAGAGCAGATGCTCTTGATCGTGACCGCTTTCCAATTTTCCGACCGAGGGAGAGGAGCTCAGCACATTTGAGGACCAGCTGCAGGGACCCATCGCCGTCTCGCTGCCAGCAGCAACGCTGAAAGGCAGGGCCCAGCTTAGCACAGAGACAAGGGCCTTTGTGTGTTCACACAGACAGGGATTTTAATGACAGGGGCTATTAGGATATCTTCTGTCTGTCTCCCAGATGCTCAGAGTGAGGCCGTCTGGATTTCAAGTGCCAAGCGGCTAAAATCACGGCGCCACCTATCTGCTTTGGCAGTCACTGCTCCAAGACAGTTTCTGGCCAAAAGGGCTTGGAAAAGTCAGAGCTGTTTGCTTGCTTGTTCGATTGGGTGTTTGCCCATCGAGGTCAAGAGGCTAGGACAGAGGGAACTGGAGTTAGATTCAGTACATTTCCACACGGGAATGGGCCAGGCTCAGTGCAGCTGGGCCCGACCTCCGGCAAGAGAGAGCGTGGTCCTTTTATTCGTCAGAGTTGGCCTGATGCTGGCGTGAACCAGCGGAGGCAAGACTTTGCAGGTCTGTCTGTGCAGCCAAAGGCAAGGGTCTGGTAGCAATGCATTTGATCCAAAGGAAGCAGGGGGAGAATCACAATGAGGTGCCACCCATGATGTACCAGGACGGCATGAATCCCAGTGGAGCCAGGAGACGGATAAGAAGGAACCTTGTTGACTTCAGTAGCGTTTATCCTGTGTTTTAAGACCATAGGGCTTTTTGACTTTGAGCCTCAAACCCCCAGAACCACACTTGGAAGCAGAGATCAGGAAACAATAGCTGAATTAGGTGCCCAGGACATTCCAGTTTGCGTTTCTCAACCGCAGTTTGCAGCTCAGAGTCCATGGAGTTACTTCTCGAACCTAGCTGGTGCCTTGGATGGGACCGCAGCCCTGTGGGGGACTCATCCATGTGAGTGCTGGCCATGGCTGCTTTTACACTGTGACAGCAGAGTTATGTAGTTGAAACAAAGATTGTGTGGCCTCCAAAACCTACACTATCTCGCTTGTTACAGAAAAAGTTTGCCAAGTCTTTTTTTTAATTAAATATATTTTCATTGATTTCAGAGAGGAAGGGAGAGGGAGAGAGAGACAGAAACATCAATGATGAGAGAATCAGTGATTGGCTGCAAGCCCACACTGGGGATCGAGCCTGCAACCTGGGCATATGCCCTGCCTGGGACTCAAACCGTGACCTCCAGGTTCATAGGTCGACATTCAACCACTGAGCCACACCGGCCAGGCAGTTTGCCAACTCTTACTCAAGACCTCAGGCTTCGTCCAAAGAGGGAGGGTGTCCGTGTGACTCATCATGTTATTCCCCTGTAGCTAACACATGGGTTTCTAGCTTAATAAATGTCCGTTTAATGAATGAATCAGTGAGTGAATCCACACGCATCGTGAGTTCTATGTGGGTAAAGTAGTCAGAATCACACAACAAAACATTTTCTCAACGGCATAAGAAAGAAAGCCTGCTTCTGAAAGGCATATTGATTGTTGAATTTTTTATCATTTTATCCAAAGAAACAAAAATGGGAAAATACAGTAGTGAGGGATTATGATATTCAAGGATATTTGAGTTAGACTGATGAAAACCTTTAAAATGCTAACCTGGTATCGGGTTCAAACATAAAACCCTGATTAACCACCCAAAGCAAATGTTTCCTTGAAGGACGTAATGTCCTTACATCGCCAGCCATCCATTTAGCCTTTCAAAACGAGTCACGTAACTCCCAGATGCTGGCTTCTCATACCATTAGGAAACACGAGTTGTTGCTGGTTGGTTTGAATATATTTTATGTGTTTGTTTCATAAATGACCTGAATTACATGTAACACCATCATATTGCAAATGCTGCTGTTGCGTGGGCAGCCATGAGTAGGTATCAGTTATTCCTACAGGGACAGATTACTGTTTGATTGAAGACACAGACTCTGGCTTCTGACTATAAATTAATATGTTAAACACACTCAGGCATGTGTATCCTCAGTGGGCAGCATTGGACTTAATTTTTCAGTTTCGTTTAAGATTTTATATGTTCCTGGCTTCATAGGAATGATCAGTGAACAGATGGGGGCTGGCATGGGGTGGGGGCCTCCTGAGCAAATGGACAGGTTCCGGCTTGGCGACACCCCGGGCCTTTCACGACACGCCAGGAGTCCTTTAGGACGGCAATCAATGGCCGAGTCTTTCCTGTGCTCAAGGCGGCCGCCTGGATCCAGGAGACACACAGCCCTGCTTTCCAACGTGATCCACGTAATGGATGCGGAAGCCAGGCCTTGAGAAAGGGCGGAAGCAGCTGTCTGGCTGCCTCTGTTTCCAGGCAGCCGCCGTTCCTGAGACGTGACCGGCCCGCTAAACCGTTTCCCAGGAGGACTTCCTTCATTGGATGCTTGAGGAAGGAAGAGTCCGCTGCGGCTCCCCGTGTCTCCAGAGGCAGGTCTAGGTCTACACCTTATTCCATTAGAACTTAGAACTGCAGGCTTATCTCAGTGCAGAACCTGCTCCTGTCAGTTTCTGCCCTGGGCAAGGGGCTGGGCTGCTCTGAGCCTCCTCCTCCTCGGTGGTGGAGGAGGAGATAATGCCTCCTGAGAATCACGTGGTTAGAACAATATCGTGGGTACAGTGAGTGCCCCATCAAGCAGAGCTATTACTATCTGCTTTTTTCTTTTTAAAAAAAATATTTTTATTGATATCAGAGAGGAAGGGAGAGGGAGAGAGAAACATCAGTGAGTAGAGGGAATCATTCATTGCCTGCCTCCTGCACGCCCCCCACTGGGGATGTGCCCGCAACCCAGGTACATGCACTTGACCGGAATCGAACCTGGGACCCTTCAGTCCGCAGGCCGACCCTCTGTCCACGGAGCCAAACCGGCCAGGCCTGTTACCTGCTTTTAAACAGAAGTTCTGAGCCGGCTGCTTCCCTACCTGGGGACTCTTACGTGGCCATACACCTTTTCCCACAAAGCTGGGCTTTCCCTTGGTATTCCACATTCTCAGTCACACGGTCACTCCGGTTGTCCCACATAATGGAATGGGTCCTAAGCTTTCGCTTTTCTAAGAACCCGAGGATGAATTCCTCTCCATTAAAATCTTTGGTCCTGAAACTTTGCTGTGGTTTGGCTTTTATGCGAAAATGTTCCCCCTCTCTTTATAATAAAAAAGGAAATAGCCCGGGCCGATGTGACTCAGTGGTTGAGCTTCAACCTATGAAGCAGGAGATTGCGGTTTGATTGCTGGTTAGGGCACAGGCCCGGGTTGCGGGCTCGATCCCCAGTGTGGGGCATGCAGGAGGCAGCTGATCCATGATTCTCTCTCATCATGGATGTTTCTCTCTCTCTCTCCCCTTCCCTTCTTCTATGAAATCAACTATATATACACACACACACACACATATATATATATACACACACACATATATATATATATATATATATATATATTTTAAAGGAAATAGAACTAGCATTTACTGACTACCTACATTGGGTTAAGTGTCTTCCCTTTGCTGATTTGACTCATGACCCTACAAAACCGGGGTTGTGACCTCTGTGACAGATGGAGACACTGAGAAAGGTGAGACATTTTTCTAAGAACAAGAAGGGGCAGAATGCAAACCGCAGGGTCTCTTCCCTGGACCCACTCGATCACGTGACAAGGCCAGCAGGCGGCGTCCGGTGGCTGCCGCCTGCTTTTCAAGGTAAAGACGTCACAGGCTGGAGCAGCCCAAGTTCAGGCTGTCTCTCAGCTTAATTCTCGGCAGGACCCGGGCTCACCGTCTTCCTGGGTCAGAGACAGCCATGCAGGCCACTTCAAGTGGCAGAAGTTCCGACTACGCAAACTTGACGTCACAGAGCGGCGCGGCCCCTTCAGGTGACAGTCCGGACCTTCCTTGCAGAGCTAAACGGGCCCTCATCAGACAACCGCACGGCGGAGGAGCTGAAAACTCACTCCACGCAAACCTCTGCTCGTGGTGTTTATAGCCCAAACCGGGGAGCTGCCAAGATGTGCTTCGGGGGTGAAGCAGAAATAATCTGGGGTCCCTCCAGAGCAGGGGTCCTCAAACTTTTTAAACAGGGGGCCAGTTCACTGTCCCTCAGACCGTTGGAGGGCCGGATTATAGTTTAAAAAAAAAAACTATGAACAAATAACTATGCGCACTGCGGGCCCAGGACGAGTCGGCTGCTAAGCAGGACAGGCAGCAGCACCCGGCGGGCCGGATAAATGTCCTCGGCGGGCCGCCTGTGGCCCGCGGGCCGTAGATTGAGGACCCCTGCTCCAGAGAATGGGGTGTACTCCGCACTAACAGGAAATGAGCTATCGAGCCGCCAAAGGACCTGAAGGAGCCTGACCTTCATACTCCTCAGGGATAGCGGCCCCTTTGAAGAGGCTGCATCTGTACGGTTTTAACTACTTATCGGGCGTTCGGGAAAAGGCAGACTTACAGAGACGGGACCAAGATGAGTGGCCGCGGGGGGTTGAGAGGAAGGGGGAGGGGCCAGGTGGGCCACGGAGGACTTTGAGGGCAGTGACACTGTTCTGTGAGATCCTCTAATGGGGGAAACGCGTCATACATGTGTCCAGTACCCTAGAATGCGGAGCATGAAGGGGACCCTCGTGTAAACGGTGGACGTGGGTGGTTTTGATGTGTGGTGCCGTGTAGGTTCATCAGCTGTAACTAACGAACCACTCTGGAGGGGGTGTTGGTCATGGGGCAGGCCTGCGGGGAATCACCATTGCACTAGGGTTGGTGTATCTGGGTGCCCCGGTAAACAAGGGGCCGGCTATACCATTCCCACCCTTCTCTCACCCTCTCAGGCCCACATTCACCCCATGTCTGGAGAGGATTGCCTTCATGGCAGAACAGGGAACAGCAGCCCCCCAGGAATGCCTGGAGTCCCTGATCCTTCAGCCTTACAAAGGGGCATCTACCGCAAGCCTCCAGGCCCCCGTGCTGAGGCAGTGCCTGAGGTTTTTAAGAAATCAGATCAAAGCAAAAAATATCCCATCGCCTGCAAGTGGGAGGGCCACTGTTCAGGAAGCAGGTCACGCTGCATCTCACCTCCAGGGTCTAAACCTGTAGGGTTTTCAGTGATTCAACCGTGGGCGGCTCAGACCCTTCCTGGCGGGCGGTTCCACGGCTTAATCCAAGCCGCCTTGAGGGGACACCTCCCTGTGTAGCTTGCGGTTTTTCTTCCCGATTTGTTTCCTTACTCCCAGACTCATTTTCCGATACCCGATCCTTCGTCCACTTAGCCGGAGCCCGGGGAGTTCATCACTTTCTCCAGAGGAAGGACAAGTTCACGTCCCTCCTTTCAGCGTCGGCTCTGAGTTGGGGATGCGCGCCTTGGCCCTTTCCAGAAGCAGGCATTGCTGCAGAGGACCAGACATCTGTGACAGGCACCTGGCCCAGAAAGGCGGTCCTGAGGGACTAGAGCCAAGGGGGGTGGGAGGAGAGGAGCGTGAAGCGGAGGGGAGATAACCAGCTTGTGGGAGATTCCTTCTGCGCCCCCGTCTGTGATGAACGGGTGAGCTCTCCACGGACCCCTGGAGTGAACCTGAAATGGCATCAGAAATAATATATTTCTCGTCTCCGCTTGGAAGTCGTTGCTGCTCGACAAATAGTCTGAGCATAACCTCTGCCACGTCTCTTTCCTTTCTGTCTGATTCAAAACAAAAAACCTCCCATTCCTCATCACCTTCTTTTCCTCGGTATTTACGTTGTTTTATTTTTTTTCCTCCTAACAGTAGGCAGGGCTCTGCCGGTCCCTGGCCCCTGGGGGCCTCATCGCAACTGACAAATTGTCATGTGAGAATCACCCAGTACAGTCACTTCACGCGGCTTAACTAAGGACCCTTCCATCATTGCATGTGATAATTATGTCGCCCCATGCTATATAATTCAAATTAGAGGATGATTACCTGCCATATATTAACATTAATTGTGTAACTAGACATAACCATATGTTTACATGTGGATTTAATTATCATCTTTAAACACCCTATCAGAAAAGATGTCTGTGATAATATATTAAAAGGGGAAAGCAGCAAGGAAAAAGAACATGTTCAAATAAACACATAAAATTAAACATATGGAGGAAATGCGAGTAATTGGAATAGGCTTTCAAATTTGCATGTAATTACCTCGCTTTTGTGCTTCTGTTTGTAAAAATCATAATATTGTGAAAGTTTAAAACGATCAGGTAGATCAGCCACAGTCCCACCGCCACACTATGCCTCATCTCCAGCCCCTACTTGTGAGCAGCTGTGATTATTATAACATCACATAAAATGGTGGTTGTGTTTTTATGTGCTTTGTCACAAGCGACTTTTTCTCATTTATGGCTCAGTGTCCGGCATGCGCGGTGTTTACAGCAGTGTGGCGTACTGATTCCAAGCGCTGGCTCTGACATGCGTTTACCACTACCCAAAAGTCCCTCCCTTCTCCCTGCCCCAATCCTCCTCCCCGAGTCCCTTCCACTTCCTTCCATAAACTTGTTACCTAGCCGGCCAATGGCTTCCTAATCTTTCTAAATCCAGCTCTTACCTGGCCGGAGCTAAAAGGAGCCCAGGAGCTGACCTGCCAAAGGTCCTGGAAAGAGTCAGAGGAGGGAGGTTGAGTGTAAAAAAGGATATTCGTCTTAGTGCAAGGAAAAGAGGCTTGAAACATTCATAAATCTGTCAATCAATCTGTCTACCCACCTGTCTATCATCTCTTTCTACCTATCTCCAGAAGTGTTTTCAATTTTTAAAATAAAACCCACAGTGGTGAGAGTAAGCACATTAACCAGGTCAATCCCTTAAGAAGTTTAGATTTCATTCAATGAATGTTCCACTGTTATCAATATATATAAAAGCCCAAGCGACTGTCCGCCCGTCTGTCCGCCCGTCTGACCGGTAGCTCCGAGGTGCACTGACCACCAGGGGGCAGACGCTCAATGCAGGAGCTGCTGAGCTGCAAGGACTTGGCAGCTGCGGTTCTTGGGTGACGCACCCGGAACCAGAGTGGAGGGAGCCAGATTCGGGGGTGCATCACCCGAGAGCCACCCTCTCGCAATCCGGGACCCTTTGGGGGATGTCAGAGAGCCGGTTTCGGCCCCATCCACGCAGGCCAGGCCGAGGAACCCCACCGGTGCACGAATCTGTGCACCGGGTTTCTAGTTTTAAAATAATTGATATTAGAGGACACGAAAACACCTCATAGTTATGAACTCTCATCCATAAATGATGGAACTTTATCCAAATAAGCCCATCTTTTCTTACCCGTTAGCTTCTTCACATCCCCAGTCCAGATCAAATTTGCAATTATAAAATGATGTTCATGGATATTTCAATGAAAAGGAAGATTTACTTACTATAATTATCCCAACATAATACTGGTTTCACTCTTCACCAGGAGCCGTTTCATTGTTGTCTTAAGAAACTGCACTGTCTGGGTGTGACACTTTAGTACCACACTTCCTTCAGCATCTCCCTGTCCTGAGGCCTGCATCCAATCCCGCGGGCAGGGGGCTGTTTATCTACCTGGGCAGAGGCGTTAATTGCTCTTGGCACTTCGTTTGTACTGTTGTCAGATCTGATCACATTACGGCGTGACTCGCTCTCTGGTCTGCACGCTGGGAAACGTGTAGCTGTTCCCTGCTTCACCCACTAGCGGCTAAAGGTGCCTTGTCCTGAAATCCCAGGCGGACGTACTCTTTGGTGGTACATTTCTCTGCCCTCCTTTCTATCCCAAACATACATGTCTGGATCCCACGACTCCAGGACCTCTCTCAACTGAAGATGTATCAAGAATGGATACTCATGCCCTAGCCGGTTTGGCTCTGTGGGTAGAGCGTCGGCCTGCGGGCTGAAGGGTCCCAGGTTTGATTCTGACCAAGGGCAAATGTGCAGGTTGTGGGCTCACTCCCCAGTGGGGGGAAAAGGGAGCGTGCAGGAGGCAGCCAATCAATGATTCTTTCTCATCATTGGTATTTCTATATCTCTCTCCCTTTCCCTTCCTCTCTGAAATCAATAAAAAACAGAAAAAGAAAAAAGAATGGATGGATACTCAAGCCCATCTGGGGTGGCTCAGTGGTTGAGCGTCGACCTATGAACCAGGAGGTCACAGTTCGATTCCTGGTCAGGGCACATGTCCAGGTTGTGGGCTCAATCCCCAGTAGGGGGCGTGCAGGAGATAGCAGATGGATGATTCTCGCTCACCATTGAAGTTCCCCTCTCTGAAATTAATAAAATTATTTTTTTTTAAAAAAAAAGAAGGAGTCATAGAGAGGGGACTTGCCTTACCCAGGGTCATTCCTCATCATTGGCAGGATTTACACCCAGATCCCCTCATTGCTTGTATCAGCTTTTCTTCACCGTAACCTAATTCTCCCTCTGCACACTTTTCTTTTGCCCTCTGAGAGAGATCATGTCAAGTTCAGAATTTAATAATCGAGCAAAGTGGAATCGGAAAAAGGGGCCAAGCCCAGGTTAACACAGAGAGAGGCGAGGGCAGAGTCCATGAATGTCGGTTCACCTAAACGCACGCCTGGGTTCTGAGAATCAGGGGCCACTCGCACTGGCCTGCTGCCTGCATATTCCTGTTGCCGCGTCAGCCCTCGGGTCGGTGCTGTTTGGGTATTAAAGTGACCGTACATCGTGTATGCTTTCGTAATGTCACTGTGACTTAGTCATCTCCATGTCAGCCAGGGGCAAGAGGACCCTTTCAGGTGGTAATGTGAGCATATACATCGAACTTGTGATCCTCCAGCCTCTTTGAAGGCGTGAGCAAATCAATTTTCCGAGAACTCTTAGGAAGCAAATCATTACTTTTACAGTTGGAGAGTGGATATGACTATGGCGGTGACCCACACATGCCACCCACAGAAGCAGTAACCGTGAGAGCCAGTCTTCCCTGTGGTTGCTTTTGGTTCCCCTACACATTGATCACAGGGCTCTAAGGTGTCCCCGGGAGATCAGGATGAGATTTGGTCTCACCGGCACTCAATGGAGATATTCATTATGGACTCAGCAGTCTTGAGACTGAATTGAATGGAGTGGAGTGTGTGTAAAGAAGAAATGGCCCAGCTGGCATGGCTCAGTGGCTGAGGGTCAACCTATGAACCAGGAGATCACGGTTCCATTCCCGGTCAGGGCACAGGCCCGGGTTGCAGGCTCGATCCCCAGTAGGGGGCGTGCAGGAGGCAGCCAATTGATGATTCACTCTCACTTAGATGTTTCTCCCTCTCCTTCTCTCTTCAAAATCAATAAAAACGTATTTAAAAAAAAAAAAAGAAGAGAATTCAATAAATTGGACTTGGTTAGTTTTAAAAAAGTAGAAAAAAGGGTGGAAAACATTTAAGGAGTAAAATGAAGGGGTAATTAAGTCCACAAATCCCACGTGTTTTCAAAGGTAAGCATCGAATCCAAAGGCCTTATAAAAGGGAGAGGAAGTAGCATGAGGACATTAGTCACTTCAGTTTATTTGGCGGAAATAACTTCGATTGGAAAATGAGATCAGTAATTTGTAGATGGTGTTTCTGATAAGACAAACTACTGACAAGAAGAAAGGTCATGGGGCTCTGGTCTCAAATGGAACTGAGAAGTGAAGGAAAAGAGTCCACATTTCTCCTTGTCCCTCCTTGCTTCATTTTATCGGAAGAGTGTGACCCCATGGACCCACAAAGAATCCATGTCTCTTTTAATAAAGGGAGAGCAAAATGGTTTTGCCCGTTTTAGGGTAAAAGGATATCCTTTACGTATAATAAAAGCCTAATATGCTAAGTGCCCAGTCAACCAGTCAGCCATTCAACCAATCAAAGCGTAATATGCTAGTGATATGCTAAGGCCTCTCAACCTCTCGCTATGACGTGCACTGACCGCTAGGGGGCAGACAGTTGACTGGTCGACCAGTCGCTATGATGTGCACTGACCATCAGGGGGCAGATGCTCTGACCAGGAGGTTAGCTTGCTACTGGGGTCCAGCTGATTGGGACTGAGTAAGACGGGCTGGACACTCCCTGGAGCCCTCCCGTGAGCCCTTCCAAGCTAGCTAATCTCCCGTGTCTCTCCCTAGCCCCACTTGGGCACCAGTGGGATCCCTCGGCTGGCCTGCGCCCTTTCGCAATCCGGGACCCCTCGGGGGATGCCGGAGAGCCAGTTTTGGCCTGATCCCGCAGGCCAGGCCAAGGGACCCCACTGGTGCACAAATTTGTGCACTGGGCCTCTAGTTTATACATAAACAAGAAGAATATTTTTTAAAAATCACAATAGAAAGTTCACAGCTGAATATTTATTCTCTTGGCTATCATTAAATTTTGAATTTTTCCAAATAAATTTAGTTGATACCCTGACCCATCTGAATAAAATCAGTTACCTCAGTTTCCTGTATAACTTGTCACTTCCTCATTATGTCTCTTTCCTTTGCATGGGAATCTCACTCAGTCATGGACTCATATTACTGTTGTTGTCCTGGTGAAAGCTTTCCCATGTCAAGTTAGAAAACCGTTCTCCTGGCCAAGCCAGCAAGGACCACAGAAATCTTTGGTCTGCCAGATGTTACTCCCAGTCTCCCATATCTAGGCTTATGGAGAGACTTGAATGGGAAGCAAAAATCTTTTTCTCCTCGATAAACAATATTTTCAAGTTCTTTCTTAAAATAATTTATTTGTATGTATTTTATGTACATCAATTTTTCAAATGCTACGTGTTACATATGCAAAGATTCTAGTACACACTCCCTACCCACACTCACAAACAGTAACTTGCACACTAAGGAATGGACATACCTTGTCCATTGGCACTGATCTCATGTCTACCATCTATAACTATGTTTTCGTTTGCCAAGTATAATTCAAATACTGTTTAGGACGGTGTCACCTACATAGGTATATAAACCATAGTTTCTATCTTTGAGGAGTTTGTGGAAGGAATGATTTCTGAAGTAAAGATGGCAGCCCAACCAGTGTTGCTCAGTAGTTGAGCATCAAACTATGAATCAGGAGGTCAAGATTTGATTACCAGTCAGGGCACATGCTTGGGGTTGTGGGCTCAATTCCCAGGAGGGGGCATGCAGGAAGCAGCCAATCAGTGATTCTCTCTCATCATTGATGTTTCTGTCTCTTTCTCCTTCTCCCTTCCTCTCTGAAATCAATAAGTTATTTTTTTTAAAAAAAGATGGCAGAAGAGGTTATTGATAATATGTATACTTTTATCTTTTCTTCCTTTTTCTGTCCATGCTCAACTCTTACTACATGAAGTAGAACTGAACATAATTAAGAGATATGGTTCTAATAGATCCTGGTTAGAACATGGATACACTATGTCCACCACTCAGAGGATTAAGTTACCAGATGGTCTCCGGTCCATTTCTGATTTATTAAGCATGTGAGAGGCATGTGCACTACCAGAAGACAGACACAGCAATAGCGCATCTCATGTTTCATGCATCCCAGTCGCCCTGCATGGAATGTTGCTCACTGTTTCTTCAGCTCCCTCAAAGCATGACCCCTGGTTCTGTATTTTAGGGTTAGATACTTCCACCTTATCAGATCCATCTTTGTTGTGAAGCGATCCATTCAGATTTTCTTTCTGGCTTATTGACCAGCTTCCCACTTGACGCTCGATTTTGAAGAATTGCCCATGGATTTTACATCAAACGCAGCCCTAGTCTTGACTCTGTGGATCATATGACAAACTGGCCACCACCCCTACCCTAACTCTGTCAGTCAAGGTCGCATTGAAAAAGTCATAGAGAATCAAGATGATTGAAAGACTGTGGTTTGTCTGAGGGGAATATATTTAGGACGGATGTTGTAGCATACCAGTGTACTGGTCCATGGCCCTTTAGATGGTGGTCTTTTAAGACAGTTTATATTCTAAATCCCTTTTCACCCACGATTGATAAAAGTCTCAGTTATGATTCAAGTCATGAAGGCTTTCCATTGTAACCAGCCAGTTTGACTTCGACTTGTAAATTGAATAGACTTCATCTGTCATATCTAGTCCATCCTGCCATATTTGCCTTCCAGGAGAAATAATAACCAATTTACCTGCCTAAGCTTTATACCTTCGAGACCAATTGGTCACAGAATCCACGAATTAGTAGTGCAAGGCCAGTTATATTCCAAAGATTAAATAAAGTTGGTTCTGATTCTTGAGACACTCGAACACTTTTGTTTCACAAGACACTTTTAATTTTTGAAATATAGAGATTGTAACAGGGACATACACTGCCCTCAATAATTTTTAACATCATCTTTCTTATTGGTGAATTGTCCTCACACCATGAAAAGTCATTTTAATTTTAGGATAACCTGTTTGTCTGAGAGGGGCATTGCCCAATATAAACATCTGAGCGTAAAAGTGAGGGCTGGGATTAATTTTTCCAAGTTATGCTCAGAGCAGGAAGTAGTCACTCCTGCTCTAGCCGGTTTGGCTCAGTGGATAGAGCATTGCCCTGCGGACTGAAGGGTTGCAGGTTTGATTCTGGCCAAGGGCACATGCCTGGGTTGCAGGCTCGATCCGCAGTAGGGGACGTGCAGGAAGCAGCCAATCAGTGATTCTCTGTCATCATCATTGATGCTTCTATCTCTCTCTCCCTCTCCCTTCCTCTCTGAAATCAATAAAAATATATTAAAAAAAAGAAGTAGTTATTCTATTATTAGTTGGTACTACTTAGGTTTGATACTCACCATTTTGAAAAGATCTGGGAAAAGAAACCCAAGAAGTCCTTTAACTACAAAAAAAGCATTTATCCTTTCCAATTGTTTAAGAGAAACAGAGTATGTTAAGAGCGAATGAATTGGCTGGCCAGGAACAGGCGAAGCAGGAGAAAAACAACATCTCATTTTAAGGGCATATGTACTAGGAGTCAGAAAATGTTTTAGATCCTTGTACATGTCTGTACATGTGCTCATGTAACCAGACAGCATCCTGTAATGTGACTATGAATATCACCCCTGTCTTGCAGCTCTGAAATGGATCAGTGGAGATGTGAAAATAATAACGTTTCTTGAGCATTTATGACATAGCAGGCATCATGAATCATTGCTGCATGTGAATGACCGCTAGGTGTCTGAGGACACGTACTAGTTAAGGACTACCGTGTTGTCCGTTTTATAGACCAGGAAACCGAGACTCAGTGGTGTTAATTGTCCGATTGTCCCAGTTATGCCCCAATTAATTGATTATCTGTCTAGACTTAGTGGGACAAATGCAGGTGACCAGGAGTCAGCAATAACGGCCTATCTCCTGGTACTTCAATGTCTAGACAGCTGAGCTGAACCAGAACACATGACACACAAGACAGAATTAGTATGCAGTCACACAGGGTTTATTTACCTATTCCTAGTGGGTCCTAGGCTCCAGCAAAGGCCACCTGGTGATGCACACTGAAGGACAGACGACGAAAACAGAGATAGTTAGGTGGCAGTTGGTTCAGGCTCACACAGCAGAGCAATCAGGGGCTTGTCTCTCAGAGCGACGTGGGGTCCTCTTCTTATCGGGCAGGAGACCTCAACTGGAGGCCTTCTCAGAGTTATATAGACCGTGGTAAGCAACTTGTGTCCTTATCAGTGTGGGCCAGACGGTGTGCCTTATGCTGGGAGCAGGGTGTTTACACTTTAAGGGCTCAGAGCTTTTACATCAAGACAGTGGGGTGTTCATTAATTTTGGAAGTTACAGAGTATTGGGGGATTCCATACAGCAAACATGTCACACAATTATCATTTCATACATTAGAAGGGTTACGTTATTGTAACACCGATGTTCAAGAAGCAATGGAGGCTCTGACCCTAATAACGGTATGGATGCCTTGCACGTTCATCATTTTGCTGTGCTGCTGGGAGAGAGAGAACTCGACTCAATATTTAATGAGCCCAAATGTAGATCAAATTTTAAGTTGAGGAAAAGAAGCCGTCGTAGTGTGATACATGGAACACAAAAACGTGGTCTTGGGTTTAAAAAACACACATATTCAGCCCTAGTGGGTTTGGCTCAGTGGATAGACTGTCAGCCCGCGGACTGAAAGGTCCTGGGTTCGATTCCAGTCAAGAGCACATACCTTGGCTGCAGGCTTGATCCCTGGGGCACATGCAGGAGGCAAACATCGAAACATTGATGTTTCTCTCTGTGTGTCTCTCCCCCTGCATTCCACTCCCTCTAAAAATTAATGGAGAAATATCCTTGGGTGAGGATTAACAAAAAATAAAAATTTTAAAAAATACATATTCATATACAATTCACTTACATTCAAATTTTTTTTTATTTACCTACTATTAGAAATTAATTTCCATAGCCCTAACTAGTTTGGCTCAATGGATAGAGCGTCAGCCTGCGGACTGAAAGGTCCCAGGTTCAATTCCGGCCAAGGGCTTGTACCTTGGTTGTGGGCACATCCCCAGTAGGCGGAGTGCAGGAGGCAGCTGATCCATGTTTCTCTCTCATCGATGTTTCTAACTATATCTCTCCCTTTCTCTCCTTAAAAAAATCAATAAAATATATTTTTAAAAAAAGAAAAGAAAGAAATTAATTTCCATAGAGTCCTGTCCCCTGTACTTACGGAGGATGCACTTACATGATACCTCGGGTGGTTAACACTGGGATGAGGTATTTGCCAACTGACCTTGGGATAATCAAACACAGGACCAGTGGCTCTGGGAAAGAGGCGTGGCCGTGCCTAGGGAGAGACGGGGGTAGGGAAGAATGGACCACCTTTGGGTTTTCAGTAGTCTTGACCGAAGGAAGTTTCTAGCACAAAGCACAAGCCTCCTCCGTTCCTATCGTTAGCCTGGCTGCGAGGAGATCAGACGATCCCATCTCATTACTCAGCCTATCTCCGCCTCTCCAGGCCATGTGGATTCAATTTCCCTCATATGAGTTTGCTGAGAGCAGAAGCAGAAACCCCAAGGGACTGTTTCTCAAACAAAGGGAGATTTATTGCTTTGAACTGAAAGGGGATTTGTTAAGAGTCGGAATTGTGTGTGTCAGCCGAAGGGCGGGGGTCCTGGCCGTGGACTGGAAGGCCGTTGAGCGGCTCCCAGCAACTCTTCACCCTCCCACAGGTCTTCAGTTCTCCTGGGTCTGGCATCTGACCTCCAGTGTCCAGGGCTGCAATGGTGAGGTGACACTCCTACCTTTCGGCCCTGACCCTGGCAGCCCCAACCAGTTCCCTTATGTCTGACTCTGTCTCCATGGCTGAGTCCCAGCAGAGGGACATGTGTTCGTTCCTCCAGTCCCGGGGAAAGGAGAGAAGAGAGGGAGGCCGACTCTTGGCTGCATATCAGGCAGCAGGGAGAGTCTGGGATTAGATACCCCTGTTATGGGCTGAATTGTGTCCTCCCCAAATCCACATGTTGAAGCCCTAAGCCCCCCGATGGAAAAGTTGTGGAGATAGGGGTTTTAGGAGGTAATTTTATGGTTGAATGAGGGCATAAGGATGAGGTCCTAGCTAATGGAATTGGTGGCCTTCTGAGAAGAGGAAGGCCCAGCTCTGTGGTTGAGCATCGACCTATGAACCAGGAGGTCACGGTTCCTAGACAGGGCACATGCCTGGATCTCCAGTAGGGGGCGTGCAGGAAGCCACTGATCAATGATTCTCTCTCATCATTGATGTTTCTGTCTCTCCCTCTCCCTTCCTCTCTGAAATCAATAAAAAAATATATACTTTTTAATGTTAAGAAAAGAGGAAGGAGAGATTGTTCTCCATGTGCGCATACCAAGAAAAGGCCACGTAAAGGCACAGCACAAAGGTGGCCACCTGCACCCAGAAAGAGGGCCCTCACCAGCAACCCAACCAGGTTGGCACTGTGATGGAATTTGAAGTTGTGGAATGAATGCGTTCACTCAGGTAATTGTTTTAGGGAGAGGAGAGATGAAGCCCAAAGTTTGCACCCCAGGATGTTCTGCAGATCGAAGGTCAACACAAGCAGAGAAAGGAAACATGATGGAGGGGAGCAGATGGTAAGATGAAGGAAAAGCAGTGGGGAGAGGTGGGTGGAGGAAAGCTGTGAGGAGCAGTGACTGAGGGACACTGTCCAACGTGCTGATGGGTCAGGGAAGGTGAGGACAGGAGTTAACCAACCCATGTAAACAAGAGCATTTTCAGTGGAGTTTTGGGGGCAAAACCCTGGTTGGATTGAAGAGATCCTGGGAAGAAAAAGGAATTAGAAATATCAAGTAAAGGTACATTTTGCATGTTATTACAGAGGGGGACAGAGGAATGGCACAGTCATTGAAGGGAGAAGTGGGGTCAAAAGTTTTTGTTTTGATTTTTTTAAAATAGAAGGAAGAGGAAGTTTCTTTGCTAATGGTAGAGAGAAAACTAACTGTAAGAACAATATCGTTATGTCTGTGGTGATTTGGCTTTTGTTCTGAGCACAGAAATTCTCCACATCACTATTTATCAAGGAAATGCAAGTCAAAACTACAATGAGATGTCACCTTAACACCTGTTAGAATGGCTGAGTGTTGGCGAGGATGTGGAGAAAAGGGGAACCCTTGTATATTGTTGGTGGGAATGTAAATGGGTACAGCCACACGAGTAAAACAGCATGGAGCTTCCTCAAACACATTAAAACTACAATTGTCATACAGTCTAGCAGGGCCACTGCTGAGTATGCACACAAAGAAATTGAAATCAGCATCTTGAGCAGACATCTGCACCGCCGCGTTCATGACAGCCTTAGTCGCGATAGCCAAGCTCTGGAAGGATCAGGACATAAACAAAATGTGGCAGAGACTTACAATGGACTATAGTGCAGCCTTAAGCCCTGGCTGATTTGGCTCAGTGGATAGAGTGTCGGCCTGCGGACTGAAGGGGTCCCAGGTTCGATTCCGGTAAGGGGCACATGCCCAGCTTGTGGGCTCACTCCCCCATGGGCGGGGGGCATGCAGGAGGCAGCAGACCAGTGATTCTCTTTCATCATTGATGTTTCTGTCTCTCTCCCCCTCTCCCTTCCTCTCTTCATAAATAAAAATGTATTAAGACAATAACGAGGAAATCCTGATATTTGCAACACTGTGGATGAGCCTGAAAGACATGGCGCTCAGTGGAGTAAGTCAGAAACCGAAGGATAAACACATGATACCACTTCTATGAGAAATCAAAGCACAGTGGTGTTTGCCAGAGGCTGGAGGGAGCAGAAAAGGCGCACTGTGAGGACTTACACAAAATGAGAAAGTCCTGGAGGCCGATGGCACAGAACAGGGTCTCTGGTAGACAACACTGCATCATGTTCTCTAAATTTTGCTAACATGGTAGATCCTGTGTTGTGTTTTTATCGCACACATGAAATCATAATAGTGGTAATAATGAAGGAGGGCAGGAGGAATCTTTCAGAGGGGATGGATATATTTATGGCATAGATTGTAGTGATGGGTTCACAGGTGTGTACTTACCTCCAAACTAAGTAAGCTTTTTTTTTTTTTTAATTTCAAGGAGGAAGGGAGAGGGACAGAGAGAGAAACATGGCTGATGAGAGAGAACCATTGATGGGCTGCCTCCTGCACACCCCACACTGGGGATAGAGCCCCCAATCGGTCATGTGCCCTGACTGGGAATCGAACGTGACCTCCTGATTCATAGGTCAATGCTCAACCCTGAGCCACACCGGCCAGGCAGGGCCGGGCAGCTCAGTAAACTTTTTATATTCAATACTAGAGGCCCAGCGCGTGATTGAAATCGTGCGAGGAGGCGCCGGGACCCGCTCCTGACCCGCGTAGCACTGGCCACCGCGTTGTGTCCACTGTGGGGGAGGGGCATGCTCCGAGCCATGCGGCGGGCGCTCAGAACATGCCTCCAGCTGCCGTGTTGTGTCCACTGGGGTGGGGCAGGCGCTCCTGGGTGTTGTGTCTCTGCTGGGGCTAGGGGCGGCACGCAGTCCCCTCCCACCCGTCTGCGCGCGCAGCTCCCCCTGAGCGGTTGTGATGCAGCCTCCTCCTGAGCAGTCATGACGCCCGGCTAATTAGCATATTCCCTGTTTATATATAGAGATGTCCCTGAGAATATTGCATATGTCTTCACTAGCCATCAGTTACTTTAAAGATAGTTTAAATGGAGGAGATGCAAAATAAAAATATTAAAATATAGGACTCCTGCTACTAATAACGCATCGCAGAATACAGCTGTCAATTCTCTCCTCTAACAAATGAAAATTTTTTCTCTGGTTACAATTTCTTCCTCTGAAAGTCTTTTACCCCTTTGCATGTACCTTTATCATTTCTCATTTGCCAATATGTGATTGCTTATAAGTCTCTCTCTCCTGTAAGACCTAGGAAATAAATGTAATCCTGTGAAGTTCTATATTTGTGTCAGTTACTATGTTGGAGAAGTAGTTCGTCAGTCTTTGGGAAGAAAAGGACATTTCTGGGAATACATGGGGTACTCCAGACAGATTTTTGTGTTCACATCTTGACCCTGTTTATCTTGCTCTGATTGGTTGGAAAAACCATGACTGTCTCTTAATTTACAATGTGAATTTCCTCTCACTCTCCCTAAGGTCTCATTTCCCCCCAATAATTCCTTCAGCTGCATATCAGTGAGCGAGAGAGGCATTATGGATAATGGAAAGAGCCACAGCAAGACTGGCTGCCTGCCTCGTTTGAGGAAATCATATTGGATCATCCTGCTCTTCGAACCCAGATGTCCTCTGCTAATCCATTTATAGAGCCGTGGACCACTGAGATCCTATAAGACAGTGATCTAGAATCTAGAAAGAAGGAACAAATACTTGACTTACAAAGTAAACCCGCTACATATGCTTATGTTTTAAAGATACATAACACCAAAACATCTCTAAATGCATGAATTTCCCCAAGACTTTGACCATATAATCTTTTCTTTTTTTCCCCTTGATCTCGGCAGCTTCATTATAAACCCAAAGATCCAGCTTGAGATTTCCCCCAAGGTTTACATTTTCCAATCTTGTTAGAGGTGGAGAAAGGGAAATGGTGATTGGCGACGTCTCTTAAGCATCGAAAACCTTATAAAAAAACTAGAGACCTGGTGCATGAAATTTGTGCACTGGAGCAGGGGTGGGGGGGTTCCCTCAGTCTGGGAGCCTTCGGGGGATGTTGGACATCCATACCTCCTGCCACCGCCACTGCGCTTGCCAGTTGTGAGCCTGGCTCAGGGCTTCTGGCTGAGAGGCCCCCGCAACCCCCCGTGGGAGCGCACTGACCACCAGGGGGCAGCTCCTGTGTTGAGTGTCTGCCCCCTGGTGGTCAGTGTGCATCATGGCAACCGGTCATTCCTCCATTCAGTCAATTTGCATATTACCCTTTTATTATATAGGATAATGTGGCCCGGCTGGCAAGAACATTGGTAAGAGCCACACATTCTGTTCAGTCTGACTCTTAATTTGCAAGCTTTTAACCATTAGGACTTTTGCTCAGCTGAGCCGATGGACTAGTTCAAAATCACAGCGAAGGCTCTACAGATGTGAGAAATTTTTATTTTCTGCAGTGCACACCCCCATCTCAAGGAAAGGGACCTTGGCCACCCGGTTGGTGGGCCCAGGAGCTGGATGACATCGGGGAGGAGTCGCAGGGTGTCATGGGCACCTAACTCAAGCTGACCCAATCAGATTCTCTTCTGGGAGGTTCTAATGGCTAAACTGTGATTTTTGCCGCTCTGGACTGGCTGTGTGAACTGGGAGGGGGTGTACACTGTGGAGGTGTAGGCAGCCAGGTGGGGAAGCTGGTCTGGAGAGGAAGTGAGACTGGCACAGATAGGCAGAAAGAGGCAGAGGGTGAGACAAAGGGAAGGAAGGATGAAGATACCCATAGCTTTCTATAGCTAGCTGCAACTGCCTTTGAAGGTCAAAGTCACTTCCTGCCTTTGGTACCAAAGACCAGCCCAGATGCCTCTCCATTTATGGCTTGACCTCTGTTGAGTGATTCTTGTGTCGCATTATCCTAAAGTTACTGTACCCTTCTCAAAACAATCCTATTCTCACCCCCAAACTCAAATTCTCAGCCTCTGCATTCAAATGCTCTTTTTGGGTGGTCATTGGTTATTTTGGTTGATTATTGGAACACGTAAAAGGTCTTAATTTTATTACGAAGGGGTTGAGATTACTAGCTTTAGATTCAGACAGCTCTGGGGCTGGCTCTGATTCCATTTCCGACTAGCTTTGTCACCTCGAACAGACTGTGTGTTTCATCCGCAATTTCAGTGTAGGAAAACAATAGGAACACTCTACTCTGTAGGGCTGTCAAGAAGCCACTAATATTATAGTTGGAAATTGCCTTTCTGGGTTTGGGCTGTGTAATCGTCGCTCTCTATGCCCTTTGATAAGCACTAGGTAGGTGGAGACCAATGGAATTGTAATTTTGGGCCAATTTCCTGTGTTCAAAAGCACTGATCAAGAATCCACTCATTTTCGGATTAAAACTCTCAGGGTCCTTGAAAGCGCTATCACCCTCGCTGGCTCGAGGCCAGCCTGCTTTCTGCACTGGAGGCTGCCTCTTGCTTGTAAAAGAAGCAGCTGCTGGGAGCTCCTCAGATGCTGTCTTCACGGCAGATAGCAACGAACATCTGCTGGGCACGTGCTAATTGGTCTTGATCCTCGTCACTTTCTGCCGCCTGACTGAGCCGAAGCCAGGTGGACACACGTCAGCTGACAACAGTGAGAACTTCCTGACGGAGGGTAACAAAGAGCCACGGCCTTGGCTGGCCGCATTCCTCCTCCATCTCACGGACAGATGAAAGATCACACGTTTCAGCGCCAGGTTAATAAATGTGCGGGCATCACTTCACTGACTTGGTTTATCACCCATCTGCTTACGAGATGGGAGATGATTTACTGCTTCCAAGAGGTTTCTTTGAAAACCACTTCCGGGAGCCCAGGAGAAGCCACTCTGTGGGGCAACACTGGCCTGGGTGGCCGCTCCGCTAGGAGACAGATGCTCCTTGCTGGACCCAAACACTATAAATGTGGTCCATGATCGTATGTTTGTTTGGATTATCAACTGATGATCATTATAACCCCTCCTTCCCCGTCACTGATCGCGTGTGGGACCTGGGACAACTTCCCTAATCTTTCTAAAATAGGGGGATGGCTCATAGAGTTCGCTTTGGTGAGGCTTCAGGATTATTTTAGTTAGAGTAGTAACTAGTGCCTGGTAAGTGCTGATAAGCACCGCGTTGTGGCCGTGGTGGTGAAATGGCAGTCATCGTGGTAATGGCAAGGACCTTGGAACCAGCCCTCTTTTTTTAAAAAAAAACACAAAACATATATATTTATGTTGTTTTTTATTGATTTCAGAAAGGAAGGGAAAGGGAGAGAGAGAGATAGAAACATCAGTGATGAGAGAGAATCATGGATCGGCTGCCTCCTGCACGCCCCACACGAGGGATGGAGCCTGCAGCCCAGGCACGTGTCCTGACCAGGAATTGAACCGTGACCTCCTGGTTCATAGGTCGCCGCTCAGCCACTGAGCCACACCGGAACCAGTCCTCTTCCACAGGGGTTGCTGGGACATTCGAAGGACACTTGGCCCTCTCAGCCCAGGGACAGCAGTAACTGTCCTTGGCTCCTTTTGCCTTCGTGCTACGGGTTGCCCCATCGACCGCACGTACCGAGGTCTTTGTTAACTCTCCTAACAGGCCCCTCCCGACCGAAGTTGCTCTCATACATGGTTCCTATGAATTGATTTTACACTTGAACAGGAGGCTTATTTTGTTCTGAAGGTTCAAAGAGAGCTGGTCCTCCGATCATGACCTAACACACTCTGTGTGAATCGTGGTCTTCCCAAGACACACACACAGGCCTCTGCCCACCCGAGCTGGTGCAGGAAAAGCCCGCATAGAACTCCCCGCGGCTCTTCAGGCGATGCTGGCCCACGTTCCTGCAGGCCCGGGCCCTGTGGGGAGCTCAGAAGGCACGTGATCATGCTCTTGTTGTTCTAGAAAGCTGCCACTGGGTGCATCTGTGTCCCCCGTGTGTGTGTGTGTGTGTGTGTGCGTGTGTGTGTGTGTGTGTGTGTGTGTGTGGTGTGTGTGTGTGTGTGTGTGTGTGAGTGTGTGTGTGTGTGTGTGTGTGTGTGCGCGCGTGTGTGTGTGTGTGTGTGTGTGTGCGCGCGCACGCTGGTTGGGGACTTAGGACACAGTGCGTGCTTCTCAAAGAGGAATTCAAACCAAATGGGGAGCTTCGCCCTTTGGAGAGGCCTCTGAATGACGACTGTAAGGCAAGCAATCTTTGTGTTTCCCGTGGTCAAGTCTCAAACGATCAGTATCTGGCTTTCTAATCATTTTGAGAATGCAGCCAAAACGATGGTCCCCAAATCATTTTCGGAAGGCCAACGACCAAGTCCGAACGACAGAAGCTAGCACCCACAACTTCTCTTTCTCTAAGCTGGAAACGGAGGTCCGTGTTCGATTTCAGATGACTAGGCATAATTGGCCTATTGCCAACCTCAGCCTTTTTCTCTCTCTCTCATTTTTTCGTAAGCTCATTATTTGCTAATGCTTTTCTTGGCTACAAACTCACAAAATTCCCCCGAGTTACTTATTTTGGTGAAACTCTCAGGACATTTGCTCCATTTGTTCAGCATCTGCGCCGGACAACATCTGGAGCTGAGGAAATGCCCCCGCTCGGGGTAGGATGCGTACATGAAATGACTTTTTCATGCACTTCAGAGGCGATCCGAGAGCATCTTTCTGACCAGACAAGCCCTTTTGTTCTCTTCCAGCAAGTGTTTCTCATTAAAAATGTCATCTCGCTAATAAATTGCCTCATTGCCCCCGCAGCTGTGCCTATTGTATGCAAGGTTTTGAGCGCATTCTGATTCTCCCAGGGAGCAGACGGCGAGAGAAAAATGGGACTTTCCCCCATTCTGTCTGCATGAAATGCCTTTCTTTCGCCTTTGTGTTCGACTGAGAACTTGACTTTTTATGGGAACCTTTGGAGGCTCCCAGGATTCACTGCTTCTGGTCAACTGTCCTCAGACAGTCCTCTCAGATACTGGACAGTCCTGCTTGCTTCTGGGCATTCCAGCTCAGGCTAAAAGGCAGCATTTCGGGGATTATGTCCTAGGGATTTAATTTGTGTGTGTGTGTGTGTGTGTGTGTGTGTGTGAGAAAATGTTTGATTTAGCCAGTCTGTAGTCTCTGCCGTAACATTTATACACCAATTTTGGAATTGTGTATAAATGAAAAGAAGTGAACTTAGGATAAGAATGGAAGAGAGAGAGAGAGAGAGAGAGAGAGAGAGAGAGAGAGAGAGAGAGAGAATGAATATCATGGGTTCTTTTAGGAGCCACACAGAAGTTTCAGAATAACTTTAGAAACAATAACCCAAGCTAGGTCCCAAGAGTTGAGGTGTGAAAAAGCATCTGGATTTTGTATCTCTGGTCAGAACCAATTCTGAATAGTAAAGGGTCAACTTCAATCAGTTTCCTTTCCACACATCCCTACCCCTTCCCCCTTCACTCAACCCTAAAACTGACCTTTATCCACCGGGTCAGCTAGGGCTCTGTTACCTCTAAACTTACTTTCCTTGGTTGTTCAATCCACTTTCTACATAGAACCTAAAAATAAGTATAAAGAGAATGACCTAATTGGAAGAGAGAAGAGACGTTTCTGGCACACAGCGTTGCTCTGCTCTGGGAATTCTTTTGGACTCTCTAGGCCTCCCTCTGACTCCTCCAAAACCTAGAAGGGATGGATGGAGACAGGAGACAGGAGGACAGAATTGGCAGGCCTGTCATGAGCTGGGCGTCTGGGCTGATTCTGCGTGCAAGTGTCCCAAGTTTCTCTACCAAACAAAGTAGGTCATCGTTACCATCTGCCTCTTGGGAATTCTTCTGTATCCGAGGAGCAGATCCCGGAGGCCAAGGGCCATGAGTGATATGGAAGCTGATTCTGCCTTATGCCTGGGGGCTCTGAGGTTCTGATTGGCGAGATCCTAGACCTGGCATGCCCCCCACCCTGTTAGGCTCCAATGAGGCGCTGCAAGGACCCCTGGAGGCACACAAGTTCGATCTAACAACCATCTGCCCGAGGTCTTACAAACACCTCGGCCAACCGTCTCCGTCCCAGAGGCCTTACAGTCTACATGTGGGACAACTTTTTAAATACTTGCACATGTTGCAATAATTACAAATCCAACGCACAAAAACAACAGAAGCAAAGAGCTTCGGGGCACTGGGAAATGAAGGAGAGCGTTGCCAGGTAGTTAGTGACCGAGGTAGGGTGGGACACGTGAGTTGGCATGGACAGTATCAAAACACGTGAGGAGCTTTGACCTTGCTGGGTATAAATACTTACAATATTCACACTGGCATTATAATTGTCCATTTAACAACTTCGTTAACAGTTTCAGACAGTGGGCAGGGCGGTGAGTAAAAATCTCCGTTTCTTTTCAACCTTCTGTGTGAGCAGAGGGTCAGGCTAGGTCTGCCTTTTTGTGAGGAAGTCATGCAGTGTCCCCCATGAAGGTCCAGCTCACTGTATAGTTTTAAGTATGCCATTAAAATGTCTTGAAGAAGAAATCTATAAGTTTTGAATTTGACAGATTGTGTCTTTCTCCAGTTATTAACTCCAGAAGTGTGCATCGTGAGGGCTCTTCCATTTGTCCAAAGGAGGGTATTCCGAGATGTTTTAGGTAGAACAATAGGAAATGGCTGACATCAGCCCATTTTCTACCTACAAAAACCATTTTGTATAATCAACCTCCGTGTTGTCCAGAATTTTCTGAACAGAACTAGATAACAGTAGTAATAATGGCCATCTTGTTTCACGTTTTAGTGAGAATTCCTCGAGTCCGTTGTTGCATCGTTAGGCCTGATGATGCCTTGATTTTAGGTAAAGAATACTTAATCAGATTGAGGAAGTGTCTTACTGTCCTGCTGACCCAATAGTAAAAGGCTATAGGGGCCTGGGGCTGGCTTCACCTCCTCTCTTAGCCAATCAAAGACACGTGAAGTAAACAGGATATTATTTAAAGAAACAGAGCCCTAGCCGGTGTGGCTCAGTGGATAAAGCGTTGGCCTGTGGACTGTAGGGTCCCGGGTTCGATTCCGGTCAAGGGCACGTGCCTGGGTTTCAGGCTCAATCCCCAGTGTGGGGCGTGAAGAAAGCAGCCGATCAGTGATTCTCTCTCATCGTTGATGTTTCTCTCTCTCTCTCCCTCTCCCTTCCTCTCTGAAATCAATAAAAATATATTTAAAAAAAAAAGAAACAGAAAGGTTAAAACGACACGCAGAGCTCTTTATGGTTTCCAGAACTTTTCCTGTGAATCGTTATCTTTTCATCTAATGGTGACAACTCCCCGGTTAAGTGGGCCATGTTATTCTCATCATGCGGACAAGGAAGCCAGGGCTCAGAGGAGGGATTGTCCCAGGTGGCCTATCTAGAAAGAGACAGTAGTAGGGCTTGAACACTGTTTGTCAGAGCCCCCAGAAAGCATGTTCAATATCAGAGTGCCTCCGGTACACTCAGCATTTTCACGAATGGAGTTTGTCTCCTCTTCAACATGAGCTTCCAATCAGGAGTGATTCACCCATTTGCAGTGGAATCAGCCCAATACGAGAAAGATCAGAAGCGCCCTGCTGGTCTTTGAAAGAGCATTTTAAAAACTATCTTGGGGAGCCCAGCCAGCGTGGCTCCGTGGTTGAGCATTGACCTATGAACCAGGAGGTCACGGTTTGATTCCAGGTCAGGGCACAGGCCCGGGTTGCTGGCTCCATCCCCAGTTGAAGGCGTGCAGGAGGCAGCCGATCAATGATTCTCTCTCATCATTGATGTTTTGCTCTCTCTCTCTCTCTCTCCCTTCCTCTCTGAAATCAATAAAAATGTATTTAAAAAAAACTATATTGGGCAGAGCACTGATTTCATCAGAGACCTACACATTTGTCAAAAGAAAGTTTTGAAGCTTAGTTAAACCGAGTTAAATAGTTTTATTTCTCCTTGTATAGGAGTTGTCAGAGATTGAAACAAGCTAATCTACATTTGAATCTCTGAAAAGGCATCATTGAATATAAAAAATACACACACTTAACAACAACCAACAAATAATTTGGGGGGTGGGGGGAAGGAAAAAAATCCTAAGACTAGTGTTCCCTAGAGCACTCCTTGGAAATACATCTCTGATTCCAGATAAATCTGTCTTCCTACATGACAGAGCTCGCCATGATGGGGAAACAAGCGTGACTGTCCGCCAGATCTGGCTTAAAACCTCATGTCCATCACTCACCAGCCATGCTCACCTGGACACATTAGTTAAGTAGCACCAGGACCCAGCTACCTCATCTGTGGAAAAGGGGATAAAAAAACTTCAAAAGCATTGAATGGTTGTGGAGGATTGAGCAAAATGGAAAGGATTGAGGACGATTTAGCACAGTGCTTGGCAGGCAGTTGGCATTCAGTCAAGGTTCATTCCCTTTCTTTCTCCTACAGCCTTGGACTCCTGACGGCGCTGTCTAAAGACAACGCTGGTCAGTGGCCCTCATCCCAGGGACCGTCTCACAAACAGGAACTGCCGGCACAGGGTGTAACAGTTCTTTAAAAAAAAAACAACAAACAGGTTTTTATTGACTTTTAGAGAGAGAAGAAGGGAAAGGCTAGAGAGAGAGAGACACAGCGATGAGAGAGAAACATCCATCAGCCGCCTCCTGCACGCCCCCTGCTGGCCATGGAGCCCACAACTCGGCCATGTGCCCTGACCTAGAAGCAAACCGGGACCTCTTGGTTCCTGCGTTGATGCTCACCCACTGAGCCACACCGGCCGGGCGGATGTAGCAGTTCTCGTTCGGCGTGGAGGTGGAGGTGTCAGGGTTTCTTAGGTCCCCGGTGCATCCCGCCGTGGCACCCCGTTCATTTCCGCGTGCTTGTGCGGGAAGTCTCTCCCTCCGCACAGCTGACCTCGCCTTGCGGCCTCTTTTCCCCGTTCCGCTGCTTAGCTTTCCTCGCCCGGCCGATCGCAGGTCATAACCCGCCATCCAATGAAGCAAGAGTGTGAAACAAGCCTGATTTCATCACGCCGCCGCTGGTTTCGACAGCGGGGCGTTACGAGACCATCACGGTTTGCCTTGTGGGAATATCGAATGGGCCTCCGACGGGACAGCCTCCCCCTCCTCCTCGCGACCTCTACCTTAGACTCGTCGCTCCCGGGACATTCAGTTCTCCATTGCTGGACTCCCATCTGGCTCAGGGGCCAGAGCGTGCATGAGTAAGCCATTATGTTACTGGTCCAGGTGGAACTGACACTTCTGGTCTTACTTCAGCAAAGATATTCGGGTTCTGCCTTGTCTGAGAATGACCTGGCGGTGGGCAGCTATGTGAAGCAGGGGATAGCCGCCGGGGGGGCTTCCCATGGTATTGAAAGGAACCAAAATAAACAAAAAATAAAAAAACAAACTTAGATTGAGAGCACACTACCATCCCGTGGGCCTGGGCGTCGTTAAAGTTATTTCAGAGAGAAGGTCTGATTCAGTTCAGTCCTCCCCGCCGCGCGGTGAGATAAGCATCAGTAATTTACGGGCGAGGAAAAGGAGGCTCAGACAGGCTGAGTAATTTGTCCGGGGTCACACAGCAAGTGCTGGGCAGAGATGGGCTGCACAGCTAGGTCTGTCGGCTTACGCTTCAGGGCTCTGGACACAAAACAGCTCTGTCACCACCCCCTTTATAGTGTGGCTATCACCGGGCACCCTCCCCCCACCTTTCCTCCACCCCCGACATCTCTTATTCAGACCTTCAAATTCCACATTTTTATAAAAAATATATATATATATTTAAGTTAAAGTATTTTTTATTTATTTTTTTATTGTTTTAAGTATTATAAATAGTAGTACATATGTCTCCTTTTTTTTTCCCCATTGACCTCCCCCCTACCCCCCAGGACATGCCTTCACCTGCCCGCCCTCCCCCTGCCCCAGAGTCTTGTATCCATTGGTTGTGCTTATATGCATGCGTACAAGTCCTTTGGTTGGTCTCTTACAGCCCCCCTCGCCCAACCTCCCCTGTCTTCCCAATGTAGTTTGACAGTCTGTTCAATGCTTCTTTGCCTCTGTATCTTTTTCCCACCATTTCTTTCCTTTAAAAAGTTTTGCCTTACCAGACTAGAAATAAACATATAATAACAAAACAAATAAACAAACAAAATGTTTGAGTCCCAATTTCATTGTCCAACAGTTCTGAGTCCCCGTTTCAATGTCTAACAGTTCCTTATGTGTACATGTCAGCAGTGATATCTGGATGGTGGGCACATGGTGGCAATGTAGGTCCGACCCTCTCTGGTTTGGTCCTAGGCAACCTGCAGTGGTGCACAGCTGCTGACTGCTCGAGTGGTTGCCTAAAATATATTTTTATTGATTTCAGAGAGGAAGGGAGATGGAGAGAGAAACATCAATGATGAGAGAGAATCATTGATTGGCTGCCTCCTGTACATCCCCTATTGGGGATCGAGCCTGCAACCCGAGCATGTGCCCTTGACTGAAATCGAACCCGGGACCCTTCCGTCTGCAGGCTGACACTCTCTCCACTGAGCCAAACCAGGCAGGGCCAATTCCACATTTCTGAAGATGAGAAACCACTGATTTCTTAACTGCATTTCCAAGCATCTGGGCAATATGTAAAGGTCGTTTTTACAAGACCATAGAGAAGTAATACGGCCCAAGCTTGTATGATGGAATGCCTGTTGCTGTGAATGACATAGTTCAGTTCCAAGGCCTTCCTCTCTCCTTCCCCTCCCCCCGCCTCACACACACACACACACACACACACACACACACACACAGGCTCTGACTCTCACATGCACGTATGACTCACTTGCCCCATAGTTCAATGAAAGACCTTTACATCTGTTTCCTGTGACGCCAAAGGGCAGGCCAGTTCTCCTGGCCTACAACGCAACTGAAATCATAATTCCTGAGGTAGATCTCTTCTCTCAGGGTTAATGGGAGCCAGCTGCCTCTTGTTAATAATAATGTATGCTGGGGGGCGGGGGGGGAGGGGTGAGAAGAGAAGGGGAGCAAGAGAGCTATTTTTAGGTTTGGTTTGGTTTTCCCCTGAAATACTGGGACTGTCTAGCTGGAGACAATGTAAAATTTCAAAATATATTTATGTTGAAAATTTACCATTATTCATACAAGGCACCTGCATCATTCACCTCCATGTGAAGGAGGTAACATACCATTGGAAAGTTATTTTTATTTATATATTTCGTCTGTTGTTTATTGGTGTGATTCCCTCTCTCCAAAATAGGACATCAGTACTAACGTTAACATTGTGTATTGTTCTTCCCACTTAAAATGGCGCCTTCTCAATCTTACTTCCATATAAACTGTGAAACTAATGGATGAGACAGTATAGTTGTACTATGCAAATTACTTAATTGCAAACAAAAATCATGCACTTCAATCTTACTATTACTGTATCAAAACATTATCCATTATAACCAATTCTTGTAATGAATAGGTCACTAATTTAAAAATTGCACATTCAAAAGGACACTATTTTCAGGTGATAATAAATCACTGGTTTTTAAATGAACCCTATATATATGCGAAGCAATACAAAGTACGGCCTATTCTAAAATCCTTTCCTGTTGGAAATTTAGGAATACATTGGCTAGTTGACCCATGCTTTTCCCCCGCCTCGTTTCCACTTCCATATGCAGTTGTTCAATTATTTTCAAAGTGAACTAAGTCCTGTCCACTGTGCTCATGTGTTTGCCAGACAGTGGGTTCTTGGTTAAGTCACATAAGATTTAGAAATACAGCCCATCAGCCAGAGAGCCCAATTATTCAATAGCCCCAATACTCCAAAATGCCTAATCTAAAGTGAAGGCACAAAGGCCAAGACATGGAAACAACCTAAGTGTCTATCTATTATAATAAAAGGGTAATATGCTAATTAGACCGGATGTCCTTCCAGACGAAGCTGGGGCTGGAGGGAAGAGCCTGGGTCCCAGGTGCCTGCTGGTGGGCTAGAGGGAAGCAGGTCGGGTCCCAGGTGCCTGCTGGCGGCCGAAGGGAAGCCCGGGTCCCAGGTGCCAGAGGGAAGCTGGTGCCAACAGCTGGGGGAAGGGAGGCCTACTCTTGCACGAATTTTCCTGCATTGGGCCTCTAGTTGAGAAACAAAGAAAATGTGGGATACACACACACACACACACACACACACACACACAGGAATATTATTCAGTGATAAAAAGGAAGTCCTGCTACTTGCAATAACACGAATGAAAATTGAGGGCATTGTGCTAGGCAAAATAAGTCAGACAGAGGAAGACAAATATTGTATGATCTCTTCCATGGGGAATCTAAAATAATCCGACTCATAGAAATAGAGTGGATTGGGAGGGGGCAGTGAGGGAGAAGTTTCAAGGTGGCCTGAGGATACAAGCTTCCATTATAAGGTGAATTAAGTCCTAAAAATCTAATGTACACCACGGTACACTGTGCAGTTAACAACACTGTTTTGTATCTTTGAGTGTAGGTATTTAAAAAAATCTGCACACACAAATTTTAACCTTGGGAGGTGATGGAATGATTAACTAATCTTATTGGGGTAATCATTTTGCAATAATATACATATATTAAATGATCATGTTGTATACCTTCAACTTGTACAGTCTTGTACAGTAAAGCTGGAGGGAAAATAAAGTGAGAGAAGATCCCAACGCTTGAGCTTAGGCAAATCCCTTGACCTTCACGGTGCCTCTGTCTCCTCACCTATAACCTGGAGAGCAATGAGAGGCATCTCCCCTGATGTTTGTCCAGGTCAGGTGAGATAATTTGTGTAAGGCTTTGATGGTACACTTGGGGCTCCAATAATTGCTATTCATTTGTGGTAGCTGAATGTGTTTGCTGAGTCACGTCGGATAGTTGTAAAACTAGAACGGATGGGATGAAATGAGGTGTGGCAACGTGTTATATTTTGGCCATCACTAGAGGGATCCCGAGATAACTGAGCCACCATCTTCCCCCAACCTCCAACCTCATTATGCATTATCTGTATTTGCCAAATACCAATAACGGATCTGCGGTAAATACGTTGTTATGTAAAGTTGTTAGTTGGCTCCACAGATGTGTACAATGTAATTTCAGGCTTCAAGAAACATATAATCTAATCGAAGGAACAAATAACAGGCATTAAAAACCCATTAAGTGATAATGCCTGACAATGATATATAGCGAAGCAATGGCAAATGGAATGTCTCAGGGACGGCTCAGACCATTTGTGCTAACAATTGCCTGAGAAGGGAATGACGTGTCCCTCTGAGGTGAAATAAACTGGAAATGCTTCAGGTACTTCGTAGGGACCTCGCTGGATGAGTAGCGTCGTCGAGAGAACAGGAAAACAAAGCTGTCCAGGAAGAGAAGGTGTGAATGCGCACATGTTCCTTTACAGGCGGCCTCCTATTTTCTACTTCCTGCCTAATGAATCTTTCCAGGTTATGACTCTGACTTGGCAACCCCCCCCTACCGCCCCCCGCCCAATACTAAGAGTTGTAAATGATCCCCACTGCTTATTGCATTAAACTAAATGCTGCAGCCTGGATGCTCTTAGGGAGAAATAATAATGGGAAGTTACCCTGGGGCTTGAACTGGAAGAGGGACGAGCCGGTTAGGCGTGGTCTACACTGAGTGGCCTGATGATGATGATCTCTGAACGCAGAATAATCTGGCCACACAGTGTGTATCCTATAGAATAAAAGGCTAATATGCAGATTGTCCCCTCAACCAGGAGTTTGACCAGCAGGCAGGCCAGCCAACCGCCCATGTCCCCTTCCCCCTGGCCAGGCTGGCTGGACCCCACCCATGCACGAATTCATGCACAGGGCCTCTAATATATATATATATATATATATATACACATACACACACACACACACACACACTGAGTGGCCAGATTATTATGCATTCAGAGATCATCATAATCTGGCCACTCAGTGTACATCTCAGGGACAGTGGGAAACCCCTGAAGGTTTTGAGGAGCTGAGTGGCCTAATGGATGAATCTAGCTTTAGTGATTGATAGGTATGCAAATTATCAGTAAAATACTCATTTTTAAAATATTTTTATTGATTTTAGGAAGGAAGGGAGAGGGAGAGAGTGACAGAAACATCCATGATGAGAGAGAATCGTGGATCGGCTGCCTCCTGCACACCCCACACTGGGGATCAAGTTCACACCCAGGCATGTGCACTGAGCAGGAATCAAACCATGACCTCCTGGTTCATAGGTCGATGCTCAACTACTGAGCCACACCGCTGGGCTAAAATACGAATTTTTATGCCTTTTCAAAATTAGGGTAAAAACATGAAAATAAAGTCCTATCTTTTTTAGCTAGCTTATTTCTCTTTTTCTCTTATGGGCTGGGAGCTGGGGGCTGGGGGAGAAGCTTGACCAGCAATGGAAGTTACTTTTCCTACTTGATTTATCGAATGTGGGGCATGGTAGTGATCAAAGGCCAGGTGTTGCAGGTTTTTAAGAAAGGAGATCTAGAGAGAAAAAATAAACGAAATTAAAAGGAACGTTTTATTTTTATTTTGTCTTTCTTTTGGAAAAATCGAAGCTGAGCTATTGCTATTCATACTATCTGTTGGAGGGTGGGGAGTTGGAAGAGTGCTAGCAATCACTGTAAAGGATAATGAGGTCAGCTCATATTATGATACTGGCCTTTGGAAAAACAGCCATTTAGAATAAAGCGTTTCTATCACAGAGTTAACCTATCTTGTGGGAAATTCATGATCACTTCCTAGGTGATGGGATTTCTAAAATCTTGTACTATATCATGTAATTTGGAGTGTCTCATGTAACTTTAGTTTCCTCAATTGTGAAGAAAAGCCCTTTTAAAATCTTTCTGTAATTAAAGCATGTTTTCATATACACCAGCCCACTGAATGCTCCATCTAGCCTTTCCTGTCTTCCTGGCACCCAACAGCTGTTATAGAGCAAACTAGAGGCCCAATGCACCAAGATTCATGCAAGAATGGGCCTTCCTTCCCCTGGCTGCTGGCACCACCTTCGCTTTGGCTGGAGCCTCCTTTCTGCCTTCCCACACTGCCCAGAGGCCCGGAGTGGCAGGGGTGGTGTGGAACGCCTACATCATCACCATGGCGACGATGCGAGCGTCCCACCCTGCCCCCGGCCACTTGGCGCCTGTGTATGCACATTAACCTTCCATCTCTGTTGGGTTAATTTGCATACTCCTGATTGGTTGGTGGGTGTTGCGAAGGTATGGTCAATTTGCATCTTACTCTTTTATTAGTGTAGATATATGGTCAATTTGCATCTTACTCTTTTATTAGTGTAGATACTATGTTTGAAACATCAGGGAATGGCAGGAGATTTTAGAAGAACCAGGCCTAGCCCAAGCCCATGAACAACTGGAGAGCCTAACCACAGGGATAAGATGAGAAAAGTAACTATTAAGGCCAAGGAGACTAAACAAAATGTAGTGGACCTTCACCAGCAGAAGACCTGATGTCTCTTTTGAGCGGACACACACACACTGAAGAAATGCTAAAGGCAGAAGAGAGAGTAAAGACTTGGATGTACACGACGGGTAGGGGAAGTGTCCAAGACAAGACATAATGTGGGAAGACTTTGTAGCAGAAAAGCGTAGACAACATGATGGTCTGATTCCATGAGCCTGGAGAGGGTGTAAAGGGGAGAGGTAGGAGGGAACGTGACAGAGTCCCTGGACCACGGAATTCGGTAGAGGTGTGCAGGCATCCCCCTGCCAGCTTGTGGTATTTGGGTGTCATCAGGAAGCAGGCGGGAGTCATTCATAGCATCGGATGTGGGAGTAACTGAGTCAGAGCCACAACTTAGGAAAAAACCCAACTGGTCATAAATAGCAAGTGAGTGAGAAATGGGAAAATCCTAGGGTGTAAGGAGAGCAGTGATTATCTGGTGTTCAGAGAAGCATGCGAGGCCCGGACTCCGTTTGGGGCAGATAGGAAAGTGGGGGATGGTGAAGAGAACTGGCGATGATTTTAATGTGCTAACGACAGCTCGGAGAGGTTGAGCCGGGACAACAGGTTAGAGGCCACTTATTCCAGAAATCATAAAACTGGAGCCCTAACCAGTTTGGCTCGGTGGATAGAGCGTCGGCCTGCGGACTGAGGGGTCCCAGGTTCGATCCCAGTCAAGGGCATGTACCTTGGTTGCGGGCACATCCCCAGTAGGGGGTGTGCAAGAGGCAGCTGATGGATGTTTCTCTCTCATCGATGTTTCTGACTCTCTCTCCCTCTCCCTTCCTCTCTGTAAAAAAATCAATAAAATATATTTTTTTAAAAATTGGAAGAAAGACTTGGAAATGGGACTTGGAGACACGGAATTCTCTAACTCTGTAGATTAAGTAAATTATTCTGTGCTGGGAGAAAAATGTAGGCCTGGCACGAAAGAGGAAATTTAGGCAAGCCTTACCTATGAGGAACTTGCATGAATATATTGGATATACATGCTTACGTCCGACATAAAAATTATATGAAATAAATATAATTTTCAATTTTTGCTGAAGTGAATTTTTTGCTCTATGAATACATTTTGAATCCTCTTGAGTTATTTTAAGTTCATGGTCATTTTGTACGAATTTATTTAATTTTCTTAAGTATGTCAGGTCCCTGATAAAGTCAAAAATTCTATTTTCTGTTCAAGGCATCGGTCAGATTAATGGTACTGAACACCACTGATCAGTCTGAATAGGAACTGACTCGTACCAGCAACAACCAATCTTCATGATCCCTCGACTCATTTACCCGGGTGACAACACTCGACTATACGCGAGGCTTAGCCTGACAACCGCTACCAGCATGCATTTGGACAACCTTTCTGGAGCAAAATATGGATATGGATCAAAAGCTCTAAAAATAATCCATATCCTTTGACATTGAAAATGCACTTCTATGAATGCATTCTAGGCAATAAAGCACTACAACATTCATGCCAGCAACATGCATGATTAAAAACACAACCCTGGCGTTATATGAAATGGCATTTATAGCTGGTAGATAAATTGTTATATTCATATGACTGATTGCCCCATAGTCTTTAGCTGTGATGAAGCGCATGTCTATTTACTGGAAAGGAAATCTGACCCGTTTGTGGCAAATGAAAAAGTAGTTAGCAGACATATGCATAGTATAATCACATAGACATCACACTGGGATCTATATTCATATTATTTAAAATATATCTATCCAACTCACATAGATAGATGGATTAAGATTTAACACACGTTGTCGGATATGCATATGCAAAGAAATCTGGAAATGTATACATCAAATGTTCGTAGCAGTTATCTTTGGGATATGTGAGATTTGGGGATTTTTTTTCTCTAATTGACATTTTCTGCACTGAACATCCACTGTGAATAAAAACCCCTCCAGTTTATAAATATTTAAGTTATTTAATGTAAGTTATTGTTACATCATAGCTGTTTGGCTTCCGAAGCGTATAGGTGAGAGGTACAGGTCAGATGCAGAACTGAAGGGTGGCTTCTGACTAGCGCCTGCCCCGCCCCCAGAGCTGACAGATTACCGAGGGCAGGCCAAGTCCCACATTCGAGAGCTGGAAGAGCAGCCAGAATGGGAGGGATGGGTGACAGTGTGGGGCTGGGGACCTGCCCAGAAATAGAGACATTGCAGAGTGAGGAGGCAGGGCATCCGAGATGACCACTTCCACTGCCGTGACAAGAGCAAGGCTGTGTGGCCCAGTCGGCGTGGCTCAGTGGTGAAGCATTGATCTATGAACTAGGAGGTCACGGTTCCATTCCCTCCATTCCCAGTCAGGGCACGTGCCCCAGTTGCAGGCTCAATCCCCAGTGGGGGGCGTGCAGGAGGCAGCCTATCAATGATTTTCTGTTATCATGGATGTTTCTCTGTCTCTCTCCCTCTCTCTCTCTCCCTCTCTGAAATCAGTAAAAACATATTTTTAAGAAGACAGAGCAAGGCTGTGCAGTAGGCCGCTCTTTTGAAAGGCCTAGCTTCAGCTGCCCTGGTGATTAAGCCACCTGTCTTTATCTTCCCATTGATTTTTATAGTGAGTGGAAAGGAGAGGGGGAGACAGAGAGAAACATTGATGTGAGAGAGAGACATCGATTGGTTGCCTCCCATTTGCACCCCGACCTGGGTGGGGGATGGCGGCCCGGGACCAAGCCTGCAATCGAGTTATGTGCCCTTGACCAGAATTGAACCCGGGACCCTTCAGTCCAAGGGCCGACGCTCTATCCACGGAGCCAAACCAGCGAGGGCTGAGCCACCTGTCTCCGTGTGGCCACGGTTTTCCTCTGGCCACTGACAAAGTGCTTCATCTGAAGGAAGAATAATCAGCTAGAGAAATAGGCACGGAATAACGCAATAAGAAATAGCAAACAGCCCTGGCCGGTTTGGCTCCGTGGTTAGAGCGTCGGCCTGTGGACTGAAGGGTCCCGGGTTCGATTCCGGTCCAGGGCACATGCCTGGGTTGCGGGCTCGATCCCCAGTTAGGGAGTATGCAGGAGGCAGCCCATCAATGATTCTCTCTCATCATTGATGTTTCTCTCTCTCCCTCCCCCTTCCTCTCTGAAATCAATAAAAATATATTTTTTAAAAAAAGAGAGAAATAGCAAACAGTGGGGAAAGAGGTCCCCAATACAAACAAGAATGTCCTATACCATGGTGGTTGCAATTCGGAGGAAAGGCTCAGAGGGCTTTTAAGTGGATGACTCTCTACTCACTAAAGGAAATGCCTTCGGAAGAGAAATGCTGCGCAGAACAGCAAGATTTTGCTGATGGGGGTTGACCCCAGGTCATCCTCGCAATGCATCCTCCAGCTTTTAGGGGAAAATATTCCTGGCCCGTACTAGCATTTTTCTATGCGCTATCAACTCTGGGGGTGGGGGTATTTCACCTCCTCATCGTTATTACTAGAAACATATGCCAGAAAGTAAAACTAACGTACGTCGTCAGCCAGTGTACTTTAACAGGAAGGGCCGGATTCGAGCTGCTCAGATGTTTCCGTTAATTGTCAAAAAATGCATCTGGCTAGTCCTCCTCACCTATCGCCTCCCACTTCCCCCCCTCTTATTCCGAAGGGAGATGGAGCGATTTTTTGGACAACATGTACAGGGACTGTGCAGTGTTGGGAAAAGAAGCAGCGATGGGAGAAGGATGCTGGGAGGAGGGAGCGGTACCCCTGTCTTCCCTGGGGAAGTGATGGAGAGGCGGGCAGAGACCAGGAAGGGCCCTGGGAGGAGGCGTATGCACGGAGGACCAGGACCGCATGCTGATTCTTCCTCCCAAGGCTGAGCGACTGAGGCACTTTCCAGACCCCAGTGTCACATCTTGAGCGTCAGTAAGATGGTTCAGGCCGTAAGAGAGAGAGAAAAAAATAGTCTAAAGTAACTCACATATTACAGCGTGTTTATGGGCTTATGCAAGGACAACGTCCAGAGGTTGGGTAAGCTTCAGACAAATTGTTTTATATATTTTTATTGATTTAAGAGAGGAAGGGATTAAATAGAAACATCGATGAGAGAGACATATCAATCAGTTGCCTCCTGCACGCCCCCTACTGGGGATTGAGCCCACAACCGGGCATGTGTCCCGACTGGGAATGGAACTGGGGACCTCTTGGTTCATGGGCCAATGCTCAACCACTGAGCCGCACTAGTCTGGCTTACTTCTTTCACTCTTTTAATTAAAACATTTCAACTTTTAACCACCTTCCCCCTTGCCTTTTTTTTTATTTTGAGCATCCCCCTTTGGCCGCCTCCAATAATCTTTAAGCATGATAAGAGACTGAGGTTTGCAAGTTATTATCGGATACGATGTGACCGCAAATCAAGCCTTTTAAGCTCATACTATTTACGAGGAAATAAAGGGTCAGAAAGATCAGCGTGACAGGGAAGGCCCAGGTGACGTGTGTGGCCTCGACTTCCCCTCGTCTCCCAAAGCAATTAGATCGAAGTTCTGTACGGCTCAATCTAAGGCTCATCCCCACCTTCCCTGCCTGAATGACGCCTCGGGCTTTTATTTAAAAAAGTATATATATTTTTTTTATTGATTTCTTTACAGAGAGGAAGGGAGAGGGATAGAGAGTTAGAAACATCGATGAGAGAGAAACATCGATCAGCTGCCTCCTGCACACCTCCCACTACTGGGGATGTGCCCGCAACCAAGGTACATGCCCTTGAGTGGAATCGAACCTGCGACCCTTCAGTCCGCAGGCCGACGCTCTATCCACTGAGCCACACAGTCAGGGCGCCGCCTCGGGCATTTGACACACGTTGTCGGTTGACTTTTGTGCCAGGAGGGCCATTTTCAGCCTTTCCTATCTGCAGCCCGCTGCTGGTTTTGACTCGCTCCGCTAGCTCCTTCCTGGCTCCCCCAGATGTGTTTCGGGAGCTTTTGGAATGGCCTGTCGGACTCTGCCTGCCAGGTTTCAGCGGCCTCCTGTTTATGGTCCCCCCACTCTGCTGACTTTGGCCTGGGCGGTGGAACCGACGCGTTGCTGGAAAGTCGATTGCGTGAAGCACGCCTCTCCCTTCCTGTCAACTTTGACCTTGAAGAGTGTGCCCTGGCACCGCCAATGAAGTTCCATTTTCAAACTCACATTCAAGACACGCTGCGGGTTCCGCCGAGGATGTGGGGCGCTTAAATGCTGAGATGGGGTACCCCAGTCCCACGCCGTGGACATCCAGGAAACACAACAAGACCAGGAGGCGGCACGTTTGACCACGGAGGCTGTCACGGTCCCCTCCCATCCGCGAAGGGGAGCCGCGAGCCCTTTCGGAGATGCCATTGAAGTGCCCAGGACAGCCTCCGCGGGCCCATCCTTCACCTTCACGGTGACACAAGGACACGGTTCACAGACTCGAAGTGATATTGCCCTAGACTCAGTGCCACGCAATACCACGGAACAGTGTTGTGTGGACCCCGGGTCCAGCAACATAAACTAGAAAGAAAAGCAGTGACCAGGGTCAGGTGGCCTGTGTGGTCCTTTGGAAAGGGACTGATTTAGCCCGGCCGGCGTGGCCCTGTGGTTGAGTGTCAACCTGTGAACCAGGAGGTCACTGGTTCGATTCCCGGTCAGGGCGCATGCCCGGGTTGCAGGCTCAATTCCCAGTAGGGGGCGTGCAGGAGGCAATGGACCCATGATTCTCTCTCATCATTGATGTTTCTATCTCTTCTTTCCCTTCCTCTCTTTGAAATTAATAAAAACATTTAAAAAAAGAGAGAAAGGGTCTAAGTTAGACCCTTTTTGTCTGATTTCAAAATCTTAAGTTCTGCTTGAGAAGAAAAAATACAAATATAACATATAGCATAATACGTAATATGATATATGCACATACAACACACATAACATATACACATACACACATATACACTGAGGGGCCAGATTATTATGATCTCTGAACGCATACTAATCTGGCCACTCAGTGTATATCCTATAGAATAAAAGGCTAATATGCAAATTGTCTCCTCGACCAGGAGTTCGACTAGCAGGCAGGCCAGCCAGCTGCCCATGTCCCCTCCCCCTGGCCAGGCTGGCCAGACCCCACCCATGCACGAATTCATGCACCAGGCCTCTAATATATATATATATATACACACACACACTGAGTGGCCAGATTATTATGCGTTTAGAGATCATAATAATCTGGCCACTCAGTGTATATATGCACATATGCAAATTGTATATACAGATTAAACTCTTTGGTACTTATCACTCAAATAATAGAACCTGGCGGTGATTAAAATTTACGAAACACCCATCAAATGGAAAGACACTTTGTACACTCTGTACCAGGCATTGCAATAATTTTGTAAATGTTACAACATAAATGCTGCTAGCTATAACATGTTAACATTTTCACTGGGCTACGGCATTATCATGAGCGGATGGTATGGATGTTAGAGAGCACACTGCACAAAATTCTGGACTTCATTAACTGTGGGCTGTGAAAAACATCATTAGAATATAAATTTCTTAAGACCTGGATCACTGTAAGTAATTCATAAAAAACTAGTAGCCTTTTTTTTATGCAGAGAGCATTATCTAAGGTGGAAAGATGGCCCTGGCTGGTTTGGCTCAGTGGATAGAGCATCGGCCTGCAGACTGAAGGGTCCTGGGTTCAGTTCCGGTCAAGGGCACATACCTGGGTTGTGGGCTCGACCCCAGTAGTGGGCATGTGGGGGGCAGCCGATCGATGATTCTCTCTCATCATTGATGTTTCTCTCTCTCTCTCCTTCTCCCTTCCTCTCTGAAATCAAAGAGACAGAGAAGCATCGATCAGACAGACCATCAAACCTCAGAGGGAAGATAGGGGAGGGTAGGGGTAAGGGGGAGAGATCAACCAAAGGACTTGTATGCACGCATATAAGCCTAACCAATGGATACAGACACCAGGGCGGTGAGGGCATGATGGGGGGTGGGTAATGGGGGAATGAGGACACATATGTAATACCTTAATAAAGAAATTTAAAAAAATAAAACAGTGAAAAGATGGAAATTAATGATGAAATACCCCCCCCCCCCAACGCCTTTGAAGTTTCAGAATCACAGAGAGATCTTTCTGAATGCTCCATTCTCCTCTGGCAATTTAAAACCAAGCACTTGAACAGCTGAGCTCTCGGGGCCTGGCACTTGAGTGCCGCACCAAGGTCAACGAAGTGCCCTTCCCTGATGCCTCGGGGACATGGTGCGCAGCTGTTCCCTGGAGAACAGGCACTTCTGCAGATACCGGGAGGGTCCCCAGCTCCCCGAGCCACGAGACTTGGCGGCGTTCTGAGCCTTGATTTGTTGGAGAGGAGATGTTTCCTGTTCCCCGTGAGCCGGGAGATAGGGGTCTTTGTGCTTCAGCGCAGATGTCTGCCGGGGGGGGGGGGGGGGAAAGGGGGGGTGCTTGCTGGCAGCTCTACTGATGAACCTGCCAAGGCGAGGCGTCCCCACCTCCTCCCTTCAACTCGGGAATTCTTCAAGATGTCCATGCTCCTTTTGCAGCTTTCACATCACACCTGCTTTTTGTTTAGTCTCGTACACCACCTGATACTCTTCCTGGCCAGCCACACGCTAACACACTGAGCGCGGTTCAGGCTAAGCCCACTGTCACGGGAAACATCCAGTGCACGAGGAAAGGAGAAAAGGGGCCCCGGCCTGCTGTTTACTCAGAGGGAATGTCTCCCAGGAAAGTGGATTGGACAGTGAGGTGGGTGGGGATAAGGAAGGAAGCTGGGTCCCCAAGCATATGTCAAGGATCGGGCAGATTTCAGATGTCTGCTGTACCGTGATCATTATTCACACGCCAGGTCGGGCTCATTGGAATCCTTGTATCCCAGGAAAATTTCTGCATCTCAACTCTGTTTCCCCAAACGAAGGCGGCGAATTGTTCCCAATTATGTGGCAGAGATGGCTTTTTATTTCTGAAAGGGGACATCGTCACCATCATCACCATTGCTTGATTCTCCCCCGAACGTCAACATTTACAAAAGCAACGTAACGCTGGCGTTGTCATCGACATTGGTCTCACATAATAACTGCTTTTCAGGAATGCACCACGACGCACTAGAAATCACTATGAACAATCAATAAAAATACTCAACTAGGGCCCAGCCTGTGTGGCTCACTGGTTGAGCATCGACCTATGACCCTGGAAGTCACAGTTCGATTCCCGGTCAGGGCACATGCCTGGGTTGTGGGCTCGATCCCCTGTAGGGGGCGTGCAAGAGGCGGCTGATCCATGATTGCCATCATTGATGTTGCTATGTCTCCCTCTCGCTTCCTCTCTGAAATCTATGGAAATATATCTTTTTCTAAAATACTAAATTATGGACAATTACAACAACAGCCCTTGTTTCCTTAAGTGAAACTTTCTTATATCTCTGGACTCTGCCCTTAGCTGTAACCTCAAATATCATCCAGGAGTGACCCACACAGACTCCCTGCCCCTCCCCACAATCCCTGCCCCCCCACCCCCCGGGGCCCTTGGGGAAATCTCCATAAAGTTCCTTTCTGGAAGTTATTCAGTAAGCGTATTACCAGGTTAAATGGTCCTTTTTATTAGCTATTTCCCCACACCCAGCCTCGATGATTTCATAGGAGGTAAGGACAAATCCTGACACCCTTCCAAAGCTTAGGGAGCTGGTGGCCTCAGGAGCGGGCCCCCCCTGAGTGCAGACTGCCGGGCCACGCCTCTGCAGATCCCCCTCCTCCCCCCACCTCCCTTGTACTGCGCAGCTGGCACGGCTGTTCTGAAAGGAGGCAGGCCCGCTGCAGTGTTTAGTTTGGGGCAGAATTTATGTTTCTGGCCGGCCGCCACTGTGAGCTGTGTTTAGTTTTACGTGACAGGCCTGGTCAGCACCACAGGCCGTAGGTAAGACTGGCTGATCCCTCCTAGGTAAAGCCCAAGGCCAAGGTGGGCTCCCTTTCCCAAGTTTATTCTGCTCCCCTTACTGCCTCAGTGCAGGTTCATCGCGGATAAAACATCCCGGATAGAACATCCCAGCCTTCACCCGCCTGTCTTCCGTAAGCCCTTGCTAATTTGCGATGATGCCCTTTAGAAACCAAATGTCGAGGCACTGGGAGGGCTCTGTGGGATTAGGAGCAGAAGGGAATGGCCACTCCTAGGAATGGAGCAGGCAGTTAGTGTAAGAAACCCTGAGAGATGTCACATGTGATGTTTTCCAACTTAAACCGGGACCTGGGCAGTTCGGGAGCAAGTCCATGGGACACTCCAGAGCCAGTGCCCGGCTGGGAAAGCGGACCCTCCCACCACGGGAATGCGATCCAATCGTGACGAGCCACACATAGCCTTTGTGGGACGGGGTAGTGAGGTGTGGGAAGGCATAGGGGTGGGGGGCCATGCTGTTTCCCCTGGGATAGGAGAATGACACAGAGTATAATCATGACCTTAACGCTAAGAGACGTCGCTGTGACAATGAGCTGGCAAGAATCATCTGAGAATCTTAAGTATTCAGGATATATTCTTTTTTTTTTTTTTTTTTTCAAGAACATAGCCCTGGCCAGTTGCTCAGTGGATAGAGCCAAACTGGACTGAATGGTCTTGGGTTCAATTCCAGTCCAGGGCACCTGCGTACCTCGGTTGCAGGCTAGATCCCCGGCCCTGGTCAGGGTGTGTGGAAGAGGCAACTAAACTATGTGTCGCTCTCACATCAAAGTTTCTCTCTCTCTGTCTCTCCCCTCCCTTCCAATCTCTTTAGAAAATCAATGGAAAAATATCCTCAGGTAAAAATGAACCAAAAAAAGAAAGAAAGTAGAAGGTAAATGACATCCTGAAAATGCAAGTTCATAAAATAAGGAGTTTCGTCTGTTTATTTTTATTTTTTTAAAATATATTTTATTGATTTTTTACAGAGAGGAAGGGAAGGAGATAGAGTTAGAAACATCGATGAGAGAGAAACATCGATCAGCTGCCTCCTGCACACCCCCTACTGGGGATGTGCCCACGACCAAGGTACATGCCCTTGACGGGGATCGAACCTGGGACCCTTCAGTCCGCAGGCTGACGCTCTATCCACTGAGCCAAACTGTTAGGGCTTGTCTGTTTATTTTTATTGTTCAGTACTAGATAGTGGACACATAGGAGACGATAAATACACACTGAATAAATGAATAAATTAATTAATAGAAAGTATGTTTGTAGGGGGCACATAAATTGGGAAAATTTAGCATCCATCACATGTCAAATAAAATCTAAATTGAACTCTACCAAACATTATCCCTGTGATAGGAGAAATTCTCACTAGATGAATATTATTTCACTTCTGGAATTATGATTTAAGCATTTGTATTATGGAGGAACACACTGGATTTAAATGCATTAATTCATACTAAAATGTTATATAAATAGATCCCATCTAATAAAAGGGTAATATGCAAATTAACCATCACTCCATCACAAAGATGGCGGTGCCCATAGCCACAAGATGGTGGCACCCAGTCCTCTCAGCCCTACCGGAGTCCTCCAGTCCCAGGGGAGGGGCGGCCACTGAGAGCAGGCAGCGTGAGCGGCCTGGCGGAATGCTTGCTTTGTCGCCTCGGTGACAAGGCAAACATTCCGCACCCAGTTGTAGATGGGCCTCTGGCCAGGCCGGGGCCCCAGCGACGAGGCAAGTGTTCTGTGCCCGGCCGTGGATGGGCCTCTGGACAGCGGGCCTGGAGCGGCCAGGCCCCGCAGAGCTACTGGTGCACGGATCCGTGTACAGGGCTACTAGTATAAATATATATGTATATAAACACACAAATACACGTAAGACTAGATCATATATATGTGTGTATGTGCTTTTCCCCTTATGTATAGTTAAGAAGGGAAAGGAATGCTGTAAAGGGACAATATGGAACACAAAATCCCTAAAGCTAGCAAACACGAAAGGGCCAGGTGAGACAGAGCTGCAGGCTCAAGGGCTTGGCTATATTTCAGGGGCAAGTGAGGCTGCACATGGCAAAGAAACTGTACCTGCATCCCTTTTCTTCCTCCGTTCTGCTGGCCCCGGCTGGATTTTGACCGTGACCTCTGCTACTATGCGCTCCTCCAAGGATTTTATTGACCCTGGGTCCCATCCCTTAGATTAGGGGGAGTTTGCACCCCACACTGCAGTCCTTTGGGTTCTGGAGAGCCAGGGTCAGAGCACGGACCTCAGAAGGCCTTTCCTAACAGGCCCGAGGGTCAGCGTGCCTGGAACGGGCCGGCGCTGACAGGCGCTCAGCGAGTTTTCCAGCCTCAGTGTGGCTCTGCGCGCCTCCTTCACCCAGTCTTCAGCTGGCTCGATTCGTTCATGGGCTTCAGACTTGGAATGGGCACATGTGCATTGCGCAGATGGGCAGTCACATCGCCTGGCCTGGAACTAATTAAAAACTGGAATAGTTGAGATCAGGAGGCCAGAAGTGTGGCCAGATTTGCAGGGATAGTGCAAGGGAGCCGAAGGAGCAAACTGAACCAGCCCTTCGAGAAAATCACTGCTGCCTGACCTTAGGTAGCCCCAGCTGGGCGCGGACCCTGCTAACCTGACAGGTACCCAACCATCTTAGTGACTTAGGAGGTCATCATCATCTCCTCCTCCCCCTCCTCCTCCCCCTCCTCCCCCTCCTCCCCCTCCCCCTCCTCCCCTTCCCCTCCCCTCCCCCTCCTCCTCCTCCTGCTCCTCCTCCTCCTCCTCCTCCTCCCCCTCCTCCTCCTCCTCCCCCTCCTCCTTCTCCTCCTCTCCGCCTCCTCCCAGATCCTTCCATGGAAACTGAGTTGTCAGAGGCAGCTGCAGTGATTGGAGGGTATGGTGGCATTGATGGAATTTTATTAAATACTAGAGGCCCAGTGCACAGATTTATGCACAAGTGGGGTCCCTCAGCCTAGCCTGCGGGGATCAGGCTGAAGCCAGCTCTCCCACATCCCCCAAGGGGTTCCAGATTGTGAGAGGGCACAGGCCAGGCCAAGGGACCCCACCGGTGCACGGATCTGTGCACTGGGCCTCTAGTATGCATTTAAGATCTTGGGTTAATCTCTTCCTTCCCTCCCCGCTTCCCCCTTCCCTCTGAGATTCATCAGTCTGTTCCATCTTTCCATGCCTGTGGTTTCTACTCCTGCGTCAAGCGTCTGCCCCCTGGTGGTCAGTTCCCGTCATAGCTCCTGGTCAGACGGTTGCTTAGGCTTTTATATATATAGACTAGAGGCCCAATGCATGAAGATTTGTGCAAGAACGGGCCTTCCTTCCCACACTGCCCAGAGGCCCGGAGCGGCTGGGGCAGCGCAGAATGCCTGCGTCCGGCCCCGCCCCCGGCTGCTCAGTGCCTGATTGGCTAGTGGGTGTTGCAAAGGGACAGTCAATTAGCATGTTACTCTTTTATTTAGGTAGATTGGAGATGAAAAGAGTTCTGGAGGTGGTGGTGTTGATAGTTGCACAGCAATGTGAATATAGATTCTGCCACTGACCCTTTTACTTAACCATGGTTGAGTTGGTAACTTTTTCAATGTGTATTTTACCACAACTTTAAAATGTAGAAACAGAATAACAATACCAATCTCTTCACCTTTTTGTTGTTGAGTGGATTATGGGATCGTGTTTTTCAGGATGTAACCCAGTAGTTGGCACTTAAATATAGTTACTTGGTCCTTCATATGTGTCAGACACTAAACCAGCCACATAAATATATTGATTCTGATGAAAAGGAATAAAAAGCTCCAGTCACGTTTTTCCGCCGTGGGCTAACCCCAATCACTATGATAACATCTGTAAGGAACTAGCACTGTTAATTAGGTCCTTTATATAGTGTATCCTCCAAAATATCTACCAATGCTCCCATTTTATAGCTGGAGAATCCAAACACAAAATGAAATAGAGTTCCATCTACCATGTGTCTAGCCCCAGTACCCAAGTTCTTTCTGTTAAACCTCTTATGTCCAAGGCATTGCTAGCATTTAGTCATGTAGATGAACTTCAGTGAAATAAGCTGTGAACAAAATATTTGTCCCTGTGCTGCTGTGCATTTTTAGATGCATGGCTTTTGGAAGGATCCGGAAGGATCTGTAAACATGAGTAATTTTAGAAGGTCGTTGAAGGACAGAAACTTGGGTCAATGAATTGCATGCCCTATTGAAAAGATCAATGCATATCCAATATCTCATAGAATTCCATCGATGCCACCATATCCTCCAAGTCCCTGCAGCTGCCTCTGACAACTCAGCTTCGGGGAAGGACCTGGTCTGGGGAGTTTGTTCCACAGTCCCCTGCTCGGGCCAACTGGCTCTCGTTCAAAATGTTTCCAAAGTTTCAGCCTCCACCTCAGCTCTTCATCCTGGAAAAGTCTGTGTCCCATTCCAGCTCCGCGCTGTGATTTATTTTTGGCGGGTACAGGGAAGAATTAGTCAGACCTACTCTTCTTTTTGAGTTTAATGGGAGCATTGTGGCTGGCGGGAAGGATGAGAGTTTATCAGGCTGGTGACTTGGAGAGTTCACAGCATGGCCTCCTTGCTCTTCTGAGTTTCCTTCCCCTTGTGAGTCACTTTCAATCATAATCAAGAGGTGAGGTCCCGTGTCTGACAGCGGATCTCCTTGTGCTAGGTTTTAAGCGTTGCAATAATGTCCATATTGTGAAAGGAAAGATGATGTCACCTCCTTGGCAGTTGAGAACAAAAGTGTGTGTGTGGGGGGGGGGTTAACTAAAAATGACCGGGGCCACCCACAGACGTGCCAATCAATACTATTGACAAGGGAGAGGAAAGCGTTCTTTCTTTCAATCGTGAAGTATGACTGAGCTAAGCAGTATTGACCTTGGGGTAAGGCATTTCCCAGCATTTAATGAGTGGCTGAGTTGCTGATGGACTTTGAGTCACACTGGTTATTAACTGCCTAAAAGTGCCTGACCCTGGACTGTAATTGCTGCTACAAACGCAGCACACAAGAAAGCCCAAGTCTGACGGGCACAATGAGCTGTTGTGAGCAAGTCCCAATGCCGAACCATCAGACGACCTCCCAGGGCAGCCGGGTGTCCGCCACCACAAACCGTTCCTTAGTGGCCATCATGTCATGAAGACCCAATGCTAGGCGTGCATCCCAGAAATAAAAAATGGAGGCATTTCCCAGGCTTACGGATCAGAATATCACATCCACCAGGGATAGCAATGAACTTCAGATGTACCGATGGCATGATGACTGCCAAGGCCAGCGCTTGTCCATACACTTATTGTTAAACTCGTCGACCCCATCGGAGGAGGCAGATGAAAACACAAACTGTGGACAGCACTAACTAATGATGATGATACTTCATCAAATGTTTGCTCTGTGTCAGACACCGTGTCCCCCCTCTCTCACCTGTGACCTCATTTAGGTTGCATAATCCTATATAATAAAAGCCCAGCGACCGAAGGGCACAACGATCAGAACAACCGGTCGACCAGTCGCTATGACGCGCACTGACCGCCGGGGGGCAGACACGCAATGCAGGAGCTGCCCCCTGGTGGTCAGTGCGCCCCCACAGGGGGAGCACCGCTCGTCTGACCAGGCTAAACGGCACTCCCACAGCAGGCCGATCCCCGCCACTGCACGAAACCGTGCCCGGGGCCTCTAGTCATCCGACAAGAGCGATGATATTATTAGCCTCATTTCCCAGAAGAAAGCCTGAAGTCCAAATAAGTTATGGGACATTTCAAATTCATACAGTTTATAAGAGGTGGAGCCAGGATTCAAACTCAGGGTTGACAAACCCCAGGCGTTACGTTCTCGCCAATATACAAGAGCCAGATTGTAAACCAGCTTCCACAGCACCCATCATTTCTGAAAGAATGCAGGGTGAATATAGGTAAATAAAAGTGGATCTACACTAGCAGAAAAAACATAGAAAGATTGAGAATGTTCGTCCCTTCCTTCCTGCTTAAAAAAAAAAAATAGTGGACGATAGGAAGAGAGCATGGTAGGGGCAGGGAGAAACACAGGGAAAGCTGGAGGAGAAACCAATTCAGAGGACTTTGAGACCATCCAGAGAAGGAAAGTGACTCACTGTGCTTAACCTAAGAAAGTGGGAGGTGGTGTGTGTTGCACTTTTTCAAACGGTCCCAGCCTGCCGTCGCTTACGTTACCCTCCGAATGATTTAAAAGCAGCCTACACTTCGAAGTCCTGGTGGTGGCAACTTCATAATCTGCTCAGTGTCCAACAAGAGTCTCTTCAGTGACCAAGTAAACAATTTCCAGGCAGAGCTCACAGGGAATTTATTTTAACCTGCTTTTATTTCGTGGGTGCTTTCCAAGTTTTTGCATGTTAACTGCAGAGGGACAAATGTTTCTCATCAGGCCAGGAGGAGAAGAACCAGGGCATAAACATAATCCAGACTAAAAAATCCAAAGGCATCACTGGAGAGAAAATATTTATAATTCATGCATTTGAAAAACCCCACGCTCCTTTGCCTAGGGAATAATTTGTGATAATGATTAAATACCTAAAAAAGGAACTGTTAGACGCCTCTTGGAATAAACGTCATATTTTGTCCACCTTTTTAAAAAATATTCATTTTTATTGATTTCAGAAGGGAAGGGAGAGGGAGAGATAGATAGAAACATCAGTGACGAGAGAGAACCAGTGATCAGTTGCCTCCTGCACGCCCCTCATTGGGGATCAAGCCTGCAACCTGGGCATGTGCCCTGACCGGAAATGGAACCGTGATCTCCCGGGTCATAGGTCAACGCTCAACCACTGAGCCACGCTGGCTGGGCTTACCCACCTTTTTACAGAAGTCATTATTGTAGCAACAGCTGTGTACAGGTGTACACTCTCAGCAGCTTGTCCAAGGTCAGCTGGCCACCACTGCGTGGAGTGGGTGCAAAGACTCATTCAGCCATTATGGCCAGGCACATTCCAGAAAGTGCCAGGGGTCAACAGACCATTAGACAACCCTTGATCAGTGAAGGCCAGGACTGGTGGCTAGATGCTCCCCTCTTCTGTCCAACTGGATGATGGGCTTTGTTTTGTTTTTTAAGTATATACCTTTATTGATTTCAGAGAGGAAGGGAGAAGGGGAGAGAGAGAGAGAGAGAGAGAGAGAGAGAGAAACATCAGTGATGAGAGAGAATTATGGATCGGCCGCCTCCTGCATGCCCCCTACTGGGGATCAAGCCCACAACCCAGGCATGTGCCCTTGGCTGGAATCGAACCTGGGACCCTTCAGTCCGCAGGCTGACGCTCTATCCACTGAGCCAAGCTGGCTAGGGCTGGATGGCCGTATTGAAAATCATTTCTTCTGTTTATCTCATCAGCGTGTTCCTGCTGGGATCCAGCCCTTGCTGTGCGTCGTGCAGTCATTTTGAGAACATCCCAGCTCAGTTCTCCAAACTGCATTTAAGTGCTTGTCTCGAGCTTTGCTTTTTAGAAAAACTTGAGCTAAGAAAAGGTTATTCCCATATTTCACAATGGATGCAAACTGTTTGTTTAGCTTCTCCTGAAAGTGTTGGGTGATGCATGTTTAAAGCAATGTCTAAAAAGTTATTTTTATTGGAAATATACCCAAATACATAAGTTAATTTTTCTCATATGATAAAAATCAGATTTGGTGATTCTAGCCTCGCAGGAAAAGCGTGAAATGTTATAGTTTCACTCACATAGTTGTATAGTTCCTATTTTGTGGATTGCGAAATTCCTTACATGTGGGTGAAATATATTTACTCTTGCTTAAGACTTAGTTAACTTCTGGAAGATCCATAAAATGTGACACTTAAAAAAATTAGACAAATTTGCCCTAACCGGTTTGGCTCAGTGGATAGAGCGTCGGCCTGCGGGCTGAAGGGTCCCAGGTTCAATTCCAGTCGAGAGCATGTACCTTGGTTGTGGGCACATCCCCAGCAGCGGGTGTGCAGGAGGCAGCTGATCAATATTTCTCTTTCATTGATGTTTCTAACTCTCTATCCCTCTCCCTTTCTCTCTGTAAAAAAAAAAAAAAAAAAAAAATCAATAAAATATTTTTTTAAATTAGCCAAATTCAACTACATTTTTTATTTGACAGGTGGCATCTCTTGAAATAGAGTAAATGAAAAAGTCTTCAAAATGCCTTAACACAGACACGTAGCCCTTCCCAGCAAAATGTGCAGGAGATCAAAGATGGAAGACCACTTGATCTCAAGATTTATTTTTTATAAGAATCTCAGAGAGATGGATGCCACTTCAGACTCCCTCGTCACATGCCCAGAATTAGCGTGTGAAAGATGAGTCCAGGACTATGTGCTTTTAATCGGGGCCTTGAGAAGCAGAGGCTGCCGAGCCGTAGACCACACTTCCAGAAATGTCATTTACAGCGTCTTCAGATTTCCAGGGTAGCAGTCCATCCCACCGCTCAACCACTCATTACCGACGAGAAGGATGCTGTGATTCTTCATAACTGATGCAAACTGTTTGTTTAGCTTCTCTGGAAAGCGTTGAGCGACGGCTATGTTAAGCCATGCATGTCTCAAAAGACTTGCCAAGCATTTCACATTCCATGTTTTTCTACCTCCTCCCCTCCCCCAACTATCTTCTTTCTTTGTCATGTGGTTACATGGGAGGGCTCTGGGGTCAGGCCACCCCTTTTCAAAGCCTGGTTCTGCCCTTCCCTGGGAGTATAACCTCTGTAGCTCATTCATTCGTTCACCCCTTCATGAATGCGCTCATCATTCCAGGCCCAGGGGACCCACCCGTAAAGAGATGAAGAACCTGTCCTCGAGGAACTTACTGGAAAATGGACCATAGTCATAGCATCCCCCTCATCAGATTGTCATGAGGATTAAATGACTTAATCCACGTGAGGCACTGGGGACCGTTGCTTGGCACATCCTTACCAAATGTGAGCCTTTATTCATCACGTGATCCCCGTGTTTGAAAGGCCTCAGAGAGTCACCACTGCCTGGAGGGTAAAATTCCGAGCTCCTTAGCAAACAGACAGAGTTTCTTAGGATCTGGCTCCTAATGGTGCCTCCTGCTTCACTCCCCCCTGCCCTCCTCCCCCCTGCCCTCTTCCCCCCCCCAGCATACCCTTTCCCGCCTGGCCGTGCAGGGTTACTCACGGCTTCCATCCTGAGTTGTACCTTCCCTCCTTACGCCTGCGTGCACCCTGTCCTCTCTGTCTTGGCCCACCTCCTTTGTGATGAGTTCTCTTTCAGAGCTGGCTCAGACTGGCTCCTTTGTGAAGGCAGCTGTGCTCGCTCCTCTGCACACATCCACAGCCCCCGCTGGCCACGCGGACCCCTTTCCCACAGCATGCACACCGGGCTTCACTGGAGATGGGAAAAGTGGAAGCAGAGAGGCCAGTTAGGAGATGCCAAGCGGGAGCCTCAGAGGCCAGACCACTTTGGTGGCACAGAAGACAGGGCCTCATGGGTGTGGCTCAGTGGTTCAGCCTTGACCTATGAACCAGGAGGTCATGGTTCAATTCCAGTTGGTTCGATTCCCGCTGAGGGCACAGGCCCGGGTTGCAGGCTCGATCCCCAGTAGGGGGCGTGCAGGAGGCACGCCGATCAGTGATTCTCTGTCATCATTGATGTTTCTGTCTCTCTCTCCTTCTCTTTTCCTCTCTGAAATCAATAAAAATATATTTAAAGAAAAGAAAATGGAGACGGCTTAACCTCTTTCAAAGTAGGTCTGTGGCCAAGCCTTTGTCGTGACTTGCTGTACATTACTGGGCAGGTAATTTCCGATGCTGGGTGGACAGGAGCCCTTGTGCGGAGCCTGTAAGAGAGGAGCAGTGACCTGTGCTTTCCTGCGAAGCTCTGAGTGTTTCCAAATCCCCGGCTCGTGTCACACGGCCTTGGGGTGTCTCCGCTCTGAAGGCTGAGCTCATGGCAGAGAACTTCCGTTTTGCTCATTTTCTTTCGGAAACGAGGATGTGAGAATGTTTAGCAGGAGGGGGAAAACCCTGGAAACCTGTCCAGATGACTAGTCTGCGAGCTTTCAAAAGGTGCATGTCACTCTCTAGGAAATGTACTTATTTATGAATCTGTTTCCTTAACCTCCCTGCCGCGCATTTCTTCCCCCACCTCCCTCCGACGCGGGGCATTAGCGTATGATTTATTCCTCCTCTGAGCGGTCCTCCCCAGTGAGTCCCTGTGATTGGCAGCAGGCCTCACTCTGAAAACCTGGTAGACGTATTTGAAAAGGCACCCGGGGCCAAATCTCCTTATCACCATGCCTGCCACTTCTTCTGCGGGTACCACGCCTCAGCTCTGCCCACATCGCAACTGGGTCGCTCGTCAAAAACCCTGCCTCAACCTGCCCCGACTGGCAGGATCCCTGTTTAAAGAAAATCTGTGGGTGCGGGGGGCTGTGGGGGGAGGGAGGCCCTGCACAATCCGATACAGTTGGGTGGAGTGCTCTTTGAAAGGCTCTGCTGCTGGGTCGGTCACCAAGCGGCTTCTCCTCTGAGCAGTGGGGGGGAGCAGTTGGTGGGCAGGTAATGACCTCTTGCGTCATCCGTCTGAAGGGCCTGGATCTTATTTTGCGAGACACAGGGGCCCTGTGTCTTTCCACGCGGCCCCGTGGAGATGGGATCAAATCGGAGGCCCTCTCAAGGCCTGGTGGGAAGCTGGTCTGAAAATTATGATCAAATTTCCCCTCCCATCATTTTCTAAATGGGTTAATAGGGAAGGCCACGTGGGAGCCTCCTTGGCCTCTTGGCTTTCCTGGATGCTCAGGAGCATGCACTTTGGGCCTCCTCTTATACACGGAGTGGCCAGATTATGATGATCTCTGAACACATAATAACCTGGCCACTCAGTATATATACATTAGAGGCCCGGTGCATGAATTCGTGCATGGGTGGGGTCTGGCCAGCCTGGCCAGGGGGGAGGGGACATGGGTGGTTGGCCGGCCTGCCTGCTGGTCAAACTCCTGGTCGAGGGGACCATTTGCATATTAGCCTTTTATTCTATAGGATAGACACTGAGTGGCCAGATTATTATGTGTTCAGAAATCATAATAATCTGGCCACTCCGTGTATATATTAGTATCCATCACCTCACATGAATGAGGGTGGAGGAATTCTGCCATTGGCCACTCCCTCCAACATTCCCCCTTTCTGGGCCTGGTCTCCAGGCCTCGGCTCCCTTTCCTCTCATGCATTCATTCAACAAATACTTTGACCCACTCAGTGTACCAGAGGCTAAGTTAGGATTGGCAGATTGTCCTAGGGGCCTACTCTCTCAAGAAAATGTTTGAAAAATCAAAGCATACAAAAAAAATAAAATAAACCTGAGCACATTTCATCACTAGGATGATTGGCATATTAGCACAATATTATACCATGGATTATTTTATTGTTAAAAATATATTGTCTCGCCCGGCCGGTGTGGCTCAGTGGTTGAGCATCAGCCTATGAAGCAGGAAGTCACTGTTTGATTCCTCGTCAGGGCACATGCCCGGGTTGCTGTCTCAATCCCCAGTAGGGGGCATGCAGGAGGCAGCTGATCCATGATTCTCTCTCATCATTGATGTTTCTCTCTCTCTCTCTCTCTATCTCTTTCTCCCTTCATCTCTGAAATCAATAAAAATATATTTAAAAATATACATATATAGTGTCATATATATGTGTAGGTAGGTAGATAGATAGATATAGGTATGATTGGGGCTATAAGAGAAGATAGTGCTTCCATGAGTAAAGTTTGATTTTTAAAAAATGTTCAGCAAACAAGAGAGAATGGATAAAAACTAAAATAAGTCTAAGAAAAAGACAGATTTGGCAATAGAAGAGGAATAGGAGAAAAAACTTAAAGGATTAGTTTAGAACGATTATTCAAATTTAGATTTTAAAAATATTATTATTAAAGTCACTGCATGTAACTATTCCTCTACCTGGACGTAAGGAGGCATTTGTTGCGGAAGACGAGCACCCATATATTTGCTTTCTGAAACGACACACCTCAGACTCACACATTTATTAAAGGACCTGCCTCATCCGTTCCCTGTAGAAAGGCTCGGGGACCAGATGACCGCCTGCTTTGCCTTGTGTCCTGTACAAGGCTCGTGACATAAACAGTCCACTTAGGAACCTGAGCAAAATTGCATCACCCACGACTTGAGGGATAGAAATGACACGGGTTGAAGGCAGGGGCCTGTGGAGAAATCAGTGAAAAGCCACGGCCTTCCACTACAGCCAGTGTGTTGGTGACTGTAGGGTTAGGAATGTGGCTTCCCGTGCCAGCCAGCCCGAGGACAGCACCCCCTTTCTAGACTGTGCCCTGGAGAGAGGAGTCCCAGATCTAGAGCACCAGCCTCAGAACGGGGGGAGGGGGGGTTGAGGGGGGAGGGTGGCTCAGGACATGGAGTCCCACTGCATGGCAGGACCCCGGTTCCTGTGGCGATGCCGTTCACGCTCACCGATTGGCTCGTCTGGTTTGGCTTTGTTTGTTTAGACTCACCATTTGAGTGGTTTGTCCTGTCACCCGTTGTGGTCGTCTCTCAAGAGGTTTCGATGGACTTTCCTGTGGTGATGTCAACATAACACGCCTGGCTTCTCTTCTGAGTTTACTTACAGAAAGTGGCTCGTGATGATGTTATACTTTGCCATCAAGAGGGACCCGCACAGTCCCTGGGGAGCCTCGGGGAGAGGGCCCAGGGCGCGGAGAACTATAGTCCCCTTTTATCCCGTGGTCCTTGCCGCTCCTCGGGGTAAGATAGAGCCCCACATCCCGGACACTGGCTTCTCTGGCATATTAGCACAATATTATACAGTGGATTATTTCACCATCAGAAAGAGACTGTTTCGCCCAGCTGGTGTGGCTCAGTGGTTGAGCATCGACCTATGAACCAGGGAGTCACTGTGCGATTCCAGTGCTCACCCAGGGTCGAGGGACACTCTCCTTCAGCGTGTCCCCCTGACAGTTCCAGGTGACAACAGTTATTGTTTTGTTTGATATAAGCATGAACAGCCGTCTTGGCGTGCAGCCAACACCAATAGGGCACATACTCATGTCATATCTGTGCCAGGCAGCCCTAGCCAGTTTGGCTCGGTGGCTAGAACGTCAGCCTGTGGACTGAAGGGTCCCAGGTTCGATTCCGGTCAAGGCACATGCCCAGGTTACGGGCTCGATCCCCAATGTGGGGCGCTCAGGAGGCAGCCGATCCATGATTCTCTCTCATCATTGATGTTTCTCTCCCTCTCCCCCTTCCTCTCTGAAATCAATAAAAATATTTTAAAACACACACATTATATTCACCATTGTATTCCCTGAGCTGACCCTAATGCTAGGAACTTAGTAGGTGCTCAGTAAACATTTATTAAATCAAGTTCAATTTTCTTTCAAATTCACAGCACAGAACCATCAATCAAATATAAATTGGCAAAGCCTTAGAATTTGTACTTGAGATAGAATAGCAATCTGTAAGCTGTTCTCTTTCCAAGCTGGAAAAGGTAGTAGCTTACCTAACGTCTCCCTTCAAGGACATTCCTTGCTATGCTGGACCCCTCTTCCCGGAACCTACTTGAGTGCGGAACGCCTGGTCCATTCCAGGTCCGTGTGCAAACAGTCACCGTGCCTGCCTCCTCACTCAGGATCTCCGATGCTCCCTGGGGTTTGCAGCACCGAGTTTCCTATTTTCCTATAAGATGTCTTGCTCACTCTTCACCCAGCATAGAACAGTGAACCCCTCCAACAAATAAGATGTGCCTAGCTTAGACCTAACGAACGGAGAGAGCTTCCTTGATTCAAACCTGTCACATAGTGGTGATAGAGACAGATGGCAGAAGCTGACAGGCCCAGTAATGATCTTAGAAGAAGCTTTCCAGATTGATATAGTACACACACACACACACACACACACACACACACACACACACACACTCTAGAGGCCCGGTGCACAGGATTCATGCACTGGTGGGGGGGGCGTGGCCTGTGGGGAGCAGCCCACTGTGGGAATGCCGCTCATCCCGGTCAGCTGAGTGGCACTCCCCCTGTGGGAGCTCACGGACCACCAGGGGGCAGCTCCTGTATTGGGCATCTGCCCCCCTGGTGGTCAGTGCACGACATCGCGACTGGTCGACCGGTCGTTCTGGTCATTCCGCTGTTTGGTTGCTGGGCTTTTATGATATAGGATAGATAGCCCTCCCCCCTTCAGGCTGTCATCCACATTTCAGCATTTCATAGCTGACTTCCTGCTTTCTTCTTGCCCACAGTCCCCCTCCTCAGCAAGTTTATATATATATATATATATATATATATATATATATATATATGTGTGTGTGTGTGTGTGTATATATATATATTTTTTTTTTTCATTGTTCTCTGATCTGTGAGCATCCTACCCAGGGTTTCCCCTGCGGGTTGCTAGTTAACATCCCGGAGGGAAAGCCGGCCTCTGAGTACTGTCACACATCAATCATTTCCTCGTATTTCACGCTGCAGGGTGCGCATTTATTATTTTACTTCTTTGCAGCATCTCCTTCCTAAACATCCCTGTGGGGAGAGAGCTCACCTCTCTCTCAATATGGAGAGCTTAGAGAGAGAGGGGTGCATTGCAAAGGGAATTACAAGCTCCCACCTGGCTATCGCACTCAGTGTCCCCTTCCAAATGCCACCCCTGTTCCGAGTCCCCCTTTATCCACGTCACCAATCCCAGACCTCTTCGAGGATTTTATTTCCCAACATTCCCATCTCTCAGCAGCACTTTAGGGAGAATAAGGAGGAAATAATTTGCCGATCTTGACAGCAGAGTTATGCCAGGATGCAATTGACAGGGCAGGAGCAATTGAGGGGAAAATGCTTTTCAAGAGACGTCTCCAATTTGGCTTTCATATATTCAGGCTCTGACGCCCCAAGGGGTCATTGCATGGAATGGGGAAGCCAGAGGAGGTTTCCCGGGCAGAGCTGGCTTCTACTGTTTCTAGAGAAACCGCTGCATCGTTATCAGTGTATGGGGTTCATGAGCCCTGACCACACATCTAGGGTCACGTAAAGCTAGAGCTTCCCCCGCTGGCATAACCTACAGACCTCAGACAGCTGATCAGTTTTGGGAGAGCATAGCTTTGCAGATAGTCAACTGTGTAAGATGTTAGCTGGAGCCCAGCCTGCATGGCTCAGTGGTTGAGTGTTGACCTATGAACCAGGAGGTCATGGTTGGATTCCCGGTCAAGAACACATGCCCAGGTTGCAGGCTCGATCTCCAGTGGGGGAGCGTGCAGGAGGCAGCCAATCAGTGGTTCTTTCTCATCATTGATGTTTCTAGCTATCCCTTGATATATATTTGATATATATTTGGTTCCTTTCTCCCTTTTAAGGGAGAAAGGAACCAAAGAAAGGAGAAAGGAAGGGAAAGAGGAAGAGAGGGAGGCAGGGAGGGAGAGAAGAAAATCAGATAGTAATGAGTTCTTTGCAGAAAAAGTCAAATAGTGTGGGAGAAGGCAGAGAAAGCCTGTTTGGGAAGATTACATTTAAACTCATCCTATCTAATAAAAGGGTAATATGCCAACTGACCGTCACTCCAACACACAAGATGGCTGCCCCCATGTGGTCAAAGTTAGCCGCCCCCATGTGGACACAAGACGGCCGCCACAAGATGGCCAGCAGGGGAAGGAAGTTGAGAGTGACCAGGCCTGAAAGGGAGGGCAGTTGGGGGCTACCAGGCCTGCAGGGGAGGGCAGTTAGGGGTGACCAGGCTGGCAAGGGAGGGCAGTTAGGAATGACCAGGCTGGCAAGGGAGGGCAGTTAGGGGTGACTGGGATAGGAAGGAAGGGCAGTTGAGGGCGACCAGGCCTGCAGGGGAGAACAGTTAGGGGTGACCAGGCCAGCAGGGGAGGGCAGTTAGGGGCAATCAGGCTGGCAGGGGGCAGTTAGGCATCGATCAGGCTGGCAGGGGAGTGGTTAGGGGGTGATAATGCTGGCAGGCAGAAGTGGTTAGGGGCAATCAGGCAGGCAAGCAGGCAAGTGGTTGGGACCCAGCAATTCTAGATAGTGAGAGGGTGCAGGGTGGGCTGAAGGACACACACACACACACACACACACCCATGCACAAATTTCATGCACCAGGCCTCTAGTCTGTAAATAACATGATTCTCATCATTGATGTTTCTCTCTCTCTCTCTCTCTCTCCCTTCCTCTCTGAAATCAATAAAAAAATATCATTTTTTTAAAAAAGAGGGAATCAGGAAGAAGCAGAGAGATGGCAATTTGTAAGAGGACTCAGCCCAACATGGGGCTATGAAGACAGAGGAAGGGGCCATGAGTCTAGGGATGCGGGCAGCTTCTGAAACCGGGATGAGGCACGGATGTGGTCCACCCTGGAGCTTCCAGACGGAACGCCGCCCTGCCCACACCCTCCTTTCGGCCCAGTGAGTCCCATTTTGAACTTGTGACCTCTGAACAGTTAGAGAATACATTCATGAGCTTTTCAGTCACGAAAATTGTGGTAATTTGTTACATCAGCAATAGGAAATTTATACAATATGGTAAGCCTATGTAATATGAGCCTCGTTTGACGATAAATCACACGTAGACACTACCTCAGCCTCTATGACATTTGGTGAAATCAATTTGGAAAATATGTTTAGAAATTCATATGAGGTAAATAAGTTCTTAGCTTACCAGCAAGTGGTCCCTCTGGGAGCGGCCTGGCCCCGCGAATATTAATCCTGCAGGCTTGGAATCCGGCCAGGGCTCCCCGGGAGTTTAGCTGAAATCAATTAGAGGCAAGAGCGCCAATGGGTTACAATACGCAGCTAAGGAACTGAGTGCTCACGTGACATCACGCACTTTGTAAGCTTCCATTTGTTAACGCTGCTCGGGGTTTGGTTATCGAATATTTACATTCTGCAGAACACCAGGAAAAGAAATAAATTCTTCCAAGGCTGACATATTGGCTATTAATGAATGAAAATAGATGGAGGAAAGCATGCACCTGGACAGAAATCTCCTCCCAAAGCCAAAGATCTTATTTAAGAACGCGTCATTACATCGATCTGTTCCTGAAAGATTTCTGCTCCGGGGAGAGACATTCCTAGCTTTTGCAAGGATGGATTCCGAAAGCATCTCTTGCCACTGGCAGGGGATGCATTTTCTTTTTCTTGACCTCCTCTGAGGATTTCAACCAAAATAACAAGGGAAAGAACTGATGGGACTGGTACTTAAGGGAGGTCACTTGCAGAGGAGAATCTGCATCAGAAGGGATGAGGGTAAACGCAAGAAGAGTTGAAAGGTTGTCGTAAAAACACCTCTAACATCTAGAGGGTAGAGCCAGGAGCTGGCCCACTTCCCCACCGCGGAGAAGGCAGGATGATTCCTGGTCACGTGACACCATGCATATTCACGAAACGCTTTCAGGGATCGTGGGCCACATTTGCCTCAGTTTCTGTGTTCCGTGCCAAAACCACTGCTAGTGTGAGACACGGCAACAACCAGGTGTTCCTTTAAAGGGGTTAGCGTCTCCTGATTGGTGGCCGCTTACACATTGACGGAGATGGTCATCTGAACGCGTTGATTGCTAGTCTGGAAATCCAAGGTAAGGTGGCAACTGGGCTCGGCCCGCGTGGCTCAGTGGTTAACCATTGACCTGTGAACCAGGAGGTCACGGTTCGATTCCCAGTCAGGGCACATGCCTAGGTTTCGGGCTCGATCCCCAGTTGGGGGGCGTGCAGGAGACAGCCGATCCACGATTCTCTCTCTCTCTGTCTCTCCCTTCCTCTCTGACATCAATAAAAATAGATCTAAAAATAATAAATGCAAGCGGCAGCTGGAAAGGAAAGAACAGGGGGGCAAAAAGGGAAAAGAACATTTTCCTTAAAAGTATCGCATGCAGTTCTCAGTCTTTGGTTTTCCCACCTCTTCCTCAGACGGGGAATACTAGTTGACATTCATAGGCCTGTTCCCCAAACAAAGACCCAGAGGCAGACTGCCCCGTGGGGAGAGGATCGGGGAGCAGCTCCCCGCCAGGTGCCTGGCGCCACCTGGGACTGGAATGTAGCAGCTGGGCCACAGCTGGTGGGTAAGGAGCGCCCGCCTGACCGTGGCCCCGAACAGGAGTGAAAGGCGTCCTGGGTGCAGAGGACACTGAGGCAGCACAGAGGACATCCTGGGTGCAGAGGACACTGAGGCAGCACAGAGGACATCCTGGGTGCAGAGGACACTGAGGCAGCACAGAGGACATCCTGGGTGCAGAGGACACTGAGGCAGCACAGAGGACATCCTGGGTGCAGAGGACACTGAGGCAGCACAGAGGACATCCTGGGTGCAGAGGACACTGAGGCAGCACAGAGGACATCCTGGGTGCAGAGGACACTGCGGCAGCAGGAGGCAGCGCGTGAGATGACACACTGGCGTGTTGCTGGGATAGTCATCTTACAAAGCATTCAGGCCCGGGGTCAGGGTGAGGCCTTGTCGCCGGTCAGGAACTGGGTCTTCTGGCTCAGCCCTGAGCATCAGAACCATGGCCCGAGGACATGGAGACGCCACGCCCAGAAATGGCACCAACGGGAAGCGGAAAGAGAAGAGGGAGTCACTTCCCACTGGACCTCGGTGGGCAGTTTCGTGTCCAGCAAAGACGGGAACCAGCACATTTCACTTGAGAGTTTAAAATGACATGGCCAGGTCTAACTATTTTATTTTATTTTTTTAATACATTTTGATTGATTTCAAAGAGGCAGGGCGAGGAAGAGAGAGAAACATCAGTGATGAGAGAGAATCATTGATTGGCTGCCTCCTGCAAGCCCGGTCTCCCCCTCTCGCCCCCCCTCTGCCCGCCCCACTGGGGACTGAGCCCGCAATCCAGGCATGTGCCCTGACATGAGGGGGAATTGAACTGTGATCTCCAGGTTCGTAGGTCAATGCTCAACCACTGAGCCACACCGGCTGGGCTTGATTTTATTTTCTAGTCGGTGGGGATCCACTGAATCTCTCTGAACAGGGGACCGACACAGGTTGATTTATAGGGCGAGGTGAGAAGGGGACCCATCGTAGCGCAGCATAAGTAACCCAGCATGAGCGAGATGGCACGGGGAGAGGCAGCGAGCCAGCCGTGAGCACGAAGGCAGGGCGAGACGTGAGACGGCAGAAGTCTCACTCTCAGCGGACACCAAGAACTCGGGTCCTGGCACGGGCTCTGCCCTTGGTGTCCGGAGAGTAGGGTGAACACGACGCGTCCCCGCGGCTCGGCACTTGCTCAGCTAAGGCGACATCCTGGGGCTCCCTGCTCCCCGAGGTTTCTCCAGCTCCACAGTCCCTCCTGAAGCTCAGGGGAGCTGGGCGGGAGCGCGGGGAGTCTAGCTGTGGAGGCCGTGGGGACCGTAATGGGAAGGTGATTCTATCACCTTCCATCCAGGGAATGCTGCCTGCCTGCCTCCCCGCATTTATTAAAGGGCCGTGAGGGGCGTGAGGGACGCGGGAGGCGTTTGCATTGAGATCAGTTGTTTTAGGGCCTCATGTCCGTCCGTTCAGGGCAGGGTCAGGCCAGCTGACTGAAAGGCTTCCCCGCCCCCCACCAGCTCCCCACTGATGCAACTGGAGAGACGCCAGCAAGCACCCAGGCATGCGTTACACACGCACAGGCATCCACATACACCCTCGCTCTAAAACTCACTCCCTCAGATATGGTCACCCACTCATGCAACTCACACTCACAGACACACATGCACGTACGCGCTCACACATGCACACAATCCCAGGCTCACTCACAGGCACACATACACACTCACTCCAACATGCACTCCTACACCCATTTCTCCATGCACGCACCTATATGCACGCTCACGCACCTTCATGCACTCATACACACACATCACACTTACCCATGCTCCCTCATATATTCTCACTCACATGTGCAGACACACCCTCCAGCACACACTCACACATACACACACACACTTTCACACACTCACACTCACTAACACACACACACACACTCACTCATACACACACACATACACTCACACACACACTCACATACACTCATACACCCACACACACACTCACACACACTCACATACACACACACTCACACACATACCACACACATTCACACACACTCACACATGCACACTCACACTCATATACACACTCACACACACTCACACTCACACACACTCACACACACACACTCAAACACTCATACACACTCACACACATACACACATACACTCACACACACACTCACATACACTCATACACACCCACACACCCACACACACACTCACACACACACACACACTCACACACATACCACACACATTCACACACACTCATACACATGCACACTCAACACTCATATACACACTCACACACATACACACACACTCACTCATACACACACACATACACTCACACACACACTCACATACACTCATACACACCCACACACACACTCACACACACTCACATACACACACACACTCACACACATACCACACACATTCACACACACTCACACATGCACACTCACACTCATATACACACTCACACACACTCACTCACACTCATATACACACTCACACACACTCACTCACACACACTCACACACACATACACACATACACTCACACACACACTCACATACACTCATACACACCCACACACCCACACACACACTCACACACACACTCACACACACACACACTCACACACATACCACACACATTCACACACACTCATACACATGCACACTCAACACTCATATACACACTCACACACATACACACACACTCACACATACACACACTCTCATACACACCCACACACTCAACTCACACACTCACACACACATACACTCACACACACTCACATACACACACTCAAACACACACACTCACACATTCACACACTGACACACACACACTACACACATCCGCACACACATTCACACACACACACTCACATACACTCACACACACATTCACACACACACTCACACATACACACACACACACTCACACACACACACACACACACACACACACACACACACAGGCTCCTTTCCCGGAAGGTGCGTGAGGAAGTGGGGTTTCCCAGCAGAACAGCTCTGAGATGCCTGTTGTGGCCCAGGCAGCCTCAGACCCGGAACCAGTGCTGCTCAGGCTCCCTGGCTCCCGCAGACTTAAAGCAACATGGGCGATGGCAGCAGGACTCCAAGAGCTGGGTGTGGCCCGAGCCTTGAGTTTAGGACGAACAGAACGTGGCAGCCAACACAGCTGGGAGGGACAGCCAAGCCCCCAGTCCCTTCCTAACCCCTCCCTCCGTCTCATCTGCTCCAGCGCAGGCCCCCCTCCTGGGAAACCAGCTTCTACCTAATTGAGGAGTAACCGGTCCACCTTTCTCCCCAAACGTTTGTAAATTCCTTGTAATTAAATTTCCCCTCTGGGAAAGACTGCTGGGTGCTCCAGGGAGGACTGTTGATGGCATGTGGCCAGCAACTTCCAGACCATTGGGCTCTGATAAGGCCAGAGCACCCTGATGTCCCCTTAGGTGAGGGATGGTGGCGGGGGCGGGGGGTGACAGGTGACCTCCAGGTCCCCCAAGAATCTGAGATCTCTGCATACAAACAGGTTAAAAAGAAGGAGGGAAAAGGCTGGGAAAATCGAAAGCATCTCTTGCCACTGGCGTGGGATGCATTTGCTTTTGTGTAAGCTCTGGGGTGGACGGCGTCCGTGCCTCATCCCGGTTTCAGAAGCTAACAGAAAGGAGAAAGCAGCCGGGCCGGGCGTGGCTCAGGGGTTGAGCATCGACCTATGAACCAGGAGGTCTCGGTTCGATTCCTGGTCAGGGCACAGGCCCGGGTTGCGGGTTTGATCCCCTGTGGGGGGTGTGCAGGAGGCAGCCGATCCATGATTCTCTCTCATCATGGATGTTTCTCGCTCTCTCTCTCCCTTTTTTTCTGAGGTCATTGAAGATATATTAAAAAATAAAAAGGAGAAAGCAAATAGGCGACCATGAGGGCTAATGAAGTTGCAATAATTGTCCCCTAATTGTCGCCCCGATCCTCCTGGCCACCTGGGGGACAGGGGAACACGACCACCAATCAGAACCAGGGACCCGACTCCCAGGGCAAGGTGCTTTCTGGGTAGGTTATTTTCTGAGTCTGAATTCTTAAAAGAACTGATCCGAAATATTTCCTAGGGGGGTCTTGGTAAACATTGACCAGAGCCGTCAGTATTGATTTTTATGCCATCCGTTGCCGAGCGGGTCCGAATACTTGGGTGTTCTCTGATCTTTTGGTCTCTGAGACTTCTAAGCGCCGGGTTAGCTGTAAATCTTAAAGGAGAAAGTACCTGCGATAGCACTTTATCTGCAGTCAGTACACGTTACCACTGTGAAGTGTGAGCAGAAATTCATCTTTTGTGACTAAAAGATGAGCGAGGATTCGGGGCTCTTGGGAGCCTTAAGATTTTTTTGTTTTGTTTTATTTTTATTGATTTCAGAGCAGAAGGAAGAGGAGAGAGAGAAACAGCAGTGATGAGAGAGAATCACTGATCGGCTGCCTCTTGCACACCCCACACTGGGGATGGAGCCTGCAACCCAGGCGTGTGCCCTTGACCAGAAGTCCAACCGTGACCTCCTGGTTCAGAGGTCCACGCTCAACCACTGAGCCACACCGGCCAGGCCAGCCTTCAGATTTTATTCCTCCCTCCCCCTTGGGGTGACAGAAGCCTTCTGGACAGGGAGACGTGGGTGCCTGGAAGGGAGAGCTGACCCCCTCAAGGGCCTTTCCGTAAATCTGACTTGTGAGCTGCCCTCTGCCCCAAACTGGAAGCTGGCGGGAGTATTTTGCAAGCCAGTCAGCCTGTGCCTCTCCGAGTTGTACTGGACTTAACAGCACGTGTTTCTAGAGGTTGAAAGGGAGCTAGAGTGACCCTGGGCACAGCGTTTTGCTGCAGGAAGCCTTGCTGCACCCTCTGTCCCCTCCAGTTTTCCCCGACCTACCCCTCAGCCCAGCCATCCCCCCACGAGGTCCCCCCCCCCTCCCTCAGCCAACTGCTGGGCTCACACCAAGCCCTTCAGGGAGAGCCGGCTGGGTCCTAAACCAAGTTCAGCTGGTAATTTCCCTACAAATTGCTCTCGGCGCTGACTTAAGCGCTCCACCCCCCATCCCTCCCCTGGCCGGTCAGAGTCGCTGAGACGGGCAGCTGGAAGGCAGGGTGGGAGGCCCGGGCTAGGTGGTGGGTGTTTAAAAAAATACTTCATACTTGTTATTTGGAAATCTCTGATTCATGCTCATAAACGGGTGTGTGTGTGTGTGTGTGTGAGCGAGAGACGGGCAATGAATGGCTCTGATTTAACTTGCAGGGCTGGGGAGGGGGAGGGGGAGGAGGAGGGGGGGAGAGCGTAGCTCCCACCCCCTTTGCAGCGTTTTGAGACCAGTCCAGTGGCGGCTTGGTTTTGCGCGGCGTCCGAAGCCCTGTCCCAGACGTTATCTCTAGCGCTTGGTCTGAGGAGCACACGTGAGCACCGGGACCTGATCCTTACCTTGGATCTGAAGTTGCAAAACGGGGCCAGGCCGGTGTTCGCCGGGCAGAGCAGCCCCCTGTGCCTGACGCAGCAGGTGAGCGGCTGGCGGGCCAGGACCCCCGTGGGGGGATCCACATGGACCGATCCAGACAGCGTTCTGGACCGCGCGGGGCCTCCTTCCCAGAGGAAGTGACTCATCTCCCCGCTGCAGGATGCGTGTGTTACTCACACGGCTCCGTGCGGGGTCCAGGGCCTCCGCGTGGCCTCGGGTGCGAATCGTGACGCCTGTGCGCTCCGGCCCGGCTCGGCTCGGCTCGGCTCCAATCCGCTCACTTGCTGTGTGGCTTTTGGCAACCTAACTAGCCCCCTCTGAGCCTCAGTGTCCTTCCCTGTCACATAGGGATCGTAAGAGCAAACTTACAAGATTATCGTGAAGATGTCATGTCACCACCAATTTTTATTATTATCATTATTTTTACTTCTTTAACAAAGAGTTTAGCTCCTAGTGGCTCTCAGTATGTGGCAGCTACCCACTAAGCATTCACGATGTTGATGCATTTGTATTTTTTTTTTAATTTGTCTTGATTGTTGAAGATGTCCCTCTTTCCCCCCCCACTGATTCCTCTCCACCACCCCTCCCCCACCCCTCCCCGGCCTTCACCACCTCACTGTCTGCATCCATGGATTATGCATATATGCATACAAGTTCTTTGGTTAATCTCTCCCCTCCCCTCCCCCCCGCCCCCAACATCCGCCTTCCCTCTGAGATGCCGCAGTCCTTTCAGAGCCATTCATCATTAGCACCGTGGGATCAGGCACCTCGTCCCCTCAATTCCCAATTTCTGTCAGGGACTAGGGTCCCTGTAACAGGTCTCTTGTTTCATATTTGCTCTCTGAAGAGGGGCCTGGCTCGGTACACCCCCTAAAAGCTGCCTTTGTCACATCCCAGCCCTCCCTGAGCCCCAGGCCGAGGGCATCTCGCTGACCCTCGGGTGACAGTGGCTAAGCAGCCGCCGGAATCCTCCGTCCGCGTCAAACACGTCACCAGGTGACATTCTGACGGCTTATGTTCCGGAAACACTTTTCAGGGGAGTGGTTACTGCATAACCCTTTAAGCTGTGAACCTGGAAACGTTTGCCCATAAAGATGGCAACGTAGCTGTTCTCAAAGTGGAATAAACCCAGGTAACGGGGTCACCGACTCTGGTCATATTTGATCCACATGAACTGTAAGCGTGTACCTTGATTTTTATTTACTTTTTGGATTCTTTAAGGTATCTTTCTATTTAGCTTGTAATAATTCCCCGTAGAGGCACCCATGGAAGAAAGCTCTTGTTCACGCTACTGGATTTAGACGCTGTGTTTGTCTCCAGTGAGTGTCAACGTGGTAAGCCATGATTAGCTTGGTACCAAGCATTTACAAAGCACTTCCACGTTCTAATGCGTAAGAGTTCACACTACCTGCCTTGCAGATGCTTGAAATAAGAAGGAAGCCGTTTAAGGGTCTTCTTAACACCGAGGACGGAGGGGGAGAAAAGCATTTCCAGTGACCTGTACCAGGTTCGCTCCTCAGCGGGTCACTCATGTGTGTGGTTCCCAGAACAAAGAGGAAAATCTGCGGATCAATACCTTTTTGTCCAACGTTGCTTCCCCGCTTACAAACACTCTCAAGTTAGATAACAAACGATTCTTTCCAACGGTTAATATGACTCAGACGCTGTGGTTACCTGAATGTTCCCGCAGGCCAAAATCATCATCTCACTCGTCGAGCGTGCTGTTTGCCACGCACTGCCCTACAGATTCACACACGTGCCTTCGCTTCATTCCCACAGGAATCCTGCGGCCGTAGTGGCCAAGTTCACCGATTCAGGGGCCGAGTCTGAGAGAGGTAAGTCGTTGTCTTCAGTACTTGGGCCATTTTTCTAATCCTTGCTCATTCCATTTTCATCAACCATATCCTGACCCCATGCAGCCATGGAAATTATACATGGTGCTAGGTCAACATAATCCCTAGGCAGGAAAGAAGCAAAAAATATATATATATATTCTTCTTGATCTCAGTGACGAGATGATTTTTGATCTTTGGGGAGTACTACCTACTTCACTCAAGAAACTAGAAAAATCCGATTCATTCTAGCTTATAAACACGGTTGGCTGTTCTTTCAAGCAGTTGTCTGTAAGAATAGGTAAGGGCCCTGGCCACTGTCGCTTGGGTTGGTTGGCGCTTCATGCCATGCACCAAAAGGTTGCAGATTTGATTCCTGCTCAGGGCACGTACCTAGGTTGCAGGTCCCATCCTCAGGCGGAGCCCATACAAGGAGGCAATCGATCAGTATTTCTCTTTCACGCCGATGTTTCTTTCTCTCCTTTCCTCTCTCTCCTCTGAGGAGGATAAAAAAGAATGAGCAAGCCCTCGCCGATTTGGCTCAGTGTGTAGAGCGTCGGTCTGCGGACTCAAGGGTTCCGGGTTCGATTCCGGTCAAGGGCACGTGCCCAGGTTGCGGGCTCGATCCCCAGTAGGGGGCGTGCAGGAGGCGGCCAATCAATGGTTCCTTCTCATTATTGATGTTTCTGTCTCCCTCTCCCTTCCTCTCTGAAATCAATAATATATATATATTATTGATTTCAGAGAGGAAGGGAGATATATATATACAGCAAGAAAAGACTGTTGAGCAGACACATTGCTCTGAGGACTTCCTGAAGGAAAAAAAAAAGAACAAAACTCTTTCTTCACGAGACAGTCATCATTGGGACTCTCAACGCATCTGGACATAGAACCGACACTGCAATCAATGAAAATGTGTTTGGATTCAACTGTCAAATTTGCCCAAGATGGAAGAAAAAAAAAAGCCAAAATACATCGCCTGTCTTCAGCAGTAACAGTATCTGATCCATACAGGCATGTCCCTCAGCCCCTCCTCCCCAAATCACCCGGCTAAGCCAAGCGCATCTCTGCGTACACGGACAAAGGGATGCAGACGGGGCCCCGCTTGCAGGGCCTTTGAGGGGATCCTGCAACCACGAGGCACTTGCCAAGGTCGGCGGCTCTCAGACACCCCAAAAGGCGGTCTCCCCGGGAAGGCGGCGGGCCCACGGCGCCGAAGTCTTGCAGCTCCTGGTCTCTGGTTCCCTTTCTGGTCGACTTCAGTCCCCTCCCGTGTCTGTTTCCTGTGACACCGCCATCAGTGTTGGCAAAGGTACAAAAGGAAGACGAGCGAGGAATTAGAAAAGGTTGGAGCAACATGCAGTTTTCTTGTTGACACAGACCGTGTTATAACGCGTGAGGCGGGGGGGGGGGGTGTTTGTGTCTTTAAAGGGTTCGGTTTGTTTCGGAGTACAAGAAATGTTTAAGTGCTTACAGTGGTAAGAATTATTGTTTGGTGTTTTTGGTTTTTTTTGCTCACTTGACTTTAGAAAGCACGTTTTGCTAAAAGTAAGAATGCATGGTTTCCCTTCAGGGGTCATTTCTATTCCCACATTGAATTTTCTTTAATTTGCTGGACCCGTGGTCGGCAAACCGCGGCCCGCGAGCCACATGTGGCTCTTTGGGCCCTGGAGTGTGGCTCTTCCACAAAAGACCACGGCCTGGGCGAGTCTGTTTGGAAGAAGTGGCGTTAGAAGAAGTTGAAGTTTAAAAAATGTGGCTCTGCAAAGAAATTTCCATCGTTGTCCTGTTGGTAGTTGGCTCTGTGGACGAATGAGTTTGCCGACCACTGTGCTAGACCATGGTGAGAGTATTCCTTCCTCCCCCCAGATAGGCAAACATAGTAGGACCACACAACAAAACTGCAACAATGGCCCGACCAGCATGGCTCAGGGGTTGAGCGTCACCCTAGGAACCAGGAGGTCACGGGTTCGATTCCCAGTCAGGGCACAGGCCCGGGTTGCAGGCTCCATCCCCAGTGGGGGGCGTGCAGGAGGCAGCCGATCAGTGATTCTCTCTCATCATCCATGTTTTTCTCTCTCTCTCCCTCTCCCTTCCTCTCTGAAACCAATACAAATATATTTTTAAAAATTAAGGAAGAAACGATCTGATCTTTATTGCCAGGAAATGACCTTTGAATTCATCCAGTTGAACCCCTTTATTTGAAGACATAAAGATGCGCCCTGGCCAGAAGGCGCCGTTGGTTGGGGTGCCTCCCCGTGCACCAAAAGGTTGCGGGTTTGACTCCCGGGCAGAGCACGTGCCTGGGTTGCAGGTCCCATCCCTCGTTAGGGGTCATTTCATGGCAATAAAGTTAAGATTGTTTCTTCCTTAATTTAACAAAATATATATTTGCATTGATTTCAGAGAGGAAGAGAGAGAGAGAAACATCGATGATGAGAGAGAATCACTGATCGGCTGCCTCCTGCACGCCCCCCACTGGGGATCGAGCCAGGAACCCCGGGTATGTGCCCTTGACCCGAATCGAACCTGGGACCTTTCAGTCTGCAGGCTGACGCTCTATCCACTGAGCCACACCAGCTAGGGCCTTCCTTAATTTTTTAAAGAACTGTTTTTATTAAGATTCACTTACAAGGTCTTATAATCTCAGAGGGTCATGCTCACTTCCAAATGGTCACTGCTGGTTGGCTTTGTAACCACACACACACACACACACACACACACACAGTATCCACAGATGTGTCATAATCTAACTGTGTGGTGGAGGCTGATATTAGAATGGAAAACTCACCATGATTTCAGCATATATCTTACATCAGTGGTCGGCAAACTCTATTAATAGTCAACAGAGCGGCAAACCGCGGCACATGTGGCTCGCGAGCCGCCGTTTGCCGACCACTGCCTTACATCTTCTCCTACCACCGCCAATGAATGGGCCGTGCGTGTCCCTTCGCCCAGCGATATGTAAAACCGTCTGGGTTTCTCCGGCTTGATTTCCTAACTCGTCCTCTTTCTTCTCCTCACCCTCAGTTGTGAACTTGTTCTGGGAGGGAAATAATTTGTTGACATAAGAGCTTTGCCAGAAAAGTCCTGCTGAGCCCAACAGCGGTCCCTGCACATCACCATGGTAACCTGCCAGTCACCAAGGGCTCACTGCAGTAGCAGCAGCTCCCTGATACCCCCAAGCTAGGTGGCCATGCCCACCCGCTGACCTGGGGCGCACAAGGGTCCCCTCCTACGTCTGGATGCCTCCACAGAGCCGATGCGTCCCATCTCCCCAACCCCACGGAGTCCTTGCCTGGTCGAGTTGTGAAGCTCCATGGAAATCATCGATGCCTGCCGGACCTTCCTTCACAGGAGCATGAGCAGAAGGGTCCCCAGAGGTCGGCCTGGGGCCTCCCAGGATTCAGGCCCAGCTCTGGCCTACCCGGTCCTTGAGCCGGGCTCGCACACACCGCAGCCAGAGTGACGGCTTCATGTCGCTGCCCTCGCTCAGTCAGACACTCCCTGAAAGTCAGACACTCCCCACCACACCCCACACTGGGGCGACCCCCCCTCTTTTCCGCTGTGTTTATTCTACTCTTTTTTTTAAAATACGTTTATTGCCCTGACCACTTTGGCTCAGTGGATAGAGCGTCGGCCTGTGGACTGAAGGGTCCCGGGTTCGATTCCGGTCACGGGCATGGACCTTGGTTGCGGGCACATCCCCAGTGGGGGCCGTGCAGGAGGCAGCTGATGGATGTCTGTCTCTCATCGATGTTTCTGGCTCTCTGTCCCTCTCCCTTCCTCTCTGTAAAAAATCAATAAAATATATTAAAAAAAAAAAAGACGTGTTGAATGACTGAATGAATGATTGTTGTGAAGGATTGAGGTACAGAAGACTAGTTCAGGGCTCACACCTCTCGTGGCAGTAGTAAAGCTGTGTATGTAGATGAGGTTCACTCTTTTGAAACTTGTGTTGAGTCCAGAAAGATCACTTTCCTTCTCCTACTAATGATGTGAACATCTGGTTCTTCACGGGTAAGCATTATGATAAAAAGTGGGTTTGAGCTCACGTAGCCCCACGGAGCAAAGAATGACCCGCCTGTCTGTAGATGGTTGGCACCTTAAATTCGTCAACCCCTTAAACTGCTTTTAATGATCAGCTTTTTAACTGGTTTCAAAGGCTGTCTTCCACTGGACTTACTTTATCATCCGTTTTTTCCAGTGATTTAGAATATGATGTAAATAAAAAGTTTATGCTTCATTGAACTCATATGAGTCAACGTTAAATTAATTAAAAACAAATCTGATAGCAAGACTGACTATCGTCTAAGAGTTTACTTTTCCTTTATCAGTATTGGATTTGACACCCACATGGAAAATAACTTTAAATTTGACAGCGAGGGCCCTTGTCTTGACGCCACATCATTTCATTCGACCCAAATAATTTGTAAAACTTCCCTGAACGGCCCTAGCTGGTGTGGCTCAGTGGCTAGAGCGTCGGCCTGGGGACTGAAGGGTCCCGGGTTCGATTCCAGTCAAGGGCACATGCCTGGGTTGCGGGCTCGGTCCCCAGGAGGGGGTGTGCAGGAGGCAGCCGATCCATGATTCTCTCTCATCATGGATGTTTCTCTCTCTCTCTCCCTCTCCCTCCCTCCCTTCCTCTCTGAAATCAATACAAACATTTTTAACAATTCCCTGAACTAAAACCCTACGTTGTCCCTTCCTCCGAGGAGGGGGGCTCTCGGGTGGCAGGCCTGGTTGGTGCAGGACAGCCACAGGTGCGGTAGGGCCCCCTTTGATCTACGGGGGTCTCGGACACCCAGAGTCAGCGACATTTCAGGGCTGCGGTTTGTCCGCTTTGACGTCCCCTCGACAAACGCGTTCTCACATTGTTGTCAGAGGCAAATATTTTGAAAGCAAAGAACACGAGAGGTTGCTAAATATTAGCTTTCAAAAGCTGGGAGTCACTCGCTGTTTGCGTGGGTCACCTCTCCGCCAGGCCTCCGTGAAGAATCCTGTTGACTCTCGAGCACTCTTCAAGGCGGAGGCGCTGCTGGGCAAAGAAATATGCAAGCAAGAATGTAAACACAGTTGGGACTTGCTGCGTCCTGGGCTTGGAGAAATCTCTGCTCGGTTCAGGCAGATCCGAAAAGCGAGAAGGAGAAAATTAGAACTGTATACGATTTTAAAGTCTCCCGCGAAATTTGGAGAATGGTATCTAGAGCACAAGCAACTAAATCAAACAGATATACATGTCTATGTATAACATGCATGTGTACACATAGATACACGTGTTTTACAGATGGACAGACAATTCAAATCGACTCAAGAAGAGAGAGCGCCTTAGCTGGTGTGGCTCAGTGGATAGAGTCGGCCTGCGGACTGAGGGGTCCCAGGTTCGATTCCGGTCAAGGGCACAGGCCCGGGTTGCGGGCTCGATCCCCCGGTAAGGGGTGTGCAGGAGGCAGCCGATCCATGATTCTCTCTCATCATTGATGTTTCTCTCCCTCTCCATTCCTCTCTGAAATCAATAAAAATATATTAAAAAAAAAAAAACACAAGATAGAGAGGTAAGCTGCATTTCTCAATCCTGCATTTCTTAATCAAATTATGAGAGCAGGGGGTGGGGTGGGGGTTGGCTTTAAAACCAAGTCAAAATTAAAGTGAATCAGAAAGCATTCAAAGAGCTTCATCATAAAAAAACACCAGGCCCAGTGATAAGAATTCCTTTCACACTGTCAAGCGATCAATCTTATCCAAGGTTATCTTGATGTTATGTTAATGTTCCAGAGAAAATGGAAAAAAACAACATTCCACATCATGTTTGTGAGACCAGAACCCTACAGCACCTGTGCTGAGTCCGCCCCAACCAGGCCTGCTACCCTCGGGCCACACTCCACGGAGAAAGGGCCACTGAGAGTCTTAGTTCAGGGAATTTTAAAGCCAAATCTGAGAAAGTCTGCATAAATACTGAGGAAAAGAAAACCCCAGGCTAATCCCACTACACACAGATTTCCACATAACACGATTAAAAACGGTTACAGTGGAATGAAATTTGTATCAAGTTGCAAGGACAGATCTTTAATAGGAAAGCTATTGAAATAATCATAGTAGAAGGTCGAAAAGGTCATAAATACGTCCCAGAAATCAAGATACCACTTTAATAAGAGCTGATGGCCATCCATGATTTAAAATACCAATTGTTTCATTTAAATACAGATCGTTCCTCTCCGTGTTAAATAATATCACACATAATAAAGCAAAGCCAGCCTTGTACGTACTGTGAAACACCAGAAATATCTCATTAAAGACAGAAATAAGATTCGGAAGAACCCAATAAATATATTAATCAATTCATCAAATGATATTACTGTTTGAAAACATGAGTTATAAGCCAGTTATTATCCATTTTTTTCAGAAAATATGAATACTTAAGAGTTGCAATGATCTCCTCTTGCTATATTTCAATATGCAGAGGAAAAAGTCTGGAAAAGCAGACATAAAGGGCGAGGGAGGATGTTGAGGAGACATTGATTTTCAATATTTTATGGCTTATAAAGTATTCATGCAGTGTGTGAGGTCTCCCTACACCCTGTCAAGAGAATTTCCAATATAGACAAACCCAAGTGAGCCACATATAAACGTTATGGGAATTATTATTTATGGAAATATTTGTATGGCACAAGTAGAAACATCATTTCCCTACCAATAAAACCAAAGAAACTAATCGGAGGGGTCACTTTTAACATTAATTAAAAAATTCAAATAGTGAATACTACTTTTGGGGACACTCTTTGAAGAAAGTAATTCTTTCATAGAAATCTGCCGTCTTTTCTAGTGATGACTGTTTCTGAGATTATGTAAGTGGGCTTTCTAAAGCCCAGCCAGCGTGCCTCAGTGGTTGAGCCTCGACCTATGAACCAACAGATTACAGTTCCATTCCCAATCAGGGCACATGCCTGGGTTGCTGGCTGTGGGGTGTGCAGGAGGCAGCCGATCCATGATTCTCTCTCATCCTTGATGTTTCTCTCTCTCTCCCTCTCCCTTCCTCTCTGGAATCAATAAGAAATATATTTTTTAAATAAATAAAAATAAATGGGCTTTCTAAGAAAAAACAAACTTGAAATGTTGGGGTTGTCTGGGCATTCCAATAACATCATTTCGTGAGGTCATGCTGCCATCTGGTGGACATGCGTGAGAATGCACTTCAGCACTTCAGCATCCCCAATAAAATCATTTGGTGAAGCATTGTTGCCATCCCCAATAAAATAATATTTGCTTGTCATTAAATCAATATTGATTTTATTAGGGTCAATGGCAATGCATTCTCACGCATGTCCACCAGGTGGCAGCACTTTCACACCAAATGATTTTTTTTTCTGACTTTGAGATCTGTAATCTTTAATAGCAAACTTTTAAAAACAGCATTTAGAAATATTTGATAGTATCTCATGGTCTGTGATTGGACCGTACTAGTACTTTTATATTCTTATTATAACTCATATAAAATCAACAGCTCTTCATGATCAGGCAATTACATCTTATATCTTGCACACTGCTCTGTTAGGAAATAGACTGATACACCAAATGATTGTATTGGGGAAGCTGGCAATGCATTCTATTGGGGATGCTGGCAATGCATTCTCACGCTTGTCCACCAGGTGGCAGCACTTTCACACCAAATGATTTTATTGGGGAAGCTGGCAATGCATTCTATTGGGGATGCTGGCAGTGCATTCTCACGCTTGTCCACCAGGTGGCAGCACTTTCACACCAAATGATTTTTTTTTTCTGACTTTGAGCTCTGTCTTCTTTAATAGCAAACTTTTAAAAACAGCATTTAGAAATATTTGGTAGTATCTCATGGTCTGTGATTGGACTGTATCAGTACTTTTATATTCTTACAAGAGGCCCGATGCACGAAATTCGGCCTCCTCCACCCTCTGCCTCCGCCCCACCGCCCCAACTTTGTCCGGAAGGACATCCGGTCTAATTAGCATATTACGCTTTTATTATTATAGATTGGAACTCATGTAAAATCAACAGCTTTTCATGATCAGGCAATTACATCTTATATTTTGCACACTGCTCTGTTAGGAAATAGACTGACACACCAAATGATTGTATTGGGGATGCTGGCAATGCATTCTCACGCTTGTCCACCAGGTGGCAGCACTTTAACACCAAATGATTTTTTTTTTTCTGACTTTGGGATCTGTAATCTATAATAGCAAACTTTAAAAAACAGCATTTAGAAATATTTGGTAGTATCTCATGGCCTGTGATTGGACCGTACTAGTACTTTTATATTCTTATTATAACTCATATAAAATCAACAGCTCTTCATGATCAGGCAATTACATCTTATATCTTGCACACTGCTCTGTTAGGAAATAGACGGACACACCAAATGATAGTATTGGGGATGCTGGCCATGCATTCTCACGCTTGTCCACCAGGTGGCAGCACTTTCACACCAAATGATTTTATTGGGGATGCTGGCAATGCATTCTCACTCATGTCCACCAGATGGCAGCACTTTGACACCAAGTGATTTTTTCCCCTAACTTTGAGATCTGTAATCTGTAATAGCAAACTTTTAAAAACAGCATTTAGAAATATTTGGTAGTATCTCATGGCCTGTGATTGGACCGTACTAGTACTTTTATATTCTTATTATAACTCATATAAAATCAACAGCTCTTCATGATCAGGCAATTACATCTTATATCTTGCACACTGCTCTGTTAGGAAATAGACGGACACACCAAATGATAGTATTGGGGATGCTGGCCATGCATTCTCACGCTTGTCCACCAGGTGGCAGCACTTTCACACCAAATGATTTTATTGGGGATGCTGGCAATGCATTCTCACGCATGTCCACCAGATGGCAGCACTTTGACACCAAGTGATTTTTTTTCCCTAACTTTGAGATCTGTAATCTGTAATAGCAAACTTTTAAAAACAGCATTTAGAAATATTTGGTAGTATCTCATGGCCTGTGATTGGACCGTACTAGTACTTTTATACTCTTACAAGAGGCCCGATGCACGAAATTCGGCCCCCTCCACCCTCTGCCTTGCCCCGCCGCCCCGGCTTCGTTCGGAAGGACATCCGGTGTAATTAGCATATTACGCTTTTATTATTATAGATTGGAACTCATATAAAATCAACAGCTTTTCATGACCAGGCATTTACATCTTATATCTTGCACACTGCTCTGTTAGGAAATTGACACACCAAATGATTGTATTGGGGATGCTGGCCATGCATTCTCACACTTTTCCACCAGGTGGCAGCACTTCCACACTAAATGATTTTATTGCGGCTGCTGGCAATGCATTCTCATGCCTGCCACCTGGTGGGCAACCCTGAGAAGGCATTCCAGGATTGGACAATCCTAAGAAGGCATTCCCAATAAAATCACACTGTGAGAATGCGTGTCATATAGAAAAGAACCCAACCCCCCCCCCCCAAAAAAAAGGATCGCTGAAATGTCCATCAAATCAGGCACGTGTGCTTGCTGGCAGTGGCTGCTTACCTGTGGCTACCTGTGCTCTTTTCATTTCAGTGTCTGTGATGTCACAGGGCGTTGTTGCGGGAAACAAATGCTGAGTGCTGCCCCCGAAGAGAACCTGGTATTGTCAACACAACGCGAAGACGCCCATGCACCTGCGATGGTTTAGATGCCTGATTCCCAAACGTGTTCTCGTTGGCCGTATTCGAGTCAACAAGGGGGCTCCTTGGATACCTGCGTGGTGGGCTCTGCTTCAGGAACCCCTGACATCTGTAGGTTTGCTCCCCCGTGACGAGGTGAGCCCTGCTGGGGACATGCCTAAATCGACACAAAAACGTGGAAAGTGAAGAGAAAAGCAGTCAATGCCTCCCCCACCCACACCCCCGCCAAAGAGCAACCAACAGAGGGGCGGGCATCCTGGGAGACAGTTTGCAAAGAGAATTATCAGTACGGCTGCCATCTTTGTCCCCAGTTTTACCTGTTGAAGCAGCCCCAAGCTCAGGAGAATCACGGACACTTCTTGAGAGGCCGTATGGAAACTGGTCTTTGAAAAAAAAAAAATGTGTGCAGTACTGATAGCTCTTCCTTCACTAACATGGGACAGGGAGGAACAGCTACCAGTCTGATGGCACAATTGCAATTTAACACGCATGTGACGGAGATCCATGTTTTGCAGTATCACGGATTTGGTTAACCGGCGAGAAAAAGGCCGCTCGCTGTAAATCCTAGGCGGCGGGGAGTAAGATGTTCTTATCTTGTGACATTTATAGCCTCATAGAGCTGGTTGAGGACTGCAGTCAGCTGGTGTCTCAAATTCAGGGGGTGGAAAGTCACTGGTAGAATAGCTCTTGAAACTATGCTGACCAGCTCCAGTCGGAAGGGTCCAGACCTCAGCTCAGTCCTCCCACAGCCCTGCCTGCTCAGGGCTTCTATCCATAACCTCGATCTTTGCCACTCCATCGAGCGGTGCATCCGAAACAGCCTCATTTATCTCCCGGCACAGTCCCAAACGGTGGAATAAAGAGCTTGACACCAATTCTGAGCCTATCCCTTCTCCCTCCCCCTGATCCTGTATTGCAGAAGAAAAACCGGCCTCCCAGAAATGGTTTGCTTACCGCAAGCTCAATAAATCCTCGCTGCATTTCTCCTATTCTCTGTCCCGCTGCAAACTCGTCTCTGGCAAAATGACGAGTAGATCCATCTCCAGGCTGAGCAATCAGGGTTGAGCAGTGACTAAATGCCTCACCTTTTCCTGCAGATATTTTAGTTTTTTCCTGCTAGGCCATGAATTTCAAGTTTACCCTTGAAATAGACACGGTGGGGCCCGGCCAGCATGGCTCAGTGGCGGAGTGTCGACCTATGAACCAGGAGTCTCGGTTCGATTCCCCTTCAGGGCACATGCACGGGTTGTGGGCTGGATCCCCAGCTGGGGGCGTGCAGGAGGCAGGGGATCTATGATTCTCTCTCATCCTTGATTGTATTAGGGATGCTGGCCATGCATTCTCACACTTGTCCACCAGGTGGCAGCACTCCCACACCAGATGATTTTATTGCTGCTGCTGGCAATGCATTCTCATGCCTCTCTCTCCTTCTCCCTTCCTCTCTCTAGTCCATAAAAACATATTTTAAAAATGAAAAAAGCAAAACCCTCCTTGGTCACATGAGTTCATGTAGGAGGGTCAGTCTGAGATGGGATCTTTTTTATCCTTGAAAAGAGGGCAGAGACACCTATAAAACCATCAGTAACACAGGGTGAAAAAAAAAAAAATGCAAGGACCGGAGGGGTGAGTCTCTGAGACATGGCTGGCTCACCTTCACTCTGAAACCTACCTGGTCCCTTTAAGTCACTGCGACGGGGCCTTGCGCTTGCTCAGCTCACGGGCCCGGCTTCGGGGGAGAGGGGAGGGGCGAGGCATGACTCTGCAGACTTCCTCTGCCCAGGATTGGAAGCCCCAGCGCTCCGCCCGCCCTGGCTTGTGCGGGGACACACCAAGCCCCGCTCCCCGGGGCCGGTGGTTTCGCTCGCCCTTCCTGTTTGGACAAGGGTATTGCCGTGGAGCAGCCAGCTCAGCTCGCTGACTCACGGGCGGTGGCAACAGCCAGCGTGGAGCAGAGGCCCAGACCCGCCTTCCTAGCTTCATGCTCCCCACACACCTGAGGACAAGGAAAGGGGTTTCTAGGGGTGAGATAGGCATGTTTCAGAAATGTTAGAGATGAATGGGGTCCATGGAAAAGGCACAGGGCTACAGAGCTGCAAAGGGTACGTTTCCATATGACAAGGGAGCTGGGACGGTAAAGGGTACGTTTCCATAAGACAAGGGAGCTGGGAGTGGCAAAGGGTACGTTTCCATAAGACAAGGGAGCTGGGAGTGGTAAAGGGTACGTTTCCATATGACAAGGGAGCTGGGAGTGGCAAAGGGTACGTTTCCATATGACAAGGGAGCTGGGACGGTAAAGGGTACGTTTCCATAAGACAAGGGAGCTGGGAGTGGCAAAGGGTACGTTTCCATAAGACAAGGGAGCTGGGAGTGGCAAAGGGTACGTTTCCGTAAGACAAGGGAGCTGGGAGTGGTAAAGGGTACGTTTCCATAAGACAAGGGAGCTGGGAGTGGTAAAGGGTACGTTTCCATAAGACAAGGGAGCTGGGAGTGGTAAAGGGTACGTTTCCATAAGACAAGGGAGCTGGGAGTGGTAAAGGGTACGTTTCCATAAGACAAGGGAGCTGGGACGGCAAAGGGTACACATTTACAGAATAAAGGCAAGGAAGCCCCTCACTCAGAGAGGAAGAAAAGCTCCGAGGGAATAGGAGGACAATCAGGGAGAAGAAGGAGGGAACCTCATGCACTTCACCTGACACTTGAGCTCAGGAGTTGCTATGGTGACTAAATCAAAGGGCATAGTGACCAATCAGAGGGGCTGTGGAGGCACCAAAAAACTGCTGCCTTTACGAACCGAACCGTGGAGAGAGGGACTTAGCGGGGCTCTTTCCCCACCCCCACCCCCCCACGTGGGAGTCTGTTCTTGTTTCCCAATAAATGTCCACCTTTGCTAGACCATCCCCCGTCCGTGGTTTCATCCGTCAACTCCAGCGGACAAAGAGCCCGGGAAGCCATCCTGCTAGGGGAACGCCATGTGTTTCCAGGCCAGACTTTCCCGCCTCAAAAACACCCAGGGTGGGTGGGTGGGCGGGGAGAGGTCAACCAAAGACCTTGTCTGCATAGATGCATGACCCATGGGCACAGACAATAGGGTGGTGAAGGCCTGGGGCGGGGGGCAGGGCGGGCTAGACGGGTCAATGGAGGGGAGAAGGGCCATCTGTAATACTTTCAACAGTGCAGATGTGAAAAATAAAAACAAATCTTAAAAAGAATTAAAAAGCAACAACAACAACAAAAATACCCAAACAAGATCCAAGATGGATTCTTAAGAATCCAGAGAAATTCTCGTATGTGGCAAACATCACCGGTGATATCCGGTAGATGGTCATGGACCCTCGTACAACCCCTCCCCGCCCCCCCGCCCCATCGGATGTGAAAATCAAGGCTCTTCCCCCAGATGCACCCCTTTTGGAAAACCCAGACCCCATTCTAATGGAAAGGAAAACAGCGGCCCGGAGGACACTGTCCCACACCCCTGGCCGGGACTCCTTGGGTCGTGGGTGGAGTTATGCAAACGACTTCTGTCCAGTGGGGGAACAAGGGTCCCCTCCCCCATCGGAAGAGGTGGTTTTGCACCTATTTGCAAGTTCATTTCCGCGTCTTGGGACTGCATTATCGGAGAAAAGGCACGGAGAGGATGTGGCCGCCCGCTTACCCCTGGAGCTGGGCCCAGGCGATCAGAGACGCCGCCCGCGTCCCTGTCCCAGGAAAGGTGCCTTCTGCCCACTGTGCCCGCGGTGGGAGTCATTTTCAAAGATGCACCCTTCCGCCCGACCGGCCGGCGTGGCTCAGTGGGTGAGCGCGGACCCATCAACCAGGAGGTCACGGCTCCCTCAAGCAATCGTGGAAATTTCCAGCACCCTGGGGACACGGCCCCGGATTCTACTTTATTTTTTTTTATTCATTTCTTTACTGATTAAGGTATCACATCTTTGTCCTCATCCCCCCCATTCCCAGCCCAGCCCGGGTTGTGGGCTCGATCCCCAGCAGGGGGCGTGCAGGAGGCAGCCGATCCATGATTCTCTCTCATCCTGGATGTTTCTCTCTCTCTCTTCCTCTCCTTTCCTGTCTGAAATCAATAAAAATAGAGGGAGGGAGGGAGGGAGGAAGGGAGGGAGGGAGGGAGGGAATGTTTTCATCTGAGTCAGCGTGGAATCGGATCCCTCTTTCACCCATTTGGAAATCTGGGGCATGTCACCAATGACTTCTCCTGCAAAACACACTCAGTCTGCAATATAAAGCTGGGGTTTTCAACCGAGAGGGACCGAAAACAGGGCCACATTTTTGCAAATTGGTCCGTTTCACCAGACACCACAGGCAGTAAGGAGACGTGTCACAGGCCATTCTGAGGGAGGGTGCGAAGGTCATTGTAGAAGTTCAAGACCATGCCCAACTATGTCTGACCTTGAGAGCAGTGGCTGAGATACTGATCCGAAATATTATTCTGCATTTTACTGGGTTTTAGCCTTCCCGTTCTTTTTAAAAATCAGCCAAACAGGAAGTTCGAACCAAGCAAAGTTATTTTTGAAAAGAGCAAGCCCTATGTAGAATGTATACTTTTCAGTCTAGTTAGGTGTTTGCAATAAGAAAAAATAACTTGAGCACTTGTGTACTGGAAATTAAGAAATTCATTTAATGTTTTTTTTAATACATTTTTATTGATTTCAGAGAGGAAGGGAGAGGGAGAGAAAGAGAAACATCAGTGATGAGACAGAGTGATGGATCGGCTGCCTCCTGCACGTCCCTCACTGGGGACAGAGCCTGCCACCCGGGCATGTGCCCTGACGGGGACTCGAACCGTGACCTCCTGGTTCATAGGCCGATGCTCAACCCGAGCCACACCAGCTGGGCTCGTTTCGTTTGAAAGTCATGTTCCTTACTAGCATTTTTTAAATTATTATTATTTTGGGTCCACATTTTCTTAGGAAGTGTCAACAATAGTCATTATCGAGATGCACCTAAAAAGAAAAAAAAATCTGTAACGCAGGTAATGGTTTGTGAAGCCACTTGAGACTATGATTATTATGCACTTAATAAAGCCGTTTGCTGACTTCTCCGCCCATTCATTAGTGACTCTGTGCTTCCCTTGTAGGTCATCATTATAGCGCGTCACTGGAGGCCGGATGAATGAAACCTTACTGGAATTATACGTGCCGGGCAGTCACAGCGCTAGACTGGAGACGGCAAGTCCAAAGTTAGTTAGAGTCTGGTGATGATTGCTCCCTGTGCATCTATATTTCAATTTTCTGATTGCCTGAGGGAGTAATTTATGGAAATAGCTCTAAGCAAGGCTGGCTTCGGATGGATCTTCTCACGTTGGTTGAGGGGGTGCTCCTGCCAGCGATGTGAGCGCGGATCACCCCTGGGGATCCCCTTCCTCGACTTGGGGCTGCACGGAGTCCCTGTGCCTGCTGGCTCCCTTGTTCCTGTCGTACCTGCTCTCCTGTCCCTGACTCTGGACTCCACCGGCGGGGCCTGCAGGAGGTGCTGTCAGATCCTCCCCCTGACATGGTCTTCCTGTTTCCATGTCTCTTCCCTTCCCCGAAATGTGAGGTCCTGGAAGGCAGGGCCTGTCTCCTTGCCATAATATTTACTGTCGAGTTTGGCACCTTCTTTTAAAAAAATAAATATTTTTATTCATTTCAGAGAGGAAAGGGGAGAGGGGGGGAAAGAGAGAGAGAGAGAGAGAGAGAGAGAGAGAGAGAGAGAGAGAAACATCAATAACGAGAGAGAATCATGGATCGGTTGCCTCCTGCACGCCCCGCACGGGGGATCGAGCCCGCAACCCGGGCCTGTGCCCTGACCTGGAGTCGAACCATGACCTCCTGGTTCATCGGTCGATATTCCACCACTGAACCTCGCTGGCTGGGTGAGCTTGACGCATTCTTGATTGAGGGACACACAGGGCCACCTGGCTTCAGGCCACCTGCATTACTGGGCCAGCGCAGAGGTAACAGTAATTGACACGAATGCCTTGATGGGGGCATGCGCTCTGCAGGTTGTGCAGGTCCCTGTCTTCCCGTGTGTGGTCTCAGTCACACTTTATCTCACCAGCCTGGCCCTGCAGGCACCCTCGTTTGGGACCGTAGCTGTAGCAGCTCCTGTCGTTAGTCGTGCAGATCAACGTGTCGATGAATGGATGCCCCTTTTTTAAAATGTATCTGTATTGATGTCAGAGAGGAAGGGAGAGGGGGAGAGAGAGAGAGAGAGAAACATCAATGATGAGAGAGAAGCATGGATCGGCTGCCTCCTGCACGCCCCCTCCTGGGGATCGAGTCCACAACCCGGGCATGTGCCCTGACCAGGAATTGAACCCTGACCTCCTGGTTCATCGGTCTACGCTCAAACCCTGTGCCACGCCGGCTGGACTGAATGGATAGCGTATTGCATAAGAGCTGGTCATTATCTTAATACTAGAGGCCCGGTGCATGAAATTTGTGCACGGGGGTTGGTGTCCCTTAGCCCAGCCTGCACCCTCTCCAATCTGGGATCCCTCGAGGGATGTCCGACTGCCCGTTTAGGCCCGATCCCAACAGATCAGGCCTAAACGGGCAGTTGGACATCCCTCTCATAATCCAGGACTGCTGGCTCCCAACTGCTTGCCTGCTTGCCTTCCTGATTGCCCCTAACCGCTTCTGCCTGCCAGCCTGATCACCCCCTAACCACTGCCCTGCCAGCCTGATAGATGCCTAACTGCCCCCCTGCCAGCCTGTTTGCCCCTAACTGCCTTCCCCTGCAGGCCTGGTCACCCCTAACTGCCTTCCCCTGCAGGCCTGGGTCCCCCCCCCAACTGCCCTCCCATGCTGGCCTGATCACCCACAACTGCCCTCCCTTGCAGGCCTGGTTGTCCATCCTGACCATGGAATTCTTACCCATAAAAGCTCCAATGTCCATAAAAGTGTAACACTGAGCAACTTACTAATTGTGAACATTTCCAGCTAATTAGCTTATATTCACTATATGTGTAGGCACTTGAAAAAATGTGCTACATAGGGTTATCTACACTAATAAAAGAGAAATATGCAATTTGACCATACCTCCATGACCCCCACCAGCCAATCAGGAGTGAGTATGCAAATTAACCCAACAAAGATGGCAGGTGAATTTGCATATGCAGGCATGGAGCGGCCAGGTGGGGCAGGACACCTGTTATGAGAGGAGGGTGGGGGGCAGAGGGAGCTACAGGAGTGGTGCTCTGGCCAGGAGCAAGCACTTGCAGGTTCCTGGGTGGCCAGGAGCGAAACCAGGGGAAGGAAGGCCTATTCATTCTTGCACTAATCTTCGTGCAATGGGCCTCTAGTTATTAATAAGACAATTAAATGCTAGTGTTGGTTTCCAAAGAAAGGCTATATATTAAGTCTCCCTTTCTGAGTAATTGGAAAGAAAGACTCCTTTTCTGTCAGGGCAAGTCCTTTATTAAAAAAAAACACACAACCAAAACCCAACAAAACTGAATCCCTACCAGCCACCTGCAGGGAAGCCCACAGGTAGTTAAGTGGCCAAGTTGGGTTTGGACAGAGTCACTAAATTTGGTCTCTCCACACCTGCTTCTATAAAAAGGGGCCGTGCTTCCCATAATGACAACTATAGGGCAGGAAAAATGCAAAGATAGTAACAAAAACGCTTTGCACTAACAATGAAAGACATGCCACTTCCTCAACGCCGCGAACACGGCACATAGGCTTCCTTATAACACGCACTAACCACCTGCCATTTGGACAATGGACTCCCTGTTACCTGGGCCATTCCACTGGCTTCACACCCTGCCAAGTCTAGAGTCTAGACCTATATGTTTATATCTCCGTTGTTTTTCTTTCTTTCTTTTTTTAAAATATATTTTTATTGATTTCAGAGAGGAAGGGAGAGGGAGAGAGAGAAACACCAATGATGAGAGAGAATCATGAATCTCGCTGCCTCCTGCACGCTCCCTCCTGGGGATCAAGCCCACAACCCGGGCATGTGCCCTGCCCGGGAATCGAACCGGGACCTCCTGGTTCAGAGGAGCTCTGACTTCTAAGCATCTGCAGACAGCGTCTTCTCTCTCTTCAAGAAGCCTCCTCGCACGCCCGCGCTACATTCTAGGCGCCTGCAGCCATTGTAGCACATTCCGTGTACACTGCCGAGGCTCACGCAGCAGGCACAGTGACATTGCTAGCATACCTGCACTGTGGTGTCTGACGGTGTGTCATCTGTGACAGCCGGGGAGCACGTGGGATCCACAGTCTGCCATTTCAGAGCTAAAAACAAACAGGTGGCATTATTAGATTGTGCCCGGCTGGTGTGGCTCAGTGATTGAGTGTCGACCTGTGAACCAGGAGGCCTCGGTTCGATTCCTGGTCAGAGCACATGCCCGATTGCAGGCAAGATCTCCAGGAAGGGGCGTGGAGGAGGCAGCCCATCCATGATTCTCTCTCATCACGGATGTGTCTGTCTCTCTCTCCCTCCCCCTTCCTCTCTGAGATCAGTACAAATGTATTTTTTTTTTAATTATTAAAAAATACGCAGTCATGCACGTATTGTCTAAGACAGTGGTCGGCAAACTCATTAGTCAACAGAGCCAAATATCAATAGGACAATGATTGAAATTTCTTTTGAGAGCCACGTTTTTTAAACTTAAACTATATAGGTAGGTACACTGTTATTAACTTAATTAGGGTACTCCTTCCGTCACACTGTACGTGCGCGCCCGCACGTGGTATTTTGTGGAAGAGCCACACTCAAGGGGCCAAAGAGCCGCATGTGGCTCGCAAGCTGCGGTTTGCTGACCACGGGTCTAGGACATAAAACAACGGTATGTCTTAGAGAAATCTCCACTTCCATCATCATATGGACAAAGAGCTGTTTTTCAGAGGCCAAATACCGTTTAGGAATGGAAACTCAGAAGGCAAGGCCGAGAAGACCACCTATTAAAAACGCAGATTTTGGCCCTGGCCAGTGTGGATCAGTGGCTAGCGCCAAGCTATGAACCAGGAGGTCACGGTTCGAGTCCCAGTCAGGGTTGTATGCTCCGTCCCCAGTAGGAGGCGTGCAGGCCGCCGATCAATGATTCTCATCATGGATGTGTCTCTCTGCCTCTCCCTCTCCTTTCCTCTCCCAAATCAATACAAACATATTTTTTAAGAAAATGCCGATTTCATTTTTAAAAAACGAACAATTATGACGTCATGGACAGTGTCTATCATGTAAGACCTGGTTCAGAACCTGTTTTCCGGGGAGAAACGGACCGTTAACCTCAGAGCAGTGAACATGTTACCGGCCACGGGCGTCCCACTGCTGGCCTCAGTGCAGCTTGTGGTTCTGCAGGGAAGGTGCGTTCGCTCGAGCAGCAGCCCCGTGCCGCTCTTCCTTGGCTCAGACAGACTGGAGAGAGGCAGGTACCGTGGGCGGACGACCAGAACCAAACCCCTCAAGGACGCTGGACCCGGAGCGTAGGCGGCGGCGACGAGGGCATGGAGGCCTGGCGCTGGCGTGCTGTGCCTTGTAGACGTTTCACTTTCTGTAGCAGCTCATGATTGAAAGGGGCTGTTCGTCACTGCTGCCTTGCGGTCGGGCCGTGGGGACCACAGAACAGGAACTGCCCAGCGGCGGGAGTGAGAAGGAAAAAGCTTTTAGCGTGGGCTCGCTCACGATTTTAATTCGCTTGTTAGTCAGCTTTAAAGGGGTGGTTGCTCTTTCTTTAAAGGGCTTTAAAGGGCTCTTTCTCTTCTTTCCTTTATTCTTTATATATATATGTGTGTGTATATATATATACACACATATATATATATTTTATTGATGTTTTACAGAGAGGAAGGGGGAGAGAGAGAGAGCCAGAAACACTGATGAGAGAGAAACATCCATCAGCTGCCTCCTGCACACCCCCTACTGGGGATGTGCCCGCAACCCAGGGACATGCCCTTGACCGGAATCGAACCCGGGACCCTTCAGTCTGCAGGCCGACGCTCTAGCCACTGAGCCACACCGGTTAGGGCCCTTTATTCTTTTTTTAAAAAATATTTTTTTTATTGATTTCAGAGAGGGAGGAGATACAGAAATATCTCTGAGAAAGAATCATGGATCGGCTGCCTCCTGTACGCCCCACACTGGGGACCGAGCCCACACCCCTGGCATGTGCCCTGACCGGGAATCGAACCTGGGACCTCTGGGTCCATGGGATGACCCTCAATCCTTTGAGCTATACCAGCCGGGTTCTTTCCTTTATTTCCCCGGTTACCTTGAAGGCAGGAGATGCGGCCTTTCCCAAAGCAGTGGAAAAACCTAGGTGTGTCATAGGCCTCAGGTTGTCATCGGCCTCAGGTTGCTCTGAGCCTGCTACTAACGTAAGTCAGGTTATTGCATGCTCCTGAGGCCTTAGTTCCCTCCTCTGACACCAGGGATGTTACGAACTGCCTCACTCATGTCTGAAAATCAAATATGACCATGTCATATGCCACGTGCGCACGCAGCCCCAGTTCTAGGGGTTGCCTGCCTCATTACCTCTTGCCAGGGTCGTGGTGGTAAAAACGGAGCCTGTTAGCCCTAGCCGGTTTGGCTCAGTGGGTAGAGTGTCGGCCTGCGAACTGAAGGGTCCCCGGTTCAATGCCAGTCAAGGGCACATGCCCAGGTTGCAGGCTCATCCCCAGTGTGGGGCGTGCAGGAGGCAGCCAATCAGCGATTCTCTCTCATCATTGATGTCTCTCTCCCTCTCCCTTCTTCTCTGAAATCAATTAAAAAAAAATTTTTTTTTTTTTAAAGGAGGCTGCTATGTCACCTATGGGAGCAAGGAACAGAGAAAGCAAACTCCAAAGCGACTTAAAAACCGCACTTGTCTCCTTGCCTGACTTTGAACTAAAGCGCCAGGGACTGCAGTCCCCCAGGCAGGGCCATACCTTTTGGACACACCTTCCTTTTCCAAGGAGCCAACCCAGACTAAAGGGCTACCATCATCCTTTCCTCTGCGCCCAGCGGAGCGCCCAGAACCCAGCCTTGGCGCTTCTTGCATCAGCTGGGGTGAAGGCGGCGCGCCCTCCTCTCCCGGGCGCTGGAGGCGGCAAGGTGACGCGGCCGCCTCCTCCCTCGGAAGGCGGGGCTGCCTGCGGGGGCCGAGGAAGTGGGGCGGCCCCGGCGATGCCCCCGCCCCCGCTGCGTCCGGGCGTCGGAGGCGACGGCGGCGCAGGTCCCGCGCACGTGAGGGGCGCACGGAGCCCCCAGTGCAGCCGGGACGCGGCCTCGGATCCCGGACAGGTGAGGGCGGGGCGCGGCTCACCTGGGCGCGCGCGGGCGGGCACGGAGGTCCCTGCCAGTTCCCTCCTGCGGGTGGGCTTCACCTCTCAGCCGAAGTGGGGACGTGGGGACCGGGGAGGGGACTCGGAGGAGCTACCGCCGGGGAGTTGCTGGCTCAGGGCCTGAAGGTGCTGAGCGCGGGAGGCGGGAACCCGAGGCGCGGGTGCCGGGAGCGCACGCGGCGGTGGGGACCTGCCCCGCGTTGGATAGGAGACATCGGGTCTCCTGGCGGCTGCGGAGTAACCACCGCCACCTCCACCGTCGGGACACTCTACAGAGCTCAGCCCCTCACTTGGGTGGGATCCGATGCGGTGCCCTCGGGGCGGGGGTGGGGGGGCGGAGATTCCACTCTGGTCCCCTCCGCAGACCTTGGCTCAGCGCCACCAAAGCAGAAAGCCCTGCCGTTGTGGGGGTTCCAATGCGTCGTCACATTACAAAAGAAAAAAAAAGTGATGGTGGTTAAGCTGAGGAAATTGCTTCAGCAATGAGTTCCCCAGCGCGCTGGCCATTTGTTAGGCAAACAGCGCGCAGGTGGCTTTTTGAAATGGTCGCGTTTCTCCAAAGCGGGTTAGGTAGAACCTGCGGGCCGACTCGTGCGCCAAGTGTGAGGGCTTCAGCCGCGGCCGGAGGCTTCCCTGATTGTGCTTGGAGGTGACCTTTGCGGAGGGCACTTCCAGGCACCCGACAGCTCAGAAGACCTGCCTCAGTGACACCCCGAGTCGCAAACAGGGCCGTGGAGTGTGATATCCACTCGCATTCATTTTCCACCTGGGTCAGCAGCCTTTCCATTGAACAAATATTTGTTGTGCGTCTGTTGGGGGACGGGGGAAGGGGGGGGGGGACCTCTGAGCCAGCCAGGCGGGTGTGTGCAGGTGTTGACACAAAGGGGAGGGTCAGGACACTCCTTCCGCGCAGGTGGAGGTTTAGAGAGACCAAGGAAGGGCTGATGGGGCGTTTACTTCTTCCACGTTGCAAGCATCGCCGGTCATAATAAGCATCGAAAGGCAGGGAGAAGGTGCAGCTAAGAAGGTCATCAGCCTGGCCTGGCACCCGAAGTGACAGGGAGGATCAAAACCACCCTTAAATAAGGTTTTAAGCACCGACCCTTTGCCTGGGGCCCGCACTGGGCCCTTGATCTCGTTGCATAAAATATGCAAGGTAGGTAGTATGACTCCCCCTGTACGAAAGGGAAACCGAGGCAGGGAAGAAGCCGGCACTTTGTTCCGGGTAACTGGTAGACCCCGGGGATTGAATGTGGATATTTCTGACGGGAACCCACGCGCTTTCTCTACTCCATGCTGCTGTGGGACGGCGCGTCTGGAAGACTGCACGGCTTCGCCAACTGTCGACATGATGCTGGGAGTTAAAGTAACTTCATGGATAAAATGAGCACTGTTCTCATTCTACTCCTGCGGTTAAACCGTGACCAGTCCGGGGCAAGAAGAACAGCTATTTTTAATAATAAGATTCATTCTGTCTTCCTTCACATATTTTTAAGGCCCTAATATAGCCAAGCAGGGGAAACTATGTGTTCCTTGTGTATCACGCATTGAAGTCACAGCGAATTTTCATATTATTCATGTGCTTTATCTAATTCAGCCTGACTTATAGCATATCTATAAATTTGCAATTTGTAGATACGATATATAAATCAACTTGATTTTACATCATATATATTTATATATCACTTACATAAACTTATACAAGTTATAAGTTTATGTAAGTTATATCAATCAGCTTGACTTTACATAATTCAGCTTGATTTCTTCCATAGCTTCCCGGTGCGTAGAGAACAGTGTGGTCCCCTAGAAAGGACATTGTGTTTATGTAAAAACCTAGAATCAGATATCGATGACTATAGCTAATATTTATATGAAAAGATGTAGCTATTTTCCCTTAAATCTACCTATGGAAAGGTAGTCTGGTAAACTTATTTGGAAGGAAATCCTAAAATCCCTCATTTAGTCTGTGAGTACCGGATCTGTAACAGCTGACAATTTCTTTACGTGTGTGCACACCCCAAAAGCGATTTTCCAATGACAATGACTGTATTGTATGGGATGAGTATGAAAATAGTGCTTAGCATTTTAATTAATATTTCCTGACACGGGAGAACACGTGCTTTCTTAAACCCTTCCTTATAATCATTGCTGATTGCCCACAAAAATTGAGGGATTTTATATGTAAACTAGAGGCCGGATGCACGAAATTTTCACGAGGGGCCCGGCAGGGGCCCGGCCGGTGGTTCTGCTGTGTGGTCCAATTAGCATATTAGCTCTCTCTTCTGTAGGATTAGCAGCAGGAGTTGAAGAAAAGTGGTTTTTGTCGAAGCAAGTTTTTATGCCTGTGTTGGGAGGATCAAACAGGCTGTTCTGCCTGGATGGTGCTTTTGACCGTGACCTTGATAACACACCTTGAACTCTCATTTGGAAGCGTTTGAAATCCTGCCTGGAAGGTGTTTATAAATAAGGCGTGATTGGGCCCTAGCTGGTTTGGCTCGGTGGGTACAGTGTCGGCCTGCCGGAGTGAAGGGTTCTGGGTTCCATTCTGGTCGGGGGCACATGCTTGGGTTGTGGGCTCCCTCCCCAGTGCGGGGAGGGGGTGGGACGTGCAGGAGGCAGCCGATCCATGATTCTCTCTCATCGTTGATGTTTCTCTCTCTCTCCCTCTCCCTTCCTCTCTGAAGTCCATTAAAAATATATATAGTAAAAAAAAAAAAAAAAAGTGTGGTTGGCTTGGTAAGATGCTGTCACCGGAGGGCAGGGTGAGTGACGAATTGAAGAAAACAGCAGCATGCCACAGAGGAGGAGTGCGAACAGGGGTGGGCCCAGATTTTGTGAGCCCTAAGAGGGAGACACCTGAAACTAATACAAAATAACCTTTAATGGAAACTGTAACCGAAGGAAAAAATGTGCTTAAGGTAAACACGTTTGGGATCTTATCTTGAGAAAAACACTACAGAAGTAGTGGTGACCGGAAATCCGTCTGTAGAAAGAGAAAGAGAGGACAGTTCGCCGGAGGGCTCTGTGTGTGAGATCTTTGTGGGCCGTTTACCAGAAATGCTTACGAAGAAGGGCTTCCTGATTACAGCTGCTCTTCCCCTGCCCCCAGGCACCCGGGGGCCGCAGCCTGTGCCTGGGAGAAGCCGGCAGCCAGGCTCCATCCCCTTCCAAGAGTGACAGGTACCTGGAGGCAGAGGACTCAGGGCCCATTGCTCATGGAGGGGACTGCTCGCTGGGGCGGAGGGATCCTGGGCTCATGGGGGCCTGCGGCCCTTCCTGTCCAGCCAACAGTTCTGAGCTGAAGGCCCCCAGGCTGGTCTCCAGTTGCTTGGTTCTCTAGGGGTGCCTTGGGCTGGGCGTCACCATTTGTTGAGGGTTCTCTGTGTCCTGGGCACTGAGTCAGACGAGTCCGGATTGCCAGGGGGATCCTGGTCTCATGGAGCTGCTTTAATTAATTAATTAATTAATTAATTAATTTTTATTGATTTCAGAGAGGGAAGGAGAGAGAGAGAGAAACATCCGTGATGAGAGAGAATCATGGATCGGCTGCCTCCTGCACGCCCCCTACTGGGGATGGAGCCCACAACCCGGGCCTGTGCCCTGACCCGAATCGAACCCTGACCTCCAGGTTCATAGCTCGAGGCTCAACCACTTGAGCCCTGCCAGCTGGGCTCATAGAGCTGGTTTCCCTGAGCACCATCCGGTGTTTGGAGAGCCCCCGGGTGTGCGGAGGGACCCCGGGTGTGTGAAGGGCCCTGACTGTTGGGGCCACCCCCGCGGTCCCCCCACGGATGCAGTGAGGCCCTCAGTGTTTCTCAAGGTGCCTTCCAAACCCCAGCACCCACACACCGGAGGTTACCTGGTTGGAAATGTATGTCCTCAGCCCCACCCCAGCCCCAGATCGGAAGCTCCGCGTGTGGCAACCTGCATTCTACCAGAGGCCTTCCTTCCAGATGATTCTGGAGCGAACGAATGGGAACCGCAGCCCCTCCCCGCTGTGGAGAGGGGAGGGAGGGAGGGAAGAAGATGAATAGGGGCTAATCTGTCATGATTGTCGCTGCCCTTTAGTGGGCTTGGCCATGCATTGTGCTAAGGATTCCTAGCTCTTTTAATCATTCACACAATCCTACCAGGCAGGGCTCTGGTCACCTCCATTTCAATGTGGGGAAACTGAGGCACCGAGACGGGCAGGGTGGTGTCCCAGGTGCCTGGGCTGTAAGGATCCCCGTGCAGGCAGCCTCCCCGGGGACAGCTTGCAGGAGGTCCTGGTCCGGTGTTGGTGTTTCGGCCAAGGTCTGGAAGGCGGGCCTGAGGCCGATGGAATGGCCGTACTGAGCTGGCATAGGCACGTGGTCACCTCTTGGGGTTGACACGCTTTTCTTTAGGGACCAACGGCCAGCATCTCGGAGGGGAAGGGTGCTATGTCATTTCCTCCTACTGCAAATTTTTGAAGTTTCACAAGCGAGCGGACACGATTGCCTACAGCGGGTTGCGCAGCGGTGAGTTGCTCTCCCTGCGTGACCGTGGGCCTCACGGATTTCCCCAGTGGGTGGCAAAGGACGATGGCCTTGTTTCAGAACGCTGGGGTTTCACCCGGAAGGCCAAGCCCCTGCCCAGGGCACAGGGGACTTGAAGGTGAAGGTGTGTGTGTTTTTTTTTAAAAGTATTTTTGGATATTTTGTATTTTTGTTGATTTCAGAGAGGAAGGGAGAGGGAGAGAGAGACACACATCTAGGATGAGAGAGGATCATGGATCGGCTGCCTCCTGCACGCCCCTCCCTGGGGATCGAGCCTGCCACCCGGGCCTGTGCCCCTTGACCAGAATCGAACCCGGGATCCTTCGGTCCGCAGGCCGGCACTCTATCCACTGAGCCACACCAGCTAGGGCAGTGATGGTGTGTTTTAAAAGAATCTAGAAGCACTGTGTCTTGCATTTTCCGTAATTTTTTTTTCTGAAAGAAATAATTATCACCCCCAAATCTGTATATTTATCCCAGAGTAGCTCCATCCTGTCAGGCAGCCTGAGCAAGAGTGCACAGCTGTGGCTCTGAGCATACAGGTGAGTGTGCTGAGATATGGCTTGCCTTTGGGGGTGACTGTGTCTTCTACTTCAGTTGACACATGTTTGGACAAACATTCATTTGAGTTTATGGCCGGAGGCAGAGTTTAATTCTGAGACAGAATTACCAGCTGTCTCGTCCCTGCTGTCATTCATCCACAGGGTCATTTGTTGCTGGCCTCGCTGGGCCAAGGGTTAACTGTTAGGCACCAGAGCACATACAGTGGTAACCAGATGGACTTGGTACTTCCACAGGGAATCACTGGCTGGGCAGTGATCTGGGTGACTGGGTCAGATGCCCTGATTCTGGCCGTGCGTCGGCGGGAGAGGAGTGAAGAAGTCACCATAGCCCAGCCGTGGTGGCTCAGTGGTTGAGCATCGACTGATGAGCCAGGAGGTCACGGTTGGATTCCCGGTCAGGGCACAGGCCCGGGTTGCGGGCTCCATCCCCAGTAGGGAGCGTGCAGGAGGCAGCCGATCCATGATTCTCTCTCATCATGGATGTTTCTGTCTCTCTCTCCCTTTCCCCTCCTCTCTGAAATCAATAAAAAATATATATATATATATTTTAAAAAGGAGTTTTAGTTTAAGAGCGTGTTACCGTGCTCAGCTGAAGGCAGCAGGAAGCAGAGGGGTGGGAGGGGTTGGGAGACGACAGGTGACCAGGTGGAGGTAGGTGAGGAGAGAGGGGGCCCACTGGGGATAAGGTCTGCCTTGGGCCCCTGGGTTGGTGCCAGTAACACCACTCGGGCTAAGAGGAGGCTGTTTTCAGAGAAGAAGAGCGCGTTTTGTGGACACTGTAGGTTCGGAACAGCTGGATGACCCCACGGGAGAGGTGGTGGGTGGACAGTTGGCTGGGCTAAGGGTCTGCAGCCCAGGAAAGGGGCTGGCCACACAGAGATCCGAGGGAACTGCTCTTCAGGGGGTGCGGGGGGGGGTTCCCTGAATAATGGACTGTCAACCGGTTGGATAATACAGCTGGCATGACAACTGAATGAGTCAGTGGACTGAATAACATCAACGATTGAATGTTGCGGACTCTCAAGGTGAGAAGCAGGTCTCGAGGACGTGTGGCCCTCGCTCCCGGCCAGGCAGCGGCGGGACGAGGGGAAGGGGGGGAGGTTTACATCCACTCACCCTTGGGTGGGTGGAGCGGAATCGCCACTCCCTGTGGCCTTTCATGCCTTGGAGAGCTCAGCTGGGGTGTGGGAGACAGCCCTCAACTTGCAGAAGCAAACACCACAGCCCGGGCAGGGCCCTGGCTAGGGGCTTGTTGAAAGCTGGTTTTCAGAATTGGTAACATGTTTTATTGATCGATTGATTTTTAGAGAGAGAGAGAGAGAGAGAGAGAGAGCGAGGGAGACTTGTCCTGCTTAAGGATGCGTTCATTGGTTGCTTCTTTCTGTCTTTCTAATTTCTTTCTTTATTGTTCAAAGTATTACATATGGCTCCTTTTTTCCCCCATCGCCCTCTCCCCGGCCACTCCCACCCCCCCAGGACAAGCCCCCAGCGCCCCAGTGTCCGTGTCCATTGGTTATGCTCATATGCATGCATACATGTCCTTTGGTTGATTTCTCATTGGTGCCTTCTTGTATGGATGTGCCCTGACTGGGGATTGAACCCACAACCTTGGTGCATGGGGACGATGCTCTAACCAATTGAGCTACCCGGCCAGGGCCTGCTTTTCAGAATCTGAGCCCATATCATCGTCACAAGGTCAAATGCTTGCTATCCATCCTCTTCATTGTTTTTGGGTCTTTTATTAGAAACACTCACTTGTCATTTATGTTCATCGTAAATTAATCCTATTCTGTTATATATGCTGAGTGGCCAGATTATGAAGATCTCTGAACGCATAATAATCTGGCCACTCAGTGTGTGTGTGTGTGTGTGTGTGTGTGTGTGTGTGTGTATGAGGCCTGGTGCATGAATTCGTGCATGGGTGGGGTCCAGCCAGCCTGGCCAGGGGGAGGGGACATGGACGGTTAGCCAGCCTGCCTGCTGGTTGAACTCCTGGTCGAGGGGACCATTTGCATATTAGCCTTTTATTCTGTAGGATAGACACTGAGTGGCCAGATTATTATGTGTTCAGAGATCATCATCATCGGGCCACTCAGTGTACAATTGATGGGTGGTTATTTTGGAGGAACTTCAAGTTTAGGATAGCCTGTTTCCACTTTGCCTATTGAAAGGCAGCTGATAAACAGGAGTATTCCTGAGAATACTCATCTGCAAACTGGTCAGGAAAATGAAAAAGAAAGGATTCGACCCATTTGTGTGGCCGTGACCATGTTCGCGTCCAACCGGCAACCGAGGTGACCGTGCGTAAAACAGAAAAGCAAACAACAAAAAAAAAACCCCAAACCAAACCAGAAGCAAACAAAAAATAATTCTTGTGTAATTCTTCTTCTCCTTTTGGTGGTGGTTGGGGAACTATTTTTAGCACGGTGAAAGATGTGGGGCTGCGTGTGCGCACTTAGGTAATAGATGAGAAAAGAACACCATCGCTGGAATGACCGCAACCAACAGCGTCGTTATACGGGAGGCCCGGTGCACGAAATCTGTGCATGGGTAGGGGCCCTAGGCCTGGAGGGCGATCAGAGCCGATGGGGCCTGCCTTTGTTCCTCCCCACCCCCGTGGTCAGCGCACGTCACAGCAAGCGATAGAACTCTCGGTGTCCCGGTCGAACTCCTGCGGGGACACTTTGCACATAAGTCTTTTATATACACTGAGTGGCCCGATGATGATGATCTCTGAATGCATAATAATCTGGCCAGTGTCTGTCCTATAGAATAAAAGGCTCATATGCAAATTGTTGCCTTGACCCGGAGTTTGACCAGCAGGCAGGCCGGCCAACCGCCCATATTCCCTCCCCCTGGCCAGGCTGGCCTGATCCCACCCATGCACGAATTCATGCACCGGGCCTCTATATACACACACTGGCCAGATTATTTTGCGTTCAGAGAGCATCATAATGTGGCCACTCAGTGTATATAGAAGTGTTGTGCGCAATGTAAAATATTTTGCATCTACAAAATTCACCCTAGCCAGTTTGGCTCAGTGGATCGAGCATCGGACCGCAGACCGAAGGGTCCCGGGTTTGATTCCAGTCAAGGGCACATACCTTGGTTGCAGGCTCGATCCCGGGCTCCTGTGGGAGGCAACCACTTGATGTGTCTCTCTCATATCGACGTTTCTCTCTCTCTCTCTCTCTCCCCCCCTCCCTCCCACTCTCTTTAAACATCAACGGAAAAATATCCTTGGGTGAAGATTTAAAAAAAAGAAAATTAGCTTTGTAGTCTGGAAATGACTTTTGGGGTCCGCTCTTCAACCTCCCGCGGTCCCCCCTGGAAGCAGTTGGCGCCCAGAGGTGCCGGAGCCCCGCTTACCCTCCCACATGGTTAGTTGGTGACACAGTCTGTCCCATAAAATGTGTCTGCCAGTCCTGGCCTACAGGGACATGTTTTTCTGGAATCTTCTTGGCTGTTGCTGGAACGTAGAAGTCTCTCCATCGCTGGAGCCTTTACCTCCTCCCCGCGGCGGCCTCCGTTCCCCCCCCCCCGCGTTCCCCCTTCCCTTCCCCTGCTGTGCTTGTTTGCACTTTCTCCGACAGAGTTTAGTGTGCTGAACGTTGCAGGAGGCCTCAGTGGGAGTCGCCTGCAGCCGTGTAGGCCTGTCGACACAGGTTGGCTTCCTCTGACATTTCCTTCTTTCTCTCCTGAGCTGGCTGGGAGACTTGCAGGGTGAGCCAAGAATAAGAGCCGGTCCCTGTGCTAATATTGAACCAGGAGACAGGGCAGAACCGACATGGTCCATGATGAGCATGATAAGTTCTTTTTTTTTTTTTTGGAGAACCCAACCACACATCTATATTGTTTGCTTTTCCCAGCGTCCCATGGAAACCTCTGCACCATGTTATAAGCGAAACGTCCCTTCATTTTTTGGAATCTTCGGGCACAAAAGCTGTTATTTTTTTAAAATTAAAATTCTTTATCATTTAAGGTATTACAGGAGTCTCCTTTTCCCTCCATTGAGCTCTCCCAGCTGCTCCCACCCCCCGGTGATGAATTGTTTGTAAAGATCATGAGCTGTTTATGTGACATAAACAGTGTGAACGCATGGGTGTGGCCCTGAGTGGTGTTCAGTTTTTTATTAACTGGTTCCCCCGCAGCTCCCAGCCTGGGTCAGTGTCTGGCTTTCTCGCCGTGAGCGCAGAATCCTAAGTCCCTAAGTCACCCCCGGTTTCTCTCAGGAACCTGCGAGGTAAACGCATCCCCATTGGATAGAAAGGAACACTGAGGCTCAGAGAAGCGGAGTCGCTTGTACGGGGGTCGCCCCGTTGAATTTTACCTTTCCCCCCCTTTACCATTTCATGCCAAGCCACGGAACATCTCATTGTAACCATCCTCCTCTGTCCAGGTTCCCAGGAAAGGAGTTTAGACCAAACACGAGACGGTCCCTGAGACCCATGCCAACGGCAAGTCTCTGAATCCTCGGGGGTCCAGCCGCTGCTCTGGGCGTCCCCGGCTGGAAACCCTTCATTTGGGCCTTAAAGAGCTAGAAGGTGTCGTGCTTGCCTATCTTCACAGAACCTAATGGTCCTTCCTACTTAAAAACTTTATTGGGCAGCGTTTTAGCTCAGTGGGGAGATTTGTGCAGATGGTTCTGATCTCTCCGAGTCTCTCCCTAGCCGGTCTGCATGGCATGAGGGACAGTAGAAAACGGGAGGATGTTCATTTGGGAATTATCCCCGGGAGCCCAGAGCCTGTACTCACGCTGAGAGCGCCACGCTTCCCACTGAGCCTCCCGATCCTTGGCAGTAAGGGCTCTGCAGGCAGCTGCCCGAATGGAGCTGAGCTGGCTGTCGGAAACCCTAGTTGCATCCAAGAATACCTTGGATGGGATTTTTCCTTCCGGCTGGAGGAAAACATACACTGACAGAAAATACCACTGCACGCATTACCTTGATTTTTTTATGGCTCTGTGTTACGCAGACACCTGGTGTCAGTTTTAAAGGGAACAGAAATGAAACATTTAGGAAAAAATCAAATATCCTCTGCCTTGAAAAAAACGACCATGAAAAAAGTGTTTCCAGCCCGGCCGGCGTGGCTCAGTGGTTGAGCATTTTCAACCTGTGAACCAGGAGGTCACGGTTCGATTCCCAGTCAGGGAACAGGCCTGATTCCCGGTGTGGGACGTGCAGGAGGCAGCCGATCCATGACTCTTTCTCTCTCCCTCCCTCTGAAACCAATAAAAATATATTTAAAATAAAAGGCTTTCCATGTTCCTTATAGTCTAGTCCATACTTACACATAACTTCGTGGACTTTAAGCATAGCGTAGGTGCCATTTTATAGTTTGTGTGTTTTCCATTTACAATCCTATCTAAGAAAGAGGGAATATGCTAATTGACCCTCATGCCATCACAAAGATGGAGGCACCACAGCCACTGAGGGAATATGCTGATGGGCTGCCACACCCTCAAAGATGGCGGCACCCACAGCCACAAGATGGTGGCGCCCAGTCCCCTCAGCCCCACCGGGGTGGCAGGCGGCCCTGGCCGCTCCACGCACTTGCCTCCGGAGTCCCTCAGTCCCCTGAGCTCCCCAGCTGCTCAGGGCGGGCTCAAGGCGCAGGCAAACCTTGGATGGCGGCTGCCCAGCTGCCCAGGGCCACCTGAGGCTCAGGTAACCAGGGCCGGCCGAGGCTAGCGCTGCCGGCAGTGGCAGCAGCAGAGGTGTGATGGGGCATCGCCTTCCCCTGATTGCCGGCTCACCTCCCGCCCCTGAGGGCTCCCAGACTATGAGAGGAGGCAGGCCGGGCTGAGGGACCCCCCCCCCCCCCGCCACTCCAGTGCATGAATTTTCATGCACTGAGCCTTCAGTTATATCATAAATCATTTTCCAGGTCACTCTCCAGCATCAGAGACTTAAATTTTAATGACAGCATTCATGGGGGTTAGTGGTTCAGATTTCCTTTTATCATGTGTGTGTATATCTATAATTCCCTTTAGGATGTGTGCGTATAGCTGTGTTTCCCTTTAGGATGTGTGTGCATATCTCTACAAATACATCACTGGACAGTGAGCCTTCTGTCTTCAGTCTCCTAACCTAGGCGTGCATTTGTAGTTTGCATGAACCCAACTGTCACCTTGTGCAAACTCCAAGACATTCTGTTCCTCGCCTGGAACAGTGTCATATTTCACCCCGTCCGCTTGTATGGGGAGTTTGCACCCCGTCCGCTTGTATGGGGAGTTCGCACCCCGTCAGCTTGTATGGGGAGTTTGCACCCCATCAGCTTGTATGGGGAGTTCGCACCGGAGCCAGTGGGCCCTGTAATATGGATTTTCTCTCAACTACTCCAACCCTGAAAGCACATTAAGGCAGATCCCTGGGCTCTCGGAAGAGCTAGCACCGCGGAATAACCTTCCCAGGAAACGTATCGAAGTGAATTGGTACCTGGCGGTGGAGACGAGAGCTGTGCGCGTTCCCTCGTATTAGCTCGGTGAGGGTCTCTGTGTGAAATGACATGAGCCGTGCCAGGAGAAATCGCTCAGGGGGCCGTCACAGAATTCAGAGAAAAGTGGCCTCGATTAATCCATTTCGGTTTTTAGGCTGATTTGTAGAATTCAGCACGAAGGGGCTAACAGCACAGTGGACAGCACAGCCCCCCCTCACCCCCAATTTTAGCACAAAAATGATCTGTTCTGGGGCATAAAAGCTATCTGCCTTGTATCATTCAGCGTGAATCGGTGTCAGTTACGTATAGCGTGAGAAGCAGGAGGAAATGTGCCCACGGTCAAGTTTTAGCAAAGTATCTGATCCGAAGGAGAAGCCGTCCGTTGATATTTATGCACGGGCATAAAAAGCATGGCTTTGGGAAATGATCCGAAAATAGTGGCCCTTGGAGGACTTTGGTTTGATGGACAGACATGGGTGCACAGATACCTCGGTGAGTCCCTGCGTTCACTTTTTTTTGGGGGGATAGACACCCAGAAGTGGAATTGCTGAAACATAGGGTAATTCTCTGTTTTTGGAGGAACCGTTATACTGTTTTCCAGAGTGCGTTTTCACTCCGCCGACACTGCACAAGGATTCCAAAGCACCCACACTTAAAAAAATTATATATATATATATTTTTCATTGATTTCAGAGGGGAAGGGAAGGGGAGAGAGAAATAGAAACATCAATGATGACAAGAGAATCACTGATCGGCTGCCTCCTGCACGCCCCTCCCTGGGGATCGAGCCCGCGATCTGGGCATGTGCCCTCACCGGGAATCGAACCGTGACCTCCTGGTTCATAGGCTGACGCTCAACCACTGAGCCATGCTGGTTGGACCACACTCCCCCCCGCCCCCCCATAGGGACCATTCTAACGAGTGTCTGGTGGTATGTCATTGTGGTTTTGATTTGCATTTTCCTAACGATTAATGACATTGAGAACAATTTCTTTTTTTTTAAAGTTTTTGCAAGTGCAAGGCGCACCTTTTTTAAACAATATGTATATTTTATTGACTTTTTACAGAGAGGAAGGGAGAGGGATAGAGAGGTAGACACATCGATGAGAGAGAAACATTGATCAGCTGCCTCCTGCACGCCCCCTACTGGGCATGTGCCCACAACCCAGGTACACGCCCTTGACCGGAATTGAACCTGGGACCCTTCAGTCCGCAGGCCGACGCTCTATCCACTGAGCCACACCGGTTAGGGCAAGACACATCTTTTTGAGTTGTCACTGGAAAGTGTTTCCTGGAGTGTCAAAAGTATCTAGATTCCAGCCATGTATCTGTCCTAATTAGCCATGTGACCTTTAGTTCCATTTAATGAATGTTAATTAGGCCTCTACTAAGAGCTGGTCACTGCACTGGGTGCCACAGAGCAGAGAAATGTAAACCACAGTTTTCCCATTCATGTCTCTTGTTCAGTTTCTTGTCTCTGAAGGTAGGAAAAAAAACAAACAAAAACTTAAATCTTTTCTAATGCCGAAGTTTTGAACCTATAATCGAAGGCCGGCGTCTCTTCTAAGTAGGTAGAATTGCCCGCCATCGAAATAAGACATGAAAACTGTATTACCCAGGGGAAAGGCAATTGTGAGATTGTTTTTGAGGGACCTGACATTAAAATCCGAATCTTATATATTTACAGCTTCTACTTAGGGCTTATGAGTTTGGTGTTGAAAAGTTCACCTAGCTCAGTCAAACGATACCATTTATTGTATGTCCGCTGGCATACGACGCTCTCCTGGTCATAGCACAGCTGCTTAAAAGGGCGTCTCTTGTCATATCTTATTTTCCTGCTTCTCCCGCGCCCTGCATTCTGGCTTCTGGTGTCCCCAAGGTCTCTGTCCCCCTCTCAACCGTCACAAACAAGGCATGTGCCTCAGCCTTCCTCAGCCAACTTCTCTGGAGCACTGGCAACGACGGAGGCCTCTTTGAAACTTCTTCCTCTCTCAGCGTTTTTGGTCTTGTTACAGAAGACCGGGGTGGAAAAAAAAACAGCCAAGCCATGCTTAGAGAAAGGGAGTTACATTTTACTAAGGGCAGGGCCGGAGAAAAATGTGCCTTTCAAATTCTGGCCCTCCCCCCACATGGAGGAAACCTTTTTCTAGTTACACTTTTCCTAGCTCAGTGGTCGGCAAACTGCGGCTCGCGAGCCACATGCGGCTCTTTGGCCCCTTGAGGGTGGCTCTTCCACAAAAGCCCACGGCCTGGGCGCGTCTAGGTGGAAGAAGTGGCGTTAGAAGAAGTTTCAGTTTAAAAAAATGTGGCTCTCCAAAGAAATCTCCATCGTCGTCCCGTTGGTATGTGGCTCTGTGGACGAATGAGTTTGCCGACCACTGGCCTAGCTCTTTTGTCTCCCAAATTTGGAATGAGACTTCCGGGACTTCTGGGAAAGAAGGCCTGTGTGCTGGGAAGGGGCCATGAGACCATATCTCAAGGCTTGGCCTGGTGTCAGCCCTGACAACTCTGTCTGGGGGGGTAGTTTATGACCTCTCTGGAATGGGAGTAGTCTTATTTTCCTTATTATTTAAGCAAGCAAGCGTTTACAGAAGCCAACATTTCCAACAGCAGTTTTTATATAGGATGGATGCTTCAGTCTTCCTCGCTTTTCCTCTCCACTTCCCATTTGGAAACCTCACACACTTTCCTTTGCCCTCCCTTCCCCTCCCAACACAGATCATCAGATTACATAATGCACCTTCTCACTCGGTCCCCACACCTCCATTCTGCTTGCTTCTTCCCTGGTCTAGGACCTTATCATGTTAGGTTAATGTACCTACTATGTGCTCCCTTTGGGTCTCATTCATAACACCGCATAGCTCACACTGTGCTGTACTGGGATTGCTTTGTTATCTCTCATCCTGCTGGACTCTTGAGTTCCTCAGGAGAATGGGTCTTGTGTATTTTATTCCTTCGTTACTATTTATGAGGTGGTTTTTTTTAAACTCATAAACAACATGAGCACAGTACGAAAGTTCCTCGACTTTCTATGTCACAGATCTAATTTATTTGCCATATTCATACAGTTATAACCATTAACATCCCAGGGTGGAAAATGAACGTTTTCTTCAGCAGCTTAAAAAAAAAAAAAAAATCCGGTGTTTTAGCTCATGGGAGGGTTGAAATCAACATCTGCTTGGAACGTGGTTCTTTATGGTCGGAAGGGCACTGTTTACTTTCCCCTTCAATAGCTCCGGTCTCAAAGTGTAGAATCAGGGGTGCACGTGTGTGCACAGAGACTGGGGCAGCGGGGAGGGAGGGGCAGAGGGGGTGAGGTGATAGAGAGCGTTGGATGCCTCCGTGGGCAGATCGCTGACAACAAATGCGTTCTTCATAGCATTTAGACGTTCATGTAGTTCCTTTCTAATTGCTTCTGGGTATTATCGGAACTTCCTTCATAGGATATCTAAATCCCATTACTTTTCTTTCTTTATTATTATTTTTTTATCTTTCTTTTTTTTTGTTTTATTTATTTATTATTGATTAAGGTATTACATGTGTCCATATCCCTCCCCATTGCCCCCCTACCCCACTCCCATGCATGCCCTCACCCCCAGTGTCTTGCGTCCATTGGTTATGCTTATATGCATGCATACATTAACCTTTGTACTTTTCCGTGCTGTTTCCCACTCCAATGTACCAATAATTACAATGTCATCCAAAAGGTGTCTTTTGAGATTTTTTTCTTTGTTTTTTGCTTTTTTTTTTAATAGGTTTTTATTGATTTCAGAGAGGAAGGGAGAGGGAGGAGAGAGAGAAACATCCATGATGAAAGAGAATCATGGATTGCCTCCCTCCTGCACGCCCCCCCAGTGGGGATCCAGCCCGCCACCTGGGCATGTGCCCTTGACCGGGATCCAACCTTGGCAGTGGAAAGCCAACCCTGAGAGTTCATTCAGAAGAGGAACTTGGCCCAGTTGGTGAAAGATCAGGCCCAACTCAACCTTATCTCCTGTAGGTTTTGCACCTGCAGCAGTGGGTGGAATAACTACGGTGAGCCAGGAGCACCAAAAAGGAAAAGTCATTTCGTTTCTGGAAACATCGCCGTTTGAAGAATATTTATGGTCATTTCTGCGTATTAACCTTTCCGGGTGCTGTGGTCCCCTCAGCGCTTCCATTCCCTGGGTGTTATTTATGATGTCACAGCTAAATCACGGCTTCCCATCCCCAGATACATGGGCTCCTTTTAATGGTGTGAGTGTGAATCCGGCTCTAATTGTGAGTGACTCAGCTCTCAAAGCAGATGCACATCATTTTTCTTTTTCCCTCCCTTTGCCTCCTCACCTGGGCTTGTGCACAGGAAGTCCTCTGTGTCTGCTGCTGAAAATGCAAATTAAAGGAAAGGAGGGAAGCACCATCATGCGGTTTGTAACTGTTAAGAGCAAACTTGAGACAAATGAGATCATTTGTTGAAATGAATGCTTCATGGGTTCCCCAAGAGAACCACTCTTTAGGGGAGGCGATGGCAGTATTTACCGAAAACCCTGTGTAAATCACACTTGCGATTTTTTTTCCTCTTTTTCTGAAAACAAGCATCTTGCCTGTTTCAGCTTGTCGGGCGTGTATTATATTCATTCCCTGAGACTTCTTTCTGAAAGGAGAGACGCGGTTCTGGAAATAGTCATTGCCTGGAGAGGAAACACAGGATCTCTTCTTAGTGTTGCAGGTTAGCGTCCTATTTCCAGCGGATTAAAGGGTTGAACGGGCCAAGCGCTGTTGAAATGGTCCCCATTCTCTTTCTCATAATACAGCCAGTCAGCAGGCACAGCCAATGTGAGTGTACATTATTTCCTTATGAATTATGCACCTGTACTGTGGTACCGATATTACATATATTATTAAACAGATGCAAAAAAAATAAAAAAAAGGGGGGGGGGGAATTAAAAGGACGCATTAGGTCAGTCGGAATGGAAGTTCCAGTAGTTTCTATGCAAACCCCATGGTGTGCTGGCCCTCTCCCAGCCTCCTCATGGGTTTGTAGCATCTCAATAAAAACGAACTGGGAAAAGGCCAAGCTGCAGTGTTTAAATGTCCCATTTAGTGTGCCTTTAAGATATTTGTTGCTCCAAAAAGCATATTTGAAAAGGTTTGTATTATGTTCCGTTGCTTGCAAAATGAATTGTGCATGTAACTCCTTTATGGGGGAAAAAAAATCTTCTTGAACATCCTTCTTTGTGGTGCAAAATGGACTCGCGACTTCAATCTTTGTGACCATAAGCCAGTTTCAGAAGCAGGCAGGATGCAATGTGCCCTTGGATTTGGGGCCGAGTCTTTACTTACGTGCACGTATTTAAGGCAGAGTTCGGCACATCAGACCACAATAGCAAGCAACTGAGTTATCCATATTCAACTTTCCTTTTTATTTTACTTGAGGCTTTTATTATGCACCACCACCACCACCAACAACAAAAAACTCTCCCCCAGAAGGTAAAAAAAATAATTAAGGGGCCACGTTCTCAAATAGGAAAAGGCAGAGAGGACGTCGTGTTAAACTAGGCGGTTGGGGAGAGACGAACTCTCAGTGTAACTGGAGTTCCCGCAAGGCCTGATCCGCACTATCTTTGAGATAAAAGCAATTGCCCTTAGGGAGTGTGCCTGCTATTTTTGGAGCAGCCATTTTTTTTTTTTTTCCCTTCTGGCCGTTTCCTGGGATCCCTTGATGTTCAGAGGTCTGCTATGCTGATCTGTGCTTTAGTTTTTATTTTTTTAAATATATTTTGATTGGTGTCAGAGAGGAAGGGAAGAGGGAGAGCGAGATAGCACCATCCATGATGAGAGAGAATCGTGGGTCAGCTGCCTCCTGCACGCCCCCGGCTGGGCATCGAGCCTGGAACTCTGGCCTGTGCCCTTGGCGGGCATTGAACCCATGACACCTTCAGTCTGCAGGCGGACACACCATCCACTGAGCCATCCTGGCGAGGGCTTTCAGTTTTTTAAAAAATTGTTATTATTCGAAGTATTACAGATGTTCCCCTTTTCCCCCCCATTGACCTCTTCTAACCGACCTTCACCCCCACCCCCTTTGGTAGGGTGAAATCGTTTATTATTCATTTTTCTTGTTTTCTTTGAGGTGTGCCTGTAGTGCTAGGAATGTCCCTCTCAGCACTGCTTTTGCTGTGTCCCAGAGATCTGGGGTGGTTGTGTGTTCCATTTTCACTTGTTTCCAGGAAGTTTTTGATTTTTCTTGATCTCGTTGGTAACCCATCCATCCTATGTAATAAAATACTAACATGCAAATTAACCGAAGGACAGAACGACCGGTCTCTATGATGCGCACTGACCACCCGGGGGCAGACGCTCAACGCAGGAGCTGCCCCCGGGTGGTCAGTGCGCGCCCACAGGGGGAGCGCCGCTCAGCCAGAAGCCGGGCTCGTGGCTGGCGGGTGCAGCGGTGGCGGCGGGAGCCTCTCCGGCCTCCGCAACAGCGCTAAGGACGTCTGACGGACGGCTTAGGGCCGCTCCCCAGGGGAAGCAGACCTAAGCCGTCCGCCGAACATCCCCCAGAAGCTCCGGGACTGTGAGAGGGTGCAGGCCGGGCTGAGGGACCCCTCCGAGTGCATGCACTTCGTGCACTGCGCCTCTAGCTATTTGGTAACATGCTATTGAGCCTCCCTGTGTTTGAATGTGTTTTGAGTGTTTTTACTGTCCTTAAGTTCTAATTTCATGCCATGGTGGTCTCTGATGAGGAGGCTTGTTAATGATTCCAATCTTCTTGACCTTGGAGAGACGTGCTTCGTGTCCTCACATGTGGTCTCTCTTTGTGAATGACCCCTGTGCACTTGAGAAGAATGTGTATTCTGCTGCATGGGGGTGACGTGTTCTATCAATGTCTATTAAATCCATCCGATCCAGTGTGTCCTGTAGAGTCTCTGTTTCCTTGCTAAGTTTTTGCCCGGAAGATCGATCCAGTGAAGTCAGAGGGGTGTTCACGTCCCCCTATTACGACTGTGTTGTTGTCAGTCTCGCCGTGAAAGTCCTCTAGAGACGGGCAGCAGGATGGCGTCCGCCCGCAGGGCCGTGCAGGTGGTCCAGCCACATACTCCATTAATAAGGTTCCCGAACAGAAGAGAGAATCCTAAACCAAATGCGTCAGAAGCTGTGGGATCGACAGGAGTACCTTCTCCCTCTTCAATTTCACGGCATTCCTCAGGGGAGTAAATCGTCCGGTTGGCTGATGCATCAGGGTCCACCGGACACTGCAGAAATAATAAAAACATTACCTCAGAAATGCGCAAGGAAACTTGTCTCTCAAGACAAGTCAAATATATCCAACGTGGAGGTCCTGAATAATCGCTGACACGGTGGCTGCTGTTGGTTATCAAAGAAGAGTCTTTACAATAAAGGGCTTCCAAAATGACTAATGAGAAATTATACATTAACAATTTTAATATTCTGTAAAAAAAAAAAAAAACTTAGATAGATACTTGTATTTCTTAATGTCTGTATCTTTGGAATCTTTCCCACAAGCTTACCTAATTGTTTATATACTTTATACTTATTGAAGTACACATTTAAAAAAAAAAAAAGTCCTCTAGAAGTTTTTTAAATATACTTAGGTGCGCCTCTATTGGGTGCATATATGTGTACCAGGGTTATATTCTCTTGTTGGATCGATGCCTTTAGTATGATGGAGTGCCTGCATTGTCTCTGGTGAGGGCCTTCATTTTGAAGTCTATTTTGTCAGGTATGCGTATTGCTATCCCGGCTTTTTTGTTCCTTTGTTTCTATTTGCGTGGAATATTTTTTCCCATCCCTGCACTCTCATCCTGCGTGTGGGTCTTTTGCTCTGAGGTGGGTCTCTGGTGGACAGCGTATAATTGGGTCATGTTTCTGTATCCACTCATCTACCCAGTGCCTTTTGATTAGAGCATTGAATCCGTTTACATTCAAGGTTATTATTGACTAGAGGCCTGGTGCACGGAATTCATGCACGGAAGAGTCCCTAAGGCCTGGCCAGTGATCAGGGCCAATCTGTGGGGTGACTGATGGGGTGACCGGGGGGCCCCCATTGGCACCCGCCTTTGCTGGCCTGGCGCTGCCGCTCGCAGGCCCCACTGCTGTCGCCGGTCACCTCCCTCTACACGGTGACCAGCGGGGCGATCAGGGCATCCCCACTGGCACCCGGCCTGGCCACCTGGGGCTTGTGGGATGGGGGCAGCTCCTGCATTGAGCGTCTGCCCCCTGGTGGTCAGTGAGCATCATAGCGACCAGTGGGTCCGCAGGTCGTGCCACCATTCGGTCGATTTGCATGTTAGGCTTTTATTAGATAGGATAGGTACTGAGTTCCTTAGGCCAGTCTGTCGTCTTTCTGCGTGTCTGTTGCTCAGCCTAGAATCTCGGAGGTTGTGCGTTATCTCATTGAACTTCAAGTCTGCACGTCTAGCCACCAGGCACTAACGCTGCTGGGGCGTCCACGCGTCTGATGATGCGATTGCCAACACAGTTGCCTCTGCAAGGACCGTGTGTTTGCTGTCCCTCTGCTCTTATCGGGGATCGCATAGCCACAGCTCCCAAGCGCAGAAGGCAGCCCTGAGTCGTCCATAACGATAGCGGAAGCACTGGAGAGGCAGATAGAGGAACAGAGAACAGTGTGGCTTCTGTCAGAGGGCACAGGGACTTGAGGGGATGTTGTGATTGAGTTCCTAAAAGCCACAGACCCCATCTTTTAGTTCATGCGTCTCTATTATTAAGTATTTACAAACACATCCCCCGCCGGTCTGCACTTGTAGGTGTGAGCGTTTATTTACCTGGAGGTGGCATATGCGTAGCTCAGAACGCATATGATACATGCATTCTAATTTGCCTTAAATATGACGTTGAAAGGGAAGGATGGCTTGTAAAAGTAGGCTGTGGAGGTGGTTGCATAACTCAGAAAATTTACTGGTTGTTACTCCCTTGCACAGTTGAAATGGGTCAATTTTAGGGTATGTAAATTATGCCTTGATAAAGATGATTCAAAAAGGAAGGATGAGGTGGAGCTGAAATGAACAGTAGTATATAAACATTTAAAAAGCAATTACGATTATTAAGAACCTTTTGCTCTCGCCCCGTTTATTAATAATCAAATACTCATTTTTTACGAAGGCAGTGTGATTAAGCATGTCATCGCTAACATTCTAAATCCCTTAATTGTTTGTGAAATAAAGCCCATTCTAGGAGTATAATTACCACTCTCATACGTTTGCCCATTCTTCATTGTTGGGATTACCTTCAGTCCAGAGTTTCTTTGCAAGGATTTCTTTCGGTTAAGCTAGATAATATCTTTAAATCTCTTCAGCCAGACATGCAGGCACACACACATGTGTGCTCATGTACACACACACACGCACACGCACACACACGCACTCCCTCCAGGCTTCTCCCTGTGCAGCACACCTGGACGATTCTGAGAGCACGTGGCCAAGATCCACCTGTCTCTCCCGTGAACCTCCCGTGTTGCCCTCAGAGTAGCTAAAAATGACCTGTGATTGGCTGATGGGTTGGGGAGGGGGCCGCCTCGTCTGCCCTTTGCTGGCTTCCTATTTCTTCCCGAGCAACTTGGACGATGGCACGTGTGTAATTCTGCCATTACAATGTGTTTGTATTTTTGTTACAGTGTTTATCCATTTCCTCCTTCAGCATGTATGCTCCCTGATTTCAGGGACTTCGTTTCGTAGAGCCAGCTTTGAGAAAGGTACTGTTATGTTTAAAAGATGCATAGATGGCATCATTTTCTAGATAGATGCGATGGATCGTTTTACTTTGAGCATTGAAGAGAAGTCCAGTTGACGGATTTTCAGTGCTGAATCAGGGACCGATGGGAACACTGTTATTAATATTATTAAGTTACTAGAGGACCGGTGCACGACATTCATGCCTGGGCCCCTCACAGCCCCAGCTTCGTCCAGAAGGTCGTCCGGATGGTCCTTCTGCTGTTCGGTCTAATTAGCATATTAGCTCTTTATTATATAGCATTAGTATAAAAACGTTTTTGTTTTTCTTTTTAATCCTCACCTGAAGATTTTTTTCCTATTGATCTTTAAAGAGAGAATGGGAGGTAGGGAGGAGCCGGAGAGAGAGAGAAACACTGATGTGCGAGAGACAGATCGACGGGTTGCCTTCTGTCTGTGCCCCGACTGGGACAGGGATTGAGCCTACAACCAAGGTATGTGCCTTAACTGGGAATTGAACCCTTGGCCCTTCGGTCTGTGGGGCAATGCTCTAACCATGGAGCGAACTGGCCAGGGGCTAAAATTTTTATTAATATCTCCAGCTACATGGCCATGTCTTCCTCTCTCAGGATCAAATGCTATTTTAAAGTGCCCGCTGAAAGGTCTCCTGTTGAAGCAATTAGTCTTGCCTGAGCTTGGTTTCAAAATCTGCCAAGCTTCAAGCTCTCTTCAGATGCAGTTGTAAGCATAATTACTGTTTGAGGCAGATAATCACACAGATCTATCCCTACAGCACTGGTTGCCTTGAGTCCTGTCTTTTCAGTGACGGCATTATGATGATTCGGGCTTGGTTTCAAATTCTGCTAATTTTCAAGTTCCGATGAAATTCAGTCGTAAGCATAATTAATATCTTAGATAAAAGCATAGATTTATTCCTACAGCTTTGAGTAGCTTGAGTCATATCTTTAGACAGACTTACTGAACGCTGATGTCTCTGTATGAATTTTCACTGTTTTCTTTTTTTAAAACAATATTTTTATTGATTTCACAGAAGAAGGGAGAGGGTGAGAGAGAGAGAAACATCAGTGATGGGAGAGAACCGTGGATCGCCTGCCTCCTGCACGCCCCCTACTGGAGGTCGAGCCCATAACCCTGGTATGTGCCCTGACTGGGAATGGAACCATGACCTGCTGGTTCATATGTCAACACTCAGTCACTGAGCCACACCTGCTGGGATCAGTGTTTCTTCTCTAAGAAAAAAAGCAGTTTCATAAAGATTGAATTTATTGGGCTCAGATGCATGTGATTATGCATTGCTGTAGACAGTTTCCTAGTATTTCATGTTAGTTTTTCCTCGAGCGCATTTTAATATTCCTCAGTTCTGGGCAGAATCCCACCTGAGTAGTTTCCACAGACCCCGTTAGATTCCCAAGTCCACAGGCAGTTGCTTTATTAGGCCAAGGACTGATAAGGCTCAGCTCTACCTGAAGAATATTAGGTTATTCTCTGTCCTGGACAATCGTGTTCCAACTCGGATATCTGACAGTTATAAAGTGGTTTTAGAATTTGACATAAGGAAGTGGTGTGTCCAAAACACAGTTTCAATGGAGAAGACAGTCCCACTTTAACACTCATTCATCCGTCTTTCTTATAAATGCTGTACGGCACATTTATGCTCTTTGGTGTACAACAGACATCGTGTAGGGAGATGTATATAAGGTTCTCTTTCTTCTAAATTAACTAGAAGCCGAGTGCACAAAAATTGTGCACTTGGGGGGGGCGGTCCCTCAGCCGCACCTGCACCCTCTTGCAGTTTGAGGCCCCTTGGGGGATGTCCACCTACCAGCTTAGGTCCTCTCCCCGGGGGATTGGGCCTAAGCTGGCAGTCAGACATCCCTCCAGCAGCCCAGAAGGCCTCCCTCGGGGGATGTCCACCTACCAGCTTAGGTCCTCTCCCTGGGGGATTGGGCCTAAGCTGGCAGTCAGACATCCCTCTGGCAGCCCAGAAGGCCCCCCTCGGGGGATGTCCCACGTGGGGAGCCGGCTTCTGGCTGAACGGCACCCCCCCTGTGGAAGCACACTGACCACCAGGGGGGCAGCTCCTGTGTGGAGCATCTGCCCCCCTGGTGGTCAGGGCATGTCACAGCGACCGGTCGTTCTGCAGGTAGGGTCAATTTGCATATTATATTTGCAAATTATACAGGATGTGTGTCTGTAGTCTAACCTTTTCGCTGCATCTAGTAACCTAAAGTAGCTTTTGCAATGTGGGAAAAGGTTTGCCTGGGAAGTTAACATCATCCTCTCGTGCGATCCCTCCGCCGGCGATGTCCTGAAGGTACTCCAGACGTTCTGTTTCTGCAGATAATCCCTTGCCCAAGGAAACCTCCACCTGGGCTGATAATGTCAGGAGGGACGTGTGAGAGTTGGCAGTTGCTCTCTGATGTAGGACCCGGTTAAGAGCTCTGTGTGTGTGGCTCACTGTGGGGCCATTAAGCGCGATTAGGGGAAGGAGTGAATTACCTTCTTTCCCACTTGGTGTGTATCCATGGGGTTGCTTATGGCACCGTGTGTGGTTTGCAAAACCTGGCTCTGTAGTTGTGCAGCAGATAATACATATTCTGATAAAGGAAGCAAGGAAGTGTGTGTGTGTGTGTGTGTGTTTGTGTGTCTGTGTGTGTTGGCAAGTTATGGGTAGCCGTTCAATCAATTACTTACTATTATTTTTCTTTTTTTTAAATGTATTTTTAAATTGATTTTAGGGAGGAAGGGAGAGAGATAGAAACATCCATGATGAGAGAGAATCATGGATCGGCTGCCTCCTCCACGCCCCACACTGGGGAGCCAGCCCACAACCCTCGCGTGTGCCCGGACTGGGGATTGAACTGTGACCTCCTGGTTCATCGGTTGATGCTCAGCCACGGAGCCACACCGGCCGGGCCAGTCAAATAGTTATTCATTGAAGCTTGTGCCTTTAGCATCCAGAGTATGGCATCTGCCTAACTCCCAACCATGATCAGCCCCTCAACACGACCAACCTACGTCCATCTTCTCTGCCGGTCCAACCGTTAGGAAGTCATCTACCCTGTGGCCTCCACGTCTTCCTTTCCCCCTCCCTTTTGGACTGGTTTCAATCAGATTTTCCACCCCCCTCCCGCCCCAAGCGCCCAAGACAGATCCTGCCAAGGTCGCCAGTCATCTCTGTTGCACCACGTCGGCGGGCTCAGGACTGACGGCAACTAACCTGCAGATTGGTGGTGTTCTTGACCACTTCCTTTACAGAACGCCCTTCCTCTGCCTTTGGCTTTGCTGTTTGAAGGTGACACCACGCTTTCCTCACCCGCTCTCTAGCTGTTGTTGTTATTTTCTGTTTTTTTGTGGTTTTTTTTTCAGTCTCCTTTGCAAGTTGATCCTACTTGAGCAGAGTGCAGTGCCGGAGTTCCTTCAAGCTCATTCCTGTCTTTTCGGTCTTAGACGCTTCTCGGTATTTCCACGCCTCCGTCTCTGCCAAGTCTGTCTCCAAACCCGACCTCCCTCTTCACTCCCCTATCATGTGCCCCGCTGCCCTGCCAGCTCGGCTTCTCCACTTGAACTTCCCAAACACAAAGGAGCCAGCACCGAGCTCAGCACAGCCCCTTGAACGGGACGTCTGAGCGAGCGGCCCTGGTGCTCTTCAGGGGGGCCGGGCTCCATCCGGACACCTCCCTCCCTCTCATTCTCCTCACTGAGTTCTCTCAGCTCAGCATCGTGGCTGTTTCTCAGGACCTGTCCTCTTTTCTTCGCGGATAGAGCAAGGAGGAAGCTGAAGAACATAGATCTAATCGACACAGTCAATCAGTTTTAACTAATTGACGTGCACAGAACCCAACAGCTGCAGAATTCACTGGAAGCTGTGCCGTAAGAAAGCCTCCAACTCTAACCGGTGTGGCTCAGTGGATGGAGCGTCGGCCTGCGGGCTGAAGGGTCCCGGGTTCGATTCCGGTCAAGGGCATGTACCTTGGTTGCGGGCACATCCCCAGTAGGAGGTGTGCAGGAGGCAGCTGATGGATGTTTCTCTCTCATCGATATTTCTAACTCTCTGTCCCTCTCCCTTCCTCTCTGTAAAACATCAATAAAATATATATGTTTTAAAAAGCCTCCAACTGCAGAGGGATGAAAACGGATTTTCCCTCCCTCACTTAAGTTAGAAGTCAAAACATAAACATAACTAGAAAATCCAATATGTTTTAGAAATTAAGTACTACAAAAAAAAAATCCTGTATGTCCCATAGAACTCAAAATGAAATGTAGCAAATATATTTTTTAAAAACATATTTTTGTTGATTTCAGAGAGCAAGGGAGAGGGAGAGAGAGAAACGTAAGTGATGAGAGAGAATCATTGCTTTAACTTTTCTATAACGTCATCAATTTTAAAAAAGTTTAAAAATTCAGTTCTTGAAGCTTTTCCTGATCCCTGTAGATGTGGCCAATCACATGCCTCCATCTCGATCACTTACTGGGAAAGGTACAATGTCTGAGTCACCTTTCCCACCTTCCTGGGCCCTGCGGCCGCAGAGAGGGTTCACGTCCCCTTCTCCTCGTGTTCTGTTTCCTAGGAGTCCCTGAGCGTGGCAGGGGCGGCGGTCTCTTCCACGCAGCCACCTCTGGGGTCTTCACGCGGCCATGGATCTGGATAAACCCTCCGTCTGGGGCTCCTTCAAACAGCGGACCAGGCCTCTGTTGCTCAACCTGAGCAAAAAGAAGGTGAAGAAGCACCCAGACCAACCCCTAGGCTTACGGGAGCGGCATCACCTGGATCGCCGCCTCAGCCTCTCGGTCCCTGACCTCCTGGAGGCCCAGGCCTTGGCCCCCGAGGGTGGGCCTTACTCGGGGGCCCAGTCATCCTACACCTCCGTGCCCAGCAGCCTGTCCACGGCCGGGATCGCGCCCAAGAGCTGCAGCAGCTCCTCGAAGCAGTCGGAGGAAGAGCTGTGCTGGAGCCAGGAAGAGGCGGGCCACCTGCACCCAGGGGACACGGACCCCGAGGAGACCTCCGCCTTGCCCGCCGACCGGAGGGCTTCCAGCAACGGCCTCTTTGACCTGCTGCAGAAGGCGCCCCGGGGAGAGGACGCTCCGGAGGAGCCAGAGGTGAGGCCCGGGCTGGCACCGTCCGCCCCGTTGCTTGCTTCTCATTTATTTCTATTTATTTAATTTTTAAAAATGGTTTTATTGGTTTCTGAGAGGAAGGGAGAGGGAGAGAGAGAGAGAGAGAAGCATCCACGAGGAGAGAGAATCACGGCTTGGCTGCCTCCTGCACCCGCCCCCCCCCCCCCCCCCCCCCCCCCCGCTCCGGGGATCGAGCCTGAGATGCAGGCATGTGCCCTGACCGGGAATGGAACCGTGACGTCCCGGTTCACAAATCGATGCTCAACCACGGAGCCGGGCTATTTTTATTTTTAATGTAATCGATGTATTTACCTATTTTTATATTTGCTTGTTTATAAAGTTATCTTTCTTGGTGAAAGTATTACATATGTCCCTTTTTTCCCCCCAGGGACCCCTCCTGGCCTGTCCCCTGCCCCCCCCCCCTCCCTCCACCCCCCACCCTCACCTCAGGCCTTCACCGCACTGTTACCTGCGTGCTTTTCCCCTCTTTTTCATCGCACCCAGCGCCCTTGGCAAACCGGATTAGGAGTTATTTCCGTGGTTAGCTTGGATGGAGACAGTGTCCTTTACAAGAATGTAAAGGAGTGGTGTATTGATTGCACCAACTGTTCCCTTCAGTTTTCGGGTTGACCTCTGTCTATTTTGAAACGGTTACGAAAACCCTTTCTCGGACACTTTAAGGCATTAAAAGCCTTATTGGATGAGATTTCCTTTCTTCCATCTCCTGGCCAAGAAAGAAAGAGCATAACTTTTCCTCTAAATTTGCTGTGTGTGTGTCTGTCTGTCCCTGTCTCTCTCTCTCGACACCATTGCCTAGTCCTAACATAGATAAAACATGCGTATTACTGCTCCCAAGAAATGTATGGATGTACGTTTCCCTTTGACTTCCAAGGAGTTTGAATTCTCTTCTATTTCATACACATGTACACACGTGTGTGTGTGTGTGTGTGTGTGTGTGTGTTGTGTGACTTGTGGGCAACTTCACATGCATTCTCTAGAACAAACAAACAAGAAGAACTAAAGGAAACAAATTCTTATCAATACAGTGATTTTACAAAGCTTTAGTATTTCAATAAGCTAAAACAGCCAGATAGAATTACGAGACAAATCTTATATTTCTCTGAAGAGTTTAAGTATAATCACCAGATTATTAAGTCACGATTCGATGATCTCTTTAATCAGATTTTGAAAAATTCCTCCATTAATGGCACAGAAGTGGGTTGCAGTGTTGAGGAAAGGGGTTACATTTTCTGTATTCCAGGTCAGTGTGGTAACTGCATAGAGAACTGGTTATTCCGCTGGGATTTTTTATTTTATGTTCGGAGCCAGAGCCTATTAACTATGTCATCTATTTCCCTTTATGTTATTTTATTGTTATTTTTTTATCCTCCCTGGAGGATATTTTTTCCATTGACTTTTAGAGAGAGTGGGAGGGAAGATGGGAGAGAGAGAGAGAGAGGAACATGGATGTGAGAGAGGCACATCGATGGGTTGCCTCCTGCACACACTCCCACCAGGGCCTGGGAACAAGCCTGCAACCCAGGTACATGCCCGTGACTGGGACCCGTGACCTTTCCCGGGACAGTCGGATGCTCTAACCACGCGGCACACCAGCCAGGGCCATGCATTTCACTGTAACAGGGGAATGGCATCGTGGCTCCTCAGAGGATGTGGCTCGATTCATCCGGAAGCATTACTATATTAAGACACCACTACCCATTACGTGACTTCACTCTTTTTTTCATTGCCATTAACACTTATGAAATCCTTTGCGTCATAATTTTATGATTTTTACTGTACCTATAAATTGGAAATACGTGTTTTCACTAATCAAAATATAAATTAAGTAAGTTATTCAACTAGGTCAGTAGTTAGGAGCTAACAGGTTGAATAATGGACCTACGTGAATCTTTGCTTCTTGTTACTTAGGAACTAACTAGAGGCCCAGTGCACATAATTCATGCATGGGTAGGTCCCTAGTGGCTGCCGGCTGGGGGGAAGGGGCCGAGGGTGGTTGGCCAGCCGGCCCCGCCCCCTGGTTGAACTCCTGGCGGAGGGGAAAATTTGCACATTAGGCTTTTATGATATAGGATGAGAAAAAAAATGGTGGGCTTCTTGGCTTGGATATACTAACAATCTCCAATCAGAAGCCAGAGCTGGCAGTCAAGACAAAGTTGGCTCTCAAAAAGAAGACATTTATTTTTCTGTGTCCCCCGTGCCCTTTTAAAAGCCGGGAAAGCCCCAGCCAGGGTAGCTCAATGGTTGGGCACCGACCCACCCACCAAGAGGTTGCTGGTTCGCTTCCTGGTCAGGGCACGTGTTCAGGTTGAGGGCTGATGCCCAGGGGCAGGGGCGTGCAGGAGGCAGCCAATCGATGCTGTTTCTCTCTCATCATCGATGATGCTCTTTCTCTCTCTCCCTTCCTCCTCTTTCTCTAAAATTAGTAAAAACATTAAAAGAAATACATAAAAGCGGGGATAATGATCGTGTTTCAAGGTGCATTTCATCATGATCAATAACTAATACTCTCGAACGGAAGGATCATTGCCCCTCCAGCCCCCCCCCCACCCCGTCATCTCCCCATGGGCACGTCCCCCCCTGATGTCCTGCTGGGCAGTCGGAGTTTTAAGCTGCTAGCTTCGGGGCTCGCGTCTGGGGGTGAGTTGAGCGGTGGAGACAAGAACCCCAGTGCGATATTTCTAGAAGCTGCTTGGCAACCGCAGGGCTTCAGTTTGGCGACCACAGAGACGCACAATTGACAAACCACAGAGAAGAGGCCGCCTGCCGCTCAGGGAAGGAGACAAGTGCGTCAGCCGCTGCCCACATCAGTCACGTGTGCCTTGGACTATTTTTGTCCTGGCTCAGAAATCATGACTCCGCTTCACGGCGGTCCTGCCGCAGGCGTGTCCGCCGTGTCCCGCGTCCCCTCCTCTTTTTTTCCTGCTCCCCTCCCTCCTTCCCCGCTGTTGAGCACCTACTACGTGCTGGTCCTGGGGACACGGCCGTCAACACAGCAGACAAAAACCCACTTCTTGATGAAGATCCTGTTTTGCATGGTGGCCGGCTTACAGAGGTTTGCAGAGCAATCCGTTTGATGGAGAAAAACAGCGCAGGAGAGGAGATGGGGCGTGCTGGGGCAGAGGTGTCCCGTTTTTAACGGAATAGCGAGGAAAGGCCGCTTCTGAGATAGAACATTTAAGAAAAGAACTGCTCAGCCCTCGGGGGTCAGTGGTTGAGCGTCCACCTAGGAACCAGGAGGTCACGGTTCGATTCCCCGTCAGAGCCCGTTCCCCCGTTGTGGCCCCATCCCCAGCAGGGGGCGTGCAGGAGGCAGCCAGTCGATGATTCTCTCTCATCCTTGGTGTTTCCATCTCTCTCCCTTTCTCTCTTCCTCTCTGAAGTCCATAAAAAATATATTTGGGAAAAAAACCACACAGTAAAATTGGCTTATTTATTTTTTTTTTTCGTGTGTGTATACTGCTGTGATTTCAGAGAGGAGGGGAGAGAGAGGGAGAGAGAGAAACATCCGTGATGAGAGAGAATCATGGATCGGCTGCCTCCTGCACGCCCCCAACCGGGGATGGAGCCCGCAACCCGGGCCTGTGCCCTGAACAAGAATTGAACCCTGACCTCCTGGTTCATAGGTCAACACTCAACCACTGAGCCACACTGGCCGGGCACTGTGCGCTTTTTTTTTTTTTTAAGTAAAAATGTGAAAAACCCAGAGTGCATGATTATGCTTATTGAGAACATAGAAAACCCACCAAATGATAGTGGGATACCAGGAATTCCTGATGAGAAAAATATCAATTATCCTTTTTTTTAAACTCACTGATGTAGTTACTAGGTTTGCAAGGAAGATGGAAATCATGCAACCTTCCCTCCGCAGTGGGACCTGAGGTTCTGTGCCAAGGGGAGGGAATACTCCCAGTGAGGGGTCCCCCAGCGGCTGTAGCTCGGCCGTCCAGTGTCCGTGTGGCATTTTGTCCTGCTTTATGGTGCCCGCTTCCCTCCCTTGGCGTGCGTATAGGGTGTGGGACGGTTACGGCGGCTGGGGGAACCCTAGCTTCAAGTTCTGGGACTCTTCCCCGCGTAGAACCAGCCGTCATGCGGGGTTGCTGTCGCCCCTCACCTTTAATTTCCGTGTTGTGGTGAGTGTAAGACGGACTGCGTGTTTGCGTAAAAGCCCGGGGCTCATTTCTGATGCCATGGAAGCGATGGTGGTCGTGTGGACTGATTGTGCCACTTACTGGACATTGTCATCCAGTACGGGGAGGCTCACTGGGGAGAACGGAGATGGTGGACCAGTCTGAGGGGTGGTGCTATTTGAGAGTAGAAGATACCGGCCCCCACAATCCTCGGCCGATAACCACGTACTTTATTTTATTTTTATTTTTAGAAGAATCATTTATTGTTTTTTTTTTAACAATATATTTTTTATTGATTTCAGAGAGGAAAGAGAGGGAGAGAGAGAGAAACATCAATGATGAGATGAGAGAATCGTTGATTGGCTGCTTCCTGTCCACCCTCTACTGGGGATGAGCCCGCAACCCGGGCACGTGCCCTTGACCGCAGTCAAACCCGGGACCCTTCAGTCTGCAGGCCGACACTCTATCCACTGAGCCACACCAGCCAGGGTAGTTTATTGATTTTTAGAGAGAGAGGAAGGGAGAGGAAGCAAGAGATAGGAACATCAATGATGAGAGAGAATCATGGATTGGCTGCTTGCTACAGTCCCTCTACTGGGGATCAAGCCTGCAACCCAGGCCTGTGCCCTGAGCGGGAATCGAACCGGCAACCTTCTGGTCCAAGGGATGAAGCCCAACCAACTGGGCCACACTGGCCAGGACGAAGCATGCACTTCGGACAGGAATTCTGACCTCAGCGCCGGTGGTTTCATGAAATCGCCTCCCAGAGGGATTGGTTAAGGGAAGCAGGGGCTCATTTCATAAAACTGGAGACATTTCCGGGGGTGTCTGGGCTTCAGAGGGTCCGACAGAGAACGTATTGCTGGCTCTGCACGTAGAGGCGTGCTGGGCCTCGTTTGGTTTTGAAAATCGGGCAGAAGAGGAATTTGTAAGTTTCTGGGACGTAAGAGGGTGTGGTGTGAACTGCCTGCGAACACTTTGACATCGAATAAGGTTCTGATTGTCGTCATCCATGACCTTTAGACAGTCCTGTCCAACTCACGTGGGTGTCTTTTTACATGTAAACGCAGATCGGAGAAACCAAGGCCCCGGGTCGGGGTGTTGAGCAAAGGGGCCCCCCCTGCCTCCTTTTTTCTCCGCTGGCAGATCGAGCCCCACGTTGAGAGTGAGGGCTCTTTTCCTGCCAGGATGCACTAGTGACTCCAATGTGGATCCCTTAGCCTGGCCAGTGCGGCTCAGTGGTTGAGCATCACCGACCTATGAACCAGGAGGTCAGGGTTCGATTCCCAGTCAGGGCACACGCCTGGGTCGTGGGTTTGATCCCCAGTAGGAGGCGTGCAGGAGGCAGCCGATCCATGATTCTCTGTCATCATCGGTGTTTCTCTCTCTCTCCCCCTCTCCCTTCCTCTCTGAAATCAATAAAAATGCATTAAAAAAAAAAAAAAAAGAACATGCATTTCCTCCTTTTTGGTTGTGCTAGACTCAAAAGGGTCTGGTCTGGGGAAGGTCTTTCCCATCCCATTTTGAAATGTTTTCTACCTAATTACCAAGCGTGGTTCTCGGGTTCCTGAGCTGCCCGCAAATGCCGAACGAGGGGTGGGGAGCGGCCAGTGGGGAAGCGGAATGGGCCTTATCTATGCTCTGATCAGTGACTAAGGTGGCGGAGGCCGCTGCCAGAGGGACGTCACCGAGTCACTCCGGACTTGCCAGGCAGGGAGGGAGCCCACGCACCTGAAACTGGGTATGCAAATGGCAGATTCCCGAAGGGAAAGGCCTGGAATAGGATTTTCCTGTGGGTTGATACTCTTTTTTTTAATTTTTAAAAATATTTTATTGATTTTTTTACAGAGAGGAAGGGAGAGGGATAGAGAGTCAGAAACATTGATGAGAGAGAAACATCGGTCAGCTGCCTCCTGCACGCCCCCTACTGGGGATGTGCCTGCAACCAAGGTACATGCCCTTGACCGGAATCGAACCTGGGACCCTTCAGTCCGCAGGCCGACGCTCTGTCCACTGAGCCACACTGGTGAGGGCGGGTCGATATTCTTTTGCTGTTTTTTTTTTTTTAAAGCAGGGTTATCTTTTTATTTTCAGAAGCTCTGTGGAAGTGGTGATCTGAATGCAGCTATGACGTCCCACCAGTCCGAAGAACAATCTGTGAGTGACAGTCCTTTAAAACCAATAAGCACGGCAAGTCCACGCTTATAACATGTTTCTTATTCCATGTTGGGATCTGCACGGCTTTGCCTCCTTTCTTTTTAAAGAATGCTCCACCGTATTCCACTCACAAAGACAGGCCTGACCAATGATAGCTGGAAGAGATTAATTCAGTGTTTATAATCAACCCTGGGCTAGATTCTTCTAAAAGTACAGAGAAGCTATGAGATCGAGTGATACAGGACAGGAGACAAAAAGCCATTTTCAAAGTGCTTTGAAACACACACGGGAACACTTCCCAAAGAAGACCGTCAAGGGTGCCTTAGCCACAGGATCGATGAAGTTGAAGGTCAAGTAGGTGAGCAGTAAGTTACCGCATCTGCCCTCTCTCTTTGGAATGGCAGACATTGGGACCAGGGCAGGACTCAAGCCCCAAACTTGAATGGCATCCATTGCATAAATACATTCAAAACTAGACTTGCCTTGGACACGGTGGCCTGTAAGGGTGGATGCATTCACTCCCACAGAGGGGAGCGAAGAGTGCTGTGGGGAGGTGAGACTGTGAGGGTCAGCGGAAGAGACGCCGTAGTGGGGGCCAGGGAATGAAGGAAAAGCGTGTAGAAGACGGGAGGTCTCCGGGCAGAGACAGTGTGTCCCACGTGGACACAGACGAGGGCCATGTGTCAGATGGACGGGCAGGCTCGGTGTGTTGTCAGCTGAGTGGTTATGTACTGAAATGGTTTTCTTTTTTAAAAAAATATATTTTTATTGATTTCAGAGAGAGAGGGAGAGAGAGAGAGAAACATCCATGAGGAGAGAGAACCATGGATCGGCTGCCTCCTGCCCGCCCCACCCTGGAGATCGAGTCCATAACCTGGGCATGCGCCTTGACTGGGAATCGAACGGTGACCTCTGGGTTCATAGGTCGACGCTCAACCACTGAGCCACGCCAGCCGGGCTAGTTTTCATATATTTTTTATTATTGATAGTATTACAGATATCTCCCATTTTCCTTCCCTTTCGCCCTCTCCTCCCAGCCCCTTCCCACCCACCCACCCCAGGTCTTCACCACCCTATCACCCGTGTCCATGGGCTATGCAAATAAATATATAAGTTCTTCGGTTTATCTCTTCTCGTCTTTCCAGCCCCACATCCAAAGTATGTCAGTCCGTTCCATGTCTCCATGCTCCAGGTCTTATTTTGTGGGTCAATTCATGTTCATTAGATTCCAGCTGAAATGTTTTCCTTACCCGTGGAGTTGACGGGGGTTGGTGAGAAGTATGGAGAAGAGATGAGACATTTCACACGAGTCTGGAAGCGTGGACACATGTTCCTGGGAACTGGTTTCATAAACTCACTTCTTTTTTTTTTTTTAAACATATTGTCATTGATTTCAGAGAGGAAGGGAGAGGAAGAGAGATGGAAACAGCAATGATGAGAGGGATCACTGATCGGCTGCCTCCTGCACGCCCCCTACTGGGGATGGAGCCTGAAACCCAGGCATGTGCCCTTGACTGGAAACGAATCCGGGACCCTTCCGTCGCAGACCGACGCTCTATCCACTGAGCCACACCGGCCAGGGCATAGCCTCGCTTCTGTGTGTGTTTTCCTCTCTCGGGCTCCACCGTGAGCGACTGAATAAAGCATCGGCCCTCAGTGAATAATGGGAAGGGTGATCCAGATGTCACTGATCTCGTTCTTCTCAGACAGTTAATATTGTGAGGGTGTCATCATTCCTGCCTCTGAATTCTGACAGAGTCCCACTGGGGAGAAACACGGAGAACATGTTAACCAAGCAAGTGTTACCAAGCCCTCAAAGTGAGTGGGAGGGCGCTCACTCTTTTTTTTTTAAAGAAGTGATTTTATTTTATTATCATCATTATTATTTTTATTGATTTCAGAAAGGGAGGGAGAGAGAGAGAGAGAGGGAGAGAGACATATCAACGATGAGAGAGAGTCATCGATTGGCTGCCTCCTGCACGCCCCACACTGGGGATCGAGCCCGCAACCCGGGCACGTGCCCTGACTGGGAATCGAACCGTGACCTCCTGGTTCATAGGTCGACGCTCAACCACTGAGCCACGCTGGGGGCCGAGCGGGAGCTCGGTCTTGAAGACTGACCATTGGAGGGACCTTCCCCCACCCCCCTCTCCGGCTTACAGTTAGAAGTGTTTCAGACATTCTCTCCCCAGACCACTGACCTTACTTCTCCACCCGTGCAGACCCTCGGGGAAGCCAGCGACGGCCTGAGCAACCTGCCCAGCCCCTTCGCCTACCTCCTGACCATCCACCTGAAGGAGGGCCGGAACCTGGTCATCCGGGACCGCTGCGGTAAGGCCCGGCCCCGCCTCGCGCTTCGTAGCCTTTCTCTCCACCCCTGTGTCAATGTGGACAGCCAACCTTTTTTTTTTAACTTTTTAAAATTGATGTCAGAGAGGAAGCGAGAGGGAGAGACAGACAGAAACATCCATGACGAGAGAGAATCACGGATCGGCTGCCTCCTGCACGCCCCCTACTGGGGATCGAGCCCACAACCCCAGACATGTGCCCCGACCAGGAATCAAACCGTGACCTCCTGGTTCCTAGGTGGACGCTCAACCCCTGAGCCACGCCGGTAGCCGGCCGGGCGGCCAACCCTTTCTTGCAACACACAGGACCTCAACTCTCAGCCTTCCCAGGAACCGAGGCCTTCGAAGCAAATGATGTAAACATACTGAACCTTACCCTCCTTTCTGAGTAGCCAATTGGGAATAGTGAGGGTGATAGTCATCCCCATATACCGTTGTTTGAACTGAACTTGGCTCACCATAACGGCTGGGCGCCTAGCCTGTAGCAGCCACACCAGAAAGTGTCCTCTTGGCCCCGCTTCCGTTCTCCCTGAGAAAGATGTGAATCATCCTCATTTTAAAGTTATCCAACATGCACTCAGGTGGCAGTGCCCGCTGAGGCCCCCCCCCCCCCCCCCTGCCTGCCCCCAAATCCTTGACCTCACAGTAATATCGACCCACCCTATGGGCCGCTGGGACTGTGTCTTGGCGCTGGTAGTGCTCATGCCAGCAGCCCTGTTCTCCAGGCCTCGTGTTCTGGGGAAGATGCTCAGCTCCCCTTCACTCCTAGCTCAGTGGTCGGCAAACTCAATTCGTCCACAGAGCCAAATATCCACAGGACAACGACGGAGATTTCTTTGGAGAGCCGCATTTTTTAAACTTCTAACGCCACTTCTTCCAAATAGACTCGCCCAGGCCGTGGCATTTTGTGGAAGAGCCACGCTCCAGGGGCCAAAGAGCCGCGGTTTGCCGACCGCGGTCCTAGAGCATTAATCCCTGGAAAACAAGATCCCTTGCTTTGGAGCCCTGCGTGTTCCCTTATTGTTAAGGCGGGTAGAGCGCAGCTTCCTGCTGCCGACCGGTGGAAAACTGGGTTGCTGGTGCCCTCTGGTGGCCACACTGCAGTATTGCAGAAGGGAAAGCAAAGTTCTTGGGCAGTTCAGTGTCACGTGACCAGGCCCAGGCACATCACCTGGCTGTAGGCGGGAAGGTTGAGGGTCCGTGTGCGTTTTTTAGGCGATGAAGATGCGGGACCCATGCTCCCAGCCACCTGTTCTCCTTCTCCATTCCCGGCACCCGTGGAGAGTGGAGCGTTGTTAGGAATGCATGGGCAGGAAAAAAAATCCTTTTCCTATTTGCTTTAGACCAGGGGTGGGGAACATCTGGCCTGCAGGCCTTGGCCCGCGAAATCATTTGGTCAGGGAATGGTGGGCGGCAGGTCAGGGGTCATAGACGCTGGACACAGACCACCCAGGTGTGAATACCAGCTCAGATACCAGGTAGCAGTGACTGTGAGGGCTCACCTGGTGTGTGTGTGCGCTTATGGGGATTTGTGAGGATGTGTGTGGGGTGGGAGGGTCCCATGGTAATCTATAGATAGATATAAAAGTCTAAGTGACCATGATGACTGAACGACTGAATGACCAGTCGCTATGATGTGCACTGACCCCCAGGGGGCAGATGCTCAACCCAGGAGCTGCCTCCTGGTGGTCAGTGCTTTCCTGAAGCCAACCTCCCATGGCCCCTCCCCCCAGCTGGCCAACCTCCCGTGGCCCCTCCCCCCGTCAGCCAACCTCCCGTGGCCCCTCCCCCCGGCCAGCCAACCTCCCGTGGCCCCTCCCTGCCGCCAGCCAACCTCCCATGGCCCCTCCCCCCGGCTGGCCAACCTCCTGCAGCCCCTCCCCCTGGCCAGCCACCCTCCCATGGCCCTGATCACCGGCCAGGCTGAGGGACCCCCATCCCCCCCCCCCCCCCCCGTGTACAAATTTGTGCACCGGGCCTCTAGTATACAATAAGTTTGTTTATATGTTGTTTTTTGCTAAAATTTTTCGAGTCTTACATCCTGTTCTAAAGAGTTTCTCTGTTTTTGTACCTAGAAAGGCATTGTGTGTCTCAAGAGAGAGGCACATTAGCCTAGTATTTATTCTCCTTTCTGCGTGGTTTGACAGTTTTCATTTATCGCTTTGATCTGCTTGAGTTTGTTTTTATTTCTGGCCCAGTGTGGGGACTTAGTTTTACTTTTTTGCCAAGTGACTATTTAATTAACTAGGGCTAAACTTTCCTTTCCCCAGTGATTCAGTTGCCACTTTTTAATCGTACATGAAAATGCACTACATATTATTAGGCTCCGCTTGGATTTCTCTTTGATTCCCACAGATGTGTTGTTTTGTTCAGGGGCCAGCACCACACCACAGTTTAGCTGTATCAAAAGGTCACTCTCGATCCTTTCTATTTTGCAAAAACCTGGGGTTTGCTTCACCTGGGAGTACCTTCTCTGAACACCAGGTGGCGTGAGACCACTGGCTGCTGTGAGGGAGCAACCCAGCCACATCTGGCCAGCGTCTCTGAAAGATGGTCAGGCCAGAGCAAACCTGGAACGTTCAAAGGTGCAGACACTTCCCCCGCAAAGCACAGGTGGTTGGATCTCCTCCACGCGTTGAGTTTGGTGGCCTGCTCAGTGCACAGCAAGCGAGGGGAGCTGGTATTGGAAACCTGTTTCTCTTTATTCCCTTCCCACGTTGATGCCGACCACCGTCCCTCGGCCCTGTCTGCCCTCACAGCCTCCAGTGTGTCCCCACAACCGAGGTCTGTCCTCGGGAGGTGTTTGTGGTTGGGCGTTGCTTTGAGACGGAGCATCCCGGTGGGTTGATGAGAAGGTCTAGAAGCTTTCTTGCTTCCTAGACCAGCAGTCGCCAACCAGTGGTCCGCAGACGACCGGTGGTCCGTGAGGTCGGACAGGTTGGCGACCACTGTCCTAGACTCAGTGACCTTTCCCTTCTGAGGGATTTATCCCAAGGCCGGTCAGGAGCCCTGGAGCAAAAGGGCCGTCTCCTACGTCCACTGCACCAAACAAATCGCCGTACACCCAACCCAAGAATATGGACTTTTTAAAAAATATTGTTATTGATGTCAGAGAGGAAGGGAGAGGGAGAGAGAGAGAAACATCCATGATGAGAGAGAATCATCGATCGACTACCTCCTGCATGCCCCACACTGGGGACCGAGCCTGCATCCTGAACCGAACCTTGACCTCCTGGTTCATAGGTCGATGCTCAACCACTGAGTCACATGGTCTGTGCTGTTGACTCTGATTGCATGGAGCACGTCTTGCTTTGGGGGGAGTGAGTCTCACGGCATGCCCCATCTGAGGCCGGTGCCACCTTTATTGACTGTATGACTTGCTCTTGTCTTCCTTCCCCACCTTAACCCTCGCTCGCTCATGCTGCTGCCTCTCCCCTCCTTTTTTCCTACGCCGTCATGCCTTCCGACTTTCCGTAGGTCCTTCTGTTTTTGATGCTACCGGGATGCAGGATGTCTCTACGCAGAATTTCACACCCCTGTGTGCTTCGGGGCACCTCATCGAGAATAGGGGTGTCCAGAAGAACCCTAAGTGATCGTTATGAGCGAACGACAGAACGACCGGTCGCTGTGATGCACATCTCTGCTTTTATTTTTATTGATTGATTTGAGAGAGAGAGAGAGAGAGAGAGAGAGAGAGAGAGAGAGAGGGATTTGTTGTTCCACTTATTTACGCATTCACTGGTGTGTGCGCTGACCGGAGATCAAACCAGCAACCGCGGCTATGTGAGCGGTGCTCTAGCCAACTGGGCTACCCGGCCAGGCCCACCAAACATCTCCTCCTCATGTCCGCCTCCCCCAAAGCCGGTTTGGTCAATCGTCCGTTCACCAAATGGCCTATTTACTACGTTCGCCGAATGCATCCACCTATTGACGGCGTTTCTCTTCCTGCTGTTTGTTAGGTTCTCGCTCTTTGCATTTAGAGAAAGCTATGGGATCAGGGCTTTGGAAAAACAGCTTTGAAGGTCCTCTTAGTAAATGGGTTGTGAAGACAGAACAAAAACGGGGTTTCAAACGCTGCTTCATTTCGTCTCGGGCCTAAAAGCACAAAAAGATAGAAGAAAGTGAGCACGGCAGAGCCCAGGCAGCAGAGTCCAGAAAGGGAGTGACTGAGGAGAGGAAAAGGGGAGGTATTCGGGGGGAGACAGGTGTGGGGGCGGGGGGTGCTGAGAGCAGGGGAAGGAGGTGAAGTCGGGGGCGGGTGCTGAAGGATGTTTGGGGAGGCCCCGGTGCAGAGGCAGAGTCTGAAGGACCCTACTCCCCACTCCTCCCTTTTGCCCCGTGATTTATTTCATACAGACTCTGTAAGCAATTAAGCAAGTTTTGGTAAAGCTTTGTACGAGGTTAAAATAAACAAGTGGTGTTAAAATGGGCAATTTCAGATCACTGATCCCATTGTAAGTAGGTCGAGAATTTTCCAGCCCGGCCAGCCCGGCTGGCTCAGTGGTTGAGTGTCAACCTAGGAACCAGGAGGTCAGGGTTCGATTCCCGGTCAGGGCACATGCCCAGTTGCCGGCTTGATCCCTGGTGTGGGGTGTGCCGAAGGCAGCCGACCCATGATTCTCTTTCCTCATGGATGTTTCTGTCACTCTCTCCCTCTCCCTTCCTCTCTGAAATCAATAAAAAAAAATATTTTTTTTTTAAATAAAAGAATTTTCCAGAGCTGCTTTCAGAAATTGGATTTTGGTCAATTGTTCAGAAATTATTACATTACAGGGTCCACCTATGGGCAAGGCTTGTTCAAAGTACCTTTGGGGTTCTACATTTGGTGGGTCCATCGGGGGGGAGGGGAGGAGGGGAGGAGGAGGGCAGTCAGTTGTACTCCGGAAGAACGTTCCGGAATATTTCAATCAGGATGGCAACATGGAGAGAGACTTTTCTATCGTTGGGAATGCAGAGGCGCTCCTAAGGGCAGCCGCCACGGTGTGCAGGACACGGTCCCGGGAGAAGCCGGGGCTGGCCATGGCCCCTCCGTGCCATGTTCGTGGATGCCACCCGGCCTGGAACCCTGCTAGAATCGCACCTCCTTCTCCTTCCCTTCAGGAGCAGAGATTCTGCTCTGCAAGGAAAAACAGCGTTTCTTCTTTCCCGTGTGACCAGGGAAAATGCCCTGTGGATTTCCAGGATGCCCACTGTGGTTTCTGGAGGGGGCAGTGAAGAATGCTGCAGGCACTTGCTTGGCCGCTGTGCGGGCTGGAACTTCCTGCTTTAGCCACTAGAGGGCAGCAGCTGCTGCTCAAAAGAATCCACTCCAGGGGCGAACAGGACCCTCCAGTAATGTGGTTCCTGATGACTCCCGGAGGGTCGATTTGAGTTGCTGTGTGTCCTTCTCACTGAGCTGCCTGTTATTTTCATCAAATTGAACCGGCAGAGTGCTCTGGCACCCTCAGTGCCTCACCATAGGCTTGGAGTAGGGTGGTAGCCAGGAGTTACGAATGCTTCGTGATTTGCAGGCTTTTTTTTTTGTTTGTTTTAAAGATTTTTATTGATTTCAGAGAGGAAGGGAGGGGGGGAGAGAGAGATAGAAACATCCATGATGAGAGAGAATCATGGATCGGCCGCCTCCTGCATGCCCCCCACTGGGGACCGAGCCCGCAACCCTTGAGGGGAATCGAACCTGGGACCTTTCAGTCCACAGGCCGACGCTCCATCCAATGAGCCAAACGGGCTAGGGCTGATTTTCTTTTTTTTTTTTTTGTACTCGTTTCATTGAAACGTATCTGGCCACTGGGTAAAGCTAGCAATGAGACTACGGGTCCGCAATGTGTTAAGTTGCCAAAGGTGATACGGTCGCTACCAGGGAGGTCTGGGGTTTAGATCCCCCATTCCCATCTTAATTCAGAGTTTACCCATGCACGTGTCACCCATCTGTGGTACATCTACCATGGGTATTAAGCAATTCTGGGCCTAAGATGCACCTTCCAGAGCTTTGAATCAGAGAAGTCTGATATTATTGGTCCCAGCCCAACATTTTCGACGTTAAAATAACTTTACGAGAGCCCTCGCCGGTGTGGCTCAGTGGATAGAGCGTCGGCCTGCCCTTGAAGGGTCCCAGGTTCGATTCCGGTCAAGGGCACGTGCCTGGCCGGCATGTGACCCGGTCGGGGCACGTGCAGGAGGCAACCCATCGATTTGTTTCTCTCCCATCGATATTTCTCTCTGTCTTTCCCTCTCTCTCCCACTCTCCCTAGAAATCAATGGAAAAATTTCCTCGGGGGAGGATTTAAAAAAAAATAACAGCAATTTTATGAAAATTGAAAGAGTAGAAACGTGCTCAGCGTTCGTGGTGGTGGTTGTCTATGTCTGCGGAGGGGCACCTGTCGAGGGGAACATTCCGGGTGAAAATCTGGGTTCTGAGGTTGGGGGTCTGAGGCCCCCTTCTTCCACGTGCTCCGTGCCCCGTGCCGTGGTATCTCAACTCCCAGGTTCCCCTGCTCCCGCCGGTTCCTCCTGCCTTCTGAGTTATAAGCTGCTGCCAGATTGATATTTCTCCAGCTTGGCTCCCATCACTTTCCTCTCCTGCTCATCAGCGAACCTGCATTCCCTTCCCTCCTCACCCTCAAATCATTCCAGATGGACCGAAGGCTTACGTGGAAAATAAAAAAGAAAGAAAGAAAGACTACAAAATCAGTGGAAGAAACATAGCCGAACTCATTTAAAATCCCGTAGAGGAAGTTGCTTCCAAGCGGAATGTCAAACTACAGCGCCGTAAATTTGGCCAACATTTGACCAAATAAAAACGAAAATTACTTTTTTTTTTGCAAGAAGTAAGGTAAATGTAAACAAATTATAATGTGATCTACATAGCCGATGGCTGATTTCCATAATGAAGGACCGGTTCAAATTCATAAGCAGATCATGAACCGGGCACCCATAGAGAAAGGGGGAGGGGATCTGAACACGAATTTTCTTGACCAAGAACTAGACATGTAGGTCACTAAATATGATTTACTCAAATGTTAGAAAAAGGCAATACCATTATTTGTTGTTGGTTTTACTCTATTTTATTTTTTAAGTATATTTTTATTGATTTCAGAGAGGTGTAGGGAGAGGGAGAGAGAAACATCAATGATGAGAGAGAATCATGGATCGGCTGCCTCCTGCACGCCCCCTGCTGGAGATCGAGCTCATAACTCGGGCATGTGCCCTGACCGGGGAACTGAACCATGACCTCCTGGTTCATAGGTCATCATCGCTCAACTACTGAGCCACCTGGACTGGGCTGTTTCATCCCTTTCAGAGCGGTGTGCATGTGTTACATTTACTAAAATGTTAAAACGAAAGAGGAGGGGACAAAACAAAACAAAACCCCGACCTCTGCCTCTTACAGAACAAAATCTCAACTCCTTCTTCTGTTGTTTCAGGCCGCTCTGGCCTCTGACTCCCCTCTGCCTTTGCAACTTCATTTCTTGTTTTATTTTCTGCCTTCGTTTCTGGGTCCATGGAAATGCTTGCCTGGCACCGTACGGATCTGACCATTTTGTTCTCCGTCCCCTTCTGCCCTGCCAGTCCCTCCGGCTCAGATGGCCTCCGTCCTTCTCCGCTTGTTCAGATCCCCCCCTCGTTCCGCTCCCGTCTCTCCCTCGGCCTCCACTGGCCCCTGGCTCTCGACTCATCTCCCCCGACGCTGAGCCGGCATAGCTTCCAAGTTCAGTTCCGTTTCGACACATTCCTCTGGGGCTCCATTCACGGCTGCCTGGCCCACTGGGTGCCGAAGAGCAGGGCTTCTGGGGCTGATTTTCCTCTGCACCCCCTCCCGGTGCGGGCCACCCGGGCACCCTGTCACCTGTGCACGTCGGTGGCACGTGAGTGATGTGAGCGGGCCTGACAGGTACAGAGTCGGGGAGACGTGACGGTTCCGTGTAGTCACTGAGCGTGAGCAAGAAGGAGGACTGTCCCACGTGTTGTCAGGAGTGTAAGTGGGTCCGGCGTGGTTGGGGGGCCGGTGACTGGCTAATACTAGAACCGGGGTGTCTGTCGGGGATGGAGCAGGAACCTCCGGCCACTGATGTTGGAGGCCTTGGTGGTCTATTTATTTATTTATTACCCTCACCCCAGGGTATTTTCCCTTTGATTTTTAAAAATATATATTTTTATTAATTTCAGAGAGGAAGGGAGAGAGGGAGAGAGAGAGAGAAACATCAGTGATGCAAGAAACTCATTGATCGGCTGCCTCCTGCATGCTCCCTACTAGGGGTTGAGCCCGCAACCCAGGCACGGCCTTGACCAGAATCGAACCTGGGACCCTTCAGGCTGTAGGCCGACGCTCTTCTATCCACTGAGCCACACCGGCTAGCGCCACTGATTTATTATTTTTTTTAAGAGAGGGAAAGACAGAGCGAAACATCGATGGGAGAGAAACGCATCGATGGGTTGCCTCCTGCACGTGCCCCGACCAGGGTCCAGGCCCGGGAGGTGCCTGCAACCGAGGTACGTGCCCTGGACCGGAATCGAACCCGGGACCCTCGGGTCCGCAGGCCGACGCTCTAACCACTGAGCAAGACCGGCTGGGGCGGCCTCGGTATTGGGAATGCGAGGTTGTGTCACTCCAATGGGGTCCACGTGGCAGAATCGGTGGCAGCCCCCGCCTGGAGGCGCCGTCACCAGCCTCTTCGCGTCTCTCCCCTCCCCACACCCCCCACCCCCCGACCTCGTTCTTCCCCAGAGCCTCTTTGTGGGCCAGGAAGCGCCCGGTGGAAGAAGGTTCACGTCCACCCAGTCGGGTGTCATCTCGTCGTTTGCATGATCCGGGAGCTGCGTTTCGGAGCGGCTGACCCCTTTCCAGAGCCTGCCTAGTTGAGATGTTTCATCCCTGACAGCTAGGCACATAGGCTCCGAGAGAAAAGAGAAAAAAAATCCCCCCGCTGCCCCCCTCCCCCTTTCTCCGATTCCTCCCCCCGCCCAACACTTAACGCCACGCTGGACGGACCTGACACCCCCCCTTTCCTTGCCGGGCTCTGTAAGCCCCGGTCCCCTCTTCGATGAATCCCAGACATTAATATTTTCTTTTCACGCGACGGCCGCCATTCACCCGTGAAACAGTTTGGACATTCTGTGGCTGTCAGGGCGCCTGGGGATTACCCAGTGTGCTTTGCCTGGGAGAAAGGGGTACCAGGAGGCCCGGGTTTGAGATGTTTATTTGGAGAGCGCGCTGACAAGCATGAAGCTCTGATCCCACGGTGGCGATTTCATTTAATTAAAGGCCTCTTGGATTATGGCTTTCCCTCCACTTTTTATAGATAGATAGATAGGTAGATAGATAGATAGATAGATAGATACCAGAATGATTGTCACAGGCTGGCTTGTAGGGGGTGGGGCGTGCAGGGGGCCCCATTGCTCACTCGCTAGTGAGTACTCAGTGGCTGTGAATGTGCTCATTTTTACAATCCCGCCCAGAACTGCCCTTCACGTGGCGTGTGTGTGTGTGTGTGTGTGTGTGTGTGTGTGTCCGAGTTTAAACTATAGGCGGCTGACGGGGCTTCCGCCGGCCCCGTGGCGCCAAACTCACAATGTGACGCTTGACTGCGCCCACGTGGATCGGCGTCGTCTCATTTCTTTGGGTGGAAGTTGGTAGCCTGGCGAGATCAGGAGGCTGACATCCAAACGGTCCCCGTGTGGTCAGGCTGGCGATGCAATGCGTGCGGGACATCTTGCTTTACGGGGACGTGGCTTTGGGTGAAAGTAGCCGGGAAAGGCAGCGCCTTTATTTTCCACTGGTTTTGAGCTCTGCAGCGAAATAGAAACGTGAAAAGAAAAAAAAAAGAATTAAAAAAGTAACCGATTCCGGTAATGGATGATGGGTATTAGCAGTTTGGCCCATGTTGATGACAGAGTAACTTCGTTAATTTTTGATCGAATATGCCTAGGCTATTGGGCTTGCTGTTAATATCAGGAATTCACCTCAGTACCCATGCGGGGAGGGAGGCGGGTACTGTGGTCAGTCAGGGGTCTTTGTGTACTTATTCATAGTTCTGTGCCTCGCAATTTTGTTTAAATAGATTTTTGTTGATGTCAGAGAGGAAGGGAGAGGAGAGAGATAGAAACTTCAGCGGTGAGAGAGGATCACTGACCGGCTGCCTCCTGCACGCCCCCTCCTGGGGATCGAGTCTGCAATCCAGGCCTGTGCCCTTGACTGGAATCGAACCCAGGACCCTTCAATCCTCAGGCCGATGCTCTATCCACTGAGCCAAACTGGCTAGGCTTGTATTTCACAATTAATTGTGATATTCTGACTCCAAATTCGATTTTTTCCCCCTTCCTTTGCAGCCATCCCAGCTGGCTGTTCGTTTATGCCCTCTTTAGTCATAATTCACCAGGTATTAATGCACGTGAGTTCCTGTCTCTGGTACGTGTCCCAGGCGTGATGGCATACTTGCATGCGTGTAACCCACATGCACAACACATAACCCATGCATTATGTTTGCAGGCATTCCCACCCCCGCCCTGCTCCATTGATCTCAGAAGTGTGGAGGAGGGTCCGTCATCAGCTTTCTTTTCTGCTTTGGACTACCGTGGCTGGAGGGACCTTATTCATTTCTTTTGGCGTCCGTTTCAAAGCTCCCCGGGAGGTCAAAGCTCCCCGGGAGGGGCCGGCAGGTCAGGGGTGCCGCCCCGGGCCAGCGGAGGGCCTGGCTGCTGGGGCGTTCAGCTGGCCGGGGCCGAACAATGCTCTCTGCTTTCCTGCAGGTGCGGGAGGCAGCAAAGAATGGCAACTTTGTCCATTTCATCTCTGCCTCCCCCTGCCCCCCCTTCCCCTGGTTCCAGGCTCGATCCCCTCGCCCCATCTTTTGAGCCAGGGCCCCCAGAGATTGATTGATTTATTCTGATTATGTTCTGACATACAGGGTTCTGTCGAGTCCACCATCTGGCCAAATGTTTGAAAACAAACAAACAAAAAAACACACCAAAAAATGGTTTCTTTTCCCTTTTCACTGCCTCCCTGCCGTTCTTAAAGAGGGGTGGGCTTCTCCCCGGGACTCCCGAGGTCGCCAGTGGATTTTATTGCGGGAATTTTGGGGGGCAGTATAGCGATGACTCGCCCACAATGAAACAAAACAGAGCTCAAGGAGCCCATTTATATTCCACCACGGACGGCAGAGACGGATCCGTCATTTACCCCAAATGGTTTCGTATGTCCCTGCTCCCCACCTCCGGGGCCTGCAGGGTCTGCCCGGGGACAGATGCCTTCTGGGTGCGCGCGATAAAATGCTTTGAGCCCGGGGAGTGTGGGAAGAAACCCGACTTAACGGAGAGATCCCAGGCGTTCGCGTACATTTGAAAAAAACAAACACAAAACAAAACCCTGTCTCGCTCGCTCTCTTCCTCTCTTAAAGGCACCAGCGACCCCTACGTGAAATTTAAGCTGAACGGGAAGACGCTGTACAAAAGTAAAGTCGTATACAAGAACCTGAACCCGGTCTGGGATGAGATCGTTGTCTTGCCAATACAAAGCCTTGATCAGAAGCTCCGTGTGAAGGTAATCGATCACAGATGGCTTTCTGATCTGCTCCCGGAGGCAGATCTCTGCTCTCTTCAGAATGAACCTCCCCAAATTAATTCTTTTATTGTCCGTC